>CM049433.1:2810860-4106711 GCA_026929855.1 Poa annua
CGTCCTCGCTCCGCTTGCTGCTGCAGCCAGCACGACTCATCTTCCTCTTGATCTGGATGTTCATGTATTGTTCACAAATATGTACTGTGAGTGACTGATGTTCATATATTCTTGGTCGTTTCTAAAATGTTCAGATATTCTTGGTTGTTACAACTTACAACTGTTAACTATATGGCTTCTCTCCCTCTTCTTCCTAGACAACAAAACTGTGGAATATGGGATTCAAGTTACTAGCCGATTCAACCTCTAGTTCTTCCATGTAGGAGTAGGAATGGACTGGAAGTTTGCACAGATTCTTGAACAGTACCATCAGCCATCAGTCAGTTGAATCCTTAATCTGGCAAGTGCTTGTGGAAATGCTTTAATAAGCTCTCGATTCCGATGTAAGGATCTGTTAGCACCCGTTTTTGGCAGATGTCCGGTTTCAGGATCACAAATCTGGAACAAGGCGGAAGGCGGATTTGGGTGTGCAAAGTTGCTCGAAGACCCATGAGGGAAAGACAATTCTAGCCTAAGGAAAAACAAAGTTAGAAGAAGGTGGTTGAAAAGAAGACAACTTTGTCCAAACAAGGTGGCGGGAAGGAAGCCAACTTTGTCAAAACAAGGCGGATGAAAAGAAGCCAACTTTGTCAAAACAAGTCGGCAGAAAGCCAACTTTGTCAAAACAGGGCGGCAGAAGCCAACTTTGTTGAAACAAGCCAACAGAAAGTCAACTTTGTCAAGACGAGCCGGCAGAAGGGGAGTTAGCTGTATCAACACAAGCCGGCAAAAGAAGGCAACCGTACTCGAGCAAGATGGAAGGCAAAAAGACAACTTTCGCCAATCAAGGTGGAAGACAAAAGGCAACTTTTCTAAAAACAACTTGCCCGTATCAAGGCGGAAGGCTAAAGGTCGCAAAAAAGGAGGCAACATTGCGATCAGGCTGGAAGAATGAGGCAACTTTCCAGGGAAGCCAGACAGATGGAGTCCGGGTCTAGCACGAAGCCGATCAAAAATCCGCCAAGTTAGGATAGAATCTGACTTAAACCATGAATTGTAATTCGCGTAGGAGTCCAAAACTTGTACGGGAAGTCCAGCCGCCTCATATATATGTGAGAGGTGATGGCCGATTGAAATTAAGCAAACAATCGACAACTTATCAATACAACCCTACTTTTGTCTCTTTCAACCTTTGTTCCTGCTTCCGTTGTTCGGCGATTTCACGTAGATCTTGCCGGATATCGAAAACCGAGCTGAGAGCGGCCAAGTCCGGCTTAGTTCAGCCAATCATTGCCGGCTTTCCTCAGACGGGGCTTCCCGAGGGGCTGGGGCGTCTGGTCTCAAAAGCGCCGACTTATTGTCTTGCGTATCGCGCTGGAAGCCGGCCTCCCGCGGGGCGAGTTGCGGAGTATCTCCCCCGGCACCGCGGGTACACGAGGACGTGTTCGTGTGACGCGTTTTGAGCGCAACACACTTTTTGGCGACTCCGCTGGGGACAAGATCATCATGTCAAAAACTATTCCTCAGCCATCTAATGTTAGCGCCGAAAACATCATCAAGCCTAGCTTCGGTGATCTTTCGGTTGAACAGCGCCAAGCCTATGAGGCATGGAAGAAGGAACGTCAGGACCAACTCGATGCGCTGGACAAGAAGCGCAAAGAGGAGTTCGAGGCTCTGAAGAAGAGGCAAGAAGAAGAGGACGTGGAGTCGTTCCTCTCTGGATACAAGAAGAGTCGCCAAGGGGACATCGTTCCACTCGGCGAAAACAAGCTGCCTCCTATTCTCGGCATCTTAGCCGAGCCTACTGTAAGTTCCGATGTCTTCTCTAAGGATCAAATAGCTGCGATTAATCATTACGCCACCGAGTCTAGTAACTTAGCTTATGCGGCCATGTTAGATATGTTAAAAGCTGGGAAAAATACACCTGACAATTTTGCTAATGCTGGTAGCATGAGTATTCCCGCTAGAAACCCTAATATGGTTCCACCTAATCCATCGGCGACTCTCCAAAGTACGCCGATGAGGCGTCCGTTTCAAGATAATCAGCTGATCAACTTGCCAACTTCTCCAGTACCTATCGGCAGCGTGTTATATTCGGCCCCGCCGCCGAATCAAGCCATGCCACCGGTAGGTAATTTTACGGTGCCGAATTACAATTCGGTGCCCGGTATGCAGATGAATTTGGCACCAAGTGGTGCAAACCCGGTTGCGGCTCTACCAGTAGGTACTTCGGTCATGGACGAAAACATGGTTACCCTTAGGGCCGAATTACAGAAGATGTTTTATGACAACTTCGGCATAGAGCCGAAGCCGATCAACCGGATGTGCCAAAAACCATACCCGGAATACTTTGATAGCATACCGTATCCCCATGGTTATAAGATCCCTGATTTTGCTAAGTTCAATGGGATAGATAATAAGACAACATGGGAGCATGTGAGTCAATATTTAGCACAATTAGGAGAGGCTGGTAACACTGATCCTTTGAAAGTGCGGCTGTTTCCATTATCATTGAGTGGTACAGCTTTTTCATGGTTTTCCGCTTTACCTTATGACTCTATTCATACTTGGTATCATCTGGAAAAGAAATTTCATGAACACTTTTATACCGGAGATAATGAGTTGAAGTTATCCCACCTTACATCGGTTAGGCAAAAGTCTGACGAATCGGTCACCGATTATGTCAAGCGATTTAGAGATACCAAAAACCGGTGCTATAGTTTGGTGATAACTGAAAGAGATATGGCGGATTTAGTTCTCAATGGTCTAAAATCTCACATAAAAGAAAGAATTGAGGGTTTCGAGTTTCTGAATATTAGTCAAGTCTTGCAAAGAGCATTGGCTCAAGAAAACCGAAACAAATAAGCGAAAGAAACTCATAGGACTAAGTTTGATCGTCCTCATCTTCATATGGTTGAGTATAATAGTGAGAACTCTGGTGATGAAGCCGATGTCTATTCTGCCGAGTTTGTTTGGCCTAGCAAGGCCAAACCTTATGTGTGCGACGACTTAAAGCCGATTCGTAAGAATCGGGATGATGAAATAAAGTGCAGCTTTGACGTAGGCAAATGTGATAGAATATTTGATGCCTTGTTAAAGGACAAAGTGATAAGGGTTAATCATGTTATACCATCGCCTGATGAATTGAGGCGACGAGCTTATTGCAAATATCACAATTCTTTCTCTCATGCTATTAATGATTGCAATGTCTTTCGTCGACAGATCCAATCGGCCGTCAATGACGGACGATTGAGCTTTGCTGGCATGGCAATTGACACACACTAGATTTGGAGGGAAAGAAGGTTTTGCTTCGGCCAGAGGCGGCCGAAGGTGCTAATAAGTCTAATGTTGTTGTTGGTGAACCCAGGAAAAGGACTGACAACAAGGCGGCAGAAAGGCAAGTCACTGTAAGCCGGCAACCCAGTGGCCAGGAAGTCATCAAGGTTACCATCAACAATCCTGTGCTCGGGGGGCAAGATACACGTTCGGATAATTTGCCGCCAAGATTTGTAAAGCCCAAGAGCCCAGAAGTTGGCAGATGGAAAACAAACCAGGTTGAATATAGACCAAGGAAGATAAGGCCAACTTTTAACATGTTGCTGAACAAGTATGTGCGCCAAGCCGGATCGAGATCAAACCAATGTCAGTATAGAAAGCGGTCAAGGTCGCCATCTGCTAAGGAAGGAAGTCGGCATGAGAAGCCGGCTGACGATTTCAAACGCAGGGCAACCCGACAATCTGTGCAGAGCCGGCTTGTATATCCCGGAGACTCGTCATATTGGCGGGTCAAGGCGCAAGGTGATAAGAAGACTCCAGAAGGCGGAGAAAAAGCAGGCAACGTGCTGATCATTGGGAGTCATGTTTTCAAAATGAAGGACCCGGTTGTAGAACCGGCGAATGACAAGCCGATACATGCTATCGTGCCAAAGCCGGCAACCAATGATCACGAGGCCAGTTCCAGTCGGTCTGTGGCTCCTCAGCCTAGGGATCCAAAGTACACTCAGCCAAAGTGGTGCCCGCCAGGTATAACGAAAACACAAAAGCGGAAACTACAAAGGGCAAGGAACCGGGAGAAGGCAGAGAAAGGAGCCGAGCAAGCCAGGGATGCCAGATTCAATGCTGAATGGCCAATGGTGCCAAGTCAAGTATGGGTCCCTAGGCCAGTCCTTATAGCAGCATCAACAACAATCGCGCCAAGTCTAGCTGCAGTCAATAACACGATGTTCGCTAATGCACCGAATGTTACCTACTCGTCATGGGCAGATGAAGTAGAAGCGGCAGACTTGGCAAGGGAGAAGTCGGCAAACGAAAAGCCGGCTACTGGAGACATTAAGATCGAGGAGCCGGCAACTAGGGATATCACGATGGAAGAGCCGGAAAATGCAACAGAAGAGTTGGCGGAAGAAGATCCGGCAACATCAGAATCGGCGATAGACGAATCGGGCAGTATGACCGATGACGAGGAGTTGCTGGACTACGAGGAAACACCGAGCCGGACAGGCATGGATATCAACATGGTGTATTATTTGCCTGCCGAGTTTCGAGCTGTTGAGGAAGAAGGCGAAATTGCACAAATCAACTTCGGACCCAAGAATGCCGTTTTTGAGAAACCTGAGGGACCGGTTAGACACTTAAAGCCTTTATACGTCACATGACATATTGATGGAAAGCCGGTTACTAGAATGTTGGTAGATGGCGGAGCTGTGGTAAATCTGATGCCATATTCTGTCTTCAAAAAGCTGCAATTAGACGACGGTGACTTGATGAAGACAAACATGGTGTTGAATGGGTTCGAAGGAGGAGAAGGAATAGAAGCCAAAGGGGTCATAAGTTTGGAACTCACAGTTGGCAGCAAAACTCTGGCTACTGCCTGCTTCGTTGCTGAAGTGAAGGGAAATTACAATGTACTATTGGGACGAGATTGGCTTCATGCCAACCAATGTGTTCCATCAACTATGCACCAGCAACTGGTACAATGGGTTGACGACGAAATTGAGGTCGTCCATGCTGACGAATCGGCCTGCATTTCATTAGCTGAGTCAGTTGTTGATTGGCAACATTCCAATGTCACATGCCTATCTGGGCGTGATTTATCCGGGTTTGATTCCCTGAGTGCTACCAGGGACGGATTCGTTCCAGTATCTCTAAAGCCGATTGGTGGAAATCGGCTGCAGCTCAAGTAGATGGATAAAAATGACGAGTGGCTGCAGAAACGTCTGGACAAGTATCGGTCCGAGAGGAACGATATATGTGAAGCAATTGAAGAACCAGACGATATGGACAAGTTGGGACAAGGCTTTGCGTCAGCTGACTTACTTGAAGAAGTAGACATTGGGGATGGCACTGTCCCTAGGCCGACATTTGTGAAGCAGAAGTTGGCAGCCGATTACAAGTCTAAGTTAATCGCGCTAGTCAAAGAGTACGTGGATTGCTTTGCGTGTGAATACCACGAGATGCCTGGATTAAGCCGAGAGTTGGTCGAACATCGGCTGCCTATTAAAGCCGGCTTTAGACCTCATAAGCAGTCGGCTCGTAAATTCAATCCGACAATATATGACCGGATCAAGGCGGAGATAGGCCGGCTTTTGGAAGCCAACTTTATTCGGCCTTGTAAGTATGCAGAGTGGATATCCAATATTGTTCCGGTCGAGAAGAAAGGATCTGGCAAGATCAGGGCGTGTATTGACTTCAGAGATGTAAATCGTGCTACGCCCAAGGACGAATATCCTATGCCAATAGCGATATGCTTATCAACGAAGCCTCAGGTCACAAAGTTATCAGCTTTCATGATGGCAACGCAGGCTACAACCAGATATTTATGGCCGAAGAAGATTCGGCTAAGACGGCGTTTCGCTGCCCAGGCTTTGTTGGCTTGTTTGAGTGGACAGTGATGACCTTTGGCTTGAAGAATGCCGGAGCCACATATCAAAGAGCAATGAACCTGATTTTTCATGATCTTCTGGGAGTAGTACTGGAGGTATACATTAACGACGTGGTGGTTAAGTCGTACGGCGAAACAAGTCATTTGGCCGACTTGCGTTTGAAAGAATGAGGAAGTACGGGCTCAAGATGAATCCTTTGAAGTGTGCCTTTGGCGTATCGGCTGGGAAGTTTTTAGGTTTTATCATACATGAAGATGGCATAGAAATTGATCCGGCAAAGATAGAAGCTATCCAAAAGATGGCAGCACCAAGTTGTAAAAAAGAGATGCAGAAGTTTTTGGGCAAGGTAAACTATTTAAGGAGATTTATCACTAACTTGTCCGGAAAAGTTGATGCATTTACAGAAATCCTTCGGCTCAAGAACGATGAAGAGTTCACCTGGGGGGCGAAGCAACAAGAGGCATTTGACAAGATCAAGATTTGCCTATCTACTCCACCAGTTCTGAGGAAGCCAACTCGGGGGCAGCCTTTCTGGCTTTACATTGCTGCTGGAGAAAAGGTGATTGGAGCTGCCTTAACCCAGGAAGCCGAAGGGAAAGAATATGTCATCACATATCTGAGCCGGCGTTTGCTGGATGCTGAGTCAAGGTACAGCTTTGTGGAGAGATTGTGCTTGTCTCTTTATTTTGCGTGCACCAAATTGCGCCATTATCTGCTGTCCAGTGAATGCCAAGTTTTTAGTCAAACCGATGTTCTCAAACATATGATCCAAAAGCCGATTCTCAGCGGGCGAATCGGCAAATGGGCGTACGGATTGATCGAGTATGAGTTGGCTTATGAGCCCCTCAAGTCTATAAAAGGCCAGATTGTGGCTGACTTCATTGTTGAACATCGGATTGACTTAGAGCAAGAAGCCGATTTGAATCTTGTGTCGGCTGTATCGTGGAGGCTTTATTTTGACGGCTCAGTTTGCGACGATGGACAAGGAGTCGGCGTTGTATACATATCACCGCACGGTACTATTTTCGAGGCCTCTTGTCGTCTTGATTATTTTTGCACTAACAATGAAGCCGAATATGAAGCCCTTTTATTCGGGCTAGAACTTCTAGTTGACGCAAGGGTGACTCATGTCGAGGCATATGGTGACTCGTTGCTTGTTGTCCAGCAAGTAGCCAAGATTTGTCAATGTCATAGCGGGTCACTCAACGTGTATCTTGACAGTTGCCTGGATATTATCTCAACGTTGGATTATTTCAACATATCACATGTTCCCAGGCAAGATAATTGGCTTGCCAACGAGTTAGCGCAGCAGGCATCCGGCTATCATATCAGTCGAGGTATGTTCTTCATTAGGCAGCAGCCGGTGACCCATGTTGCCAACTTGGAGGAAGCCAAACAGGAAGCCGGCTTGTTGGAGTCGGCTAAGGAGAAGTCAAAGTTTGAGCCGGCAAGTGACTGGAGAAAGCCTTATGTTGATTATCTGCAAAATCCAAGTCAGAAGGCGGACAGGGCAGTTCGGCGCACAGCTCTCAAGTATATGTTGGTGGATGCTGCCTTGTATCGCCGAACTGTTGATGGCCTTCTTCTAAAATGCTTGAATGAAGACGAAGCTAGAGTTGCTATGGGAGAGGTACATGATGGTTTGTGCGGGACGCATCAGTCGGCTCACAAAATGAAGTGGATGCTCAGGCGAGCCGGATTTTATTGGCCAACAATGATCAATGATTGCTTCAGATACTACAAGGGATGCGAAGCTTGCCAGAAGTTTGGAGATATTCAGTTGGTGCCGGCTTCACTTCTTAATCCAATCATAAAACCGTGGCCTTTCCGGGGTTGGGCACTTGACTTTGTCGGAATGATCCATCCGGCTTCTTCCAAGGGGCATCGGTTTGTATTGGTTGCTACTGATTATTTCACCAAGTGGTCTGAAGCAGTACCTCTCAGAAACATGACTCATAAGGAGGTGTTTCAATTTATTACAGAGCACATAATTCATAGGTTCGGCATACCGCAGACATTGACTACAGATCAAGGTACTTCCTTCATGGCTAAGGAGGTGAAACAGTTTGCCGAATCACTTGGGATCAAGATGCTCAATTCTTCTCCGTACTATGCTCAAGCCAACGGGCAAGCCGAGTCAAGCAAAAAAAAATTGATCAAATTGATCAAGAAGAAGGTGCAAGACTTTCCCAGAAGGTGGCACGAAGTGTTGTCCGAAGCCTTATGGGCTCACAGGATCTCAAGGCATGGAGCTATCAAGGTGACTCCTTTTGAGTTGGTGTATGGGCAGGAAGCCGTTTTGCCAATAGAGGTGAATCTGGCCGCCTTAAGGCTTGTCAGGCAAAACGATTTGTCGGCTGATGATTATTGCAGTCTAATGATGGACAACATTGATGAAGTGGCCGACAAACGTGTTATTGCACTACGTGATATCAAGAAGGAGAAGTTGCGGGTGGCAAGATCTTACAACAAGAAAGTCCGGCTAAAGGACTTCCAAATTGACGACTTGGTCTGGAAGGTTATATTGCCAGTTGGCTCCAGAAGCCGGAAATTTGGCAAATGGTCACCAAACTGGGAAGGGCCACTACGGGTTGTAAGGATAGTACCCGGCAACTCTTATCTGGTGGAAACATTAGAAGGCGACATGTTGCCTCGTGCTATCAATGGGAAATATCTGAAGAAGTTCCACCCGAGCGTTTGGCAAACTGCGTGTTTTGCGCGTATGGCCCATATACATATATTGCCCTTAGCATATGGCCGATGAGCTTAAGCATCGCCCTTAGACAAATACTGCTACGCTGAATATTTTCTAGTACGCAAGCTCTACTAGAAAACAGGGGGGCATGTGTGATGACCCACAAGTATAGGTGATCGCAACAGTTTTCGAGGGAAGTAAAACCCAAATTTATTGATTCGACACAAGGGCAGGCAAAGAATAAATATAAGCCTTAACAGATGAATTGTCAGTTCAGCTGCACCTGTGAATAGACTTGCTCGGGACAGAGTATCAGTAGCAACAGTTTTATAGTAGTGACAATAGTGAAATAACAGCAGCAGTGAAATATGACAGCAGCAGTGATTATAGTAGACAACATGATTAAAATATTGTAGGCACATGGACGGATGTACGGGCGTTGCATGGATAAGATAATTCATGTAATATCAAGACATAGGCATTTGCAGATAAATAAGATAAAGCATCCAAGTATTTGTTAACCATAGGCATGTGTTCCAATTTAGTTGTGCGTGCTCGCAATGAGAAACTTGCACATCATCTTTTGTCCTACCAGCCCGTTTGCAGCGGGGCCTCAAGGGAATCTACTGGTAATTAAGGTACTCCTTTTAATAGAGTACCAGAGCAAAGCATTAACACTCCGTGAACACACGTGATCCTCACATCACAGCCTTTCCCCGAGGCTGTCCCAATTATTGTCACTTTGGGACCTAGGGTTCCGGAAAATGACATGTGTATACAACTCGTAGATATGATCCAAAACAATAATTATCATCATGATTCAATAACATGTTCAGATCTGAAATCATGGCACTCGGACCCTAGTGTCAAGCATTAAGCCTAACAAGTTGCAACAATGACGTAAAACACCGATAACGGATACTAGGCACCATGCACTAACGATATTACAGACATTACATGGACGATCTCATCCAATCCATACCATCCCCTCAAGCCTACAGCGGGGAATTACTCACACATGGATGGGGGAAACGATGATGGTTGATGGAGAGGCGTTGGTGATGACGATGGCGATGATCCCCTTCGATTCCCCGTCCCGGCAGGGTGCCGAAATAGAGACTTCTGGTCCCCGAATTGAGTTTCGAGGTGGCGGCGGCGCTCGGGTCTGTTCTGTGGAAAAGCGTCTAACCCCCCATCGTTTTTAGGTCAGAGGGAGTCTATATGCGCGAGAGGAGACCGAGGGGGTGAGGGACTCGCCCCCCTCATGGGCTGGCGCGGCCAGGCCTCTGCCGCGCCACCACATGACGTGGTGGCCCTCTGGCCCCCCTCTGTCAGCCCTTCTGGCTCCTGGAGTCTTCGAGCAATTTAAGGATTTTTGCATTATTTCTGAAGTTTTTCCATAAAGTTGATTTCCTGCACAAAAACGAGACACCAGGGCAATTCTGCTGAAAACAGCGTTAGTCCGTGTTAGTTGCATTCGAAACACACAAAATAGAGGCAAAACAATAGCAAAAGTGTTCGGGAAAGTAGATACGTTTTGGACGTATCAACTCCCACCAAGCTTAGCTTATTTCTTATCCTCAAGCAATTCAGTTAACAACTGAGTGCGATAAAAGAACTTTCACGAACACATTTGCTTCATATGATGTAAATATTCTCGCTATCTGGCAAATGCTTAGGCTATTCATGATAAAGCATATGTAAATGGTGTCACCTAATTAATTATGTAAACTATGAAGAGATGCCAATCATACCAATAGTAAATAACATGAAACATATCAATTCACAAGATTGCAAAGCTCATAAGAAAGTATGATAAAGTGGTATCTCGCTTGCCCGAAAGTGTACAGCAAAACATAAATGCCCAGGCACCTCTGAAATTCAAGAGAGGACTAGAGATAAAGATGTCAAAGATAAAAGTATCAAAGTTACAGCCCAGTTAACAGTATTCTGGGACAAACACATTACACTAAGAATGACAACTATGCTCTCAAGAAGGTGCTCAAGAAAGGATGGTGACTCAACAGTAAAGTAAAAGATATGCCCTACGTTGAGGGAAGCAGGGATTTGACATGTGCTAGAGATTTTCATTGTTTTGAAAACAGAGGTAAAATTGTTTTTGAGTGGTGGTTGTCCCGTCAACGAATGGCAATAGAGTTCTTCGTTATCTTCCATACTAAGCAAGTTGAGAGCGGTTCCGAATTATTTAAAATCAAGCATTTATAATATGCATCTTTATATTTTAGCTTTTCGATATTTTGACACTCCTCCCAATCTTTGCTTTTCTCAAACCATGGCTAACCGAATCCTCGGGTGCCAACCAGTAATCACATACCATGGAGGAGTGTCTATTTTTCACTTTTCAAAACTTTTGATATTATAGTGGTCTAACCAGCTCTTTGCAATATTAGTGTCAAGCAGATGAAGCATGCAAGTTGATACTTAATTAGTATGGAAGATAACAAACCCAACTACTACTTCCTCATGAGCTCGAAACAGTGGCACAAATTGAGAAGTGTTTGAAGGTTTTAAAGATAGCACATGTAAATTTACTTGAATGGTTTGAAATGCCATACATAGGTATTTATGGTGGACTCTTTGGGATAACTTGGTTTTCAGGGATTTGGAAGCACAAGCAACATTGCTTAGTACAAGTGGAGGCTAGCAATAGACAGGGAAGCGACAATTCAAGAGAGCAATAACTGTCATAATCATGCTTGCGACAAAATAAAATTAACGGAGGCGTAAAAGTGATACTAGAACTCTGAGGCAAAATAAATCATCAAGGCTTAATTGACTCTTTGTTTTCAGTCATGTACATGTGTGAACATGTGCCAAGTCGATACAAATGAATTTGTTCAGAGGAGGATACCACAATGTCATAATCTTTTATGAACAAAACAATGCAAGCAAACATCCATAGAAACATGTCATCTACTATTAATAAATTGGAATTGATCATAAGAGAACATAAACAACTAAGCATCCACCAATCAACATATACCTTATGCGAACCATCTAAGCATGCTCACATGAATGAGTATATGTACAAAAATGAAAAACAAATAGAGTTCATTACCAGCCTCTTACCCAACTCAAATTGTCATATCTCGTCATTATTGCTCTTTTCACTTGTGTGGCTTGAATAATATGAAATGAAAACCAATCTCCACGGAGTAACGGATGGCATTGAGCTCTGAAACAAACTAGATAAAACCAAAGAGAAACGACAAATATTTTTGGATTTTCAGATTTAGAAACTAAAAACTGAACAAAAACAGAACAGCCTGTGAAGACGAATTTTTTCGAGGACCTTAACATGCTCAGATCAGAAAATTGCGTACATATCTGAGGGTGATGCTCACGAAATTTCAGGTCATTTGGATTTTTCTACAGGAAGTTATGAATTAAACGGTGGACAGCAGAAATCTGTCCCTGCGCGAAACAGCAAACAACAAAGCAAAATATTTTTGTGTTTTTGCATATTGAACTGAATGAAATACTAAGCATACTAATACTAGATACTAAAACAAACCAACAAGAGAAATAATGGAAATCTTTTTGGTATTTTTGAGTTTTAGAAAGCAAAGTAAAACATGAACAAATAAGAGAAAGAAAGAAAACTAAAACGAAACATGGATATACAAAGTACCAAATGATAATGATATATAGATGAGTGTGCTTTCGGTATACCTCCCCCCAAGCTTAGGCTTTTGGCCTAAGTGGGAATCAGCCCCATGGCGAATAATGGGTCCAGCCCGACGGGTGATACATGGTGGGATCGTACTCGGGCTCGGCTGCGGTGGAGGAAGACCCCGAAGGTCCTGCATACCCCGGATCTGGGTACGAGGAACCAGCTGTCTCAGGGGGCTGACTGAAATCCCCCTCGTGCTCCTCTTCGTTGTCTCCCATGCTTGGGCCATGTTGCCCCTCAAGTGTGTCAAGTTCAGCCTCCGAGACTAACAGGTTTTCCCTGGCATAAAGGTTAAGCGGAGGTGCATGCAAAATAATAGTTCTATCAATTGTAGATGTTTTCAAATAATGCTTCTTGGGATAGGTTATGATGTATGGGAGAACATGCAAACTAACATGGTCAGCAATAAAGTCATGTTTCTTCATGGCATCAATGTCTAGTTTTTCTATGGGAAGCAGAAAATCAAGTGGGTGAGGTGCCAAACCATGCAAAGCTAGTAAACGAGAGGCAACTAGACCTCCACAAACTCCTCCCCTCTCACGGTTAGTGGTGAGATGGTAAGCAATCAAAGCACCCAAATTATAAGTTCTATCATGGCGTAATGCAGCAGCTAGAAAAGCTAAATCAGGCACAGCCAATCTATTCGCAGTTTTCCTAGCAAGAACACATTTAGTAATGAAGTAAGCAAAGTATCGAATGGAAGGGAGATGAATACTCTTGATTTTACCATCCTCTTTAGAGAAACTCCTCCCATAGCAAATGTCCTCATATAAGTCCAGCAAGGGCTTAGGCTTTCCTTTCAACTTCTCCTGCGATCCCTCATCTGGTACCCTAAGTGCTGCACAAAAAACATCGAAGGGCAAATCCACAGATTTATTGTAAATCTTATAGTGCACCATCGGGTTAGATAAGGTCAAAGTGCAGTTGAAGTCCTTCACCACCGACATGGCTAGCTTAGCATATTGAAAGGGTTGATCATCAACAAAACGATCTAATCTTGCATTGGAAACAAGAGTATGAAAATCATGCGCAATCCCTGCAACATCCATGAATTGAGAACACGGGTAAATAGCCGGGAACACATTCTCTTCGCGATGAACCCTCATATTCTCATGCACAACTATCTCATGTTGATCTATTGCATATGGGTTCCACTCCATGTTCTGAAATTTTCAATAAATAACATAAAAATTTAATTTTTAGCCAACTAAATGAGGGGAAACCACTATAGTGACTTGCTAGAGGCTCAAGCATGCATCAAAACTAGTTATACTAACTTAGAATAAGCATTTAAACTCACTAAACATGACACCTACAGCAGCAAAATATTCAATATATGATCCACTAAACAAAATTCTACTTGGATAATCGGAGGAGGCACATACCGGAGAGTGAATATCCCAAATTTCAGCAACAAAGAGGGGCTGAGCAAGGAGATCGAAAATCCCAGGCAAGAACAGGAAGAACACGAAAAATTTCGATGTGGCTGTGTTTGGTCGGGAGAGAGAAAGAGTGGGGAGGAAGATGACTAAGTGGAGGGGCCAGGTGGGCCCCCCTCATGTGCTGGCGCGGCCACTTCCCTGCCGCGCCACCACCTGCGGTGGAGGCTTGGTGGCCCCCCTCTGTCACATGTTTGCACTTTCAGCACCTCCACAGAAAAATAAATTTTTTGGTATAATTTTTTTCAAATTCTGAGAAATTTTTTTTTTTCATTTTCTGGTATTTTGCATTAATAATATTAATATTGAGAAATTATTTTCTAACACCAAATTCAACTAAACTTTGCAAACTAAATGATATTACAGTAGGTAAAACAAAAATAAGAGAAAACAAATTGTTTAACATCTTTATGTATTTAAAAATGCACTTGTTAACAAGGTTGATCAAGTCTTGCCACCAAATGAATTTTATATGACATAAAAGATTTTAAACCATATGAGACACTCATGTTACCTTGTATCGTATTGGTATGGATCCAATCATAAGAGTTTTGGATTCTTCTATATAAGGACAATCAATACTTCCCACTTTAATATATCTCACATTGGTAATTGTATTAACTCCAGACATTTTATCAAATTTCTTGGGGAAATAGACAGTATGTTCTTTGTCATGAACATTGAAAGTAACTTTTCCTTTATTGCAATCAATAACAGCCCCCGCAGTATTTAGAAAAGGTCTTCCAATAATAATAGACATATTATCATCTTCAGGCATTTCAAGAACAACAAAGTCAGTCATAATTAAACAATTAGTAGCTACTTGAACAGGAACATCCTCACAAATGCCCACAGGAATAGCAGTAGATTTATCAGCCATTTGCAAAGAGATATCAGTAGGTATCAATTTATCAAGGTAAAGTCTCTTGTAAAGAGAGAAAGGCATAACACTGACTCCTGCTCCCAAGTCACATAGAGCAGTTCTAACATAATTATTTTTGATAGAGCAAGGAATGGTTGGTATACCTGGATCACCCAACTTCTTTGGAACCTTGCCATTAAAAGAGTAATTAGCAAGCATAGTAGATATTTCCTCATTAGGAATTTTCCTTTTGTTAGAAACAATATCTTTCATGTATTTAGAATAAGGAGGCAACTTAATAGCATCAGTCAAAGGAATTTGCAAGAACAAAGGTTTCATCCAATCACAAAATTTATTATAGTGTTCTTCCTCTTTTGTTTTAAGTTTCTTAGCAGGAAAAGGCATTTGTTTTTGGACCCAAGGTTCTCTCTCATTACCATGTTTCTTAGCAATAAAATCTTCTTTAGTGTACTTCTTGTTTTTAACATGCTTTTCAGGTTCTTCTTCTATTTCTTCCCTATCCGAATTGGCATTTTTATCATTATCATTGGCATGTTCATTACCACTTTCAGTTTCAGCATCAGAAACAGATATACTATTAGGATCATTAACAGGTTCAGAGGATTCTACAACAGTTTTATGTTTCTTCTTCTTTTTCTTAGAAGGAGCAATAGGTTCATTAATTTGTTGAGAATCTTGTTCAATTCTTTTAGCATGTCCCTCAGGATATAAAGGGTCTTGAGTAGATTTACCACCTCTAGTTGTTACTTCACAAACATGTTTTTCTTTAGCTATAGAGGCATTCATTAACATTTCTTTTTGCACCATATGAAAATGTTGATCAATTTGAGTTTGAACCATATGAAAAAGTTGATCAATTTGAGTTTGAACCATATGAAAATGTTTAATAAGTATTTTAATATCATTGGAGGTTCTATCAACAATATCATGCAAGTTACTAATAGCTCGAGAGTTTTCCATTAAATGATTCTCAATTCTCATATTAAAATTAACTTGCTTAGCAATAAAAGTATCAAATTCATCTAAGCATTGATCAGGAGGTTTAGAGTAAGGGATATCTCTTTCATCAAACCTTTGGAGAGAGTGTACCTCAATTACGGGTGAAGGAGGAATTGGCTTACATAAGTCTTCTATAGGAGGTAAATTCTTCACATCTTCAGATTTAATACCCCTCTCTTTAAGAGATTTCTTGGCTTCCTTCATCACTTTATCAGTTAATTCAATAATACCCCTCTTCTTCGGTGTTGGTGTAGGTGTTGGTGTAGGTTCAGGTATGTCCCAACCATCATTATTCTTGCATATTTTAGCTAATAATTTCTCAGCTTCTTCGGGAGTCCTTTTCCTGAAAACACAACTAGCAAAACTATCCAGGTATGTCCTAGATTCAGCGGTTAGTCCACTATAAAATATATCAAGTAGATCATTTTTTTCCAAATCATGATTCGGCTGGCCTCTTAATATGGAGCAAAAGCGTGTCCAAGCCTTAGGCAATTTCTCACCTTCATCTTGATTAAAATTATAGATTTTTAACAAAGCATCATGTTAAGCACTAGCAGGAAAATATTTCTGAAAGAAAGTATCAAGCAAACCCTTGGGACTAGTAATGGAACCAGGAGACAAATTATTATACCAAGTTTTGGCTTCTCCTTTTAATGAGAAAGGAAATAATTTAGTAACAAAGTAAGTGCGCATTTTTATGTCTTCAGCAAACATACCACTCAAATTAGAGAGTTCATTCATGTGTTCTACATCACTTTCATTTTCAGTTCCACAAAAAGGTTCTCTTTCAACAATAGCTATGTGAGCCAAGTCAATAGAGAAATCATAATCTTTATCTTTAATGTTTATGGGAGATGTAGCAAATTTAGCATCATGAGATAATTTATATTTAACAGCACGTTTTTCAAAAAGGCTTTTCATAGCACTAGCATCTTTAGTAGCATTAATCTCATCAACAAAATCATCATCAAGTTCAACATAAGTTTCATCAGGATCATCAGGAAAATACTCTCTAGACTCAGGTGAACTAGCAGAAGTATTAGAATTTTCAGCATTTTCAGTTTGTTTAGATTTATCAATTATAGCATCTAGAAAAGGTCCTAAGGAACCATTTTCATCAAGCACAGTAGAAGCATCATCACAATTTTCAGAAGCATTTTCAGATTCAGCAGAAGTAATAGTATGAGTAGCATGCAGCGGTGAAATAAGCTTACTCATCACAGTTGGAGAATCAAGAGCAGCAGCAGAGCTCAGAGTTGTACCTTTTCTTGTAGTGGATGGCAGTATGGGAAACTTCTTATCACCAGGCTTTCCCATGATGAATGAATTCCAGAAAGCAATATCAATCTCAGGTGAACTTATAAATAAAGCTATGCTCCCCGGCAACGGCGCCAGAAAATAGTCTTGATGACCCACAAGTATAGGTGATCGCAACAGTATTCGAGGGAAGTAAAACCCAAATTTATTGATTCGACACAAGGGGAGCCAAAGAATAAATATAAGCCTTAACAGATGAATTGTCAGTTCAGCTGCACCTGTGAATAGACTTGCTCGGGACAGAGTATCAGTAGCAACAGTTTTATAGTAGTGACAGTAGTGAAATAACAGCAGCAGTGAAATAATGACAGCAGCAGTGATTATAGTAGACAACAGGATTAAAATACTGTAGGCACAGAGACGGATGTACGGGCGTTGCATGGATAAGATAATTCATGTAATATCAAGACATAGGCATTTGCAGATAAATAAGATAAAGCATCCAAGTATTTGTTAACCATAGGCATGTGTTCTAATTTAGTTGTGCGTGCTCGCAATGAGAAACTTGCACATCATCTTTTGTCCTACCAGCCCGTTTGCAGCGGGGCCTCAAGGGAATCTACTGGTAATTAAGGTACTCCTTTTAATAGAGTACCGGAGCAAAGCATTAACACTCCGTGAACACACGTGATCCTCACATCACAGCCTTTCCCCGAGGCTGTCCCAATTATTGTCACTTTGGGACCTAGGGTTCCGGACAATGACATGTGTATACAACTCATAGATATGATCCAAAACAATAATTATCATCATGATTCAATAACATGTTCAGATCTGAAATCATGGCACTCGGGCCCTAGTGTCAAGCATTAAGCATAACAAGTTGCAACAATGACGTAAAACACCGATAACGGATACTAGGCACCATGCCCTAACGATATTACAGACATTACATGGACGATCTCATCCAATCCCTACCATCCCCTCAAGCCTACAGCGGGGAATTACTCACACATGGATGGGGGAAACGATGATGGTTGATGGAGAGGCGTTGGTGATGACGATGGCGATGATCCCCTTCGATTCCCCGTCCCGGCAGGGTGCCGAAACAGAGACTTTTGGTCCCCGAATTGAGTTTCGAGGTGGCGGCGGCGCTCGGGTCTGTTCTCTAGAAAAGCGTCTAACCCCCCTTCGTTTTTAGGTCAGAGGAAGTCTATATGCGCGAGAGGAGACCGAGGGGGTGAGGGACTCGCCCCCCTCATGGGCTGGCGTGGCCAGGCCTCTGCCGCGCCACCACATGAGGTGGTGGCTCCCTGGCCCCCCTCTGTCAGCCCTTCTGGCTCCTGGAGTATTCGGACAATTTAAGGCTTTTTGCATTATTTCTGGAGTTTTTCCATAAAGTTGATTTCCTGCACAAAAACGAGACACCAGGGCAATTCTGCTGAAAACAGCGTTAGTCCGTGTTAGTTGCATTCAAAACACACAAAATAGAGGCAAAACAATAGCAAAAGTGTTCGGGAAAGTAGATACGTTTTGAACGTATCAATGTGTTAGCACCCGTTTTTGGCAGATGTCCGGTTTCAGGATCACAAATCTGGAACAAGGCGGAAGGCGGATTTGGGTGTGCAAAGTTGCTCGAAGGCCCATGAGGGAAAGACAATTCTAGCCTAAGGAAAAGCAAAGTTAGAAGAAGGTGGTTGAAAAGAAGACAACTTTGTCCAAACAAGGTGGCGGAAAGGAAGCCAACTTTGTCAAAACAAGGCGGATGAAAAGAAGCCAACTTTGTCAAAACAAGGCGGCAGAAAGCCAACTTTGTTGAAACAAGCCAACAGAAAGTCAACTTTGTCAAGACGAGCCGGCAGAATGGGAGTTAGCTGTATCAACACAAGCCGGCAAAAGAAGGCAACCGTCCTCGAGCAAGATGGAAGGCAAAAAGGCAACTTTCGCAAATCAAGGTGGAAGACAAAAGGCAACTTTTCTAAAGACAACTTGCCCGTATCAAGGCGGAAGGCTAAAGGTGGCAAAAAAGGAGGCAACTTTGCGATCAGGCTGGAAGAAGGAGGCAACTTTCCAAGGAAGCCAGACAGATGGAGTCCGGGTCTAGCACGAAGCCGATCAAAAATCCGCCAAGTTAGGATAGAATCTGACTTAAACCATGAATTGTAATTCGCATAGGAGTCCAAAACTTGTACGGGAAGTCCAGCCGCCTCATATATATGTGAGAGGTGATGGCCGATTGAAATTAAGCAAACAATCGACAACTTATCAATACAACCCTACTTTTGTCTCCTTCAACCTTTGTTCCTGCTTCCGTTGTTCGGCGATTTCACGTAGATCTTGCCGGATATCGAAAACCGAGCTGAGAGCGGCCAAGTCCGGCTTAGTTCAGCCAATCGTTGCCGGCTTTCCTCAGACGGGGCTTCCCGAGGGGCTGGGGCGTCTGGTCTCAAAAGCGCCGGCTTACTGTCTTGCGTATCGCGCTGGAAGCCGGCCTCCCGCGGGGCGAGTTGCGGAGTATCTCCCCCGGCACCGCGGGTACACGAGGACGTATTCGTGTGACGCGTTTTGAGCGCAGCAGGATCAATAAGCATGTCGTCCAATATAGATGCCTGGTTGTTTGCCGTGCAAAACTGCTCCAACTTGCCCGTGAGTCAACTATTTCCAATGGCTGACGCCTTTCTCATGTCCAACGTGTTGAGTGTATAAGTGGATTGTATAGCCCTTTTCATCGGTCTTTTGGAATAGTGATCAGTGCATGAATCTTGACATGATGTCAAAGCCAAGGTCTCGAGTTCGAGTCCTGTGTGGCGCAATTTTCCTAAAAATTGTTGATGCCCCTCCGTCCATCTACAAGGTCCCTTTCTCTTCATGCGCCTACCTCTTAGTTTACACATGTTGGCCTATCTCTTCCGGTCACATGTGAGGAGGGGTGTTGAGTGTATAAATGGATTGTATGGCCCTTTCCATCAGATTGGTCTTTTGGAATAATGGTCAGCGCATGAAGCTTGACACAACGAATCTTCCTCTCCCTTGAATACTCATGAATGTCTTGTCCAATTCAGACTTTGTTTCCGTGAGACTCCATAAGTACCCCTATAGTTTTTTCGAGGTGAGTGGGGCCATCTAGGAGCAGTGGGCAATTGATTTTCTCCCTGATCACCTAAAGCTTTAAAGTTAAAAGCAATTGAACTGCTATGTCAGTTCTGCCATATTATTTCTTTGTTTTCTATTATTTTGTAGATTTGCTCTCTCAACAGGCATAGTCAGATGGATTTTTTTCTTCTGAAACCAGCAAACCTGAAACTTTCTAAATACTATTACATGCTTAATAGTTTTCCACGGTTTTAGTCCAACACAAATGCCCTTTTATAGTGATTTTACTTAGATGGAGCCATGAAGGATGGATCACTTTTAAGTTTGAAAAAAGTGTTTTCTTCTAAATTTTATGGAACTTGAGGCGGAATACACGCACATTTAGTGGTTTGATTTTCAGTTAGATCTTCTGCGTACATTATTTTTCTTTCCTTTTCTTCGGTAGTAGACCTACTAACTGAATAGCATAAACCAATCCAAGCCTATGAGTGCTCATACATTGTTACCCTTATGTTCTTGACAGTCGGTTGGTTGTTAAATCATGCTAACGCCTTCCTCCACTGTGTTGCTGCTGCGTGTCGAGCTCGGCCATCGGGCCACAATGCAGATGGTGGCTTGGAGGATATTGATGTGGGGTGCAATACTATTGCTTCAATATCGATTGGAATTTCTAAGGAGTATGAGGGTCACATATGCTATGGCGGCGTGCAAGATTAAAGGTTTGTACATAATGCATTGCAAGTTTTGACTGGCTTATTAATTGGATAGTGTATTGTTTGTGTGACTATGTGAGGAGAAGGTGTCTAACATCCTATATGTTCATGTTCATGTTCATGCTCATGAAGGTGTTCACGATCAAACAAAAAATAATCGTGTGTATGTTCAATACTTTGTATTCTGGGCTCCATAAAAACAACAAAATCTGATAACTATTGGAGATTTAAAAAATATGCATATTCAGTTCACACTTTTGTCATTTTCGTGTAGCCCAGAATATAAAGTATTTAAAGTTGATTTTTCACGTTTGTGAAATACATCATTTACTACATCCAAGATTTTTTCAGTTTTTTGTTGAATCTCGTAAATATTTGTTTCGGTTGTTCTGAGGAACAAATATTCTACGCATGCATCACTATCTAGTATAGTAGTCATGCATCACTAGCTATACGGAACCTCACCTTACAATTGAACAAATATGTGAGTAAAATCATACTTGTCGTGCATCATTAGCTAGCTAAATGTGGGACTCAGCTACCTAATTAGTCAGTTTAAAAAAAGATAGTTCATTAGTCAGCTGCAAATTCTATTGTACCTGCGTGATCAATTCTCTTGTTTTATTGTTTTTTTGTCTCCATTACCATTCAGATCTGCGCCTTTGATTGACGGTGTTCAGAAGGTGATCATCCAGGCACGAGCTACTTAATTCGTCGAGGAGGGAAGTCTCGCAATTTATCTACTCAAGCCTGACTGGATAAAGCCCTGCTGAACTGCCGGTTGAACAACAAGCTGCCAGAGGCACATGCTTGATTTCAGTGAAGGATACGCTGCCTCGAGTCCTGTTGCTGACGCAACTTCAAAATCTGCTGCCCGGGTGAAGTAGTGGAAACCTCTTATGATTATACCAAGGTCAATTTTGATGCAGCCTTTCAAAAGGATACTGGAGAGGGAGGCTAGGGCTTTGTCTGCCAGGTCTGATACTGTCGATTTCATTGCAGCTGAAGCGGGCAGACTGCACAATATTAGGAATGCTCTACATGCTGAGGTAGAAGCAAGTATTGTAGCTATGGAGGGAGCTAGTGCTATTGGACTGAACCGGGTGATTTTCGAGTCAGACTGTCAGACTTTGGTTTCAGCTGTGAACTGCAAAAGCCACGACCTTGCGCTAATTGGTGTTCTTTTAAAGGAGATTCGTAGCACATGCATATTTCTTTTGAATCCTATACATTTCAACACGTCCCTCGTTTATGTAACATGGTAGCTCATTCCCTAGCACAGTATGACATGCGTTTGCACTGGCTGAGAAAATGAGTCACCTGACTTTGTTTCTGATGTAGTAGCCAGCGACATAGTTGTGCTCTCTGAGAAATGGTATTCCGTTTACATGTCAAAAAAGAAGGCAAGCCGTGCGCCGCTCAGAAAAGACGTATTAACGGCTAGCTGTACAAGTGCTGCACCACCAGGTGTCTTTGGCTCCCGAGTACTAGCGATCCTACTGTTTTGAAAAAATAAATAAAAAATATTTATGAGTTTTTAAAAATATGAAAAAAACACAGATGTAGTCAATTATATATACGAATAGTGTGCAAAATATCATATTCAAGTACATTGTATATGCTCTACACAAAAATGAAAAAAATCTGATAAAATTAAGGATTAAAAAATATACATACTCGTATTTACACTTTTGCCATTTTTGTGTAGAAAAAATACATAGTGTTTGAGTTGATTTTTCGCACATTTATGGGATATATCATTCATTGGCCACATTTGTGTTATTTTAGATTTTTTTAAACTCATAACTATTTGTTTCGATTTTAATACACCGGGATCACTGGTGCTTAAAAGCACGAAATCGCTTCTATGCACCACCGGTGTTTACGCCAGAAAGCATGGAAAGTCTGCCAGTTTTACACCATATTTAGGTTCCACATCGGACGCCATGCAGATCGTGAAAGCATGGAAAGTCTGCCAGTTTTACATAAGAAAGCGTCATACGTCGACTCAGGAGTTAAGAACCATCCCATCACCTAGAACTTGGTTGTTTGGGGACTGGATATGGTCGGCCGTTCACAAAGACAAACTAGCTTCCAGAGGCTAATGTTGGGATATGCCAAATAGGCATCCCCGCGGTGTGGAGTTGTTCGGCTGAGGAAGGAAGGGGGGGGGGGGGGGGGGGGGATACCAGGCCCCCTAGTATGCCAAAGCACAAGACAAAGGTGCAACCTGCTAAGGAAGCCCAAGACAACCGCCTTGAAGTATCAAGACGAAGCCGAGAGCCAAAGTCATTTAGGACTAAGTTTCCTTTCTTGAAAGAAGATCTTTGTAAGCAATAGGTTTGATAGACTACATAAGGCAGACCGCAACGGAACCCTTAGGGCCAGGCACCACAAATTTATTGTAACATGGACACTTCTGCCGCCGTGAAACATGAAACTGCACAAACCATCGTGTGCAATCTCGTCCCGGAATACCCCTCACCTTGCCCCCACGTTGTACCCGAGGTGTGAGACACCCATCATGTTCCCGCGAAACCGGTACACGACACTAAGACTGTAGACGTTGAAGAAGAAAGTGAGGACGAGACGGAGTGAGAGACGAAGATGACTCCACTCAAATGCGAAGCAGACTGCATGTTGATGCTTGAAAAATTGAAGGGTGCTTTTGCAAATTGTTGTCCATGACCCCTCCGTTCCATAATATAAGATGTTTTAGCTCTAACACATGTTGTTTAATTTTTTTACTAAAATAAATTTACATATATATATATTAAAATATGTCTAGAGAGGAGTGCTTATGTGCTTTAGAAATGGCGTAAGAGGAGTAATCACGGTCATTGGTGTGTTTTAAAATTCATGCAAAAAACTTCTCGGAAAGCATAGGAGCACTTCTCATGTCTAGATACATCTGTGTTAAAAATAACTAAAGCATTTTATATTATGAAAGGGAGAGAATATTGTGCCTGCCCCTCATTATACGGCGAGCATGCTTCTATCCAACGGCTACCCTACCGCGACTGATCAGATTGGATGCACAAATCGGTAGTAACATGTCTAATGGCCTCCTTCCTAATAATATAAACTTGATATATGGTTAGACGACAGCCGGCCTGGTGCTCCAATTTTGTCTTGTGTGTACCACCAACCGCATGCACGTCTCTAACCACCACCTCATGATAAAACCTAAATGTTTCCAATATGTGTAACGGTTGACTTGACTTTGAGTAGAGGCCTCATGCATATGGATCGTTCATGTCCTCCTTTCATCTGTAATCTCTCTCTCTCTCTCTCTAGCTCTCGCTCTCCGTCCATGAGCTAGGATGAGCAGATCTCGATCGATCTTATGAGCCTTAGCAACAACATCCTTCAATTTGGTACGTACATCAGTATTTGAGGTAGCTGGGTTGTGGCGCCGAGCGCCGATGGGTCGTCGGATGACATGTCTCCCTAGATTTGGTAGTAGCTAGCTACGATCGAGGACTACTGGCTAGCACTATTTCTGGCCGGACTGCATCACCCTCTTGTGAATTCGCTGGTAAGCATTTTGAAGTTCCACAAAATTATTTAGGAACTTGTATAATTCATTCATTCCCTGTCAGCTCTTCGATTGATGTTATCGTACTTCGTTTCCCCATCATTAATTTACAGTTACACAATAATTGGCAGAGTGAGGTTGACAGCTGCAGGCTGCAGCCATGGTGGGAGCAGAAGTAGCTATTGGAGTTGCGGTGGTCGGGTATTTCGTCTCGCCTCACATAACCAGGCTCATGGAGGTTGCACGAACCTGCGCAGCCGACAAGATCAGACTATCCTGGTGCAAGAAGAAGAAGCTTAAGAGACTGGCGCAAGATCTGCAGGAGATAAATGACTTCTTGTATCCTGCTCGCATGGAGTTCGTACACAACCGTACCTGGCTCGAGAGTCTGTGGCATCTCAAGGATGCCATTCATGAGGCTGAGGAGATCCTGGACTTGTTCGAGTCGCACATCCTTGAGCTGGAGGCGGCAAAACACCTGAAGAAGCGCGGCGGTGGTGCTAGCAGTAGCAGGAAACCAACAGGCTTCCCATCACTGGGCCAGCTCAATAAAGTGCTCAAGAATCTTGGGGGCCTTCGTGATAAGGCGCGAGAACTCACCCATGATCCTGTCACTAGGCGTGCTGTACTTTCTCCCGACTCCGGTCGATCTGCAGGCATGGGCCAGGATCCAGTAAGGGATAGGAAGCTCTTCTTCGGGTACGACAATGAGTACGAACAGCTAGTCTCCATGTTGCGGGACGGCAGCACGGAGAAGAAGGTTATTGCCATCATAGGCCATGGAGGGATGGGGAAGACGGAGCTTGCTCGCCAGGCTTTTCGTGACGTCAAAGCCGAGTTTCGTCACCTCCTATGGGTGCCTGCCTATGGCAAGAAGACCGAGTTTGACGTGCTGAAAGAGATTTGGATCTCCTCCGCGGGCGCCAAATCAGTCGACCAGATGAACATCGGTAGCCTTATGATGGAGCTCAAGGACCTCTTGTCACAACACAAGTGCCTGCTTGTGCTGGATGACGTGTGGAACGACGAACGTGCGACCGGCCAGTTGGAAAGAGAACAGCCATGGAAGGCACTGCGCTCATTACTTGGTGATGGAAGCAAAATTGTAATGACGACTCGAGCCGAGATTTGTTCGGCCACACTGTGTGCAGATACAAAGATCGTCCTGAACGGGATCAAACCCGAGGATATCACACTCCTGCTCAACGACACGGCGAAGCTTATGAGTATTGCAGGTAGCCAACAACCAAGGATCCAGGAAGTGCTTAACAAGCAGGTGCTTAAGTTCAAGGGATCCCCGTTAGCGGCCGTGGAGATTGGGATGGAGTTGAAGAAACCCGATACAAGTCGCAACCGGTGCAGCATTTTAGAGAACATTGATCATCACATAGGCAGCGTGTTTAAAGAGCATCTCTTCACCTACTGCCATCTGCCGCCGCACTTGCAGCGCTGCCTCTCATTTTGCAGCATATTCCCATACAATTGGAAGTTTCAGCCTATGAAGTTGACCAAGATGTGGATGGCTCTCGGTTTTGTTGAGGAGAACACAAATCCTATGGGTGGAAGTGGAACGAGCAGTATGGAAGAAGTCTCCATGGGCTACTTCAACAGTCTCGTTGATCGTTCCGTGTTCCAGCTAGAAGAAGGCAGCAGCAGCAGTATGGGTGAAGGAGACAAACGTTACGTGATTCATGAGCATATCCATTGGATGCTACGCCTGGACTCTGCCAGGAACTGCATCAGCATCTCTGGCGACAGTACAAGGATCCCTGCAAGGGTACGCCACTTGTCAGTTACCAGCGGCTGTCTTGGTAAGCTCAAGGAATACCCCATAAGACTCTGCAACCTGCGGACCTTGCTAGTGCTAAAGGAGGAGGGTTCGCCCTTGATCAGTGCCATTGACAAAGATACACTCGATCAATTCAAGGGAGTGAGAGTACTAGATTTGACTGGGACGGACATAACTCAACTGCCAGAAAACATCGGGAAGCTGGAACATGTGAGGTACCTTGGTCTTCCTGACACCATCAGCAGCAATCTCGGTGATCAAGTCACGAAGCTATCGTTTCTACAGACATTGACTGTCGGTGACAAATGTAACACAGAGAAAAAAAGTGAGTGTATCACCAACATCAGTGGCATCGGAAGGCTCACTAAACTGCGAGAATCGATCAAGTTCCAGGTCATGAAGGGATCAGAAAAAGGACACAGCGTGTCGGAGCTGGCCATGATGAACTCCCTGGGAGAGACGCTGACCATAAAGGGCCTCGACGCCATTGCTAGCAAGAAGGAAGCTGAGGAGGCTCAACTTGCAAAGAAATCTTCTGTCAAGGTCCTAAAATTTGAATGGGGGGCTCCAAAACTGCGACAATATGAAGACACACCTTCCCTTGGAAGCTCTACCGCCGACCCGGCGCTGGCCGTTCTGGAAGGTCTCCAGCCTCACCGCTATCTCCATGAGCTGCATATCACAAGGTATCCTGGGGCTTCCCTCATGAAACCAAGCCTTGGGGAGATGTCGCCTAGCTCTACTTGGTTGAGTGGACTGGAGAAGCTGACGCGCCTATACCTCAAGAACTGTAGGAAGCTCAAGGATCTTCCTGCTCTCGGCGGCCTCCAGTGTCTGGAGCTTCTGGATATCAAGGAGATGAACTCGGTTGAGAAGATCGACACAGGATTGTGCGGCAAGGGAGGGTTGTTTCCGAAGCTGAAGAAGATTGTACTGGATGACATGCCGAAGCTAGAGGCGTGGCATGCTATGCCTGAATCAGCGTTTCCTCTGCTCAGAGAGGTTAGCATCAACCACTGCCCACAGCTATCCTCCTTGTCGGGCCTCGGTAGCTGCGGAGGTCCCATCGACCTACGCGTCCAGGGATGCGCGCTCATCACTCCAGGGAGCCTGCCCGCAAATTTCAGGTGTCGTCAGTGGTAAGTCTACTTGCATTTGCAAGTTTTACTAGCGGCGCCACCATTTATTCGTGTATATTTGGTGACGCCGAATGTTTCAAGTCCCGTACAAGTACTGTCATGCTCTGTGAATAATTTATTGTTGTAATTAAGTTGTTATTGGCTTGCTGTAATGCAGTTGTTATTGGCTCAACTTCCCTGTTGAGAAAAACCTAATGGATATGCGAATATGTTTAATTGAAGCGACTTGGCTCTAATCATTGATCAATTGAAGCAAGATCGCACTGATTGGTCGAGATCGGGACTTTGGGAGTTGTATTTTTAGGAATGCAGAGTAGTATGTTTTTTCGACACGATTGGGAAGTATAGTAGTAGTACTATTTGGAGAGTATTAAGGTGGCATACTGACATGTAGCTCTTCCCTAGAAACAGAAATTGCAGCAGTTCACAGGTCATAGCCTACACCAGATGTGTGTATGTCCATTTTCGGGGCCGCGCGCACACATGTGCGGGAAGCCCGCGATTAGATGAACTACCCCGTCAAGACGACCATGGGCCATTGTTGGCTTGTTGCAGGAGTAGGTTTTATGTTTTAACGGTCAACTATTATGGCATCTTCTCTGTTTTTTTACACGCGAAACCTAAAGGGGATCGATTTTCATTACTCCCATAACAGAAAACAACCACCGTCGCCAGCAGCGTAAGTTCGCTTATCAAGCTACACGCCTGCAGGCCACCAGAGAAAGAAAATGCAACACTCTAAGCCTCAACTCTGAGAGAACAACAACATAGTGAGCAGACCAACCAGCCAACGCCAACCAGCGCAAGGTAAAGAGCAGGCAGGTAAACATAGCAATACAGTTTTTGAGAAGGCCTAAAAACAGCAACAGCCACCACCAGAGGCCAACGGAAAGAAACCAGGAAGCAATTCCAGCAACACAGGCTGCAGTGACCATCAGCTTCCACCAATTCTTCTTTGAACATCCCCAGCTGTCGCGTTCGAAGAGGTGGCTTGGTCCATCAGCGAACTTGCTCCTTCTCTCAGAGCGACTTGGTCTGCTTCCCCATGCAAACATGCCCAGTATTTAATAAACACACATGCAAAGCAAATTAGTTCATTGGGGTTAGAGATAAGCTTTCCTTCAAAGCATGCTTTGTTACAAATTTTTCAGATGTCTCAACACACTGCAGCCACCAGTGTGATCTGAATATTTCTGCTAACTGTGAGATACCGAGAGATCCACCAGAAATATTGAGAAAATAAGCCAGGACGATTTGGAGCATCCACAGCCTGGGCAATTACACTCCAAACAAACTTTGCAGCCGAACAGGTAAATAAAAGATGTGGAATTGTCTCAGATTTATCACAAAATTGGCAACGAGAGCTACCAGACCAATTCCTCTTGAGTATGTTATCTTTAGTGGCACTGGCATCGGGGCGGATCAACCATAGTCAGATCTTAATTTTCAATGGGACTTTAACTTTCCAAAGATGTCTAAAAGATCTATCAATGCCCACAGTAGTCAGTGAGTGATACATTGATTTTACTGTAAATTGCCCATTTTTAGACCATTTCCAGATAGATCGGTCTATCAGTCTCAAGATTCAGAGCAACATAAACAAAAGGTTCTACATCTCTCTAAACTGCAACTGATGGCATCTTCTCTGTAGTCAATCCTGTTTGAAATTCTTCTTCAGCGTGTTCTTAAAATTTCTAACTTACCTCATAACCCAATTTTTACATAAAGTACCATCATCGGCAATGGCATCTTTCTAATTTATCTATATTTTGAGGCACATGCTTAAGATAAATTAGACCGCCATACCATAGCAAGAATAGCTTAAACGAGAGCTTAATTACATTCAGTAAGTCCTACAACTTCTGCTTCTCATCGGCATTCATCCAATCTGTACTTGCATATTTCTTGAATTACATGAAGATTTTAAATATCTCATTACGCCTTTTTATTCCCCTCGTCTTAATAGCACCCCTCACGATTTGTCTCATTGCTCACTCGCACTGCATGTATCAAGGATATATGCATGCACTTCCGGCCTTCCGGGTTGACTAAGCTGAACAATTAAAGTCACATACTTACCAAGTTATATATGTATGAATTATGTGACTCAATTTGCATTAGGTATCGAGAATGTACCTCAGTTTGTACTACGTAATAAGTATGTACCACAGTTTGCAGAATGTAGCTCAGTATGTACCTTCAAGCGGCGGACATTCAGCCCATGTTTCCGTTGCTTGGTGCCGGATCATTTCGGCGTCGACTCTCGAGGTCCAACCCGATAACTGGGATGCCGCCAGTCTGGTCACCATGAAAAGGTTGCCAGGCACGCCTCTCAGCCTGTCAAGAGCCTCATCATCACTCCAGCTCGCCGCCACCAGCGTCTTCATGTCCCCAAGCACATCGCCCTGGCGACCACGCGCCTCCAGCCTCTTTTGATCGACTGCAACGCTCATGGACATCTGTTGTCGCCCATCAGGAGGCTCCTCGTGGGCCGGGTAAAGCTGCAGCTGCTGCAGGCATCCCTGCGGATTCTTTGGAGTCGTTTGCAGAATGCAGCCGATCCTTGAAGCTCAGGCTGTGGCGCTAAGTGATGAGTTGTTGCAAGTCATGTTTGCTGCTCGCTTGGAGGAGGTATTCTTGCCACTTCGCGACTTGGTCGCCGCGATGCAAGGGTGGACTGATCAAGTCTCAAGGGTTTGGGATTTAATGGAGGAGATTGGCGGAAGGATTGCTCTCGCGCACCCCTTGACTACGGGCAAAGAATGAGGAATCTACGCTGCTCGTCGTAGCTGACGAGAATGATGCCAGTGCTGGAACTGGGGGCGAACTGCTCGATTCAGCTGGTTGGAGTGATGTTGTAGCAGGGGCGGAGGCAGGATGGCCTAATTTTGGCTGTTACCACTTAGCCTAATTTTTTCAAAATCAACACTGTTTATAAATTTTTAGCAGCAAATCCTTGTTGTTAGGGGGGCTAGGGCCCCTGCTGGTCCCCTTGTCTCCGCCACTGTGCTGCAGCACATAGACGATCCTCCTGATGTGGTTTCTGCCCCGATGGAAATCATGTTTCAAGATTTCGAGGAGCAACACAAGGTTGATGAAGTCGTGTCAGCTTGCAAGAGGGTGTAGAGCTGACTGAGGGGACCTTGGCCACCAGCTCTGTTAGGGAGGTACCTGTTATAAACGATAGACAAATAAACGATGAACAAAATCCAGATCAACGCAACGGGGTGATACGTCTCAAACGTATCTATAATTTCTTATGTTCCATACTTATATTACATCAATTGCTACATGTTTTATATACACTTTATATCATTTTTATTCATTTTCTGGGACTAACTTATTAACAAGATGCCACAGTGACAGTTCTCTGTTTTCTGCTGTTTTTGCTTTCAGAAAAGTTGTTAAGGAAATATTCTCGGAATTGGACGAAACAAAAGCCAAAACTCCTATTTTTCCCGGAAGGATCCAGAAGTCCGAAGAGGAAACGAAGACGGGCCACGGGGCAGCCACACCTAGTGGTGGCGCGGCTCCCCCTTCTGCCGCGCCACCACGTGGTGTGGGGCCCATGTGCGCCCACCGACGTCGCCCTTTCGCCCATATAATGCCCCCGACGCAAAAACCCTAAAAGAATCGGCGTTTTCCAGAGAAGAGTTCCGCTGCGCGGCTGCCATCGAAAACAAGTTTCGGGGGACACAGAAGTCTCTGTTTCGGCACCCTGCCGGGACGGGGAATTGCCCCCGGAGTCATCTTCATCAACTCCACCGCCATCTTCATCGCCGCTGCTGACTCCTATGATGAGGAGGGAGTAGTTCTCCCCCGAGGCTGAGGGCTCTACCGGTAGCTATGTGGTTTATCTCTCTCCCACATGGTGTGATCTTTATATGATCATGAGCTTTGTAATCTAGTTGAATAAGTGATGTTACTCTTTATCTATTATGCACTCTAGAGGTTACTTTAATATGAACTCCGGAGTTATTCTCCACGGTGTGAAGGTGACAGTGTGCGCACCGTGTGTGACTCATTTATGACGTTGTGGTGTTTGTTTACTCAGACTTTGGGTTGTGCTTTTATAGCCCTACGCAATGAATGGTGTTTGTTATCCAACAAGAGAATCTTTGAGATTAGTATTTATTATTCAATTATGATGTCATTGTTGAGAGTGTCCACTGGTGAAAATATGATCCCTAGGCCTTGTTTCTAAGCATTGAAACACCGTTTACAATCAGTTCTGCTACATGTTTGCTTGCTGCCATTTTTATTTCAGATTGCAATTACTACTTATAATCATCCATATTACTTGTATTTCACTATCTCTTCGCCGAACTAGTGCACCTATACATCTGACAAGTGTATTGGGTGTGTTGGGGACACAAGAGACTTCTTGTATCTTGATTGCAGGGTTGTTTGAGAGGGATATCTTTGACCTCTACCTCCCTGAGTTCGATAAACCTTGGGTGATTCACTTAAGGGAAACTTGCTGCTGTTCTACAAACCTCTGCTCTTGGAGACCCAAAACTGTCTACGAGAATAGAAGCGTGTGTAGACATCGAGCTATTTTCTGGCGCCGTTGCCGGGGAGGTAAGTGTCGGAAGGTATCTCCTTTAGATCCTGCAGTTATTACTTTTTGTTTCTTGTTTTTATTTTCACTAGTTAGGCTTAATGGAAAATAACAAAAATATTAGAGAGCTTTATAGTATTTATCTTGAGCTAGGACATGAAGTGTTTGAAGAGAAAATTAAAAAACCTATGTAACTTTATTTGCATGCTAGTAGCAATGTTATTAGTATGAATTATTTGAACACCATTATTTCTAATGCTATGGAAAATTCTAAGCTTGGGGAAGCTGGTTTTGATGAGCATGATATTTTTAGTCCCCCAAGCACGGAGGAGAAAATTTAGTTTGATGATACTATACCTCTAATATATGATGATTACAATGATGAATATGATATTTTCAGTCCACCTACAATTGAGGAGAAAATTAATTATGATTACAATGTGCCTTCTATATTTGATGATTATGGTGATGAGAATAATAATGATAGCTATTTTGTTAAATTTGCTCCCACTACAATTAATAAGAATGACTATGCTTATGTGGAGAGTAATAATTATTCCATGCATGTGACTCATGATAAGAATGTTTTATGTGATAGTTATATTGTTAATTTTATTCATGATGCTACTAGTGAACTCATTGATGATAATGAGGAGTGTTGCTTAAATATGTTATATGATAATGCTTTAGATGATGGTCCTATGCTTATTGATAATCCTCCATGTTTAGAAGTTGTTACTTCTTTATGTGAGGATAAAAATGATATAATTGCTGCTTGTAATGATACTCTTACTCATGAGAGTCCTACTTTGTTATTAAATTCTCCTAATTACACCATCGAGGAGAAATTTTATTTTGTTGAGAAATACTTATATGGTTTGCAATTGTCTCTAGTTCCAAATCTTTGTTGCAACCATGATCTTAAACTTGATATTGATCTTAATAACTATTTTAAAAGAGGGAAGCATGCTAATGAATTTCAAAATAAATTTAATGATCCTCTTTATGTGCCTATATTATCTAAGTTGAATGATTCTTGTGGTTATATGGTTGAACTTATTTCTACTACTAAAAATTATTATGAGAGAGGAGAATATGGTTGTAGAAATTTTCATGATACTAAAACACCTCTCTATATGGTTAAAGTTTTGAAGTTATTCTTGTTTTATCTTCATATGCTTGTCACTTTGTTCTTTGTGAATTTATTTGTGTACAATATCCCTTTGTATAGTAAGTGGGTTAGACTTAAATGTGTTTGATGTTTACCTCTTGATGCTCTCTTTTGTTTTTCAACTCTCTATATGCTTAAAAAAGGCTTTAAATAAAAGCGCTTATGGGAGACAACCCACGTTTTATTTCTGTTATTTCCTTTTATATTGAGTCAAGGAATAAGCCTACCTCTATAGCAATTCCTTTGTATCTTTATTTTATCGCATTGTTGTGTCAAGTAAAGCCTCTAGTATTAAGTTGGTGCTAGATTTGGATTCTTGCACAGGAACAGTTTTCTGCTGTCCACCGTTTAATTCGTAAGAGTTCAGAGAAAAATCAAAATGACCTGTAATTTTTTGTGCGTGATCCTCAGATATGTACGCAACTTTCATTAGTTTTGAGTTTTCTGATCTGAGCAAGTTAAGTTCCTCGAAAAAATTCGTCTTTACGGACTGTTCTGTTTTTGACAGATTCTGCCATTTATTTTGCATTGCCTCTTTTGCTGTTTTTGAGTGGATATTTTTGCTCCAAAAAATACCAGTGGCTGTAGCTAATGTCCAGTAGCATGTGTGATGATTTTGTCCATGCAGAATATGAGAATTTTTTATTATGCACTAACCCTCTAATGAAGTTTACTTTGAGTTTGGTGTGGAGAAAGTTTTCAAGAATCAAGAGAGAGGATGATATGATGTGATCAAGAAGATGAAAAAGCCTAAGCTTGGGGATGCCCCCGTGGGTCACCCAAGCATATTTCAAGAAGACTCAAGCGTCTAAGCTTGGGGATGCCTTGGGCATCCCCTTCTTCATCAACAACTTATCAGGTTATCTCTAGTGAAACTATATTTTAATTCCGCCACATCTTATGTACTTTACTTGGAGCGTCTGTTTGCTTTTATTTTTGCTTTGTTATTTACTTTTCCTGAATAAAATGGTTCCTAGCATTCTTGTGTGGGAGAGAGACACGCACCGCTTTTTCTTATGAATACTCCTATTCTCCACTTATATTTGTTGAGTATTCTTCTATAGCTACTGCAATGGTTTTAACTCTTATTTTTCATGCATCTCTTGTTCAGAGCTGTTAGTTCTCATATGTTATACTCTCTTGTTTCATTGTTAAATACTTTGAGAGTTTATGTTTAAATAAGTTGATTGGTGTTTGGTTGGAAACAGAAAATGCTAAATGTGGTAGATGATATAAAGAAAAGATATACATGCTCTTATGAATTGTTATCTTGCATGTTGTGATGCTTGGCAATTGTTTTGAGCTCTCAAGTAGATCATGTTTAAGCTCTTGCATCATGTAGTTAAAACCTATTAGTGGAGAACTACCGTAGAGCCTGTTGAAATTTGGTTTGCATGTTTGGTATCTCTAAGGTCTAGATATTTTCTAGTAAAGGTGTTTGAACAACAAGGAAGACAATGTAGAGTTTTATAAAACTTGCAATATGTTTTCATATACGTCTTGTTGTCATAGTTTATACTTGTGTTTGCTTCAAATAACCGTGCTAGCCAAGGCTTTGTACTGAGAGGGAATGCTTCTCGTGCATCCAAATCCTTGAGCCAAAACCCATGCCATTTGTGTCCACCATACCTACCTACTACATGGTATTTTCTGCCATTCCAAATAAATACATCATGTGCTACCTTTTATTCAAAACCTATTATCCCTTATTTGTGTCAATGTTTATTAGCTCATGAGGAAGTATGTGGTGTTACGGATATCAACCTTGTCATTTGCTTTTAGACAGACTTTCATCAACCGGACTAGTGGCATATACACCGCTTATCCATTAACTTTGTAAAAAGAGCTGGCAAATGGGGTGCCCAGTCCCAATTAATTACAACTTTAACCGCTGCAATCTATTCACATTTTTGCCCTGATCTAATCAGCCAAGCAATGATACTAGTTTTTAACTACATGTGTAAACAAAAGAGATAAGAGGGATGATCTACCTTGCTGGTTGAAATAACGTACTTAAATGGGAGCCGCTCTTGAAAGTCTTGTTGACAAGGGGGGTAGAGTGCCCATTACCATTCGTTGACAACGACAAACACCACTCAAAAACTTACTTTTATGCTCTCTATATGATTTCAAAAACCTATAAAAACTAAAAAGCTCTAGCACATGCTTGTATCCCTGCTTCCCTCTGCGAAGGGCCTATCTTTTACTTTATGTTGAGTCAGTTTACCTACTTCTTTCTATCTCCGAAGCAAACACTTGTGTCAACTGTGTGCAACAATTCTTATATGCTTACTTATTGCACTTGTTATATTTCTTTGTGTTGACAACTATCTGTATGATATACATGTTCAAAATTGAAAGCCAATGCTGAAAGTTATATCTTCCTTTGTGTTGTTACAATGCTCTTTTACTTAGAAACTATTGCTTTATGAGTTAACTCTTATGGAAATCTTTTTGATACTTGTTTGAAAGTATTATCCATGAAAAGTTTTTACTTATATGATATAGTTGTTTACTCCTTGTCTATTTATTAGCAAACTATAGATCATTGCCTTGAGTCACTTCATTCATGACATGAGCCTTACAATATTATATAATCAAGATTGTGTGAAAGCATGTCGCTCCAGAAATTATTTGTTGTTATCGTTTTACCTACTCGGGACGAGTAGAACTAAGCTTGGGGATGCTTTATACGTCTCAAACGTATCTATAATTTCTTATGTTCCATGCTTATATTATACCAATTGCTACATGTTTTATATACATTTTATATCATTTTTATGCATTTTCTGGGACTAACCTATTAACAAGATGCCATAGTGTCAGTTCCCTGTTTTCTGCTGTTTTTTGTTTCAGAAAAGTTGTTAAGGAAATATTCTCGGAATTGGACGAAACAAAAGCCAAAACTCCTATTTTTTCCGGAAGGATCCAGAAGTCCGAAGAGGAAACGAAGACGGGCCACGGGGCAGCCACACCTGGTGGTGGCGCGGCTCCCGCTTCTGCCGCGCCACCACGTGGTGTGGGGCCCACGTGCGCCCACCGACGTCGCCCTTTCGCCCATATAATGCCCCCGACACAAATACCCTAAAAGAATCGGCGTTTTCCAGAGAAGAGTTCCGCTGCGCCGCCGCTATCGAAGACAAGTTTTGGGGGACATAAGTCTCTATTTCGGCACCCTGCCGGGACGGGGAATTGCCCCCGGAGTCATCTCCATCAACTCCACCGCCATCTTCATCGCCGCTGCTGACTCCTATGATGAGGAGTGAGTAGTTCTCCCCCGAGGCTGAGGGCTCTACCGGTAGCTATGTGGTTTATCACTCTCTCCCATGGTGTGATCTTTATGTGATCATGAGCTTTGTAATCTAGTTGAATAAGTGATGTTACTCTTTATCTATTATGCACTCTAGAGGTTACTTTAATATGAACTCCGGAGTTATTCTCCACGGTGTGAAGGTGATAGTGTGCGCACCGTGTGTGACTCCTTTATGACGTTGTGGTGTTTGTTTCAGGGGCGGATCCAGGATTTGAGTATAGGGGTGGCCGGAGGCCAAAAAAAATTACCCATAAAGAGGTATAACAAGAAATATACCAGTTTTGGGACGACTGTAGCGGTTTCCCGGCAGCGATAGATGACTCCGTATTTCTTTCAGAATTTTGCATTATCAATCGTATCAGGATTGAAATCATTATATACGGTAGGTTGTTACGTTGGAGTCCTTATATACCGTATATATATATTGGAATCCTATCTCCTCAGTTGGATTTATATTTTTAGTCAAATATTTGGTGGTCTAAACTCGAAACAACCGGATTAAAGTAACTACTAAATAGTAAATACTAATTGGCCATGCCATCCTATGAGCAGCTCTTCTAATAGTAAATAATTAATCAACTATTATAACTAGCAAATCAAATTAGCAAGTAGTAGTAGCTTGCTGGATTCAATAATAAAACTAGCACGTAGCAACTGAAGAATACAAACAGTAAAATACCTTGGGCCGATCGACCTAGGAATTGTGCGCGCGGGGGCGGCAGATCATGATCATCGGCTCGTCGATAATGAATAGAAAACAAAGAGAAGAACTGTCGCATCTTTGCTAATATTCACAACACTGTGTCGCTCGAGTCCGTGTGATTTTGTTTCCGGTCGGTGGCGGCGGCCGCTGGAAATAATACAATCGAGTAGGAGATGAAATTGTGGGATGCAAAACCTAGTGGAGGAGCAATCGATCGATTGTATAGGTACGTGCTATTGTGCCCTTTGGCCCTTGGCTAATTTCTTTGGACTTGGCGACGACTAGGATTGTAATTAGGCCTTGTCCAGCGTTAATTGCCGGATATTAAGATTAATACACACGTATGCAAGTTTACTGGACCTGCTGCTATCCGTTGAGGGGGGCCGGACCATGGGGGTGGCCAGGCCACCGCTCGCCCCTCCCTGGATCCGCCCCTGGTTTGTTTACTCAGACTTTGGGGTGTGCTTTTATAGCCCTACGCAATGAATGGTGTTTGTTATCCAACAAGAGAGTGTTTGAGAGTAGTATTTATTATTCAATTATGATGTCATTGTTGAGAGTGTCCACTAGTGAAAGTATGATCCCTATGCCTTGTTTCTAAGCATTGAAACACCGTTTACAATCAGTTCTGCTACATGTTTGCTTGCTGCCATTTTTATTTCAAATTGCAATTACTAATTATAATCATCCATGTTACTTATATTTCACTATCTCTTCGCCGAACTAGTGTACCTATACATCTGACAACTGTATTGGGTGTGTTGGGGACATAAGAGACTTCTTGTATCTTGATTGCAGGGTTGCTTGAGAGGGATATCTTTGACCTCTACTTCCCCGAGATCAATAAACCTTGGGTGATTCACTTAAAGGAAACTTGCTGCTGTTCTACAAACCTCTGCTCTTGGAGGCCCAACACTGTCTACGAGAATAGAAGCGTGCGTAGACATCACGGGGATAGGAAATTTAACGAGGAAAACCCTTCCAACAACGGATGAGAAAAACCACGGGCGCCAGCAAGAAAATCTTCACTATGATCGGGTGAGTTTACAAACACCGGGGATTTAGAACTTGCGTTTTATCGCAAAATGACGGCTTACTAGAGGTATATATGTTGACATAACCCTAGTTCGGCTGCAGTACGACCCGAAAACAACTCGTACCGATGGGTCTCGCTTCGCTCATCCGAAGTTAGCTCAATATATGTCAATGAATTTGGACCACTAGAAAACAACAGTACCATGGAGTTCATAATGCCGGTGGATTCTGACACCTTGAAGGTTTTGGAGCCTGTCATCTCTCTCGGTGCAAATGGAGTGCCGCTACCAAAGACCTCGCCCACCTTATTGGATATGCTTTTGAACAACTTAAGTTGCACTTGATGCATGTAAAATGCATATATGAACTTTACACTTTATTACTTGTTATTTTAACATATTTGCATCATATATGGGTTATATTCATGTTTTATTATGATTTATGGGGATAATTCACACTTCTCCAAATTATTTGGAATTAACCCTGCAGAATCAGATCTATATTTTTAAATTTCAGGGACCTAAACGGAGTTCAATTGAACTAATATTACACGGCGGTCATTTTTTGAAAAGAAGTAAACGTACAAGCCAACAATCATCAGAAAAGGAACTCCGATGGAGAAAAGAGGGGTGCTCACGCGACCCCCACCCCTGGCCGCGTGAGCACTTCCCCTTTTGCCCTCGAGGCTCCGATGTCGTCGATCTTCGTCTCCGTGCTTTCGTCTTGAGCTAAAACCGACTATAAAAATAGTCCCCCGGTGCCTTTCGGAAGGGAGCGCCGCAGAAACACAAAACCACGAAACAGGAGCCTGGAGCTACAGATTGGAGGGAGAAAACTCCGACGGGGCGCTACCGGTGTGGTCTCCATATTCTCCAACAACTCCACCATCGTCACCATGATGTATGTGAAGGAGATGTGCCCTAGAGGCAATTAATAAAGAGTGTTTCTTTATCATATCTCGTTTGTTCATAATACGTTTTTGTGTCATGCTATAACCGTATTAAGCGGAAACATTAATACGGGTGTGATGCGTAAACAACCAGGTCCCTAGTAGCCTCTACTAAGACTAGTTTCGTTGCGCGATCGATGATCGAGGTTTCCCGATCATAGGGCATGGCGCCGGTCGGCAATGGAAGTCATATCGTTGGAGAACGATGTGATGGACATACCCATATTTGTAGGACGTAGTCATTACGCCTTTGACCGTGAGACCAACTCTTATTGTTATTCCTGGAAGATACTTTGATTGCACCAAACGTCGTATCTTAATTAGTATGACAATAACGGTGATACTTTTGGGTATCGGAAAGGAGTAGTTGAGACGAGGGGTCAAGAGCGGGATTTGCCAGTCCGCATAGCAGGACAGATACTCTAGGGCCCACTCGGTGAGATTATGTCTAATGAGCTTGCAAGCATGTGACTAGGTCACGGAGACATGAAATCATAGACGAGTAGAAGATAGCGTTGTTGGTAACGAGGTCAGCTAGATATGGAGATATCTATGAACGACGCTCGGACACGCTAAGTATCGCTGTGGCAAAAGGTTTAAGACTTTACGTTCAGGTTTGATAGATGAAAGTCATTCGTTATATCACAGGGATTAATTCATGGGGTCCAGGCCTACGAGTTAGTCGTTGATCAGAGAGGAGTCTCGATCATACCTGTTATTATATCGAACCGCTAGGGTAACACACTTAAGGGGTTTCGACAAGACAACCGGAAAAGGAAAGAGATCACCGGGAACGTCCCGGGAGAGGTCCGATGGAGATCGGGCAGCGACGAAATAGTTTTCGGAGCTAGAATAAATTATATATAATATGTTTGATATTAATTAGTGTAATTAATGTCCAAATATGATTTTATATATTTATTTTCGAATTTATTAAGGCTGATTTTCCTAAATGGGCCTTCTGGTGGAAAGAAGGCCCATGGGGGGAAAAATCCCTAAGGGAATTCGGTGGGGGGGGGGGCATGGCCGGCCTAGGTGGGCCAAAAGGGGCCCACCAGGGCCGGTGCACTGTTCATGCCGAACCAGGCATGTGGGGTTTAGTCCCACATTGCCTGGTTAGCAAGTTGGCTCCCTCCCGGGAGCCTTTATATAGAGGGGCACCCCTGGCCTTTTAATTCATCCAATTAATTCCCAATTCTCTCTCGATTTCGTGATTCCCTTTGTCGGAGTTGCGCCGAGTTGAGAGGGGGATCTCTTCCACCATAGCCCGCTGCCGCGCTGCTGGTGTTCCGGTCCAAGTCTTCCGCTGCTCGTCCTGGACTGGAGCTTCGGAGGCCGTCGTCTCCATCGTACGTGTGTAACGCCCTGCGAGGTGCTGCGCTAGCGGTACTGGGAGGTCTTCTTCCTCTTCACGACCTTGAGGTCGGCTTCGTCGGTCTTCATCGTCAACGTTCGTGCGGGAACGTAATCCCGCTTTCGGTCTACAAGGGTATGTATTCCGATCTCCGTTCGTACTACAATATCTGCATAGAATAGATCTTGGCATGTTTTAAGGATATCGTTGCTAGGAATTTTTTTGTTTTCTGCACACGATCCCCTTCAGTGGTATCAGAGCCGATCTATCGTAGATATAGCTGTACGCTGTTAGAACCCGTGTTCTGCACGGGGGCACCGTTCCTGTTATTTGCTACCCTCTAGCGTGCACTTGTGATTCCAGCGGCATCGAGTTGATGAAGCGGCCCGGACCGACTTTACGCGTATGCTTACGCGAGACTGGTTCCACTACTGACATACGGCTTGTACCGTATATGTGGCTGGCGGGTGTCAGTTTCTCTCTCTTTAGTTGGTCTTGCATTTTCAATGGAGGGCCCGAAAGGGATGCTTAAACATGCAATTATTGGATCGTTGTTGTGGTCATAAGGTTCGTAGGTATGAAGCGGTTCTATTTACGACAGCCCCAAACCACGTAAAATATGCAAAAGATAAAGTAGAAGCGTCTAACTTTATTTTGCAGGGGCTATGTGATATGGTCAAGGTAGGTTTATTAAATTGTTTATGAACTGCGGGCGCCAAGAAGACCATGGCGCAATGGACTATATCACATCGCATTACATTTGATGTTTTGTGTGCATCTTATATTGTGTGATTATATATATTAGTATATATTAGTTACACGGCGGTAGTTATATATAAGATGATCCCTTCAAAAATACCACTAGTGTTCTTCCTCCAACGAGCACCACCAAGAAAGTTCTACGTTATGAGGCAGGCCGTGACGATCGGGTGTCAGACATATCGTCGTTCGCATACAGTGGGTGTAAGCCATGTTGCACAAGCGTTACGTGGAGGTTATAGTGGCGAGCCTAGCATATGCAGATATGGCATCGGAACACGGAGGCCGAAAGGTCGAGCATGAGTCACAGAGTTGTTGTGATGGACAATTGTCTACCCTTGAAGTTGTGCTGCCGGCTCTGACGATGAGGGGTGGTGCAATGGATGGGGGTCGTGTAATCGCTTAAACGACCAGAAGGGATGTTCGTTTGAGTGGGAGTTATGTTAGTTATTTTCTAAAAAATACTATAACTCAAAATTATTATGAACAAAGTCTTATGTTGTTGCAAATTCCATTGTAGATGTCTCGCCCCTCGTTTAACCTAGGTCTGTTCCTTGAGAAAGAAAAGCTTAAAACCAATGGGTCAAACTTCATGGCCTGGTTCCGCAACCTGAGGATCCTCCTCACTCCCCATAGGGTGGCCTACGTCATTGAGGCTGACATAGGTGACCCTCCCGCAGATGATGCCTCTGAGGATGAGAAGAAGGTCTTCCAGACCAAATCGGAGGACTCCGCTTTTGTCCAGAGTGGCATGCTCTATGCCATGGAAGCCGACCTGCAGAAGCGCTTTGAGAAGATGAGTGCCTTCGAGATAATTTCTGATCTCAAGGCTGTCTTTGCGCCGCAGGCTAAGGCTGAGAGATATGAAGCTTCCGAGCTTTTCTTCTCGGCCAAGATGGAGGAGCATAGCAGTGTGAGCGAGCACGTGGTCAAGATGTCTGGCTACGTTCAACGCCTGAATGCTCTGGAATGCAAGATTCCCGATGAGCTGGCGATTGATAGGGTGCTGCAATCGTTGCCCCCTAGCTATAAAGGCTTCGTCATGAACTACAACATGCAGGGCATGGCTAAGTCCCTGGGTGAAGTGTTCGTGATGCTCAAGACTGCTGAGGTGGAGATCAAGAAGGAGCACACGCTGTTGATGGTCAACAAGACCGTCGATTTTAAGAAATCCGGTGGCAAGGGAAAGAAGAGTTGGAAGTCCAGGAGGGAGGGCAAACTGGTTGCCAAGCCCAAGACTAACAAATCTGGTCCCAGAGCTGGCGTGGAGTGCTTCTACTGCAAGGGAAAAGGTCACTGGAAGCGCAACTGCCCCAAGTACCTGGAGGATAGGAAAGCTGGCAAGATAGTCGAAAAAGAGCAAGGTATATTTGATATACATGTTATAGATGTGTACCTTACATCCGCCCGTAGCAACACTTGGGTATTTGATACTGGTTCTGTTGCTCATATATGTAACTCTCAGGAGGAGTTACGGAATAAACGGCGGCTGGCTAAGGATGAGGTGACGATGCGCGTCGGCAACGGATCGAGAGTCGACGTGGTGGCTGTCGGCACGCTCCCTCTACATCTACCATCGGGATTAGTTTTGGTTTTAAATAAGTGTTATTTTGTACCATCGTTGAGTGTAAACATTATAAGTGGGTCTTGCCTGTTACAAGAATGTTATTCATTTAAATCAGTATCAAGCAGTTGTGCTGTTTATATGAATGATATCTTTTATGTTGATGCTCCCGAGAATAATGGTTTATTCTTGTTGAATCTCGATCGTAGTACTCACATCCATAACATAGAAGCCAAACGGATTAAGTGTAGTGATGATACCGCCATGTATATGTGGCATTGCCGTCTTGGTCATATTGGTATAAAGCGCATGAAGAAACTCCACTCCGATGGACTTTTGGACTCGTTGGATTTTGGATCCCTCGATACATGCGAACCATGCCTTATGGGCAAAATGACCAGGACACCGTTCAAAGGTTTCGTTGAACGGGCGTCGGATTTATTGGGGATCATACATACAGATGTGTGTGGACCAATGAGCGTATCGACACGCAATGGTTATCGTTACTTCGTCACCTTCACTGATGACTTGAGTAGATACGGTTATATCTATTTGATGAAACACAAGTCTGAAACTTTTGAAAAGTTCAAAGAATTTCAAAGTGAAGTTGAAAATCAGCTTAACAAGAAAATCAAGCACCTCCGATCCGATCGTGGTGGCGAGTATTTGAGTTTTGAGTTTGGCACACATCTGAAGAGTTGTGGCATCGTACCCCAACTTACGCCTGCTGGAACACCGCAACGTAACGGCGTGTCCGAGCGACGTAATCGTACTCTACTGGATAGTGTCCGATCTATGATGTCTCTTACCGATTTGCCCGTATCCTTCTGGGGTTATGCGTTAGAAACTGCCGCATTCATTTTAAATAGGGCTCCGTCCAAATCCGTTGAAACGACACCGTATGAATTATGGTATGGCAAGAAGCCTAAGTTATCGTTTCTGAAGGTTTGGGGTTGTGAGGCGTATGTTAAGAAACTACAGCCCGACAAACTCGAACCGAAGTCGGAGAAAGTCGTCTTTGTAGGATATCCGCGGGAAACCGTAGGATACACCTTCTACAACCAAGCTGAGGGCAAAACGTTTGTCGCGAAGACCGGTACCTTTCTAGAGAAGGAGTTTCTCGCGAAAGGAGTAAGTGGGAGGAAGGTAGACCTCGATGAGATCGTTGATCCTGAACTCGAGATTCCGAGTGGCGCAACGGAAGCTGTTCCGGAAACGTCCTCCACAGATGGAGTGGGAGAAACTGTCGAGGAAAGTGTTCTACCTCGTAGGTCTGGTAGATCTAGTATCGCACCAGAATGGTATGGCAACATGGTTTGCACCGTCATGTTAATTGAACAAGACGAACCTACGAACTACAAGGAGGCAATGGCGAGTCTAGGGTCCGAGAAATGGCTAGAAGCCATGAAATCCGAAATAGGATCCATGTATGATAACAAAGTGTGGACTTTGATGGATATTCCCGAAGGGCGCAAGGCCGTCGAGAATAAATGGATCTTTAAGAAGAAGACTGATGCTGATGGTAATGTGACCGTCTATAAAGCTCGGCTTGTCGCAAAAAGTTTCCGACAAGTTCATGGGATTGACTACGATGAAACTTTTTCACCGGTAGCGATGCTGAAGTCTATTCGGATTTTGTTAGCAGTTGCTGCCTATTACGATTATGAAATATGGCAGATGGATGTCAAAACAGCCTTCCTAAATGGAAACATTGAGGAAGAGTTGTCCATGGTACAACCGGAAGGTTTTGTCGATCCAGAAAATGCTGGCAAGGTATGCAAGCTTCAGCGCTCCATTTATGGATTGAAGCAAGCATCTCGGAGCTGGAATCTTCGCTTTGATGAGGTGATCAAAGGTTTTGGATTTGTCCAAAATTTGGAAGAGACCTGCATTTACAAGAAAATGAGTGGGAGCTCGGTTGTGTTCTTAGCACTATATGTAGATGACATATTGCTAATTGGGAATAATGTGGAACTTCTGAATAGCGTGAAGGGTTATTTAAACAGTATGTTTTCCATGAAGGACTTAGGAGAAGCTGCATACGTCTTAGGCATTAAAATCTATCGTGATAGATCAAGACGTCTATTAGCGTTGAGTCAGAGTACTTATCTTGATAAAATACTGAAGCGTTTCGGTATGGAGAAGGCAAAGAAGGGTTCTCTGCCGGTTATCAAGAATAAAACATTGCGAAAGGCACAGTGTCCGGTAACGGAACAGGATAAGGCCGATATGACTAAACATCCTTATGCTTCAGCCATAGGATCGATTATGTATGCAATGTTAAGTACTAGACCTGATGTGGCATTAGCTCTAAGTTTGACAAGCCGTTTCCAGAGTAATCCTGGAATGGCGCATTGGATTGCTGTTAAGAGCATTCTTAAGTATCTCAATAAGACAAAGGAAATGTTCCTTGTCTATGGTGGCTGCGATGAAGAACTTGGCGTAACAGGTTACGTGGATGCAAGTTTCTGCTCAGACCCCGATGACTCTAAGTCACAGACAGGTTATGTGTTCAAGGTGAATGGGGGCGCCGTGTGCTGGAGAAGTGGGAAGCAACCCATCGTCGCACAATCTACAATGGAGTCGGAGTACATTGCTGCTTGCGAAGCCGCGAATGAAGCTGTGTGGCTAAGGAAGTTCATCATTGAACTTGGAGTGTTCCCGAGCGTGCAAGACCCCGTGGTCCTCTTCTGCGACAATACGGGTGCCATTGCTAACGCGAAGGAGCCAAGGTCTCACTCCACCGCCAAACACATACTCCGACGCTTCCATGTGATACGACAGTACGTACAAGGAGGCGATGTGAAGATTTGCAAAGTGCATACGGATCTGAATGTGGCAGATCCTCTGACGAAGCCTCTTCCGCTTGACAAGCACGTGAAACACCAAGATGCTATGGGTGTCCGGCTTTTACCAAGTTGTAATCTAGATTAATTTGTACTCTAGTGCAAGTGGGAGACTGAAGGAGATGTGCCCTAGAGGCAATTAATAAAGAGTGTTTCTTTATCATATCTCGTTTGTTCATAATACGTTTTTGTGTCATGCTATAACCGTATTAAGCGGAAACATTAATACGGGTGTGATGCGTAAACAACCAGGTCCCTAGTAGCCTCTACTAAGACTAGTTTCGTTGCGCGATCGATGATCGAGGTTTCCCGATCATAGGGCATGGCGCCGGTCGGCAATGGATGTCATATCGTTGGAGAACGATGTGATGGACATACCCATATTTGTAGGACGTAGTCATTACGCCTTTGACCGTGAGACCAACTCTTATTGTTATTCCTGGAAGATACTTTGATTGCACCAAACGTCGTATCTTAATTAGTATGACAATAACGGTGATACTTTTGGGTATCGGAAAGGAGTAGTTGAGACGAGGGGTCAAGAGCGGGATTTGCCAGTCCGCATAGCAGGACAGATACTCTAGGGCCCACTCGGTGAGATTATGTCTAATGAGCTTGCAAGCATGTGACTAGGTCACGGAGACATGAAATCATAGACGAGTAGAAGATAGCGTTGTCGGTAACGAGGTCAGCTAGATATGGAGATATCTATGAACGACGCTCGGACACGCTAAGTATCGCTGTGGCAAAAGGTTTAAGACTTTACGTTCAGGTTTGATAGATGAAAGTCATTCGTTATATCACAGGGATTAATTCATGGGGTCCAGGCCTACGAGTTAGTCGTTGATCAGAGAGGAGTCTCGATCATACCTGTTATTATATCGAACCGCTAGGGTAACACACTTAAGGGGTTTCGACAAGACAACCGGAAAAGGAAAGAGATCACCGGGAACGTCCCGGGAGAGGTCCGATGGAGATCGGGCAGCGACGAAATAGTTTTCGGAGCTAGAATAAATTATATATAATATGTTTGATATTAATTAGTGTAATTAATGTCCAAATATGATTTTATATATTTATTTTCGAATTTATTAAGGCTGATTTTCCTAAATGGGCCTTCTGGTGGAAAGAAGGCCCATGGGGGGAAAAATCCCTAAGGGAATTCGGTGGGGGGGGGGGGCATGGCCGGCCTAGGTGGGCCAAAAGGGGCCCACTAGGGCCGGTGCACTGTTCATGCCGAACCAGGCATGTGGGGTTTAGTCCCACATTGCCTGGTTAGCAAGTTGGCTCCCTCCCGGGAGCCTTTATATAGAGGGGCACCCCTGGCCTTTTAATTCATCCAATTAATTCCCAATTCTCTCTCGATTTCATGATTCCCTTTGTCGGAGTTGCGCCGAGTTGAGAGGGGGATCTCTTCCACCATAGCCCGCTGCCGCGCTGCTGGTGTTCCGGTCCAAGTCTTCCGCTGCTCGTCCTGGACTGGAGCTTCGGAGGCCGTCGTCTCCACCGTACGTGTGTAACGCCCTGCGAGGTGCTGCGCTAGCGGTACTGGGAGGTCTTCTTCCTCTTCACGACCTTGAGGTCGGCTTCGTCGGTCTTCATCGTCAACGTTCGTGCGGGAACGTAATCCCGCTTTCGGTCTACAAGGGTATGTATTCCGATCTCCGTTTGTACTACTATATCTGCATAGAATAGATCTTGGCATGTTTTAAGGATATCGTTGCTAGGAAATTTTTTGTTTTCTGCACACGATCCCCTTCAGTATGAGCTGCCTAACATGATTACGGTCATATTTGTATTACCTTCATGGTGGATCCTTTTATAAGTTGATATTTGAGATTGCAATTGTATTAAGTTTCAGTTATATGAATAGATGCATACTATATACCCCGTTCTTATTTACTTATTTTGATCAAGCATGTTCATGAGGGCGTGTGAGGGGGAACGTGTGCATTAGTTGGAGCGGGGGGTGGCTAATAGGAAGGACCGAAAATCTCGTGATCCACTTAGGTGTTTACCTTAATTAGTTGCCTCACTAGGGATAAAGAAAATACAATGTTACCGGGTACTTGGGTATTTGACCATGCCAAGTATCCATGACTAGATCTAGCATGTTCTTATTTTAACTTCATGTCATAGAACCTAAAGCTATGCTCTGATTTATTTCTTAATACTAGGTTGATCTATTTAATTCCCTTCCTACTGGAGTATTAGAGAGATGAATAACCAAAACATATCTATGTTAGAACGTGATGCCCATATGAATATTTTATTTACTTAAACATGTTGTACCAATATTATGTCAACTAGAGTGTCTCGTAGTCCACTAAAACCTATAGAAAGAGTGCATAAGTGAAACCATGAACCCAGTCCATTTTTAAACATAAGAAAACACTTTCCAACAACTTTTAAACACTTTTCATTTTCAGCCATTTAAAATCCGAAAATATAAAAAACACTTTTCATTATTGCATTCACAAACTAAAACATAAAACATATCCTTTATTGTTTGTAGCATCCTTGCAAAAGAAATTCATCATTTGCATTAGTATTTTATTTGCATATTTTTTCAGTTTTATTAACATACACCTTGTGCTTGACAACCACTTGGTGAGGTTGATGGCACAAAACAATTTAACTTGTTTTGCAGGTTGCTTGAAAAAGGACAAGAAGATAAATCATTCTACACACAGTTCCCCGAGAGTTCGATAATACTCTCGAGTCACCCTCGTGGGGAAAAGAAGCTTCCCGTGCTACTACAGTCTGCTCTTGTAGTCTCAACCTGCATATTGTCTGGAGCCATTGCAAGGCAGCAGAGAAGCAACACCGCATCAAGTTCCCTCGGAAACTACGCAATTGCACGCATCAGCACTACACCGCTTTCCTTGCTCGATGGACCGATCTATTCGTAGAGTGAAGGCGAATCCTCTTGGGTTGGGAGGTGAAGTGACAGGCTCGAAAAGAAGAACAAAGATTGCACCATACCCACAGCCAAGCGAGCTGAATTCAGATTGGCAGAGGCTTTTGGAGAACATCCAGATGACACGGTTACAAAGAAAGGCTCAGAGGAAGATGTGCAAGAGAAGACGAAGCCCTTATCTGTGGATGTGCAAGCATCATATCTCGCCGACAATGCTCCAAGAAACTCCTGAGTTATTAGAAATCAATGTTTAGTTTCTGTCTTTATAAGGCTAGGTGCGAGTCCTCCTTCAGTTGTGTGAGTGCTCTCAGAATTTTGTTGCTTGTTTTTGCCGGATATGAGGTGTTTCCTAAGGTCTTGGGTCTAGGGACCCTAGTTTCCGACTCCGATGATGTGCCTTTATTACTTCTAGGGTGTGAGTGGTTTTTGCATGTTCCCGTAAATTAACCGTGCAATGTATGGGGTTTGGGTCCGGTTTCCCTTTCTAAGCTGGATCAATTATTTCTTCTATAATGCAATGTGGGAACTCCCGTCCCTCTTGTGCGGTTCTTCAAAAAATTATAATTAATTATGTAGTTCCCTTTTGACAATTGTGTGTTTAGCTAAAATTTCATGTGACATATGTAGCTCAGTTTGCACTGTATACCTTCATCATCATCAACATTCGAGGTTTCAGCTGATTAGTGTCAATTTCATCCACATTGTTGTCATCACCACATGCATTCTCTTCATCTCCTTGTCCTTATTAAAATAAAGGATGTTCTGGCCTTTTCTTGGCTCACCTAGTGCTTCATGTTGTAGGGGATTATGACTCTACAACCATTTGCAAAATTTTCATCAACTGTCAATTCTTGTTTGAAATAACTCTTTTCCGGTGTGCTCTTGCAATCAGTGCTATCATCAGTTTTTATAGGTTTACCTCATAACAATCTTTACACAACGTTTCAATGTTGAAATATTTCTACATTATGAGACACATGTTAAGGATAAATAAGACTTATATAACATAGAAAGAGGAGTTTAAAGGAGAGCTTAATATTTCTACTTGCTGTAAGTCCCACAACTTCTGCTTCTAGGTGATACACTTAAGTTGCCTACACGTAACCCACAAGGCTTCAACAATTTCTACAATTTCACAAGAAATAGCATCCAATTGCTCCTTGTTATTCCCTCACCTTAGTAGGACCCCCGCGTTCTCCCATTGCTCACTCGCACTGCATGTATCAAGGATGCACACACGTGTGGACCAGAGTTGGATAAAATTGAACAATTAATGGATAACACATACTACCAAGCTATATCTATCAAGTATGTAAGTCAGTTTGCAGTATGTATCAAGGATGTAGCTCCGTTTGCATTTTATAATCAGGTTCGCAGTATGTAGCCCAGTTTGCACTGAACTTTAGTTTCTAGTACGTATTCACTATGTTTTTATTTATTTATTAAATGGTTTAGATATATCAATGTGGACAACATATGTACATATGGACGGAAATGGATGAACATTCACACTAAAACATGTCCAGTTACAAAAGAATAAAAAAGCTAAAACATCTTATAATTAGCAACATGGTCGACAACAGGGAAGACGGGACCGGTGGGCTAGTGTGCGAAGGCGGCGCGTTGGAAAGTCTGGCGAGGTATCATGAGATCAGGGTGGCAACGCCAGATATGTTAGTGGGGGGGGGGGGGGGGGGACCCGATTTTGAGGGTGGCGGTGCGGTGTGAAGCGGGCGACTACAAGTGTTTGGATACTCATGATCTTGTTGGAATAGACTGCATAGGAACCCTGGGTGTATGCATGGTTGCTGGTAAAGTGTAGTATTTTTTTTTTTGTATGTCATGTAGTGAAGACAAAAACATTCTATACAATAAAGTGGAGTATTTTTTTTGATTATCCCTATCAATTACTATCTTCATACCTCTAAACTGACGTGACACACGGTTGCGCGGCACGGTTGCGCTCTCCTGTGACGCCTGAAACGGGGAGGAAGCTACCCGGAAGGCGGGAGATTTTACAATTTGCCACCCTTTACTTTTCACTTTTATTATTTGCCACAGCTTGTGTCACTGACAGGTGGTGGTCAATGTGGCAAATAATAAAGAATCTCAGAAAAGAGTGGCAAATAGTAAAATATTCCCCGGAAGGCACCTCACGTTACACACGGTTGCGCGGCAACGACACTTCGCATATATATACAAACCGCCGGGCGAATCTTGAACATCCAACGAAATCTCCACCTTCCCTCCATAAGAAAGAGAAGGGAAGACCACGGCGCCGGCGCGCCGGCGAGCCATCAGCCATGCCCGATGTTTGCTGCCCGCCTTGCAACCCGAGTCACGCGCCTGGTCCTCCGTGCGCCTCGCCGGCGATTTACATAGGCCTTCTCGCTGCGCCCGTGGCCCTCTTTTTCTGGCTCCGGAGGAACCTGCATCGGCCCCTTTTGGAGAAGCTGCCTGATGAGGGCGGCGACCAGATCCCCGCGAAACCAGAGGATCTTGCCGCCGGCAGCTCCGTCACGCCGCCCCAAGCCGAGGCGGCGCACCACTCGGACGGGAGCGGCTCAAGCCGAGGCAGCGACGAAGCAAGCCGCGCTGAACTGGTTCCGTCCTTCATCAATGCTACGATCAACAGGTTCGCATTGGTCACCGATCGTTTCTTCCAGTTACATTCTGCGGCGTATTTTCGCTTCGAGGAGTCGCCTAGCTAGAACCCAGAGGGGATTGAGAGCAGGAGAGAGAGGTTCGGCGCTCGGCGGCAATCGAATCAGATTGTTTGACTGAAAGGGCAGAGTGACCTTCAGTCGCTGACATGTGGCGCTCTCACCTGTAGGTTCCACGTGTCAGCGACACAGTGTCAACTGATGCCGTGAGAGAGAGAGAGTGTGTGTGATTGAGGTACATTTGGGCTGGCAACAATACTTTTCAACCCGTGGGAAACCAGTCACATTGTTTATATATGTGCGTTGGGTAAAAAAAAAATTAGCTCGCAACATGACGCAGAGTCACCTCACGTCGTGCACTAACCTTGATAGGATCAAGTGAATCTTTCTTTCAAATCTCCAAGGAAAATTCCTTAACTTCATTACACAAGGGTAAACTACCTTGTGATTCCTAGACACTAATGTATTTTATTTTGCTTTTGCCCTATAGAGGGCAAAACTGATGTATTACCAGAAACTAAGAGGGCAAAAGCAAAATGTCAAAATTAAAAGTGGCAAAAGCAAAATGGGCAAAAACTACAGTGGCAAAAACAAAATTTTCCCCTAATTGTTTACTAATTTCGACTTTTAATTTGCAAAAATGAGCATAATAATTGGTAAAAAATACCTATAGACTATAGTAAGTGTTTCAATTTTTTTGAATGGTTTGTGACAAGATCCTTTGAACAGATCTGGTGATGTTGCTGGTATTCTTGACGAGATGTTGAATGCTTTCGGAGGAATACTTCTGGACATCAATAGCAGCGATGAATCTACCATTCATCCAGCGAATGGAGTTCTTATACAATCCATGGAAATTTTCTATGGTAACACCGATGGGGTGCAGTCCATATCTGGAACCGGAGATTACACCATTGGACCTTACTCTATCATGTTTGATTGTTGGGTATGTAAGCTCGAGGAAGATGCAAAATCGATATGCCAAGGTGAAAAAGGTCGAAGGTACATATTCCTCTTGAATAACACATATGATGTTTGGCAAATGATCTGCTGTCCTGGAGCACCCTTCTCCAATCTAAAACTGACGAGTAGGCTCATTCCAATGATCCAGCGATACAAGAAGAGCTACTTCGATGAGTGTTGGGTTCCTCTAAGCAACCCGTGCTGTCTGGATAAATTCACTTCCGACTTTCTTATGATCAGTAATCACCAGATGATATGGAAAGTAACTGCTGAGCTCAAGTACAAACTGAGGCAGGAGATTATGGATTTGATTGTTCCACCGTATGAGTTTATCTTACTTGCAGTCGAGGCAAATCGAAGCCGGCTTCCAGAGATGGTTTATCGGTTAAAGCGAGTAATGGCGGGAAAGAAGAAACAAAAGAAGTTTACTGCCGAGGCACTGAAGAAGATCATAGGAGAGCTGTTTGAAGGATGAACACCTAGTAAATGGCCTAATGGGATAAAAAGAGCACACTGGATTAGTAAACAGGGACTTCACATTTTTTATCATTTAGAAATTAAGTTGTATTTGTTCATGTATATATATGTTCTTTGGAAAGGTTTTTTTTTGTATATTATAGGCCATAGCAATACATATGCCTTTTTTTTCTAACATAGTGTCTTGAAACAGAATGTACAAGGGTTAACAAACCATCATATGTAGGTCTGAAGCATAGAAAGTGTTGTTCTGTTTCTGTTCGTATATATAGTTGCTTGGACAAGTTGAAATATGAATGAAGAAAGCTCATATTGTTTTGACGATTCTCTCTCCTGAGTAGCTCGCTCCCTCCGTCAGTAGACAACCGTAAACTTATGGGTCATCAATAAGAAGATTTTCTAAAGTGATCTTCCACAATGTATGTGCATGACATTATGGTTCACTTTTTTTTGTTTGTGGATGGCTTATTTTTCACATTGCGGCTCCATATCCACAAGAGAGGTGGGGCCCACGATACAGAATTAAGCAAACGCTTTGTTTGTTCTGTCCTAGAAAGTAGAAAGGCCCTTTGGGTCCTCTTTTTGGTTTATTGATGATGGCGAGTGGCGACAGTTCTTCTTGGATTAGCTTCAAAACATTAACTTAGTTATTGGGCCGGTATGCCGCGGCCCATGTATCTAATCCTGTATGCAGCATCGTGCCACCGAAGGCGGCAAATACGAGTGCCACTTTGTCCCTGAATCAGCCTTTGCCTACTCATAATTTCATTCAATCTTATCAATAAGATATTGAAATTTTGAAAATGAAACCTTTCATTGTTGCGAGAGTTGCATCAATAATGAGAAACCAACATTGAATATGCATACATTATACATAAAGAGTGTAAATATTTGGCAACTAATCGCACCGAGTTTTGAAAAATTATGAAATAAATCATGGATGTGTATTATGTTGGGTCTTGTGCACCCACAAAGTTTCATATAAAAAAAATAAACATATGTGACTCTTTTTTGCACAGGTCACGGATGGTCATATTTTTTAAATAAAATTGTGGGGTGCATAATACACATCATAATCTATGCCCATGATTTATTTTAGGATTTTTGAAAATTCTAAAGTGTGACATACGATAGGTTACAGGCGCAATTAGCAGATAATAGTTTGCAAACATAAGTACGCATGGAGCTTTTGCTCGAGATTCAGAATATGGGGCAGCAGCAGCAATTTGTCGGAACGCTGTTGGCGTGTTTCTGGGTGCATCAGCACTAGTTGTCGAACAGCTACACTCCACGTTTTTCCCTAGGTCTGGCGACGGCGACGGCGATCTAATCACCGGCGGCGGAGCGATTTGGATCCCCTACTCTCTTCCTCTTCCCCTCCGGTTGACTGCTTGGGCTGATCAAGGGGCCAACTTGCTTGGCTGCCCGGCCTTGGTAGATCGATTGGACGGCTAGGGTTTCGAGGGTACACGGGGAGTTCTGCGATCGCCATGGCTGAGAGCTCTCGGGCGAGGGAAGGAAAGGCTAAGGCCTATGACGTGGATGAACTGCTGAAGAACCTCAACCTGCATGGCGAGGAGCTCAACGAGGTAGTTCTCGGCAGGGAGGAGATTGGGAGATGGCCGGCGGTGAAGTGGCTGGCGACGGCAAGAGTGCTGACGAGGAAGACGTTCAGTATGAACACTCTGAAGAGCACCATGATGGCGGCCTGGAATCCTGCACAGGACGTCGTTTTCAGCGAGGTCGAGCCGAATCTTTTCGTGCTGCAGGCCTTTTGCCTTGGTGACTGGAAGAGGATGATGGAGGATGGCCCTTGGCTTTTCCGTGGCTGTGCGGTGATGATGGAACCCTTTGATGGGGCGACAATGGTGCCTACGGTTATACCATCCAAGGTGCAAGCCTGGATTCAAATCCATAAGCTCCCCCCGCTGTTCCGAAACATGGAAGTTTTATCAAAGTTAGCGAGCAGGGTTGGAGAGATTGTCTTGGTGGAAGCGGCTGCTGTGCAGACGACGACGGGAGTTTTCCACCGTGTGCGCGTGAAACTGGACTCGACCAAGCCTCTCACGAGGTTCGTACCTCTAACTGTTGAGGGAATGGAGCGAGTTTTCCTACAGGTAAAATATGAGAAAGCCCCTAAGCATTGCGAGCATTGTGGTCTAATGGGTCATAATTACCTGGAATGTGGTACGGGCGAGCATGAGGAGGAGGAAAGGCAGTTTGGTCAGTGGATGATCGCTGCGGAGGATTCATGGAAATCTGGGACTCCGGGAGTGCGTGTTCGCCCCGCTGCACGCAACTTCGGAGGTGATCGAGGACGTGGCCATATGGGTGGCCGCGGAAGGGGCCCAGCTGGGGGTCCGGTCGGCGGCACGGCTGGCCGCACGGAGGGCAATGAACGTGCCCAACGCAAATGGGTTCGGAAAGGTGGAGCACATGATGGGACGCACAAGAGAAATTCGTATGAAGCCGGACTCGCTGATCCTGAGGAGCTGAAGGACACGGCCATCAGTCCTCTGAAGCAACCATCTGCTGTGGGTGGCGGTAGCTTAAAGGAGACAAATGCGGGAGCTAGAAAACAATTGGACATGGACGCCCTGGAAGCATGCGGGCAAAAGGATTTGGTCCCTCCGCCACCGCCACATTATATCACACCGTCTGAGAAGAAGAGGCAGAAGAAGGAGAGGGAAGGTGCAATAGGCAGGGAAGGCAAAGCAGATGAGCCCCAGGTGACCGACAAGGCTATGGGGGTTGACAGCAACAAAAATACAACTGAAGTGGCGGCCTCCTCTGTGGAGGGCTGCCAAGAGCAATGAGTGCCATGGGCTACAACTGTCGTGGTTTGGGCGGCGCCGCGACAGTAAGAGAGCTTCGCAATCTAGCGAAGAAATATACCCCCACCATTTTGTGTGTTCTAGAGACTCAATTACCTAAGAAACGTGTGGAAAACTTAGCTCGAACCCTGGGTTTCGACAAAAGTTTTGCTGTAAGTAGCTCGGGGCGCAGTGGTGGCCTCGGGCTGTTTTGGAATAATAATATATCGGTTGAGATTTTGCCTTATTCACAGTATCATATTGATGCAATCATCACCGAGATGGGGAAGGACCCATGGCGCTTGACAGGGGTTTACGGAGAGGCGCAAACAGCCGAACGACACAAGACTTGGGAAATGCTAAAGTTTATTCGGTCGTCGTCTTCTCTACCTTGGATGTGCTTTGGGGATTTCAACGAAGTACTGCATCGTCACGAGCATGTGGGGGTGCAGGAGAGAAGTCAAGCCCAAATAGCTGGTTTCCGCGACATGGTCGACGTGTGCGGATTAAAGGACTTGGGCTATGAAGGTCTAAGCTGGACTTACGAGAAGAAGGTGGCAGGCGGTTCTTACTGCCGCGTAAGGTTGGATAGAGCCCTAGCTTCGCCTGATTGGTGTGCGCGTTTCCCTCTTGCTACGCTCCGCCATCTTACAGCGACGTCCTCTGACCACTGTCCCATCTTGTTGTCATGGGAGGAAACTATCCGTCCCCAGCGACAGAGGGAAGAGGACAGAATCTTCCGCTACGAGCTGATGTGGGAAAGCCATGAAGGTTTTCAACCTATGTTGAGTCATGCTTGGCAGCAGCTTGGGAAAGCCCAGACTCTAAGTGAACTCTTGGAGAAGATTGGGTCGGTCACCGGTTCGTTATCCAAGTGGGGCTCAAACACCTTCGGGTGTGTTAGGAGAGAGAAGCGTGAGCTCCGCGGTGAGCTACAAAAGCTACGTGAGAATCCCATGCGAGTGGGTCCTTCACATGCAGAAGTCAAGATCGTTGATCGGTTAGTGGAGCTTGATCACCGAGAGGAAATTATGTGGCGGCAGAGGTCCCGAGTTCAATGGCTATCAGAAGGCGATAAAAATACGAGATTTTTTCATTTGCGTGCTAGCCAGCGAAAAAAGAAGAACAAGATAAAGAGTCTCAGACTTCCGAGCGGAGAGGTCACGGATGATCCAAAAGTAATGGCAAATGCTACTAATGTTTTTTACCGTGATCTCTACAGAGCTGAGGGGACGGAAGAGATGGACGCTGTCCTGGACTGTGTCCCCGTCCGTGTCACTGAAGGGATGAACAAGGGGCTGATTGCAACTATATTAGAGCAAGAAGTGAAAACAGCCCTCTTTCAGATGTTTCCTACCAAGGCGCCAGGTCCAGACGGATTTCCGGCTCATTTTTTTCAGCGCCATTGGGAGTTATGTGGTGAAGAAGTAACAAATATAGTGTTGCGAGTGCTACGTGGGGAGGATGATCCTACAGCTTTCAACAAAACCTTTATTGTCCTAATTCCGAAGGTAGCGAAACCGGAGGAGCTGGGGCAATTCCGCCCTATTAGTCTATGCAATGTGATATATAAGATTGCCTCTAAGGTCCTTGCAAATAGACTAAAACTGGTTCTGCCTGATATCATATCAGCTGAACAGTCGGCCTTTGTTCCTGGACGTCTAATCACAGACAACATAATCACAGCATATGAGTGTTTGCACTTCATGAAGAGGAACAAGGCAGTGAAACATAGGTTCTGTGCTCTCAAGCTAGACATGCGAAAGGCCTATGACCGTGTTGAGTGGGAGTATCTATCAGCGATCATGCGGAAGCTTGGCTTTCATAGAAGATGGATAGAGATGGTTATGAGGATGGTCACCACAGTGTCGTTCTCAGTTATGTTCAATGGAGAGTGTTTGGAGGAATTCAAGCCCTCTCGAGGAATTCGTCAAGGAGATCCAATATCGCCATATTTGTTTTTGCTAGCAGCAGAGGGCCTCTCGTGCCTCTTAAAAGTTAGAAGTGAATCATCGAGCTTACAAGGTTTGAAGGTGGCCCCCACTGCCCCGGCAGTCAACCACCTACTTTTTGCGGATGATAGCCTGCTGTTTATCAAAGCAAATGGAGAGAGCGCCCGAGATGCTCGGGATGCGTTGGATGCTTATTGTCGTGCCTCGGGTCAGCGGTTGAATCTGGATAAGTCATCAATTTTCTTCAGCAAACGTTGTCCGACGATGATTAAGCAGGAGCTTAAGACTATCCTTGATGTACAGAATGAATCTTTGAGCGAAAAATACTTAGGTATGCCCTCCGATGTGGGGAGGTCGACAAAGGGAGCTTTTAAATTTCTGAAGGATAGGATTTGGAAAAGGATCCAAGGATGGATCGAGCAATGCTTGTCTGCGGGAGGTAAAGATATCTTGATAAAATCTGTGCTGCAGGCACTTGCTACCTTTTCAATGTCTTGCTTCAAGTTGCCGCAAGGGATGTGCCAGCATATCAATGCCATGATCCGTGGCTTCTGGTGGGGAAGCAAACAAGGCAAGAGGAGAACATGTTGGGTGGCTTGGGAAGAGATGACTAAGCCCAAATTTCTCGGAGGGTTAGGTTTCCGTGATATTGAGCTTTTCAACCTGTCTTTGCTAGCTCGTCAAGGCTGGCGCATACTACAAAATCCTGAAACTCTGAGCGCAAGGGTGCTTAAAGCAGTTTACTTTCCCGAGGGAGATTTTTTGAATGCTGATCTTGGGTCTCATCCCTCCAAGATTTGGCGCTCGATTCTCGAAGGAAGGGAAGTTTTATCGCAGGGCCTGATCCGTCGTATTGGCACTGGTGAAGACACGCCTGCATGGGATACTAATTGGCTACCACGGGATGGAGCCCTACGTCCAACCGCCTGTCTAGAGGCAAACCCGCCACAGAGGGTTTCAGATTTTATCGATCCAACGCTTCGGCAATGGAATATGTCAAGACTGCATGCGTTCTTTCTACCCATGGATGTGCAGATTATACAAAATATACCGATCAGCACGAAGGTGCAACCAGATTTTTGGGCATGGCATTATGAGAAGAAGGGGGTCTTTTCTGTGCGATCGGCTTACAGGATGTTGTCTTGTACTCAAACAAGGCGGACTGCTTGGTTGGAGGAAACAACATCTAGCTCAGATCATGAACGACTTCAGAAAAGCTGGACTAATCTTTGGCATATTCAAGTTCCAGCTAAACTGAAGGTTTTCCTATGGAGGCTGGCAAAGCACTCACTACCGACTGCTGATCTTCTCAATCGGCGTCATATATCTCCGACCAGCTCCTGTGGAATTTGCGGTGCCGAGGACTCATGGCGGCACTCGCTTATTGATTGTACTATGGCACGCTCCGTCTGGGCTTTGGCGGATGAAGAACTGCTTGATCATATGTGTCAGACACAGGAACCAGAGGCAAGAAACTGGCTTTTCACCATGATCGAGTCTGTGTCACACGAGCAGTTAACACGAATGTGTGTCACTCTATGGGCAATTTGGCATGCCCGGCGGAAGGCGATTCATGAAGATACCTTCCAGAGTCCTCTCAGCACTCATTGTTTTGTTGATAATTTCCTCGCTGACCTTGATCAGGCACGGAAGACAGAGAAGATAGAGAAGGATGGAAGGGTGCGGCCGCCCCCAGCTCGCTCTCACCCCCGTTGGATCCCTCCTCCTCCGGGTTCCGTCAAGATCAATGTTGACGCAGGTGTGGCGAAGACCAGGGACATCGGATCAGTGGCCGCTGTAGCCCGGGCTGCGGATGGCTTGTTTCTGGGAGCGTCGGCGCTGTGCTACCGGGGTGTCACCGACCCGGAAGTACTTGAGGCACTTGCGATCAGGGAGGGTCTGAATCTTGCTCAAGACCTCCAGTTAGCGACAGTTTGTGTTGCCAGTGATTGCAGCAATGTGATTCGTGCGTTAAAAGAAGAAGACATGGGAAGATACAGTCACATCCTGCAAGAAATAAAGAGCTGTGCGAGGGGTTTGGTAGAGGCCACCTTCGTGCATGAAAATCGAGCATCAAATATTGATCCACATACTTTAGCACGCTATGTGCTTTCGTCTCCGGCTGGAAGATCTGTTTGGTTTAGTAATCCGCCTGAGGGCGCTTGTATCCCGAACATTATGAGAGTTGAATAAAGAGCTGGATGTTATCTCAAAAAAAAAAAAAAAAAAAAAAAATCAGCACTAGTTGTCAAGTGGAGTACCGACCCAGTTGTACTTAATCCATCTCTTGCCGGCAAGGTTTGTCGCTGTCCGCTGATTTATTGCTTTAAAGAAGATGTCTGACATTTTATAAGTGACGTAAATAAATTTTGTAAAGTGCAAGTAGTATGGTGTTAAATGACACATCTTAATTTTCATATAAAATAGACCAAATTGATGACCAATTCTTGCGTATTAAGAACATTTTAAATTTTGTAGCTATGTTCGACTATTTAAATGAGTTTCGGTAGATTAAAAGTAGTTTAATTTTGTTAAGCATAAAGTGTTCTAGTTTTCTTCTGAAAATTGTCAAAAATCATTTAAGGTGCGACTAGAATTTTATGCAATAGACATAATGGGTGTTGAAAGATTCTGGCCATTGCTATGAATAGTTTCCCTAGCGATTTTCCGTCTTGAAAATATCAAAGAAAATGAAAAATGGAATCGTTTGGCATAGGCTTAATTTATGTGTGCTGGGTTTCTATGACAAATTATAACCATGGATTTTAAAATACTTTCACAAAATAGACTATCATGTATGAAATTCATATATTTCAAACCGAATGACCATTGACATGTATATCCATGGCATAGTTCACGATAATGTGACCATATTTGGCACAAAGGTCCATCATTTCATGTCAACAATAGTGCCAACAAAAAATTCTAATATTTTTTCACAAATGTTTCATCAAATTTTAAGAACCGGAAATGACTTCTTTTTTTATGTAAAGCAAGTATGAATAATATGGTGAAAGTGGTATCTCTCCAATTATCAGAGAAAGTAGACCATATTATATGCCATTTCCCAAGTGTTAAGACTCTTCTAACTTTGTAGCCAATTTTTCCCAACTAAATGAGTTTCAGCCAACTTATAGGAAGTAATTGAAATTTAAACTAAAGGGGTGTTCTTGTTTGCTTCTAGAAATTTACCAATGATGTAGGGTACCCAAAGCAGGACTATACAATTTCCACAGAGGATCACTTGAACACTTGTGCCGATATACAATGGTTTGACATTGTCACTCAAAGCCCAAAACCAGTGACAAAAGACAACAATTTTGAAGATCGTTGTTTATATCTCGTCATAGATGGATCATCGTGAGTTCGTGACGTTGTAACAAAGTTGTCATGGATCCGTGACGGTTCTTAGTTTATCATGATGGGGTCAGAGGGACGCCCAATCCGATTCGTCATTACGTAAATAACCACCGTGGTTGGCGGTTCCCTTGTCAGAGACCATCTTTACAAGATCGTGAGAAGAAGCTGCCGCCGAGGTTGAGGACGAAGAACATCGGATGATCATTGCCGCTCTTGCCGGTCTCATGGTCCAGCAGGCGCAGCCGCGGCAAGGTGGCTCGAAGCCGGGTCACCGGAAGGCGAGGCCGAGACAGAGGATGGAGGCCTATTGCATGCTCTACGCCAACTACTTCGCCGACGATCCAACCCATGGCGAGGATACGTTTTGGCATCGTTTCAGGATGAAACACACGCTCTTCCTCGACATTGTTCATGCCATTGGGGAGTTCGACTCCTACTTCAAGTGCAAAAGGGATTGCACCGGCACGGTTGGATTCTCCTCTCTTTAGAAGTGCATAGTGACAATGAGGGTGCTTGCATATGGTGCTCCCGTTGATGCCCAAGATGATTACCTGCGAACACCAACTGTGGAATACACTGCCCGGATCCTAGCCACCAATGTAGCAAGAGGTTTTCCTGTGATGCTTGGAAGCATCGACTGCATGCATTGATCATGGAAGAACTACCATTCGAGTGGCAGGGGATGTACAAAGGCCACAAAGGAGTTTGCACTGTGGTACTTGATGCAGTTGCTACACATGACCTCTGGATTTGGAACTCGTTCTTTGGCATATGCCAGGATCTCACAACGACATTAACATTTTGCAGTGCTCCCGCGTCTTTGCCAAGCTTGTTGAAGGGCACGCTCCCCCGGTGTACTACGAGATCAATGGGCACCATTACACGATGTGCTACTACTTGGCTGATGGCATCTATCCAAAATGGTCAACATTTGTTAAGACTATCTCAAACCCTTTGTCTAGAAGTGCCAAAGTTTGGTTTGCCAAGTGCCAGGAGGCTTGCAGGAAGGATGTGAAGTGAGCATTTGGTGCCCTGCAGTCTCGATTTGACGTTGTCCGGTACCCCGCTCTGACTTGGTTCAAGTCTCATATGTGGGAGGTGAGGAACTGTTGTGTTATCTTACATACCATGATCATTGAGAGCGAGCGGGGTGAGACACTAAACCATACTACAACAGACAGGGTCCGCTAGCAGATGTTGATCACCAGGTGTCGGTAATATGGGCAGACTTTCTCGCTATGCGCCAGGAGATTCGAGATCCACATGTGCACAACCAACTTTAGGATGATCTGGTACCCCATCTGTGGACTCTCAAAGTCAATACCTAGTTTGATTTGTTGTAATTTATGTGTCAAAACATGATATACTATTTTTATGATTTTGTTGTATGACTTTGTATGTGAAACTGTGAATATGTCAATGTTTATGCTAATTTTAACCAAAAAATTATGAATATGTCAATATTTATTTTAATTTCGGCTAACGGAGACACGCAGCTTTCGGGTGACACGGCTGGGCCCAAACCTACCTATATTTTCGGGTGACACACAGCTTTCCAGTTTGTCGGACGATGTCCAACTTTAACTACATCAGTCCCCTTTCATAAAGTAAAGAATTAGAGCATTTCCAGTCGTTCGCCCCCCCCAGGCCGAAATCCGGACGGGTTCGGCATTTCATCCGGCGCGTTTGGAGACATGGGGGGGGGGGGGGGGGGGGTTCCCAGCAGACGGCCAAACCCGGCGACCCTAGGCGATATGGATTCAAATTTAAACATTCCCGCTCGTCATAGTTATGGGAGTACAGAACAAGGTTCGTCGATCATTTGCCACATCTTGGCGATCGGAGGAGTCAAAAAAGGCCACATCTGGGCGATCGGAGGAGACAAAAAGAGGCCACTCTCGGCGCGAGCATCAGACGAACGCCGACGACTCGTCGGAAGGTTCCAGATCAAAGATCGGAGGCGTCGGCGCAATCGGAGCGGAGTTCGGCGTCGCCGGAGTGGTACTGCTGAGCTCGGCGTCGTCGGCTTCGACGTCATGGACGGGCGTGGTGGTCGCAGTGGCCTCGGTACTGGGCTCGGAGTTGGCGATCGGCGATGTGCGGGTGGCCTCGGAGTCGGCGATCGTCACGGTGGGGTTGAGGATCCTGCCACGGTGCTCCATGAACCACGCCTTCACCTCGGGGTCCATGTCGGCCATGTTCGCCCCTGTGAGGAAGGCGAGATCATAGTTCCTCTTCCTGGCGTCGACGTTCGTCCTGAAGAGGGCGATCTTTTCCTCCTGCTTCGCCATCAGCTCGACCCACCTCGCCTCCATCTTCTGCTCCCGATCGGTCTTGTGGTTCTTGGCATCCTCAATGCACGCCTCGATTGCCGCCTGGAGCCTCTCAGTGGTCGGAGCAGAGTCCCTCACGGCCTTCACCGACGAAGCTGGCCCACGTTTTTTTCGGCGGGAGAAATGGCGGGAGAGGGGGGGGGGGGGGGGGGGGGGGCTGGAGGGAGGGAAAACAGGTGTCCCTCGCCGACAGAGCTGACCCACATTTTTTCGGCTTCATCCGGCGCCCTAGAAGATCCCCGGCGTAACGGGTTTGGTCTGGGTTCGCCGGATTAGAAAACGTCCAAATCCGACGAAAAGCGACGTACTGGGGGCGCGACTGGATACATTTCGCCCATCCGGACGCCGAAAAGTGGCCTGGGGGCACGGCTAGAGATCCCTTAGGGTGTGTTTGTTTGGGCTGCAGCTGTTTAAAAGCAGCTGTAGGTGGTGGGCTGTGGAAAAGCAGCTGTGAGAAGCGGTTGTTGAAAGCAGAGATAGATTTGATGTTTGGCAGACATAGCTGTAGCGGTTGGTTTGGGTGTGAAATGTCTGAAATGTCCCTGAGTGCTCAAATTGTATAAATATTGATTTGTAACGAATTAGCTATGTGGGAGAGTTGAATACTCAATTTACCTTTTTAGGCAAAATATATTTTTAATATGTTTTATTAACAATAATTTTGGAGTGTTTTGTATTGGAATATTTTCACTGAGCCGTCACAAAAGGTCAGGTGGACGGCGACGGACTAGAAACGACGAGGCGACAACTAGAAGTACTCCTCTCGCCGGTGGTCGTGGGGAATGGAACCTACTTGTCGACTATCACATATTTCGTGTACAACTTATTTTGAATGAAAATATATTTGTATGAGATGGAGTACATTGCTTTGACGCGTTTTCATTTAACGGTAACCGAGGTATGTATGTACATGCTCATGCCAAGCCTCGTCCCAGCTCATAGTGGCGTTACGGTGGCAGTCGGTGGCATTGGGCTTGTAATTTGAAGCAATGGGATGGGCAGGAAGGATTAACGGTTCGCTACTTCGAGTGAAAGCTGCGGGAAGCAGTTTTTTTTTTTTTTTTTTTTGAACAAGGGGGAGGGCACAGCGTGCCCAATTTCATTCCAACTCAAAAGCATTTTACATCAAGGATTACAATGCCCAGATATTGCAAGCGCAGAGAAGCCGCAATCGCTGGACAAGAAGAAGCGCTATGAGCTGGGTTCCTGCAAGAACAAGTAGGCTCGGAATTTCTGAATTTCCTAGCCTGATTTGCACAACTATGAGCTACTCCATTGAACTCTCTCTTGATATGAATTTTTTTGTGTCTAAGCGGAGCAGCAATTTGCTGAAACTTGATGACCTGCTGCCTAATCTCCCAAACCATAGCAGGTTGATCAGCCGAGGATGCAGCCGCCGCACGAGCCAAAATTAGTGAATCAGTGAGGAAGATAGGCTCTTGAACTCCAAGCTGACCTGCAAATTCTCATGCAAGAAGCAGCGCCAAAGTTTCCGCCATAAGAGGAGAGGAGACCTGTTGAGCCACAGCTAGAAGAAAGATATCAGTGACGCCTGTTCCCTGCAGCAGGCGGGAAGCAGCTCGGGCCCTGCTTCGGCTCACGCTGCCTCGCACAGTTCATTTGGCGCCAGCGCTTTTGCCAAGTGCCTTTCTACTTGGAGGTGTTTGTTTGGGCTTCTGTTTTTGTAGGCTAAAAGCAGAAGTAGAGGCCCAAACAAACAGGGCTATCGATTGCTTTGAGCATCCACGCTATCAACCTACGGCTGAATCTGAGGTAAAAAAATAGAAAACAAAAACCTATGGCTGCATCCCGCGTTCCACGAAACTTTCATTAGTAGTGTTGTTTGATACCAACAGGTACTTCTATATTTTTTTCGATAAAGACTAATTCTACTACTTTATGGGATCGGAACTCGGAAGGTGTTGACAAACTGCGACCATAGTTTTTGAAATGATCATTTAGACGGTAAGCGTTCAAGAAAAAAATCGTGAAAGCAATGTGCCATGTCGACTGGTCAGTCTATTAGTATGTGAAAAGCAATCTGTCGTTAGCATTGGGTGAGTCGATCTTATTCTTAAGGATGCCCGGAAGAAGTTGATGGCGGCATCTCGCGGAAACTTCCCGGAAGTTTACACGGATGTTGACGACTGAATAGTTCCAGGCCCGCGCCGTCCGGGTGGGGGTACGTGGTCACGAACGTCGGTGTCGCCTAGTTGGTGTTGTGAAATGTGATAACCATGTTGGATCCTGGCAAGCAGCAACCATACGCTCCAAATCTCGAATAAGCTCGCTGAAGCCATCACCAAGAAAAAGAAGATGAAGTCCATGGTGGAAGCGGCGTCATCTTGCGTCTCGGATCCTGCAAGGCTGACGGAGGAGGCGCTGAAGCTGGTCCGGTCGGCTTTTCAGGCCATGGAGGGACTGGCCACCGAGTTCCAGCCGTGTGACGGGAGCCAACAGCCTAGGAGGTGGGGGAGGAAGGTGCGCCGTCCCGACCTGGAGGTTCTTGAGACCTATCTGGTCGAGATCTGGAGCATCTCAGCCGGCGCTGAGCCACAGCGTGCCGGTGACAAGGCGCTGGCGCTGCAGGCCAGGAACGCCGTCTACTTCATCCAACTCCTTGGAGACATGATCGAGTACGGTAGACTCCAGTCCACTCCTAGTAATCAATCCACAAAGATCCTTCCCGCTCTCAAGTGGCGTGGTTGGAACCTTTTTCTTTCATTGTTTGCGTCGTCGAAACCACAACGCAGGATAATGAGGGGGGTCAAAGTTGTGAATCAAGAAACTCTCAAGATTGGCCATCTGCTGGGCAAGGGCGCAGGCCCATCGCCAAACCCGCCGGAGCTTCCGGTGCCTGATTCAGGCAGGGGAGTTCTTCAGAGGGTGGTATTTGGGCGCGATAAGGAGAGGGATGATATCGTGCAGATGCTCATCCAGGAAGGCTTCAAGGCTAACCAGGAGAGGATTATCTCGGTTCTCGGTACCGGAGGAATTGGGAAGACCACACTGGCTCAGATGGCATTCAACGATGCAAGAGTTGGGCAACATTTCGATGTCAAATGTTGGGTGAAGGTCTCCACTAGTTCCAACAAAATGGACCTTACAGCAGAGATCTTGACGTCAGCCCAACCAGCTTGGAATGGCTCTCCCAGGAAGATGGAGGATTTTCAAATGATTCAGTCTGAGCTCCGTCGATTTGTTGCTTTCAAGAAGTGCCTGATTGTTCTTGATGATGTAAGCAATAACACAGATGGAATTTTGCTGGACATCCTCACTGCTCTACAGCCTGCAGATATTGGGAGCAGAATTTTGGTGACTTCTCAAATGAACACGGTGCCTCACACGTTGGGTGCATCACAGGTCTACAACTTAAATCCGCTGAATAGCGATGATTGCTGGGCCCTGCTCAAGGAACATGTATTTCCAAGTGATGGCCGGAATGCCTATCCAGATCTTCAGCCGATCGGCGAGCAGATTGCTATAAAACTCAATGGATCACCTCTTGCCGCAAAACTGGTGGCAGGTTTTCTGGGGGATACAAGGAGCAAAAATCACTGGATAAAAATCATGGAGACAGGATTGCAAGATAATGCTCTTTTATCTGCCCTACACTTGAGCTATAAGAACCTGCCGATACACCTCAAGCGATGTTTCGCATATTGCAGTTTGTTTCCACAGGACTATAAGTTTGATCCAGCACACTTGTCCCGCCTTTGGATAGCCGAGGGTTTTGTTCAACCTCGAGACAAGCTTGAGAAAAGGATGGAAGACATAGCTAGAGAATATTTTGAGCAACTCCTTTCACGCTCGTTCTTCCAAGAAATCAAGCTTGGACCCAAGACATACTACTTGGTGCACGACTTGCTCCATGACCTTGCAAAGTCTGTCGCAGCAGAGGATTGCTTCCGTGTTGACGATGGCATGAACTGTGACATTCCATCAACAGTGTGCCATCTGTCCGTCACCATAAACAGTCTACCCGGTCTTACAAGCTTCTGCGGGCTAGAAAATCTGCGCACCTTGTTAATTCGACCATCACTTCCGTCCTCTTCAAGTTCCTTCCAAGAAGATTTTTCTGTGCATTTAAAAAGTATCCTGAAGAAGTCAAAATATTTACGTGTTCTTGATCTCGGTGGCTATAACTCCAAAGAGCTTCCTTGTTGCATTGATAACTTATTACACCTCCGGTACCTATGTATCCATGGCTCCATCCAGAGGCTTCCTGAGTCGATTGGCAAGCTTCTGTATCTGCAAACATTGTGCTTCGCTGGGAAATGTTCCCTTGATAAGCTTCCTGCGAGCATTACTATGCTTGTTAATTTGCGGCACCTTCTTGTTGAAACAAAATATACTGCAGGATTGGTGGGCATTGGTCGACTAGCAAACTTTCAGGGATCACTTGAGCTCCACGTTGAGAAGAGAGCAGGGCATAAACTAGAAGAGTTGAGGAACATCAATGGTCTCCATGGGTTACTAAACATAAAAGGGCTAGAAAATGTTTCGAGCTATGATGAAGCCTGCAAAGCTGAGTTGAATAAGAAACAATATCTTTATTCTCTTAATCTGGAATGGAGCTCAGCTAGTAGAAATAACTCTATTCCTGCTGATGCCAAGGTAATTGAAGGCCTACAACCGCACCAAGACATAAAGAAACTAAATATTAGAAGGTATCGTGGTACCGAAGCTCCCAATTGGCTACAGTCACTGCAGCAGCTGCATTCATTGCACCTCACCAATTGCAGGACACTGGCTATGCTTCCTCCATTGGGGCATTTGGGATTACTCAAATACTTACACATGAAGGAGATGTGTGCAGTTGACCAAATCGGAGATGAGTTTTATGGCACTGGTGATGTGGCATTTCCGTCCCTGAGCTTCCTTGAAATTGATGATTTCCCAAGGTTACAGGACTGGTCTGGAGTAGTAAAGAGAGGGTCATTTCCATGCCTTGAAAGGTTACTTATAATGGATTGTCCAGAATTGGTCAACATTCTTCCCTTATTCCCAGCTACTCGTGAAGTTACCATTGAGCGTACACGACTAATACCATATATGAGGCTTGCCCCCTTTTCTTCAATTTCAGAGAAGTTCCAGCTGGATGTATTCACAACTTCTGTCAACTTCAACAAGTTACTCAGTAAACAGCACATAGAAGCCATTGCAGCCTTAAATATAAGTGGTGCTGAAGAAGTCGTTACTGAAGAAATCGGGTCCCTTGTTTCTCTACAAAAGATGCAGCTTTCTCGCTGCAATATTGAGGACCATAACTTTAGTATGTTTCTCCAGGCTCTGCCTTGTCTGTCCTCGTTGGAGATAATAGACCTGCCTAACATAACATCTCTTCCAGCATCAGAAGCACTTGGATTTAGCACAATGCTCACCGAGTTGTCCATACGGAACTGTCCCTTGTTTCAGTCTATGTTATCATTGCAGTTCTCTTATTTACTAAAGTGTCTGGTGATCGAGAGGTGTCCTAAAGTAACTGCCACATCATTTCCGTTGAACTTCAGAAGCCTTCAATCTCTCAAAGTACTGAGAATATCAAACTGCCCAGAGCTCCAATCTTTACCAGCGTGTGGTCTGCCATCCTCGCTAGAAACACTTCAAATTATTGGGTGCCACTCAGGGTTTTCCAAGCAATCAAGAAATAGGAACGGACATTACTTTGAAAAGCTTGCAGTAATACCTAATGTATTGATTCAGTGACAGAATATTGACAGGTATATATATACATTTAAATCTCAACTGGCTCCTATTCTGCCTGTATTTTTAATGTGTTCCTGCAGGTTCATGAGAAGTTTACAGACATATGCATGCAATTTCTTATATTGTTATCAGCTGCGAGAAATACTATTGTTCATTACAGGGAGAGATCTTACCTCAACTGAGTGGGAACGAATTGATCGCCTGTTCCAGTCATACGCCATTATATATTGGTTTCTCAGATCTGGCTTGCCTTTAACCAAGAAGACCAGCATGAACTAGGATTTTCATGCAGTGCCTTTAAGAAGTTTACATCTTTTCCTCGAAATAGGCTTTCGCCCTGCTTTATAAATAAAACAATCATCCACAATTTAAAACACACAGGAACCAGTTCCAAACATGGAAAATAAGAGGTTTTGTTGGGGCCACAACATAGAAAAGCCCAAAACTAACACAACATATCCTGATACAAACCCTACAAAGTAGAGCTCAATAGGCGAGCCGTGTTCAGAAGATCCTCGAGTATGTCGTCCAGTCGCTCCCTGTCCCGCTATCTAGCTAGCGGATGCCACTCCCGCTGTCTAGCTAGCGGATACCACTCCTGCAGGAGAGGCAAGAGTTTGAAAACGGAGTCAGAGACCCGTGGCAGAAAGACACGCTCGATGACCATCTTATTACGTATCGTCCATAAGGTCCAGGTCATTACCGCAAACACGAACCGGAAGAGGCGCCTCCTCCTACCGTTACAGTTCGCCTGCTCTTCTAGGAAGAACTTGCCGCCGCGTCGCCCGCCTACCAAAGCGACTGCTAGCTGTAGGAGGAGATGGGCGCGCATAGGCACACGCTATTTGGTGTCACCTACATGTACAGAGCACACCTGCAACGTCTCACCCGTCCCAACTCCCGATGTCGTGAACGAGGTGCGGGCACCCGTTGGCGATTCTCTCTTCCTTAGGTTCGACTCCACCGGCGCCGACAACGGAGATGCCCATCGGATAGAGTAGGAACCTCAGTACCTGCAGCCTACGGCGCATGCGTACCTGAGTGGCCCTCATTGATGCTCAGCTTTGATTCCAGTAGCCAACTGCATACGCAGCATGCTGCCTTCCCTTCCGACCTGCCTTCGATGACGTCTTCGTCGCCGCCGTTCTCGACGGACGGCATGTTGCGGCCACCCACGCTTCCGTCACCGTCCATGACCACCGACGGCAGAGGCACACGCGCGTGAACGACGCAACCACGTTAAGTGAGGACGACTTCTTTAGCCTCCCCGGCCCTGAAACCCCCGCCTTGGCAGGCAACGACACCCCCGCCCACGCGGTCGCCTTCGACGTCGTCGTCGGCGCTGCTCGCCAGGTTTCCGCTTGCCGCGTGCGCGGCGCAACTGCGAGAATGTCATAGTCGTGCAAGCTAAGAGTGGGCATAAAACCGATAACCGAAACCGAAAATACCGAGACCGAAACCGAACTGACCGAGACCGAAAAGACCAATACAAATTTGGGTAGTATATTAAAAAAGACCGAAATTAGTTTAGAAATTCGGTAATCACATCTAGATAACCCGAATAGACCGAATGACCGAATTTATATGCTAGCAAGCGTTTCCACCTATTTTTTGGTTGCTCGTTGATCCCTGGCTTAGTGATTGATGCCTTTTCTCAAAAAAAAAAACACTTAGTGGTTGATGCCTTGTTCGTTATCTCAGATTTGTGAGCCGTGAGTTACTATATGCAGTTGGGATACCATTTTATGTTGCTACCGTATGCTGTTGTGCTATCAATTTTGTATGTATTTGTGCAAAGTTTGCTGCCATTGTTTCCAAATTTGTGATGCCACCAAAAGGTGTTGCGCTGCCATTTTTTTGCTACCAGTATATATACTTGCACTGCCATTTCTTAATTTGGTCGATTTGGTCATGACCGAAAACCGGACCGAACAGACCGAAGACCGAATACATAAAGACCGAAAAGATCGAACGTAATATGGGTAGCATTTCTGGATAACCGTAATTGTCGGAAACCGAATAGACCGGACCGAACAAACCGTACAGACCGAACGCTGTCCGTGACCGTCGAAGTTGTTGAAGGTGCCGATTGCACAAGGGCGAGATGCGAGCATGGTCGGCGCTATGGGTCGAGGAAGAAGATCAGCGATCCGTGATTGCCTGAATTATTGCAGATTCATAACGATTCATAACTACCCTTGACGGAATGACCTGTGTGTCCTTTGGCTCAAGTCCGGCCAATCGACTTGTACCGTTGTTGGATTATTTTTTTGAGTTTACCGTTGTTGGATTTTCCATATACTACACATTCAAATGTGTAGTACGATGTACTGTAAAATCTCTCTTTAAAATAATGGGTTTTTCATGATACAACAAAGCATTTGCTTGTTCAAGAAATGGTTTGAGATAGAGTTCAAGTCTAGAGATACACCTTCAACTCACGACAAGCTCAGATACGCCATTTTAGCAACAAAAATATAGAGATTAACTAAATATAGATGAATCCAGATATTGCAAAATATATGTAACTTTTGGAACCGCTGGGCGACTCCCCAATAACTAGCTACTGCTAATTCAAAATAAAAAATTATAAATACTATGATCGGTTGCTGTTTTTCCTAGACAAATTCTATTCCCTCTTCCACACCCTCGTGCATGTCTATTCTTCGCTCGTTCCTCTCCAATCCACGCATGTTCCTTGCAGCCATGGACGGCCACAAAGTAACCGTACATAAGTATAGAACCCTGCGCCCACGCCAACAACATTCTTTAGGTGGTGTACACTAACTAGGAGCATACCATGTAGCAGCTCCTGGACAAGTACGAGCACTAGATTAAGGAGGAGATCCACAGGTTTTGAGGCCTGGACCTCTCGAACACCCATGATGCTCCTTAGAAACTGCAGTAGATCGCGGTCGTGCAACTCGCCATGCGAGAGTACGTACATCCTCGTGTGCAAATCATCGAAGCGTTTTCAGGCGCTATGCTATTTCGTTGAAAAGAGCCAGATCACTTTTGCAAGCGTGGAAACAAGGAACGACATGTGTATGTTTTCCCGTGCGTGGTTTCACAATTCACATTACACTAGAGTAACACATAGACATCCAACTAGGAAACCATATCACATGTGGAAACGTAAGGGAAGACATGGGTGCTCTAGCGGCGAAGCTCGCCAACAGTTCTTACCATGACATGAAGAAGTTCCCACCAGGACAACACCAGCACTGGAAGTGGATGCCGATTTCTCGAATAAACCTCAAGTACGTACACGATAATAGATGGGTGCCTGACCTAGTAGTTATACCTTAGATCCTAACCATGAAGGACATGCTGTATCCAACATGGTATGAATATCTCTGCCCCATGTGTAAAACCGGTGAGGAATCTTTAAGCCGCAACACAAGCACTATAAGGGCGTCACCGTATGTTGTAAAACTTGTTTATAAACTAGGACCCACGTGCTACACCATAAGCTATTTGATTGCATCACTATGTATGTGGTTGAACTTGTCCATAAGATGGGACCCACGCATAAAAACAGCCATATCAAAGTGTTGTGATGAAAATATATATTTTATATTGTTCTATGCACTAGATAGTACTATTTTAATGCTTATAGACACTCACAAGCTTATGGACAACCCATTTAAAGTTTCTTTATAGACAACCTCCACTATGTATGTGGTCATGCATAAGGACTATTTATTTTGCTTGTGGACATCCTTATGGACAACATAGTGGATAACCCAAGGGAAATGGCAAGTGGTAAATCGGACTTGAGTTTGCGTTTCTATGTTGAACTAGTTTGTTAATTTAGTGTATGAACAATAAGTGTTTATAACTGTATTTACTTCTCCGTGCGAACAAAAGTGGTTTGTTGTACAAACACATGGTGCAGCCGTGCGTGTGACTTTGTTTTTGTGCTGAAATGGTCATCTAGCAACCCTAATTCATCGACACGACGACCAGTCACAAAAATATGTGTAACTTTCACTCGCATGAGTACGTTGTCGTCCTCCAGTACTGTAGGTTCCTAGATAACACTACCTCCGTGGATCGACATGTCACTTGACAATCTCTGCCCGCGCTCCACCGCTACCAGTAATAGATCTGGCCAAAGAGGAGGTGTCGACCTCTTCCATACGCCCGCCTTTGCCACACGCTCTCCCGATACCAGCAAAAAATTCTGCCGTAGAGGCAGTTTCGGACTCTTCCATGCGTCGTCCTCTTCCACACACGCCTAGCTACCACTGAGATCTATCTGAAGCAAAGGTGTTGGCCTCTGCCACAACTAGGTCACCTCCAGCCCCGCCGCTGCGACTTACTGGTAACAGGATATGACATATCTGTCTCCTCAAATTTAGTTTTTTTAATACAGAAATTGGTACTAACCGGATGCGATTGCTCAAAAGGTCATTCAACCAACTCATACGACATTTTTGTCTGGACGTCATATTCTAGAAGGGGTTCTAGCGCTTCATGAAACTATCATTGAATTTCATAAGAAGAATATGGATGGGGCCAATGCTCCAAACTTATAATTCCTAAATATCTAAAAAAGGCCTCCACTCCTACATTCTGGAAAGGAGGGAGTACACATCACGGTCTCGTAAGTGGTAACAACCGTACCTTCTATTTTCCAATAAAATGGCTTCGTAACTCTGTTCTCTAAAATTATCACAAAATGGCATGTGCATTTCTATGGCATATAATAGTTACATATATTTCAAAAGTACGCTTGCCAAGAGAGAAAAATATACAACACAAATACATTTGGCTAGTTCATCGTGGGAAACCATTTAATTTATGACATTACAAATGTCACTGCCGTGTACAAGTCAAGTGCTATCTGCTCCCCAGTTAGCTAGCTGCGCATCCTTCAAATAGCTCCTTTATCTCCTCTCTTAGTTCCTTAGCAACATAATTATTTGGTTCCTTGTTTCCCCCATCGACTCCTTCGAGCGAACAGAGCACCCCTGAAAGTCTGCTTCCGCTTGCCTGCAGTGCAGATAAGGAAACCTCATATGGTGGAACAATCAAAGCCACTATCTCTTCTCGCAGTTTGTACCTAAGCTCAGCTGTAACCATCCATGTCCTCTGGTTATCACACGTGGCGAAAAATTCTGAAGCAAACTCATCCAAGTTTAAATGGTGTGTGTTGTTTAGAGGAGCCCAACACTCGGTCATGTAGCTGTCCTTGTATCGCTGGATCACTGAAATGAGCCTACTCACCAGTTCTCCATTGGCAAATGATGCTCGCCTCATGATTTGCAGCACACCCCATGTGTTGTTCAAGAGGAACATGTATTTTCGACCCTTTTCACCTTGGCACATCAACTCTGCATCTTTTTCGAGCTTGGATGTCCACCAATCAATCATGTGGGAGTAAGGTTCACTGGTGTAATCTTCAGTGGCAAGTACCGACTGCACCATATATGTGTAGCCAGAGAAAGATTGCAGGGCATCTATGAGGACACCATTTGCTGGATGAATTGTAGATTCGTTGCTGCTATGGATGTCAAGAAATAGTCCTCTCAAAGCCTTATCCATCTTGTTGAGATTACAAGCGACCTCACTGCATCTGTTCAAAGGTATGTCGCACTGTTAAGAACGATTTCAGATAAAACAGAAGTACTCATTGTGGGGGAAAAGTATTCAGTTTTCCTTGTTGCAAGGTTTTGCATGTGGAGGTAGGAATTGGTAAGTTGTTGCCTGACTATAAACACCCCATGCTATGTCTTCAAATAATCCACATAGGGAAACTCCAACTATTTTAATGATCTGAAGTTTCTATGAAAATATTTCGAAACAAATAGGCCTCGAGAACTTAAACATGATTGGCAGCCAATTGGAGAAACGCTGTAATAAAATTGAAGCAAACAGATTTGCAAAAGGAAAAAAAGTTGAAACAACCCGAACCGGCTCTTCTCCGGCCGGGTAGTCCTGATACCGTGATACGACTCTCCCCTTGAGCGCACAATAAAGACGCGAATGAACTCACGAACGCGCCGCCGCAATGGCCACACAGGAACCAACTGCTTAGATGACACACGAACAAGAGTCGCTCGTCCATCCTCGTCGGGCTTCGCGGCGAGCGGCAGGGCACGACCGCACGGTCGACGACGCGAGCACGCGCTGCGCGGTAGCCTAGTTACTCGGCGCGTCGAGCAAACACCCGGTGAGTAGCGGCGCGGCGGACATGGCGTTCAACAGCGTGCTGGGCGGCACAGCAAGGGGCACAGTAGGCCGACGACCGACGCCTAAAACTGGCTTGGCACGCGGCGCCGCGGCAATTGGGCGTGGATTTTTCTGCGGCGCCGCAAAGCCGGCTCGCCGGAGCGCGCGACCAGCAACGAGGCGCCGTGCTGGCTGCTCGTCAAGGTGGGAGCGCGCGGGGGGCGCGCAGGCTGGATGCCGAAACAGAGCGCGGACTCGAAATGACAGTTCAGCTGTACGGATTACGGAAGGGAACGAAAACCAAACAAAGGAGCCATGATCCGATCGATCGATACATACATACATACATACATACATACATACATACATACATACATACATACATACATACATACATACATACACACACACACACATACATACCTGCCGATGCAAGGAGCGGCGTGAAGCGATCCATGAGGCATGTCCATGGAGCCATCCCCTGCCGTCATCGTCGTCGTCGCTGCTGCCACTTGATCGGCCGCTCGCGGGTAGGCGCTGTGCCTGCGCGTGATCGAGTGCGGGTGGAGCTGCAGGGTGTAGGCGGGAGCGGGAGGGTGTCGATGGTGAAATTTTGGTGGCGAGAGGGCTGCCGCGGGTTCCGGTTTTATAACTCTCCCTCTGAAGCGGTCGCCGACGCCGCGGACGATGGCGACGCTTCGCTGTTCAGAGTTCTTGACTTGGTACCCCACTCGTTTCCAAAGCTCTGCTTCACCACTAACTACTTCGATTATATCCCAGAAAAACAAAAGATTGTGGGATGTAGTAGATCATTAAAAGGTAGTAGTATAATGTAGTAGGAGCTCGTTCTTGACCGGCGGTGTCAGCTCACACAAGTGAAATACAACAATTTATTTACAAAATGCAGTTCGAAAGAGTAAAATTCTAGGGAGTGTTTATGTCTCGGTTCACTGATTTTTCTTAACTCTCAATCGACTCAGAAAAATACAACAGCAGTTCAAAAAAAAGTGTAACTGGAACAAGTTGTACTTTTTCCGGCAGAAAAGTGCAATTACACATTTCTATCAGAAAATGCGACTCGTGCATATTTTTTTAGGTGAATGAGACTTAAGAAAATTTGAGACAACTGAGAATTAGTAAAACCGAAAATTATACTAGTAGAGCTGACACCATATATGCTCTAATGTAATGTACAGTAGATTCTTTACACATCTTTTTCATTCCTCGCGCTGCTTTTCTACTTTGAATTCAAACTTGCGATTTTGTGTTTGGCGGGTGTTTCCGAGCTTGAGTGCACCACAAGATCCAAATGGTACCGTGTGTGGATGGACGAATTGTTCGTGGTGACAGCCTGGAAGCCTTGCTAGTTGACAGAGCAGAGATATTTAAACGTTTTGCTCCAAGGAAAGCAGCGTGAATATTCCTTTTTTCTTTTTCTGAAGTGGCGTCAACGTCCCCTTGGAAGCAGTAGGCGAGAACACGCTGACGACGAGTGGTGCTTCTTTTTAGAAAGGGAATGATTGACTGAGATCATGCCGTTCGCCGTGTTAATCGGGTGTATCAGTCGTATCTGGTCAACACAGTGTCGCCATGGAATGGAAACCGGGAAATCGGACGCTAAACCTCCCCAACTTGAAATACTCCCTCCGTTTTTATATACAAGGCCACTATTTCACTTTTCATATACCAAGAAAATAAATTCAACTAATAAATAACATGGTTAATTGTGTGAAAAGTCTCTCGTGTTCCGAGCCAATTAAATATGGAGCATCTGATGGCTATTTCTCTATTGTTGCATGAAGTGTTTGCATTAATTAGCACCACTCTACGAGGTAGAAGTCCAATTAATTCATTTTGGGAAGAGATAGTGGCCTTATATAGAAACAAAAATGTATATTTGGTAATGGTCTTGTATATAAAAACAAAGGGAGTACCTTACTTAACCCCCTAACTATGAAATACCATGTAATTGACCCCCCTGCGGGGGTGGAGGGCAGTATTGGGGGTGGTTTCGCTTACGACGACGCTGAAGAAAAGCAGTGAAGAAACAGTGGTGGTGGGACATGATGAAGTGAAGATGCAAGCAAGGGATGATGCAAGCTGCAATATTTTCTTGATTTGGATATTTTTAGTAGCATTTGCAATGTATTGTGGGATGGTTATGTGTGGTCATAATGTGTTAGTGTATCATTGTATTGAATTCTGTTGGAATGAATGTTGTATGAATATTGGCGGTAATTGAATTGAATTTGACAGGTATTTTGTGTTCATTTTGTGTGTTGAAAATTGCCTGTAATTTTCTTGAATTGGACCACATTTTAAGATTACTTTGTGTACCGAATTTTAGCAGAACTTTGGTAGTAAAAGAAATAATAGAAAATAACAAAACACTAGATACACGGAAATAACATCGATAGGTTCAGGGTACATCGACGACAGCTTTACACATAGTTTTGACGGTACTAATAATAATAACGTCGGCCGCTCTAAGAATTACATCAAACTATTTGTTGAAAATGACGACTAGTTTGATGGCATTCTTAGAATGAAGACAAGTTTGTCGATGCCTAGTTTGATGACATTCTAAGAATGACGACAAGTTTGTCGATGACTAGTTTGATGGCATTCTTAGAACGACTCATAGAACGACGACTGGTTTGACGACATTTCATACAAAAGTAAGGTCATTGTAACGTAACACATGGTCTTAACGAATTGTCTAGAGATCAAGCTAACATCACTTTGAACTACTCTCCATCTCCACCTTGATGTTGCCTTTCTCCCAGAAGCCACTTCATTCTTCCTATCGTGTCATGCTGCACACACATCGAGGATACTCGATATCGCTTTTAGTTGGTTCGGCACAGGGTGCTAAGGACGCTCACGATTGAATGATTCGGGGAGAAAGAAGAAGTTGTCCTAGTCGAGAGAGGAACGACAAGCACGACAGAGATACAGAGGTTTATCAGGTTCATACTGCACAGAGGCTAAAAGCCTACTCCTGCATCTTTGCATTGCTGACTTCATCATGGTGTGGCTACAAGGTGGTTCGCTGTTGAAGACATGGAAGGTGGTTGGCTCGAGGAGGACGAAGAGCAAATCCTGAACCAGAGGAGACCACCTATGTTTTCCTTCCTATATGTAACATCCCAGAATTTAGAGTCTAGAATTAGAGGGGACACATAAGTGTGCATTGCATTCATGTATCAGATAATCTGAAGAATTTTTGCGCAAAAGATTAAAATACAAAGATATCGCAGTTCCTCTCGTTTCGATGAAGTAGGGTTAGTACATTTGGATGAGTGCTACGAATTTCGACATGACCTTTGTTGATTTCTTATGTTTTTGGGAAACCAAATTTGAAAATTGAATAACCAAATGATATATTTGAATATAAAAATAATTAGAAATTGAATTACACAAAGTTATTAAATCTTAACCTCATATAAAGAATTGAATTCTATAAGGTACAAACATTCACAAGTTTCAAATTACAAGGAAGGAGTAAAGCTTAACTGAATCTTAACCTAGATCTTTTTACTTTATCTAAACAATCTTATCTCCCAATCTTCTCGAAGTCATCACTAAGAGAAGTTACCAAGAAGGAGGAAACACAACAAGAAGGCTTTAGGAGAAGTATAGAAGTGTTATTTCAATCCTTTGTGGAGAAATCAGAAGCTTTTACATCAAAATCTATTCTTATTGATTTGTCTAGAAATGGCGTGATACTCAATGGTTTGGATTATAACAAAGTAGTTTGATAACAAGCTTCTAGACCTTGATAACAAACCAGTTTTCTATGAAAAAACAATTGAGTGTCATATGCAAATAAATAGAAGGTCAAATAATCTAGTACATCAAATACATCGGCCACTTGGATATGAAAAGTATTTGGTGACAAGTTTTGCAACCATGTTCACAAACTCTTTTCATATCCATAATGCATTTGAAGTCATAAAATACATATACATTCATCTACAACTAACCACAAGAAAGCTTTGTTAGGAATTAAATTGTTATCTTCACCAGAAGGGTGAGGAAATGACGATTGAACTCAAGTAGAGGACACTGATACGTCTCCAACGTATCTATAATTTCTTACGTTCCATGCTTATATTATACCAATTGCTACATGTTTTATATACACTTTATATGGTTTTTATGCATTTTCTGGGACTAACCTATTAACAAGATGCCACAGTGCCAGTTCCATGTTTTCTGCTGTTTTTGGTTTCAGAAAAGTTGTTAAGGAAATATTCTCCGAATTGCACGAAACAAAAGCCAATATCCCTATTTTCCCGGGGAGCTTCCAGAACACCGAAGAGGATACGGAGGAGAGCCACGAGGCGGCCTCACCTGGTGGAGGCGCGGCCCCCCTTCTGGCCGTGCCACCACGTGGTGTGGGCCCCTCGGGGCCGCACCTCCTTCGCCCTTTCGCCTACTTAAACCCCCCGACGGATCAAGACCTAGCACCTGAACACTTTTCCACGATACGTTCCAGAGCCGCCGCCGCCATCAACCCTAGTTCGGTAGGGTTCAGAAGCTCTTCCCGGCACCCTGCCGGAGAGGGGAATCATCACCGGAGGGCTCTACATCACCATGCCCGCCTCCGGACTGATGCGTGAGTACTTCATCCTTGGACTACGGGTTCATAGCAGTAGCTAGATGGTTGTCTTCTCCTATTGTGCCATCATGTTTAGATCTTATGAGCTGCCTATCATGATCAAGATCATCTTTATGTAATGCTACATGTTGTGTTTGCTGGGATCCGATGAATAATTGAGTACTATGTCATTTGCTTCATAATATATCTTGTGAGTGCGTTATTTATGATCTTGCATGCTCTCCGTTACTAGTAGATTCTCTGGCCAAGTAGATGCTTGTGACTCCAAGAGGGAGTATTTATGCTCGATAGTGGGTTCATGTCTCTATTTAATCTGGGGGAGTGACATCAACCTCTAAGATTGTAGATGTACTGTTGCTACTAGGGATAAAACAGTAGTTCTTTATCTAAGAATATTTGTGCTACTTACATTACACACTTTACTTCATGCAATAATCTGTTGGCTGCAACTTAATACTGAATGGTGTTGCGGATGCTATCCTGAAGGTGGATTATTAGTCATAGATGCAGTTGGATGACGGTCTATGTATCATGTTGTAATGCCCAAATGAATCTCACACTAAACACCATGATTTGTATATGCATTGTTATGCAGTTCTTTATTCTGTCAATTGCCCAGCTGTAATTTGTTTACCCGCATGTATGCTATTATTATTTATGGAGAGACATCACTAGTGAACTGTGGACCCCGGTCCTTTTCTTTAATCTGATAAAACAACCTACCGCAATTCTGTTACTTTCATTCTCTGCAAACAAACATCATTTTCCACACCATACGTTTAATCCTTTTGTTGCAGCAAGCGGTGAGATTGACAACCTCACTGTCAAGTTGGGGTAAAATAGTTTGATTGTGTTGTGTGCAGGTTCCACGTCAGTGCCGGAATCCCTGGTGTTGCGCCGTGCCATATTCCGCCACCAACAACCTTCAGAAGAACATTCAACTCCTACTGGACTGATAACCTTGATTTCACAACTGAGAGAAACTTGCTGCTGCACTACTTCATACCTTTCTCTTGGGGTTTCCCAACAACACCACCCGGTGCATCAGACACTAAGAACTTGTCTTCATATTTTCGTATTGATTAGAATCATCAATGCCAAGGTAAAGGCCACGTTGGATTATGGTTCATCTCGGTTCAAGGAAAGAAACAATGACAAGAGATTAACATGATCCATACAAGCGGAAGATTAAAAGAGGAAATAATAAACCACATTATAATATAGGCAATATATTCAAATTCTAAGTAAGAAAGTCGTGTGGGGTTTATTGTGTTTCTCCAAAGGTATCATAACCAAGGAGAAAGTAAATCCAAATCATAAGTTACCCATATCTAGGAATCACGCGAGTTAAACTCTCAAGTTCATGTGAATGGAGAAGTCATATAAGAGAGGAACCACTAGTAAGAAGTTGTTCAAGCCATTTGTTTCACACACACCAAAACATCTATTTTCTATTAGAAAGGAATGCATCAATATTTGATCATCAGAATAAATGATGGAATAAAACAAGAGTCCATTCTCATCATTTTATCCATTTATTCTGCCATAAGACCTAACCTCAGGCAGGATATCTATACTTTGTGCATCCATAGACATATGACCATATTCTCACTAAAGGATTACGTAGCAGAATTTAATTTTTTTCGAACAACATAATCGCCAAGATCTATCTATGAAGATATGAGCGCTCGGTACTGCGGAGATCTAGAATACTTACAAACACCATTGTTGAAGATCGTGTGTTTGTCGAAGTAGATGTCGGTGAAGCCCGATGAAGAATCTCACTTCCACGCCGGGAGGTGAGATTGTCGACGATTCCCTCGTTAAGACACTTGTGAAGATCCCTCTTGGTTTGTCTAGTCGTGGGGTGGGCGGGATGTGGTGGAATATTCCATAGTTGGGAGAAAAAGACCTCCACAACCCCATCCCCATTGCTAATTCCAAAAACACCATCTACATCTCTGGCATCTGGACCCTCTCCCAGATGTAGCATCTGCCCTATTCCCCGCGGTTGTAGAGCAACTTTCAGGTTCAGAGATTGTTGCCCTGGCTCATCAGCAGCAAAGCCGAAACCGCCATTATCTGCATGAGCCCTATCAACAACAACGTACATACTCTGGCTGAGTTGGCACAATGCCATTGCCGCCCGGATTTTCTCAGGGTGGTCTGGAGTTCTAGCTTGCAATCTCCCTGAATCAGCTGAACATGTACCGGAGTCGGTGAGGACGGAACGATTGAGGTGGGTTCTCCCTCCGCCCCTAGACCGAACACCGCTGGCACCTGCACTGGGATTAACCGCTTTGGCGCCAGCTGCTTCCTCGGCAGTGAGCGTAATAGCCTCCTCTGTAGCGGCATTGCTCGAACCAGACGAGGGAAGCGCATCTTGTGAATCTCCCATGATCTCGCCAGAAGAGCTTCGATCGAAACAGATTGGCTCTAAAGTCCCAATGCAGAAGATGAACGTAGGCGGTTCCTGAATACGAAGAGGCGAGATGGTCTCCGCTACGATCACACATTTTTCCAACCCCAAAATCCCCGAGTCGGGGTTAGGGTTTCAACTATTGACCCCCAGGACTTCCTCTTCCCTGTTCACCGGTCCGCACCTTGACCCCTGATGCCTGACTCATCCGCGCCTCCATCTGATCTGATCGCCAGTGTCAATCTCCGATCGAACTTGGATATGAAAAGAGGAGTACAGATACGAGGGGATGGTGAGAAGTGAGGAGACGGGAAGACGGGACTCGACAATAGAAGAGGGAGGCCAGTGTGGTCCGCGCGGTAGGCCGCGTGACTGCTCGGAGCTGATCTCTCTGGCCCGCCATGGACGGGAATAGAGGTGGTGCCGCCATGGTCGCTATAGTGCTAGGAGAGAGAGACATATATTCTCCCAATCTACGCCTGCCTGCTCGGGGGAGAAGAATGGAGGAGCAACGAGGTGGTAGGTCGCCTGTGGCGGAGGTCCGACGATCCAATCGCGAGAGTGTCTGTGCAGTGGCGGCGCCAGGTTCTAGAGGATGGGTATTCATTGTGAATTTTTTTCTCCAAAACCAATATATGATGGAAACAATGCGGCAGTAGCATTTTTTCGAAAACAATATGAGACCATAATAATTATATGGTACAAAATTTCAATCAAAAAAAAAATCAATCAAGTAAAATACATTGGGGGCTTGGGTCTAAGAAAACAAGGGGAAATTCAGGAAATTGAAAAATTGCATCTAGCAAATTAGATCTAGTACTAGAAAATCTGGGCGGAGCAAGTCAAAAAATCCAACCAAATCGGTTAAATAGAAATTTGAATAGAGGATTATATTAGAGGGGGGCGTAACTGGCCGCAGGGGCAATCTGCGTGGGGGTGAAGAAGGGAGGCGGGGCCGTCGCGGTCGCCTGGTCCTTGCTCACTGGGCTCGTGGTTGCTCGCCGCCGGCTCAACACATGTCATGCCCTATGGGTCATGCCCACACTCTCCTATTGGGCTTTACCACAGAAGGTTTTATGGTCCTTGGGCTGGGCCAACTACAGGAGGGTGGACCGATCTTTATATACACAAGGAGACCAGCACATGAGGGAGGCATCGAAGAACAGAATTGTCTCCAAGTTTCTCTCCCTCTGCTCCAGTGTCTCTCCTCCTTGCTGTTGTATCCTCGCGCCCTATGCTTTGCTGATTCCTCACCTCTGATTCTACTGTATCCATGGTTTGATTGTAACCACAAACAATCATTATCCACAAGCAATCATTATCCCGTAATCTATATACAATATCTGGTTAAGATCTGGTTGTCCCCCGTCTCTGTGATCGGGACGTGACAATTTGGTATCAGAGCCTTCAAAATCCTATGAACTTGGCTTCCAATCGATCCGATTTGCCTCCAAGTTTCATTGCTCTTGATTCACTCTCCATCTTGGTCGCACCACTACTAAGAGCCAGCAAAAATCCACAAAAAAATCTCCACCCCATCTCCTGCCTACCACCCGTTCGACGAAATGTCGAGCTCAATGAAGGTGTTCGCCGGCGGCGTTCTTCGCGTCACCGTGCAGTACGTGTATTACCCCGTCACTGAGGAGGTGTTGCACCAGGTATTTGAGCCATATGGGGTGGTGCAGATCTCCGTTCCCCAGAGAGTCGACCATGTGGAGGCGGAGGTTCACCTTCGATCCAGAGATGGAGCAGCCCAGGCCCTTGCCTTGCATGGCCGTTGCATCTACGAGCGTTCCTGCCTCCTGGACATTCATGATGTTTCACGGGTTGCCCCACCGGCCAAGAGTGACATGGGTGAGCTCTCCGACCTGTTTGACAAAATGCCCATGGTATGTTCAATCCGCACATGCGCTCGTTGCTTGAGCTGAAGCAGACCGGAACTGTGGCTGAGTACACCGCGGCGTTCTGGGAGCGTCTACACCATGTGCTGGATCTTGACCTCAACCTCAACATCAAGTGCTTCGTCCAGCAGTACGTTGAGGGCCTCCGGTATGATATCCAAGCAGTTGTGCGGTTGAGATCTCCTTCCGGTGTCACTAGTGCCTCGTGCCTTGCTCGGATAAGGGAGGAAGAAATTATGGAGGATAGTGCAATGGGTGCTAATAAGCTGGGCGTCAGCTCTGACTTCACGCCTATGGAGACCCTCACTGACGTCTTTGCCGAGCTTGCTGCTCCAGTACAATGCATGGCATGCCACACCATTACCACCATCGATGGCAGCTGCCGTGGTGCTTGGACACCTACCACTTGTTCGACAGTTCGCCCGAGCAGTGACGCAACCGTCGACGGCTTCCCCAAGCTCGTTGCCTCAGCCGAGGGCGATGAGGACCTCAACCTCGACACTGTTAGTGTCAATGCACTGGCAACCGCCACCTTCTTGACAGGTGGCCTGACACACGGTCGTGATGGCGACAACCCCGCTGCGGTGTCCCCAGTCCTCTGGACCATGAGCCCATCATCCACGGGCTCTTTGCTCTGCTTGCAGCCAAAACCCCCATGGGTGCACCCTTCCCAAGATATGTCAATTAAAGGGCCAAGATGCTGGAAGCATTTGTATATCAGTGGTAACCTGAATCTACTTGCAAGTTGTTGGAACTTTTCCAGTCCTGAGCTACCTCTGTACTGGAATGATTGGTTCATGGGTTATAGTGTTACTGACTTGGTTGTGCACATGAACTGGGATCCAGGTGTTATGTTGCGATCGGACATTGCACCTCTCGTATTTCTCAGATGTGGCTGCTTGCTGTTGGATGCTTGTTTACCAGAGGCAAACCACTCTATGAAGCAACTGGGATTTCACAAGTTTAGATCAATTTGTAAGGGAATTTACACTGCTAGGGACCCTGGAATTCTTGTTGGCATTTTTCATGTGCATTCAGTTAGTACCTCAGGAGTTCGATTACCATGGTCACCTTGGCTGCCACTTGTGCTAGAAGTTTTACCCTTTCACATGAAATGGGGATGGGGATTCAGGATGAGCTCTGATATAGTGCGAGGTGAGCAGTTTGTTTGTAGCGGCAGAAAGTCAGTGGAGGTAAAATGCTCTATCTTCTGTATTCACATCATGAGCGAGTTTGTGCAGTGTACATTAGTCAATGTCCTGGAACTTTTCGCTTGCAACATCTTTCTTATCCTCGAGGTTACACTTTGGATGCATAACTTGGACATTGTCGAGCTTTCTTACTACACTCCTGGGCTTCAAATGTTTATTGGTATGTCCCTTACAAGGATGATATGGTCTGTAGCATGGCTTTTCAATTGTCATGGAATTTTTTTACATAAAGACTGTCGGATGATCACAGTATCCAAGTACAAAAGGGAAGAGCAGCGGAAGTGTAGTGGTATTTGTCTTCATTCTTGCTTTCCTCACTCAGCGTGGCTGCTAGATAAAATATTAATGGCTGCTTGTGATAAGGGGATCCACACATGGGAAAAGGCACAAAGAAAATGCACTTGTCTATGCCGGTTCAGTGTAGTCCGTTTGAGTAGCAACATGAGGGTTCACACGGACGTTGTTCAGCTGCCGGATAATTCGGTGAAATCTGGGTGCTTTGATGCAGTTTTAACTCATCGGTTGGGGTTGCAATGTGGTATTGCTATAGACCATACTTGGGGGATAAGGAGCGCTACTTGGGGGATAAGGAGCGCTGAAAATATAAGAGATCAGTGCAAGGAGCATGAGCAATACACTACTGTATTTGAAGTGATTTCAAAACTTGTCTTGTCACTCCAAGGACTAAAATGGTTTGATGTTTTGACTATTTTTGAACCTCAAGGCCTGTACTGGATAGCTCACATGCCTGTTGTGATTTCTCCTGACGTCTTGGATGCATATGAGCAATGGGATCCTGGCGGGTTCTTGTCGACCAGGGGTGTTGAACACAAGACAAATTATCATGGACATTCATGGAGGCTGCACATGATATATGCTCAAGGATACAGATCGTTAGGCATGAACGAATCGCCAGCACCTTCCTCTCTTGGACATGATGGTGATTATGATCATAGTGGTTATGCTACTGTTGCTATTACATGTTGGTCAGCATTGGTTGTTCAACGAGTGCCATGGGATTCAGGTGGCTTTTGCTGTTCAGTGGCACCTTATCATCGGCTTGAGGGCAAGTCGCATTTTTAGGGGGCGAGAATGTCATGCCCTATGGGTCATGCCCACACTCTCCTATTGGGCTTTACCACAGAAGGTTTTATGGTCCTTGGGCTGGGCCAACTACAGGAGGGTGGGCCGATCTTTATATACAAGGAGACCAGCACATGAGGGAGGCATCGAAGAACAGAATTGTCTCCAAGTTTCTCTCCCTCTACTCCTATGTCTCTCCTCCTTGCTGCTGTATCCTCGCGCCCTATGCTTTGCTGATTCCTCACCTCTGATTCTACTGTATCCATGGTTTGATTGTAACCACAAACAATCATTATCCCATAATCTGTATACAATATCTGGTTAAGATCTGGTTGTCCCCCGTCACACTGTGATCGGGACGTGACAACACAATTGCTAGCTAGGGCTGGCCGCTGTATGTGCGTCTGGTTAACAGAGAAAGAGATAGCGAATCTGCAGGCTAGCTGCGTGGCTGCGACTTGCGAGCGAACAGCCAAATGTAAACGTATGGGCTTCTGCTGCTGGCTGTTGGGCTGTGCATTTGCTGAGCTGTTATGGGCCGACATGTATAGAAAATATCCTTGCTCAGAATCTTGGGTATTCCTAGGAATACAGGTGCATATACCCAGCGCCGCCACTACTGTGCACACGTATTCTTTGGATTCAAACAAGAAAGCACATTTATTTTCCTGGAGAAGCTTGCTACCACAACCTGAAATACACTTTTGTACTTATGCTTCGTTAGTAACTCTACTACCATGCAAAAAAAAAACTCTACTACCTGGCATTTGATTTTATTTAGCGTGTTATTATTTGATGGAAGTAGCACAGGGGCCCGCCAAAGTTGTGGGCACCATCTTTGTTTCATCCATTTCATTTTCAAAATCAGTTTGGAAGCTTCGGATATGTCTGAAGAACAAAGTGTTAGGTCAGGTGATTTAGAACAGGGTGGAGCAACTTCAGTTCAGAAATGTCCTTTCTATTTGTTGTGGGGAGTCAGTTGATTTAGGCGCTATGGCGTTTCCGAAATGATTCTTTAAATCCAAGCTGATTGGACACGACAAAACACTGACGCTGTTGGCAAAGCAATCCCTGTCCTGCTGCAGTCACGGAAGGGTGCGGGCTCGTCAGGAGATTGACCGTGAAGGTGCAAGGCACTATCAGGAAAGGATGTCGCTTCGACCCAGTGTTTGGTGAAGAAGCGCTTGATTATGTGGCGTTTTCTTTCTTTTTGGTTTGATTTTCTGCGGGGTGCTTTCATCCATTGGTTTGAATTCATGTGCTGTGCATTAATTATTGAACTCCCTTTTTGCCCTTTAGTGAAATGTCTTCTCGAGTTGTGTCACCCACCCTAGATTTGCTGGATGCTGAAACTTTGAAGGGAAAGGTCGATTCAGCATGTAAAGCATCTTGCGGAAGCGAACAAGTTTCAGAAAAGTATTTGCAAATGTATTGCATATTTCAATGATCCATTAAATCAGAGGAACAGACATATTTTCTTTCAGATGCAAACTTGCCAATCATATATTGAACACAATTGCATTACAGATACATACGAGCTGTAACAAAACTGCGAGTTCTGGTTACTCAATGTACTGTTACAATTCTATATACAGCTGAACATACATCAGAGAGGATTCACAATACTATGTGCACTTTATAACTTCTTCGAACATGATGCTGTCTATAATCAATAGATGGCTACATTAGAGAGTATACTTTCTATTTGCTATGGCCCAATGGGGCATATACAAGTAAAACATGGATAGAGGCAGGCATTGGAATTTAGCTGCCTTCTCATGTTTCATAAATCTGTTTGATCATGTATTCCAACTGCTCAGCAGTATACGCCTTTTGATTCTTCTTTCCTCGCATTAATCGTTTCAATGAATAAACCGCCTCTGAAAGTCGGCTAGGATTTGCTTGCAGTGCACACAAGAAGGCCTTGTATGGTGTAACAACTAAATTCGTTATCTCGGCTCGCAGATCACTCTTTAGAGCAGGTAGTGCCTTCCAGGTCATCTGGCAATGGAAGGTACTGGCAAATCCTTGGGAAAATTCATCCAAAAATGCACGTCGTGGCCTTTTCAGATAATCTTCCTTTGATAATGGCATTATAAGTGGAACCCAACATTCGTCAAAGTAGCACTTCCTGTACCGGTGGATCATGCAAATGAGCTTACTTGCCAGTTCTACATCAGAAGAAGGTGATCCTGGAATGCACATCGTCTGCCAAACATCATAGGCATTATTCAAGAGGATGATGTACTTTTTACCATTTTCATATTGGGGTGCTCTTTCGGTGTATTCCTCAAGCTTGGATTCCCAAGAAGTGAACGTGTCAGAGCAAGGGTTACCAGCAGGAATTAGTGACTGCACAACTTCCCTGTTATCAAGGAAAAATTCCAAGACTTGTATGAGAACAACATTCACAGGATGAACGACAGATTCTTCCATGTTACTGATGTCATCTGTAGTCCCATCAAGTATTCCTTTGAGAGCATCCACTATCTTGCAAGAAATACTAGCAACCTCATCAGATCTGTTCAAAGGTAAGCCCTGTATATTGTACAGGACATCAACGAGTGTGTCCAGGATAGTCAGCACTTCCTTAACATGGCAAGTGCACCAGCTTGCTTCACTGAATGAACATGCTACCTCAAGGAGCTTCTCAACAGATTTCCCAGCAACTAATGCTAAACACTCTTTTTTTAATTCTTCAGATATTTGTTGATACTGCCCATTCAATTCTTGCCATACCAAACAGACAAGTGCAGTAACAACTTTCAAATTGATGACCATCTCAGTTGATTTTGTGGCCAACATGCAAGGATCTGCTTGGAAAATCGATGGGTTTCCAACAGCATCAGATAATCTGTTTCATGAGCAAGATTCAAACGTCAGAATCTATGGTAAAGTGCATGGAAATGTTCAGAAAGGGCAGAGAAATCATAAATTACTGAAGGCACCCTCATCCTCATAAAGAAAGGAACATCAATCTAACTATACATTGCATGATATATCAAGAGAAACCACACAACTTAAGTCATACATTGTAAGATCCATTAGGAGATATTTTCCAACTCAAGTATTCACTAACATATCTCCATTAAGAAAGTATTCATGCATGAAAGATATCTATGGTAGAAACTACCTGAAGAACGATTGAAACAATGACAGCAAAATACAGGGTTGTCGGACACCACATTAAGCCACATTAAACTTATTTCAATAGTTAGATCTACAATTTAAGACTAAGATTTCGCTTGAGATTACAAGCAACAGAAAGGTGATAGTCTGTGTCAGACACGACTCAGAAAACAACTCATGCAGCGATGGAGCTTTCTTTGACCTGGACTAAGCTTAGCGATAAAAAGAACAAGAACACGGTAGTGAATAGGAGACGTGCATGCCTGCCAGGTGTCGTTACTGGCCTATACCATACATGAATGAACACAAAAAATAATCAAAATAAGACATATTGCTATTTCGATTATGTAAAGTTAGATAATCAAAATGCTGAGTTGATATTTAAACGACACATACAGTCATTAGAGTACACAATAATAATTTTCCTACAAATTAAATATGATTCAAGATGTTGTATTCGTATATGCACAAGTGATGTTGTATTCGTATAATGTTTTTTCAGCGGTTTAAATTGCATTCTTCTAGTTACATCGTCGTGCAATGTTAATATCTATGGTATCATAAGTTAATTTATCAGGCTCTCAAGATACTAAAGAGAAAGGTTGATGTAATAGTTATACTTAATAGTAAGAGTGGCACTTGCTGTAGTCTACTACACCCACTCAGACAGTACTTGGTCAATTACTGGCATAAGTCGATTAACTCAGTATTTTGCATGAGGAACAAGTTATATATCATTGGCACTTGCTCGTGAAAATATCGGTTGTTTTTTAAAGATTATGAACAATATATTAACATTCACTTAGATTTCAACTATACAATTCAGGCTGAATAGACACTGTGCAAGAAAATGCCATTACTACAGAGTTACCTATCTACAATGGTATTAGGAAAGCAGGGCATAATGGGCTATATGGAAGGCATATGTCAAGCATGAAATTTAGAAGCAGGATGTGTTCTTTTTTATGTCAGAAGACAATATTTGCAAGACTTTGGTAAATATGTGTTTAAAGTTTCAGAGAGTAGTTAATCAAGACAGTCAGTAAGGCATCCGGGAAATTATCGTTATGCTCGCAATGAAATTGTAAAGGCGAACTGAATAAGTTTCCTAACAGGACTAACAGAGACAGTGTGTGTTGACCAAGACATCACCCAAGTACAGAAAATGTGGAAAGTGTGAAAGCTCAGTACATAGCGAAACAAGAGAGAGAGAGAGAGAGAGAGAGAGAGAGAGAGAGAGATGCTTTCCGGAGCATTTCCGAGCCCCGAAATCATTTGCTCCATGGATATGGGGTCGATCAAACGGACGTCACCGGCAACTGACTGGAGGAGTGGAGGAAATGGATTGATTTGTGCCGGAAGTACCCGTGGGCGTTGGGGTGGGGCGTCCTTTGGTCGACGAGGGTCGTGTGGAGGATGTCCTCCTCGAGGACGCAGCGAACGGCTGCAGCGACGACCCCGACCCGGTCCGGGTACAGTAGGGTGCTGTCGCGTGGCGGCTGCTCCTCTGGAATCGCAGGGGGGTGGGCGACTCCTCCGGCGGCGAGCCACTCCAGATGCAGGTCCCACCAGAGCCACCAGAGGACGACGAAGGCAATGATTGACATGTGTCTTTCAGTAAGCATGGCAATGTTTCTCTCAGCAACTCTAAAGCAACTTTTTCTGCTCCTATATCATCTAGCTCGACAAAAATTGCTGAAAATGCAACATTGTTTGATCTGGAAGCTGATGCACTCGCTCTGCTAATGAAGAATGCTGGTGTCCGTGGCTTAGTTAAGGGTCTAATGGGAGAATATGTGGATGGGGGTGTGAATATGCTTCAGCATGCGAACGAAACCATTTTTCTGTTACAAGATGATCTTATGAGTGCACACAACCTAAAATTCATTTTGAGTGTATTCGAACAAATGTCTGGCTTGAAAATAAATTTTCATAAAAACGAATTATTCTTGTTCGACGAGGCAATGAATAAAGCTGACGCTTATAAAAGAATTTTCACATGTCCAATTGGAAAATTGCCTATGATGTATTTGGGGATCCCAGTGGATGAAGTTAAGATTAAGAATAAGGAATGGAAATCCATAGAAAATAAATTTAGTTGCTGGAGAGGGAAAATTTTAGGGATAGGTAGCAGGTATGTGCTCATACAGACATGCTTGACTAACATGCCCACTTTTATGATGTCATTTCTTCCTCTCCCAATTGGAGTGAAGAAAAGACTTGATTTCTTCTGTTCAACGCTATTATGGCAGGAAGAATTGGATAAACGCAAGTATCACTTGGTATAATGGTCTACTGTTTGTCTACCCAAAGAGTATGGTGGGTTAGGGGTTCAGAATTTGGAGATTATGAATAAATGCCTTTTGGCAAAATGGTTTTGGAAGCCAGAGACCTCAGAGGGCTTGCGGCAAACTGTGTTGAAAAATAAGTACATGAAAAATAAATGCATCTCTGGTCTTACTAAAATACTTGTGGATTGTCAATTTTGGCTTGGCTTGTTTAGCGTTAAGAATATTTTCTACTCTTCATGTAAGAAGATTGTGGGTAATGGGAGAAATACAAGGTTTTGGGAAGAATGGTGGATAGAAGACAGACCTCTATGTAAATCCTACCCTAGATTATATAACATTAGCTTCGACAGAAATGCTGATGTAGCTGATGTTCTGGTTAGGGGATGGGGACATATGAATTTCAGGAGAACCTTATATGGCGAGACTTTGGATTTTTTTTTAGATTATCAAACAAACTAGCGATGAGGTCCAGTTGACGGATGAGCAGGACAAAAGTCTGGTGGTCTCTATCCAAGAATGGAGTTTTCTCGGTTAGATCATTGTACAAGAAATTATGTGTTAACCAAGTTAATATCCCATATAAATTTCTATGGAAAACAAAAATCCCTCTAAGGATTTAGATCTTTTTATGGCTGACACTCAAAATTTAGCATCTTCACTAAAGACAATTTGCCAAGAATAAAATGGTAGGGCGATCCTTCTTGCCAATTCTGAGGTTTACCTGAGATGGTTGATCATTTGTTCATACAATGTTCTGCGGCTAAGCTAGTCTGGAATATTATGAAATTTGCTTTCAGTTGGAAGAAGATTCCTGGTTCTGTCCAGGAATTTTTTAGGACTTGGAGTCCTAGCTTTAAGAAACAGTCGAAACAATTGGTGACCGTAGGTGTTGCTGCGGTGTTGTGGCCCATTTGGAGGTTGCGCAATAGGGCTTTGTTTCGACAGAAAACGCATTACTGATACACTTACACCGGTGAATATGGTAGGATATTGGCTTAATGCATGGGCTGTTTTACAGACAAAAAAGGAAGCACAAGAGACATTGAGATGGGGAGTAAAGCTGTTTGAACGAATAGCAAATGAAGCATTCAGGGGGGGGGGGGGGGGGGGGAGGGGGGCTCAGGTATGGAGATTGGAATCACCGCTGGCTGATGGAGGACACTGCTTCAGTGTCTTTCATGATGGAAAGAAGAGTTCGAGATGTTAAGAATTGTGTCTTTTTGTTGCTTCTTTTGTTTGTTACTCTAGATTTCCTTATCTTGAAAAAGCTAGCATGCGTGCTAAAGATCATTAAAAAATCTCCCTCGAATTTGCTGGGGATAACCTCGCAGTTTCTGTTCTGTTCTTTGCTTTAGTAGTTTGTATGTAGTTGAACTCACTGGTTTCTAGTAATGGAGGTTGCGCAATAGTGCTTGTTTCGAGAGAAAAACGTACTACTGATCCACTTAAACTTGTGAATCTGGTAGGATATTGGCTTAATGCATAGGCTGTTTTATAGGCAAAAAGGAAGCGCAAGAGATGTTGAGATGGGGAGTAAGCTGTTCGAACAAATAGCAAAGGAAGCATTCAGGGCGGCTCAGGGATGGAGATTGGACATAAGAAGAATTACGGCTGGCTGATGGAGGACATGTCTCCATTGTCTTTCATGATGGGAAAAAGAGCTCTGAGACGTTAAGAGTAGTGTCTTTTGTTGGTTCTTTTGTGATAACAGTAGTTTCTCTAGATCTCCTTATCTTGAAAAAGCTAGCCAGTGTGATAAAGGTCATTGAAAAATCTCCCTCGAACTCCAAGTTTATGTTCAGTTTTTTCGTATCGGAGGGTGTGCCCTCTTCTTAAAAAAAAATCTAGCTCAACGTATCGCCTGGGAAATACAGCTGAAGAACGCAAAGGAGTTGATATTCCTAAGATTGTATCTGGTATAAGTTTGCTGCTCTGAAATCCTATCGGCATGCTATGGGTGTCTCTTTCAAATGTGGAGAAAAGTAGGGAAATCAACATCAGTGGTCGCCAACAGTGCAATTACACTTAGTGGAAAAGCTTATGGAAATCATTCGCAAAAATAAGAAAAGCTTATGGAAATGCTGGAGGATCCAGATAGTCCTGAATCTTTTACATCTGCTGCTGATGGTGAAGGGTATTCTTATCAGGAACTGTGGGCCGTTTCGCAAAAGGCTATGTCAGGTACTGAAAACAAGGCATTCTTCAGGTTGCATGGTGTGATTTCAAGGTCAACAAGTGCTTATGTTGATTGATTCTGGGTCTTCTGGCAATTTAATTAGTGCGGTGTTGGCTGACAAATTACAAGGGACGGTCAATTTGCCACACCCTATCAGAGTAAGTAGCAAGTGGAGAAATTCTACAAGGCACAGAAATGTTACCTCATTGCCTGTGGCAGTGTCAGGGTTTAACATTTTACACTGACATGAAGGTGATACGTCTACACTGTTATGATGTGATTCTGGGAATGGAGTGGTTACAGTTTCACAGTCCTATGAATGTGGATTGAGAAAACTAATGGATGGAAGCTAATCAGGAGACTCAAAGAAGAAACTGTTTCGAGTGAAGGATGACACTACTTTATGCAATCCAATGTGCTTGGCACAATTGCAAGGAGGTGCCCAGTGTGATTCTGTTTTGTTTCTGGTACAAGCTTTTGTAATGGAACAAGTTCAATCTGCTAGCACTCTTTCAGTCATTCTCAAACTCATAAATGACGAATAAGCTAAGAAACTTTTGGTCAAGCTAGCTATTTCTCCTGTGTTTGATCAATTTTACTTTGATGGATGGGATTATTGGGTATAAAAACAGGGTATGGAGTGGCAACAATGATAAAATGCAAGTTCAAATCACTCAATCTCTTCATAACAGTGCCATTGGAGGACACTATGGGTTACATGCAACTGATCGCAGAAACAAAAGATTGTTTTCATGGTCTGATTTGCAGAAATTTGTACAACAATGGGTCCATGGTTGGGTTGTCTGTCAGCAAGCTACGGGAGAAAGGGTTCTATTTCCTAGATTACAGAAAACCCTTAAAATACCATCTGGTGCATGGTGTTGGAACCAAGGATCGACGAACAATCACATGAACATGAGAGGAGGAATTTTACCAGGCGACAAACACCCACGGCGACAGACGCCCGCCCCGGCGACGAACGTCTAACCATGCGCACGTACGCACAATGCCCACTCGCTCACGATCGTTCGCTCTGCCGCGCGCACGACGCGGCCGGCGTCCAACGGCCACGACCTCGATCACTCCCGCCACTCTCGCTAACTGCCACACGCACACACGCACGCGATGGACACGGTTTATTTGCTAACACATGGGAGGTGGTGACTATGGATTTTGTGGATGGTCCACCAAAATCTGGAGGTTTCAATTGTATCATGGTGGTGGTGGACAACTTTTAAAAATATGCACATTTTTTTCTTTGTCTCATCCTTACACAGCCTTATCGGTGGCTATGGCTTATACGAATGAGATGTTTCGAATACATGATCTATACCGATGGCCATAGTATTTTGCAGAGATCCTGTTTTTAGCAACAAACAGTGGCACAAATTGTTTCGATTGTCTGACACAACTCTGTATGAGCTGAGCTAGACACCCTGAGTCAGATGGACATACCGAACAGGTGAATCAGTGTATGGAGGGATACTGCTTTGTTCACTCCTGTCGGACTAAATGGGCACATTGGCTACATTTGGCAGAGTTTTGGTACATAAGTTTGAAGAAAACGCCATTTGAGGTGCTGTATGGGCATTCACCGATATTCTTTGGCATTGACAGGGTGGAAGCTTGTGACGTTCGTAAATTAGAAGAGTGGTTATAGGAGAGGGACACTATGGCTAGACTGCTACAACATCATCTGGAACATGTCCAGCAGAGAATGAAGGTCCAAGCTGACAAAGGGAGAGCTGAAAGAAGTTTCAATGTGGGTGACTTTGTTTATCTGAAATTGCAGCCATATTTACAGTCGTCGGTCTCCTACAGATCAATTCATGAACTAGCTTCCAAGTTTAATGGCCCATTGGAAGTTCTGGGAAGAATTGGACAGGTGGCTTATAAACTCAAGCTCCCAGAGATTAGTACTGTATGATTCATCCTGTGAATCTGTGGTACATGGATCGCCTTATAAAAAGGAAACCCACTGTTCGATCCAATTAAGCAGGTAAATATGTTTTGAACGTTTCAGAGAGTAGTTAATGAAGGCATTCAGTAAGGCATCAGGAAAATTATTGTTACTGTCGAAATGAAAATGTAAAGGCGAACTGAATAAAAGTTGCTGACAGGATGTAATAACAGAGAGTGTGTGTGTGCTGACCAAGACACCGTCGAAGTACGGAGAATGTGGAAAGGGTGAAAGCTCAGTACAGACTACAGAGCGAAGCAAGAAAGAGGCGTACAAGAGGTCGATCAGGAAGAATGGATGCAGCACACGTACCTGCCGAGGGGGTCGCAGCGGATGGAGGCTTGCCGGAGCATTTCCGAGCCCCGAATCATTTGCTCCATGGATTTGGGGTCGATCAAACGGACGTCGCCGGCAACTAACTGGAGGAATTGGATTGATTGGTGGCGGAAGTACCCATGGGCGTCGGGGTGGGGCGCCCTGCGGTCGAGGACGCCGCGAACGGCGGCGGCGGCGACCTTGACCCGGTCCGGGTACAGCAGGGTGCGGTCGCGTGGCGGCTGCTCCTCTGGAAGTGGAACCGCAGGGGGGTGGGCGGCGAGCCACTCCAGATGCAGGTCCCTCCAGAGCCACCAGAGGACGACGAAGGCCACCGGCGCGGCGAGTTGGAGGAGGGCGAGATAAGCCGCCGGCGAGGCGAGCAAAGAGCGCGGCGGCGCGCAGTGGAGATCCGGAATGTAAGAGTGGTTGAGTGGACAGGCGTAGAGCAATTTGGGCATGGTCGCCGGCGCTGGCTGTGGCTGGGCTCCTCGCAGATGAGGACGGGTCGGCGGGCGTTGGCGTTTCGAGGGGGCGGAGGGAAGATATGGGGGGTTTGGGCCTTGTTTTGACGAAGGGTTGGTGGGTTTTTGGCAAGCCTCCTCCAGCTCCAGGTGGACGCGCAAAGCCAGAGAGGCAGAGAGACAATGGCCACTTGAGCTAAAGAAAGAAAATTGAGGCTCAGGCCATCTCCAGCCGCCCCCAGACCCCGTAGGAGGACTTTTTAGCGTCGGCGTAAGCAAAAAGCGCCGTTTTTTTACCAGCCGCCCCCCAGAAGCCCAGCCGCCCCTAGACCCCCTAGGAGGACTTTTTAGCGTCGGCGTAAGCAAAAAGCGCCGTTTTTTTACCGGCCGCCCCCCAGAAGCCCAATTAGCGCCGTTTCGACGTTATTTTGCGCCGGCACACCCAGGCGAAACCCAGCCCACTGGGTTCGGCTTGGAGGGGCGAAAAGGCGGGAAACGCGACGCGGGCCGGCGCTGTCAGCGACGCGGGAGAAAATGGCGCGGAACAGAAACCGCCCGTGAGGCCGCGCGCTCGTCTTCTTGGCTCCCGCGTCGGTCAAATGCTGCCGGAGTAAATGGCGTGGCGTGCGGCCAGTGCACGCGCCCAGTCAAAGGCTGCCAGAGTGATGGCGTGGCCGGCGAGCCGTCGCTTCGAGGGGCACGCGGCACAAGAGTGGCCAGCGACCACCGCTTCGCCTGGCCGCGCCCCACTATATAATCCACTGTGCCCTCGCCGCCCTCCCCCGCACTCGCCTCTCCTCTCTCCCGCCGCCTTCCTCTCTCTCGCTGTCCTCCTCTTCTAGCCTTCTCCACCTCCGTCGTGGCCTACGACGCCGCCGCCGCCACCTCCACAAGCAGGAGGCGTGGGCGCTGTACCAGGCGGGCGACCCGTACCCGCTGGACATGCGCGTCCCCGGCGCCTCCACCGGCCAGGGACCGTGGCAGCTGAGCGCGGGCGGCATCCCCGTGCCCCCCGTCCCTGCCGGCGAGCAGTTCGACTACGCCATCGCGGAGGTCCGCGTTGGCCTGACACCGGAGCAGGCCGCGCAGCCGCGCTGGAGGCCAGAAGGCAACGCTGCCTTCTGGACGGCGTACTTCCAGCGCCGCCACGACGAGTACGTCACCGACCGCGGCAACAACGGCCCGGTGGAGGGCCGTTGCAACACGCTTGGCTGCAAGCGTTGGTGGGGCGGCGAGGACCGCACCCTCCAGTGGGTGCTGGACTACATCGCCGCCGGAAACGAGCCCCGGCTCACGATGCCGCCGAGGATCAACACCTGGACGCCGCGCCGAATGGGAGCCGGCAGCTCCTCCTCCGCCACCTCGTCTTCCTCCGGCGCCGCGCGCTCGGCGCCTCCACCAGGTACACGCGCCGCACCGATGTCCCTCACCCCCACAACCCTCAACTCCGGTCGCCCCGCCCCCATGCGCAGCGGCGGCGCTCTGCGTAGCGGCGAGCCGCACCAGCGACGCGCCGCATCTTCTCCGACATCCCTTTTCCGGCGCGTCGTCAAGCCGAAGAAGGAGCCTGCGCCGGCGGAGGAGGAGCAGGAGGAGGAGTGGCCTGACCTGAAGGAGGCAGAGGAGGCATCCTTCAACACCGTCCAGCCGGCGCTGGACGGATTCGCCGAGGAATGGAGTCTCGGCGAGTTCACGGCGAAGGAGTTCGAAGTCCAGCGCCGGCTCCTCGACGATGCGAAGCGCAAGCGCGAGGAGGAGCGCCAGCAAGCCGCCGCCAATGCGGCCCGCCGCCGCGTTCCTCCTGCTCCGGTGGCGCAGGAGATCGAGTACTATATACTCGACTCCGACAGCGACGACGACGGCGAGCTCAGGCGGACCTTGCTTATGAGCAAGTGGAATGCCCCCGGCGACGGCGAAGGCCCGAGCAAGGCGCCCGGCGGCGATGACGGCTCCGATGACGACGACGGCGATGAGGACTAAAGCCAGGCGATCCGCAATAGCCTGGGCATCTAGGATCGCCGTTTTTAATTTTAGTTTAAATTTCAACTATGTAAAAACTCGGCGAGTTTGCGCCCTATCTGAATTTTGTCTTGTTGTTCTCTGCCCCGCCGTTTTTTTGAATTTTATGGGTCGAGACTTGGGCTGGGCAACGACTGGAAAACGCACCCCCCCCCCCCCAGGCTCCTGAATAGCACCGTTTTGCGCCGCGGCGGCCCCAAAATAGCGGCGTTTTGGGCCCTGGGGGGCGAGACGGCTGGAGATGCCCTTAGGGCGTGTTCATCCATCTGAAAAAGGACACCAGGACATCTTTGGGTTTTGGGGTTGCATTTTTTAACCGTTGGGCATTCCCCATTTTGAGAGATGCTCAGTTTACTGACAGAACAGGAACAAACTCAATTGACCTCAGCGATGGCCGCGCGGGCGCCCAACTCCATGCCACAGCTCCCCCGGCACTGGCGGAGCTACGTGCAAGCCGACCTGGGCCGTGGCCCGCCCAGGTCAGCCCACGACAGTAAAGAGTAAAGAGTTAGACCTAAATTTGACTGTGAAATGGAAAAACGAGTGTGCTTCTTTGGGCCGTCCCGCCCAGAGATTTCAGCGAAGCTCCGTCACTGTTCCCCGGGTCCGACGCCAGCCACGGTCGGAGCGCGCCCACCAGCCGCGCGCCCGCCGCATCCGACGAGCTGCTCGCTCGCCCTGCGCGTGGACGTGCGCATGCTCATCTCCCTCAACTCGGCGGCCTCCGACGAGCTGCGTCCCCGTTCAGGATTCGAGGTCAGCGCGGGGCATCTTGTCGACGTCCGGCGCACCCTTGGCCTGGAACGCGACGTCGTTGGGCGCGAACCGCATGCACCCGATCATCTCCAGCAGCTTGGTGAGGATGACGACAGGGGTCACGTCGAAGAGGTCGTCAAACTCCATGGGTGCCGAGATCTCGAGCACCGTGAAGTCGCCGTCCAACAGCTGCAGTCGGTGCACCAGCCCGAGGCGGAGGCCCTCCATCGCCCCCCCCCCCCCCCCCCTCTCCCCCATCAGTGGAGGTCGAGCTCCCCTTGGAGTATACCTGAGGCCGAGCTCCACTTGGCGTAGATCTCCGCCCTCGTCCAGTGGCGAGCTACGGCGGCGAGCTAACGACGTGGGAGGCGGCGAGCTGGCCGCAAGCACGACGGGAAAAATGGGGGAGAGAGAGGTTGGTGGGGTGAAAGAAAGAAGAGAGAGCGCACGGGTGGAGAGAGAAAGAGATGAGAGAGGGGCGGTTGGTGGCTGCCAGGTGGGGCGTCTGCACGCAGAGATGCCATTCGGCGCCCCAAACTGCTTCCCGACATACTGGGTTCGGCCTAGATGCGCCGGATGAAATATTGTCTAAATCCAATAAAAAAACGAGCTTTTAAGGAGACGGCTGGGAAGATTTTTGTTAACCGGATGCGAAAAAGCGGTTTGGGAAGGCTCTTGAGACACGGTTGGAGATGCCCTTACACTCGGTGAATTGACAAACAATTGGGACATTTGTAAAAGCTGGGTACAGTCAATTTGCTGTGAAGTTGATTCACTGCACCTCGTAGTATATTTTTTCACCGTTTGCACTGTTGATTCTAACCACTTTACTAGTATATGTTGCCAGATTATCTCGTATCAGCAGAAAATTCCAGCAGCGAGTAGGATATACTACCACTACAAGCAGCGAGCAAGTACCTCTCGACGCGATTAGATAAGATCCAAATTAGAAGTTTCCCAGGTGCATCTAACTGCGGTCAAAGCATAGTATATTCAAAGTAGTGAGAAAAAGCTAGACATATTTTTCCAATCTCTGGCACGCGCCTGGTCAATATATCCTCCTGACGTTTATACAGTTTATACAATGAATTTGTTCAGTCACAGTCGAATGTTTTTTGTTAAGTTTTATTCACCTTTTAGAAAAATGTAATCGTAGTTCTGTATTTTTCTGGTTGCAACTCAACTGAAGGAGTTACACTTTTCTATCAAAAAAAATGTAATTATATTTTTCTTTAAATTGTAATTACATTTTTCTAAGATAACTGAGATTTAAGAAAAAATACGTTGACTGACACGGAGTCTCCTTGTAATTTTTTACTAGAAGAATAAAACATATTTAGACGTGTTTGATTACGTTAGGTCTCAAGTTCGTGAAGCAATGGTCATCTTAGCACCATCGGGGTTGGCATTTTGTAGCGCCACACGCACGACTCGTCTACATAGGCTCTCATGCGTTGCGTCTCAGTAATTAAATTAATCCTCCTAAAAACAGCGTGGTCTTATTATGGTAAGAAGGTAACGTACATATATCAGTTTTGGGTCATAGGACCCGTTGATCCTACTAATTAAAAACCACATTTTAAATCCTACCTCCTAGGGAGGGGTAGAGTTTGTCGCCGCTTGTGTCGCCCTCGCGAGAGCGAATCGGGGGCGAGAAAAAAGTCTTGATTTGCCATATTGGTTTTTTTGGCTTCGTGTAACCGGAGAGTCTCACTCGACACACAATACTCGCTCATGAACATTCTTCCTATACAAATTCGCTTTGGAATAGCAAACCTTGTGAGAGGTTTACAAGTTTTGAAGGTTCACAATCTTTCCAAAGAGTGGAGTGTGGTATTTAGATCGCAAAATCGTGTCAAAAATGACAACGCTGGGCGAAAAGGCTAAAGAAGAAAAACCTATATATTTGAATGTCACTTCCTTTACTAAGATAGTTAGATTCGGATGTCCAGAAGGTATCTGACACTGGGTAGAAGTTACTAGCAGGGATAGACATGAAGCTCTGAAAGATGTACAATGCTTGGAGGGACAGAAGTTTCAAGAGAAATGGTCTCTTTTAATGGGAACTCTTGGGATATTGTGAAACAATTGGGGCATTTGAAGCCGAAGCAGTCAAGTACAGGCCATTTGCTGTGACATTGGTCCAGAGCACCTGGCAAGGCAAAAATAGCTCGGTTACAAATCTATTTTTGCCGCCAGATTTATTATAGTACCAAACGCACCCGCTCCTTGCCCTATATTGATTTAAACCACTTGCTATAGTACATGTTGCAAGATACTAGTGGCTGACCGGAGAGTAGGATATGCTAGTACAAGCAGCCAACGAGTAGCTTTCGAAGCGGTTACCGGATGAGAACCAAATTAGAACAAGTCTCCCAGGTGGCATCACCCTATTGGCCGTTAAAGCATAGAGTATATTCACAGTGAGAAAAGGAATGACATACACGCCTGGTCATATATCCTTCTGACGTTTACATATTGCCTCAATATAATTTTGTATTACTTCCCTGGAAGAAAAAACTAATTTAGACGTGCCTGAATACGTTTGGTCCCGGCTAAATTCGTCGGAGAGACGTTGAAGAAATGGCCGTGCTGGGTCAGCACGCAGTCAAGTACGGCTCGTCCGCGGTGTCAGCAATCAAAAACCTCCTACAAACTGTGTGATCTGATTACAGTGAACTTTGGCCCACTGTGACACTGAGCCATCGGACGGCCAAAAAGTTTAGAATGTGTGTGATCTCACGGTGAAAAATACTGATGGCGTGAGAGGCTTTGTAATTGTCTCAGTTTTAGTGCCCCTAATATAACGAAACAGTATATATTTAGCTGTGTGATGCTTCCCTGTAATGAAAACCTGATTTTTTTTTTCTTAACCCGACTTCTGTATTTTTCTATGAAAATGCCTAAGGACATATATTATCTGTAACTAACCCTTACAAAAACATAGAAATAAACAGAAGTTCTTATTCTGTATCGATCGATGTATACCACTCCTTTATTGTTTATCGACGTCTATTCACAAACTAGTGCAATTCAGGAGTTACATTGTGCTAATACATGCATCAACCATAAAAAAAGGAGAAGGAAAGTCACTCCTCGACATTTGATTCTGTTATCAAGACGGCACCCTCATATAAATATTTTTGTATACCCCCCAATAACCAAGGATGGACGCTTCTCCTCCGTTTGGAGATAAGACCACGTACGGGACATAATGAATAGACAATCTAATTCAACATATTCGACATAATAGATGGGATGGGGGTGACAGAGCGAAAGTCATATGCATTGTACACCATATAATTTTTGTAAAGGAGTAAAGTACATTCAGAAAGATAAGTGTTATATTGGTTCATCGTTATCACAAAATACAACACTTCAGTTTTTTTTTTTTTTTTTGCAAAGTTGTCATTTGTTAACAAAACTCCAAGACGAACAAAAATCACATGGAAATTTTATTTTTTTTCAGTGGAAAATTCATTTCTAAACATACTTCGTAAGAACCTAGCATTTCCATTTGACAACTGAACGTCCATCAAACATCGAACCGGATGTGTAATAACACGGAGTAGAGATTTCCTGCTTCTGGGCTCCAATGCTCTCTCTAGTTAAAACAATAAAAAAAATCATATTTAAAAGTTTCAAAAAATCTGAAAAACAATCCTACTATATGTGTCGTGTGTTAGCTCGGCACAGCTTTAATTACGATCAAGTCGATAACAGCCCTACCATCAATCGGAAACGGCGTGAGCCTATATTTGGAAAACCTGACGACGATCACGTAGGCGACGACGTCGAGATGATATTCCTGGTAGTTTCCTCGGCTTCGCTCGCGTCGTTTTCTTTCCTTGTCCTTTTTGTTTGTTACGGTTCGAAAGCTACTGTCGTTGTTAGGGAGAAGATAATCCCCGCTCTGGTTGACTGGCAGTATCTCTCCTCAATGTATTAGTATATGGAAGTGAGCCCCACGCACTGGTCAGGCGCGGCGTGGTCCGCCAAGAATGCACACGGCTAGCCTATAAATGACAAAGTTTAACTTTTTCTTGAAAGACACCCTACCCTATCTCGAAAATAATTTATACTAAAACAATCGGTTCTGCTTGACCAAATTAACGGAATAATGTTCAAATATCATTACTAGTATATATCATCATCATATAAAGAGAGGCCATGACGGCGCCCTGTACCACAAAGTGACGCGCTGCGGCATAGTGTCATGAAAAAAGTGTTTGTTTCGAAAATTATTGTCGTGATAAAGTTATTTTGTGCTAAACTTGGACAAAATGTTAACTTTGCCGAAATTCATACGTGCGGCCAGCTGGTGCAGGAAAAAATATCACATTCTAGCACGTACTGTTTTTAGTGCCTTTTTTACGTTGCCAAACGATTTTACAACGAAATACATTCAGAGAGACTTGGCCCTGGCAGCGCTACCGAACTACTCCCTCCGTTCGGAATTAGTTGTCTTAAAGTTGGATGTATCTAGACACGTTTTAGTGTGTAGGTCATCCATTTCAAAGACAAGTAATCCCGAACGGAGGGAGTAGTAGTGTCCAAGAACGCAAACCCAACAACGGTTCCTTGCTATAACTAATGTTGACCAAACCACTGTTATTTGATCTGTATTTTTTTTCGAGCTATGGTTTGAATTTGCATCTAAATTTCGGTGACACTGTTAATATTTGTCATGTTGAAATCTAAAAAAGTTCTGGTTTTTATACAGTATGTTGGCTATGTTTTAAGTGGATACAACTGTGATCATTTTTTTCTTCAGATTTGAACTTGACATTCATAAAGTGAACACAATGACATTACAGGCTTACAGCCATGTATGAAAACAAAAACAAAACTCTGAGTTGTATTCGCACTGTCACGGTTCAATATTGCTCAACATCAATCTTACAAAAAAAAATGTCAATCTTTCGTCGAGTCACTTTTCCTGTGTTGTCATGTGTATCATCCAAATGACCATTACTGTAATTTTCCTCTGTTTTACACCTGCAATCCTTTTAAGTTCCAGCGGTTTTCCAATTACTCTGTTTTCTAATCATGTGATCCAAATAAGACCTTAGATTCTGCTGCATTTTCAGCCCTCATATAAATGTCCAATCGCTTGTTCCAATTGCTCAACACTGAAGGTTCTTTCACCCCATGTGAGTCGTCTGAAGTAATAAACCACCTTGGAAAGTCGATTTGGATTCGCCTGCAGTGCATGTAAGAAAGCCTGTTGTATGGTGTAACAAGTACATTCTTTATCTCTTCACGCAGTTCATACCTGAGCCCAGCTCGAACCTTCAGTGTCATGTGGCAACAGCAGAGATACTAGCAAATCCTTGAGTAAATTCACCCAGTGATGAACGGTTTGGTTTCTTCAGACAATCTCTCTTCAGTAACGAAACTGTAAGTGGAACCCAACATTCATCAAAGTAGCTGTTCCTGTATCGCTGGATCACTGGAATGAGCCTACTTGCCAGTGCTACATCGGAAAAGGATGGCCCTGGACGGCAGAACACTTGCCAAACATCAAACGAGTTGTTCAAGAGGAAGGATGTACATTCTACCCTTTTCATCCTGGGATATTGTCTCACTGTTTCTCGAGCCTAGTTATCCAGGACTTTAAGAATTCAGAGCAACTAGGAAATTTGCCCGTGCGTTGCAACGGGAGTGAAACGAGAACTTTTCGTCGAAAACATCGGCATGAACCAAAATTTTGCCCCAAAAGAGACATAACCTTAGAAATAGATCTGGATTACCCCCAACAAGAGAAACATTGCATACACATGATTTTCATACATATAATAAACAAACAAACAAACAAACAAACAAACCTCAAAACTCATGTCCATGAGGAGTAAATTTATTCATAGGACCAAACATACACCCTTGTGCCTTTGCAACATGCAGAGTGATCGAACCATACCAGGTTCGGTAAGGTAATTGATCTAGCAGACCACACCTGATGGACAAATACTATAACGATTTTAAAACTATTGAAAATAGAGCGCTTTTACGGTGGTTGGCAAGTACTCCCAGTACTTTCCAGTACTTCCGCTCGGAATTATTTTTAGCCATTGATCTCACACAATTAATTATCAATTATTATTGTTCCTAATCCGGTAAGAGCATGATTTCCGCGCGGCGAACATCCGCCTCTGCCCCTGCCCGGCGGCCGCCAAGGCTCCGACTCCGTTGGTCAGGCGGTCAGCCACCGAACAAACTTTCCCAGCGTACCGGTCAAGCTTTTCCGGCGCACAGTTTGTCGCTGCCGCCGACTTGTGAGCCATGACATCGTTGCCGTGTCGCTGCCCACGTCCGTCTCCGTCAGGCCATAGAGTGCGTCGGCCGCGTGGAATCCTCTCGTCAAGAACTGCGAGGCTGCCGGGTAAGCGTTGTTGCCAACTTGCCATCGCTTTGCTGCTAGCAAGGTCGCTTGGAAATGAAGAAGTAGAAAGCAACGTACTGAGCCATGGAGGATGCGGGAGTGGCTTTTGTTGAGTGGCGATCATGACCAGGCCTAGGGCGCGCGGCTGTGGCCGTGCTGTGCGGCGTGTCGTGCCATTGCGCGTGGTGGTTCTGGATGGCTGTCGCGCGCGTATGGTCAGGGTCTCAGGGAATGACACGACGAGAGGCCACAAAGGTTTGAGCTTGAGCTCATACCTTCGACCATGGCGGGTGCTGCTCGGCGAAGACGAGCGGCGTGTCTACGGCAGTATTAAAGAAGCGAGAAATCAGAAAAGAGGAGATGAAGTGGACGATGGCCACCGAGAGGAAGATGACGGCATGCTTGACGACGTCCTAGGCAGCTCCGGCTCCGTCCTCTCGCAGACGCGGACGGCGAGGCGGTTCCATATATCGCTGGCCTCGGACGGACGCGAGAAGGAGAGAAAGAGTGAGTTGAGAGAGACTGACACGTGGGACCATCTACTCGAAGTTAATATTTTTGGTACTTTCCAGTACTTTTCGGTACTTTTAGTTTAGTACTCTCTAGTACTTCTTATTTTTCCACTGTTGGATTGACTTGGTTGGACGGTTCCTAAAATCCCCAATCACGGTAAAACTTGTATTGAAAATAATGATCACATCAACCTGCCAGTGGAATTTGTAGCCCCAATGGACCAAGTACAACGTATTTTTTTTTGCTTTACTTTGGAGGAAATATAGTCTGTCCTCGCTTTAGATTAAATTTCAGATAGATGTCCTTAAAAAAATATTCTGATAGAGGACCTGAATTTCGAAGCACAGTTCCAGCATCTGGATTTATTCAATCGTGTATGTTTCTTCTTCCATAGTTACAAACAAATTATAATCTCTAGGTTAGTCCGATATATTGACTTCTGTGAATCTGTAGCAAACTATCAGTTTCAGTCCAGGTAAAAGCCACACAATAGATTTCAATGAAGAATATAATTAATTTCTAGAATGGAAAAGATACTAATTTTAACTAAACAATAGGGTATCTACGTGAATTCAATATCTGCATCATGTTATCCTAACCTCTCTTACTCAAATCATGAGGAGCAGTGAATGGCAATAGGCCCATTAGTTACTGTTGATGCAAGACAATCAGTGGTTCTAGAGCAGCTAAGTAGTACGAATCAGGCTACCTCTTTGCCGTAATGATTTTGAAGTGGTCGCGCTTCGCCGCGGGGGAATCTTCCTCCTGCTGCTGACGCCGACTGCTCTTCCGCCGGTCTTGCACATCCTGGACCTCCTTCAAACCCACACCATCACAAGTTCACAACAGCTCTGCAAGGTCATGGGCGGTGCAGACCGGGGACGCGGTCGAGTCTATTGAAGGAACAGAGCTGTTGTTATATTGAAGGAGCAGAGCGGGCATGGCCACCAGCCCTGGTAGCACCGTGTGGGAGTAAGAGGGACTGAGGAAGGGCGCGCGGGGGGGGGGGGGGGGGGGGGGGGGGGGGTCGAGTCCACTGCAGGAGCAAAGCGGGCATGGCCACCAGACCCCCTCCAGCGCCGTATGGGAGGAAGAGGGAGGGCGGGGCGCTGAGAATTCCGGGAGCGGCGCTTATGGCAGTTCCCTGCCGTAAGGGCTCGTTCAGTTCGGGTGAGGGACAGAGGGAGAGATCTACCATGAATTTTTTCCAGCCCCGGGTGGCCTTAGCTTCTTGTGGAGGTGGCACGGGAGAGTTCATCAGTTGCAACTCCCAAGAACCTCACCAAGATGCATGTTGCATCGCAGGTAGCAGAACACGGTTGTGTAGTTGGTCTGCCGCCATGGTTGCAGAATGAAGAGATGGTTGAGTCAGAGGTGACAGAAGGCGGCGGCCATGGCTAGGAACTGACGGTGCTCGAGTCTCTAGCATCGTCTTCCCTGACCTGCTCCGTCCTACAGCTCCCGACCAAGTGGAACACCGTCAAGGAGAAGCTCCAGCAGCTCTGCTCCGGCCTGAAGTTGCTGTGTAATAGCCTCGGCGTCGGCAGTGACGGTGGTGGTGAAGGCGAGGAAGAGCACCATGTGCTGGTTCAGTTTCTGCAGTCTTCCTCTGCCATTGTGAGGAGAATCATGGCCGTTGCAGGAGCGCACGGAGGAGTTAGTACGCGGGGTGTCGAGCGGCGGGGGAGAACGAACAAAACAGGGGAGGCTTTAGCAAATTACGAACCGTTTTTTCCACTTATCGGTGGCACGGTGGGTAAATACTGATTTTGCGTGAGGGTAAATCCGTACAATCGGGACGGACGACACAAGAAGCCTTGCTTCTTTTATTATTAGGTATAGATTTTGATCGTGGCAGGGATCAGTGCACTGTCCCACAGCTTTTGAGTAAGATCGGAGACGAGTTTACGTCTTGGATGCAAGCCCGTGGGAGTAGGAGAAGTCAGAGTGCGAGAGAGTAGTTTATAGCGTGTGAGTGCGGAGTTTGGCTGGCCCTGATGTTTGCATCGGGGTTCCAGCATCTTGTAACTTGTTTGCTTCCCCTTCTATAAAATCTATAAAGCTAAGGTACGCCGTTGGCGTACTCTTTAAAAAAAAAAAGAATTCAGAGCAAAGGTATTGAGCGGAGTCCATCCACACTGCACCATATCCCTGTGATCATGAATTTTTTCCAGGAACTGTATGAGAAAAGGATGGTCCTGGACGGCAGAACACTTGCCAAATATCAAACGAGTTGTTCAAGAGGAAGGATGTACATTCTACCTTTTTCATCCTGGGATATTGTCTCACTGTTTCTCGAGCCTAGTTATCCAGGACTTAAAGAATTCAGAGCAAAGGTATTGAGCGGAGTCCATCCACACTGCACCATATCCCTGTGATCATGATTTTTTTTCCAGGAACTGTATGAGAACAACTGTTGCTAAGTGAATGGTAGGTTCTTCGCTGCTATCGGTGTCACTTATGGTTCCTTCAAGTACGTCACTGAAAGCATCCACCATCTTCCTAGAAATACCAGCAAGCTCATCAGATTTTTCTTCAAAGGTAAGCGCTGAATGTTGCAGGATATCAAAGAGTGCGTCAAATATAGCCAGCATATCCTTAACAGGGCAGACGCACCAGCTTGTATCACTGAATGAACGTGCTAGTGGTACCTCAAGGAGCTTCTAAACACATTGCCCAGCAACCAGCGCAAAGCATTCTTCTTTTACTTCTTGACATAACCGCCAACTCTGCCCATTCAGTTCTCGCCATAGCAAACAGACAAGCACGGTCGCAATTTTCAGCTTGATTACCGTATCAGTTGATTCTGGGGCCAGAACACAGGGATCTGCGTGAAGAATCAATATGGGTTTGCGATGACATCGGACTGTCTGTTCCATGAAAAAGATTCAAACATCAGAATATAATGCAAATCGCATATAAACTTTCACGAAGTTCGTTAAGCACCGAGAATTAAAAACGCTAGATTAATTTGTGTGCCGTGGTTAGCCCCACGGCTGGCCCTTGCTATTTATATTAACAACAACGTGTACAACACGGTTTACAGGATTACAGGAATCTGTATACAAGACGATCTACTTTTCCTAATACACCCCCTCAATCTAAACCGTCGTGAACAAGGTTAAGATTGGTACTAAAGCGACTAAGCAACTGATGAGTGACAGGCTTAGTAAAGATATCAGCAAGTTGATCTCCAGAAGCAATAAAACGGACATCGAGAGCACCTGAAGCGACCTTTTCGCGTACGAAGTGAAAATCGATCTCGATGTGCTTGGTGCGAGCATGAAACATCGGATTGGCTGATAAATATGTGGCACCCAAATTATCACACCATAAGACTGGTGGCTTGAGTTGAGGAACACCAAGTTCCTTGAGCACAGACTGGATCCATATTCCTTCAGCTGTGCCATTAGCAAGAGCCTTATACTCCGCTTCTGTACTAGAGCGGGACACCTTGGGTTGTTTACGAGAGCTCCAAGAGACGAGATTGGGCCCAAGAAAAATTGCAAAACCGCCAGTAGAACGACGATCATCAGGACAACCCGCTCAATCCGCATCAGTATAAATATTCAGAAATGTAGACACGGATTTCCGAATCAGCAGACCAGTAGATACAGTACCTTGGACATACCGAAGAATCCGCTTAACGGCTTCATAATGGACTGTAGTAGGCTGGGCAAGAAACTGACAGACCTTATTTACCGCAAATGATATGTCAGGACGTGTTAACGTCAAGTATTGTAGTCCTCCAACCAAACTCCGATAACGAAAAGCATCATCAGCTGACAGACTCGTTCCACTAGCACGAGAAAGCGTAGCAGAAGTAGACATCGGAGTGGTAACCGCACGACAATCTTCCATGTTGGCACGATAAAGAAGATCCAAGGCATACTTGTGCTGTGACAAACGCAGACCCGCAGGGGTATAGGAAGTCTCAATGCCCAAGAAATAATCAAGTCGCCCCATGTCCTTGATAGGAAATGCTTTTGCCAAGACTTCCACAAGACGATCAACAGCAGCATTGGAGGAGCCCGCAATCACAATATCATCAACATAAACCAGCATGTAAATAGTGACATCACCATGCGAGAATATGAATAAGGATGTATCAGCCTTGCTAGAGGTAAAACCAAGCTCATGTAACTTGTCACTCAATCGAGCATGCCACGCACGAGGAGATTGCTTCAGACCATAGAGAGCACGCTGAAGTTTGCAGACATGTTGCGGATACTGAGAGTCCTCGAAACCAGGAGGTTGCTGCATATATACATCTTCCTCAAGAAAACCATGGAGAAAGGCATTGCTGACATCAATTTGGCGGAGGCTCCACCCACGAGAGACGGCCAGAGATAAAACCAGACGAATGGTAACAGGCTTAACAACAGGACTGAAAGTGTCATGATAGTCAATACCATGTTGTTGAGTGAATCCGCGAGCAACTAACCGAGCCTTATGCTTGTCAACTGATCCATCGGGACGATACTTGGTTTTGAAAATCCATTTGCTTCCAACAATATTAGTGCCAGAAGGACGCGGAACAAGACGCCAAGTTTGATTACGCTGCAAAGCATCATACTCATCTTCCATAGCAGTACGCCATGCCGGTTCAGAGAGGGCTGTGCGATGAGACGTAGGGACTGCAAGAAAAGCTCGACGACAACGATAGGGATCATACCGAACAGTCCCATCAGTTAGCTTCTTGGGACGGTGGATGTTGTTCTGGCGGCGAGTTACTGCTGGTGTAGGAGACTGCAGGGGCACTGGCGGTGCTATGTCATGCACAACATTATCCGCAGGCGGCGATTGAGTGTGATCAATGCACAACATTATGCACAACTGCTGGTGTAGGAGGCGCAGGGGCACTTGGACTTGATCCCTGCCTTGGTATGGTTCATGGACTTGGAGCCTCTCCATGTCGTGCGTGAGATGATCAGTTGCGCCGGTGTCCATCAGCCAATGAGGCTGATACTCGGGATGATTCTGGCTGGTGGAGGCGGTGTTGCCGGAGCGAGGGGCATTGCCTTGATTACCTTGATTGTATTTCCTACAGTCCGGAGCAACATGCCCCCAGATGCCGCAGAGCTGGCAGCGTGGACGAGGGCGGCGATTTCCTCGACCACCGTTAGGGCCACTGCCACCACGGCCACCGTTTGAACCGCCACCATTGCGGCCTCCGCCTTGGCCGTACTGGCCAGCGCCACCTCCCTGGGAGCCGTAGCCTTGTCCTCCCTGGTAGCCACCGCCGTTGTATCCTTGCTGGTAGCCAACGCCGCCGTAGCCTTGTCCACCCTGGTAACCACTGCCGTGACCCCCTTGGTAGCCGCCGTCTGGACGACCCATTGGATAATTGCCACCACCTCCTGAGTTGCCGCCGGAGTGCTGACCACCGGCGCGATCTCCGCCGGTGGTGCGGCCATAGTCACCGCGGCGGGCGGCATTAGCCGAGGAGGAGTAGTCAATCTCTTGCCCCGTCGTATCCTGCATAGCTTCATGCGACACGAGCATGGTGTAGAAGTCCGAGAGGTGGATGACAGCGTTGGGGTTGGTGTTGGAGAAGACATTGAGTGATGCCTGAAGGGGAGCAAAAGCACTGCCCAAACCGGCCAGGATATAGTCAATCAGCTCTTCATCGGGCAGAGGAGCTCCGACGGTCGCCATGGCATCGGCGAATCCCTTCATCAGATGGAAGTAATCAGCCACCCTCATGTCATGCCGCTGCGTCGTCGCTAGCTTGCGACGGTAGGCACGTGTACTCGCCCGTCCTTGGGCGGAGAACATGGAGGTGAGAAAGCTCCAGACGGCGGCGGAGGTTGTGCGGCCGACCATCTGGGCAAGAATCTCTTCTGTCATGGAGCCGAGGAGCACGCTCAGGACGCGCTGGTCCGTGCGCTCCCATGCGGTGTAGTCAGGGTTGACGATGGTTCTTGCTTCCGCGCCGGCGCCGGTGATGACTGTCTTTGGCGGCGCAGGTAGACTTCCGTCGATGAACCCGAGGCGTCCTGCTCCCGTGAGATTGGGTATGACCTGGGTTTTCCAGAGGAGGAAATTACTCCGGTCTAAGCGGACGGTGATGGTGGCGAGCTCGCCGGCCGGGAGAGCGCCGGCGGCGGATGAGATTTGAGCGGCGGAAGTGCTCAGCGACATGGCAGGCGGCGAGATAGAACCCTAGAGCAAAGCGAGGCTCTGATACCAAATTAAAAACGCTAGATTAATTTGTGTGCCGTGGTTAGCCCCACGGCTGGCCCTTGCTATTTATATTAACAACAACGTGTACAACACGGTTTACAGGATTACAGGAATCTGTATACAAGACGATCTACTTTTCCTAATACCGAGGAGTCATCCTCAGCATAAAACCCCCGTTCAATTTAACCACACATTGCATGACATAGCACAAATTAATAACCCCATGAGTAAATTCAAACCTAAAAGGATCCAATATCGACGTTCTACATCTTATATATGCATTCACCACTATATGTCAATATGTAGCTGTCATGGAACTACTGGATAACAAACTGACACGAAGACGACCCAATGACTAATAACTTAAGAGGTAAGGCTGACGCATATATGATGTAGTCGCTCGCTCAGACGGCAAGCCCAACTGGCGACCTCTGAAATCTAAACAAGTGAGCTCTCTGGGTTTGGTCTGATTTCCTTTTCCATCAGATGAAAAACTTTCTAGGGGGTAATAACTAATAACGAACAAGACAGTATCCAAGTTTGGGTTTTCTTATCTAGCGCAGTAGACTGTTGCTAATATTTAATGCACTCTTGGCCGACCCAAGTGCGTACTTTTGTTTGTTTGTTAGTTAGTTTGTTTAGTGCGACTGTTACTGTCACTCTGTCAGCATCGTGTGGTTGCTACCTAAAAAATCCATTATAGAGACAAGATGGCTCTCCTGGAGTACAAGATAAATACTTGGCACCTCCCACGTGTAAGCGCGACATGCATGGTTCATCCATGCCTCGTAATTCCTAAACCAAACATTAGAGGCTGCAGTAAACGACGATGACAGCACGTTTCAGAGAGCTCTAGTGGATTAGTATTTATAAAAGTTGTGTGACGAAAGAGCACATTCCTGGTCTGGTCGGCTGGTCGTGCAGACACCATAAAAAATGGAGGATGCGAAACCGCCTAAGCTACCATGCATGGAGGCCGATCCGTACCTGCAGATGAGGGCCAGCCGCAGCATTTCCACGGCAGCATCAGGTAACGCCAACGCCATTTCCTCCATGGACTTGGGGTACGGTCGAGCAGAGCTAGGCACTGAACCGACGGGTACCGGAGGTATCCACCGGAGCCGGATCGGGGCGGCGTGCGGTTGGTTTTGTCATGCTGTGCTCGCTGCCACGATCGTTTGCAAGTAGAGTACACGTTAATGGTGGTGGTGGGGGGAAGAACCGGGAAGAAGATTTGGCCACCACAGCGAGGCGTCTCGCCGGCGAGATGGCCACCACGGCGACAGCTCGCGGCGCCGCCGCTGCACGGGTTGCAGACGGAATGAACGCGAGCACACGCACGGTTTCTTCACTCATCAACAAATGCCGCGAGCTTGCACGTACGCACGGAATGAACTTCGGTCAGCATGAAAAGTAGGCGACGAGATCCTATTTCTACAATATGACGTGTAGAATGATGGTTGCATTCTGACGTGAATGGGCCACCACTACTAGTGGTTTGGCGCAATCCTTTCTTTTCTTGTATTCCATCAAAACCTAAAATTATCGTCTTAGGGTAGCAGTGGCGGAAACTCAGCAACCAGAGTTCAACCTTGTCGGAAGCGAATTTCTACAATTCTTACTAGACAACAATTCTTTTAGGAAAATATGTCATCAAAGGCTAGTACTGGTTGGTCTTTAAAAAAAAAGTTTAGATAACTCCCCTGCGGAAATATATATTAGAAAACCTTCGTATATTGTATTATGAGGAATATGAATTGAGTTGTTTATTTTTTATTTAAAGATTAACTCGTAGGCTAAAAGTAAATGGGGATGGTTTAATTAGGTGGACCAATCTGAAACTTTTTGACGTAGCATACTTGCATGTTGAGAGAAATCAAGTAGTGGGCTGGTCTTATTTAAATAGATAAGATAACTCAGAGCTTGCCAGTCATATCTTTTTTTTAGAAACAGAGTACATACGTACGCTCACAAACACACACGTACAGACACCTTTATGGACGCACGCACGCACGCACGCACGCAAACCGCTACCCCTAAGAGCATCTCCGAGCAACTGGTCCGACAGATCTTAAGGTTGACAAAGTCATTACAGGTGCCTCGTTGTTGACGGGCACGTCACCTACCACCAGTGGCGGAGCCAGAATCAAACCACGTCCCGAGCCAAATATGTCAAAATAGTACCAATCAACTGTAAATTTTTACTGTCATGAGAAGTGCTCAAAGGATTTACTGTCATGAGAAGTGCTCAAAGGATTTACGCTTCACGCCCAGCGCCATGGCCAGGGTGGCCTGGGGCCTGGCTCCGTCCCTGCCTACCACTAAAAACATAGCGTCGGTTAAATTCTGAAGAATTCAGAAAAATACGAACACTCATGTTAAGTCCAGTACTTCAAACTGGATAGGTTGGTTCCACCGTAAGAAACCAACCAGGTGAGTTAAGCTCACTTCTCCCACCATATCTCCACCGTTGGAGCTTTTATACTATTTATTAGAAGTGAGTAATGTGTCGGTTCTTAATATTTCCTTTCGTCAAATATTTACAGGTGCCAATTTTGCCGCAATTTCCCTGGATCTACTGCAGGTTTCGAGCTCGTTACCGCCTCATTGGACACCGGTGAAGCTCGGGAATCTGTGGTGGGGAGCCGAAACCACAAATCTCTCAACTCGAGCATTGCACGTGAACAAAGGCAACCAAACCTATGCCAAAAGAAAATTGCGGGAACATCTCCCCCTGTTGCTGCGACGTGTCCTGCCCTGCGAGCAGCAAACCAGCGCCGCCGTCATTACTCGTCTCCAACGCGGCGCCACCGGCGAAAGACACAGGCAGGAAAACGTTTATTTTATAGCCCTTGTCCGTCAACGAAACAGGCGAGTTATATAGTGCTAATAGTAGCATTCCATCTAGCAAGACTAATGCCTGCACCTTATCATCATCAGGGAAATTCCTCCGCAGCAACGTAGCAGCAATCGTTAACAGTGGATTATTAATTAATATACCCATGTTGTTTAGCTACAGCTGCAGACGACAAAACCGGTGAATGTGACGGATTTCTCCGGCGGGGATGTGTACCATGTGCAACCGAGCTATTGTATTGTTTTATGATAATCCGAATTCGTATATAACCTAAATGTTTTGGAAACAGAGTATCTATCATGCCTTGATCTCATGTGCTAATGCCGCCAAGGTTTGGGATGCGATGGAACTATGGAAGAGACTTGGCCTATTCCAAAGAAAGAACAGATTGTGGATACGGGGAAAGAATGGCTGCTCGAGCTGGACGGCTGGACCTACTAGCCACTTGGCCACCAGAGGTTCGGAGTATGATAATTATGATGATCCTGTGGCGAATATGGAACCTACGTAATGAACTGATCCATGGGAAACAAATTCCATCAACTGAAGCTTCCAGCAATTATCTGATGGCGCGGAGTGAGCCTAGCTCAACTGGTTTGGTTCCTTGTGGTGGAACCAGCCCACCCAGGTTTAAGTCACAGACTTGGCATGGGTGCTCGCATTTTCCTGTATTTTATAGGATTTAACCGGCGCTATACTTTCAGCGGTAGGTGACGTGCCCCGAGTTGCCCATGGTGACTTCGTCAACTTCAAGATATGCCGGACCAGTCTCTCGGAGGTGCTCATAGAGGTAGGATTTGCGTGTGTGCGGTCATAGGGGTGTCTGTACGTGCGTGTTTGTGAGCGTCTACGTCTGTACTGTGTTTCTCAAAAAAAAAAAAGCAATTATCTGACGGCGGCATTGGGGTGGGAATGATACTGAGGAATAACGATGGGGAGATCATCTTTGCAGCATGTCAAGTCATTTTCTACTGCACGGATGCCCTAGAAGCTAAAATTTAAGCTGTACTGGAGGGCATGGAAGCAGCCGTTCGTAACACTGAACTCCCTGTGACTGTGCAATCTGATTCTGTCAGGCCTGTCTGCCCTGACGGATGAATCGCTCAAGCGTTCAGCATATGGCCACATGAGCTTTAAAGTCAAGCAATTTTTAGGAAAGGGAGTGTGTTCCAACGGATCATAAAATAGGAACTGAACAAAAGTAGAGAGGCCTTGGGGCTCAATTAACGTATCCTGAAATTGCCATGTTTGATTAGGTAAGATGTCATCACGCTTATACTACACGATCTATACGATCCTGTTGTGCATGATCATATAAGCTGCCAATCACCCCCTCCATATGTTCTTTGTGCTCCATGTTCTAGCAGGATGACGAACAATAGTCCATCGTGATTGGAGCGCACCAAATGCTCGCTTCACATTCTTTGTAGCACTCTCTTGTTTCTGAGCAAACCTCTTTCTCTTCTCACCTTGTGGATTAGAGATGGTCTTCACAAATGTAATCCATGTAAGATAGATGCCATGAGATAGGTAATATGGTTTGTTATACGCGTGACCATTGATCTCGTAGGTCATCTCAGGGGCATTGCCATTAGAGAGCGTGTTAAACACCGGAGACCTCTGCAGCACATTGATATCATTGTGCGAGCCGGCCATGCCAAAGAACGAGTGCCAAATCCAAAAATCATGTGATGCCACACCTCAAGTATGACCATGCACTCTCTAACATGGCCCTTTGTAATGTCCTGCTAGGCAAAAGGACAGTTTCTCCACTCCCAATGCATACAATCTATGCTACCAATCATCTCAAGAAAGCCTCTATCCTCGTTGATAGACAAGAGGTGAGCCATGTCCTCTTGGTTGGATTTCTCAAGTATTCCTTGCCGAACACCGCAATCACAGCCTTACAAAACTTATACATTGATTCGAAACAAGTGAACTCACTCATCCGCACGTACTCGTCCATAAGGTCGCTGGCTACACCATATGCAAGCATGCGGACTGCGGCGGTGTATTTCTGGTAGGACGAGAAGCCGTACACACCCCCGCAAGCATTTTTTCTGGCACAAGAAGTAGTCATCATAGGCGAGCACTCCTAACCTAATCTGGTTGAACAAGCTTTGGAGGATACGGCGCCGTAAAAGCTTTGGAGGATACGTTGGTTTCACCGGATGAAATAGTCTGTATATAGCTGCAGGTGGCCAGATTGTCTGTTCCGGTCAAAGCCGGTGAACAGCCCGGCAACGAGCCGCGAAACGATGGCCGCATCCTCTCCACAGTTTTATTGACGATAAAGTGTGGCAACGAGGCCATCACTATCATCATTGGAGGACTTATCGGACGAGGCGCGGTTTATGATGTAGTTTTTCTTAAGAACTCATCAGAGCTGTCCATGGCTGAGACCGTACCTTGTTGTCGGGACGGTGTTATGGACGAAGACCTTGGCGTCGAGTTCGGGTAGCAGACGTCCCGAGCCGCGCGACCGAGAGATTCACCAGCCGCGGTGATGCAGGAAGCCGTTCCGGTACCGGCTGGGACGAAACGTGGCGCGGGTTGGCGGCGGGAATGGCCTGCCGGTGCAAAATTGGGGGGGGGGGGGTGGTGGGGTGACGGCGGGAGGGACGAGGAAGGAGGAGAGGGATGGTGGAAGGGTTCACACTGATCGACGGGCCGGGGGCGAACTAGAGGAGGACACACAGACGATCCGCTCACGTCCACAAACGGATCGTTGTCCGGTTACATCGTCCAGTTGGGCCTTGAAATTAGCTCACGCGGATTCGAACTGATGCGGGCGGACTCGACGGATCGACCCGTTTAGTCATCCTTAGGGCCAGATTTTGATTTTATTCAAAATCTTGTATTGACCGACTGTAATTATGGTATAGTGGAATAAAACTCTAAATTCCAGCGAAAAAAGAAAACAAAGTATTTATAATTTGAATGTCTTCTTGTGCTGTACTATTCATATCGTCATCATTGTTTCATTTACTTTTACCACATGTAACTCTTGAGTTTAAATAAGAAATTTCGTGACCTGGTAGAAATGTGCCGTGTTTGTGCCTCATTTTTTTTATTTTCGGATTTGTTAAAATGTGTTTTCGGTTGCACAGAACATGAAACGGACAGAGACGAGCACACAATAAGCACGTAGTAATAACAAATTTAGAACCCAAAAGTCGCCACCGCCCCCGCCGTCTCTGCTTCAGCTGGGATATATATACAGACCCTTCGCGCTCCCACACCCACCACCACGGCGGCGTCTGCACCACCACCCCTCGCGCTCCCACACCCACCACCACCACCACGCCGGCGGGAGCGGTTCAAGCGGCTGCGGCGGCGACGAAGAAAGGGGGCCGGGCTGAGCCGACGCAGGCGGCACGGGAGGATACCTTCATGGCCATGTGCCCACGGTACGTGCGCATCGATCACGAATCCCCATCTTCTTGATCCCGCAACCGGCCTGCGCGCCAACATGGACGCCGCCGGCCCCGGCGCCGCGCTCTGTTCCCGCAACCGCCCTGCGCGCCAACCGTGACGCCTCCGGCCCCGGTGCCGCGCTCGGTTCCTGGAACCGGCCAGCGCGCGAACCGGGACGCCGCCGCCCGCGTACCGCGCTCTGTTCCCGCAACCGGCCAGCGCGCGAACCGGGACGCCTCCGGCCCCGGTGCCGCGCTCTGTTCCTGGAACCGGCACGCCGCCGCCCGCGTACCGCGCTCTGTTCCCGCAACTGGCCCGCGCGCGAACCGGGACGCCTCCGGCCCCGGCGATCGCGTACCGCGCCCTGTCCCGCAACCGGCGTGCGCGCCCGCCCCGACGCTTGCCGCTACCGCGCTCTATTCCCGCAACCGGCCAGCGCCTACCATGAGGCCGCCGTCCCCGGCGCCGCCTACCTAGCGCGCTCTATTTTCCGTAACCGGCCTGCGCCTACCGTGAGGCCGGGGGCGCCGCCCACCTACCGCTCTCTGTTTCTGCAACCGGCAGTCTAGGGCATGTTGGCGCGCCGTAAACACGCCGCCGCCCCTTTTCGTTCCGCCCAGCACGTGAGCAAGCAGTTCCGCCAGCCACCCCGGTCCCTGGACGCCACTCCGGCCTCCTCTCGCCGAGAAGGTGCGAGCCGGACGCGCCACCTGGGTTTTACGCGTCGGTCTCCGGCGTTGTGCCGCCAGACACGCCGGAAACCGCTCGCGCAGCCCCAAATTGCAGGTCCGCGGTCCGCCGGGTCTCTGCGCGTGAGCGCGTCCAGCCACTCACCCTCTGCCACCATCTTCTCGATCACAGCGCACAGGATCGCCGCGCCTCCCGCTTCTCCTCCGACGGGGTGTGTCGTGCGAGCCCTACCGCGCTCTGTTTCCGCAGCCGGTCTGCCCGCCGACCGTGACGCCGCCGCCCGCCTACCTCGTCTTGACGCGCGCTGCGTCGGTGCTTGCTGTCTAGATCCTCTTGGCGCGCCGTCCCGCCCAACACGCGAGCGCGCAGTTCCGCCAGCCACCCCGGACGCCACTCCGGCATCCTCTCGCCCAGCAGGTCCCAAGGGGGCGACGCGCCCGGCAGGAAACCCAAGCTGCAGCTCCGGCGCGTCCAGCCACTCACCGCGCCGCCCGCCGCCGCGGCAGTTCGCATCGCCTCGCCGTCAGCCACCATCCTCTCGATCACCGCGCACACGGCCGCCCGCAGCCCGCCCATCGTCGCGCCGCCAGCTTGTACTCCGACGAGGTGTGTGGTGCGAGCGCACGTGCCTGAGAAGGGAGTGGGGCCGGATGATGACGTGTGAATGGGTGGTCGCCGTCGTCATCGTGATGGCATTGGCAGCATTGGACGACAGCGTCTGAGCCCGGGCGTGGCGGCCCGCTTGACCTCCGAGATGTGAACCGGCGTGGACGGCCGCCGTCGATCGTTACCGTGACTGGCAGCATTAGCACAGCCGGCGGCGCTCGACGCAGTTCGTTCCGGTGTCGATCATGTCGGTGGGTTCAGTCGTGTCGTCTGGTGCGACGAGAATGAGAAGCCCGAGTCATGGTTTTTTTTTGTTTGTTTTCGTTATCGACAATCATGTCAGCGTCATGAAATGCGCCATTGCGTTTCTTTGGTAAATGCGCTGGCAATCTTTTGGGGTCGATGGCGAGATGTGGACTAGTCAGATTCGCGACGTAGGCACTTCCACTTGTGTGATCACCTTGTCGTCTTGGATGATAAAATCACTGCGCACACTGGACTTGATATTGCTCAAGTGAAATCTTTCTTTCACATCTCCAAGAAAACAAATTCTAAACTATGCTGAACAAGGGTAAAGTACTCAGTAATTCCTAGATAGGCACATGAGCCATCTGGATGAAGAAATGATCACTGCAACCGGAGGAGAAAGGGGAATTGGGGGCAGTTCGTTATTTTGCTGTTGGCGTGAGTGGTGAAAGGGATTACTGTTTAACATAATATGTTAGTGATGATTGGAATGGCCATCTGACACATTATTATAAGTACAGTCTGAAAAGGGAAATGGTCAAACACACCTCAGATATGGTAAAATAACTGACTGGTACTAATCGCATGGTTGTTTGTAGCCTGCTAATATTAATTTTACCAATTTCTTGCTCAAGTTTTGCAATAAGGGCACTACTAATTATTCGTTTCCTAGATTGAATTCTGAAGTGTGTGTGACTTGATCATTTCAACAGATGTGGTGAGGCTGCTTGTAATATTCAGAAGATGGAGAAGGCTCTGAGAGGAGAATTTCTGGACGAAATTGCGGTTCATCCAGCGAATGCCCTTCTTAGACAAGGCCTGCAATATTTGTCGCAGTCGGCAAGCCCCGCCAATGAGCATTCCTCTCTCATGCTTGTTGATTGCTGGGCCTATGAGCTCAAGAGAGGGGCAGCGATGATGTGGCCAGGTGAAAATGCCCAAAAATACATGTTCCTCATGAATAACATATGCGGTGTTCTGCAAATCATGAGGCGCACAGGATCATCGTTTTCCAGTGCAGAACTGGTGCTCACTTCAATGATCCAGCAATACAAGGAGAGCTACCTCGATGAGTATTGGGTTCCTCTGAAGAAGACACTTCATTTGAACTTGGAGAAGTTTACTGCTGAATTTCGCGCCACCTATGATAAGCAGAAGACATGGAAGGTCACAGCTGAGATCAAGTACGACCTGAGACAAAAGATAGTGGATCTCATTGTTCCACCATACGAGGTTTCATACTCTGCACTGCAGGCAAACCGAAGCCGACTTTCAGGGCTGCACTGTTCGTTCGAGCGAGTCGTTGCCGGCAAGAAGAAACAAAAGAAGTATACTGGTCCAGAACTGGAAGAGGAGCTAAAGGGGATGTTTGAGGGATGAACAGGTATATAGCTGCTAACTGGGGAGGAGAGGACAGCGGACTTGTACATGGCCATTGCATGTTATCATATCATAAATAAAATGGCTTGCTGTCATAAGCTTGGAAGTTCTATTTGAATTTGAGCCTGTATTTTTTTCTCTCTTCGGAATGGCTCCTTTGTAAAGTCGATAGCAGTGGAGATGCCATTTTGTTGTGGTTTGAGAGAGTGGAGTTTATCAAACCGTTTTGTTGGAAATAGAAGGTAGAGCAGTCACCAACCATGAGGTGCAGGTTAGCAGTATATTGGACAATTTGTAAATGTAAACAAATGAGCAATTTAGCACGCATATTCTTATGATGCAAACATGGAAGCTCAACTTGTAGTAGTATAACAACCTGAATTCACGCTCTATTCACCATCCTATTATGTTTGAAAACATTCACCATCCCCTGCTTTATTATTGCTTCGTTAGTGAATCTATCTGTGTTATGACTTTCTTCAGCATCTTATTAATTGATGGAATATAGTACAAGGGTTCAGTTTTCCTTGACAAACGGTTACTTTTGTGTAATCTGCTGGACTCTATCTATCCGGTGCGGATCTACAAAGAAGAAAGATCTGTTATGTTCTCCTTGACAAAAAAAATATTGGACTACATGCATATTCATCATCTTAACATAACCTATCCATCCCAGCGTTTGGGGAGGCAAAGATTGGTACGATACGTACGAATGTCATCATACTTCCAATCAAAATGATAGAAAAAGGCCTCGAGGCTGATTGGTCGCCTCTAATGTGCTTACTTCAACCCTGAAATGGTCATCCTTCTTCCACCTCCTCAGTCCTCATTATTATTATTCTCCGAGGGAAAACGAATCTCTTCACTTTTGCTCGGTTGCCGGAATCTCCTGGACGGCGGAAATGGTAGCCATGGGCGGTGGAGAGTGAGCCGGGACCTTTTTCCTGTGCCATTTCGACATGGGACTGCCCACCGAAAAATTCTCAGGGTCTTGTTTGTTACTAGGGTTTTTCCGGTGATTGTTGAGGATTATGCCGGTTAAATCCTAAATCCCTACATATCCCCAAAACATCTTTTGTTTCTACTATAATTTACATATTTTATCCCATCTTTTCCCCGTAATTTGTTTTTAGATAAAAGGATCCGACGGCCCCCCAATTTTATTGAAATTGAGTAGAGTGTACACAATTTGTCCACTGCCTAAGAGAAAAACACCTTGAACCCTGGGAACAAGCCTCCCAGCGATTCAGAAAAGCAACAGAAACTTAACAGCTTTTTCCTGTTCAACAGTTTTAAAGTACTAACCAGCTACGAGAAGTACGACTACTACAACCACTTACAAACACACAAAACGAGCTCTAAAACGAATCCAGAACAGAAGGTTTTTGACTTAAAACTTCTCGCAGTCTTTCACACCACAATACAACATCAGCTTCTACTGATTGCACAGCCTTTTTTCTGTAAATTTTAAAACTCTAATACATTTTTCTCCATATTCAAAAGACTACACCTACCTAGTAGATTGGTGATAAATGGAGTTTTAATAGGATTGGGTGCATGTTGGGTGTCACCCAATCCTTGTGGGGATTATTTCCACCAATCATTTGAAAAATACTCATAACAAACAAAGCCTACTGGGATCATACTGGACTCGGACCAGGTCGCTGCTGCCAGTTCCCGCCGTCAGTCCACCGTAAGCTGACTCGTCGACTCCGACGGGCCGAGCAGGAACGGCGATGAAATGATCAACTACTGGTACACCTCCGGGGTTGGCCGTCTCATGGTCCTTGGCTTCATCCAGCAGCAACTCCAGGACATCATCGAGGCTTGCCTGAAGCTGATGCAGGAATCGCTCCGGAATGCTGTCAGAGATCGATGCCAAGAAATTTCCTGCCCTGCGCTACAGTACCTCAGAATTTGGTACTCCAGTACTAATTTGATTTATATGGGATCTATATTATATGCCCGTTCCTCATAATTTGGTACTCCAGTACTAGTACTGCCTCAGTTATTGTCTTTTCTTCTGACAGAATGCCACAGTTATAGTTTGTTTTTTCCATCCTACAAAGTCCAACTTTTCTGCTGACCTACTAGAAAAGCATACTTTGAAACCGGTTGTTTTTTAACCGTTATAAATGTTGAATTCTTTTGCTTTATCCCTAGCAAGAAGATATTTCTATTTTAACTTTCTTACTTACATGTCAGTGTGTTTTATTTCTACGCGACTTTACTTTTTTTTTGCACTCTACGTGACACTATTTGCTTGCCATGTGTTATCTGACTCACCTCAGAATTGTTTAGGGTACTTTATTTTTGCCTGGGAATTGTTTAGGATACTACCAGGTGTTAAAGTAATGGATTAACTAGTACTCGTACAAGATTAGGATCAATCGGCTTTAGAGGTCAGGATGAAAAGTGGTATTGTTTCGTTCACTAATTTTATAGGTATATCTATCTATTATCTATTATATACTAAAAGTAATATACGGAACTCTAAAAGAGACACCAAATTAATCCACATAGGTTATAAATATATAATCCGTTGATTTTTATTGTGATGGTTGAGATTAAAAGACAGATTAGTTACGCACAATAACACTTGGTACACATAAGTTCAATTTGGTCACCTCAGAATTGTTTAGGGTACTTTATTTTTGCCTGGGAATTGTTTAGGATACTACCAGGTGTTAAAGTAATGGATTAACTAGTACTCGTACAAGATTAGGATCAATCGGCTTTAGAGTTCAGGATGAAAAGTGGTATTGTTTCGTTCACTAATTTTATAGGTATATTTTTCTAACAAAGGTACCATAGAAGGAAATACATTCAGTATATTATGTGAGACTAGTCATAATGGGGAGTAATATGAGAGTAACATAAGTGTCACATATAAGCAAAAATGATGATGTGGCATGCAATTAAATAAGAGAGAGACAAATGAAGTAACTAGCTACATTGCCATAAGTCCATAACATCACATATTTCAACACAATATGTGTCTACAACCTAATGAAACCTACTAGCCACTATGAAGATAGTAACATATTTTAATAACGCATTGCATGACACCACATATATGTTACTAGCCACTATGAAGATAGTAACATAGACTCGTAAAACGTATATGTTACTAGTCTATGTTACTCCCCATTGTGACTAGTCTAAAAGAAAGTTCCTCAACATGGCGGGCTGCTTGGCTCTTGGCAATCTGTGTTATCTTCAATGTCAATCTTCCCCCCTCACAACCATCAAGGCAGTTTAGCGTACACTTAAGGCTTTCGACAAGCTACATAGAGGAACGATGTGGAATTGTAGCTGCACGGTTTCTAGGGGTAAATGCAAAGTCATCTCGGACAAGCTTTCGACAAGGTTTGCGTCCTGGGAATCTTAAACCTGGAGAAATTATAGAGAGCTCTTTGTCTGAGATGGTTGTGACATGAGTGGTCTTCTCTTGATGAACCATGGGTGGTATCAGAAACGCCAAATGTGGCTGGACGGATCATAACCTCTTCAATGAGGCTACACAGGTGAATGTGGGGGCGGCCTTAAAGCTTCCTTTTGAACTCCTCCTGGCTCAACAGTCTCTCACCAAGAATCATTGTGCCACAACTCTTTCGGACATCTACGCGCAAGAGCATAAATGTCCATGACACACTTTTGGATTTCAAGTGGAACTCGTACCTTTATGTGGATAATTTATCTGTTGAGCACATCTCCCAGTTTGTCCACCTTTGGGGCCTCATTCACGGGGTCGTCCTCTCTCCTGGGATTGAGGACAACATCACCTGGACCCTCTCAAGCAATGGGACATACTCGGCAAGCTCGGCTTACAAAGCATAGTTCATCGATGCCTTATCCTACCCCGTAATTCTCTTTGCCTCGAAGACTTGGTCCCCTCCAAGTGCACCTTTTTCGCCTAGCTCCCCATTCCAAATAGGCTCTAGGCTTTAGACCGCCTGGTGATGACTCCCAAGTGTAGGAGATCAATTGTAGTACCTTTCGAATAGAAAAGGTTGTCGAACCCACGAGGAGCTGAAGGTATTGGTTAGTAAAAATGATAGATAAAACAATGAAAGATGCAAATGTTTTTGAGGGTTTTGGGTTGTATGGTTGCAAATAAAGTAAAAGTGTAGAAAGTAAATAGTAACAGTTGAAAGCTCTCAATGAGAGAAAAGCCCAATCCTCTATGTGGCAAGAGGACAGGCTCAAGTGATGTGTGTCTTATATTTGGAAAACGTTCTTAAACAACACGTTGAATATCTTGTCAAGTTTTAATCTTGTTTAGGACGGAGCCACAACTTAGGTAAAGCTAAACAAATAAACTAAACCCTCTTATGATGGATCATGTGGCCAAGCAAATGACTGCACAAGAATTATTAAGACATAATGTCCCACCATAGCATTACACTCTAAGATCCCCGATATTAATACCCCATAATAATAACTTCATGACTCATTCTCAGGTTTCTTGTCCTACCAAGTCTTACTCATTTCATTATACTACGGCGTTCTCCTATGAGCCCATATAGGTGAAGTGTTGTGCAGTCGACGTTCGCACAACACCATCATAGAATCACATAAAAAGATAAACCCTAGACAAAATACCAACACATGTCATATATAATTAATTGCCAATTCATCCTATGCCCTCAGGAACATACGGGAACTACTCACAACGTGCAAACATGATCATATTCAGTGGCATAAGTGGTACAACACAATCTGAAAATATAACTTCACCACCAAATAATGACAAGTGCTCAATCACAAACATGAATAGTAGCACAAAACAAGTATCTAGGGTATAGCAACTCTCAAACTACGAGGGGAATGGAGTGGATCACGGAGATGATGATGATGGAGATGGTGCTGGTCTTGGTGATGGTGATGATGGAGAGGCCTCCTCCCACGCCAAGGAGGAGAGGTGATGACGGTGACGATGATTTCCCCCTTCTCCGGAGCAGCAGGATCTGACCCCCCTCGGAGGGAATCAGGAGTTTTGCCGCCGCGGCGGCCTCGGATAGTCTGGGGAAAAAATAGGGTGTAGGTTTTCGGAGGAGACGGAGGTCGTGGTAAAAAGCCCTAGGCGAGGAAGTGCCCGAGGCTCCACTTAGTGGGCCCCACGCGGTCAAGGAATCTGGCCGCGTGGGCCCCCCTCTTTTGGGCCTCGTGGCTCTTCCCTTTTCGATCTTTTGCCCCCTCTGGTTCTCCTGATGCAAAAACGACTGTGCAACTTTCCTTTTTCCATTTGGGTTCCTGTAACTCCTGAAACAATAAAAACAAGAAAAGGGGGGTTTTCTGCCTCCCAGATATTAAATACCAAAAATAGGGACTTTGTATGAAAGTCCCCAAAATCATCTAAAACATGTAGAACATTGATATAATAGTTCCAATAACATTCTAATATGATGATATAAGTTGTATAAATGACGATATAAAATGCACGTATCACCTGGCCATTAGGGGATGGCCCCATCAACCTAATTGTCATCTCTACCGTTCTTAGCCTGAGATAGCAGGCACATTCTTTTTGAATGTCATTACTCTAAGAGGATTTGGCCTGACGCGGCCCCTTGGCTTAAGCTCGGTGCTAATGCATAACCTGGGACCGATAAGACCAATTATTTTTTGGTACTGGAAGTCCATTGCTGCCACGGCATTCCCACCCTTCATCACTTGAGAAATCTGGAAGGACACAAATACGAGGATCTTCAGTACCAAATTCAGCATGCCTTCCATCCTCTTTCCATGGATAAAGGAAGAAGGCAAAAAATGGATCCCCACAGGAGCAAGGAGTTGTAAAAAATCGTTGGCTAATCACTTTTTTTTGGCCTAGGCATTGTTTTGTATATTTTTTTGCTCCTCCTATGTATCAATATAAAAGCCAAAGCTTTAGCCTTGGTAAAAAAATCCAGGATTTTGGGTTACTAGGAAGAAATTTAGTTACAGTCGGTGTGTTTGTCACAAATTGAATTTAAACGAGCACACTCAACAAAATGGTAATACAAAGGAACTAGAATTTTTCAAGTGAACTGTTTACACAGCTCATCATTCATTGACGGTGTAACTCCCAAATCGACGTGACTCAACAGCTCCTCCACGCGTGTACCTAAGGATGTAGAGGAAAAGAGAGTTAAAAAATAGTTAGACACCACATCTTTCATAGCCTCCTGCTCCTCCACAACACATGCGAGGGACCGTGGAAAAGGAGGAGTTGACTCATGGCAAACAAAGCGAGTGGAAGATGGCGTCCTTGTGTTGTGCAGGCAGCAGGCTCGTCGACCTGACTGGTTCGACTTCGGGCAATACGGAGCCTCGTCCTGGTTGCTACGTCAGGGCGGCGGCTTCGGAGCAGGTGGTGTGTCTTTGTGGCGTTTGGTCGATTTATGTTGCGTGGGCGGCGGGTCACCTCGCTTGTTTGGTTTTTCGACCATGTTTTCCTCATAAACAGGGCATTGTATAACTTGTATAGTTTTTAGGCCCGATTTTCCTTATAAACCGGGTCATCTCTTTTATCTATTCGGGCAGTGAATACGACCACGTTGAAACTCAAAAAGAAAAAAGCGAGTGGAAGAAAAAAATACAACACTTGGCACACATTTGAATGGGCGAGGCAGACCTTTAGGATTTTTCTAGTGCTTTCCGGCCTCAATCCCTTATATGTCGGCCTTTTTCTAGTGGAACCGTTGCATGTCAACCTAAGCAACGACACTGTTGCATGGGCCATATTTTAGTATTATGATTTCCCAAGCCCATGATCTCAGCTGGGTTTTAAACATAGATAGGTTAAATCTGGAGGTGGGCTGGTGCTTGTGCTTGTCTAACTCAGCTGCGATGCGGTCACTCGAGTTTTTGGGCTAGAGAGATGGTAAGGGGATATTTTTTTGCAACAAGGTATATTAAAACCAACTTTGGCCAACAAAGGGGGAGCAGAAAATAAAATTTCCAAGTTTCAAAAAAATCACCAAAACAAAATGTCTAGAATGGATACATGTATGTGATATGTCCCTGTAAATTATGAAACTTAAATATGACCATTTTGATCTGCATAGAAATCACCAATGTTGGTCGATAATTTTGATATTCTGATAAATCAGATAAATCGGTCGATTCGCTTACCGGTGTCAATCGATAAGATAAATCAGGTGATATGTCCATAAACCGGCCGATTTAACCCTAATGTTGGGTCGACCATAAGTTTGTGATAAGCGATATCTCAACATTGAAAATCACAAAACAAACCCTATTGCTCACAAAATTCCAAATTAGTAACTACACGACGACTTGTCATCTTATCATATGTGCATGGTTTCTGATTTTTATGACATGCTCTAAAAATTTGCAAGATTTGGCAGCATATATACAATCATCGCTTTTCTATAAAAAAGTTACAGTCCCAAATACGATTTTAAGTTACAGTCCCAAATACGATTTTAAGTCTTGTTTCAAGCTATTTAGATTGTGTTTGGTTGAGTAAAACTAATGTAAACACAAACATAATCACATGACACAAGGATAGTATGCAATAAAAAAAGATTGAAACACACAAGATATTGACTACATATTGAATTGTCGTAAGAAGTTTATAATCTGAACAATTCAGATCTAACGGACTTCGCAAACCACCCAAATATTGCCAAAAGCATAAACAACCATACATGGGGACAAGCATGGACATCTATCTACTTCCAGGAGCTGGCTTTCCTCTACCACATAATACAAACGTTCTTAGACAAATTTTAATCCTAGAGATGTAACTTAAGATAGAACCCTTTTTTTTATTAGTTGGTTTTGCCCGACTTATACTAATGTTTATATATTTATAAAAAAATTGCAGTGGGAAACTCTCCCACTCTTTTCGCTTATAAAAACCCTCTATATATGGGGAACATGAAACAGATTTGTAGAGTAGATGTGTCAAAACCGAAGAAACACTTGGGTTCGAATCTATCTGCGACTCAGCGGATGTTCGGTTACCGCCATGGCCGTCGTGTGTGCTAAACTAGCGAACCGAGAAACAAAGAAGAGTTCTCCGCCCGCTGTGGTATGGAGGTGGCGGTTCAGTACGTCAATCTTTGTAAAACCACACCTTGGAGGAAGGAGCGAAGCAAGCGTTTGCGGCGGCTATGGTGACTCTTTAACGAGAGTGGAGGGAAGGAGGGAGAAGAGGTGGGGAAGAAGATGTTTGTATCGTTTTCAGATAACACCGGATAGCTAGGTGACAGGATCTTTTACCACATGTAACTGAAACTGCATAAGTGTTTCAACATCAGGGTATCAGTAATTAGATCGATCAATCAGTGTGCATCACATGAACCTCGGGCAGGCGAGCACCTGCTTGTCCTCTGTGCCTCCACGCCGTTTTCTGGCCCGGGTCCTTCCCGGTCTCCGCGCCGCCTTTCGGCCTGCGTCCCTCCTGCTGACCGAGGCGTCATTGAGCGCCCCCGTCGCTCTATCGCGCCACCAGGCATCAGTGTTAGGTCTGGAGCTCCGCTGCCTAGCTTGCCCTCGGGTGCTTGGTGTGGCACGGCCGGCAAGTAGGGATGGTCATTCGGTTAGACTGAACCGTTCAGTCTGGTTCTTCGGGTTATAAAGAATTTCGGGTTCCAGAAATTGAGAACCGATCGGTCTTTTTGAAAGCAACTAACCGATGAACTTGGTCCCTTAAAAATTTGGTTCAGTCTCGGTTCCTAACCGAAGTGACCGGTCTCCTTTACTACAAGAAGAAATGGACGTTGGGATCGAGAGAGATGGCATCAGCACGGACGGCCGGATTACCGTGATTGGTCGCTGGCCGCTGCATAGAAAGCTGAGGCGGCTAGGTTTGTTGAAGTTATTAACTGGAATAGATCGATAAGTGGAGGCAGCTCCAGCCTGTACGTCTTAGTTCTATGGTAGAAATAAGTATGGGCTCACATTATTTACTACTTAAAAATATTTTCTGAGATCAATTTGTACTACTCCATAAACCATCATACACAACCGCGGGACTCGGGCACGACCATGGTAGAAATAAGTTCTATGAAGGCTGCAGAAAACCAAAATGTAGTGGTAACGAAATTTAAGTTCAAGATTTCACAACTGAATTAGCATTCTAACGAACATTAAAAGTGGACTTGGTAGACTAATTTCATCTATGATCTGACCGATGTTCCAATCCAAAAAATCTTAAGGAGGATGATGATATCAGTGTCTGCCAAAACATCTGCGAAATGAGTGTCATCGCTTACTACACCGCCGGTACCTGTGGATGAGCGGACGCAGTAGCAGAAGTAGCGCACCGCGACCCCCACCATGTTGGCTAGCATCGACGCCTATCCCAGCCCCCCACCATGCGATCCTCTCGCCGGACGCCATCGTCAGGCTCAAACCTTTTTTTTTGAAATTTTCACCACATATATTAGGTCAGCAAGCCGCCTCATTAAAACTCTGTCAGTCCCTTTCGGTACCCTGGTTAAGAAAAGAGTGCGTCTGAAACTTGCCGCCTCGAGTTCAAATCATAGTTACATCATCAAGCAGGGGTTGGAGTAAAAACCTAGGGGGCTCAAACTTGGTCATATTGTCACCCTTCTCAATAGAACAATCGGTCTATTTCAGTTTTTAACATGGATAAGAGCGTTCGTTTTAGTCCGTTTACGTCGGGTCATAGACAAAACATCGGCTGTTTTCAGTCTGCTGTCCGTTTTGCGTCGGGAGTGTCCCCAACAGCCCGACGCAAATTGTAACACCCCGAAAATTTAGGCCGAATTTTAAATTATTTTTGGACGACGAAAAACTTTTTCTAGTTTATTAAATGTTTTCTAAAATCTTTCGAGACAATTCGACTTAGGTTTTCCTCTCTCGTTAAATACGGAAGGACTCTCATACCCATATCTAGAAAAATCTTCCAAAATATTTCATACTCAAGGACAACATTTCTATTTTCAGAGTTAACTATGAAATGTCGGCTTTGATCCCAATTTTATTCGTCCTCTTAGGAGTCTCGGAAAATTCTCATATTTTAGAGTGATGCATGTTTTTGCATTTCCTACACTTCTTCTGTTACACCCAAATCCATTCGAGTAAGTTTTGACCTACTTCTTTTGAAAGCCAAAAACCGATGTCGGTACGCGGCTTAGAGTACACTTTTCCAAAACCCTTCACCACGCCACCAAATGAGTTCAAACTCCTTAGACGCCCTCTGTATACCAATTATACCCAGCAGTAATTATTTGGAATTTTTCTAAGTTAGGGAAACCTCTCTTCTTTTTGTCGAACTCCTTGTGTGCGTTCAGTTTTCGGAAAACTTTGTGTTACCAACTGTGTAGTTTTAGCGTATGGTTTGTGTAGTGTCGTAGGAATTCTTCTTAGAAACACGTAGATACTTACCGTTTTCTGTTTGGTGCTCTGAGTCCCCGGGAATTCGACGATGTCGCCCGCGTTCCGCCGGGTCATTCAGGACGCACACTTTGGCATTACCCAAATCCACTTAGCACCAAAACCCCACCTAACCAGTGACGGACGCAGCGCCCCTGCCCGGGCTTCCGGCCGGCCGGCAAGCTTAGTTTTATGATTATTAGGCAAAGAATTAGCAGCATAAGCCTTATATTTAGCTGTTTGCCCGGGGTCCGCTACTGCACCTAACCCCTCTCCCCTGTGCATCTAGAACGAAAGCCACACACTTCCCCTCGTTCCTATCTTCTTCTTGTGGAGGAGGAGGGCTTGGAAAGAACTAGGTAGCCACCAACAATAAAGCCACCCCAAGCAGCCCCGAGTAGCCCCCCTACACTCCACTACTTCACCCTTCCTGTGAACCTCTCGTTCGATGCTCACGGGTGAAGAAACTCCACAAAACTTTTCCCACCATGGCCACCATGGCCGAAGCTTGGACGAGCTCGTGGGAGGCCATACCCTCGCCCGGAATCGCCCTTTCCTACCATGGGGAGCCTCCCCGGACCTGTCCCCTCCGCTCCCTGCCCTCCCGGTGTGCTCCATGGCCGGCCGCCGCACGTTCCCGTGCGTGGAGCTGGGAGGAAGACGATGATTCGTTCTGTTTTTCTTTTATTTTCTCTCCCTCCATGGCAAACCGTTTTTTTGGGCCAGCCCAGCTGCACAGCAGCAGCCAGCGCAGCACGGCAGCCCAGCTGTGGACAGCGCGCGCGCGTGGCGCGCAATGCGCGACCGCGGTCCATGTGCGACCCAGTCCGCGCAGCCGACAGCCCGTTCAGTTTTTTTCCGCGGTTCTGTCTTTTTCCTAGTAGGCAAACTTCGCAAATTTGTGACTTTTAACCGTAGCTCCGTTTTCGGTGATTCAAATTTCTAAATCTTCGTCTCGACGAGATCTACACGTTGGTACTGGTTTTGTTTTCTTTGAAAACCTTTTGTTTCACTGACCTTTTTCGAAACATTGTTTTCCGTTCCGCGGTTTAGCCGTTTTTCGAATTTTTCGACGCGCGACGCGGATCATTGGAAGCCATGTCCTAAGGCAAGCCCCTTGCTATGAGCTGTCCCGTAATGTTTGTTTGTTATTTTCCTTTTGCCATGTATCTATACATGTCTATTTATTGTTTGTGTCTAACATTTAACCTGTAATATCGTCCCTGCCTTGTTGCATATCATGATGCATATTTATTGATTGCACTTGCTTTTTTATATTGTGTGATGTTATTTATTTATAAAACATCCACCATTCTTGAGACATTGGACTGGGGGTACCGCCGCAGTGTTAGAATGGTGTATATTAACAACCAACTAAAGACGACCTGTGGTGGTTCTGGCGTCACCGCTAAGAGTCACCGGTCGGTATAACTTGACCTTATTTATTTCCTGATATGTTGATATTGTGATTGTTAATAACCAACTAAAGACGACATGTGGTGGTTCTGGCTTCATCGTTAAGAGTCCCCGGTCGGTTTAACTTGACTTTCTTTATTTTATGTTATGTTATATATGTATATTTCTTGTTGTTTGTGTTTGTATGCTTGTTGGTTGGTGTTGGTTTGCGGAGGCGCCGGTCGGCGGAACGCCGCCACAGTCCCGCAGTCAACAACAACTGGTTGTTTATTTACACTGTTATTTACTTGTTGGTGTTGACTGTTATTGTTATTGATATTTAACTCTGTTGATTATGATTATTATTGTTATCATGTTGGACTAACCCTGTGGTTTGGTTTGGGATTAATAAATTTGATTAAATGCAACACCCCTCCAAACGTCGATAAGGTCTTTTCATAGTGCCACTAATCTGAACCCTTGCATGCGGTACCACCGTCGCCCCATGGAAAACCGTGACCTAGTAGGTTGTCGAGCCTCTTTTGTACCATCCATTGGGCGTAGTCAAGAGGACTTGCGATAAGAATTCCGGAGCTAGGCATACTGGGTCGCGTCGAGGGATATGTGCCGGACTTACTTACCCGTTGTACCATGCGTATAGGGTGGGGCGGGAGAGTGCCTCGGCAAGTGGACCGTCGCAAGAGTGTGTTTTTCTTAGTACGACTTTGGGCGTGAGAAACCTGGAGCGTCGGTTGAATGGGTGCATTCTGATAGGTGGTAAATCAAACTTTCGAGAGACTCAACCTAGCAACTAGCCTTGTTCCTGGGATATGGAACACCAGTTTAGTGTCAGTCACACTGTGTGTCTTTGTCGAGTCCGTAAGTTAACTTAAGATTTGTTTGAAAAGAAAATCAACGAACTGACCTCATTTAATGAACAATAACATGATGCAGGAAATGTTACTTGAGGCTTGCGGAGACTAGTTGTTGAGCCAGAGTTGGCTAGGGGCTCGAGAGCCCAGATGTGGAATATTTGTGAAACTCGAAACTATACTATCTTGTCGAACACCGCTCCTCGGTGCTTGATCTTTAAGTTCCACCGTTAAGTTGGAACTCGTACTTGCCATACTACTTTCTGAATATATATGCCATGCTACATTCTGAACTTATGCCATGCTTGATTGGGGATACCCATTGATTGTATGCCGTGTTGTTTGCGATGCCATGCTACCTTTTGATTTTATGCTTTGCGTAGGTCTTGCCATGTCGTAGATTATTAATTGACGAATAACTTGTCACATGATTGTTTGCTGCATGATTGTTGGATTGTTTGTAGCAAGGGACTACCTCTTGCTGAGTGCATACAAAATATACTCACGGGCCTTGTGATTGTGGCCAGATATTGGCGAGGATTCATCTTCCACCTTAGCGAGGAGATTTCCACCTTAGCGAGGAGATGGAGCAAGAGCGCGCACGCTAGGATCAGTAGCCCAGACAGATGCCCGTGGGGATGGAGTCGCTCCAAACCCGTTGCCTCAATTCTTTTTCCGCTGTCAGTTAAACTCTGACCTGTGCCATGCTTGGCTAGATAATCTGTCATGCCTCGATGGCCTTGTAACCCTTTTGTAGCACTTGTGTGCCTGATGGTGTATTGATATCATGTATGTTACACTGTCGCGACGTGCGGCCAGATATCTTGGGCTGGCGCACGAGACGACCGCCTCGCTGGCGAGTTGTGCCAGGGAGGGGTGTTACACAAATTAGGTCACTGTCAATGGCGGCGGTGGAATCAGCCCCGCCACGTCCCGCCGCGCCGGGTTCCCGCCCACGATGGCTTCCTGCCACCGGCTTTCTCTGCGCGGGGCGGAATGTCGTTCCCGCGCGTCGGCCTTTCATTTCCCATCCACCGCGTCCTTTATAAGGCGATCGCCCGCGGTGCTCTCAGCCAGCAAAACACAATGGCCGACCATCCCGAGACCAGGGCTAGGATCGTCGCGATGTCGCGCGACCGCTTCCCCGGCGACGAACCCGCAACGCAGGCATACGCCCGGTTCACCTACGACGCGGAGGAGGCCACGACGTACGCCGCCATTCCGGACGAGATCGCAGCGGAGCAGGCATTTTCCGACGTTGCTCGCGGAGCGGTGATGGCACCGGTGAGGTGTAGTTGGGAAACCCAAAGAGGAAGGTATGAAGTAGTGCAGCAGCAAGTTTTCGCTCAGTTGTGAAACCAAGGTTTATCGAACCAGTAGGAAACTAGAGATCTACCGGAGGTTGTTGGTGGCGGAATATGGCACGGCGCAACACCAGGGATTCCGGCACTGACGTGGAACCTGCACACAACACAACCAAGATACTTTGCCCCAACTTAACAGTGAGTTTGTCAATCTCACTGGCTTGCTGTAACAAAGGATTAAACGTATGTGTGGAAGATGATATTTGTTTGCAGAGAATGAAAATAACAGGATTGCAGTAGAATTGTTTATCAGTTTGAGGAAAAAGGACCGGGGTCCACAGTTCACTAGTGGTGTCTCTCCATAAATAATAATAGCATACATGCGGGTAAACAAATTACAGCTGGGCAATTGACAGAATAAACAAGTGCATAATGATGCATATACTATAGTTATGATGGCTAGTGTGATATTCATTTGGGCATTACAACAATATACATAGACCGTTCCAACCGCATCTATGACTAATAATCCACCTTCCGGTTAGCGTCTGCACCCCTTTCAGTATTAAGTTGCAAGCAACAGATAATTGCATTAGGCAATGTGTGTAATGTAAGTAATACAAATACCCTTAGATAAAGTACCACTGTTTTATCCCTAGTAGCAACAGTACATCTACAACCTTAGAGCTTGCTGTCACTACCCCAGATTAAATAGAGACATGAACCTACTATCGAGTATAAATACCCCCTCTTGTAGTCACAAGCATCTACTTGGCCAGAGCGTCTACTAGCAACGGAGAGCATGCAAGATCATAAAAAACGCACTCACAAGATATATTATGAAGCAATAACATAGTACTCAATATTCATCGGATCCCAGCAAACACAACATGTAGTATTACATAAAGATGATCTTGATCATGTTAGGCAGCTCACAAGATCTAAACATGGTAGCACAAGAGGAGAAGACAACCATCTAGCTACTGCTATGGACCCGTAGTCCAAGGATGAACTACTCACGCATCAGTCCGGAGGCGGGCATGGTGATGTAGAGCCCTCCGGTGATGATTCCCCTCTCCGGCAGGGTGCCGGGAGGAGCTTCTGAACCCTCCCGATCTAGGGTTGACGACGACGGCGGCTCTGGACTTCGTGGAGGAAAAAGGTGCGTGTCTTAGGTCTTAGATATCCGAGGGGTATAAGTAGGCGAAAGGGCGAAGGCGGCGGGGCCTCGAGGGCCCCACACCCTGTGCTCGCGCGGCCAGGGGGGCAACCGCGCCACCTGGGGGTGTGGGCCCCTCGGGGTCCTCCTCCGTCTCCTCTTCGGTGTTCTGGAACCTCCCGGGGAAAATAAGCACTTTGACGTTTCGTTTGTCCAATTCCGAGAATATTTCCTTAACAACTTTTCTGAAACCAAAAACAGCAGAAAACATGCAACTGGCACTGTGGCATCTTGTTAATAGGTTAGTCCCAGAAAATGCATAAAATGATATAAAAGTGTATATAAAACATGTAGCAAGTGGTATAATATAAGCATGGAACATGAGAAATTATAGATACGTTTGAGACGTTTCAAGCATCCCCAAGCTTAGTTCTACTCGTCCCGAGTAGGTAAAACGATAACAAGAATAATTTCTGAAGTGACATGCTTCACACAATCTTGATCATATAATAATGTAAGGCTCATGTTATGAATGAAGTGATTCAAGGCAATGGTTTATAGTTTGCTAACAAATAGATAAGGAGTAAACAACTACATCATATAAGCAAAAACTTTTCATGGATAGTACTTTCAAACAAGCATCAAAATGATTCACATGAAAGTTAACTCATAAAGCAATAGTCTCTAAGTAAAAGAGCATTGAAGCAATACAAAGGAAGATATAAGTTTTAGCATTGGCTTTCAACTTGTAACATGTATATCATATAGATAGTTGTCAACACAAAGGAATATAACAAGTGCAATAAGTAAGCATATAAGAATTGTTGCACAAGTTGACACAAGTGTTTGATTCTAAGACAGAAAGAAGTAGGTAAACTGACTCAACATAAAGTAAAAGAAAGGGCCCTTCGTAGAGGGAAGCAGGGATACAAACATGTGCTAGAGCTTTTTAGTTTTATAGGTTTTTGAAATCATATAGAGAGCATAAAAGTAAGTTTTGAGAGGTGTTTGTTGTTGTCAACGAATGGTAATGGGCACTCTACCCCCCTTGTCAACCAGACTTTCAAGAGCGGCTCCCATTGAAGGACGTTATTTCTACCAGCAAGGTAGATCATCCCCCTTATCTCTTTTGTTTACACATATAGTTAAAAACTGTTGTCATTGCTTGACTGCAAAGTTAATGGATAAGCGGATGTATATGCCACTAGTCCGGTTGTGAAAGTCTTTCTAAAATCAAATGACAAGGTTGATATCCGTAACATCATATACTTACTCATGAGCTAATAAACATTGACACAAATAAGAGATAATATGTTTTGAATAATAAAAGGTAGCACACAAAGTATTTGCTTGGAATGGCAGGAAATACCATGTAGTAGGTAGGTATGGTGGACACAAATGGCATGGGTTTTGGCTCAAGGTTTTGGATGCACGAGAAGCATTCCCTCTCAGTACAAGGCTTTGGCTAGCAAGGTTATTTGAATCAAACACAAGTATAAACTATGACAACAAGACGTATATAAAAACATATTGTAAGCATTATAAAACTCTACATTGTCTTCCTTATTGTTCAAACACCTTTACTAGAAAATATCTAGACCTTAGAGATACCAAACATGCAAACCAAAATTCAACAAGCTTTACGGTAGTTCTTCATTAATAGGTTTTAACTACATGATGTAAAAACTTAAACATGATCTACTTGAGAGCTCAAAACAATTGCCAAGCACCACAACATACAAGATAACAATCCATAAGAGCATGTATATCTTTTCATTATACCATCTATCACATTTAGCATTTTCTGTTTCCAACCAAACACCAATCAACTTATTTAAAGATAAACTCTCCAAGTATATAACAATGAGATATGAGAGTATAACATAAGAAAAACTAACAGCTCCAACAAGAGAAGCATGAAAAACAAGAGCTAATAGTATTAAAATAACATAGAAGAATACTCAACAAATATAAGTGAAGAATATGAGTATTCATAAGAAAAAGCGGAGCGTGTCTCTCTCCCACAAAGGAATGCTAGGATCCATTTTATTCAGAGAATGAAAATAACAAAAACAAAAACAAAAACAAACAGACGCTTCAAGTAAAGCACATAAGATGTGGCGGAATTAAAATATAGTTTCACTAAAGATGACTTGATAGTTTGTTGATGAAGAAGGGGATGCCCAAGGCATCCCCAAACTTTGACGCTTGAGTCTTCTTGAAATATGCTTGGGTTACCCACGGGGGCATCCCCAAGCTTTGGCTCTTTCATATTCTTGATCACATCACATCATTCTTCTCTCTTGATACTTGAAAACTTTCTCCACACCAAACTCAAAGTAAACTTCATTAGAGGGTTAGTGCACAAAAAATTCTTATATTCTGCATGAACACAATTTCTACCAATGCTACTGGACATTAGCTACAGCCACTGATACTTTATGGAACAAAAAGATCCATTCAAAATAGTAAAAGAGGCATTGTAAAATAAATGGCAGAATCTGTCAAAAACAGAACAGTCCCTAAAGACGAATTTTTTCGAGGCACTTAACTTGCTCAAATCAGAAAACTCAAAACTAATGAAAGTTGCATATATATCTGAGGATTACGCACAAAAAATTCCAGGTCCATCCGATTTTTCTGTAAAAAGTTATGAATTTAACGGTGGACAGCAGAAAACAGTTTTAGCACAGCAATACAAATCTAGTATCAACTTTCTACTAGAGGCTTAACTTGACACAACAATGCAATAAAGTAAAGATACAAAGGAATTGCTACAGAGGTAGACATCTTTCTTGACTCAATAAAATAAAATAACAGAAATAAAAAGTGGGTTGTCTCCCATAAGCGCTTTTCTTTAACGCCTTTCAGTTAGGCGCAGAAAGTGATATTCAAGTGTTTTCCAAGAGATGAAGTATCAACATCATAATTTGTACGAATGATAGAATCAAAAGGTAGCTTCATTATTTTTCTAGGGAAGTGTTCCATACCTTTCCTGAGTGGGAATTGGTATCTAATATTTCCTTCTTTCATATCAATAATAGCATCCACAGTTCTAAGAAAAGGTCTTCTCAACACAATTGGACAAGATGGGTTGCATTCAATATCCAAGACAATAAAATCAACGGGGACAAGGTTATTGTTAACCATAATAAGAACATCATTGACTCTCCCCACAGGTTTCTTCATAGCATTATCAACAAGAAAAATATCCAAATAACAATGTTCCAAAGATGGCAAATCAAACATATCATAAAGCTTTTTAGGCATAACAGAGATACTTGCACCAAGGTCACATAAAGTATTGCAATCAAATTTATCCACTTTTATTTTAATGATGGGCTCCCAACCATCTTCTAACTTCTTAGGGATACAAGCTTCAAGTTTTAATTTCTCTTCCCTAGCCTTAATGAGAGCATTTGTAATATGGGTTGTAAATGCCAAGTTCATGGCACTAGCATTAGGACATGTGGCTAACTTTTACAAGAACTTAATAACTTCAGTGATATTACAATTATCAAAATCAAAATTATTATCATCAAAGCAAACCGAACCACCATCTCCTATGTTCTTAAAAATTTCAGCACTTTTATCAATAACAGTTTCAGCAGTTTTAGTCAATTTTAACTTTTTGGAAGAAGTAGAAGAAATATTTCCAACACCAACTATGTTACCATTAATAGTAGGAGCCTTACTAGCATGTGAAGTAACATTATTTTCAGAAGTGGTAATAGTAAAAACTTTAACAATATTATCTTCCTTAGCTAGCTCTTTCTCTCTTTCCCATCTAGCATGCAATTGGGCCATCATCCTAACATTTTCATCAATTCTAACTTGGATGGCATTAATTTTAGCAAAAGCCTTACTCTCTTTAGTATCATTAGGCATGACTTTAGATTTTAAAAGCTCAACATCAAGGGTAAGACTATCAACTTTAGAGGCAAGATTATCAATTTTACCAAGCTTTTCCTCAACAGTTTTATTAAAAGAAGTTTGTGTAGTGATAAAATCTTTTAGCATGGTTTCAAGTTCAGTGGAGGTATTCCTATTATTGCTATAGGAATTACCATAAGAATTAACATAACCATTACCATTATTAGAAGGATAGGGTTTATAGTTATTATTACCATAATTGTTCCTATAGGCATTGTTGTTGAAATTGTTATGTTTAATGAAGTTCACATCAACATGCTCTTCCTGTCCAACTAAAGAAGTTAAGGGAACATTATTTGGATCAACATGAGATTTACAATTCACAAGCATAGACATAATAATATCAATCTTTTCACTCAAAGAGGAGGTTTCTTCAACAGAATTTACCTTCTTACCTTGAGGTGTCCTTTCAGTATGCCACTCAGAATAATTCACCATCATATCATCCAAGAGTTTTGTTGCAGCCCCCAAAGTGATGGACATAAAGGTACCTCCCGCAGCCGAATCAAGAAGGTTTCTTGAAGAAAAATTCAGTCTTGCATAAAAGGTTTGGATGATCATCCAAGTAGTCAGTCCATGGGTAGGGCAATTTTTAACCAAAGATTTCATTCTTTCCCAAGCTTGAGCAACATGTTCATTATCCAGTTATTTAAAATTCATAATGCTACTTCTTAGAGAAATAATCTTAGCAGAAGGATAGTATTTTCCAATAAAAGCATCTTTGCATTTAGTCCATGAATCAATACTATTCCTAGGCAATGAAAGCAACCATTCTTTAGCTCTTCCTCTCAAAGAGAAAGGAAATAATTTCAGTTTTATAATATCACCATCTACATCTTTTTGCTTTTGCATTTCACAAAGTTCAACAAAATTATTTAGATGGGCAGCAGCATCATCAGTACTAACACCAGAAAATTGCTCTCTCATAACAAGGTTTAACAAAGCAGGTTTTATTTCAAAGAACTCTGCTTTAGAAGCAGGTGGAGCAATAGGAGTGCATATAAAATCATTATTATTGGTGCTAGTGAAGTCACACAACTTAGTATTCTCAGCAGTACTCATTTTAGCAAAAAAAAAAAGTAAACCGAAATAACAATAATAACTAAACCGAAATAATAAATAACAAACCGAAATAAAAATGGTAATGCAAGTAACTATTTTTTTTGTATTTTTTATATTTAAGCAAACAAGACAATAATATAAAGTAAATAAATTGCGAGTAACTAATTTTTTTGTATTTTTGATATTAAGCAAACAATACAGTAATAAAAATAAACTAGGCAAGACAAAAACAAAATAAAAAGATTGGATGTGAGAGACTGCCCTCGTAGAAGAGTTTAGCTTCCCCAGAAAAATTGCTGGCGTTGAAGGAGAAGCTAAACTTTGCTGAACAGAAGAACTCTTGTTTCCCCGGCAACGGCGCCAGAAAAATTGCTTGATGGCACCGGTGAGGTGTAGTTGTACTCAATATTCATCGGATCCCAGCAAACACAACATGTAGTATTACATAAAGATGATCTTGATCATGTTAGGCAGCTCACAAGATCTAAACATGGTAGCACAAGAGGAGAAGACAACCATCTAGCTACTGCTATGTACCCGTAGTCCAAGTATGAACTACTCACGCATCAGTCCGGAGGCGGGCATGGTGATGTAGAGCCCTCCGATGATGATTCCCCTCTCCGGCAGGGTGCCGGGAGGAGCTTCTGAACCCTCCCGATCTAGGGTTGATGACGGCGGCGGCTCTGGACTTCGTGGGGGAAAAAGGTGCGTGTCTTAGGTCTTAGATATCCGAGGGGTATAAGTAGGCGAAAGGGCGAAGGCGGCGGGGCCTCGAGGGCCCCACACCCTGTGCTCGCGCGGCCAGGGGGGCAACCGCGCCACCTGGGGGTGTGGGCCCCTCGGGGTCCTCCTCCGTCTCCTCTTCGGTGTTCTGGAACCTCCCGGGGAAAATAAGCACTTTGACGTTTCGTTTGTCCAATTCCGAGAATATTTCCTTAACAACTTTTCTGAAACCAAAAACAGCAGAAAACAGGCAACTGGCACTGTGGCATCTTGTTAATAGGTTAGTCCCAGAAAATGCATAAAATGATATAAAAGTGTATATAAAACATGTAGCAAGTGGTATAATATAAGCATGGAACATAAGAAATTATAGATACGTTTGAGACGTATCAAGCGGCCCAGCTCTGCGCTGAGCTGCGGGACACGGTGCAGGAGGAGGTCGACGACGACGACCTCAACGCCTCAGACCCAGGCGAGGAGCAGTGGGCGCTCCTGTCCTCATTCGAGACGGCTCGTCGTGACGGAGCTGGTCGGCAGCGCCCAGCGCTCCTACGTGCGCTCGGCATACTGGTCGTCGGTTGCCCTTGCGGACGCCGCAGTGGAGGCTGCAACAGCTAGGGCGGAGGCGGATGCCCTTGCGGACGCCGCGGCGGTGGCTGCCCGTACGCGGGCTGCGCAGGCGCATGCGGAGGTGGAGGAGGCGGCGCGGCAGGCATGGCGGAGGCTGGAGGAGACCCAAATGCAAAGAGCGCTGCGGCGGGCAGAGGAGGAGTTCCAGGCCCTGACACCACAGCAGCGGCGCCGCCTGGTCGACCAGCGCCAGCGCGCTGGTGGCGGCGCTGGTTTCGGCACCGGCGGCTCCGGCAGCCAGTAGCGCGAGCGACTGCGAGTAACACCGTAGTGGTAGGGCGCGACCTACGGCTGTCGGCGAAATTTTGAGTGTAATAGGAAATCTAACTATTAGCTAGTAACGAATTATCTAATTTATAATTATGTGCATGCCATGTGAGGCCGAGACCGTTTAAAGAGGACGCAGGCAGACAGCGCGGTCAGTCCGCGGCGACGCAAACCGCGGCTAAATTTGGGCCACGTTTGCATCGACGCGGACAACACGGACAGTTCATAATCGGTGTTTATTCGGGAGCTCGGTCTGTTCGGTCAACCAAGTCGATTGATGCGTATTCTTGTCCGACCAATTGAATGATAAGGTGATTTTGAGGACAAGCTTATATATCGAGCTACTCTTCGGGACTTAATATATTAATATTTGTTATTTGTAAAATCAAGGAATGTGGTAGCTCATGATTTCGCAACTATTAGTACGTACTAAAGCTTTGTGTTCTGATGCGTTGCATGAGCACAATTGGACCTGTGCACGAGGGCCTCATTCTTCTTGTAAAGATTTCTTCTCTGGTTATTTAAACATTGTTTTCCATTAAAAACTCAAGCTAACTCCCTGCTGGAAAATGTAACCGGTGATCCCATTCACTAGCGGGCTCGAGAGTTTAACAAATCTTTACTACTCCTGTTAAATAGGAGTGGTACTTCGTACCTCCTCCAGGACGCGCTCTGCCGAATCGACGCGTCCTGCACTCCTGCCTCGAGAGCGAACATATCGATCGTTCCCTTCGCTCAGGCCCATCTAACCGGCCCAACGCACGAACCCTCCCCGAGACCCCAACCCTACCTCTCCCTCCTCCATTCATTTCCCCCGCCGCAACCGTCTTCACGCCACCGAGAGCTCGACACCCCGTGCTGCGAGCCTGCGACCACGCGCCCCCGCATGGCCGCATGTGCTCAAGCAGGTTTGGTACAGCGGGAAACGCTACAAGCTCGACCAGTCCCGCGCCTTCTCCAGGACTCACCTTGCCGGCGTCGCCTCCCTTCCCCACGCCCGCTCGCCGTCAAGTCCCTCTTCTAGAAGGCCTCCACCTACCGCGAGGTGGGTCGAGTACACCAAGTGACACCATGGCTCTGGCTTCTGACCCTCTGCCCAGCCCTACCTTGCAAGAAGAAGTCCGGTAAATGCGCCTACGAGGACCCTCAAGGAGGAGGAGGGGAGGACGAGGAGAAGGCCACGGTCGGGTGCAGGCTTTCCAGCAGCTCTGGAACCTGAAGTCGTGGACGCAATGGAAGACAGAATACACCTGCAGATACGAGTTATCAACAGAAGTCTCTATCGCCGTCGTGCTCGCGCTGATGAAATATGGTGGATGCTCAAGGCGTGGTAGGTAGCAGAGCATCCCGGCGTTGTATTTGCTATTTTGCAGCCGCTGAGACGCTGGGTTAGATCTGCACATAGCATCATCGAAATTTACTCACACTAATATCTAACCGACGCCGCCTCCTTGATCTTAACAGGACGAGATTGATCCGACAGCCATCCTCCTGATTTGGTCCCGGCGCGAGACGACTATGCAAGCTGCAGTCGCCTCTTGCTTCAATATGATCGTGCACCTCCGATGTCATGCAGTTTGGAGCATCCCGGCCGATGCCAAGTTGCCAAGATCATGCAACCATCCCCTGATGTGTATTCTCTGCCGCCCTCTACTCAGCTCACCAGTTATCACATATCTCAGGCAATCAATAATCCGTCCACTCTCAAGTCAGCTCGGTGTGCTGTTTTGATCACGAAAGGTCGACACTGGTAAATACGGCGACCTACAGGTTTGGTTCAGTAACTTGCAAAAAACTGGTGGTACACACTCGGTAGAAAAAAAACTTCTAGGGGCTACTCTGTTGTGTGTCCGTGCAGCCCACTGCAAATTCCAGGACAAATTTCTCCTCTCTACTTGATCTAATATGCTGATAGTTTGGAATATTTCGTTTGCCATTTAGATTGAGAATATCTAACTTAGATTAGGTGTTGACATTTTGATCCGGCTGCAATAATTGACTCGCTTGCAGTACCACTTATGTAGTTCTGTTGAGTCGACTAACTTCAGATTAGAAATTGGTCAAGTGAGCTGATTTATTCTGTGTTTGGTGGTTCTACAAATTGGTACCAGTATTACTGGTATGAACTTACTCATATTACTCCACCATCCATATCAGATGCAAGACTAATATTTTCAGAACGTTCAAAAGTAATACATGTTCATATCCTCTTGCTAATATGTTTATGTTATCTCTTTCTTCATACAAATTATGTGCAAGCAGCCATACAATGATAATCAAATGTATACATACTTGCCAGGAAGTACTAACTACTCTTTTATTCTCCATATTTGATCTTCTACTTATTTCTTGGCGATATTCATTGATGACCGATCGTGCATAAAAACATAAAGATGAATCAGTTAAGGACAAGCAATTGTTGCAGTAAGTCTTACTTCAAAGGTGCCTATTGGTTCTCTCTTTTCTGATGTCTACTTATAGTTGTTTTTTCTTGGCGCCCCAGTTCTTAAGACAAGATATTTTTTTGTTACATTTCATAAATCACATGTTTGTTTCAATTACTCTCAGACTTCAGTTCATATGTAGAAGTGGTTGAGAGAGAAAAAACTATCTTAGTCTTAGGCCACTGTAGTTTTCTCTTTCTTGCTCCTACTCATGGTTTTAAAGGCGTCGCCTAGGCGACGCTTAAGCGTCAAGGCGCCCCAGGACGGTAAGGCGTCCGCCCCGCCTTAGTCATGAACTGTACGGCTCTGCCTCGATGAAGTGTCCAGCCTCGTAAGAGGCCCCGGCCGCTGCCTGTTCCTTGCTGCAGCGTCGCTGTGGCTGCTCCTGGAGCTTGTAGACCACGAGGAAGAAGGGTGGGGCCGAGGAGGGAGGAGTTCCTTGCTGCAGCGTCGCTGTGGCTGCTCATGGAGCTTGTAGACGACGAGGAAGAAGGGTGGGGCCGAGGAGGGAGGAGTTCCTTGCTGCAGCGTCGCTGTGGCTGCTCCTGGAAGGATGCTGCGGTGAGGAAGAAGGGTGGGGCCGAGGAGGGAGGAGTTTTGAGGGCTGGATGCTGCGGGAAAAGAGCAGATGGTGTGTGGCGGCTGTGAGGAGGAAGAAGAGAAGAGGACAGTGAAATTAGGTCACGGGAGGACTATATGGCCACTAGATGGGCTTTTGGGCCACTGGGAGGTGCATAAGTAGTGGCCCATCTCTCAGTCTTTTCTATTTTCCTATTAAAAGAAGTGCAGAACTGCCGATTCCTCTTTTCCTGCACTGATTAAGGCGTCGCCTTGCAACGCCTTACTTCTCGCCTTGGGCGCCTAGGCGTCAGAGGCGCCCCTGCTCCGCCTTAGGACGCCCCACCGCCTTTAAAACCATGCTCCTACTTTATCCCAAGCGGTATTCCGCACAGGGATTTGTGTTCTGAGATGAGCTATCCGGCTATCAGACTTCTGTATGTCTGTAAGTCTCATTTGCTTTATTGTTTCGGGGTTTTGGTGGACAAAAATTCTGAAAGCCAAATTGTTTCGGGGTTTTGGTGGACAAAAATCCGGAAGCCAAATTGTGCAGCAGGTCATAGGTAAACCTGTACGTCTCATTCCCTTTATTCTTTGTCCATATTTAAGGTTATTACTTGTTTGTTTCTCCTTTGGAGGTGTGACCTATTTTCTTTTGTCTCGCTGAACACACATAGCTTGAGAAAGAAGCTCCGTTAGACCACCGAGGGGTGAAGGTGACTTATCCGTGTTAGCTTGCCTTTACTCAAGAGAAAAAACCTATAATTTGACCAACATGTGAAGGAGGAAGGTGAACATCATTTGAACCAATTTCATGGAACTAGGCACTTATCCAATAGCTTTGTTTGAGGCAAAATAGAAGCCAGAAAATTATTTAGCTAGAAACAGATGCTATCTTCTTCAATTTGGCTTCGTATATTGTTTACCTGCTTTTCCTATGTTTTTTTTGTATAAATCATATCTCATTCCAATGTGTTCATTTTTACAAATATTGTGGCGGGAGCCTCTCTCTTTGTTAACCTGCTATCATGCTAGGTAGTGTGTGCATCATTCTTAAAACCTTAATTTCCATTGTATTCATGCTACATACAAATAAGGAAATAATATAACTTATATAGATGTATCATCTGTTACATCGCTGCATGTTGACAACTGTTGGCAACTCTGGCTATATACTTCAGTCTCGAAAATGAAAGTTCATGTTCTTGAATATTATTGGGTTTGTCACTTGATGACATTTAAATAGCATATAAGGCTTACACTTAAAACAAATGTATTCTATGGTTCATGATGATGGCCCAGAGACATAAAGCTAGCTGCTACATTCTACTTTTGTGACAAGAGCCAGGTTGGAATGCACCGCTAATACTAGATGTATTGTGCGCATTTTCTGTAGTGCATAGACATCTGAGAATTTTTTTTATTCTGAAGCATTGAATCATTGAGATTTCTGATAAATCTTGTAGAATTTATTTATTTATTATGCATTACACAAGCAGCAATCTGTGAGTGTTGTTGAAGTGAAAGCATGGAACAAATACAAATATGAATATGTCTTTTTAGAGTTTTCATTTTCATGCTATTTATTTTTAGATCTTGTTTGTTGCACCCTTTTTGTTTCTCACAAATTTGCTCATCAACCACATAGGGACATGAGGCACAAAGGCATCCAGCGCGGTCAAGAAAGTCATTCAAACAAATTTTATCTTGCTAAGGACCTCCGTGAGATCAACCTCTATCAATTCTTGGTATGATAACAAATTGCACAATCTGGTGAAGAAGGATAACAAAGCAACACGAGGTTCCCTTTTGACATTTCCTTAGAATATACATTTCCCCCTTTAATGTTCTTCTTTGCAATTTTCTCTTTGACCAACCGTAGGGTCATGAAAATGATTGATTACAATATGTGGGTTTTCCGTTATCTGGCAGATAAGCTTATGTAGACGGATGGTGAGGTGATTTATCGTGCAGTGGAGGAGGAGATGTTGTTTAGACTGCAATCTTCACAGGCATGTGCAGATGGGACGAATATCCACTTTCTATTGCATCGTCACAAATCACAAACCTTGATAGGCCACACTAAAATTCCTTTCTAATGATGGATTATTTAGCTGCAATAATCTTCAAGGTAAGTACTGCCCTGCAATCTTATTTCATTTGGTAAATTTACCGTGACTCAGAACCATATTTGTGAAATTTCATTCATATTGGATCTTTCGTTAGAAGCTCAGTCATACCTAGGATCAGGCCCACTAGGTTGGATGACCATATGCCTTTGCAAGTATTGAAGAATTTGTCGTACAATTTTTCCATTGATGGTAGTATTCTTTTCAAGCTTCAGAAGGTAAAAAGACTCACATGGTAAAAAGACTCACATGGAACACTATCCTTAATTTAGACTAATTTCAAAAGGTAAGAAGTGACATATGGAATATTATTCTCAGTTTAGATCCATTTCAGAAGGTATTGGATCCTTTGTTCCTAACCTTGGCTACACATTTCTACATTTTTCATCTCAGCAACACCAGGAACATGTGCGTCATCACTCATCACATCACTCATCAGATCATTTCAGTCCGATCTCCTAATTTTTTTAACACTTCTTCTTCTAAAAAGAGTAGGATTAATCATTTGTGCTTCATAATTTTTTATTTGTTCCAACTTCTATAGGATAACACAGAGATGTAACCGGTGGTCTACGATGAACTCGAAGAGAGAACAGAAAGCCGGAATGACGATGTGGTTCTTGATTTCCTTGAGCTGAACTACATTACCTTGTTCTGTCTCTATGCCCGATTTGACTCTTTTTTTCTATCATCTAGCCGTAGCATTAGGTGTGCATACTCAGAGGAAATAGAAAATTGCCATATTTTTTTAGTTAAAACAGTGGTCATCCTTCCTATACAAACTCACTATCATTATGATAATTGTTGAGGGGCGGACCCGGCTTATTCTTTGCATACTTAAAACGGTTCATCTCACTTTACTTCAGCCTAATATTTGTATATCAGGGTACAATATTAATGTCTACTGTGTGGAGTGTACTGAAAGCAGGAAAAGCCAGCATTTAGTCTAACGTGGTTGTGTGCTTGGTTTATGTGATATTTTTATTTAAATACAATCCTTTCAACCATATATCTTTACACCTTTTGTTATTGTAATATCTTGTTGAACTGGAAGTGAACAAACTCTCAAGTATCACGGAATACTCAATTACTAAATTATAATACATTACCTTTAGCAACAGCTGCCGAACTATAGTGAACATAATGAGCAGTACATGCTCTTCTTCTCATCCGAATAATTGACACAATATATTTTTATACTGCATATGAGAGCATAACTAAATTGATGATTTTTCATGTCTCCCTATCCATCTTATGTTGGGTGATGCACTAATGCACTCCCAGAATACGGTATTGGAGAAGGTAAGTGGGAGAAACTTGTATTCCTTTGGGGATAGGCCAAAAAGAGATGATATTTGCAATAGACACCATTACACTGTCATTGGTATGGTCTAAACTATGGACATGTGAAATAACCCAAAGTAATTTATTATACAAATTTATTCTATACCCCGTAGCAACGCACGGGCATTCAACTAGTGAATCACAATTTATGACTTTCTAACAATATTGAAGCCTAAACATGGCGTAGGTTGTGGAGGTGTAATGGCCATCCATGATTTTGTGGCTGCATTGCTTCATTTCTAAGCCTAAACCAGGGTGCCTGTGGTCGCAGATTAACCGAACTAAGTGCAAGTGACACATTATATCAATATACTCTATGATATAATATACTCTATTATGTTTATACATTGCGTATGTAAAAAGCGCTAAATCATTAGACGTGTCTTGTAAAGACGTGCATGCACGTGCAAGGCTGTATCAAACTATTGATAATTAGGTGCTTATCAGCTTATGATTGCATTTATCTTCTAAATACAAATTTCATGAGGCATGTGGTTCTTAAAAAAATTGGACATCAATCTCATATTAGAAACATGTGATCTCATAACTTCTTTCGTTACTGTTGGATATATATATTTAGCTGTTTTGTCTTTATCAAGGATTTTCTATTCAAACTGGAAGTAGTTTAATTGCTAAAGAGAACCAACGATCAACCTTTGTGTACAATATTATTTTCTACCTTTATACCACTTGGTGACTTCATTGTTTTAATCCCTATATCTTTGTTTAATTGTATTATCACAAACTATAAACACTTAACTGAGTTTATTTAAACTGTCGGTTCTGCACTAAGGAGTGAACGCTGACACGAGCCACACAACAACACAAACTTCTGGACGAGGCCACGCTTTGCGAAGCATCTGTATGCCTAATGTGGCTTCTTTTTTCACTACAAGAAACATGCCAACTTATGACTTTTAAATAGTGACTTTGCAAAAATATTTGGGCTACAAAAAGGCCACGGCCCAAACTCCAGTCGACTAGATCATTGGGCATTTATGAAAAACCTGAAAGGCTGAACTAAATGGATAGGAAAAACGATATAGCCCAAAAATGAAAAAGGCTTGGCCCATGTTGCTGGTCAAAACTGACACGAAAAAATAAATTTAATAGGCTTAATTGTTGGGCTCGGCCCATGTAAAGCACCAGACTGGACCGGGTTGATTCTAATATTTGACCTTCTCATTTGGTGACAACTTTGCCACGTAGGATTGGCCACGTAGGATTTGACGTGTCCATGACGTGTCAATATTTGACCCTCTAATTTGGTCATAAACTTTATAACCATTTCATTAAGAAAAGTCACGATTGATCAAATAAGTCGCTCAGTATGTGACTATTATTTTTTGGTCACAAAGGGGTCACGAATGAAACTTTGTGACCTTTTAGTGACCAAAATCAAGAGTCATAAGTTAGCATATTTTTTTGTAGTGTTTCTTTAGATGCTAGACTGTAGAATTTTTCTAGCTATTGCAATGCCATTTATTTTATTCCATTTATTGATAATGCATCACAAGAAGGGATTAACATCTCGATATTGATGTTCATGGACTTCTTGCAGGTGTGTGCTTGAATAATCAGATAAAATAATGTTTCTTAAGAGATGCAATTTTACTCGATTCAGAATGAAATATAATTGCCCTGGGTGTTTTGTCTAATATTCTCAAGCATCTCCTTCAGATTTAATCGTTACCACTTCAGACATTTTTTCTTATATCAATGAAGGTTATTTAGCTTCCCATTAGTGATGACTTTAGAATTTACTATGCAAGTTTACCTAATGGAAAATTTCATGTAGTGTAGTTATCTGTTGGCCTTAGTTACATTCTGTAAGATGTACAGCTTTAGAACTTAAATCCCTCACAATATTGTTGTGTATATGTTAGAATGACTCATTCTATCTCAGGTAAGGGATTATACCTTTTCAAGTATGTTGTACATTGATTGTTGCTAAATATAACATGTCTGTCAGAGATCAAGTTTCTAATGCATGCAAATGGCTTCTTCTCTAATAATGAGATAGCTTTCGCCCATGCGAAACTTGAGAGACCTATTTTACTTGGTAATTTTGAAGTGGCCCTTCAAGCTTGAACACATATTTTTCTTTATTTTATATAATATTGTCTTACAGAAGTATTCACCAATACTGATTAGATCTTGCTGCCGATATATATGGTTACCTCCCACTGTATTTCCTTGGAATCTGATTAAATCTACATGTGTTCTAATAATCAATATTATTAATTCCCACAGTTTGTACATAGTTTGGATTCTTGATGCAAAATATTTCATCTTTTCTTTCAGAGTGAGAAGGAGGCTGCTACGAAGTGTTGTGAAGCTTCTGTTGTTAAGTGGAAGGATCAAGCTTTAGTAAGTTTGCTCATAGGTGAGAAGGAAGCATTGTGCCGCCTCAGCCCCAACATTCTGGCTGGAGCAGTTACATGTGTGGTTGTACTGCTATTTATGATGGATACACCGTTTGGATTGTCAATTAGTTTCATCCTTGGACTTTGGAAGTTCAAGATCAGACATTTTTCATTGATACATCATACATATGGGATGCCATGGAGGCACGGAAGCTCTTTTTTGTTGCCATCGAGTTATTTAGTTTTGCATAACTTCTAAATTTTAGAATCGGGCTTGCATGTATTTCTAAATTCAGTGGTTAGTATGGTACAATACTATAGTTTTTTTTTTTTGAACCATATGGTACAATACCATAGTTATATGAGTAATGACTCAATCTTTCAAACAAGAACCTGCGGCGTGACGCCGCGCACACCCTAGTAGACCTATAAACACGTGATCGATCGCCACCCCTAGTGGTGCTTGGCGGACGGTTAGATGCTCTCCGTTTATCTTCTCGGTTTGGTGATCCGTGTGGCAGACGCAGCCTGCATATTCCAACCTAACTACAGTAGACACTAGTGTATGCAGTACGAGAGGTGGCGATATGTACGGGTAGCCTGGTAATGAATTATGCATGCTAGTTCCTGCATGTGGCTGTAAGTACCTCGCCGACCGAGCTCGCTAAAATGGGCTTATATATATGCCTATTAAGGAATGATTAGCACGTTAGCATGCCGTGTATAGGACACCGTAATGATTCTCTTTCATGATTATAAAATATAATTTAGGCGGGACTCTGCGAGGATTATGCCACACATATAAATATTTAAGGTGCGATAAAGTTTCGTCCAAACAATCAGTCAAGTACTAGTTCAGCATGTACTTTCGTACCTCTTGTCCAGCAAGTACTAGATCATCCGTTCGTGGCGCAAGAACACTAGTTCAGCATGAACGGATCCATTATTCCAGCTTCATGTACGTAGTTTCTCTCTCCTTGGTGTCATGCATTGTATGATTTGCATTGCATGTATACTTGGTAGTTGGTACGCTAGACCCATGTATACATACGCATGTTGGGTCGACGATCAATCAACCAGGTTTATATGCATGTCTCAGTATACGATCATGTGTATATGTGTATTCAACGTATATTTCTGTCCACGACGATATTTGCATGGAGCTGTCTCACGTGGAACACCAGCTATTTTGGGATTTGCTGACTGCTTTGTCTCTCACGTGTGATCATAGGTTACCAAAATCATTTGCAAATACACAAAGACCCACACGTACGTCATGGTGCCAGTAACTTTGCATGTACTGACACTTACATGTATAATCAACTTATTGTGAATTATTGGTACAAAAACCCGTCAAACATGCCTATCAAGGAATTATTAGCGCGCGTGTGCATGTCACATACACCGTAATGATTCTTTTTCGTGATTATAGAATCTATGTCATTCTTAGGATTATCGCACATATATAAATGTTTTCACGCGACAAACTTTCATCAAACAACCAATCAAAGTGAAGCAGAGTGAAAACTTGGAGTCTTCACTAATGCTATCTATGCCTTGTCCTGAAGAAACAATATTGTGGGTGTAGTTCCTATCTTTTTGTATGTAATCTATGTCGGTGAACCTATGTGAATCCTATTTTTTATGCCAGTTATCCTACGACATTCCCAAAAAAATCTGACTATAAATATACGCCAACAATTCCATTTTGTGCTACTTGCAAATTCCAAGAAAATTATCACAAAATAATATGAAATTAATCAAATTTATCCCATTTCATCATTTCTTACGGATACACAAACCCCCTTACAAACGGTGCACACACGGCACCAAAAATTATTAGAAAAACTATACATCTTTTCTATCCCTATACCTATAAGCTCTACCTTGTGCATTTTCTTATCACCCTCCAGCCTCAAAATCACGGCCTTCAAATATTGCAGTTCGTGTCTAAATTTTAAGTTCTCCGGTGCAACCTATCTAGCAATCTAATACTCTTGCACTGATTGTTTCCAACACAATTGGAGCTCAACTACATCACATTTTGCTTGAAATCAACTCTGGAACGCTTCATCTGCACAAAATTCAGAAAACAATGAACTACTATTCAGCTGTGCATCTAATTCTGTCAAAATGAAAGAATTTCAGAGATTCCAGTTCAAGTTCAGTGACTAACTCACCTTTCCTCCCAAATTGTGGGTCCCGGTAGGCCACACACAGGTCACCTTGGCCCAATGGTCATCTTTGCGGCTGGAGCCGCCAACATACCTTGTCGAGCACATCATCACACGATATGCCATCCCTAGCCCCAACCGTCGACCCTATCTCGTGCAATCTCACCCCTATCCACTTGCTCTCTGCCGCCGCCGCCGCCGCGCAGCTCGTCGCCCAGCTAGGATTAGAGATTTTCGCCACGCCACAAGAGAGAAACTAGGGATTCGCTACCTAATTTTGAGAAGGGCCTATTCTACAAATTATGTTAAACACAAGGGATTTTCGTGAAGACAATCATGTGCGAATCTCCAAAGATAATCTTCCTTTTATCAAGTGCCTTAATCTTCCAAATGGCCTTCCAATTCTTCTCACGGCGTGCCGAAGTAGATTTCATGCACTTACTTCCCCATGTCGACTGATCTGAACCTGCAGGATCTTCTCTGCCTTCTCTAGATAATAATCTTTCAAATAGTCCTACCAGTTGCAACCGTGGACCTGTATAGATTGGTGTCTCATATCTGGCTTGCCGCATCCTCTTTACCCAAGAAGGCCAGGGTGAGCTAGGATTCTCCCGGATCCACAATCACATCCACAATCTCTTCATGCAATATCCCCTTAAGCTTCTCAAGATTTACATATACCAGCCAAATATTTTGTCACTGAATCAATACGGTAGGTATTATTGCAAGCTTCTCAAAATAATGTCCGTTCCTGTTTCTTGATTGCCTGGACAACTCCGGGTGGCACCCAATAATATGAAGTGTTTCTAGTGACGATGGCATACCATATGCCGGTAAAGATTGGAGCTCTGGGCAGTATGATATTCTCAGCACTTTGAGAGATGATAGGCTCCTGAAGTTCAACGGAAATGATGTCGCGGTAACTTTAGGACATCTCTCGATCACCAGGCACTTTAGTGAATTAAAAGACTGCAGCGATGACATAGACTGAAACAACTGGCAGCTGCGCACGGAAAACTCAGTGAGCATTGTGCACAACCTAAGTTTTCCCGATGCTGGAAGAGATGTTACGTTAGGCAGATCTATTATCTCCAAAGAGGACAGACAAGGCAGAGCATGGAGAAAACTACTGAGCTTCTGGTCAGTTAAATTGGACCGACAAAGCTGCATCTTTTGTAGGGAAACAAAGGACCCTATTTCTTCAGCAGCAATGACTTCTTCAGCACCACTAATATTTAAGGCTGCAATGGCTTTTATGTGCTGTTTACTGAGTAATCCGTTGAAGTCGACAGAAGTTGTGAATACATCTAGCTGGAGCTTCTCTGAATTTGAATAAAAAGGGGCAAGTCTCATAAATGGCATGAACCGTGTACGTTCAATGGTAACTTCACGGGTAGTTGGGAGGAAGGGAGGAATTTTGACCAATTCTGGACAATCCATTATAGCTAATCTTTCAAGGCATGGAAATGACTTTCTGTCTTCTATTCCAGTCCAGTCATGCAACCTTGGGAAATCATCAAGTTCAAGGAATCTTAGGGATGGAAATGCCACATCACCAGTGCCATAGAACTCATGTCCGATTCGGTCAACTGCACACAGCTCCTTCATGTGTAAGTACCTCAGTGATCCCAAATGCCCCAATGGAGGAAGCTTGGCCAAAATCCTGCAATTTATAAGGTACAAGGAGCGCAGGTGCTGCAATGACTGTAGCCACCTGGGAATTTCGGTGCCACAGTACCTTCTAATATTTAGTACCTTTATGCCTTGGTGCGGCTGTAGGCCTTCTAGTACATTTGGATCAGAAGGTGGGGGGTTATTTCTACTAGCAGAGCTCCATTCCAAATTCAGAGAACTAAGATATGATTTCTTATCCAACTCAGCTTTACAGGCTTCTTCGTAGCTTGAAACATTTTCTAGTTTTTTTATTTTGAGCAACCCACGGAGACCATTGATGTTTCTCAACTCTTCTACTTTATGTCCTTCCCTGTTCTCAACATGGAGCTCAAGTGATCCCTGAAGGTTAGTTAGCCGACCAATGCCCATCAATCCGGCAGTATACTTTGTTTCAACAATAAGGTGCCGTAAACAGACAAGCCTACAGAGGCTTACAGGAAGCTTATCAAGGGAACATTTCCCAGTGATGCACAATGTTTGCAGATTCATGAGCTTGTCAATCGACTCAGGAAGCCTCTGGATGGAGCCATGGATAGATAGGTAACGGAGGTGCAGTAACTCATCAATGCATTGGGGCAACTCTTCTAAGATACAGCCGCTGAGATCAAGAACCCTCAAATGTTTTGATTTCTCCAGGAGACATTTTAACTTCACAGCAAAATCCTCTTGGAAGCAACTGGAGGAGAATGGAAGTGATGGCTGGATTAACAAGGTGCGCAGCTTTTCGAGCCCACAGAAGTTTGTGAGACCAGGTAGGCTATTCATGGAGACTGAAAGATGGCGAACCGTTGACGGGATGTCACAGTTCATGCCATCTTCAATGCGAAAGCAGTCCTCCGCTGCAACAGACTTTGCAAGATCATGGAGTAAGCCTTGCACCAAGTAATATGTCTTGGGTCCTAGCTTGATTTCCTCGAAAAGTGAGCGTGAAACGAGCTGATCAAAGTATTCCCTAGCTATCTCTTCTATCATTTCCTCAGCCCTGCCTTGTGCTTGAACAAAACCCTCGGCAATCCAAAGCCGGGACAAGTGAGCTGGATCAAACTTATAGTCTGACGGAAACAAACTGCAATATGCGAAGCACCGCTTGAGGTGTACTGGCAGGTACATATAGCTTAACCGCAGGACAGAGAAAACCTCGTTGTCTCGTAATCCTTTTTCCATGATATTCATCCACTGATTTTTGCTCCTTGTATCTCCCAGCATACCTCCCACCAGCTTGGCAGCCAAAGGTGATCCATCGATTTTTGCAGCAATTTGCTTCCCGATCAGCTGGAGGTCTGGACGGACATCCTCTCTATCACTTGGAAAAGCATGTTCCTTGAGCAGGGCCCAGCAATGGTCACTATTTAGTGGATTCAGGGTGTGCAGCTGTGGTGTGCCGGCGGTATGAGTCACAGTGTCCGTGCGGGAAGTCACCAGAATTCTGCTCCCGATATCTGCCGACTGTAGATTAGTGAGCATGTCTAGCCATGTAACATCCGTGCTGTTCCATACATCATCGAGAACAATCAGATACCTCTTGGATGTAAAAAATTGACGGAGCTCAGACTGAAGCATTTTTACATCCACTATCTTCTCAGCACAGCCATTCCAAGACGGCTGGGCCGAGCTTAGGATCTCAGTTGTGAGCTTCATTAGGTTGGAACTACTGGAAACAGAGACCCAACATCTTACATCAAAATGCTGACTGACTTTTGCATCGTCGAACACCATCTGGGCAAGTGTTGTCTTCCCAATTCCTGCTGCACCGACAATGGATACCATGATGTCAGGTTCAGCAGCCTTGCCGCGTGGATTGATGAGCATTTGCACGATCTCATCCCTGTCCTTGTCGCGCCCAAATACCTTAGCCTGAAATACAACCTGGGTCATTATCAATATTGTACTCTCAAAGATGTGGTGGACAGAAATTGCCAGCTCCCTTTCAGAAGAAACTTATTTGGTGATTATTTAGAACAGGGGAGACATATTGTACAATCTGTGCATGACTTATCATCGAATACTAATTCTGATGTTGTTTATTGGCTTGGAACAGAAATGGCAAATACTCGACTAAATGTTGGTGCAGCCGAACGCTGCACCCTCTCTCTCTCCCTCGAGCTCGCTCTGAACAAAGACAGGAGGTGGAAGAGAAGAGAGGACCGGAGAGGAGACACGGCGGATTTCACCGGCCAGCGCCCATGGCGCCGCCGTGGGCGCACAAACACCCGAATCAATTTCCTCACAGCTCACAGTACACTACAATGGAGTACAGGGGTGGGTTATATAGCCGCCCAGGCTCACACACGACGCCACGCACCCACCTCGACACGACCTGCACGCCCCAGCCCAAACGCACACGACGGGCTCGACGTGGCCGGCGTGCTGCGGACCGAGTCCTCCGCCCAACTCGCTGCTGCCCTTACAGCCCTAACAGAAACGCCTAACGCACGCACACACGCACGCCTACGCGCCCGGACGTGCCACACACGCATCCGAGCTCGCCACACCCGCCATGACCGCGACCCGACGCGCACACACCGGCCGAACACCATGGCGGCTATGGCTTACGCTATCAATTTCCCCCCTAAGCCATAGCTCAGGGTTCGTCGGCGACGATGACTTCACCGCTGTAACGGCCTCCATCTTCGCCGGACGATGACTCCATCTTCTTCCTCGACGACCTCACGCCGAGCTCCACCGCGCACGCACGCCCTGCGCACGCACGCCCCGCGCACGAACGCGTCCATCTTCTCCGGTGGTCCGCGCACCCTCGGCTCACGCCCATGTCGCGCTACGACGCGACAACGCGGCCGCCCGAGCCGCCTTCACCTCGCCGCACGAACGGCTTCATCTTCTCCGGTGGTCCGCACGCCCTCGGCTCACGCACATGCCGCGCCCTTACGCAAGCAACGTGGCCGCTCGAGCTGCTTCACCCGCTGCACGAACAGCTTCTCCTCGCGCCACGGCCGTCGCTGACCTCCGCGGACGCGCAGCACCTCCACGCCGCCGGGCCACGCCGCGTCACCGCAGCCTCTGCGCCACCACGCAGGTCCGCCGCGGCCGCTGCGCTCCCCGCACGCACGGCATGGCCATACTCCACAGCCTCAGGCCATGAAGGCTCTGATACCACTTGTTGGTGCAGCCGAACGCTGCACCCTCTCTCTCTCCCTCGAGCTCGCTCTGAACAAAGACAGGAGGTGGAAGAGAAGAGAGGACCGGAGAGGAGACACGGCGGATTTCACCGGCCGGCGCCCATGGCGCCGCCGTGGGCGCACAAACACCCGAATCAATTTCCTCACAGCTCACAGTACACTACAATGGAGTACAGGGGTGGGTTATATAGCCGCCCAGGCTCACACACGACGCCACGCACCCACCTCGACACGACCTGCACGCCCCAGCCCAAACGCACACGACGGGCTCGACGTGGCCGGCGTGCTGCGGACCGAGTCCTCCGCCCAACTCGCTGCTGCCCTAACAGCCCTAACAGAAACGCCTAACGCACGCACACACGCACGCCTACGCGCCCGGACGTGCCACACACGCATCCGAGCTCGCCACACCCGCCATGACCGCGACCCGACGCGCACACACCGGCCGAACACCATGGCGGCTATGGCTTACGCTATCAATTTCCCCCCTAAGCCATAGCTCAGGGTTCGTCGGCGACGATGACTTCACCGCTGTAACGGCCTCCATCTTCGCCGGACGATGACTCCATCTTCTTCCTCGACGACCTCACGCCGAGCTCCACCGCGCACGCACGCCCCGCGCACGAACGCGTCCATCTTCTCCGGTGGTCCGCGCACCCTCGGCTCGCGCCCATGTCGCGCTACGACGCGACAACGCGGCCGCCCGAGCCGCCTTCACCTCGCCGCACGAACGGCTTCATCTTCTCCGGTGGTCCGCACGCCCTCGGCTCACGCACATGCCGCGCCCTTACGCAAGCAACGTGGCCGCTCGAGCTGCTTCACCTGCTGCACGAACAGCTTCTCCTCGCGCCACGGCCGTCGCTGACCTCCGCGGACGCGCAGCACCTCCACGCCGCCGGGCCACGCCGCGTCACCGCAGCCTCTGCGCCACCACGCAGGTCCGCCGCGGCCGCTGCGCTCCCCGCACGCACGGCATGGCCATACTCCACAGCCTCAGGCCATGAAGGCTCTGATACCACTTGTTGGTGCAGCCGAACGCTGCACCCTCTCTCTCTCCCTCGAGCTCGCTCTGAACAAAGACAGGAGGTGGAAGAGAAGAGAGGACCGGAGAGGAGACACGGCGGATTTCACCGGCCGGCGCCCATGGCGCCGCCGTGGGCGCACAAACACCCGAATCAATTTCCTCACAGCTCACAGTACACTACAATGGAGTACAGGGGTGGGTTATATAGCCGCCCAGGCTCACACACGACGCCACGCACCCACCTCGACACGACCTGCACGCCCCAGCCCAAACGCACACGACGCGCTCGATGTGGCCGGCGTGCTGCGGACCGAGTCCTCCGCCCAACTCGCTGCTGCCCTAACAGCCCTAACAGAAACGCCTAACGCACGCACACACGCACGCCTACGCGCCCGGACGTGCCACACACGCATCCGAGCTCGCCACACCCGCCATGACCGCGACCCGACGCGCACACACCGGCCGAACACCATGGCGGCTATGGCTTACGCTATCACTAAATCCATGTATTGGGGAAAAAGATCTAGTAGGGGCAAATTACAAATGTGTATCTAGCCCACAATAAGATTTCCATGTGGCAACTTTTCCAGAATGCAGTTTTAACTAGTGATAACATGCGGAAAAAGAAGTGGTTACTCTCCTTTGTGTTCTTACTGTGATCGTATATCAAGACTGCTAATCATCTCTTCTTCCAACGTCACACCTCCAGAGTGGTGCGGGGTACTGTGGGCAAAACGTTGGGCTCTAACTTGTGCCCAACTTGGCTGTGGAAATCTGTTGCACGGATTTAAGCTTTCTTAACTTATGGTGAACGTTTCTTCAGGTTGGGGTCGTGGCGATATGCTGCCTTATTTGGAACATTAGGAATAAAGTTACTCCTGATGGATATAAAATGGAGATTCTTTGTGGAACATTTTCTTTGCTTCCACTCTATTAATCTATTGGGTAGGACTCGAGAAAGTGGGCGATAAAGAGCAGGTAGTTTTGGGCGCTCCGTACTCTAAATTATTCCACTTAATGGTATCATTAAGTTAACGTATCGTGTAAAAAATAAATAAAAAGCTACTTATCATACATGTCAGCTTGTGATGAAGTACATACCTTATTTTTTATGGTTGATTTCCGTTCACTTAAAAAAAAGTCATATTGACAAGGTATAAAAATCCTCACAAAAATTACAGATTTAGTCGTTGATGTATTCTACAAGCATGCAAAATCTCAATGCATATTTTTTAATATATGTAGCAAAAAAAAATGAGAAATCTAACAAAAAGATGGTAATTTCAATACATACACATATTTTACTTTTTTCTACTACTATATGTAACATCTCGTCATCTCGATCACAATTGTTAGACATACACTAGGAAGTAAATCTGGAACAGGACCTGCACTGTCCATGGGCTTTGGGCCTGACTCAACTTGGACTATGTTGGACTGGACTACATCGGACTCGGATAATTGTTGGATTTGGTCTAATAGACAGTGGATATTGCTGGACTCATAGGATAGGATCCATCCAAATCCTTTGGGCTCGTTCCCGTCCAAGCTCTTCCCCAATCGCTGACCGTCGTCTCGCCCGCGACCAGATCGGAGCGGTGCCTCCACAAGCTCGTCGCCGACCGCCGACCGCGCCGCCGGCTGCGGTTTACCTGCCTCCGTACAAGCTCGTTCCCGAGCGTTGCCTTCCCCATGCTCCCTCTAGCCTCCCGTCCTTGCTTATTTTTGTTGAATGTCGTGCAGTCGTGCTGCTACTTGCTATGCGTCCACTGATGCTTCCACTAGATATGCCACGATGTGCCCGATTACGGCCTTGACGTCGACTTCAACCTGCGGGAGAAAGAGAGGAACGCCGGCAGCTCGAGCTCGAGGCAGCGTGGTTAACTTGTGGCGGCCGGATCTGGTCGATCCCGGCCGGTTCAGGCTTCCGGTGTCCCGCAGCTAGGTGGCAAGGCTCTTGGAGGGCTGCGCGGGCGTCCGATCTGGCCGGCGATGCGGCGGTAGCTGAGGACGATCCCGGCGGCCGCTGCCGTCTCCCGCGAGCGGCTCTGCTGCTGCTACAAGTCAACGATTTATGAAGTCCAATTGGACTTGGATGGATTTGGACAATATAACTTGGACTTGGATGGATTTGGGTAATAAGGAACTAGTTGTGGACTGAAGATGGATTGGATCAATTTGGGCTGGACGCTAGCTGGGCTTCTGCGCACTGGACCTGGACTGTGATCCAGTTCCACACATACTAGGAAGGTTAAGCAGATCAGGGACACGAATGACGATGTGATCTGGTATATATATCTGTGAGTTCAGGACACATGGTTCTGATCATGGCCACCCCCTTCATCATGATGACCAGTGGGACCACGCGGCAGCCCCGCCCGCATGGCGTTGGCATTGGTGGCGGTGCCTGTTCTCCTCTCCTTCATCCGGCTCACCCCTCCCGAAACTTTGAGGAGACGGTCGCCTACTGTCCCAGATCCGAACCGCAACGCCCTCCGACGACGTGGGGGAGGACACCAAGTTTGAGGCGCTGCTCCGTATCAGTGGCGGCGCAGTACGGCAGTGAGGCGAGGAGGCTGGCCAGAGGGAGCGGGGACCCAACATATTCTGAAGCGAGTTTGTGCCATCGACCATACAGTGTTCGCTAAATGCTATCAACGAGGCAACCCGGACAGTTAGGCATTATTTTATACTGGTGATATTTATAGTTTGAGATCGTTTTATGAAATAAACCGAGGTATTTTGTGGTGGAAGAGTCAACAGAACTACTTACTTAAATCAGATTAGGGGATAAAAGATGAAAGTTTGGCACACCAAGTTTTTTTTTATCCTGGGTGAACTTTTGTGCATATGGCAAGAATAAACAATGGGTGGATCTCGGCTGACGCTAATTTCCTTAGTTTTGTCTTCACTTGACCTTTGATGTGACTCTGAAATAACTTGTTCACAATTCTTAAACTATTGTTTGATGTGCAGAAAAGATTTTTGCTTACAGGCAGTTAGCTTAACTATGGTTTGATTTCTCTATGGCCATAAGGTTCAAGATAATACTTTTGTAACAATCTAATCATCTGATAAACTGTATTAGTTCCCACTAAGGTAGATTTAAAAAAAATAAGTTCCCGCTAAAGTTTCTCATCTATCATTCACTCTGATTATGTGTCCTTGTCTTAATTGCATAGCTGTTATTACAAAACTTCCCAACCATTATCTTTGCGACATTTATTTTTACTTCCCAACACTTAATTATTACTATCTAATTGCATTGTTCAGGAGAGATGTAACCACAATGAATTTGATATTAGATGTATCCATGGCAAATCCCATTTCCAATATACACATGTCTCCACCAATATATTTTACACCAATAGAGTAAATATGTTTTACAATTATATTTTTATCTCGGCAATTTCACTATTTTAAGTAGACCGGTGCAAAAATATGTTTTGGTAAATAGCACCGTGTCAGGATAATTTTTGTACTTTCAGACCCTTTAGTACAGTCAACTTAAATATATTTGTGAGGACGTGCAATATGATTACTAGTAATAATAAAATAAGTTGTATGTAATCATTTATTTGTGGCGGGTGGGTTTCAAGTTTCAACCTTCTTTTCCAAAAAAATAATATAGTGACGTGGAGTGGGTTTTTGTCGTTTTGCCTGTAAGAAATGCCCCATATCCTTTCATGTATTTATGTACAGCATTATTTCCGTTTTGAGTTAAATGGAAGGGGATGCCAGGCCCGGTTTGAAATAAGACGACCTTTTTTTAGGGTCAATAAAAATACCTTGGGCTGAAGGGCTTCCCTGCCCGAATCATGCGGCGGCAGCGGCAGCGGCAGCGAAGTGGATGATGGGTCTTGGACCTTTTCTAGCAGGTGGCCAATCCTCCGGGTCTCTGTATTCACAACTTTGATTTCCTTCATTATCTTGCGCGGTGGTTTGGGCGCAATCACGCCAAGCATGCGGTTCCAACAAAACCACATAGCAGGAAGCACCTTGAACTGACGGCTGAGGATCTTGGCTCGCCGGGCCAGGGTCCAGCAGTGGAGTATCAAGTCCTGGAGGTCGTCGATGAAGTAGGTGGCCTCCCGGGCCTGCAGAGCCAGCGCCCTGTCTCCGGCGCGCTGTGGCTCAGCGCCGGCGGAGACGAACCAGATCTTGAGCATGTACACCCTGAGCAGCTCCAGGTCGGGGCGGACGACCTTCCACGCCCAGCTCCTCGGCACCCATTTCCCATCACGCGACTGGATCTGGGCGGCCAGACCTTCCATGGCCTGGGAAACCGCGCAGACATGCTCCGGCGCCTCCGCCAGCCCAGCAGGATCCAAGCCTGACGGTGAATCCTCCATGTCTCTCTCTCTCTCTCTTTTTGGGTGGGAGATTTGGAGCGCGCGGGAAAAAGATAGTGATTGGCGCTATGATCCTTTTTGCGACCTCTTCCTTATCAGCAACGGCCGCAATCTCCGAGTCAACTACGATGTTCGGACGGGCGCAGATTATCTGACTTTCCTTTGTGCCACTGCATGTCGGGCCCTCCGGTTGTGGGCACCACCTGTCAGTTACTCGATGTCAGCCAAATCAAAGTCAGAGAATCCTACCGTGTTCGGACGTGGCGGCAGCTTCGCCGTATTTTCCGCCATCACGATGCCGTTGGAGAGATACGACAAGCTAGCATCATGGCCACTTGCCCCCAATCAATCGTCAGAACAAAAAATTCGCCAGAAAAGTATACATACCCCCACATTTTCTGAGTATTGGATAGAGAACCCCACAACTAAAATCTTTACAAAACCAGACAAACCACCCGACTAGACCGAATCTAAGAGGTTTCTACGAGAGTGGTTTCGGTGCGTGCATGGCAATGCTATGGTAAAAAGAAAAATCAATAGCGCGTGGTGCTCTCCCGGTTCTTCTCCAAGCAGCTAGCTGCATGCATGGTGCGCTCATCTCTGGCCGTCGCTGCTCCGGCCGATACCAGCCGGCCAGCCCGCTGCCGCTGCGCCAAGAGATATGTGCGATGACGACGAGGAGAGATCAAAGCTTGAAGTCCCAGCTCCGGCAAAGCCGTCACTTCCTCCGTCTCCAAAAACATACATGTCCACGCCGCCCCTCTCCACGAGCTCCTCCGAACTGAACTTGTTGTAGACGGAGTAGTCTCCGAGCGGCGGCAGCGTGACAGCGCCAAACTAGGTCGCATCCGACTTGCCGTTGGAGCCCGTGAGCTCGCCGCGGACGGAGCGCGCGCGTCGTGAGCGTCGGTGTGGCGCACGGTAGCAGATCTTCAGCTCCTCCGAACTGAACTTGTAGACCACTACGGGAGTAACAGCCTAGACCGACGGCAAATGCCGTCGGGCTCACGCTGGAAACCGTCGGCGTACACGTAGCCCGACGGTGGCCGTCGGGCAAAGGCCGTCGGCGTGTAATTCATCGGGCTCACGCCGTTGCCGTCGGGCTCATAGTGAGCCCGACGGCAGGCTCATAGCTAGCTACGCCGACGGTATTGCCGTCGGGCTCATAGATAGCTCTACCAAATATTTTTCAAAACCAATTTTTCAGAAAAAAAATCGATTTTTTTTCAACTTTTTTTATTATTATTTCAACTCCAATTTAGTCATATATTTAATCTCATATCACACACTTAATCATAATCTTAACTCAAACTATCCACCATTAGTCAAACTTCCCAGACGGTCACCCATCCTTAGAGTGTTCCAGGTCAAGCACGCTTAACTATTGAGTTCTATTCAAATTAGATTCCAGTTGAGATGTCGTACCTTGCTGCTATTAGTATGATAGCAATCATATTAACCCTCATTTAAGATATTATACTTTTTAATCTTTAAAATTTCAAAAATAAGATTTGAATGAACAAAATAACTATGTTTAATAATACTTGAATAATAATAATAATAATCAATGATTTTAGTTTTGTTTTGTCTTTTCCATTTAATAAGAAATATTTCATATCTTCATATTTGTATATCAGAATTTACTAAATAAAATGTCTATGTCGATCATAAAAATGAGAGGAATCCAAATATGACATCCATGTCATAATTTTCATAATGAATGATGTCTTTTAAAACAAACAAGAACCAACATAAATCAGCATAAAGTCAATTAAAGAGGCGAATTTAGATAGAAAGCAAGGAAAATACTCATATTCAGGTATTATCCATAAAATATGTTCTACTCTTTGTGAAAATTAAATGGGTGTCATTTTGGCCCATATTTTATGTACTTGCTTCACAAAAAAAGTCATTTTTGGTACTAAAAAAAATGGAAAATAATATTTCGAAAAAGAATTTTGAAAATCGCTTCGGTGACGTTGTTTACCATACCATGACACACATATGTGCTGAATATGGGCACTTTATCACAAACTATGACATGATAATGGTCATACATTGGTCATTTGTCTTGAAACTTATGCATGTTTATAGATGATTGACATTTTTATAAAGTTTTGTTTTGAAAAGTTTACCAAAACTCAAGTTTATCATTTTTCCTATAAACTAGTACACGTAAAAGGACTCCATGCCAAAGGGTTTCTTTTTTTGAGTACTTTTTCATATTTTTTCATTTCTTTCAAAAAACGGTCAAAATAGAGAGCATGCCTATTCATCAAAAGTGGTCGAATTTTTCAAAACTATTGACGGTTCTATGTTGTAACCACTACTTGTGTACCTTAAAATTATTTTTGTAAGAACTTCAGAGCAAACTATCACACAGTTGTAGTTCAAATTTGAATTAATTTCAGAAAATTGACATAAAGTCAATTAAATAGGCGAATTTAGATAGAAAGCAAGGAAAATCCTCATATTCAGGTATTATCCATAAAATATGTTATACTCTTTGTGAAAATTAAATGGGTGTCATTTTGGACCATATTTTATGTACTTGCTTCACACAAAAAAGTCATTTTTGACACTTAAAAAATGGAAAATGATATTTCCAAAAAGAATTTTGAAAATCGCTTCGGTGACGTTGTCTCCCATACCATGACACACATATGTGCTGAATATGGGCACTTTATCACAAACTATGACATGATAATGGTAATACATTGGTCATTTGTCTTTTGTAACCACTACTTGTGTATCTTAAAATTATTTTTGTAAAAATTTCAGAGCAAACTATCACACAGTTGTAGTTCAAATTTGAATTACTTTCGGAAAATTGACATAAAGTCAATTAAAGAGGCGAATTTAGATAGAAAGCAAGGAAAATCCTCATATTCAGGTATTATCCATAAAATATGTACTACTCTTTGTGAAAATTAAATGGGTGTCATTTTGTACCATATTTTATGTACTTGCTTCGCAAAAAAAGTCATTTTTGGCACTTAAAAAATGGAAAATGATATTTCTAAAAAGAATTTTGAAAATCGCTTCGGCGACGTTGTTTTCCATACCATGACACACATATGTGCTGATTATGCGCACTTTATCACAAACTATGACATGATAATGGTCACACATATGTGTTGAAACTTATGCATGTTTGTATATGATTGATATTTTTGTAAAGTTTTGTTTTGAAAAGTTGCCAAAACTCAAGTTTATCATTTTTCTAAAAACTAGTACACGTCAAAAGACTGCATGCCAAAGGGTTTCTTTTTTTTTTAGTACTTTTTCATATTTTTTTTGAATGTAATCTAATTTTTTAAGAAAAACTGAAAAACAGTATAGTGAGCCCGACGGTAATCACTATGTGATTAGCTGGACGCTGACGGCACTGTAAGCCCGACGGTGGCCGTCGGGCTCACTAAATGAACGCTGACGGCACTGTGAGCCCGACGGTGGCCGTCGGCCTTACAACTAGGACGCCGACGGCAAAACGACGCCGACGGTTTTTTTGTTTCGTCGGTTTCACGTTGTGACGCCGACGGCCCCGACATATTGCCGTCAGCGTTGAAATAGCCGTCGGGCTGGGCTGAGTTTCCCGTAGTGGACGGAGTAGTCTCCGAGCTGCGGCAGCGTGACAGCGCCAAACTAGGTCGCATCCGACTTGCCGTTGGAGCCCGTGAGCTCGCCGCGGACGGAGCGCGCGCGTCGTGAGCGTCGGTGTGGCGCACGGTAGCAGATCACCAGCAGGATGTTCTTGTCGTCGTTGGTGATGGGAGGCTGGAGGCTGTTGCGGTCGGAGTTCTTGGCCCAGTGTCCCCCGGGTTGGAGGCGTCGCCGGAGGAGCACGGCCTCGCCAGTGTGGCGTGGTAGCAGATCACGAGCAGGATCCTACTTCTTGTCGTTGGTGATGGGTGGCTGGAGGCCGTTGCGGTCGGAGTTCTTGGCCCAGTCCCACGGGTTGGAGGCGTCGCCTCGCTGACCATTCACGCCACGCTCTCGTGTCGTCCTCGTTCTCGATCGGTGTAGGCACCCGCGAAAGAACGCTCCAGGGCCAAACCTGGAACTCGGGCGTCCCATCCCGGGAGACGGCGACGCCAAGGCGCCAAGCAAGTTGCTGATGTTGAGCATCATCTTCCCGCGGAGCCCTACCTAGACCTGTGTGAGGATGAACGTGGCGAGCCGCAGTGGGACAGCGCCGCCGACCGGTGCGTCGATGCTGTCGCTGACATCCTGCTGCCAGTCGCCCTTGACGAAAGGACAGCTCTCGCATGAGGGCATGCAGTGGCGCTGTTGCCCTAGAACTTGAGCTCGAAGGAGACCGGAACAACCGCTTGACATAGCGGAAGCGGACGGACGAAGGGTCCCTGCTGCAGTGCCGCCCGCCGCCGCCGCCCATCAGATTCATGCTTTGCCCATCCCGATTGAACGGATCAAGCTACGAAGCAAAAGAAAGAAAGCAGTGGCATCAAGAAGGCGCCGATGAAATGCAGAGTCCCCTTGCTGCAATACCAGGCACCATTAGCTTTTCTTTTACCATCCCATTACCACGTACACCAAAACCACCCACCGAAACCGCTTATATTCGTCTAGAGCTTGTTTTGTCCGGTTTTATAAACTTATTAAGCGGATTATGTGAGCCACTTTTTAGTTGTGGGGGATCTCTGTCTAAAACTGAGAAGCTGTGGGGGCTATGTATGTATAATTTTCTCAATCAATCGCATTGCTGATTCCACAAGGTAGCGACCCGACCAATTCTTTGCATCCACCAATCAAATAGCTTTTTCAAAAAACAAAAAAAACAATCAAATAGCGGGTCCAAATCGCATTGCTGACGCACCGGATGACGAATTGACGTACAACCATTGGGCGAGCGCGGGTAGATGGTGACCATATATTGTACTCCCTCCGTCCCGGTTTATAAGTCACTTACGTATCCCTAGATTGTAAATTTGAGCAACATAATATGATATATATATACTATAAAAAATATATCACAAGAAAATTCAGACTTTATATTTTCTAATGGTATAATTTTTATATTTAAAAATTTATATTATATTAGTTAAATTCACGACCTAGGGATACGTAAGTGACTTATAAACCGGAACGGAGGGAGTATAGAAAAACTCTAGATCGCATAGGGCCGCCGACCGTGACTTGGGCCACGCCCCAGCCAAGTTTCGGGTGAACTTCGCCCACCCTACTAGAAGACGATTCCTTAGTCTCGATCACTCTTTTATTTATTAATGACTATTTCAATGCCTAAGACTGAGATTGATAGCAAGTCTACTTGGTGCATGTGGGAACGTTTGCACTTGTACTATGTGTTGTAAAAAAACTTTCATCCTATATTTAAATATGAAACTATAATTTATTGATGTACACCTAGGGAAAAAATGGGTACAATCAGGTCAAACCCACAGAGGTGTACCCACTCAGTATGATGATATAGTAAAGGCCACAAAATGATGCCAACCACACAAACATAGCCATCAGTGATCCACCCAACTATATGTTATCGTAATGTTATCGTAAGAGAACAAGTCGGGTCTGCTATGAAAGGAGCAGCCGCGGACATCCTGATAAAGACGTAGTGTGCATGGACACCGGTGATTATGTTTAAACGCTTATCGCAAAGAGAACAAGTCGGGTCTGCTATGAAAAGAGCTGACGCGGACATCCTGATAAGCGTTAGTGTGCATGGGCACCAACGATCCAGTTTAAAAAAATGGTACTCTATAGAGCCACAAACTTGTTATTTTTTTTGTAGCTGGAAATAAAAATTCTTTTCAGCCAAAACTTTGCACAAATATGTATACCAGATTTTTTTTTGAGGCACATGTATACCATAAATACGTAGTCACGTTCAAAAAAAAATTGTATTTTCTTGAAACTAAAAAATGCAGATATTTTTTTTAAAAAACTGGTATCACTAGTGCCCGGGTGCACCAAATCCTCTCTCATGTTTCTAACACTAATCTTGAAATGAATGTTCAACCTCTTCCTGCATAAATCTTTAGTTCTGACCCGAACGGCCACCATGAACTCTACAATCAAGCAATGTACAGAAAACAACATGTTTCTCTATAGTGCTACATACATGTAACAAAAGAAAAACTATACCCCGCATGAGCGCTGAGTCTTGGTGCTGTATGTTTCTCTATATAGTACTCCCTCCGTTCCATAATATAAGGTGTCTAAGGTTTTGGCACGGATATTAAGACACCAGTATTTTACATACGGTGCACTCATTTTGTTTAGACAAAAATCAAGAGAGAGCAAGTTCTAATAGTTACAAATTGAAAACAATAGGTCAAATCCCTCCGTTCCACATTTTGACTTGCTTTTTGATAAATAAAATTGTCTATAAATCGCAATACACCTTATATTTCGAATTTTTTCTAAAAACCTTAGACACCTTATATCAAGGAACGGAGGGAGTATATTACATAAACGTAACAAAAGAGAATAAACTATACACCAGGATCATGACCTGAAAATACTACATACATGGATCACCAGACAAAACGTGCTCTCTGACCTCGTGCAAGTCTGGTGCCCTTTCTTTCCTGCGGGCTGACTGTTATCTTTCAAATAGTCCTCTGATCACCAGTTCCAATTGCGGAGTCTCAGGTCTGGCTTGCCAAATACCCTTTACCCAAGAAGGCCAGCGCGAGCTAGGACTTTCCTGTAGTGCGTTTAAGAAGTTTACATATTTTGGAACAATCAAATGCACAATCTCTTCACGCAGTTTCCACTTAAGAACAGTCTGAACCTTCCAAGTCATCTGGGTGTTACGGATACCATCGAATTCTTTGATAAACTTTTTCAAGGATGAACGGCATGGCTTCTTCAGAGAATCACCTTCCAGATATGACAGCATAAGTGGAAACCAGTATTCATGAAGGTAGATCATGATGTATTGGTCAATCAGTGAATCTAGATTATCTGCTAAACTGCGAGGGAGTAATTCTGGATGGCACTTCTTCTGCAGAACATAATATAGGTTATTCAAGACGAATATGTACCTCTGTCCCTTTTCTCGGAAAATCATTTCTGCAACTTCCTCGAGCTTGAATACCAGACAATTAAATACGTCAGAACAAGGGCCAGTATTGTAATCTCCAGATTCAAGTATTGACTGCACCATATCTCTGTTACGGCGGAAAAATTCCAGGACTTGGATGAAAACAAAGGTCGCTGGATGAATGGTAGATAATCTGCTGCTATAGATGTTGTTATTTGAAGTCCTCTGAATTACTCCTTTGAATGCATTCACCATCTTATTGACAATACCAGCAACCTCACCAGATCTGCTGAAACACAAGTCTTGTATATTGAACAGGACATCAACAAGTGCGTCAAAAACAGTCAACTGTTGCGAAATATGGACATCAAACCATCTTGCATCACTGAATGAACATGCAACATCAAGGAGCTGCTCTAAAGATTGCCCGGCTACCTCTGCAAAGCATTGTTCTTCTAGTCCTTCACATAAATCCCAATTCTGCTCATGTAACTGTTGCTTACTTAAACCAACAAGTTTGGCAGTTATTTTGAGTCTTATGACCCAAGTCAGTATTGTTTCATTGGTCAACTCACGAGGATCTCCAAAAGGTTCTGTGTTTGAATTGAGAATTAATGTGTTCCCATGTACATCAGACAGCCTGTAAAATGGACAAGATTCAAACTTCGGAATGATGTAGAAACACACTATTGTAGGAGAAAGAGGCTTTCTGGAAGTAGAAATTGATAACTAACTAAAAAACACTATTGTAGGAAAAAGGGCACAATACGCTATAGGAAAAGTAATGTTTATGTTTAGTGCAAAGCGTCAAGGTAGTATTTTTCGTGTGTCATACGGCAGTGAGTCAAAACCTTCAAACGATTGAAATGAAAAGAGTTGGTGGATACATGATAAGATTGTCAACAAGAAGGCTGATAAATTGCATCAAAATGGGTTTCACTGGGCAGTTTGCTGGTGAGGAAATAAATGTTACTACACGGAGAGGAGTTTTTTACTACTCCCTCCGATCCGTAATTAGTGTTGTTAGGTGTGTAGAAATTTGTATGTTCGTAGTGTAGACTCCATGACAATTTATTTGAATCGGAGGTAGTAGATATGCTATGTGCAGGAGCAATAACAAGCAAAAGCTCTAGGTAGGTACACGTAACTTGTCAAGTGTGATGAGAGGGAAAGTGTCTTATTTGCAGCTTCTGCTTAGAGTAAGAGTTTCTTGTTTGTAGAGAACAAGCAGGAGAACTGCCCATATTTGCATCAAGCAAGAAGATAAAAAGATACATCAGACAATTAAGCACGCACGACCAAATATTCTTGAGAGAGGCAAAGATGATGACCAGAGCCATTCTCCTTTCGCTACTGAACACATGTTTGTTCCTTTCTTTGGATGTGAACTTAAATCAGGGTGCCGAGGCAAATTTTGGATGTGGTGGTAGAGATCAAAGTGTATTGATAGACTGAATGTTCTCGGTGTCCTACAGGCTAGATGGTTTCATAGCCAAGCACTAAAGATGTAGCACCAAATTTGTTCAATACTAATTGCCAGAGGAAGAACAGGAAAGTATCCTAGAAGGATGGCAATGGTGAAGTTGGCTGTGAGTCTAAGAAAAAAAATTACACACCATAGTGATTGGAGGAGCTGGTGCCCCTCTGGCGTCAAATTGGCCGAACAAGGAGCACATGATGTGGTTGCTTAGAACTGGTCAACTATGACGAATACTCTGTAATACAGAAGGAAGGAGGATAGTTTGTCAAGTAAAACTCTGAAATTATTTTGAAAGCATCAATTGTAAACAAATGCTTTAAGTATTTATTTATTCTGCATACTACTCCTTCCGTTCCTAAAGATAAGATGTTTTAGTCTTTTTCCACATTCATATGTACACAAATGTATTTAGACATGTTTTAGTGTGTATGTTACTCTCTTTTTTTGTGCACCTAGACAACATTGTGTAACACCTAAAACATCTTGCATTTAGAAACCAAGGGAGTAGTTGATAGCAGGATTTTCTGGCTGGCCAACTGATATAAGGCTATGGCTGGACAGCCTGCTGTGTCCCTTGAGCATGGAAAAGCTGGACATGGCAGTTTACGCTGCTTTGAACATCAACATTTGCAAAACGTGCCGGTGCAACATTAGGAAAAGAAGAAACCACGGGGATTCTTAAGTTACATGGAGGCGTGTCTCACAAGCGCTAAACTGGACTGTTGTTCCAATTGATACTCACGGATTCTTCCATTGTACTCTTGGGGGTCCAAAGTGTAAGGATAACTTCTTGGGTTGGACGCTTCTGTTTTTGGTGACTGCGTGGGCAATCTGGACTTCAAAGAATGATAATGTTTTATAGGGGAAAATCTGCCCTTCTTCACTTACGAAAGTGTTTGAGGCTTCCAGTTTGCTTTCATGGTAGAGGCTGATGCTGCCGGCAAAGCGTAAAGGAGCCTTGGACATCAAGGTGGAGAAAGCATGGCTCGGAAGCTCCAAAACCTGGATGTTGGCAGGCGGAAAAAAACTGGCTGAAATGGTTCTTTCGGTGTCTAGTTTGCTTCTGTGTTGGGCTTTTCGTTTATGTTTTCTTTACTGTGCTCCTGCGTGACAGCCTGAGGCTCCTGCTTGTATTCGTGGTAGATGGCTAGACCTCGTAGGAGGAAGCGGTTTGTTTTGGTCATGTTATTCTGTTTCCTAGACTGTAGCTGGAATCCCCAGCTGAGTTTGTAACAAAAAACTGAACCTCTCGAGCTTTCTATAAAGCTGAACCGTCTGGGCCTTATTCTAAACAAAACACAGGTCTGGTTTGTACACAACAGGAAATGAGCATTTTAGCAGTGGAATAGATTGTCGTTTAGATCATCTATCTAGTTGAAACACATTATGGTTCTTGTTTAACAGTCAATTGGTTCTAGCTCCCTGCCCGGATTGTCTTGGATCCAGGAACCATGCGCAACTCCTAAAACAGGAACAAAAAAGACAAGTCGAGAAAGAGAAATGGAAAAGATTGACAGTAAATGGGGATGGGAGGAGTTGGTGCCCCGCCTGGTTTTTTTTAAGAAAAATAGGGGTTGCCCCCCCCCCCCCCCCCGTTCCATTCATAGCTGAACAAAACCGCGCCGAAGCACCGAGTCACAGAAGGTTTTACAGCGTTCGAACCCGGCAGAGGCACAGGGCTAGATTTGAGGCATAGTATGGCCTTATTACAAAAACGAGAACCAACCAAACAACGACAGCAGCTACACTAGAATTACGGCGACACCGCCCAGTCAGTGAAAGCTGTGAGGTTCCGGTGGCGATCTTCATCGGACAGGTTCAGGGAGGGATCCAGGCAATCCGCAGCAGCTCCCCACGCATGCGCTCCAAGATCCTGAGCCCACGATCCAGCAGCGTCGGAGTTTTGGACAGCGGCCGCCAACGACACAGCAAGTCGATCATTTGCGTCCAAAGCACCTTGATGTTTACCCCGCCTCTGGTTTTAAACTGTGAAAAGTTGAAAACCCATATAAGAAACAAGGAGCACAAGATGTGCTTGCCTGGAATTGATTACCAGATGGAGCCTACACTGCAATCTACAAGAGAGGGCCAGGTAAGACATCACCATGAAGCACTAACAGGAAACAAATGTGTTTTAATAGCCTGTAGTGTCCCCTGAGAGTGGGAAAGCAGGACATGGCAGTTTACGTTGCTTTGAACATCAACATTTGCAAGACAGTATTTCCGTTATCTTGGTAATGGAAAAAAAGTTGGATTTTTTTTTTGCAAGACAGGTGCGGATGCAACATTGGGAAATGACAAAACCGACCGTTTAGAATCATCTGATTGTAACCGATTGAGAGCTTGCAGTTTAATTCCATGTTCCGCTTGTCACACAGCCGCCAGCATAGAAACAAAAATGACAATTTCAGAAGAGAAAAAGGAACCCCTTCGTTGAAAGATAGGTGTAGATGTAACATTTCGAAGGAAAAAACCGCATTGATGGTTTCCAAGACGGGTATCTATAGATTGTTTAGATCATCTGGTTGACCAGATTGTGGTTCTTGTGTATGAATCAACTGACTATAATCATCTATTTGAACATCTAGTTTAGCTCCCGGCCCCGCTTGTCTTAGACACATAAAACACGCACAACCGCCAAAAAAGGAACATTAAGGACAAATACAGAAAGGGAAAAAGAACCCCTGTTTGTTGAAAAGAAGGCATAATAATAATTATAGAAAAGAACAGAAGTGCGTCCCACTCTAGTAAAAGTAACCAAAAGCGCTACCACAACAACGGACATGAACTCCAACTGATTGACTGATGAGTACTTATTGAATAAAGTCAATCGAACATAGAAACCACTGGCAGGAAACAAATGCATTTGTTTTTCCATTTTGCAAAGTCGATGTCCCATGAGGGTGGAAAAGCAAGACATGGCAGTTTAGCCTGCTGTGGACATCAACATTCGGTTCTAGTTCCCTGCCCGGGTTGTCTTGGATCCAGGAACCACACGAGGCAACCGCCGAAACAAGAACAAAGAAGACAAGTCAAGAAAGGGAAATGGGAAAGATTAACAGTAAAGGGTGATGGGAGGAGTTGGTGCCCCTGTGGTTTCAAACTACCAAAACCCATGTATCACCACTAATATAAAAAGAAAAATCTAATATAAAAAGAGAGAGAGAGGTGGCAGATCCAACAAATCCTGTCCATTTAACCAGCTAATCTGACGACCTAAAACGCAAGCATGATTAGCGCTAAACGAAGGCGGAGCGGAACGCAGCGAAACGCTAATACATTATTTCCAATCTAATGGCACAAAATCCCCCCGACACCGCCTGCAGTTTCTCCCCTCGACGACGCACTCCTCAGACTGCCAGCGCCGCCTGCCGCTCGCCGTCCTCCTCCGCACTGCCCGGGCCAACGACGCTGATCGCCGTCCTCCTCCGTCTGCAATTCCTCCCTAGGCAGGAGAACTGCGCTCCTTAGGATCTGCAAGAGGACGCAGCAGCCGCCGCCGCTCGCCGCTCGCCGTCCTCCTCCTCACTGCACGGGGCAACGACGCTGCGCGTCGCCTGCACTAATACGCCTGCAATCCCTCCCTAGGCGGGAGAACGACGCTCCTTACGATCTGCAGGAGAACGCAGCCACCGTCGTCGCTGCACTGCCCGGGACAGGAAGCGGCCGTTGCACTGCCCCGCCGGCCGCCCTGGACGACTCGAGGTAAAGTCGGCCTCCGCTGCACTGCGCGCCTCAGCTGCACCTGCCATCCCTGTACAAACGGATTCAAGGTATCCCTGATCTGATTCTTGGTTTTGCATAAATAGGAAAACTATACCTTGTTCAGAATGGCTAGCCAATCTCTGATGCAAAATTGGAAGTATCTAAGCTCTCGGACGACATAACCCTGGAATTGAGACCACACAGGGCAGGGATCATATCTGAACTCATCAATTGCCTTTGACCCGGAAGCATAGCCAACGGCTAAGCAGAGACTGTATCAGGGAACTGATCGCTTGGTAATGTATATACTCCAAAGGTGGCATATCGTTGTCTTCACTTTCCTGCTCAACTTGCATCTCCTTAGCCCCTAACACTTGCACATGTTCTCATAGCTCCTGGTCTACCTTCTGGTTTCCTATACCTTCTTACATCTCAAACCCATCGTGTGCATCAGTTCCTTCTGGAGCCACCCTAACAGTGACTTCTGGTTAGTGACTCTGTCAGGAACTGAGCTCTGTTTCAGAGGATTTAGCACTGGCCTCAAGTTTCTTGACCATGAGAGCACTGCCCATATGGATCCACGGCCCTACCTCAACAAAAAAATTATAATCGCCCTCTGAAAACAAGGTGATCACGAACCACTTGGGTTTAATTGGGGCAAAATTCACCCCAATCCTGAACCTCCAAATAGCACTGAAGTTTTCCGTCAGAGTCTCTTTCGTATCTTTGATACTACGCCCCTAAAGCCCTGCCACCGCACTGCAGCAAGTAGAAATTCATCCATGGACAATTATGTCCGAACATATAATTTTTGGGCTTCTCGGAGAAGGTTATTCCATTGATCGATTCATATTACTCCATGAATAAATGCATTTTGAAGCTACACGCTGTCATTACATGTTACTACACGCTTGCATATTTGAGATCCTTTTATATTTGAAAACCATGCTTTATTCACTCTCGATGGAGAAAATATGTCATATTGGTTTGCATAATGTCCAGGTTGTACTTAATGTTGTGTATGCGTTATGGTTCAAGAATTGCCAATTTCTCTAAACCACAACGGTTCACATGCTACTGTGATTTGCAAACATATTCCTTCGTACCATTTTCTTCTTACGAACAGGGAAGGAAAAATAGACATGTCATCCTCTACGTGTGTTCCATTTCAGGACATAACCAACGGGCAAAGCCAAGGTGATTAACTACACATGAGACTCAGTGTCATTATTCTTATGTGATTAAATGGTAAACTGTGCCATATATGCAGATCCTAAGGAGTGAAAAAGGCAAAGGGATAGAGAGAGATATGCAAAAAATAGAGACGACATTTAAAGCACCAGCGCCAAACACAAGAGCTTAAAAAGCAGTCAACAATCTCAGTGAATGGCTATAACACAATCTGTCATACACCAGCTACTGAACGATCGGGGATCACCCAACAACAATACATAACGCCTGAACAAGGTGATCTGTTTTATATATTGGTCGCATATTTATTGTTTGCAAATATATGAATGAAATGCTGATTTTCCATGCGTAATTAATTTAGGTGGCGAGTTAGGTTTTCCATGTGTTCTCAGGCCATGCAACTGAAAATCAGGAGTGCAATAGATGGCGAGTTAGGTGGCTGCTTTCTCCTGGGTAATGGCAGTAGGACGAGTCTGTTAGTGTCACAACTCTTGTGTTGCTTCTTTGCTTCAGATGATTGTGATACTACAAGTTATAGAAAAGGCTCTTATACAACAATATCCAAGTTAAGATGAAACTTATATATCTTTTTAAACTCCCCTTCTGTGGCAAGATTATGGGGCATGGAATAGCATGCTATGAAGGATAAGGAACTAAAACTTATTTCCACTTAGATGAAGGATAATATTTTTATGTATCTTATCTCCAAAATGATTCCTGACAATTGAAAATTTATGAACTTCTGGTTCATCTTACCTCATATTTTGCATGTTAGTTTGCAATTACATCCAACCTTAAACATCACTGCTAGGCTGTACATTGTTGTTTGAAAAATTAACATTCATTATTCATTTTTCTACAGGTCGGTTCTACGACAGATGGTGATTTGCCATAAAGGAGCATTATTCCCGTGGAAGTTCAGTCAAATGCTTCCATGGCTCTATACGTCTACAAGGGAGGAAGCGCACTATGGCTAATATGCCATAATATTATGTGATAACTTGAGTAATTTGTACTGCTTGTTTTGTGCTAAGTAAAGAAAGAAGCAAGTTTATGTCCTGAAAGATGCGTCTTATCATCTTTGTTTAGTCATGCAAATCCTTTATTATTTTGGCAAGTTTGAGTTGTCCCAAATAAATTAGAACACTCTTTGGGTCATGTCAAAAATCATTTATTTTGTGACAGATTTTCTCAACTAATATATTGCAAGTTTATGACTTTTGATTACTTATTATAATCACTTCAATGTTTTTTATTGGAGCGAACCTTAGTGATCTTGCCGAGTTTAGATAAAATTGTATGTTTAAATTAGAATTTTTCTATATTTAAAGTATATTATGCGAATGTTTACAATAATCGCTCACGAGCACCGAAGTAAATTTTTCTAAACGATGCGGAAAATATGACAAATAACTTCATGATATTACACGTGCATTGCACGTGCACTTTTACTAGTACGAACCAAGGAGCACAAGATGTGATTGCGTGGAACTGGTAAGCACTGCAGTCTACGAGAAAGGGGGATAGTTTGGCAGGCACGACATTACTTGGAAAGTACCGGCAGGACACAAATGCATTGAAATATTTTTGCCATTTTGCATAGTCGATACCCCCTGAATGGAAAAGCAGGATGTATGGCAGTTTGCCCTGCTTTGAACGTCAACATTTGCAAGACAGGTGCGGATGCAACATTGTGAAAGGACAAAGGGCGACAGTTTTAGAATCAATTGATTTTAAGGGATTGACAGCATCCAGTTTAGCTACCAGTCGCGCTTTTCTTGGACACACAAAAACAAGCATAGCAATGGGAATGATCGATCACAGATCAAATGATGAGTAGGAACGGGGGAAACACCGGATTAAACAAGGTACGGAATCAAAGCAAGCATACAGAAAGAAGCACGGACGCACACTGGCATACCTGTGCAGGCCGTTGCCATGTCGAGCGTCTCCCCGTCGCGGCGTCGGGCTGGAGACGAGGAAGAGGCGGGCGTCCCCTGCTTCAAGGGACCGGATCGGTGGGTACCAGAGGTGTCGATCGCTAGGGTGGCCTCCCAGTCCCTCGTCCTGGTCATCGTCGTCGTCATCGCCGCCGCTCCAGTCGCAGTCGGCCAGGCGCTGGGTGAGGGAGGGGATCGAGCCGGCCCCACGGGCGACGGCGGCGCCGATGGCCGCGATCCAAGAGAACGCGGCGGCCTCGGGTCTGGTCGTCGGCGCGCGGGAACCTGGGCAACAGCCTCCTGGGCCCGGCGCGCAGCTGGTCGTCCGCCCGCGGGAACCTGGGCAACAGCCGCCTGGCCCCGGCGCGCAGCCTCCTGGAGCCCCGGATGACCCCGGCGCGCAGCCTCATGGAGCCTTGATGAGCAGGTCTCCGGGCATGGCGAGGACGACGTATACACGCATACACACTCATCCCAGTAAATACGTAACTATATCCTACCTTTATGAGCAACTTTGAAAGACCGAGTCGTCGAAACAACGCTTAAAATTAACAAACCACCACAGACGCCTCGCTTTCGACGGGACCGTCGTCTCGTGCTGAAAAATAGGATTTGAACTTTGATGGGTTGGGTACAACCACCCTCCTAACCATCTTGGCACGAACAAGTTCTCTCTGCACATCTAAATTCAAAATTCAAGTTTGAAACATTTCTTTCTTAAAAACATACTCCCTCGGCTTCAAATTATAAAATGATTTCGACATTTTAATGTGGGCTACTAGTAGCCTACTAACAAGTCAAGAAAAATTGCAAGTTAGGTGCAAAATCATAAGATCACACGTCATCGTGTCTAAGTTATGGAATTTCGAACCTGGTTAGCAAGTAGCAACCGGGATCGCTTTGTGAATTCTCTAAAGAACACACTTATCACCATGTTTAATTAAGTTTCATAACTTACACAGGCATAGATGTATCCGTTCCCGGCATACGTGGTTTTCCAACTTGAAAATACAGTACTATGTTCTGTATTTCTGTTCCCTCTATGCTGAGCAATACGACCATATTGGATCCCTTCGGGGACATCTGATAAACATGGAACGATACACTAGCTATTGATGCTGGATTTCAGGAGGATATTATGATTGAGACCGATGCAAGTAGTGAATTTGTGATCAGAGTCAAATTATGAGCGTTCTGAAATTGCGTTCTCAAATTATGAGGGTGGGCCACGGGGAATTGATACCTGAAATGAAGCTTAGGCATCAATTCGTCATAGTGGAACCTGCGTGGCTCTAGACAAACCTCTCGCCCCTCCCCACCCCACCGCCGGCGGCCATCTCGGCCGCTGCAACCCTGCGCGCTAGCTCCCTCTGCGGCGCATGGGCTCGCCTACCCTGCTGATGACCCCCAGGGTCGCTCCTTGCAACCAGGCGGAGAGGGTGGATCTCTCGGCGGCTAGCTCAGATCTGATGGGCTCTCCACGCTCCTCTCCTTGGGGTAGAGTTCTGGAGGATTCTTTTGCTGCGGTCGCGTGTGATGGGTTCACTACGCCTCCGCCATCCCGCCCGGCTCCCCGGGTCGTCGGCAGTGTTGGCTCGCATGCGCAGGTCCTGTCACCTCCCCCTGCCGCCATTGATGGGCAGCAGGTGGGATGGATCGATGTGGTGAGCAAGAAATCACGGAAGATTGCCAGGCGCCTGGGCAACCGCGTCAGACCTCCAGCTCTCACCGGCATCCCGATCCGCAAGGAGGATTTGCTTGGCCTGTGCTTCCGCTGCCTCTCCCCGCACCACCGCATCGCGGCCTGTAAGGGACCGGTCCGTTGCCTCCATTGCTTCCAAGCAGGCCATATTGCAAAGGAGTGTCGTGCTCACTCGCTGCCTACAAAAGCCCTCCTACCTTCCCACTGCATCCGCACCATACCTTCGCGTCGTCCAATCTCTCCAAGTGCCCGCTCTCCACTGCTCAAAGGGCCGCCTCCGCCCCGCCTTTCTGCTCACCAGCGCTTGGCTCCTCCTGTTCCACCGGTGCCACTCTCCTCGCAAACCACTTCATTCCAACAACAGCCGCCGGCCACCTCTCAAGCCACCTCCTGCACTAGCTTCCCCGCCGGCATTCAAGCCAGGCTGGTGTTCCCGGACCCCACAACCCCTCCTCCGCCACCAAGAAGCGACACACCTCCGATCCCCATGGCGGCATACACTGCTCCCGAGTTCGACACCGCTGACCTCCCCGTGGCCCACCCTTTCGCCCCGGGCGGCTCGCTGCGCCGGCGCGACCTGGGATTCTGCACCCTGAGCCTCAACAATGAGATGCTCGCTGACGAAGCCGCGCTGCGCGAGCGCGCGGTCACTCTCGTGGTACTCGACAACCGAGAAGACTTCTGGCCCGCCAAGGTGCAGGAGGCTATCCTTGCTGAGTTCTATGAGCTCCGGCAGGAAGACGTCAACGTGAGCCTCTACATCAACGACTCCTTCCTGGTGCGCTGCTCCGACAGAGCCTCCCGCGACCTGCTCGTCAACCAGGCGGTCTTTCACTGTGGCGGTGTCCCGCTGCAGCTCCGCCCTTGGTCGCGCCTGTACATGACCGAGCAAGTCACTCCGCGGTACCGCGTCCGCGTCTTCATCGAGAACCTCCCGGCGCAAGCTTTCACGGTGGAGACCGCGCGCAAGGTGTTGCCGTCGTGCCACCTGCACACGGTGGCGGTATCCTCCGCTGACAAGTCAGACCTCTCCTACTTCGTCGTCTATGCTTGGGTTCACGACCCCGACACCATCGACAAGGTCGTGGCCATCGATCTCCCCGTCGTCACGCCCGAGCTGGGAGCTGGGAATGACCCCTTGGCTGACCACGGCTTCACCCCTCCACCGTTGACAAGGGTCTACGCCATCGTCCACCTCGACTGTGTCGTCCACCACCCGCTAGACGCTGCCGCGCGACCACCGGGCAGTGGGGATGGTGGTGATGGCCACCCCGGCGCGAGGAGGTACCCTTGGGGTCGCAAATGGGTGGACGGTACATCTGCCGGTCCGCAGGGCCTCGGCATGGCCACGGCCGGCTCTTCCTCCGTCTTCGATCGCCTTGGTGAGCTGAGGCCGCGTCGCCAGCGGAGGCGTGCCTACGCTTTCGCTCCGGTGGGGCTAGTTGCGGCGCCGACCTCGCCGGCGGCGACTTCAACGGCGGCCGTGGCGCTGCAGGCGGTCGGCGCGCCGCCCATGCCTAGGGCTGGCGTGGCGCTGCGTCGCAGCTCCTCCTGCCCGTCCATCCACGCTCCTGCTGACGTGGCGCCCGTGGGTCTCCAGACTGCCTGCGTGCTGCGCGACCCAGTGGCGTCCGTGACACTGTCTGAGGGCGCTGCTGCATCGACAGTTCATCTGCTGCAGCCGCTAGGTTCCAACCCTGCGTACGAGGAAGAGCTGCCTGCCTCCCTTCAGTTTGCCCAAATTGATTTGGTCACGGGCGACATGCAGACCCAGCCTGTGGTCAAAGATGCGGCGGTGGCTGAGGAGACGAACTCATCAACAGCTGCCCCACTCATCCATGTTGGGCCTCCACTGCCCACCATGGCAGCCCCTGTTCAGGTGGTGGGCCGGCCCACCAGCCCAACTCGCAGCCCAGCCGAGCTCCTGCAGGTCTTCTTGGCGCAGGTGGGCGAGCAGGTTACTCCTGGGCTAGTCCGTGCGCCTCCACTGCTGAACTTAGGCGCACCCAGCCGCCGCCGGCCGCGCCAACCTCCACCGCCGCCCTCCAGATCCAGTGCTCGCATTGCTGCTACGGCTGGCTCGCGTGCTGGCTCCGTTGTCTCTCAGGCGCAGCGCCTTATCTGCAAGAAGCTGGGGATGCCCGCCTCTGAACTTGAGGAGCAGGAACTGCTGAGGAGGAAATACGAGGCTGCCTTCTCCAACCTGTCAGTGCCTCAGCTGGCGGCCCTCGACGAGCTGGCAACAAAGGCCACCATGCGCGGGGTCGCGGCGCAGGGGGCCGCGCAAGATGTTTAGCATCTGCCCGCGGGTCTGTGTGCGGATGTAACACCTGTTGTCTTAAGTTTCTTAATGGATCAGTGCAAAGTTATGGTGTGGAATGTTAGGGGGCTTAACTCCATTGCTAGGCAGTCAGTCGTTTGTCAGTTTGTTAGAGACCATCTTATCTCAATTGTCTGTATCCAAGAATCAAAAGTTCAGTTAGTGTCGTCACAACTTGTTCTTGATGCTTGCGGTCCACGGTTCAGAAACTTCCTGTCTGTCCCTTCTGTCGGAGCCAGTGGAGGTTTGATCATTGCTTGGGATGATCAGGTTGTGCAGCTGCAGGAAATTGCCTCTGGACAGAACTTCATTCTTGCTTCCTGTGTTTCCCGTGCTTCGGGTGCTCTATGGTTCATTTGCAATGTGTACGGTCCGCAAGGCACCGTCGAGAAAGTAAATTTCCTTGCCGAGGTGAAAACTGCTGTTGATCACATTCAGGCGCCGCTGGCAATCCTCGGGGATTTCAATCTGATTGCTTCGGCGGAAGACAAGAGTAACGGGGCTATAAACAGAGGTCTGATGCTGGCTTTCCGCCGATTCATCAACGAGCTTCATCTGAAAGATCTGTACCTCCATGGTCGTCGCTTCACGTGGTGCAATGAGAGAGCTGCCCCCACCTCTTGTCGGTTGGACAGAGTTCTGTACAACAACGCCTTTCAAGACCTGTTCCCTGAATCGCTGCTCCAAGCGATCTCCTCCTCTGCGTCTGATCATGCACCACTCATCCTTTCAACTGCGGCGGCATTCAAGCACTGCAGACGCTTCCGTTTCGAGACCTTCTGGTCGCGGCAACCTGACTTCCTCGACCAGGTCAAGCAGGGATGGGACAACGCGCCCAGCAGCAACAACGAGTTTCTGAACTTGCACAGGAAATTACAACATACTGCCACACACCTTCAGAGCTGGAGTGCACGGCTAATCAGCGACCTCAGGCTGCGCTCTGCTATCGTCAATGAGCTGATCTTCAGGCTGGACGTTCAGATGGACTCTAGGACACTGTCGCCGGAAGAGCAGCAGTTCCGGAAAGCTATGAAGATGAAGTGCCTCGGCTATGCCGCGCTTGAGAGGTGCATGTGGCGCCAACGCTCGCGTTTCCTTTGGCTCAAGGAGGGCGACTGCAATACGAAATTCTTTCACATCAAAGCTTCGGCAAGGCGGCGAAAAAATTTCATCCCTACTGTCACCGTGGGTGATACCACCTCCGTGGATCAGAACTTCAAGGTTAATGCTTTCTGGGAACATTTCAATCAGTTGTTGGGCACATACAAGACCAGTGCTGCATCTCTGAACATGCAAACGCTGAACTTTCCAAACACGCAGCTGGCCTCTCTATCTGAACCGATAACTGAAGACGAGGTCCGCGCGGCAATTTTTGACCTGCACCCAGAAAAGGCCCCGGGACCTGACGGCTACACTGGATTATTCTACAGATTAGCCTGGCCGATAATTAAAGGAGATGTTATGCTTGCGATGCGGAAGATAGAGGCTGCCGGCACACAGGGCTTAAACCTCCTCAACAATGCCTTACTCATTCTCCTGCCAAAAACCCCCGAGGCAGCGAGGCCCTCCGAGTTTCGTCCTATAAGCCTTGTTCACAGCTTCGGAAAGATTTTCACCAAGATACTAGCCACAAGACTTCAACCCCTCATGCCTAGTCTTGTAGCCCCGTGCCAGAATGCATTCATAAAAGGGAGGTCAATACATGATAACTTTATGTACGTCCAGGGGGTAATTCACACGCTAAAGAGAAAGAAGATCCCTGCCTTGATGCTCAAGCTTGATATATCAAAGGCCTTCGACTCAGTTTCTTGGGAGTTCATCATCAAACTACTGGTTGCCAGGGGCTTCGGCCATGCCTGGATAAGCTGGATTACATCGCTGCTAAGCACCAGTTCCACTCGCATTGTTGTCAACGGAGAGCTTTCTAATAGCATATACCACATGAGAGGGCTTCGGCAGGGAGATCCCCTCTCCCCGCTGCTTTTCGTTCTGGTAATGGACTGTCTTGGCAGGATGCTTGAAAAGGCTCAGCATGATCAAATTCTTCCACAAATTGGCAATCAGGTCCTGCGTTTCCGGTCTTCTCTGTACCCTGACGATGTTGTCATCTTCCTGCGACCCGAGCTGCATGACCTTCAGGCAACCTTTGCGATTCTAGATCTGTTTGGCTCTGCTACTGGTTTACTCACAAACATTGCGAAGAGCTGCATCATCCCAATTGCATGCGCCAACATCAACCTCAATTTTGCATCCTTGTTTGACTGCAAACTGGACTGTTTCCCGTCAACATATCTGGGCCTACCGCTCTCTGACAAGAAGCTGAAAAGAGAGGATTTCCAGCGTCTTCTCGACAAATTCATGAAGAAGTTATCTTGCTGGAAAGCGAAGTGGATATCGATGGCTGGTAGACTCACCTTGATCACCTCGGTGCTATCGGCGTTACCCGCCTATCAGCTCATGGCTATTCTGCACCCCAAATGGCTGCACAAGGAATTGGACAAACTGCGGCGCGCCTTCCTCTGGGCCGCTTCGGACAAAGTGGTGGGCGGGAAATGCCTCGTGAATTGGGCGACTGTCTGCTTGCCCAAGCAGTTAGGTGGGCTGGGCATTCCAAATCTTTACCTTCAGAGCATCGCGCTACGCGTGCGATGGCTGTGGCAGCAGGCCACCGACCCGAGCAAACCCTGGGCTGGTCTTGCTCTACCTCATGATCGCGCCGCAACGAACCTGTTCAGAGCTGCAACTGAAATTCAGATTAACAATGGCTCGTCAACACAATTCTGGAAGTGTCACTGGATGGAAGGCGTTCCCTTGAGTGAACGATTCCCGCACCTATTTAAACATTCCAGTGGCAAGGCCATCTCAGTGCGGGAAGCGATCTGCAACAGAACTTGGGTGGCGAATATCCGTGCAAATCCACCTCGCCAGGTTCTTGTTGAGTACCTGATGCTATGGTCCCTGCTTGATAGTAACGCGCCAACCACTTTCAACGAAGACGATGATGTGGTGTCGTGGCGGCTAACCCCCAATGGACAGTACAGCGCGACATCGGCCTACCGTGCTATGGTTCTGGGGCGCTGTAAAACCCCGGTGTTTGATCAGGTTTGGACCGTGAAGGCTACGCCGAAATGCAGGCTGCATGCTTGGCTGCTTCTGCATAACAAATGTTTGACAGCCGACAACCTGGCTAAGAGGGGTTGGCCTCATGATCCGGTCTGTAAGCTCTGCAATACCGTGCCTGAAACTGGACCTCACCTTGCAGCGTCTTGCAGCTTCTCCATACAGGTCTGGAACCAGCTGCTGCTTAGGCTGGATATTCCTCGAAGATTTGCCCCAGCTGCTGATTGCTCTAGCCTAAAGGTTTGGTGGCGGAGGTGCTCAAAGCTGACACCTCTCGTGATGGTTGGCCGTTGGCGCACGATCGCGCTTCTTACCTGGTGGCAACTCTGGAAAGAGAGAAACAACCGTATCTTCAACAACAAATACACTACTTCGTCGGTGATCGTTGACAAAGTGATCTCGGAGCTGGCCCTTTGGAGGTCAGCCGGAATTCTTGGCACGGCGCCTCTCCCTGGCGACTAACTGCTGTTGGTACAATTCACAGAGATGTTCTTTAGCTCTTTGCTTTCTTGTGTTCGTAGTTAGATATTCTTTCTTGCTTTTTTCCCATTCATTCTTTCTTTCACTTGTAATACGTATGTTACCGGCATTTGTTCCGGCTTCTCTTAATGCAATTTGACGCAGCGCTCGCTGCCGTCAGTCCAAAAAAGAAATTGCGACAATTCTGGTTGATATTCGTGAGCTGAGTGGGATGTGCACGTCCTTTTCCTTGAAATTTGTCCGTGTAGCAGCGAATTAATTGGCGCATCTGTGTGCTAAGCAGTGTAGTTCAGATATGAGGAGGTGTATGCATGTATCATAATCCAAACTGAAACAACAAGTTTTTTACGCACTATTATCCTTAATATGGTGCCTAAACACATTATTTCAAAAAAAAAGGAAAGTTTTTAATGAGACGGCTTGCTGACTTAATATATTTGATTCGCAAAAAAGAAAAATACTACCATATTGGAGGTACCATGAGATCATTGGCGGAGGACGGAAAAAAATTGAGAAGGCGGACTTTGAAGCATGAAAAGAAGTGCCATAGAAAGATCACTAATTCGACATAGAAAAATGGCTAATTTGCCATGATTAGTGAATTGATAATTCCTCTCACACCACTAGCCACCGATAAATTGCAAAATTTGGAGAAATAAGTTGCATTTATTAAAATAATTCGTTGCTTACTGTCTCTTTTTTACAAGCGATCTGCCTTGCTTCACTTTTCTGCTAACATGAGTTTCTGTAGGCCGAACAACCGAGCCAGTGCATCCAACACGGCCCCTACTAAACAACCGTGTGCTAGCCCACATCTTCCCTTCTCTTTATTTTCCAAAAGAACGCCTAAGAACACATGAACCGACAACCGTCAAACTTGGAAAACAGGATGCATAATATACTTGATCTTTTGGCAAAAATCAAGGTAGGGCAGCCACCCTACCTTTCTAATACCTCCTCACGCAAAAACAACACCTTTCTTATATCTATTCTTGGTTGAACCGGGGGGCAGAATAGCAGGTGTGGGAATTTATAGTGGATAATCCAAATAATGCCACATTCATATTTGAAAAATTGAAAATGGATGCGGTAATATCCAAATTCGGACGAAAATGGATATATATGTGGTATGTATCCAAATTTATTTTACAAACAAATATGGTGTTGACTTGGACGAAATTAGGGATATGGAAATGAATATATATGTAGCCAATTTTGTACTCCATCTGTCCCGGTTTGCAGGTCTTGCGAAAGCAGTCACTATATCGTCAATTTGATCAATGTAATACGAGTTATATATTACAAAAACAAACCATATCAACCTTTAGTTGTTATATTTTCAATTGGTATATTTTTTGAGCTACGGAACTAATTTTACATTGGTCAAATTAGCAATCAAGAGACACACCAGCTGGTCAAAAGGTTCGTGAGCACACTGTGTGCCGTTCGGGGCTAGCTGGTCAAAAGGTTCGTGAGCACACTGTGTTGGAACAGTGACAGGTGGATGTTTGTTTAGCCACACCGACTAGTTCCATCCAATCTTGGGCCTGTAAATAGTAATATTTTTCAGTGTTAGTAACTTTTTTCCCGATATTGCCAGTCAGAAATCAATATTGATATTTTGTGTGTGGCTGTTCTTTTGTTTAGATACAACAGCAGATGGTGAGCTCTGAAGTACTGTAGAGATCAACTAGACACGATCTCATCTCGCTCTTCTAAATCTGCAAATGGTGTCAACGTCAGGTGATCCAAAAAGTCCAACCTGCCAGTGCGCATGACAGTAGACGTACGTGGTGCAGCCGGCAAGGCTGTCTCGCCCCGGGAAGCAGAATGCGGTTGGCTTTTCGCAAATTGAAGTGTCGTCAATAGACAGTATCTTAGCCTCATCGACACGATAATATTTTCTTTCTTTTTTTTGACCCTGATGACACGTTATAATTAATTCCGGCCAAGTAGCTTCCTCTTGTCTCCTAGTGCTAATATATTTCCGTCCGTTATGTTCTGTCCTTTCTGTGGTCGCACATTTTTCGTCGAGTAGCATCATCTTCTCAACACAGTTCACGGACCTAAGAGCTGTATCAAGTTTTTTCCAACTGAAAGGGATGCAAAAGGGGCAAATTTGAAAATTTACTAAAACTTCAACATAAACCGAACAAGATTTGAAAATTATTCATCAAACTGACCTTTTTTTTTTCATCGTGTCCAAGTCTCGGGCGTTGTAGTACATTGCATGACATCGTAGAGTAGGGTGTCATGCATGGTACTCACTCTGTTCCACAATATAAATGCTTTAGGTGTAACACATATTGTTTAAATTCGTACTAAAATAAGTGGATATATACACTAAAACATGTCTAGATACATGTGTATACATGTTTATATGTAGAGAATGGCTAAAAAATCTTATATTGTGAAACGGATGGAGTGTACAGGATGGTGCTTTGAACAAAGATGTCGGATGGTGTTCTGAGAGGACGACGTCACATGCAATGTACCATTATGCACTACCCGAGGGCGTGGTGCAGAAAACTTTAGTACATTGTAAATTTTTGTAGATCAGGTTTCTTTCGTGCACAATTTTCAAAAAAAATGTCACTTGTATCAAATTGGCCAGAAAGGGGGAGAGAGCGAGCGGGTAAAGGCGTGAAATTTTTCCTGTTTGAGCCGTACAGGGCAGCCTCCTTATCAGTTGAAGATCATTTGTGACAGATTGGAGAGCCATGCTCTCACACCATAAGAAAATGAAAACAAGAGAATAATGTTTGCTATTTCAACTTGTCATCTGAGGATCGAACACATGCAGTAGAACTAAATACATGGAACACGAACACAAAGACCTCGATTTTCTCATACATGTGACATATCCTATACACATCCCTGACACCACAACCAGCTCGGGAAGTCGGGATCTTCCTATTACTGCAACCAGGCTTATAACCTGAAAGTATCTCACAGATGGAACATTTGGCAACACAGCCGGATGGATCTAAACATTCTAATCAATACAGAATAAATGGACTGACTTTGTACAAGTATTATACCGCTTCCTCCCACGTACTTCCTATGTTCCAAAATATAAAATGTTTTAATCTTTTTTAGCCCAAACGATATCTATACATGTTTTAGTGCAAGATTCACTTGAAACGGAATTCTCTGACTACCCCCTCCAGCCACGCAACAGTATACTTGGATCTGGCTCGTCGCATCCTCTTTGACCAGGAAGGCCAGCACGAGCTAGGATTGTCCTCCTGCAGCACCTTTTAAGAAGATTGCATATGTTGGAAGAATCAGTTTCACCATCTCTTCACGCAGTATCTCCTATTCTCCTTGAACTTATTCCGAATTTCCCATGCCATCTAGCTATCACAGTTGCTAAGGAATTCTTCAATAAATTTGTCCAGAGATGGACGTCACAGCATGTTCAGAGAATGACCATCCAGATACCTCACAAGTGAAACCCAATATTCTTCAAGGTAGCTCTTCATGTATTGATCAATCAGCGAACGGAGACTCTGCAGTTGTATATCGGAAAGGACTCTGCCTGGATGGTGCTTCAGTTCATAAACATGAATATGGTATTCATGACAAAGATGTGCTTTTTCCCCTTCACTTGGAGTATCTTTGCTGGGAACATTATTTCTGCATCTCTGACGAGCTTGGAGACCTAGTAATCAATCATGGTGAGCTCAATTGGGCAATCTCCGGTGCCAAGCACTGACCGCACCATCTCTCTTATCCCTCAAAGATCTCTCCGACCACCCGCTCCAGCCATGCAGCAGTATACTTGGATCGGGATCGGCACATCCTCTTTGACCAGTAAGGCCAGCACGAGCTAGAATTCTCCTCATGTAGTACCTTTAAGAAGTTTTCATATTTTGGAAGAATCAATTTCACCATCTCTTTACGCAGCATGCGCCTGAGCTCAGTTCGAACTTTCCATGTCTCCTGGCTATCACAGTTGCTCAAGAATTCTTGAATGAATTTATCCCACGACGAACGGCGCGACATATTTAGAGAATAACCGTTCAGATACCTCACAAGTGGAACCCAATACTCCTCAAGGTAGCTCTTGATGTATTGATCGATCAACAAACGGAGACCCTGCAACTGTGCATGGGAAAGAAATCCTCCAGGATGATGCTTCATTTCATAAACATAGAATATGTTATTCATGACGAAGATGTGTCTTTTGCCCTTTACTTGGAGTATCTTTTCTGGGAACATTATTACCGCATCTCTGCCGAGCTTGGATACCCAATAATCAATCATGGTAAGGTCAATTGGGCAATCCCCGGTGCCAAGCACCGACCGCACCATCTCTCCGTTACGATACCAAAATTCCAGGAATCGTACAAGAAGAACAGTTGCCGGATGAATGCTAGATTCTATGTTGCTATGCTGGTCATCTGTACTAGCTCCATCAATTATTACTCTGAAATCAACCACCATCTTACGAAAAATATGAGCAGCCTTGGCCTCATTACGAATGAGCTCCCTTCTGCTGAAAGGCAAGTCCCTTGTGTTGTAGAGGGTGTCAACAACTGGGTCGAAGTTGGTCAACATTAGGAAAGGATGATGAGCAGCCCACCTTGCATTGCTTACAGAAACTGCAGCATCAAGGATCTTCTCTACAGATTGCCCGAAAATCTGTCGAAAGCATTCCTTTTTTACTTCCGGACATAACTGCCAATGCTGATCATCTAGCTCCGACCAGATCAAATGAAGAAGTTTTGCGGTAATTTTCATCGTGACGACCAAAGTCCCTGTTGATCTGTCTGTCAGCCCATGAGAATAGGCGGAGCTAATACATTGGCTCTCAACTACACCGGACAATCTGTTTCATGGAAAAACTTCAGAATGTGAGGCTAAGTGTGTACACAGCTTCAGAAAGTATCATATATATCGATATATCAATTACAGATCACAGCAGAAACTGTTATGTACTACATGATGTATGATAGCATATCACAAGAAACCCCACAATGTAAAGGCAAACATAATAAGATTCAATGGCACATGTTCGTGTAGCGGCAGAGTATACTCTAAAGAAAAACCCAATATAGGCCAGGATAACAGTAGTACTCCATAGTGAATTGAGAAGGGGTAACTACACATAATTCCAAGGTGTACTACATATGAAGTACCATGACTCAAACATGGTCAATAAATTGGTACACTGAGAAGGGGCAATTACACATAATTCTATGGTGTACTACATATGAAGTACCACTTGTTTTGTTTAGGGTAGAAAAGTATACCGATAAATAAGTGTAACAAAAACATAAGAAAAATTACCACTTTTTAACCCTGAACTAGTGCAAAAGTTTATTTTCAACCTTGAACTCTTAATCTTTTTTCAAACAATCACCCGGAGCAAAGGCTTCTTAATCTTTTACGGAACGGAGTATTGATTAATCCATTTAATTTGACTCCCGGTCCAATCCTAACAAACAATTCTGTGACGAGTCAGACAACACGAAAGCAGGCAAGTACTGTTGCTTGTACAGTACATGTCATGACATTGGATATTTGGATTGTCAACATGTTAAGTACTAAACAAATTAGAAACAGAATACTTCAGAACAATAAGATCACATATTCCTAGGGGATACGGCTACCACATTCAACATTTAGTCTGCATATAGTAGCCAAGTATTTTCAGTGTTTTGTAAAATACCGTGGCTTTATGGAACACTGACATTGCCATGGTTTTTTAAAAAAAAATACTGTACTACCAAATTAGGACTTATCGGCTGAAAAAAAATCGGTTTCAAAGTTTGAGGCCGAAGAAGGTGAACTTTTCCATCAGGTCAAAGTAGAAAATTTGGACCTTTTTCGGGTGGGGATAGGAAAAACTCAGAGTAATTCATGAGTGAGAAATCATGAGAGGCGAAAGTACTACCAAAACTATGCGAAACAGGAAGGATAAAATATAAATCATTTAATTAGCCCATATACCTGTAGCTCAAAGCATCGGATTCTTCGGTATCACTGAACGCTCTCCGCAGCAATTCCACAGCATAGGCTTGAGGCAAGCCTCGAATGATCTCCTGGAGCGGCTGGATGAAGCCAGGGACGATGAGACGGGCAACCCCGGCATCCAGAAGGTGGATCGAGGTGTACCAGTAGTTGATCATTTCGTCGCCGTCACTGCTCGACCCGTCGGAGTCAGACGAGTCAGCTTGCGGTGGACTGACGGCGGGAAATGGCCGGGTGGTGTCTGCCATGGAGCTGCGGATGGCAGCACCGACCCGCTCGGTGTCCAGGATGTTCCCAGTGAGAGCGAGGCGGAGCTGCTTCAGCTTCTGCTGAACCCGCGGAGCTGGAGCCGCCGGGATCCGGTTGGGCCCATCAGGGAGTTCCTGGTCGACCAAACGGCGGGGCGGATGCCTCCGGCACAGCATGACGACGAGAGCGGCGACGACCGCGGCGGCGAGGCCTCGGTAGACCTGCAGCGAGGGCGGGGGCGGACTTCTGTAGACCCAGATGGCCACAGAAGCTCCAAGCGCGGCACAGAGGTAGAGGAGAGCTGCACGCGGGCTGCCGTTGTACTGAGGGGCGTGCCGAGCACGGTCCGTCCCCTGTCGTTGGGCTTGGGCATGCCGGGACCCATGGCGAGGCCGCGTGCCCACGGCCTTCGCTCGGAGTGGCTCGTGACGAGCCGCCGCACGATGCCGGGGGTGTGTCCCCACGGCCACGGGACGGTCCGCCCCCGCGCCCATGGCCTGCTGTGATCGGCACGAACGGCGCCGCCGGTGGGTGGCCGCGTGCCGAAACTGAGAGGCACCGTAAAAGAGGTTCTGCTTCACTCTCTTCCGCCCACCACTACCATTTCTGCAGCCATCAAGAGATTCGAGCAACCGATCGAGCACACGTGAAGAGATTGGCTTTCCCCCGAAGAAGAAGAAGAAGAAGAAGAGAAGAAGAAGAAGGAGGAGGAGGTGGTGGGAGAAGGAAGACTATTTGAGGCGGGTAAAGTAAGGACTGTCCAGGCGAGTATATACTCCAGGCGACCGATCCACCGAGCTGTATTATGCTCAGCTCTCCACGTCACCCATCAACCCTGGAGGTTTTTCTCTAATGATATTATCTTTTTTATTGGAAGTATGATGACATCGTCCGTATTGTACGAATCTTTGCGCTCTTCATTCGCCGTCTCGGGGTTCCGGTCTAGAAGGTCAATGTTATGTTAACGTAAGCTAGCTGAAAATAGCCACACATTTAGTCCAATGTTTTTGTCAGGGAAAACATATCAGATCTTTCTTCCTTGTTTATCCGCCCATATTAGCACCGGATAGAGTCCGGCAGATTACACAAGAGGAACCATTTGTCAAGGGAAAAATATCCCTTTGTATATTCCATCCATTAACAACACGCTGAAGAAATTCACATGCCAGATAGATTCACTAACGAAGCAATAATTAATAAAGCAGATGGATGGTGACAATTTTCGAGATGGAAAAGGATGGTGAACAGATCGTGTAATTCAGGGTGTAGTAGAAACGAAAGATGTGCTTTCTTGTTTTTATCCGAATAAAGAATAATATGTGTGCTAAATTTGCTTACATTCAGACATTTTCCAATGACTTATACAAGAAAACTGTTAATTTAATAAACTGCTAACCTACACCTCATGAATGGTTTACTGTTCTACCATCTATTTTTAACAAAATGTTGATAAACTCTAGTCTCTACAACTATCACAAAATGGCATCTGTACTGCTATCGAGTATACAACAGGAACCATTCTGAAGAAAAAATATACAAGCACAAATACAACTACCAAGCTCATGACGGCAAAGTCATTTTCCTCTTATTTCGGATATGACAAATGCAACGGCCGTGTACAAGTCCGGTTATGTCCTCTCCTCCCCAATCAGTAGCTATATACCTGTTCATCCCTCAAAGAGGGCCTTTATCTCATATTCGAGTTCCTGGCCAGTGTACTTCTTTTGTTCCTTCTTCTCGAACAAGCTGAGCACCCATGAGAGCCGGCTTCGGTTTGCCTGCAGTGCAGACAAGGAAGCCTCATATGGGGGAACAATGAGCTCCACTATCTTTTGTCTCAGTTCGTACTTGAGCTCAGCTGTGACCTTCCATGTTCTCTGCTTATCACAGGTGGCAAGAAATTCAGCAGTAAACTTATCCAAGTTCAAATGAAGTGTGTTCTTCAGAGGAACCCAATACTCATCGAGGTAGCTCTTCTTGTATAGCTGGACCATTGAAGTGAGCACCAGTTCTGCACTGGAAAAAGATGCTCCTGTACCTGTACGCCTCATGACTTGCAGAACACCACATATGTTATTCATGAGGAACATGTATTTTCGACCGTTTTCACCTCGGCACACCATCTCTGCGCCTTTCTTGAGCTCGGAGGCCCAGCAATCAACAAGCATGTGAGAGTAATGCTCATTGGTGTGGCGGGCTGACTGCAACAAATATTGCAGGCAGTGTATGAGAAGGGCATTTGCTGGATGAACTGTAATTTCGTTGCTGCTATGGATGTCCATGACAGTTCCCCTCAAAGCCTTCTCCATCTTGCGAAGATTACAAGAAACCTCACCACATCTGTTGAAATGATCTAGTTAAGAACCATTACAATAATTTATAAACCATACAGTTTAGAATTCAATCTAGGAAACAAATCATTATTATACACCCTTGTTACGTTGTTTTGGGCTAGAAATTAGTGAATTCTAATTAGCAGACTACTAACAAACCATGCGATTAGAATTGATCGGTCATTTTCCCGTATTTGAGGTGTGTTTGACCATTTGCCCTTTTCTTAGTGTACTTGATGATAATCTGCCTCATACTAATGTGGCAGTTGACCATTCGCCTGAACTCTAATATATTAAAACACTTGTCCTTTTCACCAGTCATGCCAACAAACAAACAACACGAACTGCCCCCAATTCCTTTTCTCCTATGGTTGCAATCATCATTTATTCCCTCCAGATTGCTCATGTGCCTATGTACGAACCACCAGTTAGTTTACCCCCTCCAAATTTATGTACCCAATGCACCCAAATTGTGATTATGGTTTTGCAGAGCCTGACAAGTTGCAACCCCATTTTGCACTTATTGCAAGAATTTGCATGTTGAGACAGGACTAAACATCTGTCTTCGTGGAGTTGGCGAGGCGGCGACCGCGTCGGCGTGGATTTAAGGGTAGACCGGCGCCGGAGATTAGCCAGGAACGCCGCAAGGCGGGTAGCTGGCTAAAGCAGATGGCCGCGTATAGTGGGGAGACAGAAAATGAGCTCATGGTAATGAGGAAAAGCGAGCGCGAGATGGTGCAAGCCATTGCCACGTCGCGTGAAAACCCCGATGGGTCCAGGCAAGCTAGCCCCGTCGTCATCAGACATCGGCATCCACCGCAAGATTGGCTGCCGCATCAAAGAAACGCAATTGGCACGCGCATGACAAACTACCCTGAATCCTGATCCTCAGCAACGAAAACTAAAGAAAACACGACGGCGATCTCGTCGCATATTCTCATTCTCCTGATCTCGTCGTCGCACCAGACATGCAACTGAAAGAAAACATACAAAAGCTGAACCCACGAAACGAACGCAGGCGCCGCCGCGATGGACACCCGAACGAACTACGCCCCGGCTGGGCGGAATCGCATTCGTCTCGACCCTAGCTAGGCATGCCGCCGTCCCTGCTAGTCCCGGACTCCCGGTGAAGCCGCCGTCCGAGAAGACACAAGGAGCTACCCGGCGCGGTGAGAGAAGACACGCGGGGGAGCTAGAACTACCCGGCCCGGTGAGAGTGGACACGCGGAGCGACCCGGCAAATCGACTTTGGGCGAGGCGTACTTGGCGGCAGAACGCCGGCGACAGGCGCGCGGCCGGCGCGTCAACATCACGTGCTCCGCAGCCCGCACCATTGGGCTCCTTCTGGCCTTCCGGGGGATGCGGCTGCCGGCGCAACGCCCGGGGTGTGGCTCTTGTCACTGCGGACGGCGCAGACAACAGTGCACTGCGTGGCTCGGAAAGGTGCGGCCGCGTGCTTACGGCGCGTCAGGAAGCCGCAAGCAACAAGGTGCTGCGCCTGCGCGGTCCCGAAAGGGGCGGCGGCGGGCTTACGGCGCGCCAAGAAACAATAAAGGGCAAACAACGAGGCGGCGGGCGGCGGGGCCGCGGAGGGGGGAGCACAGTACGTACAAAACGGAAACTAGAAGAAGAAGAAATGACTCGTGGTAAATGGAGCGGTACGTACCTGCCGATGCCAGCAGCGGCATCCAGCGATCGTCGAAACATGTCCATGGAGTCATCCCGTGCAGCCTCCATTAGTCCAGCCCCCGGCCGCCTCGGTTTGTGGGTGGGGAGGTTTCCTAGATCTAGCGTTTCAATCCTCTTGTAGGCTGTAGCTAGCTGAAGCGGCCGGAGGCGTCGCCATCGACGAGGGATACCGCGCTCACTCGATCCTTTGAATTTCTTATTTCGCACGAGTAGTTGTATCCTGTTCCTGTCCTGTGCAAACCAAACCGCACGCTACAAGTTGCATGCAAACAAACCTGAAAAGAAGCTAGCAGACACATGGCATATTTCTAGAAGGAGATATACACGGCGGCGCCGACGAAACTTGACTCAAGGACGAAAAAACCCTAAATCACCCGACGAGACTTGACTCTCTAGGACGAAAAACTTGAATCGCCAATCACCGGAGCATACTCAACCGTCACCCAAAGGGACAGACTATGTTACCCAATGGGTTTTCTTTTTAACGGACAAAAGTATTGCCCCCATTATTAATGAAGAATAAATTTCACAAAGGTTAAAATTACATCCCTTTGCTACTCTCTTGGAAATAGTTCGCTTCAATGTTTTGCACCCGCGGTCAACCAAAAGTCGGCCTTCTCTTCAAGCACGGGAAGGAGGGACGAACAGGGGCTAAGCCACCCATGATTCTGATTTTCTTCATAATCATGCTACTAATCACACTTGTACTTAGTGATTCTAAGCTATTTTGCCATCTCCAACATTATTTTGCCATCTAAAAAAAAAAACATTATTTTGCCCCCTCCAAACCCTGCTTCTCTTTTTACGTTCGCAAGGACAATCATGTGGAGGAAGAAAGCTTCTTTCGAAAAACATTCATCAAGGTGAGAATGCACATGCCACGATTCGGTTTCGAGCCATATCCGACATTTTCGCCACCAACATCAAAGTGTGTGGATAGGCCATTGTTAGCAATCAAGATTGTGGAGGCCAACCAAATCTTTGATGAAGCCCCAAATACGCATGTTATAGCAACGATTAACAAGGAGGTGATCCTTCCAAGGAAAATAGTTAGATTTTTATGGCTTGGTGATTTTGACCTCATCTTTTGCTGTGTTTGGTGGCAATGTCTGGGGTTTTCAACCCTCTAAATTAGTGGTAAAGTATTGCAAGCGTGAACTATGTGGGGTGCTTCCACATCCGATGTTTGATCGGTTCCCACTGAATCTCGTTGTTCGGAGCGAGTGGTTGTTGTAGTTTTCAAAACCGTAAGGGTTTATATCTCTTATCGTATGTCTTCAATGTATTATTGGACGACAAGCAAACGAAGAAAGAAGGCCGTCAGTGTGATGATCAGTTGAATTAAACTCCCGAGCGAAACAAATAAAATCTTAGGACATATTTATATACGGGCATGGTTGCGTCCTCTCTCGCTGCCGGTCAAAAATCCCGTCATTGTCATTGAACGTCGCCGCCTGATCCACTACCTAAACATCCAAGGAATCGTTCCTGATGATAACGTGAGCGTTTTACTAAATTGAGTGCTATAATTTGTTTCGCTAGAAACAAATGTAGGGCAGTGCTTCCTTTAGCCGGCGCGGCCACGTTGGAGACAAGTACATGCAAGGACACGTCGCTGGCGTCAGGTCAACAACAGTTGCGGTTTGCTGGGGAATTGCTCCGTGTTCCCACTTCCCACCGGCGATCGGTGAACTCACCGGTGACGAGCTCCCCCACCAGCCCTACCTACAGCCGATTCATGGAATCAAAGGAATATTGGCGCGGGCAAGGTTTTGGTAATAACAACCGAGGAAATGTAAAGAACTGAAGCAAGAAGCATTACCACCGACTTTCAATCCAGAAAAGATCGAACGGTATTTACAAACATAAATTTATCAAGGTGGGTATAGTTTTTTTTAAAAGATAAACAATACTATATATTAATATCACAAATATACCAATTACACCCAACCTCTGCAACAAAGGTATTACGGATGCACACTGCCAAAAAACAATAAGAAGAAGAAATTAAAAAGAAAAGTTCTGCTACAGAAGTAATAGTTCTTGCAACAGCAGCACAACCACCATCAAGACAACACCCGATATCCAACTTCTCCAAAAGCAACGCCTTCGAGAAAGGAAATAGTGCAGAAGCGTCGTTGTCACCTGATCGTAGATTTTGGGTTTTCACCCTGAAGATAGTATCTGTGTTGCCTCCGCCACTTTCATACCGCAGCTACAATTTCTGAAGCTCTTAGCAAGTTCCTCTTCACCGTCAAAGGCTTCAATCCCCATTACTAGTCCTCCGATCTCGGCCTGCATGACATTCTCCGCCTCTGACTTCACCATGGATTTGCCCATGATGGCAACAGAAGCAGAGCTTCACGCCGCTCAGTCCGGCGCTACCGAATATCATCTGAGATCCAGTAGTCTCTAGGCCTAAACAACCATTGCGAGACGTCGGCGGAGTTTCCGGGATCCGACACTCCGGCCAGATCAACAAGGACAAGGTGTCAGGTAGATGTTCATCTTGTGGCTAGAGGAATTCGAGGACCGCCTCCTTATTTGAGCACACCAGCAACCCCACGCAGCTGGACGGAACAGCCAAGGGAGAGTCGGCCGCAACACCACCCGCAACCTCTAAGGTAGGGCTAGATCGGGCCCAAAAGACCAGCACCCGCCGCCGCCTGAGGTGCACATCGGAGCCCCGCACCAGCCTCCACCGTCCTACGCTCCGACTTGTAGGCCCTGGCCCTACAGCCACGCCTTCTTGTGCCGCCGCCACATCCTACCACCAACCCGCGAGGATCCGCCACGACACCCTCTCCTCCCCTCCAGCGCTGAATGAGGAGCCGCCATCGCCGGCGGCATCGGCGGCGACACGGCTAGGAGAAGATGAGAAGTGGGAGGATTGGCGGTGGCGGGTTCAGGTCGCCTCCGGAGTCGCTCGGGTGGGGAGCGACGCGGCAGTTAGGTTTTCGACCCAGGCATGTATAGTTAATTGTATGTATAGTTATAAAAACATTGTAACGGATTTCTCTAAAAGAAACGGTATGGATTTTATGCTCCTCATATCCATGTTTCTCTAGCTGAGAAAAAAAGGTGATTTGAGCCATGTTCTGTATTGCCTACATTAATTTTTGTCTCGCTCCACCGAAAAAATAAAACACCGGCATTTGGTTGCAACCATGTGTCCTGTATGCACCATCATTTACTCAGTTCTAATCTAAATTGTGAACTTATTTCACCCTCCATACTTAGAACAAATTTGTTAACATGACAGTCCCATGAGGAGCGGCGAGGAAGACAGTGGCACGGTGAGAAAGGTCGCGGTAGGAGATGCAACGACGTCGACATACTCTACGACAGCAACGACGGTGACCATGGAATGGACACCACAAAGAGTTTGAGAAGGCAAGTGAGACAAGTAACCACACCGTGAACATGTCCACAAATTTGGTAACAAGCATATTATGAACATGTACACCAAGCTCATACTAGGAGTTGCTGCTACGACAATAGAGTTCATAACGACGAGCAACCATGGTTGAAAGGAGACGATAGAAGTTGAAAAACACAGGTACAAGTACAACAAGCATAGTGTAAACACATACTTACCTGTAAATAGAACGGGAAAAAAACGACATAAAAGTAACAAGCGATGTGCATCCATTGCTTCTAAACAGAACAGAAGTTTAAGGTCGCAGTTCACTGCATCCAAAGCACAAATATCACGTATGTTTAATAAAATCAAACCTTTTTCTCTATTGTAACGTATGGGTACAGGAATTTGTGCTAGTATCTTACAAAAAAAAAAAAAATGGTCTATTTGTGACATGGGCTGACTTTATAGCCTAGATAAAATTAGCTACTATCCGCTGTCATACACGCCTATAACTTTAAACCCGTGGGGCTCAAAGTGGGTGTGTCGCAAAGCTCCACTTTTCATTGACACCATGGGACATGTCGATGTTTTCGATTTCCATGGTATTGAACAAAGACGGTGGAATATCAATACAGCTATGATTGTACAACCATTGTTGGCGAGCGCCGTTTATTAGATGCGACGAATACTTTGCTTCCCAAGATGTTGTGCGGGTATCGTACCGCATATTTGCATATGAGCCTAATTATTGGTGATTTGCAGTTGCGGCTTTGTTGGGGGCTGTAACATTTGGAGACTTTAGTTTGTTGTGTGCATTCCTGATGTCTTGGTTAGTTCTTCACATTATGTTGGTAGAGATACTGCATGTGTGATTGATATCTTTTTGAAATTTAATATATTCCCATTGTCAAAATGGAGCACTCCCTCTATCTAGGTTTACTATGCCTATTTAGTTATCATAGGGACTTGAGTACAAGCCCCCTCTTTTCTTACTGCCTCTTAGCCACGATTGTTATTTCTCCTGGTTTATCAAATTTGCCGTACTCGGTGGACTACTTGAAGCGTCGACTTGGTTGGGTCCCTCTGGGTTAACCTCGTCCACTGCCTGGCTGAGCTGGACCGACGTTTGTTGACTCCGGGAAAGTTTGGAGAAGGAGAGAGATCTGCGAGGCGACAGTTTTACATTTTTTTATATGATAAGGCCAAATAAAGCTGAGCGAGATTAGACGCGGGAGAAAAAAAAAATAAAGCAGTCAGGCGGACAGATTCAAGTTGCGGCGGAACAAAAAGAAAGAAAAGAAAGTGGTTCAAAGCCACGGCCTAGGTATATATCTCCGGGTTCATTGACTGGATATCATAGTCTGAACTTTTCCTCAGAAAATTTATGGCTGAATCTGTGAAGCCGACAGACGACGCACGGGCACAGCCACCTCGCGTCAGTATCTCGGCCGTTCGCAACCGTCATTGTACACGCCAGCTCTTTCGTTTTGTTTCGATGGGATTTCGTCGCCAACTTTTATTGCCAATGGATTTAAATCCAGAACCTGCTTTGATAAGAACTGTCTTGCCTGCTCAGCTATTCCCCCAACACTGCAGCCCAAAGTGGTCAGGAACCTTGCAGCAACCTTTGATCTAGTGCAAGGAGGAGCTGCTTCTGATACTGCTGGAGGAGCTGCTTTTGATGATGCTGGTGGATGTGGGAACTCCGCTCCCTCTAATTCCTGTGTGGGAATAGAGAAAACTAAGAAGAAAAAGAAGTCTGATGATACCAATGCATCCAAGTCTACCAAGAAGAAGAAGAAGATCTAAGAGGACGGTTGGGTCAGAGCCAGTAATTGAGGACGCTTTTGTTATCTTTATGATAGTATCACTTAAGGGGGATGTCCTATTTTGTTTTATCTCCCGTGCTGGGAGAAATTTTGCGTGCTTCTGCTATCTTCTTTGTGTCGTGGTGCACAAAGACTCTATCTCTTTATGTAACTTAAGTTAATGAGTACACAAACTTGGTTTATTTTGGACTGGAATGTTCGTGGAGTTAATGATGAGGATACGTGGCCTCTTATGAGGCATAAAATTAAAGAGAGTAAAGCACATATTATATGTCGTGAGATTGTCACGGCAGATGTTTCCGGGTGGAAACTTGAGTATGGGGACATAGCGACTTCTGACATCGAGAGCTTGTCTAGCGTGGCGTGGGGAAACAAGGGTTTAGCCAGGTTCGGCCCCTCGTCTCGAGGTAAAGACCTACTTCCTGCTACTGCTTTATTGATATGGGTTTCGAGAACTCGGCGCATTAGCTTCCGGGTCTCGAGATTACAATGGTGGTACTTGTGATCTGGTAAAGCTTGGCCTTCTAGGAACCAGGAGACCCCTTATAAAGGCGGTGGGTCTCGCTGGACGTACAGACGGGATCCGGGTTACAATCGTATCCGGACTCTACTCTAAGTCCTTCAAGTCTTCGCCTTCCTTATCAGTCTTGTACTTGGTCTCTAGTCTTCTAGATCCTTCTTGACTTGTGGGCCAAGACACACGTGGCGCACCGGCTTACGTGGGACCCGGCCCATATCTCCATGCTTGACCCGGTCCTAGTTCTTACCAGGCCGGCTTGTCTTCTAAGTCGGTGGGCCTACCGGGTTATGATCCCCCAACAGTAGCCCCCAGGATAACTTGGACATCAGAATTGACTCGCTTCACCTTCGTGCTCTTGGGCTCAATCTTTGGGGAAGCGGTCATTCCTTTTGTCCGGGTTATCATCTGAAAAATAATAAACAACTTATTAAACAAGCGGGCACACGGGTGTCAGTTTGGCCGGCTCTTACTGGTGGCCCGTTCCTAACCCGGCCATCGCCTGCCGACTTTCACTTCCAGATTTAGAAATTTTCAATCTTCTTTGCTCTTCCTCGAAGGCATCGGTCAATCTCCTGGGTCAACGATATTTTTTATACTTATCTCTTCGCGAGAATCGAAGAGTCGAGCGGCTATCTCGGGAACCCAAGATCCTGTCAGTTAGAGCACCTGACATCCCAGATTTTATTCTCCTGGGCTATCATCACGTCCGCTTTTTTTCTGATTATACCCTTAGGTCAACTCCCACTGAGCTATAAACAAGTGGGAACGGGGAAAAGGCAATCATTTCCCCTCGTGCGCCCCCACTTCGTCTTCCTCCTCGAGCGCCTCCACTGCTTCTCTCCAGCCCGAGCTCTACCATCCTCGCCGGAGCCAGCTAGCGCCTCCGCTCTTTCGCTTCCTCCGTTCGCAACCACCGCTACACCGCATTCGTCCCGGCAGCCATCTTCTCTTTCCCCACTTTTAGATCTAGATCTCGCACCCCACTTCCATGGGGAAGAAGGTAGCAAGCAAGGGCCCCGCCGCGGCCGCCGCCGCCGCCGCTAAGGCCAACCTGAAGAAAGCTAAGATCGCCGCCGGTACTTCCGCTTCCGGTGCCGCCGCCGCAGCGTCCCCCTCCGGGAACTGGACTGGCTCGTCTGTTTCCGTCGCGAAGTTGCAGGACTTGGTCGACTCCGGTGACCTCCAAGCCCAAGACATCATCCACTGGCGTGCTCCTGGCGACGAGGTCGTGCCGGCTCCTCGGGAAAATGAGGTAATAGTGTTTGCCGATCATCTCAGTCGCGGCTTTAAGCCTCCGGGTTCCCTCTTCTTCCGAACTTTGCTTTCCTACTATGGCCTCAGGCCCCAAGACTTGGCCCCAAATTCGATTCTTTCCATCTCAAACTTCACTGTTCTATGCGAAGATTATCTTCAAATGGAACCCTCCATCGACCTCTTTCTCGAGTTCTTCTATTGCAATCCACAGCGCTCCTCCGCCACTCTTCCTTTAAACATCTGCGGAGGAGTCGCGATCCAACGGCGTCGAGACTCCCTTTTTCCGGCTCTAAAGCTTAACAGCCACCCTCGGGCTTGGCAATCGACTTTCTTCTACTGCAAGGACACTTCTCCCAAAGGCCAACCCAAACTGCCGGGTTTCCGAGTTGAGCCCCTCGTGCTGGGAGAGTCGACCAACTCTTACGCCCAAGATCGTGCTGCCTTGACCCCCATTCTTTCTAGGATCTGGGCTCTCAAGGCCCATGGCCTTAAAGGCACCGATCTGGTCAAATGCTGGGTCGGATGGTGTATAAAGCCACTATCTATCCGGCCCAAGCTCATTTTCGACTACTCAAACATTCCCTCTGATCCTCTCCGGTTCACTTCTCAAGAGCCGGAAGATGAAGAAATTATCCGGGCTTCAAAGAAGCTTTTGTCCGAGTCTATCGCCGCGATAACACTCGACGGGCTCCTCCCCTTTTGCTCCGAGAACCCGGCTCCCAAGGTACTTAACTTGCTCCCTTCTATCTCTTTTGTTTTTCTTTTTATCCTATCTGTATCCTTGTACTTCTTCATGAATGCCTTTTATCCGTTATTAGGTCACTGAAGACTGGTGGAACGCCGCCGAAGAAACCCCCGCCTCCTCCGACCAAGAAGATGAGTCGGCGCAAAACTCAGAGGGAGGAGATGAAGCGGGCGAAGGTGAGCTTGATTCCATGGACCGGCTTTTGCAGAACCTCATAGAAGCCGATCTCGAAGACAATACTTCTACTTATACTCCCCGAATTCCAGGTCAAGACGACCAAGACTCCACCAAGGTCCCAGCGCCTCCTTCTTCTCCACCGGCTCGAGCGAAGCGAGCCCGCAACGCGGTACGACTGATACCACGCTCTCGTTTCCTCGATCTAGAAGCTTCCGGCTCTCAAACTTGTCCGTCTGCGCAGGACAAGAACGAGGCGACGCCTAAGCGGCGAAGGACCCGTTCATCCACCTCTTCCGAAGAGCTCTCCTCAGGTATCCCAAACAGTCCTTCTCCTCGCAGAAGAAACGCTCATCAAACTTCCCCTGATGCACGTTATCCATTGGCAGGCCAACTCCGGGTTGCTAAATCCCGGTCTATGTCCTGCTCTTCAGGTTCGGGCTCCGAGACTCTCCCCTCCGACTTTGTCGTCAACAAGGGGTAGGGCCCGGTTTACTTCTTCGCCATGTCTTTATTTTGGCCCGCTTGCTGTTCCTTACTCACGTAACTTATACTCTTTCAGAGCCCAAGCCGTCCTTAGTGACGAGGAGACCCCTGAAACTGTAGCGACTCCTCCAGTTGAGCCTGAAGTCGAGGAGACCCAAGCTGAGATGCCGGTCGACCCGGTTCGTCCTGACCCGGTCTCCTCTTCACCTCCAAAGGCCGACCTTCCCGTCATTCCGGAAGAGCCGGATGTCATTGTGACTGGTACCGGCTTCCAAAATCCTGATGCGCCTTCGTCTTCCGTGGCGAAGGTCCTGGAGCCGGAACCTAAGGCTGAGGAAGGGCCTGCTGCCCGTGCCACGGGCAAGGGACAAGTCCAAGAAGCAGAAGACTCGGATTCTGAAGACGAAGCTCCTTACAACACCTTGGAGTTTCCAGAACTTTTTGAGAGGATCCATGCGCGACTCTCCAGGGTGCGAAAAGAGGAGTCTCAACTGCGGAATTATCTGCACTTTCGTTACCAGGTATGTTCCCTACTAGTAGTCCCCAAGTGCTTAGTCTTTACTCAGGTAAATGCTTAGTACTTGCATCATAGGGAACCTGTCTCTTTGCACGAATGATTCTTTGTAGTAGTCCCCAAGAGTCGGAGCAGTAGCTTGCTATGCTCCGGGTCTTTCTTGCTAGTGAAAACTTTTGCAATGAGTAGTCCCCAAGAGTCGGAGCAGTAGCTTGCTACACTCCGGGTCTTTCTTGCGAGTGAAACTTTTGCAATGAGTAGTCCCCAAGAGTCGGAGCAATAGCCTGCTACGCTCCGGGTCTTCTTTGAGATACTAACTTAGCTTTATAAGCCGCTTTTTGATCTTTTTGTTTCTGTCTCGATGAATGTTTGTTCCCTCTGCAGGAATTTTCGAAGGCCAACGCCGAGAGCAACAGCGAAACACGCCATCAACTTGCGCGGGAAACCGGCCTCCGCGAAAAGGCTGAGGAGCAGCTGAAGATGCAGGAGGAAACACTAAGTCGGCTTCAAGCTGACAACGAGACCTTGCGGAAGAAGGTCCATGAACAGGAGCTCGCCATACAAGTGAAAGCTCTTGAGCTGCAAAAAGTGGTAGCCGAGCTAGAGAAGATAAAGAAGCTCGTCCATAACTTAGCTGTTGCTGTCTTCGGTGAGTCTTCTCCTTCCCTTTACTTTCCTCCATTGCTTTGTCTTCTCACGTGTTCTTACCCTTCGTCCGCCTCCTGTCAGGTCCGGCTCAAGGGGTGACTATAAAGGGGACACTTGACAAAATTCAAGCCATATATGGCGTCACCCGGCGGCTCTACTTCGGCTGTGCCGAAATGATCAAGATGTCTTCTTCCTCTGGGGAATGTCCACCGGGTCTCCCGGATTTTCTTGCCGCCACCTCTGTGGTGCCTGTGCTTATGGAACGATGGAAGGCGTCTTCCTGTCGCAAGGGCGCTATCCACGCGCTTGCGCTGGCTAAGGCGTACTATCCAAACCTTGACCCGGTCAAGCTCACCAAGGGCTTCCCCGAGTTTCAACCTGACGGCACCGAGACGGCGAAGATATATGGGAAGCTTGTGAAGTCGGTTCGGCGTCCGGCCTGTCAAATTTCTGATGGGTTGGCACTGGACGAATTCCAAGCTGCATATGACGAAGGTAACCATGCCATCAAGGAAGTCCCGCCGGAGCCGGTGAGTCTATGGAAGCCGGTGGAGGAGGCACCGCAACTTTTCACGCCCTTCACGACAAGTGCGAACCCCTCAAGCTCAACTCCTGATGTTCCAGCTCCTTCTCGCCCTTCCGATCTTGACGGCTTTGAGGCCTTGGCTTCGGTCGTTTTGCAGAAGCCACGAGGCGAAACTACAAGGGGTACGAAGGACCCTGGGCAAGGATCTGCACCAGCTCCTCCACACTAATAGATCGTCCGGATATTCCGAATGCCGACTCTTGTGTCGGCTTACAAACTTTTAGCCTGTCTTGAATTCCTGAAACATTAAATTGGTCTTCTTGGCCTGTAATGGGTTAGAGCTGAATACTTGCTTTACTTTTTGATGCGCCTTCGTGCGCTGATGCTGTAATATAGTCTGTCTTTACAAAAGTCTTGCTTTTTCGGTTTCGATCACCCTTTTGGTTGCTTTAGCTCTCTGCAATGCCGGTTTTCTCGTGACTTCTGTGTCTGAAAACCCGGAGCAATCAGGGTTTGCTAAGTCCCCATGGGCCTCATAGTCAGATTGAAAGCTGGTATTTTAACATCTGGTCATGTATGAGAATAACATCAGGCTAGCAGGCAAGGAACCAAGAATAATTATGGCTTCTCTGCCGGGTCATGAGTTTGCAACTTACAACTTTCTTAGTTGGTAAGCCCCCAAGACCCTGATCACATGAAAATAAGGAACTGAAAACACAATACTCTTTTCTTTTTAGAGGTGCCTTCCTTATTTCATTAATCATATAATATGTACATAGCTAGCAAGCCGCCTCATTAAAAACCTTCCAGTCCCCTTAGGTACCCTGGTAAGGAAAAGAGCGCGTCTGAAACCTGCCGCTTTTAAACTAAAAAGATACAAAAAGGTGGAGCCCGTCTCATCCGGGGGCTCACAAAACCTAAGTGTAGTATGGTCTAAGCTCTGCTATATTCCAAGGCCTGTCGTTCTCTGTCAACGGGTTCTTTGTATGGTCTGTATTGTTTCCTGTTTTTGTAGCTTGCTCTCTAGCATCCACCAAGTAATACGACCCGTTGTGCAAGTTCCGGCTTACACGAAGGGGCCTTCCCATGGGGGAGTTAGCTTGTGGAAGCCGGTCCTGTTCTGGGCTAGCCTTAGGACTAGGTCTCCTTCCTGGAAAGTTCTTGATTTAACCCGGCGGCTGTGATAACGCCTCAGGTCTTGCTGGTATATGGCTGATCGTTCCAGAGCTAGCTCTCTTGCCTCCTCAAGCATGTCCACCGAATTTTGCCGGGCTTGCTCGTTCTCAGTTTCGACATAGTTTGCAACTCTTGGAGAATCATGGATGATGTCGCTGGGTAACACGACTTCTGCCCCGTAGACCATGAAGAAAGGAGTGAAGTCTGTTGATCTATTTGGGGTTGTGTTTATGCTCCAGACAACTGATGGCAGCTCCTCTTCCCAGCACCCGGCGGCTCTGATTAATGGAACCCGGAGTCTTGGCTTCATGCCCCTTAACAGCTCTTGGTTTGCCCTCTCTACTTGACCGTTCGACTGAGGGTGTGAAACTGAAGCGAGGTCAAGCCGGATGCCGTTCTCCTTGCAAAATATCTGCATCTCTCCCAGTGAGAAGTTTGTCCCGTTGTCAGTGATGATGCTATGAGGGTAACCGAAACGATATATGATCTTCTTCAAGAACTTGACTGCTGTAGCTGCTGTGCAACTATTGACAGCCTGAACTTCCACCCACTTCGTGAACTTATCCACTGCTACCAGGAGGTGAGTCTTCTTATTGGGTGAAGTTTGGAAGGGTCCTACCATATCCATGCCCCAAACTGCGAAGGGCCATGTTATTGGGATGGTCTTCAAGTCTTGAGCCGGAATATGAATCTGCCTTGCATATCGCTGGCATCCATCGCAAACCCGGGCTATGTTTTCTGCGTCGGCCAGAGCCGTCAGCCAAAACAATCCGTGCCTGTATGCTTTGGCAACCATTGATCTTGTGGACGCGTGATGTCCGCAGTCCCCTGCGTGAATCTCCTGGAGAATTTTCCGGCCTTCCTCTGGTGAAACACATCGTAAGAATACTCCAGACGTGCTCCTCTTGTGTAACTCGCCATTGATGATGACGTATCCCTTAGCCCGGCGCACAATCTGCCGTGCCAGTACTTCATCTTGTGGTAACTCTTCTCTCTGCAGGTAAGCCAGATACGGCTCTGTCCATGACGGGGTTTGGTGTACGGCCGCGACTAGCTGTGATTCCGGGTCATCGGGGTTTGCTAACTCTTCTTCTGTTGGCAGCTTGACTGAGGGATGACGTAACTCGGCAAGGAATACATTTGGAGGCACCGGCTCTCTACTAGAACCGAGTCTTGATAAGGCGTCAGCCGCCTCATTCTTTCGTCTGTCGATGTGGTCAACTTGGTAGCCGGAGAAGAAGCCGGCAACACGGTCTACTTCTCTCCTGTAAGCTGCCATGTTGTCATCTTTTCTGTCCCAGGTTCCTGAAACTTGCTGAGCAACGAGGTCGGAGTCTCCATAGCACATGATCCTTTTGATGTTCATCTCTCTGGCGACTTTCAGACCATGTAACAAGGCCTCATACTCTGCGACGTTATTAGTGCATGGTTCGAAATGTATCTGCAGGACGTAACTCAACTTGTCTCCTTTTGGCGAAGTTAGTACGACACCAGCTCCCGATCCTTCCAGCTGCTTTGACCCGTCGAAGTGCATAATCCAATGTTTGGCGCTTGGAGGCGGTGGTAAGGGGTCAAACTCTATCCAGTCATTGACGAAATCCACCAAGGCTTGTGACTTGATTGCTGTCCTTGGCTCGTAGTTGATATGATAAGGCCCCATCTCAATGGCCCACTTTGCGATCCTGCCTGTAGCTTCTCTGTTTCTGATGATTTCTGCTAAGGGAGCAGAACTCACCACGGTGATGGGGTGTTCCTGGAAATAGTGTGGCATCTTCCGGCTTGCCATAAACACGTCGTAGACCAGTTTCTGCCATTGCGGGTACCTTTGCTTGGACTCTGTGAGGGCTTCGCTAACATAGTAGACCGGCCTTTGAATTGGGTACTCCTTTCCTTCTTCCTTGCGCTCCACCATGACAACGGCACTAACGGCTCTTGAATTTGCAGAGACGTACAGCAACATCGGCTCTTTGCTCGTGGGAGCCGCTAGTACTGGGGCTGTAGACAATGTCTTCTTTAGGTCTTCAAAGGCGTCGTCTGCTTCCTGGCCCCAAACAAACTTGTTTGATTTCTTCAACAGCTTATACAGTGGAAGAGCTTTCTCTCCCATCCTTGCGATGAACCGGCTCAGGGCTGTGACACAACCTGTCAGCTTCTGGACGTCATTGACACACTCCGGCTTCTTAAGGTTCATGATGGCCTTAATTTTAGCCGGGTTAGCTTCTATCCCTCTCTCTGAGACTATGAAACCCAGCAACATGCCAGCCGGAACTACGAACACGCACTTGGTCGGGTTTAACTTCATCTGATACTTGCGCAGGTTGGCGAAGGTCTCTTTTAGGTCATCCAGGAGTGACCCGGCTTTCTGTGATTTGATTACGACATCGTCGACATAAGCGTGTACATTGCGACCAATTTGATTCTGGAAACAATTCTGGATGCACCTTTGATAAGTGGCACCTGCATTCTTGAGACCAAAAGTCATAGTTTTGTAACAAAAAGCACCGAAAGGGGTGATGAACGAGGTCTTCTCCTGGTCGTCAACATTGAGCTTGATCTGATGATACCCGGAATATGCATCCAGGAAACACAACAACTCGCTGCCGGCTGTGGCATCGATGATCTGATCTATACGAGGCAATGCAAAGGGGTCTTTCGGGCAGACCTTGTTCAAGCTGGTGTAGTCAATGCACATGCGCCACTCTCCGTTCTTCTTCAGAACTAGGACCGGGTTAGCCAGCCACTTGGGATGGTAGACCTCCATGATAAACCCGGCTGCGAGCAGACGAGCTATCTCTTCTCCGACGATCTTTTTCCTCTCTGCGTTGAGACGACGTAGTCCTTGCTTTACCGGCTTTTCCTTTGGATCAACATGTAAGCTGTGCTCAGCAAGTTCACTCGGTACACCCGGCATGTCTGAAGGAGACCATGCGAAGATATCCCGATTCTCACGGATGAACTTGATGAGCTCGCTTTCCTATTTTGGGTCCATGCGGGCCCCTACCGAGAACTGCTTGGAGGAGTCCCCTTCTTCGAAATCAACCATCTTTGTATCTTGAGCCGACTTGAATTTTTTCTTCTCCTCCTCGTGAGCCGGCTTTTCCAGCACACGCTTATCTGTCGGGTCTACTTGAGACTTGTAGTATTTGAGCTCTTCTTCTGAGCAAGCCTGCTCTGCCATGATAGCATCCCCATTGTCACACTCTGCAGCCATAGTCTTGCTTCCTTCCACTGTGATTATTCCCTGGGGTCCTGGCATCTTCAGTTTGAGGTACACATAGCAGGGCCGAGCCATGAACTTGGCGTAAGCCGGCCTCCCGAATAGAGGGTGATACGGACTTTTTAGATCAACAACTTCGAACGTCAAGAACTCAGACCTGAATTGCTCCCTGCTCACTCCAAATGCCACCTCTAGACTGATCTGGCCGATTGGGTGCGCCGACTTCCCTGGGACTATGCCATGGAAGATCGTAGATGTTGGGGTAAGGCGGTCTTGGGTCAAACCCATCCTTTTGAATGTGTCGAGATATAGGATATTGATGCTGCTGCCTCCATCCATCAAGACTTTGTTCAAGGAGAACCCGTCCACCTGTGGTGCAACGACAAGAGCCAGGAGACCCGGATGTTCCACTACTGGCGGGTGATCTTCTCTACTCCATGTTATAGTTTGTTCCGACCACTTCAAGAATCTCAGAACGGCTGATGCTACTGCGTTGACGGCTCTTGCCTTTAACTTTTTGTCCCTCCTGGACGTACTTGTGGTGAAGACATGATACTGTCCTTGGCTATGAAGCTCCTTCAGGTTCTGTTGATACCCGGTTGTGATTTGGTTCTGTTGCTGACTAGACCCGGTGTTATTATTTGGTGGTCTGTTTGACCCAGCCCCCTGCCCGGGGCCCGTCGAGTTACCGTTGTTTCCATTGAAGTTGCCGCTACTTCCGAAGTTCCCCTGACTCCTCTGGCTCTCCTGCTCATGCCTCATCCAGGCTCTGATGTCGGCGCACTGAGCTAGCAAGTGATTCGATGGTCTCCCATTCTTGCTGTGTTTTGGACACGGCATGCTGTACATCTCACTGAAGTTCGGATTTCTCGGAGGTCCTCCTCTAAAGTTACCACCGGGTCTTGGCCCCCTGTAACCCGTCGTCTGGGTTGTGCCTACGAACTCTAAATTTTCGCCCTCATACGGACGTTTGTTATTCCCGTTCTGATTGCCATTGTTCTGGCTCGGGTTTGGGTTACGGCCTCCACTGATCCGGTTATTCCTCTGTTGTTCCTCTGTTTCACCTGGCTTTTTATCAGTGGCTGCATACTTGTTTGCCGTTGTCACCACTTCTCCTATTGAGATATCCCTGCAGGCCGGGTCTTCCCTCATACGTCCAAGCTTGTGCGTGAGCGACTCAAAGCCGCAGTTTTTCTCCATGTACGATATAGCTGTGTGCGCTGAGATGTTGAGGGATGACTGTAAGATTTCTGTGACACGACCCATCCATTGTCTTGCCGACTCAGTTTTTCTCATGACACAACGATCCAAATCTGCTTCGGTGAATTGTTTCTTGCATGTCCCAGCGAAGTTCTTGATGAACGCCGCCTTTAGCTCCTCCCATGAGTTGATACTGCGTGGTGGGAGCCCGTCTAGCCAAATTTTGGGTGCTCCTTCTGCTAACATGAGGTACATGTAACGCGCGCACAGATTCGGTGATGCGTTCTTCATGTCCATGGCCATGCCATAACTGCTTAACCATGTCTCTGGGTTCATGTTCGGCTCGTAATTGCATACTTTGGTCGGCTCTTTGAATTTTTCTGGAAACGGTTCCGCTCTGATAGCATCTGACAAACACTTTGGTCCTGTCAAGTTTGAAGAAGGACCTCCTGCGTGACCCGGCGCCGGCGAGGATGCGGCGGGTCGGGCGGGGGTTATTACTCCGACTCCTGCTGCTCCGGCTCCGGCCGCTCCGGCTCCAACTGCCAGTGGTGCTGCCGCCGCGGCTGCGCGTCTTGCCCTTGAGCTATTGACTATTGACTGTGCTGCGGACACGGCCGGCTGAGGCGGCTGGATCACTTGTTGATTTTGTTGCTGGACGTGCTGGTTTACCGGCCCGAGCCGGTTCTGGATGGATCTTGCTGCCGCCGGCTCTCCGTGCCGGCTTCTGGTACGACTCCTTTGTGGTTCTGAATTGAATGGTTGCGACGCACGCGGATTGTTGTTCTGTTGGACCACTGCTGTGCGTAACAAGTCAACGGCTCTCTGTGCTTCGATACCGGCTGGTGAGTTGTCGAACGGGATCTGCTGTAGTGCATGTGCAGCTGCAAAAACGTTGTCAACCGGATTATTGTAATGACCCGGGGGAGTATCAAACCTTGGAGGTGGTGGAGGTGGTTGCTCTACGACTGCTTCTCCGGCTCGGGCTCCTCCCGCCGGACTTCCTGCACCTCTTCCGGCTTGCACTCCTTGTAACCCGTCCTGCGGCGCGCCGGCTCCCGTCACCGGGTAAGCCGCCGCAACGGGCGCATTAGCTGGCGTCGTCTGATACTCCAAGACTTGAGGTACTATAGTGTTAACTCCAGTCGGCAAAGGTAACCGGCTTCCGCGCCTCCTGCTCTGCACCGCAGTTAACTCGTCCCTCCTCCTTTGGAGGGCGTCTCTTTCGTCTTGTAACCTCTGCTCCTGCCGAGCCAAAGATCGTTCTTTTTCCGCTACGCGCCGGGCTTCGTCCGCGCGCTCTTGGTTTGCTCTGGCCACGGCCCGTCTCAGGTCTTCCAGCTCCCTCTGCATGGCTGAGTTGGTGTTTGTCACTTCTCCCAGGTTCTGAGTCTGGTTTCCCGATGCGCCGGCTCTTGTCTGATCGTTCACCGCGGTCAGGATCGGGTTTGTGAACGCTGTCCCGGGTGCTGGCGTGTGTGTCTGTACTCCTGCGCCGAAAGTCGGTAAAACTGGTCCGGTATTGGGGTGTGGTGGGGGGTACGCCGCTGGTGGCATGCCAAGGCTGCTCTGATCCCAGATTTTTCGATCCTGTCTGGTGGTTCTTTCTGCGCTTGTCTCGTTACTCACGGATGCTTCCACCCCATCGGTTGGTTGAGCTGCTGTTACTACGTGAACCGTCATGTGACGCGCGGGTTCAGGGGACACCGAGTGATCTTCCTCTTCAAGTCCAAATCCCCACCGATCTTCAAACAGTGGCAGAATTGACTCAGTGTCCGTGTCCAGATCCGACACGTTCATCGGTGTTTCGACGGAATCCTGTAGTGCTTGAATTGCCGCCTCTTCCTCTTTAGACATGACTTCGCACTCAGGCGATCCAACAGACTCCTCTCCATCCGTCTGGGCCATGCTAGCTGACCCGGACTCTGACTCGTATTCCGGCTCATACTGATCTGAGCCGGCTCCTGTGGTCCGTATCACGCCGACGAAAACGTTGATCTGACCAAAGATGATCATAGATCCGGTTTCCAGCTGATCTGCTTCTTCCTTCCAACCAAAGTCGTCCACGATCCGCTCCCCTCCTGGAAGCGTGTGGATCTGGCCGATAGCTAGGTTTTCCATACCGCGCCGCGCTTCTCCGCAAATCATGATTCCGGGCGCCAGGCCCCACGGTGGGCGCCAACTGTCGTGGGATTGTCACGGCAGATGTTTCCGGGTGGAAACTTGAGTATGGGGACATAGCGACTTCTGACATGGGGAGCTTGTCTAGCGTGGCGTGGGGAAACAAGGGTTTACCTAGGTTCGGCCCCTCGTCTCGAGGTAAAGACCTACTTCCTTCTACTTCTTTATTGATATGGGTTTCGAGGACTCGGCGCATTAGCTTCCGGGTCTCGAGATTACAATGGTGGTACTTGTGATCTGGTAAAGCTTGGCCTTCTAGGAACCAGGAGACCCCCTTATAAAGGCGGTGGGTCTCGCTGGACGTACAGACGGGATCCGGGTTACAATCGTACCCGGACTCTACTCTAAGTTCTTCAAGTCTTCGCCTTCCTTATCAGGACTCCGTCTTGTACTTGGTCTCTAGTCTTCTAGATCCTTCTTGACTTGTGGGCCAAGACACACGTGGCGCACCGGCTTACGTGGGACCCGGCCCATATCTCCATGCTTGACCCAGTCCTAGTTCTTACCAGGCCGGCTTGTCTTCTAGGTCGGTGGGCCTACCGGGTTATGATCCCCCCAACATTATATGTCTGCAGGAGACAAAAAGAGAAGACTTCGACCTTTTATATTTGCATAAGTTTGTTCCTCGATGTTTTGATAAATTTCAATTTCTGCCATCTGTGGGGAGATCTGGAGGTATCCTCACGGCCTGGTGGAGCAGTAGGTTTGCTGGGCGTCTGTTGACTGTGAATGAATTTGCTCTCACTATGGAATTTTCTTCTGTGTTCAATGAGGAAGTATTTGTGGTCACCAATGTGTATGCTCCCTGTCAGCATGATAGAAAACATGGATTTCTGAATTGGTTTTCTTCTGTGACATGCATCCTGATATGAACTGGCTGGTTATGGGTGACTTTAATCTGTTAAGATCCATTGCTGACAGAAATAGAGAAGGGGCCAATCTGCAAGAGATCTTTCAGTTTAATGAAGCAATTTCACACTTAGGCCTGATTGAAATTCCACTTAAGAATATTAAGTACACTTGGAGCAATATGCAGCAGCCACCTCTTCTGCAGAGGTTGGATTGGTTTTTTACCTCACAAGTTTGGAATCTCACTTACCCTATCACTATTGTCTCTGGTTTGGCCAAAACAACCTCTGATCATGTGCCATGTGTCATCTCAGTTCAGTCTTCGGTACCAAAGGCAAACACCTTTAGGTTTGAAAACTACTGGATGGAATATGAGGATTTCCTACCCTTTGTTTCAAATATATGGATTCATTCTGTCCATTATGCCGATGCTGCTAAGAGGATTGTAGCCAAGCTTAAGCTTCTCAGAAACGGACTTAGAAAATGGGCTAGAAAACACAAGAACTTACAGGCCCAAATTGATAAAGCCAATGCAGTGATTGGTCTGTTAGACTTAGCTGAAAATGTGAGGGATCTATCAGTCTTGGAATGGAACATAAGGGCCCAGCTAAAAGAGTTACATACAGGTCTTATACTTAAACAAAAAATCTACTGGCAGCAATGAGGGAAAATCAAATGGGTGACACTTGGGGATGAAGGATCGAAGTTTTTCCACTCTCTTGCTTCAACTCAAGGCAAAAGGAATCACATTTCTAGCTTGACTGCTGATGATAACACAGTCAGCACTGATCATGATGTCAAAGCTGTAATGCTTTTACAATCCTTCAAAGCAAGATTAGGGCAAACTGAACCACATGAAATGTTATTTGACTTACCTAATATCATTCACACTCATGATGGTTTGTTGGATCTGGAACTGCCATTTACCATTGCAGAAATTGATGATGTGGTCAAAAACCTGCCCCACAACAAGTCTCCTGGTCCGGATGGATTTACATGTGAATTTTTTCAAAAATGTTGGCATATTATTAAAGAGGATGTTTATGATTTATGTCATCAGTTCCATCAAGGATTGTTGAATGTTCAGAGCATCAATTCCTCCTTTATCACACTGATCCCCAAGAAAGATGTGCCTGCTACTGTCAATGACTTTCGACCTATATCTTTGCTTAATTGCATTCTCAAAATATTAACTAAGATTTTGGCAAATAGAATGAAGGGTGTCATTTTGGATATGGTTCACAAAAATCAATATGGATTTATTCATTCAAGAACTATTCAAGATTGCCTTGCCTGGGGATTTGAGTATGTCCATCTTTGTCATCAATCAAAAAGGCCCATTGTGCTAATCAAATTAGACTTTGAAAAAGCTTTTAATAAAGTGGAACACTCTGTGATTTTGGATATTCTGAAGGCAAAAGGGTTTGGCGTCAAATTCTGTAGTTGGATCAAAGCCATTTTATCTGACGCTACCTCTGCTGTAATGCTAAATGGCGTTCCTGGTAACAAGTTTCTCTGTAGGAGAGGAGTGAGACAGGGAGACCCACTCTCCCCAACCCTCTTTGTACTCACTGGTGACTTGCTGCAATCAGTGCTCAATGAGGCCCTTACAACTGGATTAATCCAGCTCCCATTACCTGTGGCATTCACCACGGATTTCCCTGTCATTCAGTATGCAGATGATACATCGGTTGTTTTGCCAGCAGACTGTGATCAGCTTAGACATCTGAAATTTATTTTGGATGAGTTTGCTATCTCTACTGGACTCAAGGTGAACTATGCTAAATCAAATATGTACCCTATTAATGTGCCTGATAGCCTGTTACATGATCTTACTGAAGCTTTTAATTGTCAATTGGGATCCTTCCCTTTTACATACTTGGGGCTGCCATTGGGCATCAACAAACCAAGAATGGAACATCTTATGCCACTGGTTACTAGAGTTGGGAGAAGATTACAAACATGTTCAGATTTCTTGACCTCAGCTGGTAAATTGGAGATGGTCAACTCAGTCATGTCTTCACTCCCAACCTTTTTCTTAAGTACACTCAGGATGTACACTGGCATTGTTGTGCAAGTGGATAAATACAGAAGACACTGTTTGTGGAGAAGGAAGGGCCTTGAGAATAAAAATCCTCCATTAGCTGCTTGGGATATGGTCTGTAAACCAAAGGCTCAAGGGGGTCTAGGTGTTGTCAATCTATTTGACCAAAATAAGTGCTTGCTCATGAAACATCTGGACAAGTTTTATAATCACGCAGATATTCCCTGGGTACACTTAATTTGGGAGAAATACTACTCTACTTGCCTCCCTCCTTTAAAAATGGCTGATTGCTCTTTCTGGTGGAGAGATTGTCTGAAGTTTGTTGATACCTTTAAGGGTTTGTCTACTTGTCGGATGAGAAAGGGAGACACTGTACTGTTTTGGGAGGATGTCTGGGCTGATCAGCGACTAGCTGACACCTTTCCTCACCTCAGCTCCTTTGCAATCAATAGGAACATCTCCTTTCAAAAGGCCTTTGCTAATGAATCCTTCCTGGATTTATTTCACCTTCCTTTGTCAGAAGAAGCATTTGAGGAATTTCATGAGTTCGTTCTTTTATTGGAACAACAAACATCAGATGAGCAGGATATCTGGACTTATCCCTGGGGAGGTCATTATGTAGTTAAAAAAGCCTATGATAGGATTCATGCTGGCCCTGTGCCTCATTCAGCTTTCAATTGGCTTTGGAAATCTTGCTGCCAGAAGAAACATAAGGTGTTTGGTTGGCTATTGCTTATTGACAGGTTAAATAACAGAGGCTTATTGCAAAGGAAAACATTTCTCTTGTAAGATTATAGTTGTGTTCTATGCAATGCTGGTGTGATTTAATCCAGAGATCATATGTTCTTTCATTGTCCCTTTGCAAGGAACTGTTGGGCGATGTTGGCCCCCAATGCTGTTTTATTAGGCAAATGGGCTCTTGACTGCATCAGTCACCTGAGATCACAAGTCGCTAAGCCTTTCTTCATGGAGATCATACTGATGGGACTGTGGGCGATTTGGAAAACACGGAATGCCTTCATCTTTAATGGCAAATCACCCAGTCTATACTACACTCGAGTCATTTTTAAGGAGGAACTCCAATGGCTAAAACTGAGGGCCACAAGGAAGTCTTATTCCAAATTTGCAGAATGGGTAGACAGTTTCATTTGAGCTTTTCTTCAAGTTTAGCCTTAGTCTTTTTACATTTCTTTTGGTATAAGTCTTTTGTACCATGACTTGTTGTATAGTGACTGAGTGAGTTAATTGAAAATCGAAAATTTCAGTGGGGGTTTTTCCCCCACTGTTCCGCCTCAAAAAAAAAAAGGGTACGGCCGGCCACAACCACAATACCTCGTCGATGAAACGGCCACGCATACCACATCCACTAATTAAAGTTTGTCCGATGACGCCGAATGATAGCATGCTAGTTTCCTGATAAGTACATATCTACATTAGTGGCGGAGCGGGAACATTTGGAAGCAGTGTGCATCCATAGTGCCACAACACATTTAAAACAATTTTCGGGGCCTATATGTGGTCTATTTTACAAAGAGTTTTTTCTTTCCCTATCTTATGCACCCAGCTAAGCTAACACGGATCTGTAACTAATCCTAATTTCGACGCCCAAACCATTTTTCCGGAGTGATGCGGCGGCGGCGGCACCCTTCTCGATGACTTTGGAGTCGGGGCTTTCCAACAACCTCTTTGAAAGTAGCAGCGATCTCTAAAATGATGTATGCAAAATAAATTTTTCGACCACAAAACAAAGTTTATCCAAAAATTTCTACTCCCTCCGTCCCGGTTTATAACTCACTTACGTATCCCTAGGTCGTAAATTTGAGCAACATAATATGATATATATACTATAAAAAAAATATCACAAGAAAATTCAGACTTTATATTTTCTAGTGGTATAATTTTTATATTTAAAAATTTATATTATATTAGTTAAATCCACGACTTAGTGATACGTAAGTGACTTATAAACCGGGACGGAGGGAGTACAAAGGTTAGCAAGCTTCATGTCCTACCAGTTACAGCTATTAATAAACTAGTGTGATGCAATACTAATTGATGAATGAAAATTAATAAACACGTGGATAATTATTTAGATGATATTGAAACTAGTAGAAAGAAGATTAAAACAATATTATAAGATGGCCCGAGGGCATAGGTTCACTAGAGGCTTCTTTCCAAACAATATAACAGGGTTGGATATAGAAATTGCAATTGGGTAGTGATTAAATTACATTCATATATCCATTAGATTCAAGATATAAATTCTTAATCCAATATAGGGGTGTAAACGGATAGGATAATTTCCACACCATGTTCGCTTCCAAAACGTTTTAAAGTATTAATATCTGGTAAAAAATCCGACCCGGATAAGAATTTTTTATTTCAAACTTGACACCCAGATATAGTATGTTAAGTTGCCCAGAATACGGATTATCCAGAACTTAAATAGGATTATCTGATGGTTTTAAACCTAAAATCTGATTTTCTACCGAAATATCCAATCTAATAGAGCATATTTTGCAGTTAGTGAGTTGTCGAGTTCGTTCGCTGAAAAACAAGTCACTTAAATATTCATCGTAAAGATTATGTAGTACAACTTTGTTAGTTAATAGGTTATTAAGCAATCACTTTTTGGTTTGACAATTTACATATGTGTGTATCTATACAATCCACAATCAGTTTCCGAATCCCCATCGGATCTGATCCACTCCGCTCCAAATTCAACGCCAATATGTGGTAAATGATCCTCAACCTCACCAAGTTTGTGGCGGCCCTTCATTTGAGATGGCTTTAATTAGTTGGAGTGGAGTGAAGATCCTAAATCTTGGTTGGGGCTTGGATATCCTTGTGGCACAACCGATCATGACCTCTTTGCGGCGGCCACAATTGTTACCATTGGAAATGGAGAGAATGCCTTGTTTTGGGATTCGGCTAGGCTAAATGGACACCAGCCAAAAGATGTTGCATCGCTCAATTTTTTTACCCATCGAGAAAGAGGAAATCCACTTCGGAGCATAATTTTTGGGTCTCTCAATTCAATACCCAAGAGGCCCGGAGGCGATTACTTGGAAACTCACTTCGAATCGGTGCTACATGGTTTTATCCACCTATAAGATGCAATTTTTGGGACATACCTCCTCGATGATGCCAAGTTGCCAACTTTGGTGTGGAAACCATGGGCTCCTCTCAAATTCAAAATTTTCACCTGGTTGATTCTCCAAAGTCGATTTTGGACGACATATAGGATTGACCCAAGGGGGTGGCAAAATCATTGGCTATGTAATGTTTGCAAACAAGTTTAAGAAACAGACGCTCGCCTACTCTGTAAGTGTCGTTACAGTGTTACGCCTCCCTTATTTGCATGGCTTTGAAGGCTTGGCTTGGGCTTCACGACTTGGTTCTGAGGGATTGGCAAGCTTTACACACCATCAAGGAGTGGTGTGATGCCGCGTCGTTCACAAGAGGAGTGCTCATTGGAAGGCTATGACATCACTTGCCATGCTCTCGCTTGGAAGATTTGGAAGGAGAGAAACGCCGCGTCTTTTGGAATAAATCGTCTCCTACCACTATACTCATCAACATGATTAAAGATGAAGTGACGCTTTGAGGTCTCACGAGGGCAAATAATTTGTGTAATATAGTGCCGTAAGAGTAGACTTTGTTGACAGGGATGATTTTAATCATGCCCCCGGTTTGTAAAAGTTCTAACAACCTTCTCCTTAATCAAGTTTCAAAAATAAATAAAGCAGAGGATGGTGAGTTTCTTAAAAACGGAAAAGGATGGTGACTTTTTCGAACGAAAAGGGATGGTGAATAGATCGTGTAATTTAGGTTGTAGTAGTAGTACCAGCAACTTGGTACTACTTCAAGAAAAAGAACAAAAATAAGATGTTCTTGTTTGTATCGAAGAATATGTTTGCTCATTTTGTTTACATTTACAAATTGCCCAATGACTTATAGTACAAGAAAAACTGTTACTTTAATATACTTCTAACCTACACCTCATGGTTGGATGACTGCTCTACCTTCTATTTCCAGCAAAATGGCTTGGCATACTCTAGTCCGTTAAACTATCACAAAGAGGCATCTCAACTGCTATATCGACTTTACAAAAGGAACCATTCCGAACAGAAAAAAATATATAGACAGGCAGAAATACAACTACCACGATCATGACAGCAAGCCATTTTATTTCTGATATGACAAATGCAACGGCCGTGTACAACTCCAGTTATGTCCTCTCCTCCCCAATTAGCAGTTAGATACCTGTTCATCCCTCAAAGAGGGCCTTTATCTCTTCTTCCAATTGTTGACAAGTATACTTCTCTTGTTTCTTCTTTCCTGAAGTAACTCGCTTGAACGAGCTGAGCACCCGTGAGAGCCGGCTTCCATTTGCCTGCTGTGCAGATAAGGAATCCTCATATGGTGGAACAATCAGATCCACTATCTCTTGTCTCAGTTCATACTTGAGCTCAGCTGTGACCTTCCATGTCCTCTGATTATCACAGATGGCAAGAAATTCGGTAGTAAACTTATCCAAGTTCAAATGAAGTGTGTTCTTCAGAGGACTCCAGTACTCATCGAAATAGCTCTTCTTGTACTGCTGGATCATTGAAGTGAGCACCAGTTCTGCGTTGCAATATGATGCTCCTGTACGCCTCATGATTTGCAGAACACCAAATAAGTTATTCATGAGGAACATGTATTTTCGACCGTTTTCACCTAGGCATACCATCTCTGCGCCTTTCTTGAGCTCGGAGGCCCAGCAATCAAGCATGTGATGAGAGCCGTGCTCATTTGTGTGGCTTGGTGACTGCAACAAATATTGCAGGCCTTGAATGTCCAGAAATGTTCCTCTTAGAGCCTTCTCCATCTCGCGAAGATTACAAGCAGTCTCACCACATCTGTTGAAATGATCTTGTTATGAACAATTTAAATGCTAGTTTAAACCACATACTTTAGGATTCAATCCAGGAAACAAATCATTATTATTACCCTTCTTTTTAGCTAGAAATTAGTGAATTCTAATTAGCAGACTCAAAATAATCCATGCGACGAGAATTGATCGATCATTTCCCCATATTTGAGGTGTGTTTGACCGTTTGCCTTTTCTCAGTGTAGTTGATAATCTGCCTTATACTAATGTGCCAGTTGACCGTTCACCTCAACTCTAATATACTAAAAACCTGTCCTTTTCACCACTTATGTGCCAACAAACAAACAACGAACTGTTCGGCCCATTCCTTTTCTCCTACGATTGCAATCATCATTTTTACCTCTAGATTGCTCATGTGCCTATCTACGAAGCACTAGTTAGTTTACCCCTTCAAAATTTAAGTGCTCGTGATTGTGGTTTTGCAAGCCCATTTTATGCTTATGGTAAGATTTTGCATGTTGAGGTAGTAACTGCAACTAAGTAGTTGGCAACATGTGCTTTTACAGCCCTCTTAGTATAGTCAGAGATTCATTTCATGACACTCAAAAGTTTGGCAACCAAGGTGATTTGCACAAGTGGAAAACTGTCTACGTTGCCACGCTGGATCGCCAACCACCGGCGGCGTCCTGCTCACATTCTTGCCCGCACACAACATGGTACACATCGTCTCTTTTATATTGCAAAAAAACCAGGAATGAACACCCCTGTCTGCGTGGAGTTTGGGAGCCGAGCTACCTCCCCGGCGTGGATTTGAGGGGAGATCAATCTTGCAAGACCTGTACTGAGACGCGAGAAATTGGAGTTCTAGAGAGCAGCAACGGAGGAAAGAGAAAGAGAAACACAATTCTCAAAAAAAGAGAGAGAGAGAAACACAAAGGGAGAGGATAGATGATAGAGTGTTTTTCATATTATATAGTGGGCTCCCGGAGAAAAAAAAATAAGGAACTGAGCAGCAGGAAAAGCCAGCGAGAGATAGATGCAAGCCCCGTCAACGGCCTACAAATCACCATCCACCGCCATAATAATGCCAGATTGTTGCCTGCCGCAACAAAGAAACGCAATTGGCAAGCATGGCCAACTACCCTGATTCCTGATCCCCAGCAACGAAAACTAAAAAAACATGACGGCGATCTCGTCTCATCTTCTCAATCTCGTGACTTCCTCGTCGCACCAGACAAGGAATGCAACTGAAAGAAAACAGACAAAGCTGAAGCCACTAACGAAGGCGCCGCCGCCATGGACACCCGAACGAACTGCGCCGATGAGATGACACACGGGCTCGACTGGCGCGGCGGCCGGGCGGGAGGAAGGTCGTGTTCTTCTCGACCCAAGGCATGGCGCCGTCCAGTACAACGCTGCCAGTCTCGGTGACGGCGACGTCCGATGTGACAGCGACTCGCGAGGGGTCGCCGGCGTTCCTATCGAGCTTTGGGCTCCAGCTGCGCGAGCGTCTTCGGCGTGGCTGCCGCCTGCCGGCGCTTTAAGCAACGTGCTGGGCGGGAGAACGCCGACGACAGACAAGTAAAACCCGCGTGGCGCGCGACACCGCGGGCCAGTGGCGGATCTAGTATCAGATTAGTGGGGGTGCCAAGTTTACTAGTATTTGGCTTCTGGACTTTGTCTTTAGCCAAGAACAGAAGTCTAAATACTACGTAGTAAGTTAGTTAAAAGTTTGTAATTTGGAGGGGTGTCATGGCCCATGGCACCCCCACTGGATCCGCCCCTGCCGCGGGCGGCGCGACAACATCACGTGCTCCGAAGCTCGTACCTTTGGGCTGCGTGCGGCTGCCGGGGTGGTCGGCGGCACTGCGGACATCAGCGCTGGGCAGCAAGGAAAGGGGCGGCCGCTGGGCTGGCTGGCGGCACTGCGGACGCCGCGGATATCGGTGCGCTTACGGCGCGCGTGAAGAAGCCATAGATTGGCAAGCAACGAGGCGGAGCGCGGTAGGCGGGCGGCGCCGTCACGACAACCGCGCGCGCAGGCCGTGTGCGAAAACAGGGCGCGGAGGAGAAACCGAACGGAAACAACAAGAGCAAGAAGAAAGAGATGAAGGATGGATACGCACCTGCCGATGGTAGCAGCGGAATCAACCGATCCTCCAAACAGGTCCATGGAGTTGTCCCGCGAGCCTCGTTTGCGGACGCCGGGCTTCTCAGATCTTGAGTGCGGGGTGGGATTTCGGTGAGGACGCCGTCCCGCGCGTTTTGTTTTTGTATGGAAAAAAGAGATCCCTAGCTGATGCGGACGTCTCGCGCGATCGACGAAACTATGTTATTTTATCACTTACATATTTTTTTAGAGCACCTGCTACCCTTTTAACTTTTTTTTTTTTGGTGCTACCCTTTTAACTGACCCCAGCTCTATCCAGGCCCGATAAACTGGAGCCGGTTTGGCCTATCGATCACACGCGGAAACACACGCCGCTCTGGAAAGACCGTGCTCGGCCCTTCCTTAACAGCGGCACAACCCTCCCCCTCTACCCCGTCCCCGTATTTTAGATCCCACCCTTCACGTGTCACTGCCGTCATCAGCCATCTCCGAGCCGCAGTCGGACGCCTTCCGCCTAGTTTCTCCCCCGTATCACGCCACCCATTCCCTGGTAGCCCACCGACCTACTGTCGCCGTTGTACCTCCGTCGGTTGGACGCTGCCGTGGTCGGATTTTGGAGGTCCGCTCTGTGACTGATTAGGACTTATGGATTTGACATGCCTTCTTTAGCACGACTAGATCTCACAATAATCTCAACATGCTGCAATGATCTCCAATGTTCCGCATAATTGCAGAGGGCCATGCCCCAACGGTAAACTTTGTGGTCAATGCCCACGAATACACCAAAGGCTACTCCTGTAAATGTGTGGTTCGACGTCCTCCAAGTGTCATGAGGCTTGTAGGAAGGATGTCGAGCAAGCTTTCAGCGTCCTCCAAACTCGCTTTGCTATTGTCGGGTACCCCGCTCTAACTTGGTCAATCTCGCAGATGCGGGAGGTGATATTACCTTGTGTGATTATGCATAATATGATTATCAAGAGTAAGAGCATCTCTAACAGAGCCCTCAAACCGCGGAACCTTAAAATGGTTTTACGGTTCACAAACGGAGCATTTTTTGCGCGAAAACGATGCGCGCGATAGCAGTACCCTTAAACTCAGATCCTCAAAAAAAATCAACGACGCTACCGAGATAAAACTCTGCTGCCGATGCAGGAGCACTCGATGCAGGAGCCTGCTGAGCACTCGATGCATGCGTTGGCGGCGGCGAGCGGTGGGGGCGGCGACTGCGGGGGTGAGCAGGGCGAGCTGCGCAGGCGAGCGAGCTGCGGACAGCAGAGGGCTGGCGAGCGGAGGCGGGCGCAGGCGGGCGACCGAAGGGACGGCGGCGGATGGCTGCGGACGGCGGCGGAGGGCTAGCTGCGGCGGGCGAGCGGCGGAGGCGGCACCCCTGCAGCGCGTCGATTTCCTCCCCTGCTCCTCCTCCTCTTCCCCTGATTTCCTCCCGTCGATTTCGGGCGGAGGCGCTGAAAGTGCATGGTTGCCCCCATGCGTGGTTTTGGTAATTAATGACAATCCTTATGGACTAATGTTTACATTGAGATATTCTTATAGATCTTGTCCATGGGAAATTATAGGAGTTCATGTGTTGGACTCTTCAAGATGACTTAATGACCAATGCTCTATTCAAGGGTTTATATGAAGAATGGTCATGTGTAGAGTTGAGCTCATTGCAAGTATGGCTTGGAATAGAAGATTGGGTGAACAATCATGTTTACCCCCAAGCCATCATACATATCAAGAGAAGAAGATGAAGTGCAAGTTCAATAAGATGCATCTCGGAAGATATCTTTTGATTGAATCTTGCAAAGGAGACATGAAGACGAAGCTTAGCGAGTCCCTCCCATAATGGAGTATGGGGGAGCATTTGGAGAAGTCTTCATCAAGCATGTGCTAGCAAGCGCAATCAAGAAAGGTGGTCCACTTGGAGAGTCAAGATCATCATCATCTAACTCAAGTGGAATACTCAAGGCAAAGGTATGATCTTGATAGGGCTATAGGATAGATAGGCATACTATCAAGAGGGGCTCTCAAGTGAGTAACTTGATCGCATCGTTGTGGAGAGCTCAAACCTTTGCATGCTTGGCATATCATCTTTCTTGGTTCTTATTTGGCTTTTTACCTTGTTGGGTTTTGGTGCTTGTCGTGATCTTCATGACAAGACCAAGTTCTTTGAAAACGATTTTAGTATGGAAAACTTGTTGCGTTTTCGGTGTGGAAATATTGCCGGTTCGACGTTGAGGAAAGCCCCAAACCTTCACATGTATGGTGACTTTGCTCTATTTATGGGTTGCAATATTTTCACTTTTTGTAGCCCTGTGCTTGTCGCTACCTTTCTAACGGAGTTGGTCTCACCTCATTCGGAGTTCATTTGCAAAAGTTATTTCAGTTCTGGTGTTTCTGCAGTTTTCAGAGGTCCGGAAATTTCCGGACCCCAGTCCGGAGATTTCCGACCTGGAGAATTTTTCGCCAAGTCTTAAAGATTTTCTGCACTGCACTCAACTGGCTCTCAGTCGGATTTCCTACCGGAAATTTCCGGGGTCCGGAAATTTCCGGTCCCGGTTCGGAAATTTCCGAACGATCAAGTTAAAGATTTTCGCCAAGTCTTATTTGTTATCAGCACTGGTCGCTTTCATCTCTCAGTCGGATTTCCTACCGGAGATTTCCGGGGTTCGGAAATTTCCGGACTTAGGTCCGGAAATTTCCGGCCGTCAGCCCGGAAATTTCCGAACCGAGTTCGGAAATTTCCGAGCTAACGGTTCCCAACGGCTAGAAAACTGGGAGGGCTATAAATACCCCTCCCCTTCTTCTTCCTTGGGTTGCTGGTTTTTCCCCTCTCTCTCCTGCCATTGTTGACCTTGGAAAAGCTTGCCCCCTCTCAATTCCTCCCATGATTCTTGCATATCTTTGAGGGAAAAGTGAGAGGAGATCTAGATCTACGTTTCCACCGATCGATTTCTCCTCTAAGTGAGGGAAACCTTGTAGATCTTGATCTTGGAGTTCTTGGTGCATCTCCTCTTTGTTCTTCCTCTCTTATTCCCCCATAAGCATTTGTTGCTTTGTTGGAATTTGAGAGTGAAGGATTTGAGCACTTGTGCTCTTGCCTTTTGCATTTGGTGCATCGGTGTGCTCTCCACGAGGATTCGTGGAAGTTGAAAGTTTGTGAGCTTGTTACTCTTGGGTCCTTGGACCCTAGACGCCTTTGTGGTGGTTGGACCCTTGTGTGGTCACTTGAAGCCGTTCGGGAGCCCCCAATCCCATTGTGGGTTGTGCCCCGGATTGTTGTTGGAGGCCGTTCGGGAGCCCCCAATTCCATTGTGGGTTGTGCCCCGGATTGTTGTTGAAAGGCTCCGGATTCCGCCTCGAAGGAATTCCGATAGTGGAAGGTGAACCAAGCCTTTGTGGTGCGGTTCATCGGAGAAGAAGGTGAAACCTTTGTGGTTGTTGAACCGTTGTGTCGGTTCACACCTCTCCAACGAGACGTACTCCCTTAACAAGGAGGAACTCGGGAATACATCCTCGTCTCCGCGTGCCTCGGTTATTTCTATACCCGAGCTTTTACTTATGCACTTTACATTGTGATAGCCTTCGTGCTTGAAGTATTCTATTCCTATCACCTTGTTGTTTATCTTGCTTAGCATAAGTTGTTGGTGCACATAGGTGAGCCTAGTTTATTTAGGTTGTCGGCTTGTTAATTTAAACACCTAGTTTTATTCCGCAATTATCAAGCCTAAACCGGAAAAGTTTTAAACCGCCTATTCACCCCCCCCCCTCTAGGCGACATCATTGTCCTTTCAATTGGTATCAGAGCCTGGGCTCTCTTTTTGGGCTTAACCGCCTAGAGAGTAAAAGATGTCGTTTAGGGAATTAGTGCACGATCCCACTTTTATATTCGATGGCACAAATTATGATGTGTGGAAAATTCGCATGCTTAATCTTTTTAGGGCCATGGGTCCAAATTATATTAAGAGGATTGTAGATGTGAATTTATCTCCTCCAAAGGATTCCCAAGAATTATCTTTAGAGGAGGAGATAAACTCTCATCTCGAGACTCAAGTTACTAATGGTCTTATGTGTGCTTTGACCGATGTAGTTCTTGCTTCAATCTTGCCTTTTCGAAATGCACATGAGCTTTGGACCAAGCTTCAAGATATATATGAAGTGTCCAAAATTATTGAGGATGATTGTTCTCCCTCCACCTCCGGCCGTGATGAGTTCACAACTTCTTCCACTTCACCAACATGTGATTTGTCACAAGGTAATGATATGGTGAGTGGTGATAGAAATTGCTTTGTTGATGGTGAATATTGTATTGACTATACTTCATCTCTATCTCATTGCAATGTTCTATCTTTGGACTTAAACTCTTCTAGCACTCCAAATGTCATACATGCTAGAGTTGATAGTCCTTGCATATCATGTAATAGTTGTTTAACTAAATCTCATGATGATATGCTTCATATGTCTTGTTGCCATGAAAACAATACTTCCATATCCTCTATTTCTTGCATGACTAACAATGTAGAGGAATTCCAACATTTGTTGGAACAAGACATGGACCTCAAAGGTGCTTCAAGTTTTTCTTCATCTCCCCCAACTATTAATCATGTTTGCCTTATGGCTAAGGATTCCGAGGTGTCTCCCACCTCGAATCCAAATTTTGATGATGTGGTTGAGGATTCTCATGAAGAAGGTTTTGACTTTGAATCCTTAACTAAGATGGGTGAGATGGTACTTGGTGCTCTCCCCAAAGGTAGTAAAGCTATCCCTCCTCTATGTGAAATCATTGCTTATATTATTAAGAGTAGGGACTTTATTGAGGATTTGGAAAGTCAATTTGATGAGAAATGTCAAATTGAGAGAGATGACTCTATCACCATAGCTTCTTTGAACGCTTCTCTTGAAGAAGAAGAAGAGCTTAGGTCTTCTCTTGAAGAGAAACTTGAATCCCTTGATGAGTCTAATGATCTTATTATTGCTAAAATCATTAAGGAAAGAGATCATGCCCTTGCTAAGTATAAAGTGCTTAAAATGGAAAAAGTTGAATTTGGTGTTGGCAATGCTAGACTAAATGAGGACATAGAGAGACTTGACAAAGCTCACAAGGCTTTAGAAAGTGAACACTCTCTCCTTATCAAGTCTCATGATCAACTCCAAACTCAACTATCTAAGAATGACAAGCTTGTCAAATTGTCTTCTTCCATCTCTAATATTAATGATGCTTGTGCTACTAACTCCACTTCTTGTGAAGCATCTATTTTGAAGGAGAATGTTGAGCTAAGGGCTCAACTTGAGTTGCTATCTAGTAAGTATGGGAAATTGGAAGAAAGTCATGAAAAGCTTTCTAGCTCTAATGATGATCTTCTAGCATCCCATGCTAGGCTAAAGTTAGCTCATGAGGCTATTATGTCAAAGGTAACATCTTGTGAGCCTCATGTGGATATTGGCACAACTTCTTCTAGAAATGCCTTATTGCCATGTGCTAGTCCGAGTGATTCATCCACTCACAATGCTTCTACATCTTGTGATGAATTACTTTCCATACCTTGTTGCTCTAACAATGAAGCGTCTACTTCCTCTAGTGTTTTTGTTGATACTAACCATGTAGAGGAATTAAATGAGCTCAAGGCCCAAGTCACTTCTTTGAAGAAAGACTTGGAAAAGCGTCATGTTGGGAAGTCCACACTTGACAATATGTTGAGTGTTCAAAGACGCCCCAATGATAAGAGTGGACTTGGATTCAACTCAAACAACAAGAACAAGTCCAAGATCATTAAGAAGAAAAAGGGCCAAGAACAAGTCAAAGACTCGGCCAAGATTGTTTGCTTCAAGTGCAAAGTTGAAGGGCACCATGTTAGATCTTGCCCTTTGAAGAAGAAGGCTCTTAGTGAGAAGCAACAAGGGAAGAAGCCTCAAGTTCAAACTCAACCTCCTCAAGTTAAAGAACGGTCTATTCCCAAGAAGAATCAAACTACCCCTCCTCAAGTCAAGACTCCAACTAAGAAGAAAGGAGGAAGTAGATGTTGCTACCTATGCCGAGAGAAGGGTCACTTTGCTTCTTCATGCACTAATGGTACCTTATCCAACCCCATTATAGTTGATGATGTTTATTCTCTTCGGAAGGATAAGGTTGGCAATGTGTTTGCCAAATTTGTTGGTACTCAAAGTGGTGTCAAGAAAAGAACCATTTGGGTTACCAAACCTATTGTGACTAACCTCTTAGGACCCAACTTGGTTGGGGACCAACAAGCTAAAACTTGATCAATAGGTGTTGTTGGAGGGCTTTGGAGACTTGGCTACACTATGAAGAATTAAGGGATCTTCATCAATTATATTCTCTCAAGTCAAGTCATATGGATTATATTGTTCTATCTCATATCCAATGTTCCTCCTTGCGGTAACTTTTATTTAAATCATATATACATTGAAAGTTGCTTGCACCCTTGCATGTGTTAGGTTTTGTACCTTGCTAGTGTTTGTATGTGTTGTGCTCTCTACTTACTTATCTTGAGAAATCAAGCATGTGTATTTTGGTTTGCACACCATCTACTTGTTTTGAGCCTTATTGCTTTTATTTGATATCTTATCTTGTTGGCTCTCTTTGAGAGATAAATGGACTATCCATTTTTGGAGAGTGATATACTTCGTGCACTTCACAATCCTAAAAATGTGTGTACATGAGGAATACCACTTAGTTTTGATATATCAATATTATCTATTCTCTTTGTGGTATGTCATGCTCATGAGAAATCCAAATTATATAATGTCCATTAATTTCTCTAGTTGTTTTTGTTTGCCTCTTGTGTTAAAATAAATGGATTATCACATTATGGGGGAGTAATAAGCTATGTGCATATTACAAGCCTAGAAAATGTGAAAATGTGAGGTTTTGCCACCTAGAATTGATATTGCTAATTATCTTGTTCCTATGTGGCATGTTGCTCAAACAAGTTCCCATTTACTTAAATGCTCTTTGTCTCTCACTCTTTTGGATCTTGTTTGTGGAGGATGTTCTTGATATGGCTTTCCCTAAATATGTTCTCATATATCTTTTTGGGAAGCCAATTGATTCAAGCTACTCCTTGGAGTTGCTTTGCATTATCACATGATTTGTGAATCTATCAAGAATATCTATCTAAGCATGGCTTTTAATTCCTATTCTTTGCCTCATGCTTATGTTTTGTGAATATGATCTTGAATATATTCATGCAATCCACCACCGAGAAATATCTCCATACATTACTTGTCTTGACAAGTGATAATCATATTTGGGGGTAAATATGTTGATCATATTCACTTTGGTTCTTGCTTTGTATTGACTTATTTGATTGCCAAGGATTTGTTTTTGATCTAACTCTTATTTGTCTTCCTTGTATCTTTTGGATCCTTTATTGCTCTACTTGAAATTTGTTTTGTGCTTCCTTGAGTTGGGAAAAGCAATGATCCAATTCTTGTGCGTTGACATTCAAAAGTCATACTTTTTGATAATGCACTATTCTTTGGGAAGCTATCCTACCTTGAGTGGAACATCATTATTTAGATTGGTATTGCAATTTCTTGCCTTTCTTGAATATGACTAGTGTTTATATATATGGAGAGTGATGATCTCATTTGTGTGCATTTTGTATTCAAATGCAAGATCATAAATAATGCACACATCTTGGGGGAGCAATCCTATATGCTTTCGAACATTAGTTGTCTTCATTTGGTATTTGATCCCGATGACGTGTCTCTTTGGAAGACAAACATTTTTCGTCTTGGCACTTTGTGCCATCATGAAAAGTGTAGAGGGTTTGGTTTATTATTTGATGATATTTTCTTCAATTGGTTTCTTGCTTTCATTTGTTATCTTTTCAAAGTGGTTTCTTCAATCATGTGTTGATTTGGGTTTTTGATATAATTTGGACAATTCCTTTTCTTGTCACACTTGTGTGTGATTTCATGGTTTAATTGGTGTTTTTTTAAATTATATCTCATTTGGTTCTTGAAAGTCTTGTGCATGCATACTTACTATATGTATATCTTATGGCATGCGTACTTTCGTTGATCCAATATATAGAATAAACTCCATCAAATCCTAAATGGCTAAGATGTGCATGAAATTCAATTTCATATCAATATGCACATATTTATGTGGAGTTTGTCCTATGTATTGTAGTTGCTCTAACTACTTTGGACCCAATGAGTTTGGGTACCTTTTGTACTTGAATTTGTTTTAGGTATATTGGAGATGCATTGGAAGCTTGTCTCATCTAAAAGGAAGATGTTGTCACCATGTGCTTATTGGAGCCAAGCTTGGATGATCATGAGCTCTTATCTTCTACATCACCAATGCTATCTCGGTAACAAGTATCTACCTCATGCATACTTTTCTAGCTTTCAACCTTGTGTAGGTTGATTTCATGGCATGAATCTCTTTGGTTGCAATTCTTTTGATTCTTGCAAAACGTCTTTATTGCAAATGTGAGTAAGCCGGGATGATTACATATCAATGGAGGAATATATATAATCATTTTCATGATTCACCAATCCCAAATATGTTAATCTAGCACTTTCTACTCTATGTCTCGCATATGTAATATTGATGTGTTTCAAAATCATTTGCCTTTTGTGAGACTTGTTATCTTACTCGGAGCATCCCGTTTATCACCTTATCCCTTGTGGATACGTTTGATGCTATGATGAGTGTGTGTTTGAAGTTCATCTATATCCCTTTAAGATAAAATTGAGCTTTGTGCTATGCTTTTAAGCAAAGATCTTATTGGTGTATTTATGACTTCCTCTTGGATATCATGACCTCTACCTTTGTATCTATCTTGTGTGTACATGTTTATTTGTAGACCCATATCTTAGTGATTCGTGTCTACTTAGAAACTTATACACATGAAAATAGTACATCTTTATTTGGTATTCCAATTCCTTAGTGACCACCTCTTATTGCTTTTGTTTCTTTGGTGGTTTCTAATTAAAGGCACAAGCTTTATTTTCATGTGTTATGCTTTTTGAGTTTTAATAAGCTTGTGGAGCTACTTGCTATATCTCCTTTGGTGTGTGAGTATGGGGAAGACATGATATGCACCATGTGCAACTCTTTTTGAAAGACTATGTTGATGCTCTCATCCTTGTATTAGTCTCCTATAATGTCCTTTTATCTCACACCCATTATTCTGTTTACCGCTCCTTGCTCTTGTTGCAAAACATTTTTTAGGTGAAAGTTGTTTTGCCTCCTTTTTCATTTACATTCTCTTGCATGAGCTTGTGTTCGAATTTATCTAGGAGGGAGTGAGGATTCCATGTTGTGCACACTATATTGAAATACAAATCCTATTTGTGCACGTACCTTGAGGAGTTCCCTCATGATATTTAGAACATTTTTCGGATCCTTTTGATTGCTTGCTTCTTTCGTTGAAGTATCTTTCCATTTGATATTCTTTTGCAATCCTTGGGTCCTCTATATAGTTTGATCTCCCTCCATCTATTCGTCATTGGATATGTGCATTTGATTTCACTCATATTATGAGAAATGCACACATTATGGGGGAGCTCTCACTATATTTGCCCTCTAAGTTTTTCTTTCCATTTCGGCAATCGATGCCAATGGGGGAGAAATTTAGAGGGTTTAAGGGAATATGGGTTTGTTCTCTTGTGGTTCACTTGCATCCTTGCTCTTTGTGTTGCATGGTTGCTTAAATTCATTATATAAACCCTCGTAAAAGGGATTGTCATCAATTACCAAAATGGGGGAGATTGAAAGTGCATGGTTGCCCCCATGCGTGGTTTTGGTAATTAATGACAATCCTTATGGACTAATGTTTACATTGAGATATTCTTATAGATCTTGTCCATGGGAAATTATAGGAGTTCATGTGTTGGACTCTTCAAGATGACTTAATGACCAATGCTCTATTCAAGGGTTTATATGAAGAATGGTCATGTGTAGAGTTGAGCTCATTGCAAGTATGGCTTGGAATAGAAGATTGGGTGAACAATCATGTTTACCCCCAAGCCATCATACATATCAAGAGAAGAAGATGAAGTGCAAGTTCAATAAGATGCATCTCGGAAGATATCTTTTGATTGAATCTTGCAAAGGAGACATGAAGACGAAGCTTAGCGAGTCCCTCCCATAATGGAGTATGGGGGAGCATTTGGAGAAGTCTTCATCAAGCATGTGCTAGCAAGCGCAATCAAGAAAGGTGGTCCACTTGGAGAGTCAAGATCATCATCATCTAACTCAAGTGGAATACTCAAGGCAAAGGTATGATCTTGATAGGGCTATAGGATAGATAGGCATACTATCAAGAGGGGCTCTCAAGTGAGTAACTTGATCGCATCGTTGTGGAGAGCTCAAACCTTTGCATGCTTGGCATATCATCTTTCTTGGTTCTTATTTGGCTTTTTACCTTGTTGGGTTTTGGTGCTTGTCGTGATCTTCATGACAAGACCAAGTTCTTTGAAAACGATTTTAGTATGGAAAACTTGTTGCGTTTTCGGTGTGGAAATATTGCCGGTTCGACGTTGAGGAAAGCCCCAAACCTTCACATGTATGGTGACTTTGCTCTATTTATGGGTTGCAATATTTTCACTTTTTGTAGCCCTGTGCTTGTCGCTACCTTTCTAACGGAGTTGGTCTCACCTCATTCGGAGTTCATTTGCAAAAGTTATTTCAGTTCTGGTGTTTCTGCAGTTTTCAGAGGTCCGGAAATTTCCGGACCCCAGTCCGGAGATTTCCGACCTGGAGAATTTTTCGCCAAGTCTTAAAGATTTTCTGCACTGCACTCAACTGGCTCTCAGTCGGATTTCCTACCGGAAATTTCCGGGGTCCGGAAATTTCCGGTCCCGGTTCGGAAATTTCCGAACGATCAAGTTAAAGATTTTCGCCAAGTCTTATTTGTTATCAGCACTGGTCGCTTTCATCTCTCAGTCGGATTTCCTACCGGAGATTTCCGGGGTTCGGAAATTTCCGGACTTAGGTCCGGAAATTTCCGGCCGTCAGCCCGGAAATTTCCGAACCGAGTTCGGAAATTTCCGAGCTAACGGTTCCCAACGGCTAGAAAACTGGGAGGGCTATAAATACCCCTCCCCTTCTTCTTCCTTGGGTTGCTGGTTTTTCCCCTCTCTCTCCTGCCATTGTTGACCTTGGAAAAGCTTGCCCCCTCTCAATTCCTCCCATGATTCTTGCATATCTTTGAGGGAAAAGTGAGAGGAGATCTAGATCTACGTTTCCACCGATCGATTTCTCCTCTAAGTGAGGGAAACCTTGTAGATCTTGATCTTGGAGTTCTTGGTGCATCTCCTCTTTGTTCTTCCTCTCTTATTCCCCCATAAGCATTTGTTGCTTTGTTGGAATTTGAGAGTGAAGGATTTGAGCACTTGTGCTCTTGCCTTTTGCATTTGGTGCATCGGTGTGCTCTCCACGAGGATTCGTGGAAGTTGAAAGTTTGTGAGCTTGTTACTCTTGGGTCCTTGGACCCTAGACGCCTTTGTGGTGGTTGGACCCTTGTGTGGTCACTTGAAGCCGTTCGGGAGCCCCCAATCCCATTGTGGGTTGTGCCCCGGATTGTTGTTGGAGGCCGTTCGGGAGCCCCCAATTCCATTGTGGGTTGTGCCCCGGATTGTTGTTGAAAGGCTCCGGATTCCGCCTCGAAGGAATTCCGATAGTGGAAGGTGAACCAAGCCTTTGTGGTGCGGTTCATCGGAGAAGAAGGTGAAACCTTTGTGGTTGTTGAACCGTTGTGTCGGTTCACACCTCTCCAACGAGACGTACTCCCTTAACAAGGAGGAACTCGGGAATACATCCTCGTCTCCGCGTGCCTCGGTTATTTCTATACCCGAGCTTTTACTTATGCACTTTACATTGTGATAGCCTTCGTGCTTGAAGTATTCTATTCCTATCACCTTGTTGTTTATCTTGCTTAGCATAAGTTGTTGGTGCACATAGGTGAGCCTAGTTTATTTAGGTTGTCGGCTTGTTAATTTAAACACCTAGTTTTATTCCGCAATTATCAAGCCTAAACCGGAAAAGTTTTAAACCGCCTATTCACCCCCCCCCCCTCTAGGCGACATCATTGTCCTTTCAGGCGCTGCTTGGTTTTGGTTCCGGAGTAGCTGCGGGGCGGAGGCGACCGGAGGCCGACGAGCTGCGGGGCGGAGGTAGCTCGAAATCGGCGGCCGGACTGTGGAGAGAGATCATCGCCGGCCGTGACAGAGAGATGGCGGCGAGATGGAGGCCGGGATGGACGGCGGCGCGCTCCTGCGCTCGACTCCGGCTGATTCCGGCGAGTTCCGCTCGCTTCCGGCGAGTTCCGCGGCGGAAGTTCACCGGCTCGTCCTGAATATTCCCTCCCGCCAACTGCTTTTCCAGTATACGGGGGCCCTTCAGTTTGGCCGTGAAAACCAGATTTTCCCAGTTCCGCGGGTCGATTTCACGGGCACCCTCAAAAACTTTTACGGGTCCATGAGGTTTAAGGGCACTGCTATTTTCGTTCTTAAGGTTTCAAAACCGTCTTTGGTGGCTCTAAGCGCGATGCACCGGTGCTTGATTTGTTGCCTTATGAAGGCATGACCCTCTAGCTGAGGCGAGGTGCCAGCTGAATTTGGTGCTTTCCTGGATGAATCCATGCGTGACGGAACATTACACGATTACACGATTAGTTACAGGCTGATCTCGTCGAGCATTTGTGAGCTCTTAGAGAAGGAAATGCACCTCACAAACCCCCGCCCAACCCACTCCCGACTTGAGTTCCGATTTATTTATTTAAACATTGTGTTATAATAAACTATTTACCTTCAAATATTCAATTTGTTGTCATAAAATTTAGTTTGTTTGGCTTGAAAAATGTGATCTATACATATTTTTATCCTATGATCCACGGCATGATCGTTGGGGGTTTGATATTTTGTAGTATGCCGGTGTGGGGAGTTGCCCCCGACCACGTTGTCGGCGGCTCTGTCCGATACGTTTGGGGTGCCAGTGCGGATGCTCTTATGATGATGACTTGTTTTCCTTCATCATTTCCCGTAGGAGTTTAAGTGTCACATGTATATGTATATATTATACTCTATAATAATTTGTAATTATGAGGAGGACTGAGATGTAAAAGACAAGTAGAAGCAATAAAAGGAAGGGAAAACAGAGGAGAAGATAAGCCTTTGGTCTTCGTTCCTATGACACACACTGTGTAGTAAAAAACGAATTCATAATCTAGTGTTATTTGAGTTGTATTTTCTGCAATTGCAACATTTTCAACACTGGCTTATCACTTATGCAATACTCGTTAGGCCTTGCAATTTAAGGACCTCCTGTGATATTTTTTAAAATTAGGGTTGTATGCCATGTGGTAATTCAAGGATCTCCTGTTGTTGTCAGTACTTTTTTTATTTTGTCGAATAATTAAGTGCATGATTGATTAAGTTTTTTTTCCTGAGAAAATGGGTTCCCCCATTTCCGTTAATAGAATCCAAAAGGTATATGCTCCTGCAAAGGAAAACGGAAGGGAGAGAAAAGTACCAAAGTTCCAAAAGGGATGATTATATCAGATGCTCCAGAAACTCGTTTCATCTATGGTAGCGTACTCCACGTCCTCCCGCTGGCCGCTGCCAGTCAAAACCACGACCACGACATAGTCCTGGACGTCGCCGTCTGATCCGCGACCTAAAACATCCCTCCTCCATGATAATCTCCGGCCATAGCATGCAATCTAGCCTCAAATTAACTGTCGTTTTCTCGATCTCCATGACTTCCCCAAGTAGAAAAACCTTGCCTACAGAGAACCAGAGGAACTGTTCCTGACGATAACGTGAGCGTTTAGCTAAATGGAGCACCGGTAGAGCCTTAACGGCCTTTTCTCGTCTGCCTTTTTCAGCGGACGGTGTTTTTTTTTTTGACGGAGCTCTAACGGCTTGGCTGACGTGGGACACTAGCTAGAAACGAAATGCAGGGCGGGGCCACACGTCGCATCCGGTCAACGTGCACGAGTTGCTCCGCGTTCCCACGGCCGATCGCTTGACTTCAGCGGTAGTGGCCCACCTACAGTCGATTCATCACGGGAAAATCAGAGAAATGTTGGCGCGAGCAACAATTTGGAAAACAAAAAACAGATGAAACGTGAAGAATGGAATCATTACCCCTTAAATTTCTAAATTAAATAACTTGTATTTTATCATATCTAATTTTAGTAATCCTAAACATGACAATTGTAACGACCAACTGTGATTCCGCTTTTTGCGATGCAGTGAGAGTATACACCGTTCCTGACTACACGCAACCGAGGGGGTGTCCATGAACTTATGTTTTCTTTACGTTAGGTAAACATGAAAGGGGTGACATACACATGGACTTGATGAAGCTCTGCCTCTTTCGGCGAGATGCATCCGCTATTGAGGAGGGTTTTCTTCCCACCAGACAACTTGTCTGTGTTTGAGGCGGTGACCTCGTAGGTGGTGGAACATCCCACTCTTGGCGCGCGGTAACATAAGATATTAAATTCTCGGCGCCCATGTTTAATGTTGCAGCTCATTCCTTCGTTGTAAGGCCTGCGAGTTGTTTAGTCAGTGTGGTTTCAGCCCGGAGCATATTTGTCATGACATTTTAGTTTAAATCCGACGCATCCTCTAAAAAAATGACAATAAAAGCAGCCTTGCTGGTAGAGTGGTTGCCAGCAAGCAGGTCTCGTACGCAAGCAGTACATATGCTCAACTTCCCCGCCCTGAAAATAATTTTATTTTCTTCTTCCGACTTGATCGATCTCGGTTCCATGAATCTTTCCTGCCAGAATAAAGGGTGTCTTTTTCCAAGTAAGAACGAAAGGTGATCTTGTTATGCGTAAAGCCTTCCGGCTTTCCCCTTCAAAGGCATAGCCAGGAATCGGACGACTGGATTTTCAACTGCGTCCGCAGGCATGTGTGAATGCATCCAAATCCGATGGAAGCCTCACATCACACTAGGTCACTCTGCACGCTGGAGTCTGGACACGGACCCGACGCGGATGCGCTATCCATCCTCAGGTTCATTTTATTTCATTTTATCTCTCATGAGAGAGACGTACGTCTCACACAAACCACAGCGCGCACATACTTGACGACGACCTTCAAGTGGTCACGCGCGGCTCTTGACGGCGACGGCGACGACGACGAACGTTGGGTGGAGCTAGCGGAGCCTGGGCCTGGCGAATTGGCGATCGAGGTCGCCATCAGTCAGCCTGTAAGTGGAATCGGACGCCCACGGTGCCGCCAGCCCAAGCCCATTTAACTGCTTAAGCCCATTTAATAGTGCAAGATGGACTGAAAGCAATGAAGACCGTTGTGGACAACATTAGAGAAAGTGTTAAATACATTAGGAGTTCTCAACCTAGAAAAGAAAAGTTTGCTGCCGTGGTTTCACAAGAAGGGATAAAGTGTGGGCAACAACCTTCACTAGATGTTTCACATCGATGGAACTCCACGTTCCGCATGCTCGAGTCGGCATTACCCTTTAGGAAGGCTTTTGAGACATTGGGGGAAAGAAGAGCCAAGCTATACTTTTGCTCCTTCACATGACGAATGGATAATGGCAGAGGACATTTGCAGCCTATTAAAGATATTCTGCCGTGCCACCGATGTCATTTCGGGCTCAAACTACCCAACCTCTAACCTCTATTTCCTTGAGATATGGAGTGTTAAAATGGTCTTGGAAGAACAAGCAAAGAGCAAGAATGACACCGTCAAACTCATGGTGAAAGAGATGCAAGATAAATTTAACAAGTACTTCAAAGAGTCATATTTAACAAATTGTATCCCTGTGATACTCGATCCAAGATTCAAAATGGATCATGTTGAATTTCGATTGAAGAAATATTTTGGAGCTGATGTGGATAAACACTTGAAACAAGTCATGGAAGCAATTGAAGTCCTATTTGCGGAGTACGCCGCTCAGTTTCAAGATAAGGCTGATGTATTGGCTGAAGAAGGAAGTAGTGGTGATCAACTAGTGTTGGCTGATAGTGCCCTATCAGATTGGGATGATCACGTAAAGCTTAAGAAGGCTAAAAGTTGCAATGAGCTCCAGAGATATCTAGAAGAAAATTTCCATCCTCGTACAGCGGATTTTGACATCCTAAATTGGTGGGCTGTAAACTCCGCAAGGTATCCTATACTTGGCACAATAGCTCGTGATGTGCTGGCTGTACCCGCTTCATCTGTTGCCTCTGAATCTGCGTTTAGCATATGTGGGAGAGTACTAACTGATCATAGAAGTAGCCTAGCAGCTGAAACCGTCGAAGCATTGATGTGTTTGGAAGACTGGATTAGACGCGCATGTAAGTACCAACTTGAGCATCTACTTTATTTCGTAAATATGTTTTGTCTGATGTCTGCATATATTGACTTGTAACTTATGCAGGACCTTCCTAGCCTAGCACTAGTAGTAGAAGTTGTGATGTTATCTACAGATAATGAGAGATCTAGTGATTTAAGAAGTTTTCCAAGTATCCTTTTCTGTAAGACTAATCACTTTATTTTTGCAGCCTCATCTTGATATGGAATTACAGAAAAGATCTTACTGGAGTTCTGATCACTAGTAGTAGAAGGCAATGGGCTGAATGAAAAATAAAAAAAACCACTGATCAATTTGTGAAGAATTGTTCCTGTAATACATTTTATTACGTCACTGGTTTAAATGATTGCTCGGATCATCTTGGACAGTTGTTTTGGTAGGTATTACGTACTTGAAACGTTTGAATTATTGCTAAGTTCCTTTTCTGTAGTATTAGAGCTAGCTTGAATGTTGTGTACCTGAATCGCCATATATAAAGCAAACTGAGATGTGAGATGGCTTGCTGTTCATGGTGGATGATTTTGTAACCTGAATGATTGTGTAACTAGAGCTAGCTTGAATGATTATGTAGTACTAGAGCTAGCTGTGTCTGTTTGTGATAAACAGGCGATGGGTGTGAACAGGCGATGGGTGTGAACAGGCGAGCAGCCATACCAGCAAACCTGGTAGCGAAAACCCACTTCTTATATACGGCAGAAGTGGACCGGTAGCCAAAACCCAACTAGATCAACTGGGCATAGGTGAGCAGCTGGTGGGCCGCCGTGAGCATGCCCACTTACAGGCTGAGCCATCACGACGGTCTCTGTACCTCCGTGGAACTGGAACGAATATGTATGCATGCAAGGTTTGTTTGCTAAATAAAACGTACCGGCTGCCCATATAAGTACATGTTTTATCTACATTCTAATTTTGCATGCACCTAGAGCTTGTTTTTTTGTTTGTTGAGGGAAACAGGCTGCTTTATCTTCAGAAACAAGTTCAGTACAAATGATGGTCCGAATCACCTCCGGAACCACATTTATATAGCGGGGCGAAATCCTGTTTTGAGAAGGAATCACCTCCGGAACCACATTAACCCACTCAGCATCAGCAACATTCTCAGCTACACGAGCGAGAGTATGCGCTGCCTTGTTGCTGCTCTACCCAGAGATGAGGGAAACAAATATATAGAAGCAAATTGATTCGCCAGCTTTTTTATGTCGGAGATCACCGCACCAAGGCGGGATCGGTCTTGACTCTTGTCGTTGATCTCGACGATCAGAATCGCACAATTAGATACTGCACACAACGTCGGTTGCTAGTACTCTGAAGGATTGAGTTGAGAGCATATCTCATGGCGATTGATTCAGCTAGCTCAGGATCTTCGGTGTTGTCAAACCTGTGGCAGCCAGCTTTAAGGACCTCGCCATGATTATTACCCAGAATATTATAAAACCAGCTCCCATCCTCCTCGGCAAAGAAAAGATTGCTGCATCTGTATTGAGCATGGTTTGCCTCCTCCTGTTGCCATAATTTTCGAGCAACGCCCAAGGCCGGCCGTCTTCAGTCTTCTACTGCAGCAACCAAGCCAACTCCATGAACTCCAGCGGCCTTCTTTTGCTCCCGTACAACCATCTTCTTCAGCGCTGCACCACATACATGGTCGAGAGCAACATCAAGAGGAGGATGCATGCATAGCTCCAAGATGCACAAGTACTCCAGCACAACCTCCGAATTTTGTGCTGGGAGGAGACCAACAAGGATTACAAGGCCAAACATCAGGATAAAGGGCGCCTGGCAGCCAGCAACGTTGATAAGATGAGCCTGTCATATATAGGAATTACGACTCTATATAACTTGTGATCTGCATTTATCATTTTCTGATGAACTTAAGAACTTGCTATTGTAAATGGAACTATATACGTGTGTTTTTTGAATTTGGTAGGTAATGGTACTATGTGTGTGCATCTGAACCTGGTATGTAATGGTATTGTGAACTTTATTTTTGTTTTATATGAAAATATTTTATCTGAACAATTTATTTGTGCAATGATGTGAGTTTTTCCTTTTCTGAATATTGATATACATTGGTGGTTTTTGGACTAAGAGCCACAGTTAACTGTGGCGGGTTTTTGTCAAAATCATTGATTGAAGATAGTTCAGATCCACCACAAAAAAAAAGATAGTTCAGATCAGAAAATAGTTGCACATAGTTCTGTTCAGAAAATACACACTGTCACTGCACAACTAGGTCCATACATAATTCCATAGAAGCTGATAAACTCAATTATCATAATGAAAAATTTCACAAAATATCGTTTAATACCATTATAGAAGGATTACACAACAAGATACATACATAAGCAAGCATATGTACTACTGAAATGTTCTTATTGTCATAATTAAATTCAAACACAACAAGTTCCAGACATAGTATTACTGGAAGTAAAATACAGCATCTCATTCACCACAGCTTTCCTTGATCTTCTTCAATTTCGACTTGTTAACTTCTCCAGCCTTGAGCAAATCAACAGTGTAATATTCTAGTTTCTTCTACTCCTTCAAATTATCCCTCTGTTTATCGGCCTTCTGCCTCATGCTCCAACATGCTATCAGGAACTAATGCTACTTGGTGCTCCATGATTTGATCGGTCAACTCTTTCTACAAAGTGGTGTTCTCTTGTAAGTTATTGAGCTCCTTCTATACCGTCATTAATTATCAAATATTTTTCCTCTTCATACATCTGCCATCACCTCACCAAACCTGGCTCAAGTGTATTTGACTACTCCCCATCAACCCACTCCAGTGTGTCACATCTCCCACGTTCCTATAAAATTGTATATAAGAAATACAATTTTATAGGAAAAAACCCACTCCAGTGTGTCACATCTCCCACTGTTTTTTGAACTTGCAGGTGCGATCTTAGCCAGGAAAAAACTAGCTAAGCAGAAACAGTGATTTGAAATTTGTACATACCTGCACAATATTTTGTCACTGAATCAATATGCTAGGTTCCATGTCAAGATTCTCAACGTACTACCCGCTCTTGTTTCCTGACTGTCTGCACAACTCCGGGTGGCACTCAATAATATGAAGTGTTTCTAGTGATGATGGCATACCACACACCGGTAAAGATTGGAGCTCTGGGCACTATGATATTGTCAGCACTTTGAGAGATGATAGGCTCCTAAAATTCGACGGAAATGATGTTTCTGTTACTTTAGGACATCTCTCGATCACCAGGTACTTTAGTGAATTAAAAGACTGCAGCGATGACATGGACTGGAACAACTGGCAGTTGCGCACGAACAACTCAGTGAGCATTGTGCAGAACCTTGATGTTGCCGATGCTGGAAGAGATGTTATGTTAGGCAGGTCTAGCATCTCCAACGAGGACAGACTAGGGAGAGCCTGGAGAAACCTACTAAAATTCTGGTCTGTAATATTGCACCGAGAAAGCTGCATCCTTTGTAGAGTAACAAGGGACCCTATTTCTTCAGTAGAAATGACTTCTTCAGCACCACTTATATTCAAGGCTGCAATGGCTTCTATGTGCTGTTTACTGAGTAACCCTTTGAAGTCCACAGAAGTTGTGAATACATCCAGCTGGAGCTTCTCCGAACTTGAAGAAAAAGGGGCAAGCCTCATATATGGCATGAACCGAGTACGCTCAATGGTAACTTCACGAGTAGTTGGGGGGAAGGGAGGAATTTTGACCAATTCTGGACAATCCACTATAACTAACCTTTCAAGGCATTGAAATGACTTTCTGTCTTCGAGTCCAGACCAGTCATGCAACTTTGGGAAATCATCAAGTTCAAGGAATCTTAGGGATGGAAATGCCACATCACCGGTGCCATAGAACTCATGTCCGATTCGGTCAACTGCACACAGCTCCTTCATGTGTAAATATCTGAGTGATCCCAAATGACCCAATGGAGGAAGCATGGCCAAACTTCTGCAGTTGGTAAGGTGCAAGGAACGCAGTTTCTGCAATGACTGTAGCCAACTTGGAGCTTTGGTGCCACAGTACCTTCTAACATTAAGTACCTTTATGTCTTGGTGCGGCTGTAGGCCTTCAAGTACGTTTGCATCGGCAGGAAGGGAGTTATTTCTACTAGCGGAGCTCCATTCCAAATTCAGAGAATGAAGATATGATTTCTTATTCAACTCAGCTTTGCAGGCTTCTTCATAGCTTGAAACATTTTCTAGACCTTTTATTCTGAGTACGCCGCGGAGACCATTGATGTCTCTCAACTCTTCGACTTTACAGCCTTTCCTCTTCTCAACGTGGAGCTCAAGCGATCCCTGCAGGTTAGCTAGCCGACCAATAGCCACCAATCCTGCAGTATACTTTGTTTCAACAACAAGGTGGCGCAGATTGACTAGCATGCTACTGCTTGCAGGAAGCTTATCTAGGGAGCATTTTTCAGTGAAGCACAATGTTTGCAGATGCAGGAGCTTGCCTATCGACTCAGGAAGCCTCTGGATGGAACCATTGATAGATAGGTAACGAAGGTGCAATAAGTCAATAATGCACTGGGGCAACTCTTCTGATTTAAAACCACTGAGATCGAGAACACGCAGATGTTTTGACTTCTGAAGGAGACATCTTAATCTCACAGCAAAATCCTCTTCGAAGCAACTGGAGGAGGACGGTAGGGATGGCCGGATTAACAAGGTGCGCAGCTTTTCAAGCCCACAGAAGTTTGTAAGATCAGCTAGACTATTCACGGTGACCGACAGGTGGCGAACTGTTGATGGGATGTCACAGTTCATGCCATCCTCAATACGAAAGCAGTCCTCTGCAGCAACAGACTTTGCAAGATCATGGAGTAAGTCATGCACAAAATAGTATGTCTTGTATCCAATATTGATTTCCTGGAAGAATGAGCGTGAAAGGAGCTGATCAAAATATTCTCTAGCTGTGTCTTCCATCCTTCTCTCATTCCTGTCTGGTGGTTTAATAAAACCCTCGGCAATCCAAAGGCGGCACAAGTGTGCTGGGTCAAACTTATAGTCCTTCTGAAATAAACTGCAGTACGCAAAGCATCGCTTGAGGTGTACCGGCAGGTACTTATAGCTCAAGCATAGAACAGAGGAAATAGTGTCATCGTGTAATTCTGTTTCCATGATACTCACCCAGTGCGCTTTGCTCCTTGTAGCTCCTAGTATCCCTCCTACCACCTTGGCAACCAAAGGTGATCCATTAATTTTTGCAGCAATTTGCCTCCCGATCAGCATCAGATTTGGATGGACATCCTCACCATCACTCGAAAAAGCATATTCCTTAAGCAGGTCCCAGCAGTTGTCGCTAGTTAGCGGATTTACAGTGTACATATGTGATGTACCCAGCATGTGACACATACTGTTCATGCGAGAAGTCACCAGAATTTTGCTCCCAATATCTGAAGGCCGCAGAGCAGTGAGCATGTCCAGCCAGATTTCATTGGGGCTGTTACATACAGCATCAAGAATAATCAGATACCTCTTGGATGCAACGAATCGACGGAGCTCAGACTGAAGCATTTGAGCATCCACCATCTTCTCAGCAGAGCAATCCCAAGCTGGTTGGGCCGACCTTAAGATCTCTGCTATGAGCTCCATTTTGCTGGAAACACTTGAAACGGATACCCAACATATGACATCAAAATACTGCCTGACTCTTGCATCGTTGGATACCATCTGAGCAAGCGTGGTCTTCCCAATCCCTCCCATACCAACAAGGGAGACAACATCCTTACCGCTTGGCTGGATGAGCATCTGTACAAGGTCATCCCTCTCTTTGTCGCGCCCAACCGCCGTGTGAACCCTGCCCGAAACAGGCGGCAGTGGCGGCGGCGGCAGCAGATTGGACGATGTGCCTGCACCATTGGCCAGCAGATAGCCAAGCCTGCGAGTTTCTTCAGTCACAACTTTGATCTCCCTCATGCTCTTGCTTGAATTACCAAGCAGGCAGTTCCATTGAGACCTCACGGCTTGAAGCAGCTTCAACTGGTGACCGAAAATCTTGGCGCGCGGGGATAGGCTAGATTCAAGCCTGCGGTACTCGATCATGTCTTGAAGGTCTTCGATTAAGTAGGCGGCGTCCCGGGCGTGCTGAGCCAGCGCCTCGTCTCCGGCAAGCCTTGGCCCGGCGTCGGCAGAGAGAAACCAGATCTTGATCATACATACCTTGAGCGCCTCCAGCTCTAGGGCGGCGGCCTTCCACCCGCGCCTCCGCGCCCACCCGCGCAGGTCGCCGCGCGATTGGATCTCGGTGGCCAGTCCCTGAACGGCCCGAGAAAGCGAGCGGACCAGCTCCGATGCCTCCGGCAGCGTAGCAAGATCCAAGCCGCCGGCTGACGATGCTTCTTCACCCATGAACTTCATCCTCTTGCTCTTGCTGCTTCTACTCTTACGCGTATAGTCGGAAATCTAGGTGGCGGGAAGGAAGATGTGCTTGAGTTGCAAGATTTATAGGAGTTCCTGGCGGTAACCAAGTCAACGACGAGCCCTCTCCCATGGAGACGTGTCCCGCATTCCAAGTCAAGCGATGAACTGCCGTGTACATTTCCTCCTAGTTACCGCGGGACGCGCTATCCCCATATTCTTTTTTTTTTATGCATCTTGAATGGTATACAGATGTAGTATCTGAACTATCCCCATATTCTTAACCACCTCAGGAACTAGTATAGTACTTTGATTGTATGTCTATTACTCTATGTCAGCTTGACCAAGACACATAAGGTGTCAAGTGGGATCCCACCATTGTCTCACTTCTAGTTCATTTGTAAATTTCTAGTTCAAATTTTGATCCAAAATTTTGTACTAGAAGTTCCCAAATGAATTAGAAGTGGGATATTGGTGGGATCCCACTTGCATCTCTACCAAGACATCATTCATAGTTCTTTCGTGCGAAGATGAAATGTCAAATCGCTCCTGTATTTCTTAGTCTATGACGAAATGTTCGATGTAACCCGGCTTTAGATTGATGTATACTGTATATATATAAAGTCATCACCGGCTTTAGATAGCTACAAATAACCTAAGAATAATATGGGAACACGTAAATCTAATTTAAACACGAAATCAACTGAAGTCGGTTTGATCTAGTCGACACGAACGGTCTTGTCTTCTGTTGCACCAGGAAGCAGGTCCAACAATTTAAGTAATTAACCGTGTGCTCCCTCTCGCCACGCGGATTGTCGGAACGAGTGATAAAGAGCATTTCCACCGGCACCCTCCAAACAACCCCTTAAAGGCCCATTAGAGTCCGGACATCAAAATCGCCCATCAGCGGCACCCCCTAATACCTTGCTCCGAGCAAAAATATGTCCGGCACCGCAAGGAGGCCTGAAAATTTGGAGGCCCTCTCGGGGGTGCCGGACATGGAGGCGGACATGCTTCTGACAGGGTTGGCCCGTCCGTCATAGAGACATAGCGGCGTGTCCAAATTCCCCTTCGTCTACATTGCAGTCCCCGGCGCCAAAATTCCCAATGTTCACTCCATTTTCCAAAAACCCTTGCGCCGCCGCGAGCTCCTCGCCTTCCGCCACCATGCCGCCAAAACCTGTCGGCCTCGCGAAACCCAAACCCAATGCGGGTCGCAAGCCGTCGGCGTCATCGCAGCCGAAGAAGAAGGCGATGAAGCGGGAGCCGCAGGAGCATTGGGTGCCGCTGAGCCGGGGCGATCTGCGCTCTGCCGCCTCCCACCTTTGGCAGATGAGGCGTCGTTAGTGTTCACCGAATCGCCGGCGATGCGGCAGACGGCAGCCACAACCGCCGACGCGACTGCTTCCCGCGGCCTCCTCTTCGGCAACGCGGTCGACCAACTCGGCCAGGTGCGTGCTATTTATCTTCCCGATCCGCGCCTATTTATTGTGTTCCCGGCCGATTGTTTGTTGGGGGCACTTATTGTGAAATTGTTGGTGTGTACTTATTGCGAACGGCGGCCGGATGCAAATTGTTGTGTATTTTGTGTCGTAGGATTTGGGCGTCGATGCGATGGATGGAATCATTACCAGTGATGCAACTTACGTCTACGCCGGCACGGATCAATTCGGCCAGGGCGACGAAGAGAACGACGTCCACGACAAAGAAGACGGCGTCCACGACGAATGGGAGGGCGACGAAGATGACGGCGACGATGACGACGAAGAGGGCGGCAGGAAGGCAGGTCACAGAGGCCGGACTTGGACCGATACGGAGGACGTGTTGTTGTGCCAGGCGTGGATGAATGTGAGCCTGTGTACCATGGCGGGAGCCAACCAAAAGAGGGATGCATATTGGGCACGCATCCATAAGGCTGAACACTTTGATTGCCCGACGAGTTTGACACCCTTTAATGCATGAAACTACTTATTTGCATATCATTATTACAACTAGAACCGCCGTGTTCCGAAGCGACGTGTAGATGAACCGGCGGCGGTTCGTGCGCCCGCAAGGTGTTCGATCTATTGCTCAAAACTAGGGCCATTTGTGGGGTGGGGCTTTGGAGTGCGCCGCTGTGGGCTGCGTCGAAAACATGGGCGGACATATGTCTGGCACCCCCAATCGGGCCTTCATTAAGACATATTTTTTAGGACACGAATTTGGGGTTGCCTGTGGAGATACTCTAACAACGACGTATTTTTTTAAGACATCGACACATCATTAAAAAGCTAGCTGCTCGTGCACAAGCTTTTAAAATTGACAGTATGCAGCCCAACTCATTACCCACATGTAAATCAATTCTAAATTTTAAAAAAATGCATAACTTTAAAACTAAACTAAACGACTAATTTAAAATTGGTTTTCATCATAGTGTTCCTCGCGGCGATATCTTCGGGACTAGATCCCACATGAATATGTTCTGACCATTATTAAAAAAAAAAAACTTTGAATTATAAACTTGTTTTTCTATCCAGAAGGCAAGTTTAAGGTAAAAACTTGCTTCTCCATCTAAGAAGTTGCCTTTTAGAATATTAACTATGTACGCCGAGACAACTTTGTTTATGGAGAACAAACATGATTTCCTCACATAATACCGATAAATTTGGCCACGGAGTAGACTAAAACAAACCCGTCTTATCCTCACATATTTTTCATGTTTGTGGTAGAAAAGTAAGTCTATAGTACGAAGTAGCTTTTCGTGAAAGTTTATATTACAAAGTATATTTTGTACATAAAAGCTAGTTTACACTACAAAGTTTATTTTCATGTTTTTTAGAAAAGTAACTTCCTACCTAAAAAATATGTTTTTACCATAAACTTGTTTTGTCATGACAGAAATTGAATTTTCAAAATTAATTATCAGAATATTTCAAATGGATCTTGTTTTGAAGATGCTACCTAAAGCCGATTTTGATTTGTACAATTGGCCTGAAAGTTATACTTTTTTTAAATGGTCTAGCTTTTTTCTTAAAAAGTAACTTCTTGGCTGAAAAACAAGTATTTACCAAAAACTTGCTTTCTGGTATAAAAGCTAGTATATACTCCCTCCGTTCCACAATATAAGATGTTGTAGGTGTTATACATGTTATCTAGATTCACTCTAAAATAAGTGTGCACAAACACTAAAATGTGTCTAGATACATATATGTGAATGTGAAAAAAGGCTAAAACATCTTATATTTGGAACGGAGGGTGTAGTACAAAGTTGCTTTTCGGACATAATGGTCAAAACATTTCATGTGGGATCTAGTTTCGGAGATCCCGTCAAGTAGAACGCTACGTTGAAACCCGGTTTCTTTAACAAGTTATGGGTTCTTTTCAAAACTTGTGGAATATGTTTACACGTAACTGTTCCTGGGTTCTATGCATCCACTCACTCAGATTGGAAATAAACGAGTCACGTGGATGAAAATCTTCCTAATTTGGTCGCGTGCGCTTAGGACTGGAAAAGCAGCGTGTGCGCTCTCCAGCAGTGTCCAACAATTTAACATTATTCGTCACTCATGATTCTTGTCACACACTGTTGGTATCGGCAATTTGAAAATACTGATAACTTTTAGTTCAGGAATGTTAATTAGATTCATCACTTGATTAATAGGTCAGAATAATAATATGTATTATATCATCACAATAATCTTCTTGAAAATACATCGAGTCATCAGAGAAAATATTTAATGACAACAATTATTTATACAATTATTTTTCTTATTTTCCAAAAATCCTAAAACATATGGGTTTAGTTTCTAAAAACCATATTTTAACATATTATTATATTATCTTAGTTTGCATGTCAATCGTATAATATTTTGATCACATAAAATGTGTTTATCCCTTTTTTTTAAATCGATGGAAATAGTGATATTAATCCCCCAAAAAATAAAATAGTGTTCTTATCATCTTTATTTTGGTGTCTCAAAATCATGGAAATCTGTCTCATATATATTATTTTCAGTTAAATTTGGTTAGCGCATATAAATCCTACAAAATTGTAGAGCAATCATTCTCAACTCAAATGATTTAAAAAATTGAAAACCATTTATTGCCAAGGCATATTCGTGAAAATGAAGTTCTAGAAAATGGGAATGAAATAGAGAATGGTGTTTATGAAATCACTCGGGCTTTAGTGTAATTAAAACATGGCATTACAAATGCACCACATTTCTCCTATATTATGAAACGACATCCAATCGCATTGCAGCGGGCATTTTTTAATAATCCTAATAAAACACATGCAACCTGAAGTTTACTAAAAATATATACAAGATTTAAGATTCAGTTAATCATGACAGTCAAGAGGCTAATTTTTTAGACATGGAATGTATGTGTATTTTATAATTTAAATATTGTTATGGTTTACGAGTGTATTTGATTGATATAGATAAGATTAAATCATTGGATTGAAGAAACATATGTTGTGAATAGTTTGCATGAAGAGGGCATACAAATTTCCGCATAATATGAACTTTTTGAGTGGATATATGTAGAAGATCCCATAATTTCGAATAACAGCTATATGACTTTTATCATCGAAAATAACTTTCAAAAAGTTCACTAGGGAAACTAATTTGGTGTTCTACCTGCACATGCTTATGTGTAACTACATAGCGATAGGGTGTGATCTTTTTCATTCGAACGACAAAAAAATATGATCTTGATGGGTTTAAAAAAGATGATGTGGATTGTTACATGTATAGATAGAAAATAATTAATAAATGTCAGTGGGATGACATGGACAATTGATTGGCTGAAATAGCAAATGATCTAGATATCTTGCATGTGGAAATACAAAATTATTAATTACGCTTACTAGGTTTACTTTATAGAAAGTATAGATGTGACATGAGACTTAGCAGCTCATCTGGTCTAGGTCTAATGTTATGTACTTGCGTTTTGGTTGCAACTAATTGTTATATTACCCATTACCCAAGGTTGACCTACCATGATATCAGTGGGGGATGGATGTTATTGGTGAATTACGTGCACTAGAAGAAAAAGTACCTTTCAACACAGCTTGTTTTCGTGGGAAAACCCCTTTTTTCGACGTGAAATGGTATATATAACGATTTAAACCTTGGTCAGACAAGCGTGGTAGAACAATCATCACGGTTCACCAAAATCCGTGCTAGGAAGATGAACCCACATATGATAATTCATGAATTTTTTTTATTGAGATCACCAAAACCAAGTACAATTGCAGGGAGACACGGCACCTCAAATGGATGGAGCACCCCAGCGGGATTGAACTGTTCAACCTTATTTTACTGGCCCATTGTACTTGACCTTATGAAATCCTGAGGAAACTCACTCTCTTCAGGGTATGAAAAACATATGAAACTAATAATATCGAGGTGCCCGTTATCTGTTTCATACAATTTGTCAATCGTAAACTGAACACAAATATGAGAACTACACATTGAATAGGAACACAACTATTAGTTTCTCTACAGTATTGCATTTTTTTAGATAAAGGGAATATATAAATATCGAGAATATACCAATTACACCCAGCCTCTGCAACAACGTTATATGCATAACGGATGCACACAGCCGAAAAATAAAAAGGAAAAAAAATCCGCTATAGAGTTTCGGAGCAGCAGCACTACCACCGGTCCACCACGAAGACAACACCTAATGTCCAAATTCTCCAAAAACGATGCCTTCAAAAAGGAAACAGTGCAAAAACACCATCGTCGCCCGATCATAGATCTTGATTTTCACCCTGAAGATAGTACTTACTCTCAAAACAATGTCTTCGACAAGATCATTACCAGGCACAACCAATTAAGGCCAGGCCGTTAAGACTTTGGACTTCACCTGTGTTAACTGAAGGAGATATGCCCTAGAGGCAAATAAATAAGTAGTATTTATTGCATTATCTCATAAGTTTATAATAGGTTTTTGTATTATGCTATAACTGTATTAATCGGAATTATTAATACACATGTGATGCATAAACAACCAGAGTCCCTAGTGAGCCTCTATATGAACTAGTCCATTGGGCAACAGTTGATCGAGATTCCCGATCAAGGACAATGACGTCGGTTGACAATGGGGTCATCTTATTAGCAGAATAAGGTGATGGACATACGCAAAGTATTGCAACAAGATCGTATTACGATGTTTGGCATTTGCAATAGATAAGTAATATGATAGCTTATTCCTTAGACCGTGAGACCGTGCTTATTGCTACTCCGTAGGGGTACTTTGAGAGCATCAAACGTTGTGTCTTATATAGCATGACAATAACGGTGTCCATCTTGGGTATCCCGAAAGAGTATGTTGAGACGTAAGGATCAAGAGCGGGATTTGTTCATTCTTGTAATGGAAAGATACTCTGGGCCCACTCGGTGAGATTGCATCTATATAGCTGCGCAGCTTATGACTAGGTCATGGAGATGTAATATCACAGACGAGTTAATAACCTATGTCGGTAACGAGATGCAACAGGACATTGGATGTCTACGATCACATCTCGGACAAGGTAGTATCGCAGAGACAAAGGGAATGAATATCATGTTTACGGTTCAACGACGATATTCGTAGAATGCACAGGGACCGTCATATGCATCCAGGTATCCCTGGCGGTCATTGGTGAGCGGAGTGTCTTGACCATGTCTGGAGTGTTCTCGAACCGTAGCGTAACAAACTTAAGGTCTTAACAACACCTGGAGAAGGTTCTGGAATAATATAGGATTTTATTGGAGAGAGAGAAATGATCCGGAAAGAGTTCCGGTGGTCCGGAAGGAGTTCCGGGAAGGTCTGGAATGGTTCCAGGAATGTCCGAAAGATGTTCGGGTGGTCCGGAAAATGTTTCGGAGTCACGGGAGATTAAATTATATATAAATATATTAATTATGAATTAATAGTATTTTATATTAATTTAATATTAATTAAAAATAAAGGAAAAAGGGGCAGCCCACCTAATGGGCCAATTGGGGCCCATTAGGGGGAGCCGCACCAAGGAGGGGGTGGGGCCCATGGCTGGTTCGGCCAGCCCATGCTGGGCCGAACCCCCTTCCCCCTCTCCTTTGTTTAGTCCCACATGGGGGAGCTAGGGAGTTTGCACACCCCCTCCCCCCTTTATATAGCAAGGCATATTAATTGGATTAATTCATGGAAAAATACAATTAATATTGTAGCAGGCCGGCTGAGCTGTTTCTCCGCCCGTTTTGCCTCCTCTCTCCACCAAAGCTATACCGCCGGGCGCCGTTGCCCTGCGGGATTCCAGAAAAGTTCTACCCCTGCGATTTCAGCTGGATCTGAATGACCGGGGTTGTTGTTAAGCTCCGTATGTTTGCGAGTGCTCGGAGGCGACTCATTTGAGGAGCCGGGGCGACGTCGTCTCGCCCACCCAGCAGCCCTATCGCTGCCCTGCCGCCGGCGCAACCCCCCAGTCGCCGGCGCCACGCCACCTTCCGCCCGACGCCCGTCGACGCAGGTCTTCGTCGACACCCCGGCGTCATCATCTACATCATCGCGGCAAGTTCTCCGCGACCTTGAGGTCGGCTACGTACGACTTCATCAGCAACGCTTGTGCGGGAGCGTAATCCCCGCTATCGGTCTACATGGAGGTAATGTGACCCGTTCCGCCACCGTTATCACATGTACTAGATAGATAGATCCTGGCTAGTTAGGGTGTTCATACGCTAGAAAATTATTGTTTTCTACACCGGAACCCCTTCAGTGGTATCAGAGCCGATCTATGCGTAGTACTGCTGGTACGGTTAGAACTCATGTTGAATGAGGACGACTTTCTTATATTTGCTACCCTCTAGCGTGCACTTGCGATGCCTTCGGTATTGAGTTGATGAAGCGGCCCGGACCGACTTTACGCGTACGCTTACGCGAGACTGGTTCCACTACTGACATACGGCTTGCACCGTATCTGTGGCTGGCGGGTGTCTGTTTCTCTCTCTTTAGTCGGCAAAGCATTTTCAATGGAGGGCCCGAAAGGGATGCTTAAACATGCAATTATACGATCGACGTTGTGGCACAAAGTTCGTAGGTAGGGAAACGGTTCTCTTACGAATAAGCCTATATGCCACGTAAAACTTGCAAAACTAAATAATGGTAGAGGCGTCTAACTTTGTTTTGCAGAGGCGTTATTTTATGTGACATGGTTACGGTAAGTTTGATATTACTCGTACTGTCGAAGGCAATGGAGGGCACCGTAGACTCGGAGCCATGCCGGGGCGCCCGGGGCCAGGCACATGGCGCCATGGAGGTCCAGGCGCATCGACCATGTCACATCGCACTTCATTGCATCATTATTGTGTGCTGTTGTGTGTGCATCCTATTGATTGCTTATATGTTAGATATACAACGGTAGCATCATAAATAGGATGATCCCTAACAAATACCAAAAGTGTGTTCTCCCTCGTTGCGCACCACCAAGAAAGTTCTACGTTATGAGGCAGGCCGTGACGATCGGGTGTCAGACATATCGTCGTTCGCATACAGTGGGTGTAAGCCATGTTGCACGCGCAGGGTCTTCGAGGTTTGATTGGCGAGCCTAGCATATGCAGATATGGCCTCGGAACACGGGAAGATCGAAAGATCGAGCATGAGTCACATAGTTGTTGTGATCGACATTTTATGTCCACCTTTGAAGCTGTGCCGCCGGCCGTGACGATCGGGGGTGGTATAGTGGATGGGGGTCGTGTAATCGCTATTATTATTTTAGGGATAATAATTTTAGTGGAGTGTGTTTGATAATATGATTATAAAACTAAAACTCACATATATTATAAACTTTACCTTACCTCTTTTGCGATCACATCTGTAGACTACGAAACTATACTTCGATTACTTCCTCAAGAGCCCGGATTCTACCTTAGAAGCCGACGGGTCCAACTTCATCAGCTGGTACATTGGTTTTAGAAACATTCTCAAGCACAACAACATCCTGTATGTCCTCGATGAAGCATTAGGAGAAAGACCAGATGATTCTGCTAGCGAGGAGGAGGAAGATGAATTCCGTAGGCGTCGAGACATATTCATAGAAGTGGAGATCACCATGACCGTATGCCTAGCACCTGAGTTGAAAGAGTTGTTTCAACACAAGGAGCCATATGTCATGATTGATGCGATAAAAACGCACTTCAAAGATGAATTGAGGCGTGAGCAATTCAGGCAGCTTAGAGAGTTCCGGACCATTCATATGGAGGAGCACACCTGTCTGAAAACTCATTTGAAGAGATTGTATGACATCTACTTCAAGCTGACAAATGTTTTCGATTACTGGATGGCGGATTCATGTGCCATTCAGACTGTCCTGATATCTTTGCCTCCAAGCTATGAGAAGCATGTACGCGAGTACGTTTTGAAGGCCGACAATATGAACTTCTACAAGTTCGTGTCCGAGTTCAAATCCCTGAAAGTTGATTCCATCGAAGGAGAAATCTTCGACGCTACAGGTATATATTTTATATATACAGAATTATGAATGAATTCGCCCCTTGATATATGATAAAGTATTTGATACTTGTTCTGTTTGTGAAACAGGCCCTGATTATCACATATATGCGGCGAAGTATGATGAGACCTGGCGCTGAAGATAGTGATCAAGGAAGTTGATGGCTATTGGTGTTCACGTCCTCAAGTTATCATAGTTATCATTAATAGTTTTTGATAAGACCTTTTTGTAATAGTGAGAAAGTGTGTTTAGTGTCTTGATTGTTACAAGACAAAGTTATTCATATATGTTATGAAACAAGCCAGTTGTTTTATATTATGAATAAAGTTTTCACATCTCAATCACATTACTTGTATGATAACATTCATAATAGTAGGAATGATGAAATTATGTGTCCAAGGAATAAAAGATTTTGTTGCTAGAACAAACACCATCGAATTTGATCATAAAGGCAATGAAAGAAGTAATAGATACTTTGATCTATTTAAGTATTACATGTGCCGAATTGATTAAGTTTAAAATTAGTATTGAAGTGTCAATACGAAAGGAAATTAATTAAGAGTCATTTCGAATGATTATTAAATTAATTATATGGTGAATTTTTCCTTGATCCGAATTCCTCTATGATTATTGGTAAATAAGTGTATTTGCATAATAAATCATGAGTCTGAAATTTATTTGATAAAAGATCAAATGGGGTTTTTCAGAAGAAAGGTTTGTGAATATCGTATTCGCAAGATTCGATCAAAAAGGGCAATATTTTTGAATTATGGTTTCAACACAAAAGACTTGTGGAAATTCGTTTCACAATATTATAATATCATATATGGTGATATGTGAAGTATTATAATCATACTCTATTTTAGATAAAGTGTGGTCTTTCAGAATCTGTCTTAGAATCTCTTAATATGTTCGAAACATTATAGTCGATGTCCACTTTAGAAAATAGATGTTTTTCAACGGTAATTCGTGAGATCGACAATAGTGTCGTTATATAGAGGATTATGTGATAATTCAGAATATACACGAATAGTTCTTTGTAGATCACTCACATTGGATGAGAGTGTATTCCAAAACCCAATAGAAACAAAACTTGTGTTGTTGTCTATGTAATTCCGAGGAAAATATGATTTTTCGAATTATGGTTTATGGATTGGAATCAGAAGCTTGAAATAAGGTGTCAGACCTATATTCATAAAAGTAGAATATTGGAAAGTGTTCCAAGAGATATATGTCTACAAATGAAAATTTGATGATTAAGAGTGAAGAAGACTAGAAAATTGTTTTCTGCTTGCAATCCTCTTCGTGAAGATCATAATATTTTCATAAAAGAAGTTTCTAAATAAAGTGCTGTTATATTTAATATTGCTGTCAGGTCACAGCATAATATTAAGTGTTTCAGATCTTGTTGACAGATCAAGGTGCACCTTATGAATACAAAGAAAGTTGAGAAAATATCAGAATACGAACAAAGGCTTTTGAGCCTGAAAATCCAAGTTACATTTAGAAAGGATTGAAACAGTAAATGTTGCTATAATTCCTTTTGGAGAAATAAGATTTCTTGATCATCATATAAAGTGTTATATGAGAAATGTAACTATAAGAAAGACGTGAAAGCATATTTTGTCAAGAAATGTGTCTTGAACAAGATCAAATTTGTTGACTACATTTATGTAGACATGCTTGAAGTCTGTGGGATTTGTATTAATGTAATACTGTAGTTTGTATTGAATTCGAATTGATAAGAGATCAATGATTTTGGTTTGACCAAAATGTCGAAATAAATTATGAATTTAAGTGGGAGTCAAAGTTAGTTCACTCAGGTAGAATATGTAAAGGACATATTTTTGAGTGGGAGCTTAGAACCTCAAATATGTAGGAGACATAATTTGAGTGGGAGCTCGTGTTCTCAAATGTGTGGAGACATAATTTGAGTGGGAGCTCGTGTTCTCAAATGTGTGGAGACATAATTTGAGTGGGAGCCGGATTCATCTTGTGTAAATGACACATTGTGAATTGTACCGGTAGAATTAATGAAGTTGTGAAACTATTTGAAAGTTAGTGTCTATTTGGAATAGAACGGGAATTTTAAATAGTTAGTCGAGTTGTTTTTGGATTATATCTGAGGAGTCAGAATAGATTAAATCCAAAGGATGGTCCTTGGAAATCCAATTAATCATTAAGAGTAATGATACACGGTAATAGTGGTTGTATGACATGTTGGTCTATTATGTGATATTAGACATCATACAGAAACCATATTGTCTGCTCGATGAAATATGACCGATGTTCTTAGAAGAAGAACAATTGTGAAAGTAAATTTGGAATTTACTGGAAGTAGAAGTGTATTAGTTTTGGATTGACATAAGTATGTCAAGTCTTCTACATAGGTGTGAAAGTATATATAGATATCGCGAGATTGTAATTGTTACAAGGAGCTCTCTATGACTGAGTGTGTTTTCAAGGCAATTATCTGGTTAACAGAATCAGAGTAAGCGCTGGGAAACAGAAGTCTCACTTAGTTACGGTATTTGTATATATGTTATTGGATAACATGTTGGTATCAAACAAGTTGATATCAATGGATCGCAAAAGAACGCACAATTATGTATTGTACAGATTGTCAGAGTAACACTCTTCCACAAGCAAGCATTATCATATAACGCTTATTTGATAAGGGGTTTTTGATGAAGTAAAATGCAGCTAGTTTATTTGTACTCTAGTGCAAGTGGGAGACTGAAGGAGATATGCCCTAGAGGCAAATAAATAAGTAGTATTTATTGCATTATCTCATAAGTTTATAATAGGTTTTTGTATTATGCTATAACTGTATTAATCGGAATTATTAATACACGTGTGATACATAAACAACCAGAGTCCCTAGTGAGCCTCTATATGAACTAGTCCATTGGGCAACAGTTGATCGAGATTCCCGATCAAGGACAATGACGTCGGTTGACAATGGGGTCATCTTATTAGCAGAATAAGGTGATGGACATACGCAAAGTATTGCAACAAGATCGTATTACGATGTTTGGCATTTGTAATAGATAAGTAATATGATAGCTTATTCCTTAGACCGTGAGACCGTGCTTATTGCTACTCCGTAGGGGTACTTTGAGAGCATCAAACGTTGTGTCTTATATAGCATGACAATAACGGTGTCCATCTTGGGTATCCCGAAAGAGTATGTTGAGACGTAAGGATCAAGAGCGGGATTTGTTCATTCTTGTAATGGAAAGATACTCTGGGCCCACTCGGTGAGATTGCATCTATATAGCTGCGCAGCTTATGACTAGGTCATGGAGATGTAATATCACAGACGAGTTAATAACCTATGTCGGTAACGAGATGCAACAGGACATTGGATGTCTACGATCACATCTCGGACAAGGTAGTATCGCAGAGACAAAGGGAATGAATATCATGTTTACGGTTCAACGACGATATTCGTAGAATGCACAGGGACCGTCATATGCATCCAGGTATCCCTGGCGGTCATTGGTGAGCGGAGTGTCTCGACCATGTCTGGAGTGTTCTCGAACCGTAGCGTAACAAACTTAAGGTCTTAACGACACCTGGAGAAGGTTCTGGAATAATATAGGATTTTATTGGAGAGAGAGAAATGATCCGGAAAGAGTTCCGGTGGTCCGGAAGGAGTTCCGGGAAGGTCTGGAATGGTTCCAGGAATGTCCGAAAGATGTTCGGGTGGTCCGGAAAATGTTTCGGAGTCACGAGAGATTAAATTATATATAAATATATTAATTATGAATTAATAGTATTTTATATTAATTTAAAATAAAGGAAAAAGGGGCAGCCCACCTAATGGGCCAATTGGGGCCCATTAGGGGGGGGGCGCACCAAGGAGGGGGTGGGGCCCATGGCTGGTTCGGCCAGCCCATGCTGGGCCGAACCCCCTCCCCCCTCTCCTTTGTTTAGTCCCACATGGGGGAGCTAGGGAGTTTGCACACCCCCTCCCCCTTTATATAGCAAGGCATATTAATTGGATTAATTCATGGAAAAATACAATTAATATTGTAGCAGGCCGGCTGAGCTGTTTCTCCGCCCGTTTTGCCTCCTCTCTCCACCAAAGCTATACCGCCGGGCGCCGTTGTCCTGCGGGATTCCAGAAAAGTTCTACCCCTGCGATTTCAGCTGGATCTGAATGACCGGGGGTTGTTGTTAAGCTCCGTATGTTTGCGAGTGCTCGGAGGCGACTCATTTGAGGAGCCGGGGCGACGTCGTCTCGCCCACCCAGCAGCCCTATCGCTGCCCTGCCGCCGGCGCAACCCCCCAGTCGCCGGCGCCACGCCACCTTCCGCCTGACGCCCGTCGACGCAGGTCTTCGTCGACACCCCGGCGTCATCATCTACATCATCGCGGCAAGTTCTCCGCGACCTTGAGGTCGGCTACGCACGACTTCATCAGCAACGCTTGTGCGGGAGCGTAATCCCCGCTATCGGTCTACATGGAGGTAATGTGACCCGTTCCGCCACCGTTATCACATGTACTAGATAGATAGATCCTGGCTAGTTAGGGTGTTCATACGCTAGAAAATTATTATTTTCTGCACCGGAACCCCTTCATTAACGCCCCACTTACAACGCTGCTACGAATTCTGAAACTCCAAGCAAGTTCCTCATCGGCTCCAATCATCACCATTACTAGTCCTCCATTCTCGGCTTTCATGACATTCTCCGTCTCTGACTTCACCGTGGATTTACCCATGATGGCAACAGATAACAGAGTTTCGCGCCGCTACCTTCGACATGACCGAATCCCACCTGATCCAACGATCTCTAGGCATGAACGTCCATAGATGATCATCGGCGATGCCTTCCGAAACACAACACTGCAGCCAGATCAATGGGACAGACATCCGGCAAAATTACCCGGACCAGAAGGCCGGCATCCTACCAGATCGGAGACTTCCGATGCAAAACGATGGCGACCAAATCTCAGAAGCAGGACTCCATGGCGTCCCGAACCGGCAGGTCCATCCGATCTGATATCCATACGAGCTGGATGTAGGAGACGGACGCTCGTTGGGGGCATCAAGCACCAACCACTTGCAGTCCGTGGACGCATGCATCCAGCCGTGTGTACGCGCGTACTGGACGTGAGAGCAGACAAGCTGACGGCCGCCGGTCGGATCAGATCGGAGCCGAGAGGATTAGGAAGAGTGCTCAGGCTTAATAAAAGGAAAAAAAGAGAGGTGCGCCCCGCTGCCGCCGTCCGCCGTCTTACGACATCCTCCGGCTGCAGCGGGCGGTGAGGGAGGGTGATGGGTTAGGGGTGGCCGGCGCTGTGTTGGTAGGGTTCCCCTCGAGCCGCCCGAGGAGGACGACGCGAGAGAGAGTAACAAAAAACTATACATTGAACAGGAACAGAACTATAAGTTTATCTATAGTAGATCTTTCAAAAAAACGTTTCTCTATAGTATTACATGCACATAACAGAAAAAAAGTATAAATGAAACAAAAGTGTAAGCTACACGGAATTCTCCCCGGAACTATACATCACACCAGCACTGAATCTTGCTAATACAGCAAGCAGGTTAATACCTGAAAATATTACATACATGGAACCATCACACAGAACTCAACTCATTCCAAATGCTCATATAGGATATACAACTGCCCGTACACGTCTGGCACCGTCTCTTCTGTATTACCTGGCCATTCTCTTTCGAGAAGTCCTTGGATCACCTCCGCCAAATGTGCGCCAGTATACTCCGGTTTCGCCACATCCCCTTTAACTGAGACAGCCAACGTGGACCTGGATTTGCCTGCAGGACCTCTGAGAAATCTACATATTTGGAAACAATTAATTTCACAATCTCTTCTCGGAGCATCTTCTTCATCTCGGTTTGAAATTTCCATGTCTTCTGGTGATCACAGATACTAAAGAATTGTTCAGTAAACTTATCCAAGGATGAACGCCGTGGCGTGTTCAGAGAATGACCATCGAGATATGACAACATAGGTGGAAACCAGTATTCAACAAGGAAGTTCATAATGTATTGCTCGATCAGTGCATCTAAGTATCTCACTACATTGGGAAGGAGTAATCCTGGATGATAATTCATTTGCAAAATATAGTACTCATTTCTTCGAACATTTTTTCTGCACTTGCCTTGACCCTGGATAGCCAGCAATTAACCATGTAAGAGCAAGGATTAGGGTTGTAACCTTCAGAGTCAAGTATTGGCTGCACCATATGTCTGTTACGATAGAAAAATTCCAGGACTCGTGTGAGATAAACATTTGCTTCGTGAATAGTATATTCTTTGCTGCTATGTATGTCATTTGAAGTCCTCTGAATTACTCCTTTAAAAGCATTCACCATCTTATCAATGATACCAGCAATTTCACCAGATCTGTTGGAACACATGCCCCATATATTGAATGAAACATCAACTAGCGCATCAAAAACAGTCAGCTGTTGTGAAATATGGCAATCAGACCATATTCCATCGCTGAATGAACATGCATGCTCAATGATCTGCTCTACAGATTGACCAGCTACGTCTGCAAAGTATTCTTCTTTTAGTTCTTGACATAATTTCCAATTCTGCTCATGCAATTCCGTCTTAATTAAACCAAAAGGTTTGGTAGTAATCTTGAGCCTCAAGACAAAAATCCTGGTTGATTCATTGGTCAACTCACAAGCACGTGCTAAGTTGTCTCTGCCTGTCTTGAGGATCCATTGGTTATTATGTAGATCAGATAATCTGTAACATCGACGAGACTAACTTCAGAATTTACTTTTATAAAGTGCATAAAAAGTTTCTGGAAGTTTTATATACACCATAAAGCGTGGAATGAATTATTTTCCTCATCAAGAAAATCATTAAATTTAACTATGATGGCATATATCCCAGGAAACCACATAATGTAATTTAACTATTACGGATCACTTCCATTAATTCAACTCTCCTACTTTGCCAAGAGTTTTCATGAAGTGGATGCAGGCGGTTAGCTGGTAAAAAAATACTAAGTTGGGAGAAACATGCCAAAATAGGGAAAGCAGTATTCCTCAAAATATGTTCAGCACAAAACTTGCAAGTAGTATTAAGTTTGTCTCAACCTGCCGCAAGTGAAATCACCAAACTGATAAATGAGGAGATGGTGGACAGATGCTAAGATTGTGAGCCACAGCTTGAATTTGAGCCATTAGAGCAGGTCTGGAGGTTTTTTTGTTTTGTCTCGTACGGATCTGGGGAAGAAGGACGAATAGTTACTGCATGCGTCTACTACTTGTACCTGGGCCGTTTTTCCTTTTGTTAGCCTGGTCGTTTCTTGTATATTTTGGTTAGCTAAAGAGGGGAGAAATGTGGGCTAAATGTCTACACTATAGCCACAAGGCCCAATAAATGAGGCATACATTTGTAACTCACCAAAATGATACAAAAAAAAGGAAAATCAAGCTGAAAAAATAAAAAATGAAAATCATGCGCTGATTGGTCTGCTCTTTTTTTTTTTGAGAAACACAGTACAACGCAAGCACTCATATACACGCGCACACACTCACCCCTATGAACGCACACACGCACACCATACCCCTATGAGCACCTCCGAAAGACTGAGTCAGCGGATCAGGTCTTGAGATTGACGAAGTCACCACGGGCGCCTCGCTGTCGACGGGAACGTCGCCTCCCACTGAAGAATATTCCGCCTAAATGAGAAACACCAGCGTCAAATCTGGGATTTGAACTCTGATGGGCTGGGGGTACAACCACCCTCCTAACCATCTTGCCACAGGCAAGTTCTCATTGGTCTGCTCATTTGCGCTGATGAGAAATGGCCACATTTTAATAACAAAAAATGAGGAAGGGCTGGGAAAATTGTGCAATAGGTTCATTTAACCCATCGTGTCGGTTCTAAGAAGAATAGGGTTACATGAAACCAAACGGTAGACGCTTCACTAGCCGTCTCAGACGGCAATCTATCAACCACACACAAGGTTCGTTCTAAATCTAAAGTTTTAGAATTTTAGTCCACATGGTAGTTTGGAGAGAGATTTAAAATTGCAACGCCATTCGCGTCGTGTGGACAAACAGATGCATACGGGTAGGCTAATCTTTGGAGCCGATGGACGCTAGAGGATTCGGGTAGGGATAGCACGCTGAGAAGCACACACGAACAAACACAGTGGCACAAGGATTTACCCTGCTTCGGGGCTCTCGTGAGTAGATAAAACCCCTACTGCAGCATCTAGCCTATTTAGTGTATTACTTTCTGTGCGTAGGCGTGGTATAAAATACTCCATGAGCTGGGCAAAGAATGCCTCTAAGAGGACTTGGGAAGGAAATGGCAAAGGAGGAAGTGAGCAAGCCGTGGCTCGGCCGGCCGTGGTCGTGTGTTTGGCCTTCGGTGTCCCACATGTCACTATACATGCACTGTTCATGATTTGACTACTGGCGTCTTGTTAGCACTGTTCACTGCGCTATGAAGTGTACTATAGTCACATCGATAGCACTGTAGCCATGCCTGGTCACACTCAGTGCAGGCATAACCCGTGCGGCCCGCGTGCTTGTCTTGTCTGCTTGCGCCTGTCTTCAAAATCATCCGTACCGGACGGGGAAGTCGTGGGTGACGCCATGGAGGGGAAGCCGGGAGTGCCGCCATGTCGGGGAAGTCGGGAGTGACGCCATGTCGGGGAAGTCGGGAGTGATGCCATGTCGGGGAAGCCGGGAGTACCGCCATGTCGGGGAAGCCGAGAGTGACGCCATGCTGGGGAAGCCGGGAGTGCCGCCATGTCGGGGAAGTCGGGGGCGCCGCCATGTCGGGGAAGCCGAGAGTGACGCCATGTTGTGGAAGCTGGGAGTGACGCCATGCTGGGGAAGCCGGGAGTGCCGCCATGTCGGGGAAGTCGGGAGTGACGCCATGTCGGGGAAGCCGGGAGTGACGCCATGCTGGGGAAGCCGGGAGTGCCGCCATGTCGGGGAAGTCGGGGGCGCCGCCATGTCGGGGAAGCCGAGAGTGACGCCATGTTGTGGAAGCCGGGAGTGCCGCCATGTCGGGGAAGCCGGGGGCGCCGCCATGTCGGGGAAGCCGGGGGCGCCGCCATGTCGGGGAAGCCGGGAGTGACGCCATGTTGTGGAAGCCGGGAGTACCGCCATGTCGGGGAAGCCGGGAGTGCCGCCATGTCGGGGAAGTCGGGGGCGCCGCCATGTCGGGGAAGCCGAGAGTGACGCCATGTTGTGGAAGCCGGGAGTGCCGGGGCGAGGCCGAGGTCGACGATGGCGCGGGCGAGTTGAAGGCGGGGGTGAGGTCGAAGACGGCGTGTTGGTGTCGGCGAGGTGAAGGTCGAGGTTGGAGATAACTCGGACGGCCCGAAGTCCAAAGGCATCGTGCCCCTCTGCTGGCCACCTCGGTCCACCCGAGTTACCCATAATGTCGGCCCATCACCAGCTTAGGCTGGCGGGAGAGCGCTTATGTCGGCCCGAGCTGCATCTCTTTGCCTATCATTTTATCTTTCACCCACTCACTCATATAACTTCTCTTTTCCCTCTAATATAAGCATAATAACACCATAACCTTAGGGTACCGGGAGTTACATCCCCGACACTAGTCCCCGAGGCTGCGGGGGACTCGCAGAGTCACGCGCAGACTTAGAAAAAATAACCACACCACCATCTTCACATACTCCTCCTTGTACCTGTAAAAATATCATCATATGTCGGTTCTTTAGCCATTCCGGGCGCATCACACACGTCTCGGTACCTCGGCCACTCTGGGCATATCACTCATGTCTTGGTACCTCGGCCACTCTGTGCATATCACACATGTCTCGGTATCTCGGCCACTCTGGGCATATCACACATGTCTCGGTATCTCAGCCACTCTGGGCATATTACACAAGTTGCCCCTGGCAAACCAACACAAACGATGATCGGGGATACAGGATGATGACATGATACGCTGGGGAACCGGATAAACGTCGATCTGGGATATGGAAAGATGCCGTGATACTGTGGCAAACCGAAATAAACGGCGATCCGGGATATGAAAGGATGCCGTGATATAGTGGCGAACCGACATAAACAGTGATCTGGGATATGGAAGGATGCCGTGATACAATGGCGAACCGACATAAGCAACAACTTGGTATGATATGCCATTATAACTCGATAAGCCGATACCAAAGACTATACGTGATATACACTGAGACAATAATAACTATAAGATGGATCCGAGATAACCGACATAATAACCGACATAACCAAGACCATTGACATGAATATCCTCTCGGTAACACCGATATCATCTTTCAATATTAGTTCAAGCATATATATATATATTTAAAAAGAACAATGATTCTATTTAACTGATCAAACCAAGTTTAGCATAAGACAGAAATTACAATGATCCGCAAAGCTATGCACTATGACGCCGACTCGGTTTTCACCGAGTCCCCGAGTTACTTAGAGATCTAGCAGAAAGAATAGAATGCACTGGTGGCCCAGTCCCCGGGTCAAGACATCTTGCTCCGGGGAAAACACACAGACAACATATGCCGAATTACTTTCTAGACCGATTTCCCGAGTTTATTTTCATGTTTACTACACTCCACAACCTCTGCTCTTGACTACCATTCTAGGCGTTCGTCAGTTGAGTCACAAGATTATATCCGATAGCATACATTACTTGAATTTTGAAACAACAGCGCACATGCACATAGGCAAGGCAGTCCCCGAGTTTATCTCGGATTGCCGGCATACAAACGATACAGGAATAACCGACATACAAACGACATAGACAGAAGGCATGCATATAAATAACAGGGCAATCCCCGAGTTCACCTCAGAGTGCCGACATACAAATAACTCGGACAAACAGACATAAACCGCAAGCATATAAAAAGGCAGCCCCCGAGTTAGTTTAGAGGTAAAAGCGGAACCGACTAGTCGACCAGTCCCCGGGTCAAGACATCTTGCTCCCGGGGAAAACACTAAGCATGGTACGAAGGGGGCAGTCCCTGAGTTACTCTCAAGATTAGCCAATTGCACGGTACAGGCGAAGATACTCACGGAGTATTGATGCGGTCGAGATCGACGGAGCCGACATGACCCGGGCAACTGTCGGGGAGTTACCCGGAATCTGTTGACGGCGAGCGCTGGTGTAGGTCGGACCGGCCTCCGCTTGTGGCAGCGAGTTGGAGCGTGGGGACCATGGTGGTGTCGAGTCCCCGAGTCGATGAAGAAGGTCCCGTCCGAATTGATTCCAGCAAGCGCCACTACCAGCCCCACGGTGGGCGCCAACTGTCGTCGTGTGGACAAACAGATGCCTACGGGTAGGCTAATATTTGGGGCCGATGGACGCTAGAGGATTCGGGGAGGGATAGCGCGCTGAGAAGCACACACGAACAAACACAATGGCACAAGGATTTACCCTGCTTCGGGGCTCTCGTGAGGAGACAAAACCCCTACTGCAGCATCTAGCCTATTTAGTGTATTACTTTCTCTGCGTAGGCGTGGTATAAAATACTCCATGAGCTGGGCAAAGAATGCCTCTAAGAGGACTTGGGAAGGAAATGGCAAAGGAGGAAGTGAGCAAGCCGTGGCTCGGCCGGCCGTGGTCGTGTGTTTGGCCTTCCCCCTGGTGCTCCTTATATAGGAGGAGCCCAGGGGACAACAGGTGGCCCACATGTCACTATACATGCACTGTTCATGATTTGATTACTGGGGTCTTGTCAGCACTGTTCACTGCGCTATGCAGTGTACTATAGTCACATCGATAGCACTGTAGCCATGCCTAGTCACACTCAGGGCAGGCAGAACCCGTGCGGCCCGCGTGCTTGTCTTGTATGCTTGCACCTGTCTTGAGAATCATCCGTACCGGACGGGGAAGTCGTGGGTGACGCCATGTCGGGGAAGCCGGGAGTGCCGCCATGTCGGGGAAGTCGGGAGTGACGCCATATCGGGGAAGCCGGGAGTACCGCCATGTCGGGGAAGCCGAGAGTGACGCCATGCAGGGGAAGCCTGGAATGCCGCCATGTCGGAGAAGCCGGGGGCGCGGCATGGCGTCACTCTCGGCTTCCCCGACATGGCGGTACTCCCGGCTTCCCCGATATGGCGTCACTCCCGACTTCCCCGACATGGCGGCACTCCCGGCTTCCCCGACATGGCGTCACCCACGACTTCCCCGTCCGGTACGGATGTGGAAGCCGGGAGTGCCGGGGCGAGGCCGAGGTCGACGATGGCGCGGGCGAGTTGAAGGCGGGGGCGATGACGAAGACGGCGTGATGGTGTCGGCGAGGTGAAGGTCGAGGTTGGAGATAACTCGGACGGCCTGAAGTCCAAAGGCATCGTGCCCCTCTGCTGGCCACATCGGTCCACCCGAGTTAGCCATAAAGTCGGCCCATCCCCAGCTTAGGCTGGCCGGGAGAGCGCTTATGTCGACCCGAGCTGCATCTATTTGCCTATCATTTTATCTTTCACCCACTCACTCATATAACTTCTCTTTTCCCTCTAATATAAGCATAATAAACCATAAACTTGTTGGATTAATAGGCATAATTTCCATGATTAATTCCAGTATATAAAGCATGATCGCAAACGCTACTAACATGTTAACCTCGAAAATACTAGACGTATTAATTAACATGAACAACAACATGACATCTACGAACACAGCCATAATAAAACAGCACATCGGAACGTGGAAACGTACCGGACGATCGTAGATGAAGTAGTTGTAGTCGTAGTCGTTGTAGTAGTTGTCGGAGCAGCGGCGGCAGCAGCTTGAGCAGCAACGGTAGCAGCTCGAAGAAGACGACGTTGAAGACGAGTCGCCCGCGGACCCGGAGATCGTCCAGGAAGTCGAGCCGTGATGAACACCTTGAGAGCAGTCGCGCGGAGCGCTTTCCAAAAACCTTATTCGCCCTCTCTCGTACAGGATCACAAGGGCGAGCGGTTCCGGAGACCTGCTGTCCCGTTCGCCGGTGCACGGGATGGAGTAGACTACGGTGGCGGCGCAAGGCACGAGTTTGGCAAAACCTAGATTGGTTCGGGTGTTTGCAGCGCACGCAGTGCAGGACATTATATAGCGCAGCTCGGAGGAAAACCCTAACGGGTACGGAGTGGGCCAAGTCCACGTCGCACACGTTTAGGTCTCGGCTCGGCGAGATTCCCGCAACCCGCGGCGCGGCGCGTCGTGACGAGACGGGCGGGCGGTGCGTGCGAGCGGCGGCGGAGGAGGAGGAGCGCGTGAGAGAGCCTCATGTTCTCACAAGCTTACCAAGTAGCACAACACTCCACTATATAAGGTGGTGCCACTCCTCTCAAACTAGCAATGTGGGACTAAACTTTAGCTCCCACACCACTCACATGTGAGCTGCCATTTTTCCATGAGCTTTGAGATTTCAGAAATTGCTAATTGGGCTTCCCACTCATGGGCCCAAATTCTAACAATCCCCCACCAGATTTCAAATCCCATTTAGAGATGTTTGCCAGACCTCGAGTCTTGTTTATATACCAGTGTTTCAGCAGAGACTGTTAAGTTGAACTTCTGCCTAGAACCTTGAGCTACGTCTATCGGCAACTTGAACAATGGACGAACCTTGAATTGCAAGTTTGGTGCTTCTAGATTTCACACAAAATCATAACTGTTACTTGACTGCCAGTAGCCTACCCCGCGGGTGTAGCATATGCGTCATACTACCTGGTCTCTTCATGAGTATACTAGAGATCACCCAAATCTCATAGATTGCGACGTTTTAACAATCTGACTCATATAGGTGTGTTCTTTCAAGAATGCTCTGTAGAACAGCATCTTTGCTATGAATAGCCAACAGAAACACATTAAGGCATGCTGCCAACATGCCTTACAGATTTTGAGAGTTTTGCATCATAGAGAGGGTTAGGTAACAACTCTCCTCTGTCACACCACTAGCTTGTTTTTCCCAGGTCCTACTTCACGGGATCTCCGATCACATAGGTTGGGTTACCACTATGGAGTAACGCTTATGGGTCTCAACCCCATCTCCCTTGATGAACTTTCTATCACATTGCGTGATAGTCCCTTCGTAAAGGGATCTGCCAGGTTTTTGTCTGTTTGAATATACGAAACAGATATTACTCCGGAGTTCCTCAATTTCCTGACAGACTTCAAACGTCTTTTAACGTGTCTTGAAGACTTCGCGTTATCCTTAGCACTGTTCACTTTGACTATAACCGTTTGGTTGTCACAGTTCATAAGGATGGCCGGTAATGGTTGCTCAACCACCGGCAAGTCCATCAAGAGCTCACGCAGCCAATCTGCCTCAACAGAAGCTGTATCTAAAGCAGTAAGTTCTGCTTCCATGGTTGACCTCGTCAATATGGTCTGTTTGCAAGACCTCCATGATACTGCGCCACCTCCAAGAATAAACGCATATCCACTGGTGGCGTAGAGCTCATCAATATCTGAGATCCAGTTCGAATCACAATATCCCTCAAGCACAGCAGGGTGCCCTGAATAGTGAATCCCATAGCTCATTGTACCGTTGAGATAGCGCATGATCCTTTCAAGTGCATGCCAATGATCAGTACCCGGGTTAGACATGAACCTGCTCAATTTGCTCACAACAAAAGAGATATCAGGTCTCGTCGCGCTCGCAAGGTACATGAGTGAACCGACCACTTGAGAGTATCTTAATTGATCTCTCGTCTCTTTCTTGTTCTTTCTGAGTGTCACACTGGGATCATAGGGTGTTGGAGAAGGCTTGCTGTCTGTAAAACCGAATCGGCTCAAGACCTTCTCAACATAGTGTGATTGCGTTAACGTAATCCCACTCTCATCCCTAATAAGCTTGATCTTCAGAATCACATCAGCATGTCCCAGATCTTTCATATCAAAGCTCTTTGACAGGAAAGACTTGACCTCATTTATCACTATCATGCTTGTACCGAAAATTAGTATGTCATCAACATACAAGCATAATATGACACTATCGCCCCCACCATGGCGATAATACACACACCTATCAGCCTCATTAATGGCAAAGCCCGCAGAAGTTAAAGTTCTGTCAAACTTCTCATGCCATTGCTTAGGTGCTTGCTTCAGCCCATACAAAGATTTTAACAATTTTCACACCTTTCTCTCTTCACTTTTTACTACAAACCCATCAGGCTGATCCATATAGATTTCCTCTTCCAACTCTCCGTTAAGGAAAGCTGTCTTTACGTCCATTTGATGAAGGATCAGACCATAGGAGGCAGCCAGGGAAAGTAGTACACGAATGGTGGTCAGTCTAGCAACAGGTGAATAGGTGTCAAAGTAATCTTCGCCTTCACGCTGGGTGTAGCCCTTGGCTACAAGCCGTGCCTTGTACTTCTCAATAGTACCATCAGGCCTTAGTTTTTTCTTGAACACCCACTTACAACCCACAGGTTTGCAACCGTAGGGTCGTTCAGATAATTTCCAAGTTCCATTAGAAAGAATCGAGTCCATCTCATTATGGACAGCTTCTTTCCAGTCATCCGCATTAGGAGATGTAAATGCTTCTGCAATGGACGTAGGAGTATTGTCCACAAGGTACACAATGAAATCATCACCAAAGGATTTTTCAATCATCTGTCTCTTGCTCCTCTTGGGAGCTTCATTGTCATCCTTCTCAAGGACTTCCTCCACATGTGGTTGTTCAGAATGATCAACAGATGTACTAGATTCAGTAAATAACTCAGAAGAAATTCTAGCAGTGCTATGCATATCCTTCATAGGAAACATGTTCTCAAAAAATGTTGCATCACGAGATTCCATAATAGTATCAACATGCATATCAGGTACCTCAGATTTAACCACTAAAAATCTATAGCCGATGCTCCGCTGAGCATAACCAAGAAAGACACAATCCACTGTATTCGGTCCAAGTTTACGTTTCTTAGGTATTGGAATATTGACTTTCGCCAAGCACCCCCAAGTGCGTAAATAAGAAACTGAAGGTTTTCTCCCAGACCACTCCTCGTAAGGGGTCTTCTCTTTATTCTTGTTGGGAACTCTATTCAGGACATGACACGAAGTCAGTAAAGTCTCCCCCCACCATGCCTTAGATAAACCAGCAGTGTCCAACATGGCGTTCACCAAGTCGGTCAGCGTGCGGTTTTTTCTCTCGGCAACCCCGTTTGATTGGGGAGAATAGGGAGGCGTCCTCTCATGAATAATGCCGTGTTCCTCATAGAATACATCAAATATTTTAGAGAAATACTCGCCACCACGATCCGACCTGAGACGTTTGATCTTTCTCTCTAGTTGATTTTCTACCTCGGCTTTGTAAATTTTAAAGTACTCTACACGATCCGACCTGAGACGTTTGATCTTTCTCTCTAGTTGATTTTCTACTTCGGCTTTGTAAATTTTAAAGTACTCTAAAGCTTCATCTTTAGTTTGCAACAAATATATATAACAGAACCTAGTAGCATCATCAATTAAAGTCATGAAATATCACGCCATTCATCTCACATAGATCGGAATGTACGAGTTCCAGCGGTGCCAAGTGTCTCTCCTCGTCTACCTTGTGAGGCTTTCGAGGTTGCTTTGATTGCACACAACTATGGCACTTTGAACCTTTGGCAATAGTGAAATTCGGAATTAAACTCATACTGGACAACTCAGACATCAAACCAAAATTAATGTGACATAAACGAGAATGCCAAACACTGGTATCATCGGAAACACCGCCACAAATATGGTTTACTGATTTATTACATAAATCTGAAAGTGAAAAACGGAACAAGCCTCCGCACTCATAACCTTTACCAATAAATTGTCCAAACTTTGACACAATTACTTTATTGGACTCCAAGACTAACTTAAACCCATCTCTGCATAGAAGGGAACCGCTAACGAGATTCTTGTTCACAGTAGGGACATGCTGCACGTTCCTCAGCTGCACGATCTTCCCCGAAGTAAACTTCAGATCTACCGTGCCAACACCACGAACAGTAGCATGTGATCCATTCCCCATTAGGACGGAAGAATCCCGAGCGACCTGATAAGAAGTGAACAAAGAGATGTCAGCGCACACATGAACGTTAGCACCCGTATCAATCCATCAACATGGAGAATGAAATACTGAAAGCACAAATGGTAAATTACCATACCCATCAGTATTGCTAGCGGTCACGACGTTGACATTGTTGGCCTTCTTCCCTTTCTTGTCTGCACGTTCTGGGCAGTCCACAGAGAAGTGGCCGAGCTCTCCACAGGTATAGCAACCTAGCTCAGATTTGTTCACCTTCTTCTTCTTCTTCTTAAAAGAATTAGGCTTGAGCTTTCCTTTGTTCTTGCCGTGGTTATGGTTCTTCTGCACCATGTTGACGCTAGACTGACCTTCACCACCTCTCTCAACAGTGTCCTTAGCCCGAGCCTTCTCCTCAACATCAAGAGACGCTATCAGGTTTTCAACCGATATCTCCTGTCTCTTGTGTTTGAGAGCTGTGGCGAAGTTTCTCCATGAAGGGGGCAACTTTGCAATAATGCATCCAGCCACAAACTTGTCAGGTAAGGCACACTTGGCGTGCTCAAGCTCCTTTGCAATGCACTGTATCTCATGAGCCTGTTCGACTACAGAACGGTTGTTAACCATCCTGTAATCATGGAAGCTCTCCATGATGTACAGTTCACTGCCAGCATCTGCTACACCGAACTTAGCGTTCAGTGCCTCCCAGAGCTCTTTGCCATCTTTGAAGTGCATGTACACATCAAACAGCTTGTTGCTAAGAGCACTCAGAACGAGTCCCACAAAGGCAGTATTGGTTTCCTTGAACTTGTTCTGATCCTCGTCAGATATAGTTCCTTCAGGTAAACCCGCACTAGCCTCGAACACTTTCAGAGATTGCAACCACAACGTGGTCTTGTACTGCCATCTCTTAAAGCCCTCGCCGGTAAACTTATCCGGCCTCAGCGCATCAGCTAGATGTCCCATATTTAACTCAGGAAATTGCCTATAACATAAATAAGGTTTTTGGATTGTTGGATTAATAGGCATAATTTCCATGATTAATTCCAGTATATAAAGCATGATCGCAAACGCTACTAACATGTTAACCTCGAAAATACTAGACGTATTAATTAACATGAACAACAACATGACATCTACGAACACAACCATAATAAAACAGCACATCGGAACGTGGCAAACGTACCGAACGATCGTAGATGAAGTAGTTGTAGTCGTAGTCGTTGTAGTAGTTGTCGGAGCAGCGGCGGCAGCAGCTTGAGCAGCAACGGTAGCAGCTCGAAGAAGACGACGTTGAAGACGAGTCGCCCGCGGACCCGGAGATCGTCCAGGAAGTCGAGCCGTGATGAAGACCTTGAGAGCAGTCGCGTGGAGCGCTTTCCAAAAACCTTATTCGCCCTCTCTCGTACAGGATCACAAGGGCGAGCGGTTCCGGAGACCTGCTGTCCCGTTCGCCGGTGCACGCCGGCGCTCGGGATGGAGTAGAATACGGTGGCGGCGCAAGGCACGAGTTTGGCAAAACCTAGATTGGTGCGGGTGTTTGCAGCGCACGCAGTGCAGGACATTATATAGCGCAGCTCGGAGGAAAACCCTAACGCAGCTCGACGAGATTCCCGCAACCCGCGGCGCGGCGCGGCGCGTCGTGACGAGACGGACGGGCGGGCGGGCGGGCGGTGCGTGCGAGCGGCGGCGGAGGAGGAGGAGCGCGTGAGAGAGCCTCATGTTCTCACAAGCTTACCAAGTAGCACAACACTCCACTATATAAGGTGGTGCCACTCCTCTCAAACCAGCAATGTGGGACTAAACTTTAGCTCCCACACCACTCACATGTGAGCTGCCATTTTTCCATGAGCTTTGAGATTTCAGAAATTGCTAATTGGGCTTCCCACTCATGGGCCCAAATTCTAACAAAACTTAGGGTACCGGGGTTACATCCCCGACAACCATGAATAGGTAAGACTCTAATTCTACATTCGAGGTGTGCGGTGTGTGGCATCCTTCGGCCGGTCCTTAAACAAGAGATAGAGACGGCACATCACTAACCTTCATGTGGCTACCTTTCGAGTAGAATTTTTTATGAACCTTTTATAACATTTCATATACACGTGTAAATTTATTATTTTAATTTGTATAATAAGGGGTCCTAAATTCTAGTTTCGCCCCGGGCCCCTCCGGCCCTGGCTGCAGTTTGCCAGAGCACGAAATCACTAGGCAGTGTAACCCCTCATAAATGGAGTAAATTTCGAGTTGAATTTTCTGTCTGCCACTACATGGATACCCTCTATACATGTAACTTGTGAGCTGTGATAATTCAAATAAAAAAAACTTGTGAGCTGTGATGAGAGTGAGAAGCTGAAATCTTCAGACTTGATGAAGACTTGGAAAAGAAAAGAAAAAGGCAACAGGACTGCACATAATAAAGAAGATTAAGATTTAATACAAGAGAGAGAAAACAAACATCAATATTCGGCGTGGATATATCGCGGAAGTTTTGAGGGTATAAGAGAAGGGAGGCAAATGAGGACTGGGTATGCTGCGTGGGTGTTTATGTTGCGTGTGCGCCGGCTAGAACTAATCAAACCGGAATCTGAGTACCGATTCATCGCTGACTGTCCATTTTTCTTTTTCTTGTGAGAAAGAAAGGGGGTGCAGTGCAGTCCTGACCTAATGTGTGACAACATGTTCCCCGAGACTGGTCACTGGACTGGCTGCAATGGTTCTGAAGAGACATAAAATCAGTTGACAATGACAGGGTGGTACTGGTGGTGGAATGCCTCGTGCTCGTGCGTTTGGGTTTCGGGAGTATGCTGAATAATTAAGAGCCGAGGCTCATATAAGCACAAAAAGAATGCAACACGATGTTTAGTTATCTTTATTTTGAAAGCGTGCAAGAGGGTTCCATGTAATGCCCTCTTTTTTTTTACCTAGCTCCATCAAACCTTGAATAGGTCCGCCGCCGTTTCGGACTCGCCACCGCTCCCCCGTACCCCTTCCCTCGTCCGCACTCCTGCCCACCTTTCCCGGCCAGATTTAGGGCGACGGAGAGCTCCACGGCCACCACATTTCGGTGGATTTCCGCCACCTCGCCATATTGTGGCCCACCTGTGCTCTCCTGCAAAATTCCTGAATATCCGGTTATCCAATTAGGTGGGTTTCTGCACTCCACATATCAGCTTTGCACGACGCCTCTATGGTCCGAGCCGCCGCCATCCAGAGCACTCCTGCGAGGCGCTAGGGCTCTGTGATTTCCTGGGACACCAAAGAGGATGTGGTTTCCCTCCTAGGCTACCGGAACAACTCCTACTATTCCATCGCGGTATAATTTAAGGGGTGCTCCTAAAATTTAGGATTCAATATGTAATTGCAATGTTTGGGGGTGTGAAAACCAATTGAATCATTGCATTGAGGTAATTAAAATTCCCATTTTGGAAAACTTCACGTTTGAGCACATCGAAGAGGAAGGGCCATGAAATCAAGTCGAAGGCGCGGGCCATGAAACGTAAAGTATTTTTGCGTTTTCTAGAAAAAGGAAGATTTGAACTTCACATTTGATGAAAAAAATTGAAGATCCGAGAGAAGGTAGAGCTACCTCACGAAACAAACCAGAAGATGGAGGAGGCGATGAAGAAAACTGAAAATTTTCAGAGAATAAAAGGATACAAGAAGAGAAGAATAAAATTGAGTAAAATAAGAGAAAAATGAGTTACAGATTGCCGATATCGTTATAAGATCAGGACAGATGTAACTTGTATAAAAACAAAAAACATTAAAAGATATGACATCGAGAAGGATATGAAACTCTATTTTTAATTTGCAACGATAGTTATCTTAGTCGTAATTATAATCACAATGTAGGGATTATCTAGATGCACTAGATAAACTATTGTATGCTAGGTATGATGTGAGAACAAAACAAATTTGCATGTAGTTGCATGCATTTAAGGATAAAAATAGGGGTTGTGATGGCAAGTGTCATTATATAGCGGATGTACGGCCCATGAGCACTGGGCAGGAAGTCGTGGGATCCAAGTCCAAATCGGGAGGATGGGAGGCGATTGTCGTGGCAGTGTTCATAGCGCAAGCGGGCGGGTAGAAGAGCAGGAAGGGAAATGTCCCTTGGCACTAAGCCATTTTAGGATATAGTGCGCTCCGATTCCCCCACAACCTTTAGATAAGGATCGCTCACACGCATAACTGGGAGCGATAGAACACAAGGTGACCTAACTTTCTCGTCAGCGGCACCTTTGTTTCCCACGGATAGTGCTCAGATGTGACCTTCATAATCTTTTCCATAACATTAGTTGTACACACAAGTTTATTATCTTTTCCTAAAGCACTTAACATGCATGCCATAAGAAAATATCACTGATCCGACAATCCCACTAGGGAGGTAAATAAACTAGTAATAACGTATGTTCGTTACTACTCAATTATGACCAACACTAATGATGCCATTTTGCATTTTCATCAATTAAGCGAGTTTAAAACGTAATAAAAAAAAGGAAGTCGTCCCTAAGAGATATATAGTAATACTTCCGAATGATGAACTTGCTAATGAATATAGCTGTGTGAATCAATTGATGCAGATGCCGGAGTTTCATGTCTCATTTTGGAAAATCATTGTTCAATCCAAGAAGACATGACAGCACGGGAGACAGACGAGAAAACCCAAGCGGGGAAAAAAAGTCGCTTGTTTTCAAGTAGTATAAATTACATACCAGGAATCGGCTGTATGAGCCACCTGAACTTGTAGCAAATTATCAAATGCTCCAGTACTACTACCTTCTAGTAGTAATTTTTTAACGATGTTTCTAATAACGACGTTGCGTAGGGCCGCAGATGACATGCGTAGGTGGCTTGCAGACGTGCCGCGCTTCTTGTCCGGCTGCGGGGAGCAAATCCTGCACAGTTGGCCGGTGAAACACGAGCTGCTTTCCCAATAGCAATAGGCACAACGCTTTCAGCAACAGCAACTGTCGTTGTCTAAAGCTCAACAGCACTGCCGCCCGAGCAGCTCCATGTCATCCTTCCAACGGTGTACAACCATGGGGAGTAAAATGCTGACTTTGTTTCTTCCCGTCGAAAATACTTTTTGTCCTCTTCGATTTATCCACATATAATATAATATTACTATGATTATCTTACTCGGTCAGTATATCCATCTGTTGAACCGACCTTCCAACGAGAAGTCTATACTAAAATGCATCATTCTTTAAAGCGGATGAGATCTATATACCCAAATTTCTTAGTTCTACCATACAATTATTTAAATGTGAATAAAAGAAATGGCCACCAGAAGTGGCGCGAGAGCACAGAGACAAAGCCGGAGAAGATACACATAAACACCCCCTGACTGTCCTCCAACAACTCCAAACCCAGACATAAGCACAACAGAAAGCGTCCTACCACCTGCACAACACAACTCTAGACCATTTTAAAACACCAGCAAAGACAGCAGCCAACAGAGACAAGAATACTCCCGGCAAAAGGAAAATAAAAAAGAGAGACGACAACCTCACATTACAGAGTACACAGCCATACGGTAAAGGGTCAAGCAGCCACGGCGATCTGCGGAACATGAAACCCTGAGCCGGATCTTCTCATCTCGTTCTTCACCTTGTGGGCAAAACTCGGAGACCAAGTGTTTGTGTGCTCATTTTCTTCCATATCTCGACTTATTTCACAAGACATAACCGAGAACAGAAAAAACTGTGAGTTTTACTTCTAAACCTACTACGCCTCATGATAGGTAACTCCTCTACCTTCTATTTACAAAGAGACAAAATGGCTAACTCAGTTCCTCTCCTCTCCTTCAAACATCTCCCTTATAACATTTTCTAACTCCTCACCGGTATACTTCTTTTGTTTCTTTTTTCCCGACATGACTCTTTTTACCGAAAACAGTTCTCCCAAAAGTCGGCTTCGTTTTTCCTGCATTGCCAATAAGGATGCCTCATAAGGGGGAACGACGAAATCCACAATCTCTTGTCGCAGATTGTATCTCAGCTCAGCTGTAACCTTCCACGTCATCTGCTGACTACTGATAATGAAAAATTCAGAGGTAAACTTGTTCAGACGGCGTCGTTTGCTCAGAGGAACCCAACACACATCAAAGTAGCTCCTCCTGTATCGCTGGATCATTGTAATGAGCCTACTCACCAGTTCTACATTGGAGAAGGATGCTCCTGGACGGCGCATAATTTGCCAAATGTTATATGTGTTATTGAGCAGAAATATGTTCTTTCGACCTGTTTCACCTTGGAAAATCCTTTCTGCATCATTCTCCAGCTTGGATACCCAAAAGTCAAACATGTGAGAGTAAGATTCAGCGGTATAATCTCCGGTGGCAAGTGTTGACTGCTTCGTTTCTGCATTTGTATGGGCCTGTGTCAAGGCGTCTATGAGAACATCATTTGCTGGATGAATCGTTGATTCGTCGCTGCTACTGATGTCCAGATCCATTCCTCCCAAAGCACTGACCATATTTTTACGAACAACAGCTATCTCATCAGATCTGTTGAAATTGAAATAATTTAAATCAGACACTAGTAGTATCGATCTATTTGGCCAAAACAGAATACAGTAAGATTTATCACACACTTGGTAAATGTTTTGTGAATACTACTCGACGAACCTCATCAAATGGCCTCAAAACTATTTCAAGTTTTGACCGGCAGTTTAACCATTTCTGTTCCAGTTAACCCTACTGTACCGGACCGACCTCGTGTGGTAAAATTCTCATACTGTACTTCTTTTCATAAAAATAAAAACCTCATACTGGAAACAGCAAGTAAACATCCAATGAAAACAGCAAGAAGAAATGATCGGCGACTGATGCAAACAAACAAACATACCTGTCGACGGAACCATCAGTCGAAGCAGCATGAGGCGGACCTCGAACCCAATTGTAGACCGTGTTTGTGTTGGAGCCTGGGTCGAGCAGGTGGTCGTCCTCCCCTGCCTCTTCCAGGTACCGGAAGCGTGGAGCCGCCGCAGCCCCTTGTCCCCACCGGCAAGCTTCGTCGTCGCTGGCGCCGGAGTTGTGCGGCTCCTCGGCGGCTGGGAGAGGGCTGGAGCAGGAGGAGGCGGCGGCGGGCAACCCAACCTCGTCGGCATCCTCTGCAACCGCATTGTCAACGGGCAGCTTCTCCCCCTCCGAAGGAGCCGGGGACGGGGCCGGAGGCAGGCGCGGATGCAGATTCCACCGGAACAAAATTAGGAGGGCCACGGGCGCAGCGATGAGGCCCAGGTACACCTCCGGCGAGACGTAGGACGATGAACGCGGCGCGCTGTCCGGGTTACACGGCGGGTTGTAGTACCCGGAGCAGCACACATCAGACATATTGTTGTGCATTGATTGTTGGGGTGCTCTTCTCTCTCGAGACATATTGCTCTTTTATAATAGCTCAGCGGAGGCGAAGGTTTGGCGAGCGATGTGTAATTCAGAAAAAGCCGTTGACACTGTCTTCTTCGTCGTCGATCGTGCAGTGCCGTACCTAAAACATCGGCAGTAGTGTATAGAATAATAATCCAAGAACAAGTATTTCAACTGTCCGGTTGGGAGATCTGTTATTTTAATACTGTCAGTTTATAGAAAATATTTGAAGTAGTAAATACTTTAGCACGTTTGAGTTGGAATAGTACTTTGATCCGAAGTATTGGGCAAAACTACAATTGCCATATTAGAAACTTCACTCCGGACCAGTTATTTTTTCCTAAACTGAAGTTATACTCCCTCCGTATTAAATGTAAGATGTTTTAGGTTTTTTGGTCCACATGTTTAAATGCAAGATTAATTCGAATCGTTACGTCTAAATACATGCGGATCAAAAAAAGTTAAAACATCTTACATTCTACTAATAAGGATGGAGTAGAAAACTGCGCGGTATTACGTTACCATGCACTTCAATACTTTGTCTTTAGAATACTGTGATTTTAAACAAATTGAGGTCCCAAGCTAGCTCAAAATTTGTAGATGATAGAGCATCCCCACCGGCTAAGCGCTCCAAATAAAGCTCCGACAAGGGTGCCAGACACATGCTATTGGGATTTGGGAGCCTGGCTCCATCGATCCCAAAAAAGTTTCTTCAAATTTTTTGAATCTCGAATATGGACAACCCGACAATATTACACTGAATTTGAAAGAAATTTAATAGAAATTTGAGACACGACATTTTGACAATTTAAACAAAATTTAAACTAAACCCTAGATCACGCTTCCGGCTACAGCGAGAGAAGAAGACCTTTTCCGACAGCGACATCATCATGAATAAAAATACCAATTCTCCGGCATGCATCGATCATGAACCCAACCGCTCCATTCTCCGGCATCGCATATTCCGACAGAAACAACGTTGGTTGACGAAACAGGTCTACCACCAACCCCAGCTAGCGCAAACATAGATAGACAGATGGGCGTGACTTGATTGGGTACGACGTTGCTGTCCGCTCATGCGTATCGCCAACTAGACTCCGCGAGCAGCGGCCACTCTGTTTTGGACGGACCTGGTTTGCGTCATGCTCCGTGATTCCGACCCCTGCCGGGACGAACGGGTGCTTCGTTTGCGTAGCTGGACTGTTGCCGGGCGCAAGCAAGCTTGGAGAAAGGAGTGATCAGCTTTGCTACAGTACTTGTTTTTAAAAATCACCTTCCAGGGGTATTAATTAGGTAGTACAGTAGTAGCTGGTATTGTCTATGGAAATTCCATTTGGTGGCCAAGATACACATATTTGTTTGAAAAAGGAATTATGTTAAATATCAATCGGTACCAATTACTACTACTCCTATATATAGCTCTTTATGTGACTGTCCACGTGCGGAGAGACCGGTGAAGTCAGTATATTCATGAGGTGTATTTCACTTTTACCTGATATAGGATTCGCTCTCCCTCTCCCCTATTGAAAGTTCACACTTTTAAATGGCGGCAAAAATGTGTGATGCATATTGCAATGTCACCGGTGCTAAGTGATACTTATATTAATACTTCATTTTGTAGCGACACTTTTTATGGATCGGAGGGAGTATCAGTTTTGGTCAGCCCACGGGAAAGTCGAGGAAGCGCAAGGAGAGCTAAGGACGGCCCATCGAACCCATGAAGACATCTAACAAGCATTAGGCGCGTCTAGGCCACAAAGCGAGGTCGACTCCTCCGACATGTGATGTTTCTCGACTTCTCACAACTTCACTGCCAAGGCAAAGAAAGAAAATGCGAGTTTCTATTCTGCTACTATATTATCTATGGAAATTCCATTTGGTGGCCAAGCTACACTTTCTTTTTTGTTTTGAAAAAAGGAATTATGTTAATATCAGTCGGTACCAGTTACTACTCGTAGCTCTTTATGCGACTGTCCACGTGCAAACATACCTGTGAAGTCAGTATATTTATGTGGTGTATTTCACATCTACGTAATAGTTTTAGCTTTTTCACAGATTTAGGGGCGACACATGCATCCGTAGGATTCGCTCTCCCTCTCCCCCTATTGAAAGTTCAGACTTTTAAATGGCGGCAAATATGTTTGACGCATACTGCAATGCAAACCCACGGGAAAGTCGAGGAAGCCCAAGGAGAGCTCAAGACAGCCCAACGAACCCATGAAGACATCTAACAAGCATTAGGCTCGTCTAGGCTACAAAGCGAGGTCGACTCCACCAAGTAAGGAAACAAGCGCCGAATCCTCCGACATGTGATGTTTCTCGACCTCTCACAACTTCACTGCCAAGGCAAAGAAAGATGTGTCCATCAAATGCGAGTTTCTAGAAATAATTTCTTTCTAATGTAGATAATTGAATACCCGGTGATGTATCCATTTAATGTGTGTATATAAAGAGAGCCCCGAGATATCATCGGGACAATCTCTCGGACACAATGGAATCAAGGAAGGTATAGACCTTTACCTCTTACATTGTGTTTTACTGCAAGGGTTCCACGTAAAAGATTATGTCGTGTTTCTCTCGTTTAATCACTATTTCATATTTTAATTTTTACTTATTTTTATTAAGGGGTCCTAAATTCTTATTTCGTCCCGGCCCCTCAAAATGTCAAGACCGACCATGTGTACTGCAGCGTGATGGTAACAAAAGAGATAGATACGTGAAGGTTCTGAATAACACTGAAAGGACATGTCTGGAGAAGATTTGCTACTATTTTTGGATGAAATATGCATGATATATGGCTTGCAGTTAGTCATATTACAACTTGGGTAACCACTACAACACATTTGGTTACGTTCAATAAAACATGTGTAATAAACTTTAAACACACACGACCAATGATGTCCGAGCGTATGCGATACATACGGATCAGGGTGCGAATGTGCGATAACCATTTGTGATGGCTACTCTCATTGCACACGAAATTTATACTCCCTCCATCCACTAATGTAACACTTATTGGCAACACCTGGCCGAGCTTGACCAAAATCATAGCCGGGGCCAAAGCCCATAAGAAGAGTATTGGCTTGACAAAACATTTTACATTACTAAACACAGAAAGTACAATAATTGTGTGCAATGAGAAACTTTATCGCATACAATTTATGAACTGTGGGATTGACAACACCATCAGCTATCTCAAGTGGCGACGGTTCCATTAATCATGTGTGATGGTCTATTTTAAACAGGCGCGATCGTCTGATAGTGATATGTCTACCAGTGAGGCGGTGACGCACTTTGCACAAAACAGACACACATTGATACGGATACTACGTTCCGGAGATAGCATTGGCTTTATGTAGAAACGAGGGAGTTTAAATAGCTTATTACAATTTACAAAAACCAATTTGAAAAACATAAATGAAGGCAAAATTCATTCACTGAGGTTCCAGGGAATCAAGGAAGTCGGGGAATGACTTGGGATCATGATGCACCCGAGCTTTGCATGCAATGACACCGTTACCAAAATTTGCATGTAGAAGCACCGGCGCTGAAATTTGCTGGCAGGGTCGCCGGTGTGATTGCCGGGCATCCCTGGACGCTCAGGTGAAGGGGACCTCCGCAGCCTTCGAGGCCCGACAATGCGGACAGCAACGGGCAGTGGAATATGCTCACCTCCCTGAGCCGACAGAACGCTTGTTTCGGCATATCATCCCAGGCCACCAGTGCCGGCATGTCATCAAGGACGATCTTCTTCAGCTTTGGGAACACGCCGGCGCCGCAGAAGTCGCCGTCGATCCTCTCAACGGATGTCAGCTCCTTGATGTCCAGGAGCTCCAGGCACGGGAGCCCGCCAAGGGCAGGCAGGGCCTGCAGCTTCCTGCAGTTCCAGAGGTACAGGCTCGTGAGCTTCTCCAGCACGGGCAACCAGCTCGGCCACGTCACCCCAGGGTACCTTGCGATATGCAGGTCATGGAGATCGGCATGAGGTTGCAGACCTTCGAGTACTGCCGTCGCTGCAATGCCTGCAGCTGCCCCGCCGTTAACTTGCCGCGGATCCAGGGCCCTCCATTGAAGCTTTAGGACCTTGACGGAGCTTTTCTTTGCCAGGCAAGACTCCTGGGCTTCCTCCTTGCTGGCAATGGCATCAAGGCCCTTTATGCTCAGCGTCCCACCGAGAGAGTTCATCCCCGCCAGCTCCGACATGCTATGCCCAGCCTTTTCCGATCCTTTGATCGCCTGGAACTCAATCGATCCTTGCAGTTTAACCATGCTGCCGATGCCACCAATGTTGGCGATGCACTCCGTATGGATGTCAAGGTGTCGCATGTTGATCAGCCTGTTCATATCATCAGGCAACCGCACGTATCCTTTTCTTTCGTCACTCACGCTCAAGGTCTGCAGAAACAGTAGCCTGGTGACTTGGTGACAGAGATCCATGATGGTGCAAGGAAGACCCAGGTACCGCACATGCGTCAGCTTGCCGATACTCTCTGGCAGTTGGGTTATGCCTGTCTCTGTGAAATCCACAACTCTCACCCCCGTAAACTGTTCGAGTATAACCTTCATCAATGGCACTGATCAAGGACGTCAGCGCCACTGGATCATCACCATCGTCATCCTTTATGACTAGCAAGGTCCGCAGATTGCCTAGTCGAGTGGAGTATGCCTTGAGGTGACCAAGACAGCTGCCGGTTACAGACAAGTGGCGAACCGTCACAGGGATGCTTGTCGGCACACTAGAACGAGAGATGCTGATGCAGTGTTTGGCAGAAGCCCGGCGTATCATCCAATGGATGTGGTCGTGGATCACGTAATAGGATTGTTTGTCTCCTTCTCCCTTGCAACTGGCTTCTCCTTGGAACAAGGAACGGTGCACCAGATCATCCAAGTAGCCTTTGGCGACGTCTTCCATGCTCTTTCCACCGTCCGGACGTCGTATATGGGTGTCCTCGATGAAACCATGAGCGATCCACATCCTGGTCAGCTTCTCCGGCTCGAACCTCCATCCGAACGGGAATATGCTGCAGAAGGCGAAGCAGCGCTGGAGGTGCGGTGGTAGGTGCTGGTAGGTGAAGAGATGGCCCAAGAACACGCTCCCCATGTGATGCTCGATATCAATGTCACGTAAGATATCGCAACACCGCTTTTCCCTCATCTCATCACCGATCTCTATGGCTGCCAATGGGGACCCCTTGAGCTTCTGCAACTGTTTGTTAGGTAGTTCCTGGATCCGTGTCTCACCCGCAAGTTCTGCGGTGTGCTGAAGCAAAAGAGTGGCTTGTTCGTGTCTGATCCCATTCAGGACGATGCTTGCACCTGCTCCAAGTGTCGTCGAGCAAATCCTGGCTCGAGTCGTGATCACGACTCTGCTTCCATCTCCCACGAAATCCATAAACAGGTCCAGCGCCACCCGTGCCTGCTTCCGCTCCATCTCGCTGCCCGCCCGCTCATGGTTCCATACATCGTCGAGCACGAGAAGACACCTCTTTGATTTCAACAACTTCTTCATCTCCCTCTGAAGGCTAGAAAGGTTCATGTCGCCGACTGGCCTGTTGTTACCGGCACCGACAGCAGACTTCCATATCTCTTTCAGGAGGTCAAGCTCGGTGAGCTTGTCGTAGGCGTGCACCCATATGCGGAGATCGAACTTGCCTTTGACGTCGCGGAATACCTGACGAGCAAGCTCTGTCTTCCCCATTCCTCCATGCCCGACGATCGAAATCACCGCCTTTGCCTTGCTCATGTCCTTGTTGCCATCAGGCAATATGGAGACGAGCAGCTGGTCATACTCCATACCATACCCGAAGAAGAGCTTTTTGTGCCTAACTGGGCACGGTGCCGTTGCCGGCCTACTAGAGATTGGGGAGATGCCATGTAGTCTTTGTTGGTCTTGGTGGAGTTGTCGTGACCTCTCACTTAGATTCTCTAGCACTTTCTCGAGCTGATCCAATGAACCTCTGCTCGCGCCAATCAACGAAGAAGAATCGGTGGGTTTCTTCTTCCCAGCATGCTTGTTGTTTTGTGCCTCAGCCTGGAGGATCTCCAGCTGGAACAAGTCCAGGATCTCCTCCACGTCGTGGATGCCATCCTTGAGCCGCCACAGGCTAGTTGGGTCGTTGACAAAGCCCATGCTGTCACCCATGCTGGCTGCATCAACAAAGGCCTTGATATACTCCAAGTCTCCCTCGAGTTTCTGCAGCTTCGCCTTGATGTCGGTGGACAGCTTCTTGTACTTGGTAGATGCGCAGGATCGTGCTATCTCCATGAGCATTGCAATGTTCGGCGACACAAACCACCCCACCACTGCTACTATGGTAGCTGCTTCTCCTACCACCACCATGGTTGCTCCACCTCGTGTGGTGCTCTCACCTGCAGACTTGACAAATAAATGTGTAAAGCATTTTTATTTATCTACTTTATGTATTTTAGAAGGAGAGGGTACAGCTTCTAATCGGTATGCATAGATGATGGGATGTGATAACATCTATCTACGAGCGATAGATGAGAAGCACCTACATGTAGCTAACAGGAGATAGGATGAACATGACAAACGATACAAGTTTCGTGCAAGTCAAGGGCCTGAACATATAGTACCTGGGAATTCAGGGTGTCCAGCACAGCGAAGACCAGAATGCCTGCAGCAATTCCATGGATGATCTGGTAGACATAATTTCCCCAGGGCCCATCAAAGGGTCGCCACAACCTATCTTGCTTGCATCCAAGCTAATTCATGGAGAGAGAGAGGGGGGGGGGGGGGGGGGGGGGGGGGGGTTGGGGCGGGGGAGGGAGGGGGCTGATCAATGACGACTAAATAAAGTCAACCATTAAGGGGTATGTCATGTTCTGTTACAAACCATAGAGACGTGCCTGCGTGGTGGTCAACTCTCGAGAAACAAATTGAATACGCAGGCATATAATAGTATACTTATATATAAAAAGGAATGTCAGTGGCCGGCCAGGGTTGTCCCATTTTTTAAAAATAAAGAAAAAAAGAAGAATAATGTACTTTTGGTACGACAATTTTACTTTTGCACAAAAAGTCATTCTTCATGTTACACCCTCTATTTCACAATTAAGTGACACTATGCCAGCCTTTAAAATGTAACTATGAATACTAATTTCTATCTAGTACATGTATAACACTCTAAATATAATATTTTGAAATATTTCCGAGGATAATTATACACATGATTTTCATATTTCCAACCCAAAATTTTAGGACAGAAATCACACGCGCTAGAACGCCCACGATGGCCAGCTAGCAGCTCGAGCACACGCGAGCCATGCCGCATCAGCCTGCCAATCCCAAATTCCTAGTTCAGCACCAACATCTAGCTAAGCAGTTGCAGCATGAGACTGTAACATACCAATATACCATGCAATTGCTAAGAGAATAATACTGTATGTGCCCAAATCATTCCGTTACCATATGGATGTATGGCACCATATAATTTCAATTACTCCTAAGAAAAGCAGCTTGGAGGTCGCATGTGATGGATGGAGATGTGTTTATGTCCAGACTAACGAAACTGATGCTGCTCCTTAATGATAGAAATAAGAACCACATGACACAACAGGTTATGAAAAGCAAGGTACCAAGTAAAACAAATTCTGATAAATCAATCTCATATGATGAAACTTCAGGTGCATAAAAAGCGATGGAATAGAATCAAGTACTCACCTTATAGTAACTGGAAAACACCACTGTCACGAAAGTACCAGCAAGGCAAGTCACACAACTAGGGATTAGAGCCTGTCCGTAACCATTATACTTCACCCCTAGAATTTAACTTGAACACATAAAATTAGTCTATACATCAAACTAAGCATGCAGATGCAGATGTGCATAATCAAGAGAACAATAAAACATATATTTTCGCATGTGTGGTCTAACAAAGCTTTGGACCAAAAACATTCTTCTACTATGAAGTAATATTATGAGCTATCGGCTACACGTGAGTGCTGTAATTACTGGGATGCCGTAAAGCATCTACCCATGCCATCAGAAAAGAATGGTGTGATGAATATGCATACGCCTTGTAAAAGATTGAAGGAACAGTTTTAAGAATCTAAAGATGGCAGACAATCACCAGAGCATGTATCAAATATTTCTCGATGCATTTTTCAAATTAAGTATATGTCTCAACAATATAGATCGGGTGCATAAATCCATGTCAGTAATGTCTGTACACATGAATGTTTAGACTAACAAACACATGGCATTAATGGTTATCACTCATGTCATTTGGTTACCAGCAGGCGCCAGCATTCCTATCTTCAGGAAACCTGAGAAACGAAGTGAGTCGGTAACCAAGGACCGTCTTGTTAGGATCAGAAACATCATTCTACAACAAATTAAATAATCAACATTGAGGGCTCTATGTAAATGATTATTTTGCTTGAAATACCTTCAATATGAAGTAAATTCCATAGGTTTTTTCTCAGATACCATTGCACCAAACAAATTCAAATCTCACGAAAGCAAATCTAAATGCCAGAGCTTATTACACTACATTATCCACACGGAGAGGACAAATAAATCAAGTGATACGATGCTAGTATCACAGATCTAACTCTTTTATTTGGTCAACCAAGGAGACTTGTGACATTAGTGTAGTAACAATAAATCATATAGCTCTCGTTCCACTATAGCTGCAGAACTTTGTGGTGCAATTACACAAGCGGCTGATGAGTTGCAGGACAGAGCATATAATCGTTTATGGTTCATCCCGCAGACATTCTTAGTGAAATGAAGGGGACTGGCTGAGGTGGCAAGCTCCAAAAAAACATAAATAGTGTATAAACAGAAAGTGGAAATCCTAATCAATAAGACCCATGTTTGTGTGTGTGTCGGCTGTGGTGCCACCATAGAAGTTTGTTATGGTCCCCATTCAAGCCATGTCGCGCTGCTGCACATAAACTTTGTCTACGTCATTTTCCAATTTCATCCTTTGTTGTGGGTTTTGCGTGGTGCGGATCTGAACATTTGCGTCCTGACGTCCTCCACTGCCACATATCCAGGGACCTCTTCAATCTCAGGCCTCCCTTTACCCTCAGACCTCCTGCTCGAGCAGTCAAGCTTCCAGTGCCCCTGGTCTCATCTTCTTCATGAGCTTCAGCTCTACCCTTGATGCTTCCCGTATCTGCACCGGCTTGATGCATCTCAACAGAGTGAAGGATGTCACTTTCAGCAGCACTACACTGAGGGGTTACTGTCATAGTACAGTTTCCAGGCACATGTTCCACTGGCCACAACTTTCTCTTCTCAACTCCGCAGTGCCATAGCAACGCCCAGATGTGGGTGATGACTCCCCTCCTGCCTCGAGACACTTCTTGTGTGCCTCAGCGTTCCAAGTCGGGGCAATGTTTTTTTAATTGAAGTCCGGGCAACGTGTACCACCAAATCAGCCCATACCTCCGTGTCTACCTCCCAGCGACCTCCTTCACTCTCGTCATCGATAAGTTGTTTGCCCAGAATTGCATCAAGTTGCAGAACATCTTCACTCTTCGTCTTATCATCGTCAGTCCCTTTACCTGCTTCTTCCATCAGTTTGTTACATCTTCTCTATAACGAGTCACACTTTTTGAGGATGTCATCGGGAGCGTGCACCATGGTTTCTTCCAAGTTCCAACACCAACTTCGGTACAAGAAAGCTACCAGAAATCGGCTTTGAAACCAGCAGATATGCACAGTGCCGTGACAAGCTATTGGCAATGTTGTACCTCCCCCGCAGCTTACCGGACAGTTTTTTTCTTTTCATCCACAAGATATGATCTGGATGAGCAGCAACCTGTGAGACACGACAAGAGGAAGCCCAAGAACCCAGGTTTACTTAAATCGGTGCCCCGAGCAAGCCTCATCTCACAGTCTTGTCGCAATGTGCCACACCAGGTTGAAGCAAAGTTGTGCTGCTACTTTCTTTCACCTTCAGACAGTATTGTGATGACCTTGGCAGATGGCAACTTTTGGTACTGACGGGCATCAGCACAGTACAGGATTCAGTTGAAATCGGATCACGAGAAGCTTATAACCGTGTAGAAGATATGGAGTGTTGGTGCTGGCAGCAGTTGATTGCTAGGTGGCGCCACTGATCCTGGCAACCGACTGAAGGATACATGCCTCTCATTTTCCCCGTACAAGCTGTTGCATAGTCGGTTCTATGATCTCCCAATACATGAGGCTGGCCAAGAGAAGACGAGACAGCTGTCTTGGACTAAATCCTGCAGGAAAGCAACAAATACAAAAGGGCCTTCCTCGTCACAGAGGTGGAGTTCTGCTACCAACTAACCGCACGACAGAAAACTAACTCTTATGCACTGATGAAACTATACAGGTGATTGCGCTACTCAGTTGCAAGATAAATTCAGCATCTTCTACTTGCAAGCAATCCAATCTGTTGATTCATTCAGTTTGAACAATGCGCTCAAGGTTGTTCGGCTTGTTGTTGATAATTGAAGTGTGGATTTTGTGGTCCCTATGAAATTCTTTAACTACTATAATACTAAATCCAATCCATGCACTAAGTATAACTTCTGAAACTTCAGATAACAGCAGGCATGCATCCCAATTTGTAGGGTTTCGAAATTTTTCCTCTAATGACTGGAACAACAAGGTCACCACATCGGCATACCTCAAGATATCAGCTACTCCCTACGTATCAGAATGTCAGATGTTTTATCATTTTCTGATTCCACATGTATGTAGACATGTTTTAGTACAAGATTCATGGACCAAAAAATGGTAAAACATCTTACATTTTGATATGGAGGGAGTACTATATACTACTCCCTCCGTTCCAAATTAATTGACTTCTATTTGCCCACATATGTCATGTGGGCAAATAGAAGTCAATTAATTTGGAACGGAGGGAGTATGTAGTAAGGCTCCATGAGGGATGGATAATGTTAGTCTATATACTGTCTAGTCAGGAGCCTAATCTATTCTATAACCATCACGGAAAGGAAAGGGAAGTAGAAGCTGGATTGAGAATTTCAGGGCCGTGGGGCTGAGTTGAAAGCCGTTACCACTGCAACAGCCGCCTACATCGAAGCAACTCCAAGTACATCTTTCCTTCCGAGCGCTCCAGGGAGGTGAATGAGCCCCCGATTCCGATCGAGGCCGCGGCCGGCGGTCCATGGAGCCCGGCATCCCCGTAGCGACCAGGGGACAATCCCCCTTTGCCATCCTTGGCCGGAAATACATTCCTGGAAACCCACTTCGTTCGTTCCCCCTCCAGGAGATGCGGTAAGGCAGACCCAGCCACCGGCAACAAGGTCGAGCGGTGCGCGGCCGGCGGCACGGAACACCGCCGGCGCCGTCCTTTGGTGCCGCCACCTCGAGCAACGGGTCGTCTGGTGGTGAGAGGTTGGGCCGTCAGGCCGAGCAAGCGTCGAACGTCGTATACACGGGCCGAGACAGGAAGTAGCGCGTTGGGTTAGACAAGCGGGCTGCTACAGATCGGAACGCGACATGATGCCCAACTCCACCGAGAAAAGATTTCATTTTAAATCTGCCATACCGAGTTTTTTTTTTTGAACTCAGTCTAACGGAAAGAAACAAAACTTGGTCTGAACATAATTCTGCAACTCTGAGTAGGGATCTGAAGTTAGTAGATCCATGGTAAGATACATTTCATGATATATTCTAATTGTTGATATGTCTCTCACTATATTTCGTCAAACTCAAAATGTGTTGATTATTTGACTACTTTACATTGGATCACTGGCGGTATCCAGCGGGTGGGGGGCCCGTGGCCCACCCAGAAATTTGGAATTCTTTTGAAGACCCTATATCGGGGAAATTAGTTGGGCCTGGGCGCCTGCCTGGTGGCCTTTTTTGCCTTTCGATAGAGCTAGTATTGCTGGCATCGCTAAAAAAAAAAGTGTAACCCTCACTCTCGCTCGCTGCCTCCTGCATCGCTCGAGCTCGTGCGGACGCGACGCAACCCAGTTGACTCACCGGTCCGCCTGCTGGATAGACCTGCACTCCTGTCCCTTGGCCGACCTCGCTGACAGGCGGCCCGCCCCTCAGCCAACCGCGGTCCACCCCCACAGCTACAGCGTGATAATTTCGCTTGTCTATTTTGTATAGGGAAAAATACATGTGCGTTAAGACTTATTTTCAAGCCAAACCAAATAAGAAATGCCCCCAAACCTCTCGGCCACGCAGAATTGTCAAAATATTTTCTTGAGTTTCTAACCTTTTTTGGATACTGCATAATGTTTAGAAATTGGTGATTTATGTTTGTAAATGAAAAGAAATAGCTTATATATGTTGTTTATAAATGAAAAAAACCTTTCATTAGATGCCACATATGAAACATACATATTGAATTATAATATTGTGAATCGATCACCTGTCTACTATTTATTTGAAAAAAATCGCGGTGTGACATTTTTAATAGTGTGTGGTCACCCTTCAATTTTTTTCTAGATATGCCACTGCTATGGACTATAATACAACATATATTTCGTTCCATAATATAATATAACATTTTTAAGCATTTTAATATGAACTATATACGGAACAAAATGGGTGAATCTACACACAAAATACGTCCACATACAACCCTATAAGCATGAATAAAAAGATCTAAAAGGGTTAAATTTAGAAGGGGGTGGAGTAATTAATTGCCAGCAAAGAAACAAAAACTGGGTCGAAGCCCTCAAGAAAAGTTGGACGTTGTTATCGAGAAAGAAAAGTTTGACGTTTTGGTTGTGACCGCCTAGGTTCTTCCAACCGGATCGAACGTCCCTTCCCAGTGACACACTGATCTGTGATCGTGCCCAGACCGTCGCTGCATGCTTGCATATAGGTCACGTCTTCTGAAGGTGCAAGCCAACGAATAGGCTCGTCACTTCACTAGCTAGAGAAGCTGCCTGCAACTGCAATGGAGGGGTGGTGGTTAATCCTATGTTTCACGGCCCTATCCACGTTACTATCCCTTTGTTTTCTCAAGTTTTCCAGTGGCAAGAGCAAGAGCAAGCCCAAGGCCAACCTGCCTCCCGGGCCACCGACGCTTCCGATCATCGGCAGCCTCCACCACGTCCGCAGCAAGCTGCCGCACCGCAGGATGACGGAGCTGGCTCGCCGCTACGGGCCGGTGATGCACCTCAAGCTAGGCGAGAACCCCACCGTGGTGTTCTCGAGCGCCGAGGCGGCGGCGCTGGTGCTCAAGACCAACGACCTCGTCTTCTCCGACCGGCCACGCAGCGTGACGCTCGGGATCTTCAGCTGCGGCGGCAAGGACGTCGCCTTCGCCCCCTACGGCAACCACTGGCGCCAGATGCGCAAGCTCTGCGTCGTGGAGCTCCTCAGCTCCAAGCAGGTGAGGCGCATGGTGATTTGAGCTTTTGGCATGGAAGCGAGATTGGAAGACCACTAATGGTGATTTGAGCTTTTGGCGGCGGCGAGGAACTTGCTTGGAATTTGTGGACTCGTATGCAGTAGTTTGCAAGTGGGGGCGACAATCCAAGTGAAGTTTAAAATCCTACCTTTCAGTGTGAAAATTTAAGGTCTAGACTTAACTGGTTGTGACTGGCAATAGTCTTGTCGAAGACATTATTTTGCGAATGAGGACTATCTCCAGGGAGATTTCGATCGGGGCGACGACGGCGCTTTTGCACTGTTTTCTTCTTCAAGGCGTTGCTTTTGGGAGAGTTTGGACATCACGTGTTGTTTTGGTGGTGGTTGTGCTGCTGCTATAAGGACTATAACTTTGTAGCGGAACTTTTCCTTTTTAGTTTCTTTTTCTTATTGTCTTTTGGTTGTGTGCATCCTTAATACTTTCGGTTATTACGTTGTTGCAGAGCCTGGGTGGTATCTTCACGATATTAATATATTCTCTTTTTCTAAAAGGTGAGGCGCATGGAGGGCATCAAGGCCGATGAGGTGGCCAACCTCGTGCGCTCCATCGCCGCCTCCAACGGCACCGCCCCGGTCAACGTCAGCAAGATGGTGGCCGCCCTCAGCAACGACGCCGTCTCGCGGGCCGTCTTCGGCGGCAAGTTCAAACGCCAGGAGGAGTACATCCGCGAGCTGGACAACGCCTTCACGCTCGTGGCCGGCACCAGCCTCGTGGACCTCTTCCCGTCCTCGCGGCTGGTCCGGTGGCTCACCAGCGGCGAGCGCGACATGAGGAGGTGCTACGCCCGCATACAAAGCATCATCTCCGACATCATCGACGAGCGCAAGGCGGCCGGCGCTGCCGCCTGCAACACCGACGATGAGGACCTGCTTGGCACGCTGCTCAGGCTGCAGCTCGAGGACTCCTTGGAATTCCCTCTAACCCCAGAGGTTATAGGCGCCTTTTTGTTCGTGAGTACTACTTTCTACTTAGCCCTTTTTAGGTAGCAGTAAGTACTTTCAAATAAGCCATACTTGACATAACTATATGCTATCTATCTACTATTAACTCAGTTAATATAAATTTATTCATGGTCTTGTTTTGTTTGGTTTGCTCACCATATATGTGATATGTCATACCTTCCCCTTCACACATATAACACACATTTGTGCATACCACAACTACCGTTTTCAGGACATGTTTGCGGGCGGCACGGATACCACAACAAGCTCTCTAGAGTGGGCTATGTCGGTGCTCATGAAAAATCCTCGAGTCATGGCTAAGGCACAACTAGAAATCCGGGAGGTGCTAGGTGAGCACCGCACTGCCATAACTAACAGTGATCTTTCTGGACTCCACTACATGCGAATGGTCATCAAGGAGGTTCTTAGGTTACATCCACCGGCTACTGTACTCATCCGCAGGGCTAGAGAGGATTGCCAAATTATGGGTTATGACATTCTCGAAGGAACCAACGTATATGTTAATGTCTTCTCTATTTCTAGAGACCCAAGGTACTGGAAAGACCCCGAAGAGTTTAAACCCGAGAGGTTTGAGTGCAATAACGCTGATTTCAACGGGACATACTTTGAATTCACTCCATTTGGGGCTGGGCGACGGCAGTGTCCTGGGATGTCATTTGCGACATCGACCGTGGAGATCGTATTGGCAAACCTTCTTTATCACTTTGACTGGATGTTGCCGGATGGGGTTAGCATGGCTTCGTTTGACATGTCCGAGAAATTCAGGTTGACAATAAGCAGGAAGTATGACCTGCAACTCAGAGCTATCCCACACGTCTGGTCAGGAGCTATGTCACGTAAGTGATAAAGAAAGTCTATGTCTAATTGTGTCTATGACACGCTTGATGAAGACATATTTGCACCTTCTTGTTCATGCCTATATATCTTGCATTGTGTTACCTTTATGTATTATAATAAGAGTTTAAGGTGTATCCCCCTGTTCCTCCACAATTGTAACATCTCTATAATTCTATCCGACCCTTGTTCAATACCTGCCTCTGGCCACTTTTTGATATGAAAATTCAGTTGGGGTCTTTCCCAACCGGTGATAATTTTAAAAAGTAGAATCAGAGAAGCTCATTCCAATAATGAAAAAACATGAGAATCTCATTTAAAAGTTACATATGCTGAGACAAGAGAAACACGCGCACAAGAGGTGTGCAACCTGGGCTATGGGAGATGCAAAAGTATAGTTTCGGACCCTTATGCATGGTCGGTACCACGGGCCGGCCCAATTGCTGACAACACACTTGAGAAATCGAGAAAACATCTTTCTCTCAAGCAATCGAGAGAAAACCTTACCTTGGAGCTCCCATTAACGCCATATCTTGAATTTAGCTGGAAAATTCAGATGCACCAGTTTTTCTAAACAATTCGAGTGGTTGTAAGTAAAAAACGGAAAATTGATCATGTGTGAGAAAGTTATGATTGTTCTATTGAACTTTGTGTAAAACGATTCGAAACCAAAAACAGGGAGTAGGTCTTGTCTAGTCGGAAACCTATTCTTTCTCATTGCAGTATCTACTGTACTTCTCATCTACAAATAGGACTCTAAACAATGTCCTATGTGGGGTATTTATTATTTTAGCAGAACTTGAGAGTTTTTTCGTCGGTCCATGGAGTGGCTGGAACTAATTCTTCGAATGTGATAATTATGGTTATGTTTTGGGTTTGTACATGTTACGGATGCGACAACCACAATCACATGACAGGGTGAAAGATTCCGAAAACTCATCCAGATTCCAGACACACTAGCATGTTCTAACTGAACAAGCTTCACTTGATATACTCGACTCATCATCCGTTGACTTGAGAAGTGAGAGAGATCAGCGCCAAAACTCCTTGTATATACTGTCTGTACTAGTCGATGGATCATGGAGCATACACAGACTTCGCCACGTTCCTGCCATCTTGTCCGGGCGATTTGGATGTCGCCCCTGTGGAAGGTCGTGCTCTGCCTGACGCTGTTTGCCGCATGGCGGTCGCAGGTCGAGTTCCGGACAATGACCTCGCGGCGGCCGCTACCTCCACCACCACCACCACCATTACAGCCACGCGGAGACGCAAGCACGCGCCGCCGCCGGCCCCACGGCGAGGCCTTTTCGTGGTGGGTCAGTGCCAGTGTTGGGCTTGGGCAGCGACGACGCCGGCGGGCATGCGTCCAGCCAGCTGCGCCTCGCCAGGGAGGTCGGCGTCCGGGCGTCAACGGGCAGCCGGGGAAGCAACTTCATCATCTCGCCCCTGTCCATCCACGCGGCGCTCGCGCTTGTGGCCGCTGGCGCCCGGGGCGAGACGCGTCGGGAGCTCCTGGGCTTGCTCGGGTCGGCGTCGCTCGATGAACTGCACGGCGCGGCGGCGACGGAGCTGGTCGGGAAGCTCGACGGCCTGGACCAGACGTCCTTCGCCTGCGGCGTGTGGGTTGACGGAAGGCAGGCGCTGCAGCCAGAGTTCATGGCCATCGCCGCCTCGAGGTACGCCGCCACGGCGGAGTCCGTGGACTTCGCCTCGGATGCCGAGAGCGCGAGGCGGCGCGTGAACAGCTTCGTCTCCGACGCTACCAAGGGGCTCATCCGCGACGTCCTCCCTCCCCGTTCCGTGGACTCGTCCACCGTGCTCGTCCTCGCCAACGCGCTCTACTTCAAGGGGACGTGGTTCCAGCCGTTTGACCCGTCGGCGACTTTCACCGCGCCGTTCCATACCCTGGACGGCGCCGTCGTGCGCGTGCCGTTCATGACGACAGGCCGGTTTGAGTTGAAGCAGCAGGTCGCCATCTACCCAGGCTTCAGCGCCCTCAAGCTGCCCTACAAGATCGACGGCGACCACCGCGCGCCGCCGCAAGCCGTGTTCCACATGCTCATCCTTCTCCCGGACAGCACGGCTCTCGTCAGCATCGCCGACCTCTACGACCAGGCCGTCGCGACGCCGGAGTTCATCAGGAGGCACACGCCGGCGGACCAGGTTCCCGTCGGGCGGTTCATGGTCCCCAAGTTCAAGTTCACGTGCGAGTTCGAGGCGTCGGAGGACATGCGGAGGCTTGGAGTCACCAGGGCTTTCGGAGGCGGTGACTTCTCGGGCATGGTGAGTGGCGGGGACGGGCTCCGCGTCGCCGGGGTGTACCATAAGGCCACCATCGAGGTGGACGAGCAGGGCACCGTCGCCGCCGCAGCGACGGCCGTGTCCATGGCTCTGAGTGCAGGCGCAGGGCCGCCGGTGGATTTCGTGGCGGATCGGCCCTTCATTTTCGCCATCGTTGAGGAGAACACCAACGTGGTGTTGTTCCTTGGCCATGTGGTCAATCCTCTCGCTGAATGAGCGCATTTCGGGAGATGTGGATCTTGAATGTACATTTGAAGATTGTTTTCCAATGTCACGACTCGATCACGAGGCAAGATGCATGGGAAGGTCGTGGAAACCTGTAGTGTCCATTCTTCATTCAGAATGGAACTGAACTGAATTAAGTTCCCTTGAAAACTCCGGTCAACCTGAATTTGCATCTCCTTTTTGCCGCATTTTTCTCCCGCGGAATGAGAAATGCGCTCACACCACCCGGCCTATTACTCTCATTGATTTGTAAATTATAATGATCGGCTCTTCTTGTTCGCCATGGTTGAGGAGAAGACGAGCGCAGTCCTGTGCTCCATAGACCCCAGGCGTTCAGAACGAGTCAGTTACTATTTTCTTCCTCCCACCTTTTCCTCTGCACCACCACCAGCCTCCGCCCTGCGCAGCTAAATCGGTAGTCATCATCTCCGCCCGCCCTCCTCAATGGCCGCCGCCTCCGCCTCCCCGCATTTCTAGCCGAACCTTGGAAGCTGCCATCCATGAAGAGATCTGCATCATACGCCGACCGGGGGAGAACGAACGGCGGAGGATGAGGTGCCGCCGCATAAGCGACGTCCAATCTGCCAGGTACCAGGCCATGGGCGTGGTGGGACGGGTAAACCTCACGTCGCCGGGCAGCCGCCCCCGTCGAATGCGGCCTTCGTATGCCCCGTTCTCCGAGCCCTTCACTGAACACCCGGCATCATCGGCCACGCCGTCATCCCCTTCCTGCCCGGCGGCGTGCCGTGCGTAGCGGGCGCTCCGGCGTCCCCTTCCTTCCCGGCGGCGTGCTGTCCGCTTCCTGTCTGCCGTTGTGTGTCTGTAGATTCGTCTCTGTCGTCTGTGGGTGATCTGCAATGGAGGTGTTCGGTGATCGGGATGAGGCAGCCGATGCTGAATACGTGGAGGTGGATCCGACCAGGCGATACATGCGCGTAAGTTTCCTTTGGCGCTTCGTAACCTGACTGATCTCTCAGATTAATTTGATTGATGCCAATCCGCATGACCTGTCCATCGTTTAGCTTGTTTAGATTGCACTGAAATCGTTTCTACATTTTGTGTTTGCAGCTGGTATGAAAAAACTTGTAATTTTCAGTATTGTTGTTGTTGCTTCAGACCATATAGGTAGTCTCTTCGCGGCTTTGTGCGCAGTTCCAAATGTTCAGCAACTAAGTAATATTGTTTGACAAGAACTATATCAACAAATGCACTATGAAAATGTTGCCAATCTGCCCTTTGAACTTGGCAAAAATAATCTCTGCCTATTGTATTAATTGATCTGAATTTTTTTTCCTTGTTGCAGTACAATGAGGTGTTGGGAAGAGGAGCTTTCAAGACCGTGTATGCCCTGATCCATCATATTCTTCCACTTTATGTTTCTCCGTCAATGAGAATTCTTTTGATTACAGTTTGCAGTCGGCCATCTAATTTTCATTCTCAAATTGAAAAAGATTTTCATTAACCATAGATGGAACAGTGTTTTTGCTAACACCGTCTGAATAATCAATAGCCTTCCAATTAGATAATTTCATCACATGGTTGGTTTAAAAACACACCATGTCACTCAGTCAGTATCAATATAATTTGTATTGTTCACAATGTCACTTCATTTTATATGCAGGTTTACAATTAATTGTATTTTAGTTACTAGTGAACATGTTCGACTGTAGACTTGTAGCCACTAGCCACAGTTACAAGAGTTGTTTACTGCATGCTGGTCCACTTTGATTAAAACAGCCAGAAAGTTTCCAATTATATTCACTAATAATGTAGTACTGTTCCTAGGCTCCTGGCAGCCTTTATGTAACCATATGTGCCAGATGAATACATAGAAAGTAATTTAGACTGAGCATCAAATTGTACCGAGGGTACTTTAATCAATTCCGAATGCAGTCTTTCTAAATTAGTATGGGACTAGTGGCTTTCAACTCAATACATTGATAATTGTTTAATGACAGATTACCGCACAATAAACATGCTACATTGCTTAGTTATTTGTTCTACTTATCTACACGACCGTCCTGACTCGTATGTGGGCCTTTCGTGACTCATATTTCATTCTTAATATCGGTTTAGTTACAAGGCATTTGATGAGGCTGAAGGTATCGAAGTTGCATGGAATCAAGTTAATATAGATGATATGATGCAGTGTCCAGATAATCTTGAGAGGCTCTATTCAGAAGTTCATCTACTGAAATCTCTCAAGCACGAAAATGTAATGAAGTTCTACAACTATTGGGTTGATGATAAGAAGAAGACAGTTAATGTTATTACAGAACTATTCACGTCTGGAAGTCTTAGGCAGTAAGTAATGATTGACAACCATGTTCTTCTGCTCCTTACATGCTTCTTGAGGAATGGCACTGCTACAACTTTTTTTCATCTCTAGTTATCGACAAAGACATCCACGTGTAGAATTGAAGGCAATAAAGAATTGGGCAAGACAAATTCTTCTTGGACTAGACTACCTGCATAGCCACCAACCTCCAGTTGTCCACAGAGACTTGAAGTGCGACAATATTTTTGTTAATGGAAATCATGGAGAAGTTAAGATTGGAGATCTTGGGCTAGCTACAATTATGCAAACGCCTAAAGCGAGAAGTGTTATTGGTAATAATCTTTTGTCCGGTTTCTTGCTTTCCATGTTATTTCTGACAAATATGTTATGGTCCTTTGATCTGGCAAGATAAGTATGTGAACAAGTTTGTTGGCATTGAAAGCTCGTGTCTTACATTCTTATGTATTCAATCTGGCCAAATTACGGTATGAAGTTTCCATAACTCACGTGGGCTTTTTTAAAATCCACTAGCGTCGATGGTCCAAAATTTTGTTGTTGTACATGGCTGATGTGTTTTCTAGGTTTTGATAGATGAAAGCAATGGGTCACATAACTGTAAGGGACCTTCCCTTATACCCCTGTGAACCATTTTCTTAATCACACATTAAATTTGTTCTACTCTCATATCATCTTCGACAATACATGGTTGTCTTTTGAATTGTGAGTCCAAGTTGGCACATGTTTTCCTCTTTTACACATGTTATTTGGATGTGTATTTTCTTTGACTTCTATTTAAGTTTATGTTTAACCCATTCTCTTTACAAAGTTATGCATTGCACTTAGCACCTGATAAAACTGTACCATATGTGAACTTTTCTTTTGATAGGTACTCCTGAATTCATGGCACCTGAGCTATACGATGAGAATTACGATGAACTGGTTGATATCTACTCATTTGGTATGTGCATGTTGGAGATGTTCACACTTGAATATCCATACAGTGAATGTAAAAATCCAGCTCAAATCTTTAAGAAAGTATCCAAGGTAAGTTTGTCTTTATTTTGTAGAGTTGTGCTTAAACCCAACATCTTGTCTAACTTACTGTCCTGATCTTTAGGGTGTGAAACCGGCCGCCCTGTCTAAAATTGTAAATCATGAAGTGAAGCATTTCATTGAGAAATGTATAGTTCCTGCTACTAAGAGGTTGTCTGCGAGAGAACTATTACAAGACCCATTTCTTTGCTCCAATAATGCAAATGGCTTTGGTGGCACTATGCTTCCATTACCAACACAGAAAGCAGTAGAAATCTCCCTGAATTCTCTGCACATGGACGCCGACACTCGTGAATCTATGTGTGCTAGCTCACGAAAGAATAATGTTCTTGTTGCCCAACATCCATCTGTGTTAGAGTTCACGAGAACTAACAAAAACACAGAATTAAATCTAAAGGGCGAGAAGCTTGATGACAATTCAGTCTCACTGGTTCTACGAATGGCTGATATGTATGGTATGTCTAACTTTTTTACTGTTTGGAACTCATGTTACTGTTATTTATATATCGTTACTTGTCCTTTTGCAGGGCAAACGAAGAATATTCATTTCCTCTTCTACCTAGAATCTGATACAGCTATGTCTGTTGCTGCTGAAATGGTTGAACAGTTAGAATTAACGGATTGTGATGTTACTTACATTGCTGATTTTATTGACCTTCTGGTAGTAAATCTTGTTCTTGGTCGAAAACAGGCAAATGATGCAGCGGTAAGTCCATATATGGAATCTAAAGTGGGTGAAAGTGAGCAAGTAATTGTTTCTGAGCATAAGCTTTCTGAGATGGCAGCTGATTATGTGCTAGTTCAGAGTATGATGCATTCTAAAAATACTAGTGCATTATCGAATAACTATCTTGAATCTGTCTCAAGTGCAACTAACCTAGGGGGACCAAATGGCTCTGAAGGGTCGGACCTTTCTGTGCAGTTTGTTGGTAGTTCTGAAAGTCCAAGTTATGACGAGGCTAATGACTCTAAGACTATGCAGTGTGGTGGTTACAAAGAAGGAATGGATAAAACATATGACAAGCATGTTTTAGGTGATGGATCAAATAATATTTCAATTTTCCATATAGATCAAGCATCACCCGGTTCAGAGTTGGATAGTGGTTGCTCGACAATTTCCATTACTGATAGTCAAGATGTGCCAAGTGGGGACTTTGATTTTATTGAAGACGATTACAAACATTGGTTTGATGAAATAGCAAGGATACGGGAAGAAGCTACTTAAGAAGGTCGGCAGAAGTGGTTACCACGTAATGATGATTAAATTGCAATTGAAGTATTTTGTCCCATTGAACTTCATAGAAATGTTCAAGTCTTCTTATTCTCTCCTATTTTACAACCTTTTGTTGATTACATATGTAGGTTCAAATATTTGTAGGAACGTTGACATTGATGTAGATACTATGTGAATTGTCGGTATTTATGAAGTGGTTTAGCTAGCTTTGAGTTTTCTGTTTTTAAACATCAACACGTCATCATAAAATGCAACGATCCGTCATAGGCTGTAGAAAATCCAGTATTAGAGTGAATATTTTATTCTACTTTCCTATCCATTGTATATTCTAAAACTGTTCGTAGCCGCTGAAATATTTAGGTGCTCTTTGCTTCATAGGAATTTTATTGAAGTCCTCAAAGATTTTTCTTATATTTGTTGTTTGATTTGTAGAACTGAATCATATAGGAATTTTTCTAAGGAATATTTATACTACTGTTCATAGAAAAATTTGCATCTACCAAAATCTATATTTATTTGAAAATTTTCCATTGTGAACTCACCGTGATTTGATCCGTGCATCATACCGGCAAATCGATTTGACCCCTGCATCTTAATTTGTACGCCTTGGGAACTCAGCGTGACAAGCTAGCTAGCTATAGTCAATTGATTAATTCCAGGCGCTTCGAGGTAGAGCACCAATCTGTAGTCCTTAAAGAAAAGTTGGGCCACCTGCTCCAGCAGTTAAAGCAACACCAGCAGGTTATGGAGATCTAGGAAGGGTATTAATATGACATATGGGTCCAAATGATCAGTGAGAGTAGCACATAATTCCCATCGGGATTGCAATATCCCCGTGTGTCACGGTATAGGGTTTGAAATAGACCAGAATTGATAAATTAAGAGTGCTGATTATCAGGATCAAAGTTCAGGGTTTGATTTCTATTTTGTCTATAAGTTCAGAGTTTATTTTGGATTTTTTTTCTTAATGTAATAGTCCTTGAGCTTGTGTCGTCATATGCATCGAGTACGTGATTTGGTTGTGAAACTAAATACTCCCTTCGTTCCGTAATGCAAGACGTATAGTTTTTTTTAGAAAAAATCCAAAATATAGTGTGTATTGCTATTTATAGACAATATTACGCCTCTAAAAATAAGTTTCAATCTATAACGCAGAGGTTTAAATGATTTTTTTTTTAATTTATGATTGTTGGGGACTCCTCCATTCCAAAAAAAAAATCATGGGAAAATGAGTCCTTATACAATTTACCTTACAAAGGTGTTCCTAGATGATTCAGCGGATAGGTGACAACTTAGAGCATATGTACAACGTAGACGCTAAGGCATAGACGCTAGGAAAGAAATCCCACTCGTTTTCGCAGTTCTCCTCAAAATCCTGGCAGTTTTTGTAGCTCCGATGCCTAAATAAGAGTCGTGCGCTTAGCAAATAAACATAGAATATTTTCCTAGCGTCGGACGCTTCAGCATAGAGGGGAATTGAATTTTTAAGCGCCCACTTAAACGTCAAGCAGTGTACATGCCCTTAGGGCTGGAAGAGAAGTTTTGTTGCTAGACCATCAATAACGTGGAGCGCGTCCATAATGGTTGGGTGCTAATGTGAATGCTAATTAAGTCAGTTACTGCAACACTAAGATGTGACGCTAATTCCCGGTGGTAAATAAGAGGCCGGCGTCTAAATAAGAGCCCGATGCTTGAAAAAACAATGCAAAATAGAGCTACGAAGCTGCCGACGCTTAATGCATGGCGTAACTGACTTAATAAGCGCCGTTATTAGCGTCAAAGCATTGTGAATGCTCTAAGGACCGACAGTCCGTTAGCCCTCTTACACAGAATCTCTAAGCGTTGGACTCTTATCTATGCACCGGACTCTTAAAAACGACCGTGAATAATGTAAAAAGGGTGGGATTTTATCCGTAGCACCCTTACATAAGCGCCCCATTATGGATGTTCCTTATGTGCCAACTGAAAGAGGTTAACTTGATATACTCGACTCACTCTCCGTTGACTTGAGAGAGCAGCTCTCGTTTCATTCTCCCAACAATGAAGTGCCTCTTTTATATCTACTACCCCCTCCCCAAATAGGTGGCGCAGAAATTAAACAAAAAATTGATATTTTAAGTTAAACCAAACATACTCGTACACAAAAATATGAAGATCTATAATACCAAATCAATATCAGTAGATACTAGATACACTATAAAAGTATGAAGATCTATTTACGAAATGCTATAATTGTTGATATTTTCTTATATATGTTTAATCAGACTTTAAAATTGTTGACTTTTTTACTCCATTTATGAACCACAATTTGGGGATGGAGGGAGTACTTGTCGATGAATGGGCACTTGGACTCAAATGGTCAACTGATCTCTTGTCTGGTAGATCGGCGAGCACCCACTACGGAGTTCACCACGCTCCTGTCCTCCTGTCTGAATCTCCCCTCCAAGTGCAGTGATTTTGATGTCGCCCTTGTGGAAGACCGTGCTCTGCCTGACGCTGTTCGCCGCATGGCGGTCGCAGGTCGAGTTCAGGACAATGACCTCGCGCCGCCCGCTTGACTGCGCTCAGCGTTGCCCTTGCAGCGGCGAGAGCTACCTCCACCACAACCACCACCACCATTACGCGGAGACGGAAGGGCGGGCCCCCATGCTTGACACGGCGAGACCCTTCGGTGAGGCGCCTCCTGGTTGGGTGTCTGCAGAGGTTGGCAGCGACGCCGGCGGGAACGCGTCGAGCCAGCTGCATCTCGCCAGGGAGGCCGGCGTCCGGGCGGCAGCCCCCGGCGGGGGACGCAACTTCATCGTCTCGCCGCTGTCCATCCACGCGGCGCTCGCGCTGGTGGCCGCCGGCACGCGGGGCGAGACGCGTCGGGAGCTCCTGGGCTTGCTCGGGTCGGCATCGCTCGACGAGCTGCACGGCGCGGCCTCGGCGCAGCTGGTAGGCAAGCTGAACGGCCTGAACCAGACGTCCTTCGCCTGCGGCGTGTGGGTCGACCGGAGGCGGGTGCTGCAGCCAGAGTTCATGGCCACCGCCGCGTCCAGGTACGCGGCCACCGCAGAGTCCGTGGACTTCGTCTCCGGCGCCGAGCAGGCGAGGCAGCGAGTGAACGCCTTCGTGTCGGACGCGACCAACGAGCTCATCCGCGAGGTCCTCCCTCCCCGTTCCGTGGACTCGTCCACGGTGGTCGTCGTCGCCAATGCGCTCTACTTCAAGGGGACGTGGGCTCGGCCGTTCGACCGGTCGGCGACCTTCACCGCGCCGTTCCAAACCCCTGACGGCACCGCCGTGCGCGTGCCCTTCATGACGACAGGCATGTTCGAGCTCGAGCAGCAGGTCGGGGTCTACCCGGGCTTCAGGGCCCTCAAGCTGCCCTACAAGATCGACGGCGATGCTCACCGAGCACCGCCGCGAGCTGCCTTCTACATGCTCATCCTTCTCCCGGACACGGAGAGCGCCGCTCCCGTCAGCCTCACCGATCTCTACGATAAGACGGTCGCGACGCCGGAGTTCATCAGGAGGCACACGCCGGAGGCCGAGGTTCCGGTCGGGCGGTTCATGGTCCCCAAGTTCAAGTTCACGTTCGAGTTCGAGGCGTCGGGCGACATGCGGAAGCTCGGAGTCGCCAGGGCTTTTGACGGCGGCGACTTCTCTGGCATGGTGCGCGGCGGGGACGGGCTCCTCATCTCGGGGGTGTACCATAAGGCCACCATTGAGGTCGACGAGATGGGCACCGTCGCCGCCGCAGCAACGGCCGTGGTCATCCAACAGAGTGCACGCGCACCACGGCCTCCGGTGGATTTCGTGGCGGATCGGCCATTCTTGTTCGCCATCGTTGAGGAGAAGACCAGCGCAGTACTCTTCCTTGGCCATGTGGTCAATCCTCTAGATGAATGAGCCAATTGACTCTGTAGTGTATTTCTCCTGAAAAGTTAAATGTGCTGTCCTCCTATGGATCTTGAATAAATATTTGAAATTTGTTTCTCAATGTCACGACTCAGATCTCGAGGACGTATGTGAATATGGTATAAGGGTATGAAATTGACATTTCCCAATTAATCAATTGCAAATGAATGAGTGACATTTCTATGCAGGTCTCTAACATACTCACTCCGTCCCAAAATAAGTGTCTAAATTGAGACACTTATTTTGGGACAGAGTGAGTATAAATATTCAGAAAAGATATGATGTCAAGCTCAGGTGATCACGGCTTCGTCCTCTAGATGTTAGAATTCCAGAGTTGCAATGAAGAAAAGAAACTGCACCTTTCAAGTTGGACAACCATAGACGGTCCAAAGATGTTTTCTGTTTCAAAAGATGGAACCCCTACGGCCTCCACCTTGTCCGCTGTCACACTGAAACAATGAAGGCTTCCTTCTCATCACCACTCCAGGCTGTCGCAAGATCACACAGACAATTCACAAAATTGGACCGAGATTTGTAACTGAGAATGAGCAGACACAGATTTTCTAACAGATTATAAAATACCTACCTAATGACAAATCATATTGAACAACCTGTATTGATATGTTATCAGTAAGCATGGTTGCTGGACAGGATATACATCAATGCCACTCCTCAAGGCGGGAGAAGATCAGATAACATAACACACACCAACCGGCCGCTGTTGGCCTTCTTCTGGGCTGTGTTTCCTTAATAACTTTGGTATACACACACACAGTCCCTCTAAACAAACCCTAGTATAAGGAAAGGCTCAAACCTACCTACTGCGGTTGCTGAGCCAAACACAAAAGTATGAAGGTACCAGAAGGGGTACCAGCTAAACTTATCCTGCCAATGTACATGATCTACTGTCTATGGTGTATACTCTTCTCTGCTTTGCAGGTGAACCGAAAATCCAATAGTCTAGAACAGAACATGCACCGTTGAAGGTGGCCTACTGATCCAGACTCCAACTCTTCCATCAATGCGAATGTGCATTGTGGAGTCACTAATTGCTATTTCTCCTACGATAAGAGGTGGATTAGGTGATCCACCAACTAAGTGCCCCATGTATCCGTCATAGTAGCATCAACGTCAGAAGCGAGCCAGTAATCAGCATCGATCTGCAAAAAATGAAGAAGAGTAAGTGTACAGCCTTTGGTTGGTTGGCCTGTGATTTGCGGTTTAGTGGCATTCCTTACATCAGCATCTGGTGGTATGATTCTCAGAATGCCAGACATTAGTTCGTGCATTCTTGATGGTTCCGAGGTATGTTCGCCGGCAATGTTGCTCTCTCCCTTTTCGGGAGCCTGACTTGGAGGACAATCCGCCTGTTGAGGAGCTCGAGAACTTCCGGTAGCGGTGAACACGGGATCGGAACTGTCCGGTGCCTTCTGTTCTGAGTTGGATATCTCCAGATGGTCACTGGTTCAAATATAGCAGCTTAGTTAACGATTGAGTGAATTCTACAGTAAGCTACAGACGGCAGTTTTTTTACCTTATTAAATAGCAATCGATGGGACCCATCGAACTTCTCAAGAGAATCTGGTAATGCTTTTCCTGAGATTCCAGATCCTTGCAGATGTCCATATCCTGGTAAATGAAGTAGTGTTAAGAACCACACAGATCCATCACTTACAACCACATAGTTAAAGGTAACTACAGACTGTGTACCGCATTAGGATCTGGAACTTCAACACAGGTTCCGTGGGGAGCGTTTATTACGATAATAGTGGATCCCTGCAATCAGTGGGGAAGTTGCTGACATGCCTTTATAATTACAGCAAGAAGAAACAAACATGATGCCAGAAACTTCCTTACCTGAAAGTGAGGAATCTTACAAATATCTTCCTTTGAAAGATACAACAACCTAAACAGAAATACATAAAGACTCAGTTCAAATGATTATAGCAACATAGAACATTGTTTGCGAACATAAGAGGCGAGAATCTTACTTTCTTTTGTCCTTATCTACTTTGAGGGCATGCAATTTTGCTTGCACGTCCCTGCAGAACCAGTAACTATTTGTCAAAGGAGATGGGAAGGATCAGGTATGTTTTATTGTTTCTGTGGAAAGAACTTACAGTATTTCCTCATCCAACCTGAAATCTTCATCATATGATGACTCGATTTTTTCCTGTAAAACATCACAATTCAACAAGTTATAAAATATATAGTCACATGAAACTTTATGCAGAAGTGTAGGATAATAATGCTATGTTCAGGTCAACTGACATGCTATCAGAAGATTTTTTAGAAAAATACATGCTATCAGAAGATGGTCATGCTTATTTGCATTTTGTTTACACATGGAAAAAATTATTGCATTCTGTAGACAATACTTTTGAGGAACGCAGAAAATTGTGCTTGAGATAGATTATTGAATATATCAGATTTATGATATGTTCACACTAATTTGGACATTTCTTAAGTCTAGTATATATACAGAAGCTGAGAATGTTGCATAACTAAATCATTGACACACACCATCCAGTACAGAAACACTTTGCTGCTACACTCATGTTTCTAATTTGTGTCATTTTAATTTAGGATCAAGGAACTACAGTCAACAGCAGAACAATGAGCAAATAAACCTCCCATAAATCATAAATAGTGCATACACAATGTATGATTAGATAGCATGAAAATATCACCAAAGATATAGTGTACCTTCAGTGCAGAAGCTTGGAGCTCCCCATCCTTAGGAAGTAACATGTCAAACCCCCTTTTGATGTATTTATTTCATCAGTAAGAAGCTATGGCCGGGAAAATGCATTAAAAGCAGAAACATGTGACACTTACTTCCAACGAATCATATTCTTCAGGCCCTTTTCAATTAAATCTATACCTTCTAGGACATTTGTTATATCATATACCCTCCTCTTTTGCACCTACAGAGATTCATAAAACTACAATACATTAAGGCAATAAACTCCAGACAATGACAAATGACCGGACACCTAAGACAGTGGAAAGCATAATTCTTTTGCTGTATAGTTAACCAGACCCGCAGTTGTTCGGCTGCTGTATTTAAATCAAGGGTACCATCTTCTGCTCTCTTGAGAAGGCTGATGAATTTCTTCGTCAGCAGACCTGGCAGCAAGCAAATAATAAGTAACAGACAAAAGTCATTTTTTTCTACTTTGGGAGAATCATAGCATACTTTACCTAATGAATTGTCATAGCGGCAGCTGTTTGCCGAAAACAAAGAAGTCCCGGCACATCCTGAAAGGACAAGCCAAGCCGTCAACATATGACCATTATTATATTAGCCCATTTGGCTTAAATATCAAAATGGAATGTTATCATCAAATGATCACAGTGAGGCACATCAAACATTCTGTAAAATAAAATTTAACGTAAGCAAGAGCACACCTTCAGTTGCTCCATGACTATGTGATGAACCATTTACATTTTTTAGTCGCTTGAGACCTTTTATTGGTCCAGTGGTACTCTCCTTATGATGATCTTGTTCAGTCTCTCCCTTGCCGACTTCAAACTGGGCATTGTCCCTTTTATTTTTCTGCTCATTGTCCTAAAACAAGTGAAGCAGTTACAAGAAGATGTTGGCAACACTCATATCATAATAGTATGCTAAGTAGCTAAGCTAACGGATATCAACTAATTACTTGTTATGCCTTTGCCTCCTTGGAGGTTGTAACCAGAACCTATCTTTTCAATGAAACGAAGCGCCAAAGCCTTTGCGCTTTCTCGGAAAAAATATCAACTAATTACCTTACTGTTTTGGAGTGCTATGTCATTTCTAAAGATCAATTATGACATCCATGAGCCTCAAAATGATAGGCTAACTTGCTACTTAAATAAAAAAAGATACTAAAATGAGGCAATCTGGGTAGCAACTCCAAACAGTCCGAGTGTTACAATACTTCTACATCGCATATACATACTCATATTGAACATGCTACCACGACAATTTCTAAGCTGAAGACACAGGTAAGCTGAATAGAACAGTAAATGAGGATGCACACAGTGGATGTTCGCCTACACTACAGTTCCTTCACCCTAAGATGCTCCCTCCAAACCACAACAAGGCAATCAGATAGCGATTTGATGTTTACCATCAACATTGCAGGTTTACTTCGACAATGTTAGGAGCCTAGTTTAGAACGGAATAATCTAGATCGTAACTGCTGATATTGATCATATAGCTAAGGTCAGAAGTATAACATTGTTGCTCTTAGCAATGGAAGAGTTGACTGACTACATCCAGGACAACTACGTGCAGTCACTTGTGGAGTCTACTAAATTCAGGGCGTCCAAGGCTGAATGATGGAATGTTGTATATGAACACTGGAGCCCAACACAATTTATTTCCATAGTTATTTACAGAACAGACTGTCGCCGCAATCAGCCACGAATTGGCTGAAACAGCAATGAGCAATATGCATTTCCATCGACTTACCGGCGCCTTGGACTTGGGCGGCCTGCCCCTCTTCACGGGCGGAGGGGGCGGCATGGCGGCGGCCTCGGATGGCGACGGCGGCGGCGGCGGCGCTGGCGGTCGCGGAGGCAGCTGCGCGGAGGCCACGGGAGGGGGCGGCGTCGGGGGCCTGGCGGCGACGTAGCGGGGCCCGGGGATCCGCGCGGAGTACATGGGGATCGACGGGGAGCGGAAGTGGTGGACGTGAGCTGGCGCGGGCACGGCGCCCGGCGGCGGCGGAGCGGGGCATCGGAGGAAGGCCTGCGGCGGGAGCGGGGCCAGATGGGTGGGGGGTGGCCGCGGGAGCGGGAGGGTGGGGGAGCTGTCCATGGCGCCGCGGCGAGGCGGGGCGGGGAGTAGGGTTTGGTTCCCGCCCAGGCGGGGTGGGGGCGGGAGGAGAAGCTTTTTGTTGCTTGTTGGGAGGGAAGAAGAGAGGGAAAAGCCAACTCAACAAACTACTCGTGCCCACCCTGGTCTCTCCCTCTCTTGTGTCTTTTCTTTTCTTTTGGAGGTTTTATATTTATAGGGGGTGTTCTTTCTTTTTGGCTTGTCGTTAGGTAATTTGTTTTTTCGAAATAAATAAATAAACAAGATTTAATCTATATTTGCGAGTCGAAATATCCTGGCTTTTAGACCGTTTGCGGCGTGCTCGTTTGGTGGCGTATCGACAACCGTGGTAAGTGAGCTGGAGATACATACGTGTTCTGTCATGAGTGTTCACCAAGTTTTTCTTAACCGCTGAAAGCGCCGCCTCCGAGAAAAATTACCGTTGGAGGTCGTAAGGATCCGCGCAGTGGAACATAACGAAGTTGGCGGACGACTTCTGAATAGGGAAATAATTAAGAAGGTCCAAATTAATATCCGCTCGATCGAGTAATATCTGAGACGTAGACACCCGAGCCATGCTACGCATATCAAGAAATGTGTGATGAATGATGAGATGGCATGGATTGGAGTTGTAGGTGCACCCTTCTTGATTCGATGAACTCTGTGTCAAATTGCGAGTACGGAATAATACACGAAAATAAATCAAGCCGATAGCCGTGTTACTGACCCGGGGGAGGGGGCTCGGTATTTTGATAGACGCACTAAAAGAAGTTATTTATACCGCTTTGTCCACATATAAGTGCGCTATTAGGTGTTGTTCTAATTATTAAAAAAACAGCTCGGCTAGTTTTTATATAGAAAAATAGCAATATTTGGAACACCAAATCAATAGAATGTACCCCCTCCGTTACACATAGTACTAATTTGTTTTGTCATAAAATTGATGTGATTTTCTACAAGGTTGATCAAAGTTTAAAAAAAATAGCTTGATTGGAGAAAATAAAACTGAAAAAATTAGTTACTCGCGAACACAACCCGATTGAGTGTGAGTCGTCTTATATATTTTACAGGTTACCCTTCTCGGATCTGAAGGAGTGCATTGTTGATATATAGAGTACGCTCTTACCTGCGGTTTTGCTAAACGGAAAAACAAATTAGGCACTTATATATATATGCAAAAGCTGATCGACCGAATTTTCAAAAAAAAAAAGCTGATCGACCGAAGCACGTGATTGATTGATTTGCCATCTCGTCGTTGACCCTGAAGCCCAACTCCCATCTCCCGACTCCGTCCACTGCTCCACTTCGCCGCCGGTACGGTAGGCCATTCTCGCCGGCGGCCGGCCAGATTCCTATCACGGCGGCGGCACCAGCTATTCCCCCCTGCCTTCCATCGTCGATATGACAGTTGGGGTGCAACCCGAGGCGGCTCCTGCCGGCGCGTAGCAGGCCAGGCGGCGAACCGAGCGCAGCCGCCCCCTTCCAACGTGCTCGCTCCTCCCTTCAGAGTCCAGGCGCGGAGCTCGCCGCCACAAAGCACACCTTCTCCCTGCTTGCGCTCACCGTCTGCTAGTGCTAGCCCCCTCGAATCTGCTACCAGCGCGTTGTCTGCAGGGTTGCTACTGTTCTTCCACCGACAGAGACATGTAAGCAACAATCGTTTTTTTCATTTTCTTCACTATAATTATCTCCTATCTTAGCATGGACGATTTGATTTGAGGACATTTAAATCTGACTAGCTGAATGCCCGTAGCTTACGGATAACAAAAATATACACAAACTTTTATGCCAAAGGTCTAGGCATCATCTTTGTAAGAAAGTACTAGATCATAATCTTTGTAAGTTTCAAAAACAAAAAACTTTGTAGTAATCAAACCTTTAAGATGCCATATCTGAAACTTGTAGCTTATGCAGTTAGGTTCGTATCATAGTTGCAACAACAATAGGACATTACCTTGGCAATATATATGATCCTCGACATATATGTGTAATGAAGGTTTCAATACTCAGCCTCTTAACAAATGCAAACAATTTGCTGACTTTGAAAAATCGAACTTGGTACCAAAACAAAGTATTGTAATAACACTTTTAAAATTGGAACTGGTTTTCCTCTCTGGATCAGTTAGACAATGAATAATTTGGTAATAGCAGAAGTGATTTTTGTGACCCAACAGCCATTCATCTATTTGAGATTCACTCATTTGGTACAAAAAACTGGGACATCTAGCTAGAGATGGTCCAATTATCCTTGTCTCTCCAAGTCCACTGAATGTCCCAACTCCCAATCCCTCTTCATGTGCAAGCCCCAATCCCTATTTTTCTCCCATAATTCTTTGTTCCCAACAATATGAGAATATTAGGAGCAGTTGTAAGCTCATAACAGTAAGATTTGATAATTTGGACGAGCCTAGGAGGCAGGCGCAGGCTGGCACTACAGTTTGCAGGTTGCAGCCAAATGCAGAGCTGCGAGCTCATGGCCTCGACGGACGCCTGGTCTCCTCGCCGGAAGAACACAATCCAGCAGCATCTCAACCGCGAAATATAATCGTATCATGTGCTAAAATATCTTATGTCTATATTGTATAATAACATTACATACTATGTGTTCTCACGGCCTGGAGTACAGTTGGCTCTATATCTTTAACATAACATTACATTCTTTAGTTGTTGTTCATAAGTAGGAAGTCTATGCCTTTTTAGTCATCATGTGTACTCCATGCTGTGGTGCTTAGATAGGTAATATTGGCACTGATATGGTTCATTTCTTTATTTCTGTGTAATCTACAGTTTTGCAGCTGAGGTAATTGGTAGAGCTGAAATGTTTACCAGAACTTGTACATATTAGATTTAGACGTACAAATTTTAACAGATGGAGCTTGTGTAACACTTAGTTTAAATGATATTGAACTACTATTTTTATACTAACTAACATTCTACTATATTCTTGAAAAGGTTGTCTTGTTCATTCGTATTATCAAATATAGTGAGGCTAACTGAGGATTATGTGCTTATAACAATCCAATTTTCAAACATACAACGTATACATAACTGCTATTTTACAGCTTTGTGGTTGGTGTTCAAATTTTTTCCAGGAAAACTACTTGGATGCTATGTTGGTAAATGCAGTGGAAGTATTAGATCGATAGTTCGGCATCCAGAGCTGCCTTTGATAGCATCTTGCGGTGAGCAATAATTCATTTAAGATTTTAATTTTGAATGTAATATAAAAATTTACACCAATCAATATTGATGCTAGGCTTAATATTTTTGGTGGATGGATGCTAGGCTTGCTGGTACGTAAGTAGGAAGCTGATATCGCTGTGGTCGCATGCAGCTTGGAGTGCGGGGGATTATTGAAGCAAGGTGATGGGCATCGAGCCTAGGAACTGAGTCGCCACACTGCCTTTGGGAGGTTCAATTTACACAATCTCTGAATGTAAATAGCATAGCTGGGCTGAGAAGTACGGGAGGATGATGGGAAATCATCTTTGACTCATAGGTGTAGATGCACTGATGCACCCACTACTCAAGAATGTCATTTCAAAAAATGTGCGTCCAGGATTGATTGACTTCATCATCCGCAACTCAAGTAGAGGCATATGTTAAGTTGGTAGTAGCTTGGTTACTGTTCTTTGTACAGGATGTCATTAGGTATACATGTATTGAGCCCATAGACCTATTCTTTTATCAATTGCTGACTATTATTCAGCTACATGTGTCTTTTTGGAATTTGTCCAAGTGGTTTTATGTTGCAATATTGAGTTCCTGAATATATTGAGTTCCTGAATATATTGGTGCTCCAAAGACTGTAATGGGTAGTCGGCGCCATGATGTTTCCTTGCAAGGAGAAAACAGATTGATATCAGGTTCTTGGTTCTTGTTATTGGCATGTGCCTTCACATCAAGCTGAATTTTTCAGAGTTCAGCTGCTTTCCAAAGGTGAGAATTATGTGATTATGTCACGTTTCGTGTTCCATAGCTACTTAACTTAATTTGACAGAATTTTGTGGGTTACAACTCATGGGCCATTTTTCTATATTGGTTGGAAACATATAATTTTATGAAAGAAAACTTTACACTTTCCAGCCCTATTGGTGTTACCTTAAGGTTCAGTTTGACATTGTTTCCAAGTATTTAATTACTCTCAGATTATTGATTGGGTTTATGCCACTTCATTTCTTCAAATATGGAATTTTTTTTCTATATAAAAAAAGCATGTAGTTTGTTTTTCAAGAATACCATGAAAATGGAAAACCTCATATGTTGGTGTTTCAATCATTGTTTGATTAAGAATATGATCAGCTTACAGCAAGATTAAGAATTCAGGCAATGGTCATTTCTTGTAAAGTGCAGATATTGGCTAGAAAGGCTGCCCAGATTGGTCTCAATCTGATTCGCTTGTTCAACAAGGTGTCACATGTACTTATGGGCTGCCTTTGCTCCAAAGGCGCCAAAGATCATGCTGATGCCACTTCTGAAAACACTGAACCATCAAGAAAAGATGGCTCTAAGACTGCATCAGGTACAAATGATGGCAGCAAAGTCATGCCAGATGTTGGCGAGAAGGTGGTAGTAGCAATGCAGATTTAAAAGGGCTCTCAGGTGAGCATGTTGCTGCTGGGTGGCCAGCTTGGCTCGCAAATGTGGCACACTGGCACCTAAAGCAGTAGAAGGCTGGTCGCCGCGCCGTGCCGCGCCGAACCGATTCATTTGAGAAATTAGACAAGGTGAAGAACTGATTTGATGGTGTGGGTTATGTATTTTAGAATATTCCTGATTTAAATTACTTGAATAATTAAATGGTTTCTTTTGAGTTGTAGATTGGACAAGGAACTTACAGTATTGTGTATAAAGCTCGAGATCTTGAAACAGGGAAGATTGTTGCTCTAAAAAAGGTGCGGTTCGTCAACATGGATCCTGAAAGTGTTCGCTCTATGGCTAGAGAAATCCATATCCATATTCTTCGGAGACTGGATCATCCAAATATCATAAAGCTTGAAGGAATTATAACATCCAGTGTATCACAAAGCCTGTATCTTGTTTGAGTACATGGAACATGACCTTTCTGGTCTTATTGCAACTCCAGGCCTGAAACTCACCGAGCCACAGGTGGTTATCGTCCCACTCTTGCATTGAACAGTTAATAAGCTTACGTTTACTAAAAACAGTTAAACGTGAATATCAGATAAAATGCTTCGTTCAGCAGCTGCTTCATGGACTTGGTCATTGCCACAAAAATGGAGTTCTTCATCGAGACATCAAAGGCTCGAACCTCTTGATAGGCCTGCAGTTCTGTTCATGTCGCAAATACCTCTACTTCAAGGGAAAATGCATTGTCGCTGTCACATATACAACAGTTTGGAATCACAGACAATGCAGTTCAGGTTACCAATCAGAATCAGCCACCTGGTAGGCCTGCATCATCTCACAAGAAGAACCCCCAAGATGTAAAGGACACTTTAGTAAGTATCCTACTGCTAAGGATGTCTTTTTTCTGTTTTATCTTACATGGCTTGTACTATTGCTTTTCTGTGTGGTCAGAATCATGGAAGGAAGTTCAGAAGGATCCACCCATGCCGGTGTTCGCCGTGCTCTCCTCCACAAGTTCCACGGTCTGCTGCTGCTGCAGGGGCTCAAGGGTGGCGACGATGTCGTGCATGAGCGGCCTGGCCTTGGGGTTCTTGCTGAGGCAGTGGTAGGCGAGCATGGCCGTCTTGTGCACGGCCTTTACCGGGTAGTCGGCGGCGGCAAGCCTCGGGTCGACGATGGCCAGCACCTTCTTCCTGTGCGCCAGCAGCGGGAACGCCCAGTCCACCAGCGTCTGCTCCCTCACTGGCCTCGACCTGTCCAGCGGCTTGCGCCCCGTTGCAGCTCCAGCAGCACCACCCCGTAGCTGTACACGTCAGGTGACCTGCAACACACATCATAGCGTCATTCATCATATCGGTCTGCTGCTGAAAAGTACAGAGATCTCTGGTGATCTTCTTCAGGGAACAGACAGGTGCCATTGCTTTGCTCTCAAGGGTTTGGAGCACGTTGTTTACCTGTCATGATGCACTCCGGGGCAGCGTAACCGTAGGTGCCCATGATGCGAGTTGAAACGTGCGACTTGAGCCCAAAGTCAGAGAGCTTCGCATTGTACTCCTGCTGATGATCATTAGTACCAAATATTCATAGAAGATTAAGAAGACAGAAGCACCAACGGAGCAATGCGGGTAATGCATACGGGTACATAATATTGTAAGTGGCACTAATGCTTAAATACCACATGTCTATTCATGTTTTTACCCCTTCTCTACTCTCTGGGGCCCTCAAATTCTAAAGACTACATACTAAAATTCCTCGATTGCATAAAAAAAGTCTAAGAATAGATTTAAGTATAAGTCTCTGTTTTCAAAAAAAGAAATCCAAGAATTAGGAGCAGGAAAACAACAATGGTGAAAAATCCAATTACGAGAGAATTACATAATGAAGGGGATGTGCTGAAAAACTTCTACCCATGTGCCAGCAAACCAAGAATCACCGCAGAATACAAACCGAGCTCCCAACGACAATAGTCATCTAATTGGACACAATGCAATATTAAGCTGTGAAGTATCACTTGGTATTTACAAAAAGGATCTCTAGAATAAATTTACCTCGACAATTTGGCGAGATGTGCCACTTGAACTTCTGAAGCAATCAACATTATTACCTGGAAAGATCACATAGGTATGTGGAAAATTCAGGACATCAATGTTAGATATCAAGGGTAACAGAAGTTAGTAGCAAATGTGGAGCAGATTTAACTAAAGTTTTTCTTTTGCCAGTTCATTACCTTGAACATGTGATGCCTATCTTTAAGGTCAGGCAGTGAAATGTATGTGTGATTGTTCGAAACATAGACGCAGAGGCTGGGGCACAACTATGACATGTTCAATACTTTAATAACAACAGAACATAGACGCACAACTTAATTTTCTTCACAGATAGATGCACAACGCAAATAGATTATAATTGATAAACCAGAGCATTTGTAAATGTTAGTAGATGCCCGAATGGGGATCTCGTCAATATTATGGCCAACGCCCTGTAATATTACGAGCACAGCGAAAATTGTTTAGTTACTACTGAAGGGAGAAAGATAAAAGTGACAGATGCTCTAGAATGTCTTGGTGAGTTACCTGCATTTTGACTAGCAGCTCCGTTTTGACCTTCCTAGAAGATTCACTTTCATTGCCTTCTGCACATTGGCTACAGAAAGAACCAATTTCATTGATGAAGATCATGGAGTGAGTATTTTCAAGAGACATTTACAACAGGTTGCAACTATCTTTCACTTTGTCCCATCCACTTCAAAAGAAAATCCCATGAAAAACACCTGTATAGACAAGTCAATAAGCATTAATCTTCGATAGACAAGTCAGTAAGCATTTCGAAATCAGTATTTTCTGGAACAAGACTGGAACTACAAGTGAATTCCAGTGGCGAGAAGCAACCACCTGAAGTCCTCCATCCCGACGTCTTTTACCAAGTTGGACTTTCCTGTCCCAGGCGGCCACTCCATGGCATCTGGTTACCTGCAACTTGTGCTACAGTTAAACAGCCAAAACTATCAACACCCATGTATCATATTGTCCGGACACAGTTTACTTCCTCTCTGTTCTACAGCAGGTGGATCATCTCTGCATCTACTAATCAGATGGGTTTCGAATTGATCTCTGGATCCGATTATGCTGGTGCACAATCCAAAGAAGTGAGACATGAGACACGTCACGATCAATTTGGGGCAGCTAATACAGAGCCAGAGAAACAGAAATTACAGAATCAAGCATGATAGAGATTTCGACACAGATGTAAAAAACAGAGGATAAGTTCCACATAACGTCAACCACATGTTTTCATCTCTCTTGGTGGCTTCTTCATTCTCCTTTTTGTCCAACGCCTTTGTCAATGGTTGCTATCAGTTCCATCTTCAACTCTGCCACCTCAAGTTGGATCTTTTCTGTCGCTGCGTACTGTGTTTTCCCCCACCCTTTCTTGAGAAAGTTGAACACCACGTACCCCGACCCGACCGCTCCTGCGAGAACAAGTGAGCACACAACAAAAGCAGTCTTGACCATCTCCCATTTTGACTGGATCTTCAGTCTGTGCACAGAGGAAGAGGTGTCGGCCACCTGCGTGGCGACCACGTCCAGCTTCCCCATCAGATGGTGGTGATGCCTCTGGATTCCTTCAGCCTCGATCCGGCGGATCTCCGAGAGGACACCTTCAGGGATGGAAGAGTGGCTGCGTTTGATGAACACCTCGAGATCGTCACAACGGACCATGTGGGGAAGATTATGGCGATCAAGATTACGAGATTGACGGGCTCTCAAGGTTATGAGATTGACGGGCTCTCAAGGACTGCGTCTTCATCGAGTCCAAGGTCACCACCAACAAATTTACCTTATACTAAACTTTTTTATTTCCTAGTAACTATAATTTAGGTTGAAGAATATTACTTCTTTATGTCCTAACATCTTTTGTATGTTTGCAGTAATATTTTACCGAGCATCACAAGAAAATTCAACCATATAAATGTTATGTATATTAAGATTCATATTATCACCAATCCATTTTTGTGCCAACATATAACATATTTTCCCCAAAAAATAGTTTGCCTTCAAATTTTGTTTCGTATGTTTAAAAACATTTAACATGCATAAGCAAATAATACCGCAACAACTAATTTATGTTAATATTTTTATATATGTCATTACCTATAATATTCCTAATATCTACTGAACATGGGGTAGAGTATTTTAGAGCGTATGCATCTGGAAAATATTTTCACGGAGGTTTCTCGGTCACAAGAGATCAAATTAATATTTAAGTATTTTAACTAGAAATACGTTTTTTTAGTGCATACCGTGCCAATAAGTCATTAGTTCCAAGATCTCAACCACACTCGCTCGTTGGTGGTGTTGGCGCAGGGGTAAGGATGGGTATGACCATGCATGTCGCAACCAGGCCACTTGAGATCGATCTTGACACAATCGACCATGAAAGGCAACCTCAATCAGTATAGCTGTGGAGGCGAAGTACAATCTTTTCAATTATTTTACTCCCTCTGATCTCTTGTAAGTCTTGTGAAACAATAACTAGCCCAGTACAAATCAGTCACACAGCTCACGATATTTATATCGAATTAAAGGGGATAGCAAGTGTGCACGTACCAAACACGTCTCAACTTCTTTTTTACCATAACTTCGGCGGACACCACCCTGAACTTTATAACTCTTAATCACAAATTTGATCTGTGTTCATTACAGAGGGATGGAGCGAAGTTCGAGAAAATTACAACAATATAGTCTATGGCATTTTAAAGGAAATACACCAATATTTGAAGGTAAGAGCAACAGTGACGGATTTGAATCGGTACGTCCAAAGGCGCACATCATCTACGCATCGAGCCCGAGCGGTGGCAAGAGGCTCGTCGATGTTGTTGAAGATCTTCGCGTTGCGGCGCTTCCATATTGTCCACGCCACGTCCGTGCACATCGTGGACTCGGTATAGTTTCGGCATCGGTCATCCCAAAGGTCTTGGATGGAGTTGATCTGTAGTTGGCAGGACAGGTACAAAAGGCGCCACACTTCCTGAGCTTTGTGGCAGCGAACAATGAGATGATCCACCTTTTATGCCCTTGGACTCCTTTATGGCTGCATCTATGATCTCATAGTCTGTCTGGCTGTTTAGGACCTAGAACCACTAGCTTTTGAAGAATTCTCATCATCTTTCATAGGAGATGATTAATCAATATCGTTTTGCCAATAGTTCTTACTGAGCTATGGGTTGACCATCTTTTTTTACCTGGTACACTTTTTTTGAAAATTTTACCCGATACACTTGGTATAGGTATGTTCGGCCGAAATATATGTGGGCCCACGAGTCACTGAGGTCATCCAGCTTTTACTACTTAGAACTCTTAGACGCGTATCATAGGTAGTATATCATGCATGCCACATGCCACATAGGCAAAAATTTGAGGTGGCACAATTAATGAAGAGAGAGGTGAGGGTACCGTATCATGACACGCAAGCTAGAAAAATTAATAGCTAACCGGGTTCTCCAAGAGCAACCGATCGATGAAACTTCTGAGATCGATCGCGGCGTAGAGCTAGGTTGCATGCGATGGTGTAAATCCCCACGCCTCCCGTGGCCCTCCCGCCGCGGCTGCGCGCCTCGTCTCCCGGTCATGGCGCGACTTCATCCACAAGCGCACGACGGAGATGCAGCAGTGCCGGGACGCCGTGCCGCTCGTCGTCACCACGGAATCCGCGTACCTCATCGATGACCTAGCAGACCTGCAACAAACCTCGAAAGCTCTGGCCCAGCGACGTCACGGGCGTCTACAAACACAAGGAGGTGGTCGGCGTCTGCAACGGCGTGCTCTGCCTCTGCGACAACGCCAAGCCCGGCGGCGCCATCACCCTCGCCAACCCGGCTACCAGCGACGTCCTTGATCTCCCGCTGATCCCGTACGCCGGGATGTTTAGGCGCCACAACACGCAGCGCTCCGGCCGGAACTGGCACCAGGCGTACAGCTTCGGATACAACCACACGACGGGGCAGTACAAGGTGGTGCATGTCCCTTGCTTCTTCAACATCAAGGAGACGCTCCAGGTGTTCACGCTGGGGGAGGCGTCCTGGAGAGAAGTTCCTGCAGCCCACAAACCTGATGTCCTCTCCTCGAGACGCTTGCCCTTATGCCGGCTTGTGGATCAAGGTGGCACTGCTAATTAACCTGAAAGTGCGCGGTCGGGGAGAGTGGGTTGGTGTAGCTGCAGGTTCCAAGATTTCTGATCCATTTGTGGCTTGTGATGCCACTATGCACTGGGTGTTGGGGGCCAAAGAGTAGGCCCCGTTTGGAACAAAAGAAATTCGTAGGAATAGGATTCCTACAGAAAACTTTCCTATGACACCTTTTGAAACAAAGAATAAGAATCTCAGATTGTTTTGAAATTCCTATGACATAATCTATTTCATAGGAATTTTGGAGGAAAACAAACATGAGGTCTCACCTCATGTTTTCATCTTCTCGTGTCTACAATTTCTGTACTTTTCCTGTGTGACAACCAAACGATACTTAGGAAAATTTCCTATGGTTTTAGATCCTATAGGAATTTAGGAAACATGACACCTCAATTTCTGTGTTTTTCCTATTGCTACGTTTTTACTTACTGTGTTCCAAACGGGGCCTAAAGAAATTTTGAACCAAACAGAGCCTGCCTGTCGTTGTCCAATGATCGGGCGGTCGGGCCAGAAAGTGTGTATTATTTATATGTTTGTTCTTGCTTTCTCTGTTTGATCTGGGATGGGATGGTTCGGAAATGCCAAGTTTTCATAATCATGACAGCTCGAATGTGTGTATTATTTCTCGAACCTAGGCGTGCGTATTTTTTGCCACCAAGACTCAAGGAGTCATGGCCTCATTTTTTTCTTCAAAACTTTCCTTTGGTTACCACGCAGAATTTGTGAGCAGACGGACGGTATCATAACTAAAAGTTTGAGACGGATTTAGTAAGTTCAGACACATATATATGGGTAAGTCAGAATTTCGTACTATATCTCATGTTTTAAGCAAAAGACAGTTTCTCAAGTTAAGCACACGGTACAACTTACTGCTCCTACAACACAAATGCAGTACTAGATAGCATGCAGTCTGACCACACGTATATGGGCAAGTCACCTGTACGTCAGTTTTCACTTCAAGTTGCTTGCAGGCCTAGACTGACCAGACAGGCCTCGGCAGCAGTCTCCTGTGTCGAAACATCACGGAACAACACATATGGAAGTTCCCCAGTACCATCAACACATGGTGAATTATAACCTGAATGCTTCATCTCGCGCGCGCGCTGTTTGGTTGAAGCTAACGGCCGCGTGCGCGCCGCCCGATCCACCACACGCGCGTTGTTTCGTTGAATCTAACGCTCAGACTAAACGACAAATTGCCGGCCTTCTCAGTCCGCACCCGCCCTGCTCCTCCCTACCGATGAGATCCCACCGCCGCCCCTGCTTCCGCTGCACCGTCCCGGAGGTCCCTGTGGCGCGCTGCTCCCTTCCTTGCCGTCTTCCTCCGTACGCGGCCTCACGCTCCCGGCGTGCTGCCCCTGCCTCTCCCTACTCGCGGTCGAGGTCTCCAGTGCGTGCTGCCCCTACCTCTCCTTTCCTCGTCGTTGTAGGGGCTCCCGCACGCCGCCCCTATCTCTGCCTCCTCGCGGTCGAGGGCTCCTGCGCGGGGCCATCCTACCTCTCCCTTCTCTGCTCGCCGGCGATCCTAGCGTGCCCCCAAGGTGGAGGTGGCCTGTGGTAGAGTCGAGGCCCCGAAGTGGACCGGGGACGAGAAGGTTGCTAAAGAGCAGGTTGCGACCCTTCGACCGAGCTACTCTACCCCATCCGTCGAGCCCCAACTCCGTCCCCGCGAGCTCTCCTGTTGCCTCCAATCCCGTCCCCACGAGCTCGCTTGCCGCCGGCGAGAGGGTCGCCAACCTACGCCGCAAGCAGCAAGAGGGCCGCCGTACAACACCGGCCCTTCTCAGTTCTCACCATCGTTTGGAGCACCTGGGGCGGCGGCGTGCGGCCGGCTGGTCAGCTTACAGGGCCACAAGGGTGAAGCGCTCCGGGGCGGCGCTGGCTACGCGCGGGAGACCGGTCCTGACGACAGATCGCGGCAGACGGTCAGCGTAGGCTGCGCGCAGGGAACATCCGCCGTCCGCCATTGCCGCCCGCACTGGAGCTCGCGCTTCTGTCCGTGCAGAGCAAGAGCCGCGCAGACCGCAGAGGCACAACACGCAGCACAGCACTGCATGCACGTGCATGAACGAGCACATACAATTGCTGACCATATCTGTGAAGTTGCTTATAGTTGCCTAAAATATTCCAATTTGTTGCCAAGAAATAAACCACATATAATTGCTCAAATCTACCATTTTGTTACCTATCTTCATATATTACTTGTTTAATTTACCAATTTGTTGCCTAAAATATATATTACCAATTATATCAGTTTGTTGCTTAATTCTACCAATTTGTTGCCTACCTTAATGTATTACTTGTTTAATTTTATCAATTTGTTGTCCAACTGCGTATATTAGTTGCTTTGACCAAAAAAATTAACTTGTGTGGAGTTGCTTATCGCAGTTGTGAAATTATCTCTTCGCACACCCAAATTGCATACCGTTGTACTAAGTTTCTTCAAAATTGCTTACACGATGACCGAAAATAAATTATAATATTTTTGTGCAACTATTACACAATAATAGGCAAGAAATGAGCATAATTAAGTTTCAAATTTGCTTACTTGGAAGCAAATTCGAATAATTTGTGCAACTATTACACAGTTATAGGCAAGAAATAGGCACAATTAAGATTCAAATTTGCTTACACGATGGTCGAAAACAAAACAGAATAATTTGCGCAACTAGTACACTGTTATAGGCAAGAAATGGTCACAATTTAGCTTCAACTTTGCTTACACGACGGTCGAAAACAAATTAGAATAATTTTCTAATTTGTGCAACTATTACATATTTATAGGCAAGAAATAGGCACAATTAAGGTTCAAATTTCCTTACACGACGGTCGAAAAGAAATTAGAATATTTTGTGCAACTATTGTACAGTTATAGGCAAAAAATGGGCAAAATTCTACGCCTGTTTTTATTTGTGCACTTTGCTTATCAATTTTTTATCTTTGTTACAAAGTTGTCCTGTCACACACCGAAATTGCTTACGGTCATTATAAATGGCTCGCCTCATACCAAACATTGTTTTAGTTAATCTGAGATTTTGCTTACCGTTGTTTGTAAAATTGACTCATTACTCACCAAACTTGCTTCATTACTGTAATCATAAAGTTGTCTCATTGACATTAAAATTGGTCACGTACTACAATTTGCTAGCCGCGATGTTGTTGGGCAAATCACAATTAATGTGGACAAAAAACAACTATTGTACAGCACGAGAACAAAAGTACATATTAATTTGAGCAACTATTATTTGAGCAAAAAACGTATAACTCCTGAAGCAACTTTCCCGTGCGATGAACCAACAACTACAATATCGATAGGCAAACTTGAAAACAAATAAAAGTAATTTTCATATAACCTGAATCAACTGTGTTGTGCAATGAACCAACATTACAACATTGGTAGGCAAACCTCACAGCAAATGAAAGCAAATTTGGTGTGGGCAAAAATAAACAACAACCCGTTAAAATTGATATTGTTGTGAAGTTGGCTCAACATATGGAAGGTTTTTAGCTAGGCAAATGGGGATGCCATATTTGTGTGTATATTTATCGGCGAGCAGCGACGTGATGGACTCGGCCTCGACAGCGACAACAGAGCACATGTAAGGTTTTTTAGCGAGGCGAATGGGATGGCCTTGTGTGTATATGTTGTGAGGGATCCAAAGGTGGACGCCACACACCTCCACATGGGAGGATTCAAATATGAACGTCACGTTGAAGGCAATTTCAAAACAATTAGCAATTTGAGCAACTAATACACACACGCTAGTTTATGTAGGCAACCCTTAGGCTAAAATGCCGTCAAAAACTAAAGTTATGGAACCTGCACGTTATACATTAAGCAACTAATATATACAATTGCTTACCGTTGTTGTGAGGTTGTTTACCACTGCTATGAAGTTGCTTTTATTTGTTATGAAGTTGCTTACCACTGCTATGAAGTTGTCTCACCGCACACCAAAATTGTTTATCGGTGTTTTTTGGTTGCCTCATTGCACTCCAAAGTTGCTTACTATTTATCGTGAAGTTGTCTCAGTACACACAAGTTGTTTGGCCTAGCACCTAAGTTGATTAGTTGCGGTGTAGTTGCTTTTACTCGTTAAGAAGTTGCCGAAAGCGGTTGGAAAATTTCCTACCACTATTTTTGAATCTAGTTTCCGCATTGCACACTAAATTATTTCGTCCGCACCACAGTTGGTTTTTTGGTTTAAAAAATGATGTTGCCTATTGATGCTCTGAAGTTGCCCACCCGATGTTTGTGAAGTTTGCCACCGCTGAGCCTAAGTTTGATATGAAACGAAGCAAATATAACTTTGGTGTGTTATCAAACTACATCACAATATTGGTAGGCAACTTTACATCAAATAAAAGCATAATTTGTAAGGGCAAAGAAATTTTGCTGTACCATAAAGCAACAGTGAATTAACTTTGGTTTTTTACGAAGCAACTACATAACAAATAAACGGAAATTATATATGTTTTGAAACAACTTTGTGTGTGCGATGAACGAACACTACAATATCGGTAGGCAAAATTGACAACACATATAAGAAAAATTTATATGACCTGAATCAACTGTGTTAACATTAATAGGCAAACCACACAGCAAATAAAAGCAAATTTGATACGAACGGAAGCAAATTTGGTGTGCCGTTATGCAACGATGGGCTAAAATAAACAACAACTTATTAAAATTATGCTGGGCCACTCTTTTTCTCTCTCTCCTAATATCACATGTGGCCCAAACAAGGCTCAGGGGAAGGATGAGAACAACGCTGGCTATTCTGGGGGCAGCGACAGAGGCAACGACGTTGCCGAGGCGGCCGCTCCGCCCCTGGCAAATCGAGTGCCATGGCCGCCGTTGTGCCAAGCACGACGCCACCCCTACTGCACCATGGCCTTCGTCCTGGCAAGCATGACGCCGCCCCTACCGCGACATGGCCGTCTCCTCTTCCCCCAAATCACCACGGAGGACGAAGATAAGGCCGCGGAGCGGAATACAACCACCAGGCAGGAGGAAGCCGGCCGCCGGCGGTGGGGCAGGTATCCAGGTGCGAGTCTCGGGCGTCGGGCGGCCGGGGAACCTGGCCGGCGGCTCGCACTGGCTAGGGTGTGGGATTCGAGACCGCGGACGGTGGCCCTGAACGGAGCGCGCAAGTTTCCTTTCGGGCGGCCGTTCGGACGAGCGAACCAACGGCCGGCCGTTCGCTAGACGCGTCCGAATTATAATTACAGTTCAGTAGGGTGTAACTAATTTTCAGGGGGCGGGCGAGAATTCAAAGAAGGCTGTGTACTCTCCTCACAATCGGCGCAAACTAGGGGACTGTCAGGCTGATCTCGATATTCCTTAGCACAATCTGGATGTGCACACATGTCAACGTTGAGCCTGTTTTTCTCGTGGGAGCAGAGCATTGGAGTCTGTAGCAGTGTAGCTAGCTAGTCTGTAGTCTGTACCTCCATGGTTCATCCAAAAAAATCTTCAGAAGAACACGGTGGAACGTTAGATGGCGATCCATGCATATATCTTCACAAATTTGATTGGAACAAATAGAATCAAACTGACTGTCAACCAAATGGAAAATTTCCTTATGCTACATCTAAAAAGCACAAGAATAAACATGCATTAGATGACTGAGATAAGAACTGAGAAACTGAGCAAAGAGTGGAGAAGCAAGGAATATAGATAAGATAAGAACTGAAACACTGAGCATAGACTGAGAGAAGCAAAGAACTGAGAAATGAGCAAAGACTGAGAGACCTAAAGAAATAAGAACTGACAAGTTAGGAGCGGTCACAAGTTAAGCATAAGAACTGAAACAGTGAGCATAGACTGAGAGAAGCAAAGACCTGAGAAATGAGCAAAGACAGAGAGAACTAAAGAAATAAGAAACACTGAGATAATGAGCAAATTAAACTGAGAACACAATGAAATATGAAAGACTGATACAATAAGTGAGAACAACATAATCAAACAAAGACTGAATGAAATGAGAAAATAAATAACTCATCAAAGAGAAAATGAAGGGTTGAAAAAGACTATAATAAGACGCCGAGAAAAGGACTGAGTAAGAAGAGTAAATAACTAAGAAGAATGAACAAGGAAATTAGATAATGAAAAATAAAGATAAATGACAGAAATAATGAAGATTCTTAAAATAGTTTGGAACCTGTCAAATGCTTTAATTACCCCAGAAAACACGTGTGTCTACAATCGCCACAGGATAGCTATATCGAGAACGAAGTAAAAGCCATGGTAAAGTAGAGCAAAGCCATTTGCACGAAATAAACGTCCATTTGCTTAGTTGCTACCAAACCACTCTAGAAAGACAGCTAAGACTAGTAAGCGCAAAAGTAAACTCAGAGTTTTTTTCAAGCAAAACAATTCACAAAATTTCCGCTTATCTCAAAACATTCAGCAAAAACATACCCAATTTCTATAGCTAGCAGGGGTAAAATCAGTAGTGCAAAGATAATTAAATCAATGATGAAACGAATGACAGCACTAAGCTCTGTCTCGGTCCACTAACATTAGACAACTACTGGGTTTTAATCGGCACTGATATCATGTGTACATGCAAGGCGCACCAAGAAAATCACGCTGCTAGATCGGACGCACCATGTTCATGGCACGCTACAGAGCCGGCGAGTGGGCTCAGGCGCCTTTGGCATCTCTCTGTCACCGTTGTCGAAACAACGTCGTCAAGCTGCTGCTCTCTACAAATCTTGGCCGATCAGCATGTTATCAGCCAGCCACACACCTCCCACTCCTGCCAACAGAAACAGATCAGCAAGATGGAATCCAGGAGCAAATAATCATGGCAGAGTTCAATATAGACTACAAAGAAAAAATGGTGAACAAGAATGCTTTGGTTGTAAACTCCCATTAGCCTCAAGTTATTTAATATCACCAGTCAACTTAAACGCATAGCAAAAATCCCACAAAAAAGATAATGACCTCCAATGTCCAATTATCCAAAGTCAGTGAGCCACAATTTCAACAAAAAGAAACCCAGATTGGACTGGTACATGATTCACTATACTCCAAACAGGGCTCTCGTTATGTGCTTTGTAAAAAGAAAATGCATCTCAACGTCACCATCAGTACGACCAAATAAGAACAAAAGAAGGCAAAGAAACACTGCATCACCACTGGGTCTTGATGACTGCTTAAGTGTTTATGCACATAAATACATACTTGCCTATGAGAACAAAAAGGATACCCTGGTCCCGAGTAGCACTCATGGTTCATGCAACAGAAAGGTCTATTTACCTTTTGTGTCGGCCTATGCTTGATGTTGTTGGTGGTCGGCGGGGAAGAGGATGCCGCCCTAGGGCTGCTGAGCACCTATTGCTGCATATGGTTTACTAGAAAAATGTTACTACTCCAAGCTGAAGCAGTGAACATAGAAAGACAATAGTGGCAACAGTCTAGCAAGCCTTAAAATATCTAGAAACCACATAGTTTTACCTAAAACAAAACCAGGTCAACATGTACTAAGCAGTACCAATGCTAAAGACGTATGAGATACAAAGCAAGGTCTAGGAGAAATGAGTCAGATGCATACCTCATAATCAACACCTTGGACATATACTAACTATTGGTCAACTAACAAAAATGAAAGACATGTAAGCTGGGAAGGAAGGAAAATACAATAACTGAGAACTTCATTAAATATTGAAATATCTACTCCCAACTTCACCTTATGATGCATTCACTCATAAAAAATAGAACAGAAGAAAGATCATATAACCTCATACTTAGCAATTAGTCATGAAGCAGAACTACAAACAGAGTATAACATGCCTCCAAAAGGACCGGAAACATAAAGTGTGGCACCATTGTTATGTATTCTCAAGTCACATCACAAGTCATCAACCCACATGTTTAACAAAAATAAAAACACCTCATGCCATATGGATTACAGATTCCACAAACACACAAACACGACATTTTTTCATTCCTTTTTGAAAACCGCTGCTTCCTTGCCCGCCATTGCCGCCTCCTTGGCCGCCATGGCCGCCTCCCTCGCACCAACTGCGGCTTCTCTCATGTCAAGGGCTTGAGTATCTTCATCCCTCTTGGATGCTTCTTCCTTCTCCTTTTTGTCCAACACATTGTCAATTGTTGCTATTAGCTCCATCTTCAATTCTGCCACCTCATGTTTGATCTTGTTTTCTGCGGCTACATCCTGTGTTTCCCCCCACCCTTTCTTGAGAAAACTGAACACCACGTATCACCTCTTGGATGTTTTTTGGAGTATATACAAAATAGAGCTATTTTCGTTGTTAAAATTTGTCTCATAAGCTGCAGTTGATTCAAAAATAATCTTACAACTTGTACATCATCTCTCTTTATTTTTATTATATTTATACTAAGCATTTTTACTTATGAACATTAGATCTTAATTAGTATATTTTCTAAAGCCTCAGAATTTGAAAATACCTTTTTTTTCAAGTTAGACAATATTTTCCTATCTTTGTAACAACTCTTCTATGAAACTAAATCATATTTTTGCAATCGATTAGGTTAGATATTCTTAATAATATTTCATAATATTGAGAAGTATCATTGACAATATAATAGTATTTCATGGATTGGTATGTGTCTTAGATTTTTGTACTTGCCTATTTATATACTTTCGTGACCATTTTAGTATTCTAAAATATCTTGGTAGATAACTATCAAGTTATATGTGCAATAACTATCAAATATCTTCACTGATTTATATAGCGTGTGATTGTCTATCTAGTGCAAGATAATTTAGAACTTCAAAATTAACGGGTTATAGTGTCCGATGCCATTTGGCATTGCTCATTCCATGGGGATTTCATGCAAAAATATTCCTTTATTTTATCTAGGGTTCAATCACATAAGTTGTAAAGAAGCTAGGGCGTCAATATTCGCTATCCCCTTCAATTTGTGGGTTCACCTTGTTGCACACCAAAAAACAGGCCACGACATGATGTAGGGAAATGACTTGTTGATTTGTACTCCTAGAGAGAAAAGAGAAGTACAACAATGGAAAAGTAAACGAACGGATGGTATGTGTTCCTGTAAATGCATGGCGAGCAAGTGAGTTTAGTAAATCTTGCCCGTAAATATGTATGAGAAACAAGTGATCTCCCACTTAACTTAGAAATTTCGTTGTTCAACATATGATATACTCCCTCCATTACTTGATGTAGGATGCATAGTTTTTGAAGGAAAATTCCAAAATATATGGTGTACTATTATTTGTGGATATTTCTACGTATAAAAATTCACATACAAGATTGTATTGATAGTTTTTTTTGCGAAGAATTGTAATGATAGTTTCTATGGAACAATGTGATCAAGGGAAGCGATACACTAAAAGAACATCCATTTCGGCTTTGCAACTACAACATGGTTAATTTAGACAAATGTGTACAATATGGTTACTGAAAAGGATTGATCTCCAAAACAAGTCTTCATAGAATCTATAACAAAATTGACAATAATCAAATAAACACGTAGTGGGGTTGCAAGTAATTCTACTTATTTGGACATACATAAGTTCTCGCAAATACTCGCTCAAAGTACACAAATCACTCATAATTCCTTAAAACACCCATTCTCTTAATTTATTCTAGAAATGAGTAAAGCTAAACCGCATTACATTCATCTAACATCATAGCAAAACATCTGTTCATACTTCGAAGATAAATATTGAAAAGAATCTGGTTTGATATTCCTTCTTCTTGGTCAAATACCTTCAATTTGTGGGTTCCCCTTGCTTCACACCAAAGAGGGAGGCCACGGCATGACGTAGGGATATGACTTCACGATTTCGTACTCATAGAGAGAAAATATCTTCTTCAGTTCTGCAATTTCCAGACAGAAGTAGAAGAAGCTGCAAACAGGAACTCTCCATATATAAGTGGTGAAGTTTGTAATGTATTCGCATACATCGAGACAACCACTAGTAGAAAATGGACCTTTCATCCAGAGCATTAGTCCCGGTTGGGTTGGAGGCCGGTACTAATGTGGCATTAGTACCGGTCCCAACGGCTAGTTCGGTCGGGGGCATTAGTACCGGTCCGTGACAAACCTAACCGGTACTAAAGGTTTTTGCGCCAGGCTGGGCCAGAGCCAAAACCTTTAGTACCGGTTCTAGACACTAAAGGGACACGGACCGGTACTAAAGGGGGACCTTTAGTACCGGTTCTAGACACGAACCGGTACTAAAGGTTTCAGCTATAAATTCCATGTTTTAAATTGTTTTTAAAAAATCGACATAAACTCATTTAAGTAAGCGAAATTAGGTAGAAATCAAGAACACTTATAATCTTCAGAAGAACACGGTGGAACGTTAGATGGCGATCCATGCATATATCTTCACAAATTTGATTGGAACAAATAGAATCAAACTGACTGTCAACCAAATGGAAAATTTCCTTATGCTACATCTAAAAAGCACAAGAATAAACATGCATTAGATGACTGAGATAAGAACTGAGAAACTGAGCAAAGAGTGGAGAAGCAAGGAATATAGATAAGATAAGAACTGAAACACTGAGCATAGACTGAGAGAAGCAAAGAACTGAGAAATGAGCAAAGACTGAGAGACCTAAAGAAATAAGAACTGACAAGTTAGGAGCGGTCACAAGTTAAGCATAAGAACTGAAACAGTGAGCATAGACTGAGAGAAGCAAAGACCTGAGAAATGAGCAAAGACAGAGAGAACTAAAGAAATAAGAAACACTGAGATAATGAGCAAATTAAACTGAGAACACAATGAAATATGAAAGACTGATACAATAAGTGAGAACAACATAATCAAACAAAGACTGAATGAAATGAGAAAATAAATAACTCATCAAAGAGAAAATGAAGGGTTGAAAAAGACTATAATAAGACGCCGAGAAAAGGACTGAGTAAGAAGAGTAAATAACTAAGAAGAATGAACAAGGAAATTAGATAATGAAAAATAAAGATAAATGACAGAAATAATGAAGATTCTTAAAATAGTTTGGAACCTGTCAAATGCTTTAATTACCCCAGAAAACACGTGTGTCTACAATCGCCACAGGATAGCTATATCGAGAACGAAGTAAAAGCCATGGTAAAGTAGAGCAAAGCCATTTGCACGAAATAAACGTCCATTTGCTTAGTTGCTACCAAACCACTCTAGAAAGACAGCTAAGACTAGTAAGCGCAAAAGTAAACTCAGAGTTTTTTTCAAGCAAAACAATTCACAAAATTTCCGCTTATCTCAAAACATTCAGCAAAAACATACCCAATTTCTATAGCTAGCAGGGGTAAAATCAGTAGTGCAAAGATAATTAAATCAATGATGAAACGAATGACAGCACTAAGCTCTGTCTCGGTCCACTAACATTAGACAACTACTGGGTTTTAATCGGCACTGATATCATGTGTACATGCAAGGCGCACCAAGAAAATCACGCTGCTAGATCGGACGCACCATGTTCATGGCACGCTACAGAGCCGGCGAGTGGGCTCAGGCGCCTTTGGCATCTCTCTGTCACCGTTGTCGAAACAACGTCGTCAAGCTGCTGCTCTCTACAAATCTTGGCCGATCAGCATGTTATCAGCCAGCCACACACCTCCCACTCCTGCCAACAGAAACAGATCAGCAAGATGGAATCCAGGAGCAAATAATCATGGCAGAGTTCAATATAGACTACAAAGAAAAAATGGTGAACAAGAATGCTTTGGTTGTAAACTCCCATTAGCCTCAAGTTATTTAATATCACCAGTCAACTTAAACGCATAGCAAAAATCCCACAAAAAAGATAATGACCTCCAATGTCCAATTATCCAAAGTCAGTGAGCCACAATTTCAACAAAAAGAAACCCAGATTGGACTGGTACATGATTCACTATACTCCAAACAGGGCTCTCGTTATGTGCTTTGTAAAAAGAAAATGCATCTCAACGTCACCATCAGTACGACCAAATAAGAACAAAAGAAGGCAAAGAAACACTGCATCACCACTGGGTCTTGATGACTGCTTAAGTGTTTATGCACATAAATACATACTTGCCTATGAGAACAAAAAGGATACCCTGGTCCCGAGTAGCACTCATGGTTCATGCAACAGAAAGGTCTATTTACCTTTTGTGTCGGCCTATGCTTGATGTTGTTGGTGGTCGGCGGGGAAGAGGATGCCGCCCTAGGGCTGCTGAGCACCTATTGCTGCATATGGTTTACTAGAAAAATGTTACTACTCCAAGCTGAAGCAGTGAACATAGAAAGACAATAGTGGCAACAGTCTAGCAAGCCTTAAAATATCTAGAAACCACATAGTTTTACCTAAAACAAAACCAGGTCAACATGTACTAAGCAGTACCAATGCTAAAGACGTATGAGATACAAAGCAAGGTCTAGGAGAAATGAGTCAGATGCATACCTCATAATCAACACCTTGGACATATACTAACTATTGGTCAACTAACAAAAATGAAAGACATGTAAGCTGGGAAGGAAGGAAAATACAATAACTGAGAACTTCATTAAATATTGAAATATCTACTCCCAACTTCACCTTATGATGCATTCACTCATAAAAAATAGAACAGAAGAAAGATCATATAACCTCATACTTAGCAATTAGTCATGAAGCAGAACTACAAACAGAGTATAACATGCCTCCAAAAGGACCGGAAACATAAAGTGTGGCACCATTGTTATGTATTCTCAAGTCACATCACAAGTCATCAACCCACATGTTTAACAAAAATAAAAACACCTCATGCCATATGGATTACAGATTCCACAAACACACAAACACGACATTTTTTCATTCCTTTTTGAAAACCGCTGCTTCCTTGCCCGCCATTGCCGCCTCCTTGGCCGCCATGGCCGCCTCCCTCGCACCAACTGCGGCTTCTCTCATGTCAAGGGCTTGAGTATCTTCATCCCTCTTGGATGCTTCTTCCTTCTCCTTTTTGTCCAACACATTGTCAATTGTTGCTATTAGCTCCATCTTCAATTCTGCCACCTCATGTTTGATCTTGTTTTCTGCGGCTACATCCTGTGTTTCCCCCCACCCTTTCTTGAGAAAACTGAACACCACGTATCACCTCTTGGATGTTTTTTGGAGTATATACAAAATAGAGCTATTTTCGTTGTTAAAATTTGTCTCATAAGCTGCAGTTGATTCAAAAATAATCTTACAACTTGTACATCATCTCTCTTTATTTTTATTATATTTATACTAAGCATTTTTACTTATGAACATTAGATCTTAATTAGTATATTTTCTAAAGCCTCAGAATTTGAAAATACCTTTTTTTTCAAGTTAGACAATATTTTCCTATCTTTGTAACAACTCTTCTATGAAACTAAATCATATTTTTGCAATCGATTAGGTTAGATATTCTTAATAATATTTCATAATATTGAGAAGTATCATTGACAATATAATAGTATTTCATGGATTGGTATGTGTCTTAGATTTTTGTACTTGCCTATTTATATACTTTCGTGACCATTTTAGTATTCTAAAATATCTTGGTAGATAACTATCAAGTTATATGTGCAATAACTATCAAATATCTTCACTGATTTATATAGCGTGTGATTGTCTATCTAGTGCAAGATAATTTAGAACTTCAAAATTAACGGGTTATAGTGTCCGATGCCATTTGGCATTGCTCATTCCATGGGGATTTCATGCAAAAATATTCCTTTATTTTATCTAGGGTTCAATCACATAAGTTGTAAAGAAGCTAGGGCGTCAATATTCGCTATCCCCTTCAATTTGTGGGTTCACCTTGTTGCACACCAAAAAACAGGCCACGACATGATGTAGGGAAATGACTTGTTGATTTGTACTCCTAGAGAGAAAAGAGAAGTACAACAATGGAAAAGTAAACGAACGGATGGTATGTGTTCCTGTAAATGCATGGCGAGCAAGTGAGTTTAGTAAATCTTGCCCGTAAATATGTATGAGAAACAAGTGATCTCCCACTTAACTTAGAAATTTCGTTGTTCAACATATGATATACTCCCTCCATTACTTGATGTAGGATGCATAGTTTTTGAAGGAAAATTCCAAAATATATGGTGTACTATTATTTGTGGATATTTCTACGTATAAAAATTCACATACAAGATTGTATTGATAGTTTTTTTTGCGAAGAATTGTAATGATAGTTTCTATGGAACAATGTGATCAAGGGAAGCGATACACTAAAAGAACATCCATTTCGGCTTTGCAACTACAACATGGTTAATTTAGACAAATGTGTACAATATGGTTACTGAAAAGGATTGATCTCCAAAACAAGTCTTCATAGAATCTATAACAAAATTGACAATAATCAAATAAACACGTAGTGGGGTTGCAAGTAATTCTACTTATTTGGACATACATAAGTTCTCGCAAATACTCGCTCAAAGTACACAAATCACTCATAATTCCTTAAAACACCCATTCTCTTAATTTATTCTAGAAATGAGTAAAGCTAAACCGCATTACATTCATCTAACATCATAGCAAAACATCTGTTCATACTTCGAAGATAAATATTGAAAAGAATCTGGTTTGATATTCCTTCTTCTTGGTCAAATACCTTCAATTTGTGGGTTCCCCTTGCTTCACACCAAAGAGGGAGGCCACGGCATGACGTAGGGATATGACTTCACGATTTCGTACTCATAGAGAGAAAATATCTTCTTCAGTTCTGCAATTTCCAGACAGAAGTAGAAGAAGCTGCAAACAGGAACTCTCCATATATAAGTGGTGAAGTTTGTAATGTATTCGCATACATCGAGACAACCACTAGTAGAAAATGGACCTTTCATCCAGAGCATTAGTCCCGGTTGGGTTGGAGGCCGGTACTAATGTGGCATTAGTACCGGTCCCAACGGCTAGTTCGGTCGGGGGCATTAGTACCGGTCCGTGACAAACCTAACCGGTACTAAAGGTTTTTGCGCCAGGCTGGGCCAGAGCCAAAACCTTTAGTACCGGTTCTAGACACTAAAGGGACACGGACCGGTACTAAAGGGGGACCTTTAGTACCGGTTCTAGACACGAACCGGTACTAAAGGTTTCAGCTATAAATTCCATGTTTTAAATTGTTTTTAAAAAATCGACATAAACTCATTTAAGTAAGCGAAATTAGGTAGAAATCAAGAACACTTATAATCTTTTGGGATTGTCCATCAAATGTGTACTACTCTTTGTGGAAATTAGATGGGTGTCATTTTGCATCATATTTTGTGTACTTTGTTCACAAAAAAAGTCATTTTTCGCACTTAAAAAATGGAAAATGATATTTATGAAAGTAATTACAAGAATCCCTTCGGCATGATTGTTTCTTATACCAATATGCACCTATTTGTGGAATATCATATCTTTATCGCAAACTATGCCGTGAAAATGACCATAACTTGATCATTTGGGTTGAAACTTCTAAATGTTTATAGATGATAGAACTTTTTGTGAAGACTTTTTTTTGCAAATTTTGTCAAACATCAAGTTTATCATTTTTCATGGCAACTAGTACACACATAAGGACCCCATGCCAAAGGATTTCCTTTTTTGAGGTGTTAATCACTTTATTCCATTTTTTCGTAAAAACGATCAAAACGGTCGTGATGACTATTCATCGAAAGAGGTAAGATTTTCAAGAATTATCAATGTTTCTGTGATATAACCAATAGTTGTGTACCTTAAAATGATTTTTCCAAAAGATTCAGACCAAACTATCAAATAGTTGTAGTTCAAATTTGAATTACTTTCGAAAAATCGACATAAACTCATTTAACTAGGCGAAATTAGGTAGAAATCAAGGAAAAACCTTATACTTGGGGATTATCCATCATATGTGTACTAGTTTCCATGAAAATTAAATGGGTGCCATTTTGCATCATATTTTTTGTACTTTGTTCACAAAAAAAGTCATTTTTCGCACTTAAAAAATGGAAAATGATATTTATGAAAGTAATTTCAAGAATCCCTTCGGCATGATTGTTTCTTATACCAATATGCACCTATTTGTGGAATATCATATCTTTATCACAAACAATGCCGTGGAAATGACCATAACTTGATCATTTGGGTTGAAACTTCTAAATGTTTATAGATGATAGACCTTTTTGTGAAGACTTTTTTTGCAAATTTTGTCAAAAATCAAGTTTATCATTTTTCATGGCAACTAGTACACATATAAGGTCCCCATGCCAAAGGATTTCTGTCGTGGGGAAGTCACGGCAGATGCCACGGGGTGGCTCATCTTCGAGGTGGAGCAAGGCGACATCAGGGGTTCACGAAGGGGTTCATACACACCGAGGTTTACCAGGTTCGGACCCTCACTTGGGAGGTAAAGACCTACTCCTGCCTGTGTATTATTGGATCTGTATGGGTGTACAATGTATGCGCCTAGAGCTAGACGATAGCGATGGCGGCTACTGATCTCGAATGGCCCTCTCCCCCTCTAGGGTTTCTCCTAGTCGCCTTATATAGGGGGACGACTAGGGTTTACATGGAACGACTGGGTATGCAACACGACATTAACTATACATGAGATATCCTGCTTGACGAGTGATCTTCGGGATAACCTTCCTGATCCGAGTAGATATCGGATCTCCTTCCTCCACGAGCCGGCATACCGGGTCGGTAGTGGACCCGGTCTCTCCCGAGGGGCCTCCGAGTTGGGCTTTGGCCACCTGGCCCCTGCGGGCCGACTCGTCATCTTGGGCCTACCTGGTTAGCGTATCCCCATCGATTTCCTTTTTTGAGGTGTTAATCACTTTATTCCATTTTTTCGTAAAAACGATCAAAACGGTCGCGATGACTATTCATCGAAAGAGGTAAGATTTTCAATAATTATCAATGTTTCTGTGATATAACCAATAGTTGTGTACCTTAAAATGATTTTTCCAAAAGATTCAGACCAAACTATCAAATAGTTGTAGTTCAAATTTGAATTACTTTCAAAAAATCGACATAAACTCATTTAACTAGGCGAAATTAGGTAGAAATCAAGGAAAAACCTTATACTTGGGGATTATCCATCATATGTGTACTAGTTTCTATGAAAATTAAATGGGTGCCATTTTGCATCATATTTTTTCTACTTTGTTTACAAAAAAGTCATTTTTAGCACTTAAAAATGGAAAATGATATTGATGAAAATAATTTCAAGAATTCTTTTGGCATGATTGTTTCTTATACCAATATGCACCTATTTCTGGAATATGAGATCTTTATCACAAACTATGCAGTGGAAATGACCATAATTTGATCATTTGGCTTGAAACTTTTATATGTTTATAGATGATAGACCTTTTTGTGAAGATTTTTTTGTAAATTTCGTCAAAATCAAGTTTATCATTTTTCATAGCAACTAGTACATATATAAGGACCCCATGCCAAATGATATCTTTTTTTGAGGTGTTTATCATTTTATTTCATTTTTTCGTAAAAACGATCAAAATGGTCATCATGGCTATCGATGTTTGTGTAATGCAAAAGATGATTTGGATGTCATATTTGGATTCCTCTAATTTTTTTGATCAATTTAGACATTTTATTTGTTAAATTCTGATATAAGGATTTAAAGATACGAATTATTCCATACTAAATGAAAAAGGAAAAAATAAAGTAAAATTTATTTTATCATTATTTATTTCAATATTACTATTATATAACCATTGTTGTTTATCATCTAAATTTTTGTAATTCAAGCGATGAAAAAGTGTAACATCATGACCGAGTGGTTAATATGATTGATAAGATAGTAATATCAGTAAGTTCTCAGTTCTCTCTTAGTATCTAATTTGAATGGAATCTAAATGTTAAGCGTGCTGGGGTTGGACCAGTTTGAGGATGGGTGACCGAATGGGAAATTTGACTAGATAAAATAGTTTGACTTGACATTAAGTGTGTAGCTAGTGATGAAGTGCGTGTGTTAGTGGGTAGTTAAGTATGTGGCTAAGTGAGAGATTTCGAAATTCAAAAAAAAAATCAGATTTTTTTTTAAAAAAATCAAAAATATTTGAAAACCTTTAATTACCGACCGGTACTAAAGGTTTTCCACACGAATCGATGCCCTGCGCCCCATGTGGAGGCCTTTAGTACCGGTCTATACGCAACCGGTACTGATGGTAGGGGGGCATTAGTCCCGATTGTGCAGTACCGGTTGCGAAACCGGTACTACTGCCCCTCACGGACCGGTACTAAAGGTCTCTTTTCCACTAGTGCACGGAGGCGTTGAGTGTTCATAAGCGTTGGTGACATAATATGAAGAGATTTGTTCACATTTCATAAATTAACTTCTAGAAATTATATCATGTTGTAATGCTCGTTTGAGACTGAAACTATTCTTGAATCAAGATTCGTCCAACTATTAAGCATGAGTTGTTATCTTTTGCTGTCTTTGAGATGAACTAGATTGGATATATTTATCTTTATTATTAAAAAGGAGTATGTCGTGCCTGGTGTCACACTTCTCATTATTTACGTATGACAATAATGTCCTCAAATTTCTACAATCCTAACAAATGTTGTTGCGTTGCATGATAATAATTTCTTTACAAGCTTCTAATCGGGCCAAGAACGATATTTGTTTTTGCGACAATATGGTCCACATAAGCAATACGCTTGAAGAACATCGAATTTGGTTTGCAGCAACAACATGATCCATTTAGACTTATTGTTAGTATATTTTTGGCCCAAAAGGATTGATCTTCAAAACAAAACAAGTACTCCATTTTATATATAGCATGACGAGCAAGACAACGTGATAAATCTGGATCATGAAAGTATATGAGAACAAGTGATCTCCAACTTAAAGTAGATATCTTTGCTGGTCCACATATTATGCGATAATTCCAGTACAGGATTTTAACGGTATATAACAGGATTAAGAATAATGAAAGGAGGTGGTATTGCATTGTATTGGACTGAAGATGTCACGGTGGACCTTCTCTCTTTCAGTAAGCGTCACATTGACGTCCATGTCAGTGGGCGTTCTTATGATCATATGTGGAGGGGTACTTTTATCAATGGCGAACCTAAAGCTGCTGATCGTCATCACATGTGGAAAGAGCGTCTACGCAACCTGATTTTTTAGCTGAGCTGGTTCGGATATGTGAGAACGAAACATTACCCATGTTGGTGGGGGGTGATTTCAATATAATTAGGAGACAAGAAGAGAAAAACAATTCAAATTTTAATGCGCGATGGCCATTCATTTTTAACGCTATTATTGAAAGTCTAAACCTGAAAGAACTGGAGATGTCAGGAAGACAATATACCTGGGCGAGTAGAAGAGAGGTTCCGACTTTTGAAAAATTGGATCACTTTCTTGCCAGCGTTGATTGGGAACAAAAATTTCCGTTGGTATCCGTACACGCGATGACACGTACAGGTTCTGACCATACTCCTCTAATCATTGACTCGGGGGAGCAAGCTCACTTAGGAAATAAGGCCACTTTCTCATTTGAACTATCTTGGTTGCGTAAGGATGGTTTCTATGAGATGGTGAGTAAGGAATGGAATTCGATTACATCAGGTGTGTCACCAGTTGAGAGGTGGCAAAATAGAATTCGACACTTGCGTCAATTCTTATGGGGATGGGCTAAAAATATTAGTGGGGAGTATAAAAAGCTAAAGGAAAAGTTGCTACTCTTAATTGACGAGTTAGATATTAAAGCTGAAACTACTCCCCTGTCGGCGGCTGAGATGACAGCCAAAAAGGAAGCGGATGAGTGTATGGCCAAACTTAGGCGAGATGAGGAGTCTAAATGGGCCCAGCGTGCAAAGGTTAAGCATGTGCAAGAATGAGGCAATAATACTAAATATTTTCACTTAATAGTGAATGGAAGACATAGGAAAAAAGTTAATTTTTCAACTTGAGCAAGATGAAGGGACAATTGTGGGACAAAACAATTTGAAAACTTTCATCTCGGAATATTATAAACGCCTGTTTGGGGCACCGGAAACTAGTACTATCAATCTTGATGAATCCCTGGTTGATGATTTACCGCAAATTTCTGCACAAGAGAACCGTATTTTAACATTAGACTTTACTGAAAAGGAAGTGTTAGAAGCGATTTCTCAAATGGAACACAACAAGGCTCCTGGTCCGGATGGGTTCCCGGCGGAGTTTTACCAACGTTTTTGGTCTGTAATCAAAGCCGACTTGATGGCTATGTTTACTCAGTTACAAAGTGGTGATCTACCCTTATATAAGTTGAACTTTGGGGTAATTACCCTGTTACCGAAAAGAGAGGATGCTTGTCGAATTGAACAATATAGACCGATTTGTCTTCTTAATGTGAGCTTCAAGATCTTTACCAAAGTGGGTACGAATCGTGTTTCGCAGATCGCTCACAAAGTCATTCGCCCAACACAGACGGCCTTCATGCCAGGCCGGAATATTCTGGAGGGGGTTGTTATTTTGCACGAAACTATACATGAGCTACATAGGAAGAAACTTGACGGGGTCATTTTCAAAATTGATTTTGAAAAAGCATACGACAAGGTTAAATGGTCATTTTTACAACAAGCATTGCGTATGAAGGGATTTGATAAAAAATAGTGTGATTATGTGGCTCGTTTTGTTCAGGGGGGTAGTGTTGGAATCAAAGTTAATGATGACATTGGTCATTATTTTCAGACATTAAAAGGTGTTGGGCAAGGTGACCCGTTATCTCCTATTCTTTTTAATATTGTGGCCGATATGCTAGCGGTTATGATTGCCCGGGCAAAGGATCATGGGCAGGTTGGAGGATTAATTACGGACCTTGTTGAAGGGGGGGTTTCAATCCTTCAATATGCTGACGATACTATTTTGTTTCTTGAACATGACTTGGAAAAGTCAGTGGATATGAAATTAATTTTATCATTGTTTGAGCAATTATCTGGGCTCAAGATAAATTTCCATAAGAGTGAGCTATATTGTTTTGGCAAGGCTAAGGAAAATCAAAATGAGTATTGCCAAATTTTTGGGTGTGATATTGGGTCATTACCTTTTAAATATTTGGGAATACCAATTCACTATCGAAAGCTTTTGAATAAGGAATGGAAAATGATCGAGGATAGGTTTGAAAACAAACTTGGCTGTTGGGCCGGAAAGTTGTTATCTTATGGGGATCGCTTGATTCTCATCAATTCGGTGCTCACTAGTTTACCAATGTTTTTACTTTCTTTCTTTCAAATTCCAGTGGGGGTGCGGAAGAGGTTGGATTTTTATCGCTCTATGTTTTTTTGGCAGAGCAACCAACATAAAAGAAAGTATCGTCTATCGAAGTGGAATATTATTTGTCGACCTAAAGAGCAAGGGGGTTTGGGAATAGAGGTTCTAGATATCAAAAATAAATGTTTATTGAGCAAATGGCTCTTTAAGATATTAAATGAAAAGGGGGTATGGCAGGAGTTATTATGTAACAAGTACCTGCATAACAAAACCCTTGCTCAAGTTCAAACACAACCTATGGATTCACCTTTTTGGAAAGGGATCATGGCTGTCAAAGACGAGTTTTTCCAAAGAGGCTCGTTCACCCTAGGTAATGGCCGAAACATTAGGTTTTGGGAGGATATATGGCTTGGGAATAAACCGTTGGCTGTTCAATATCCCTCGTTGTTTAATATTGCACGCCATAAAAATGTACTTGTGGCTGATGTTCTTGCTAACAATCCTTTGAATATTGAGTTTCGAAGAAGTTTAACTCAGGATAAATGGGAGTCCTGGGTGCGATTAGTTCAACGGTTGATGATGGTCAATCTTTCTTCTGCTGAGGAGCATTTTAGGTGGAATTTGACCACTAATGGTGTTTTCTCAGTCAAATCCATGTATGCTGGCTTAATGCATGGCCACACACCCCTTTTTTGCGCAAATATCTATGGAAATTGAAAGTCCCACTAAAAATTAAAATATTTATGTGGTTCCTGCAACGAAAGGTAATTCTTACTAAGGATAATTTGACTAAAAGAAATTGGACAGGGTGTAAGAAGTGTGTCTTTTGCCCAGCAGATGAGTCTGTGGAACATCTCTTTATCTCTTGTCCTTTCGTTAAAAGTATTTGGAGGCTTTTTCATTTCACTTTGAATATCTATCAACCATCTAGTGTAGCTAATATGTTTGGGCATTGGTTAGATGGTGTAGATAAGAAAACGAAGGCACGTATACGCATTGGTGTTTGTGCTTTCTTATGGTCAATTTGGAATTGTCGGAATGACCAGGTGTTTAACAAATCAAACAATACTACTTTCTTACATGTGGTTCATCGTGCTATCTATTGGATCCAACTCTGGGTTTTCCTTCTCCCGGTGCAGCAGCGGGCCCTTATGGAGGCTGGATGCTCCCGTATTATGGCGGTTGTTCGGGCTATCTGCGGCCAGCATGGGTGGCAACATACTAGAAGACTACAAGATGTGTAGTTCTTTTTGCTTAGCTTTGTTTTGTTGGTTGATCTTTGAGGCCACGTTAGGTTACCATTGAGCCATGCTTTGTGTACTTTTCAGACTTGGATACTTTGTTATCCTTTTCATTATATATAAAATGGCTGTGTGCATCATTATGATGCAGAGGCCGGGTTTCCCTTTTCAAAAAAAAAAATCACATGTGGACAAAGCTTAGGAATATGCAGCACCGCTCGGACAAACCTTGGCTTATGATGGGTGATTTCAACGCAGCAATGTGGCAGGAGGAGCACTTCTCGCTTACAAAGAGATCGGAACGGTTGATGCTGGATTTTTGTGAGGTTCTCTCGCATTGTGATCTACATGATATTGGTTTCGTCGGTAATCCGTGAACGTTTGATAATAAACAACGCGGTGATCGTAATGTTAAAGTGAGGCTGGACCGTGCGGTTGCTACACCGGCTTGGTCATCTATGTTCCCTGATTATCGGCTTCGGCACCTTGCCTCTTCTAGGTCGGATCATTGCCCAATTCTGTTATCTATGGAGTCTGCGACCCAGTGCCGTCCAAGTAGGCCGATCAGGAGGTATGAGGTGGTGTGGGAGAGGGAACCGTCCCTTGCTGCGACGGTCGAAGAAGCTTGGTCTCGAAGGATCCCCGGCCATGATTTAGGAGATTTGAATTCATCTCTACGCACTGTCATGTCTAGTCTCTATAACTGGAAAAATAAACACTTTAAATCCATCCCGAAGGAGATGGAGAAGAAAAGGGAACAACTCCAGGTGCTTCAGGGCGACTCGAGTGAGGTCGGGGTTGCTCGGAAAAATCTGCTAGCTAAAGAGATGGATGAACTCCTGTATAGAGAGGAAATTATGTGGCTCCAACGGTCTCGTATCGCATGGCTGCGTGAGGGCGACCGAAATACCAAATATTTTAATCGTAGAGCGTCGTGGAGGCGTAATAAGAATACAATTCGGAAATTGAAACGGCCATATGGTTCGGTCACTAATGATACTAGAGAGATGGAGGATATGGCCACTGAGTTCTTCCAGAAGTTGTACACATGCGATGATAATATTGATCCAAGCCTGATTACGAATCTGCTGCAGCCTTGCGTCGATGAGGACATGAATGATACACTCTGTGCTCCGTTTACTGCTAAAGAAATTAGTGATACTCTCTTTCAGATCGGACCTCTAAAGGCTCCGGGCCCGGATGGCTTCCCGACTCGTTTCCTTCAACGTAATTGGGATATTCTTCGTGATGATGTGGTAACGGCGGTGCAAAGATTTTTTGATGATGGGGTTAGGCGGTGCAAAGATTTTTTGATGATGGAGTTATGCCTGCTGAAGTAAATGACACCGCTATTGTTTTAATTCCGAAGAAGAATGATCCCAAAGAATTAAAAGATTTCCGCCCGATCAGTTTATGCAATGTGATATTTAAAGTGGTGTCTAAATGCTTGGTTAATCGCCTGCGTCCTATGCTTCACGAGATCATATCTCCAACGCAGAGTGTGTTTATTCCGGGACGTCTTATTACGGATAATGCGTTAATGGCCTTTGAGTGCATTCACTCTATACAGACCGGTGCTACAAGTCGAAGGAGGTTTTGTGTGTACAAATTTGACATGGCTAAGGCGTATGACCGTGTGGATTGGAGGTTCCTTGAAGGGGTTTTAACGAAACTGGGCTTTCATAGTAAATGGATTCGGTGGGTGATGGCTTGTGTTACCACCGTTCTACTCAATTCGCTTTAACGGACACATGTTGGACCCTTTCACCCCATCCCGTGGAATTCGCCAAGGTGATCCTCTCTCGCTGTATCTCTTTTTGTTTGTCGCTGATGGTCTCTCTTGTCTTACCAGGAAGGAAATTGAGTCTAATTCGATTCATGAATTTCATATTTGCCGCCGAGCGCCCGGTATCTCGCACCTCCTCTTTGCTGATGATAGCATCCTGTTTTTTTAGGCCACGGTTGACCAAGCACGGGTGATCAAATCTGTTCTAGACAAATACGAGCTGAGCACGGGTCAGCAAGTTAGCTTGGGCAAATGTTCTATTTTATATGGTGATCAAGTCTCGGATAACACTCAGGTGGAGCTGAAACAAATTCTGCAATATGAGACCCCTGCATTTGAAGAGAAATATTTAGGACTCCCAGTCCCGGAGGGAAGGTTGAAGAGTGGGAAATTCAAAGCCACTAAGGAGAAATTTACCAAACATGCAAGTGATTGGTCGGAAAAATATATGTCATCTGGTGCGAAAGAGACTTTAATCAAGTCAGTGTTACAATCCCTATCTACATATGCGATGGGAGTATTTATCCCGGTTGGTCTTGTTGAAGACTTAGAGAAAATTATCCGCGATTTCTGGTGGGGAGATGAGGAAAATAAAAGGCGTATGCATTGGATGTCCTGGGAGAGACTAGCCAAGCCGAAATCACAAGGTGGTGCTGGGTTCCGAGACCTTAAAATTTTCAACCAGGCGTTGCTGGCGCGACAAGCATGGCGGCTGCTCCAATTCCCTGATAGCCTGTGCGCTCATTTGCTTAAGGCTAGGTACTATCCCTCGGGCAATCTTCTTGATACGGCTTTTATACAGAACCAATCACAGACTTGGCAGGGGATTGTTCATGGTTTGGAACCGGTTAAAAAAGGTATCATTTGGCGGATCGGCTCTGGTACAAGCGTGAAAATTTACAGAGATAATTAGCTTCCTCGGCCTGGTGCTCTGAAGCTGGAAGGCCAGCGTGGCCTCTCCCGGCGTCGCTGGGTGTCCGAGTTCATCAACCCCATAACGTGGACGTGGGGTGGGACGAGGATATTATCAGAGATTGTTGCCTTCCCCATGATGCGGATACCATTATGTCCATTAAACTGCCGGCTCGCCAGTGTGATGATTTTACAGCATGGGCTCTTGAAGGGAGTGGTGTGTTCACCGTGCTCTCGGCGTACTTATTAGGTTTGCAACCGAATATTGATAGGTCAAGCGAGGGTCAATCGTCTGCGGAACCGTCAGGTGATAGGAGCGTCTGGGACTTAATCTGGAAAGCACATGTCCCTCAAAAAATGAAGGTCTTCGCTTGGAGGGCAGCTACCGATTCATTAGCTGTGCGTTCGGCTCTAAAGAAGAGGATATCCACTGTTGATCCGGTCTGTGTGATTTGCGGAATGGAAAATGAGGACTCTCATCACGCTCTAGTCCGTTGTACGCCTGTACCCTGGGAGGCTTGCTAGGGCGTTACGTGAGGAGATGAGGAGCCGCTGGGAGCTACCATCGGAGGAGAGGTTCTACGTCCAGGGAAAAGAATGGATCCTCCACTTATTAAGCATAGTTTCCGTCGGTCCGAGATAAAATCATCTTCCTCCTCCGGAGAGTTTGGCATCACAGAAACAACGTGGTGCATGGCGACGGCAAAGCATCTATTGCGGTCTCCGGACCGTATATTTTCAACTACCATAACTCCTTCACGTCTTTAACTGACTCTCATTTGGACAAGTCAGGAAAAGCACAAAACCTTCCGATCCATCATAGTGCTGCGGGCTCATCTGGTGTACCCAGGTGGGCAGCTCCGAGAGAAGGTAGCATCAAAGCAAATGTCTATGCGGGCTGGGACTACCTGTCGAAGAAAGCAGGTATTGGAGTTGTTATCCGGGATCACCTTGGCCTTCCTATTGTAACTGAATGGAAATTTATCCCAGTCCGTGCCAGTGCTGAAGAAGCTGAAGTGTTGGCCTGTCTGGAAGGACTCAAGCATCTGATTGAGCTCCAACGGTGGCCGGCCACGCTTGAGTCTGATTGCGGCCGTGCGGTGCAAACATTAAGGGGCGACGACTTGGAGAGATCCTCATTGTGGACTTTATATAATGAAGGAAGAGAACTCATGCGGTTGTATCAAGATATAGAAATCCTGAAAGTAGATAGGATTAGTAATGGAGTTGCTCATGGTCTTTGCCAGCTTGGCAAGTCAGGTTCTAGTGGTGTCTGCCGTGATTCAGCTCCAGCCTGCGTGCTGGAGTTGATCACAATTGATCGTAAGGATTTGTAACTGTTGAAAAGACCGCAGGTTTCTTACGCACTATTTTCTTTTCAGGGTAACTGAGGGGGCTGGAAGGTTTTAAATGAGGCGGCCTGCGTGTCTACATTTAGTGATTTGTGATTTAAAAAAAAAAACTAGAAGAAACCCAATTTGGCTATGCAACTACAGCATGGTCAATTTAGACCAATCGCCACAATATGGCTAGCCCAAAAGTATGGGTGCGATCGCTACATCCTACAGGTGCAGAAGTGAACCGGGTTCGCCAAGAACAACCGAGTAAACTTTTGAGATCGATCGCGCCGCAGAGGTTGCGATGGTGTACATCCCCACGGAGCTCGTGGTGGCGATCTTGCAGCGCCTCCCGTGGACATCCCTCCGGCGGATGCGCCTCGTCTCCCCGGTTATGGCGCGACCTCATCCACAAGCGCACGACGGAGATGCAGCAGTGCCGGGATGCCGTGCCGCTCGTCGTCACCACGGAATCGGCGTACCTCATCCATGACCTAGCAGACTCGTCGTACCTGACCAGCTGCAAACCTCGAAAGCTCTGGCCCAGCGGCGTCCACAAACAGAAGGAGGTGGTCGGGGTCTGTAACAGCGTGCTCTGCCTCTGCGACAACGCCAAGCCCGGTGGCGTCATCACCCTGGCCAACCCGGCCACCGGCGACGTCCTCGAGCTCCCGCCGGCCTCTTCAGGCGTCACAACACGCGCCGCTCCGGCAGGCAGGAGCTGGCACCAGGCGTACAGCTTTGGGTATAACCACAGGACGGGGCAGTACAAGGTGGTGCACGTCCCGTGCTTCTTCAAGATCAAGGAGACGCTCCAGGTGTTCACGCTCGGGGAGGCGTCATGGAGAGAAGTTCCTGCAGCCCCCGACGCCAGGTGCGAACTGGAAGCCGCTCTCGTCAGTGCCAACGGGGCGACGTACTGGGTTACTGACGAACGGGATCAGAGAATCATGTGCTTCGACCACGAGAGTGAGTGGGTGGCATGCACGCTATTGCCCAATTCGGTCAGAGCCCGCGCTAGACCCATCCTCCATTTGACCGAGGTGCAGCGCAGGCTCAGCATCACGGTTGCCAGTAGAGTCCACTTCTCCAAGACACACCATGAGCATCCGCATCCGACCACCGAGGTAGTTACATACATTTCATATCAAATGCTCCTTTTTTTTCACCTAGACAAATATATACGTATAGTGTTACGAAAGATAGCACGAAAACGATGAATGCGGAAAGATCAAACCAACGGGGACACGAGATTTTAACGTGGAAAACCCCTCCAAAAGGAGGAGAAAAAACCACGGGCGCCAGCCAGCAATATCGTACATCTAAATCGGTTACGATCCGGAAAAAACCCGTATCGTACATCTAAATCTTGGCAAATTGCGGAGCTTGATATATACGAATTTGGATCACCACAAAACAACAACGGAGTGTATGCTCTTACCTGCGATTTGAAACAAAATACTAACAAATTTAGCCACTTATCATGCAAGCTGATCGACCGAAGCACTTTGTTGATTGGTTGGTTGATTGAAAACAATAAAGCTAACGTTTTCGATCGGGTGGCTGTAAAGACGGTGCACCGCTGCCGTGCAGCCGCGGGTCCCACGTGTCAGCATTCAGACACCTGGATACCTCGGGCTCGGCCAGTCGCAAACAAGGAGACACTTGTGGCCGGCAACTCACCAGTCACCATTGACGCATAGGAAGCCCCCACGAGTGCTCTCCTCGGCCAACCTTCCTGATGCTTGCGACACAGATTCGGTGAATTGCCGCCCCCCAACGCCGGCCGATATGGCATAGTACGAGAATGATGATTCTGTCATGCATAAATGCTGAACAAGAGAGGGTCGACACTGAGGATGATCCATTGTCTGAGGATGAGCTCACTTAACATGCCCTGGCAAAGACTCAAGGAGTCATGCCCTCATTTTCTTCAAAACTTTCCTTTGGTCATCACGTATAATTTGTGAGCAGACAGATGGTATCATAACTAAAAGTTTGAGACGGATTTAGTAAGTTCAGACACATATATATGGGTAAGTCGGAATTTCATGCTATATCTCATGTTTTAAGCAAAAGACAGTTTCTCAAAGTTAAGCACACGGTACAACTTACTGCTGCTACAACACAAATGCAGTACTAGATAGCATGCAGTCTGACCACACGTATATGGGCAAGTCACCTGTACGTCAGTTTTCACTTCAAGTTGCTTGCAGGCCTAGACTGACCAGACAGGCCTCGCCTCGGCAGCAGTCTCCTGTGTCGAAACATCACGGAACAACACATATGGAAGTTCCCCAGTACCATCAACACATGGTGAATTATAATTACAGTTCAGTAGGGTGTAACTAATTTTCAGGGGGCGGGCGAGAATTCAAAGAAGGCTGTGTACTCTACTCACAATCGGCGCAAACTAGGGGACTGTCAGGCTGATCTCGATATTCCTTAGCACAATCTGGATGTGCACACATGTCAACGTTGAGCCTGTTTTTCTCGTGGGAGCAGAGCATTGGAGTCTGTAGCAGTATAGCTAGCTAGTCTGTAGTCTGTACCTCCATGGTTCATCCAAAAAAATCTTCAGAAGAACACGGTGGAACGTTAGATGGCGATCCATGCATATATCTTCACAAAATTGATTGGAACAAATAGAATCAAACTGACTGTCAACCAAATGGAAAATTTCCTTATGCTACATCTAGAAAGCACAAGAATAAACATGCATTAGCTAGATGACTGAGATAAGAACTGAGAAACTGAGCAAAGAGTGGAGAAGCAAGGAATATAGATAAGATAAGAACTGAAACACTGAGCATAGACTGAGAGAAGCAAAGAACTGAGAAATGAGCAAAGACTGAGAGACCGAAAGAAATAAGAACTGACAAGTTAGGAGCGGTCTCAAGTTAAGCATAAGAACTGAAACAGTGAGCATAGACTGAGAGAAGCAAAGACCTGAGAAATGAGCAAAGACTGAGAGAACTAAAGAAATAAGAAAAACTGAGATAATGAGCAAATTAAACTGAGAAGACAATGAAATATGAAAGAATGATACAATAAGTGAGAACAACATAATCAAACAAAGACTGAATGAAATGAGAAAATAAATAACTCATCAAAGAGAAAATGAAGGGCTGAAAAAGACTATAATAAGACGCCGAGAAAAGGACTGAGAAAGAAGAGTAAATAACTAAGAAGAATGAACAAGGAAATTAGATAATGAAAAATAAAGATAAATGACAGAAATAATGAAGATTCTTAAAATAGTTTGGAACCTGTCAAATGCTTTAATTACCCCAGAAAACACGTGTGTCTACAATCTCCACAGGATAGCTATATCGAGAACGAAGTAAAAGCCATGGTAAAGTAGAGCAAAGCCATTTGCACGAAATAAACGTCCATTTGCTTAGTTGCTACCAAACCACTCTAGAAAGACAGCTAAGACTAGTAAGCATAAAAGTAAACTCAGAGTTTTTTTTCAAGCAAAACAATTCACAAAATTTCCGCTTATCTCAAAACATTCAGCAAAAACATACCCAATTTCTATAGCTAGCAGGGGTAAAATCAGTAGTGCAAAGATAATTAAATCAATGATGAAACGAATGACAGCACTAAGCTCTGTCTCGGTCCACTAACATTAGACAACTACTGGGTTTTAATCGGCACTGATATCATGTGTACATGCAAGGCGCACCAAGAAAATCACGTTGCTAGATCGGACGCACCATGTTCATGGCACGCTACAGAGCCGGCGAGTGGGCTCAGGCGCCTTTGGCATCTCTCTGTCACCGTTGTCGAAACAACGTCGTCAAGCTGCTGCTCTCTACAAATCTTGGCCGATCAGCAAGTTATCAGCCAGCCACACACCTCCCACTCCTGCCAACAGAAACAGATCAGCAAGATGGAATCCAGGAGCCAATAATCATGGCAGAGTTCAATATAGACTACAAAGAAAAAATGGTGAACAAGAATGCTTTGGTTTTAAACTCCCATTAGCCTCAAGTTATTTAATATCACCAGTCAACTTAAACGCATAGCAAAAATCCCACAAAAAAGATAATGACCTCCAATGTCCAATTATCCAAAGTCAGTGAGCCACAATTTCAACAAAAAAAAACCCAGATTGGACTGGTACATGATTCACTACTCCAAACAGGGTTCTCGTTACGTGCTTTGCAAAACGAAAATGCATCTCAACGTCACCATCAGTACGACCAAATAAGAACAAAAGAAGGCAAAGAAACACTGCATCACCACTGGGTCTTGCTGACTGCTTAAGTGTTTATGCACATAAATACATACTTGCCTATGAGAACAAAAAGGATACCCTGGTCCCGAGTAGCACTCATGGTTTATGCAACAGAAAGGTCTATTTACCTTTTGTGTCGGCCTATGCTTGATGTTGTTGGTGGTCGGCGGGGAAGAGGATGCCGCCCTAGGGCTGCTGAGCACATATTGCTGCATATGGTTTACTAGAAAATGTTACTACTCCAAGCTGAAGCAGTGAACATAGAAAGACAATAGTGGCGACAGTCTAGCAAGCCTTAAAATATCTAGAAACCACATAGTTTTAACTAAAACAAAACCAGGTCAACATGTACTAAGCAGTACCAATGCTAAAGACGTATGAGATACAAAGCAAGGTCTAGGAGAAATGAGTCAGATGCATACCTCATAATCAACACCTTGGACATATACTAACTATTGGTCAACTAACAAAAATGAAAGACCTGTAATCTGGGAAGGAAGGAAAATACAATAACCGAGAACTTCATTAAATATTGAAATATCTACTCCCAACTTCACCTTATGATGCATTCACTCATAAAAAATAGAACAGAAGAAAGATCATATAACCTCATACTTAGCAATTAGTCATGAAGCAGAACTACAAACAGAGTATAACATGCCTCCAATAGGACCGGAAACATAAAGTGTGCCACCATTGTTATGTATTCTCAAGTCACATCACAAGTCATCAACCCACATGTTTCAACAAAAATAAAAACACCTCATGCCATATGGATTACAGATTCCACAAACACACAAACACGACATTTTTTCATTCCTTTTTGAAAACCGCTGCTTCCTTGCCCGCCATTGCCGCCTCCTTGGCCGCCATTGCCGCCTCACTCGCACCAACTGCGGCTTCTCTCACGTCAAGGGCTTGAGTCTCTTCATCCCTCTTGGATGCTTCTTCCTTCTCCTTTTTGTCCAACACATTGTCAACTGTTTCTATAAGCTCCATCTTCAATTCTGCCACATCTTGTGTTTTCCCCCACCCTTTCTTGAGGAAACTGAACACCACGTATCACCTCTTGGATGTTTTTTGGAGTATATACATAATAGAGCTATTTTCGTTGTTAAAATTTGTCTCATAAGCTGCAGTTGATTCAACAATAATCTTACAACTTTTATATCATCTCTCTTTATTTTTATTATATTTATACTAAGCATTTTTACTTATGAACATTAGATCTTAATTAGTATATTTTCTAAAGCCTCGGAATTTGAAAATACCATTTTTTCAAGTTAGACAATATTTTCCTATCTTTGCAACAACTCTTCTATGAAATTAAATCATATTTTTGCAGTCGATTAGGTTAGATATTCTTAATAATATTTCATAATATTGAGAAGTATCATTGACAATATAATAGTATTTCATGGATTGGTATGTGTCTTAGATTTTTGTACTTGCCTATTTATATACTTTCGTGACCATTTTAGTATTCTAAAATATCTTGTTAGATAACTATAAGTTATATGTGCAATAACTATCAAATATCTTCACTGATTTATATAGCGTGTGATTGTCTATCTAGTGCAAGATAATTTAGAACATCAAAATTAACGGGTTATAGTGTCCGATGCCATTTGGCATTGCTCATTCCATGGGGATTTCATGCAAAAATATTCCTTTATTTTATCTAGGGTTCAATCACATAAGCTGTAAAGAAGCTAGGGCGTCAATAATCCCCTTCAATTTGTGGGTTCACCTTGTTGCACACCAAAAAACAAGGCCACGACATGATGTAGGGAAATGACTTGTTGATTTGTACTCCTAGAGAGAAAAGAGAAGTTCAACAATGGAAAAGTAAACGAACGGATGGTATATGTTCTTGTAAATGCATGGCGAGCAAGTGAGTTTAGTAAATCTTGCCCGTAAATATGTATGAGAAACAAGTGATCTCCCACTTAACTTAGAAATTTCGTTGTTCAACATATGATATACTCCCTCCATTACTTGATGTAGGATGCATAGTTTTTGAAGGAAAATTCCAAAATATATGGTGTACTATGATTTGTGGATATTTCTATGTATAAAAATTCACATACAAGATTGTAATGATAGTTTTTTTTGTGAAGAATTGTAATGATAGTTTCTATGGAACAATGTGATCAAGGGAAGCGATACACTAAAAGAACATCCATTTCGGCTTTGCAACTACAACATGGTTAATTTAGACTAATGTGTACAATATGGTTACTGAAAAGGATTGATCTCCAAAACAAGTCTTCTTAGAATCTACAACAAAACTGACAATAATCAAATAAACACGGAGTGTGGTTGCAAGTAATTCTACTTATTTGGACATACATAAGTTCTCGCAAATACTAGCTCAAAGTACACAAATCACTCATAATTCCTTAAAACACCCATTGTCTTAATTTATTCTAGAAATGAGTAAAGCTAAACCGCATTACATTCATCTAACATCATAGCAAAACATCTGTTCATACAATGTGTATGAACTTTTGTAGATGTCAATTGCTTTCTATATAGTAAGAGAGGAAGATAAAATGTGTGTGAATTGGTTATGTCTTAATAATCTAGGTCGATGTAATATAATTCATCAAAGAAACGCTCCTGCCAGTTCCCCGGGAGAAAGATAAAAGTGACAGATGCTCTAGAATGTCTAGGTGAGTTACCTGCATTTTGACTAGCAGCTCCGTTTTGACCTTCCTAGAAGATTCACTTCCATTGCCTTCTGCACATTGGCTACAGAAAGAACCAATTTCATTGATGAAGATCATGGAGTGAGAATTTTCAAGAGACATTTACAACAGGTTGCAACTATCTTTCACTTTGTCCCATCCACTTCAAAAGAAAATCCCATGAAAAACACATGTATAGACAAGTCAATAAGCATTAATCTTCGATAGACAAGTCAGTAAGCATTACGAAATCAGTATTTTCTGGAACAAGACTGGAACTACAAGTGAACTCCAGTGGCGAGAAGCAACCACCTGAAGTCCTCCATCCTGATGTCTTTTACCAAGTCCGACTTTCCCGTCCCAGGCGGCCACTCCATGGCCTATGGTTACCTGCAACTTGTGCTACAGTTAAACAGCCAAAACTATCAACACCCATGTATCATATTGTCCAGATATTTACTTCCTCTCTGTTCTACAGCAGGTGGATCAGTATCTGCATCTACTGATCACATGGGTTTCGAATTGATCTCTGAATCCGATTTATGCTGGTGCACAATCCAAAGAAGTGAGACATGAGACACGCCACGATCAATTTGGGGCAGCTAATACAGAGCCAGAGAAACAGAAATTACAGAATCAAGCATAATAGAGATTTCGACACAGATGCAGAAAACAGAGGATAAGTTCCACATAACGTCAACCACATGTTTTCAACGTCTAGTGCAAACAAAAATAACACACTCATGCCATGTTGGTCACATACACGTCGTTTTTTCATGCCTCCTTGCCCGCCATTGCCGCCTCCTTGGCCGCCATTGCCGCCTCCCTCGCACTGATTGTGGCTTCTCTCGCGTCAAGTGCTTGAGCTTCTTCATCTCTATTGGTGGCTTCTTCATTCTCCTTTTTGTCCAACGCCTTGTCAATGGTTGCTATCAGCTCCATCTTCAACTCTGCCACCTCAAGTTGGATCTTTTCTGTCGCTGCGTCCTGTGTTTTCCCCCACCCTTTCTTGAGAAAGTTGAACACCACGTACCCCGACCCGACCGCTCCTGCGAGAACAAGTGAGCACACACCAAAAGCAGTCTTGGCCATCTCCCATTTTGACTGGATCTTCAGTCTGTGCACAGAGGAAGAGGTGTCGACCACCTGCGTGGTGACCACGTCCAGCTTCCCCATCAGATGGTGATGCCTCTGGATTCCTTCGGCCTCGATCTGGCGGATCTCCGAGAGGACGCCTTCAGGGATGGAAGAGTGGCTGCGTTTGATGAACAGCTCGAGATCGTCACAACGGACCATGCGGGGGAGATTATGGCGATCAAGAAAGTGCAATGTAAACACGATTACGAGATTGACGGGCTCTCAAGGATTGCGTCTTCATCGAGTCCAGGGTCACCACCAACAAATTTACCTTATACTAAACTTTTTTATTTTCTAGTAACTATAATTTTGGTTGAAAAAATATTACTCCTTTATGTCCTAACATATTCTATATGTTTGCAGTAATATTTTACCGAGCATCACAAGAAAATTCAACCATATAAAATTTTATGTATATTAAGATACATATTATAAATAATCAGATTTTGTGCCAAAATATGACATATTTTTTTCCAAAAATTAGTTTGCCTTCAAATTTTGTTTTGTATGTTTAAAAAACATTTAACGGTGTCATTACCTACAATATTCCTAATATCTGCCGAACATGGTCGAGTATTTTAGAGCGTATGTCTCTAGAAAATATTTTCATGGAGGTTTCTCGATCACAAGAAAACAAATTAACATTTGAGTATTTAACTAGAAATAGTTTTTTTAGTGCACTAGTACAATGCCTGTACGTTTCCACGGATAGAATGATGGCACGTACTCTCCAAGTCTCCATTCATATGCCAATAAATGTCGATGTTTTTTGTCTTGGTATTTTCAGTTCTCACTCCAAATTACACCAATATGATTTGTTAGTTAACATCGATGTGTATTTTCATTTGGTTCAACTCTCGCGCATGTCAGGCGATCTAGATTAGAGGCCTGCACCGAGCAAACCATTTTGGTTTGGAGTGATTGATTGGCGAGGAAGAGCTGCTGGGCTCCAGTCGTTGGGCTTGATGGGCTGCTAATGGTCAGCAGCGCGCGCTATTCAGTCGGCGCTAAATCAGCGTCCCGTCCGTGCGCGCGTCGACAGAGAGAATCACGCCGCCTGTTCTCTTGGGCCTATAGTTGGCAGTGGGCTGACCAGAACGCGGCCTGCCAGTGAATTCATCATTTGTTCCTTCTGTACGTCTTACGGCTGACGTCCCTAGTTGCAACCGTATATAATGCTCAGCCTGGCGTTGCACCTCGCTCAAGTGACCAACAATGGGTCTATCCCTGGCCGAATTGGGCAATGGCTTCGTGCATGTCACATGCTCAAAGTACATGATTCTCTCCCATCCGTCCGTGAACCAGTACGTCGCCCCATTCACGCTGACGAGACCAGCTTCGAGTTTGCACTTGGCACCGGCGGCTGGAACCTCTCTCCAGGACGCTTCTCCCAGCGTGAACACATGAAGCGTCTCCTTGGTCTTGAATTAAGGAGCACGGGACGTGCACCACCTTGTACTGCCCCGTCGTGTGGTTGTATCCGAAGCTGTACGCCTGGTGCCAGTTCCTGCCGGAGCGGCGCCGTACGTGTGTTGTGGCGCCTGAACATCCCGGCGCACGGGATCAACGGGAGATCTAGGACGTCGCCGGTAGCCGGGTTGGCGAGGGTGATGGCGCCGCCGGGCTTGGCGTTGTCGCACAGGCACAGCACGGCGTCCCGGCACTGCTGCATCTCCGTCGTGCGCTTGTGGATGAGGTTGCGCCATGACCGGGAGACGAGGCGCATCCCCCGAAGGGATGTCCACGGGAGGCGCAGCAGGATCTCCACCAGGAGCTCCTTGGGGATGTACACCATCGCATGCAACCTCAGAAGTTTACTCGGTTGTTCTTGGAGAAGCCGGTTCGCTTCTGTACCTGTAGGATGTAGCGATCGCAGCCGTGTTTTTATCCTTTTCCCGAAACAAATCGTAACCGGCAAGTTACTATACGGGAAACGAAATCAGAAAAGGAAACGACGATGTGGTCGAGATTTTCCAAATTGATGGCCAGCGCGGAGCTTGAAAGCTGACGCTAGGCCGCTAGGGTAAATCCCGGCTGTTACCTCGTATCCTGGTCTAATCCCAGGAGAAAGAATGGCTAGACACCGAAAATACAATCCCTCACAGTCGTTGGCGTCGCTGTCCTATCCATACCACTGGTAGAACTTTAAGATCCGCCCTGGTCAACGACCCACCCCGCCACCCACCCGCTGTTTAGTTGTTGCAAACCACCCCGCGCGCCCGTTTTTCTGCCTAACTTTCGCCTGGCGTTTAGGCGATGCCTATTTTCTCCCTCCTCTTGGACTCGCCTAAACGCCGATGCCTATTTTCTCTCTCCTTCCTGGACTCGCCGACTGCGGCAATGGAGGTCGTTTGCCGAATAATGTCCATGGCCCTCTCGGGATTCTGTTTGCGCCCATTCACAGTAAACAGCGGCGAGGTAATCCGCCGTCGTGAAGCTCGCCTTGAGGCTGGGGTAGGTGGCGTGGGTGACGGGCAGCGGGCCAGAGCTTGTACGAGTCCGGGAGCGCCCGCAGCGCGCGCTCGTAGATGGCCGCGCTCCTCGCCGGCGGCGCCGCGCGGAGGGAGGATAGGCAGCACTTGTTGCTGCATTGGTTGGTGCACGTCCGGCAGCTCGCCAAGTCGGGGAACGACAGCCAGCGCTGCAGCTCAACGCCGTCACCGCGGTGCTCAACCTCTCCATCCTCGAGGCCCAGAACCCGCGCGTCGTCAAGAAGGTCGTGGACCTCGTCCGCACGGCCCCGTCCAGCACCAAGAAGGGCGCGCTCGCCGCGCTGATGTGCCTTTCTGCGGACCGTGAGAATGTCGGCAAGCTAGTGGGAGCTGACGCCGCAGAGGCGGCATTGACGGTGATCGGTGAGCAGGAGACCGCGACAGCGGTGCTGGCGTCCCTGGCCAAGCGAGGTGGCGCGGATGCTGCTATGCCGGCGCGCGGGAGTGGTCGAGATGCGGCGCAGCACGGAGGGGTCGAGGCAGTGCGCGGCGGCGGCGCTGGTGCTGCTGTGCCGGCACGCGGGAGCCGCCGCGCGGGAGCCGCCGCGCGGGAGCCGCCGCGGGAGTGGTCGGGATATGTTTTTCGTCGGAGCCGAGTCTGTAGCCTGTGAGGAGCGGATGGGGGGCGGGGGGTGGAAGAAGACATGTCCCGATCCGGCAAACGCGGGCTGTCAGGTTTGTGCCATAATTTGACAGGAACAGAGTACAGTATAACCGGTCACTTGGGCAGCTTTTGCGAACTGACGGAGTCAACCGCCCAAGGGCCAGGTACCCGCTTCTCCCGGATCGGGACAGAATGGACGGTCAGGATAAGCCCGGCGGCCCAACGACTGTGTGGGAAAACCGCTCTCGACTGGCTAGACACCAATTATCTAAGATTTCTAAGTAGTATAAAAGCTGGACGATTTCAGTGACTCGTGGGAAGATGGTCAACCCATAGCTCAGTAAGAACTATTGGCAAAACGACATTGATTAATGATCTCCTATGGAAAGATGATGATAATTCTTCAAAAGCTAGTAGTTCTAGGTCCCAAACAGCCAGACAGACTATGAGATCGTAGATGCAGCCATAGAGGAGTGCAAGGGCATAAAATGTGGATCATCTCATTGTTCGCTGCCACAAAGCTCAAGAAGTGTGGCGCCTTTTCTACCTGTCCTGCCGGCTACAGATCAACTCTATCCAAGACCTTTGGGATGCTCGATGCCGAAACTATACCAAGTACACGGTGTGTACGGCTGTGGTGTGGACAATATGGAAGCGCCGCAACGCAAAGATCTTCAACAACATCGACGAGCCTCTTGCCACCGCTCGTGCTCGATGCGTAGATGATTTGCGCCTTTGGATGTACCAATGCAAATCCGCCACTGTTGCTCTTACCCTCAAATATTGGTGTATTTCCTTTAAACCGCGCCATAGACTACCTTGTTGAAATTTTCTCTTACTTCGCTTCGCACATATCAAATATGTGATTAAAAGTTATAAAGTTCAGGATGGTGCCCGCTGAATATACGGCCAAAAAAAGTTGAGTCGTGTTTGGTACGTGCACACTTACTATCCCCTTTAATTTGATATAAATATCGTGAGCTATGTGACTGTTTGGTACGTGCACACTTACTATCCCCTGAAGAACGCTTCTGCCTGGTCTGCGTCCACGAGGACGGCTTGCAGGTGTGTGTCGTCGTCTTCTCGCCGGGCACCGGGGAGTGGCAGGTTCTACCGTCGGTGGAGGCTGCGACGATCAACAAGGACCATCCTGCCGACGACGAGCACTGCCTCCCGCCTAGGACCGGTAAGATGGTGAATGGACGCATCTACTGGAAAAGAAACGACTACATGATTGTGCTCGACACCGCGACGATGCACTTCTCTTCCATGGAGCTGCCGCCCATCATGGATGGGCAGAAACCGTTTGTGGTTGGCGAGACCAAGGATGAGGAGGTCTGCATGGTTTGTGCGGTGGATCACAGGGCCATGGTTGCTGTCTGGGTCCGGAGAGCCGATGGTGACCGTGTCGAGAGATGGATGCTGGACAAGGTGTCAGGGTACCCTCACGTACCGCACCTGACCAAGACAACAAGGAAGAAGCAGAGGACGAGACGATGAGCCGGAAGCAGCGTCCGGCCCGATCCACGAAGCCCAACCCCAAGTTCTACGGCCCAACCTGGCAACGCTAGCTATAAGGAAGGACTTGGCGTCCTCGAGTACGGCATCCTGTTGGATCACGGTGAAAGGCTCTTCTTCCTGTCTAATTCCTCTCCTTCCCAATCCACTGTTCTTCTCTGAACCTTGAACTCGCATCTCGCGATTGTATCGGATCTGTGGTTGTAATCGAGTGAACCCTAGTACGTACCTTACACCTGGTATCAGAGCCGTCCTACCACCCTCCAAATTTTCGCCACTCTTCGATCTGGAGTCGATCATCGAAACTCGTCGGCAGAAACAAGTTCGAGAGGAACGCGAGGCAACCATGGGCGCGGAGGACATATCCAACGCCGAGCTGTTCAGTCAGCTGAAGGGGCTCCTCGTGGCCGCCGAGGATCGGCAGGCGGCCCGATCCGACAAGATCGACACCCGCCTGGACGGAATCGCCAACGACCTCAACTCATGGCGTCCGCGGCTCGAGAGCCGCGTCGACGCGCTGCAGTCTGCCGTCAATTCGCTCCAGCAGCAAGCGGCGGGCAAGGCACCGCTTCCCGATCAGATCGCAGCGGTGCAAGGGGATCTGTCAGCGATTCAACTCGCTGACGGCCGCACGGTGGTGGGCGCATCCGTACTTGGACCGCCGCCGGCGGGCGCAGATCTCGGGCAAGGCCTCGGCGATCGTCATCTCACCCGGGGGCAGAGCGTTGGGATCCCAGGGATCTCAACGCCTACCCCGGTCACGGGTACGATCAATTTCCAAACACCCATGCACCTCCGAAATTCATTTTCTGAAATGGAGTGTTCTGCAAATCACCTGTCAGCACAGTTAGGCCAAGCTAATCCCTCACTACCATATCCTGTGTTCGATGGGGATAACCCTCAGATGTGGCAAACGTTAGCTGAGCAGTACTACGGCATGTTTGGCATCCATGAGTCATATTGGGTGTCCATGGCCACGCTCAATTTTGCTGGTTCACCTAAGGTGTGGTTGCATTCAGTTAGAAAAAAGTTAGCTACCCTAGATTGGACAGCATTTTGCACACTGCTGTGCACTAGGTTTGGTCGAGACAGACACCAATTGCTGATTAGACAATTTTACACTCTTAAACAGCATGATACAGTTGCAGATTACATAGAACGTTTTGAGATTGTCATGAACAACTTGATTGCATATTCTGATGCTATACACCCTTTGTATTTTTTGACACGTTTCATTGAGGGATTGAGGCAAGAGATCCGAGCTGTCGTACTCATCCAGCGACCCCAAGACCTGGACACAGCTTGTGCTCTGGCATTGCTCCAGGAGGAAGTGGAGGACAGTGCCAAAACATTTGGCTCTCGGTTTTCTGGACATTCTTACAAAGGCAAACAATTAGCTCTTCCGCCTCCAACTATCAAGGCACACTCACCACATTATACAAGTGAGGCCGGTGACAAAAGAGGACAAGAAGCAGCTCGCAGAACAAATGATGCTGCTGCAAAACTCACAGTGCTCAGAAATTACAGAAGAGCCAGGGGTTTGTGTTTTACTTGTGGAGATAAATGGGGTCAAGATCACAAGTGCCCAGCAACTATCCAATTGCATATTGTTGAAGAACTACTAGATATCATGGGGGCAGATGCTTTGGGTATCCAGGAAGATGGTGATGATCAAACTGACACTGCTGACTGTTGCTGTATTTCAGTTCAGGCGTTGTCAATGACAGCACAAGAGAATGAGAGCACACCATCAGTGTTACAGCTGCAAGGTGTAATCAATGGTCAATCAGTGCGCATGCTGGTTGACTCGGGCAGTACAGCGTCGTTCATCAACAGTAAGCTGAAGGCATCATTACCACCATGTACTGAGATTAGCAAACCAATTCGAGTCAAGGTAGCAGATAACAGAGAATTGCAATGTTACCAGGAGATCAGGGAGTGTGTGTGGACCTCACAAGGCCATGAGTTTGCTACGGATTTCAAATTACTCCAGCTAGGTGTGTTTGATGTTATTCTGGGGCAGGACTGGCTCTACAAACACAGCCCTATGCACATTGATTGGCCAACTAAGCGGCTAAAAATTGCTGATCAAGGTTTTCCTGTGTATTTACAAGGTATGGGAACAAAAACCCCAATCTGTCATGAGATCAGTGTCGAGCAGTTAATGGGAATATCCAATAGTGCAGATATAGAACAGATTTTGGTTATTCAAACTGTGCAGCCAGATCAACAAGGACAAGAAACAGAATTCCCAGCTGAGATTCAAGAGGTGCTTCAACAGTTTGAGACTGTTTTCCAGAGTCCTACAGGATTACCGCCAGAAAGAATTTGTGATCACAAGATTCAGTTGATAGAAGGGGCACAGCCGGTGCAGATCAGACCGTACAGGCACACTCCTGCAGTGAAGGATGAAATTGAGAAGCAAGTGGCTGAATTGCTCAAGAGTGGGGTGATACAACACAGTACAAGCTCATTTGCGTCACCAACAATATTGGTTCAGAAGAAAGACCTGACATGGAGGCTATGCATTGATTTTAGAAGACTCAATGCGATGACAGTGCCAAGAAAATTTCCAGTGCCCATTATCGATGAATTGATCGATGAGCTCACAGGTGCACAATGGTTCTCCAAGTTGGACCTGCGAGCTGGATACCATCAAATACGGCTGGCACCAGGGGAAGAGTACAAAACGGCGTTTTACACTCATTCCGGGCACTATGAGTATAAGGTGATGCCATTTGGTTTGTCTGGGGCTCCGGCAACATTTCAAGGCGCAATGAACAGTACACTGCAAACTGTTTTACGCAGGTGTGTGTTGGTCTTCTTCGACGACATCTTAATATATAGTCCAACACTGCAACAGCATGCAAAAGATTTACACACTGTCTTAGCACTCCTGCAACAAGATCAGTGGCAAGTGAAACTGTCTAAATGTGCTTTTGCACAACAGAGCCTGGCTTACTTGGGGCACATAATTAGTGCTGAAGGGGTTTCAACAGATCCAGATAAAATCAAGGAAATCATGAACTGGCCAATACCAACTTGTCTGAAAGAGTTGAGAGCTTTCCTTGGATTGATTGGATATTATAGAAAATTTGTCAAGCATTTCAGAATTCTGGCTAGACCATTGTTTAACATGCTTAAAAAGAATGTAATGTTCAAATGGTCCAGTGTGGCCGATACAGCATTCCAGGTCTTGAAGAAGGCATTAATGACTGCGCCAGTGTTGGCTATTCCAGATTTCACTAAGCAGTTTGTGTTGGACACTGATGCCAGCAACCAAGGTATTGGAGCTGTGCTACAGCAGCAAGGGCATCCCATAGCATACCTCAGCAAGCCTTTGGGCCCCAAGACCAGTGGACTGTCAACATACGAAAAAGAATACCTGGCAATACTGTTGGCAGTTGATCATTGGAGACCATACTTACAGCATGCAGAGTTCGTGATCAGAACAGATCAAAGAAGCCTAGTTCATCTGGAGGAACAGAGGTTGAATACTCCTTGGCAGAAAAAGGCTTTTGCTAAACTGTTGGGTCTCCGCTACAAAATCATTTACCACAAGGGCAGAGAGAATGCTGCGGCAGATGCATTGTCTAGGAAAAACCACGAGATGGTCTTGGCAATATCAGCAGTATCCACATCCCAGCCTGCTTGGTTACAGGAAGTGGTCACAGGCTATCAACAAGATGAGGTAGCAAAAAAGTTGCTCACAACATTAGCTATCAGCAATAAAGATCACCAAGAATATACTTTGGTAAATGGACTTATCAGACACAAAGAGAGGGTGTGGATAGGGAACAACAGTGAAATGCAACAAAAGTTGTTCAAGGCATTTCATAGCAGCACGTTGGGGGGGCACTCTGGAGCACCAGTCACTTACAAACGTATCAAGAACCTTTTTACTTGGGCAGGTATGAAGCAACAAATTAAAAAATGGGTGCAATCATGTCAGGTGTGTCAACAGGCTAAACCCGAGAGGGTGAAAATGCCAGGATTATTGGAACCTCTTCAGGTGCCGAAGAAACCATGGCAGCACATTGCCATGGATTTCATTGAAGGCCTACCCCAGTCGGGAAAATTCAATTGTCTCTTGGTGGTGGTGGACCGTTTCTCCAAGTATGGGCATTTCATACCATTAGCTCACCCCTATACAGCAAGTAAGGTGGCCTCCTTGTTTGTGAATCAGGTTTACAAGTTACACGGCCTACCAGAAACAATTGTTTCAGATAGAGATCCGGTGTTTACAAGCCATTTCTGGAAGGATCTGTTTCAGGCGATTGGTACTGAGTTGAAGCTGAGCACAGCATATCACCCAGCCACGGATGGCCAAACGGAAAGACTCAATCAATGTGTCGAGACTTATCTTCGCTGTTTCGTGCATGCGTGCCCCAAGAAATGGAGTCAATGGATTTCTTTGGCTGAGTATTGGTACAATACTAGTCACCACTCCACATTGAAATCATCACCTTTTGTCGTACTGTATGGGCATGAGCCAAGGCATTGGGGAGTGGAGATGCCGCAGGCGACAACATCAACCAATTTACAGGAGTGGATAACTGAACGTCGTGTGGTGCATGATCTGCTGCGACTCCACCTGTTGCGAGCTCAACAACTAATGAAGAAATACGCCGACCAGAAAAGGTCATTTCGAGAGTTTGCCGTGGGTGATATGGTTTTCTTGAAGTTACAACCCTATATCCAAGCATCTGTGGCTCCTCGTGCTAACCACAAGCTGTTATTCAAGTATTATGGACCATTCCAAGTGATGCAGCGTGTTAGTGAGACTTCATACAAGATCAAATTGCCGGAAGGCTCAACTGTTCACCCAGTTTTCCATGTCTCATTGCTACGTCAAGCTCTAAAGGATGGTATGCTAGCTTCTACTTCATTACCTGATGTTACTGATGCTTTAGCCATTCCACATAGAGTTTTAGCAACTCGGCTCCGCAAGAAGGCGAACCAAGTGGTCGCCCAGAACCTGATCCAGTGGTCGAATGGAGACGAAGCTGCAGCCACATGGGAGGATCGTGAAGAGTTGAAAGGGCGATTCCCAGCAGCACCAGCTTGGGGGCAAGCTGGTTCTCAAGGAGGAGGGGGTGTCAGGGTACCCTCACGTACCGCACCTGACCAAGACAACAAGGAAGAAGCAGAGGACGAGACGATGAGCCGGAAGCAGCGTCCGGCCCGATCCACGAAGCCCAACCCCAAGTTCTACGGCCCAACCTGGCAACGCTAGCTATAAGGAAGGACTTGGCGTCCTCGAGTACGGCATCCTGTTGGATCACGGCGAAAGGCTCTTCTTCCTGTCTAATTCCTCTCCTTCCCAATCCACTGTTCTTCTCTGAACCTTGAACTCGCATCTCGCGATTGTATCGGATCTGTGGTTGTAATCGAGTGAACCCTAGTACGTACCTTACACAAGGAAATTGTATTGGATGATATTCCTGCGCTGAAGCTGGAGGCTGTTCATCGGGGCTTGCTGCACTTGCACTTGATGGCCACTGATGAACCCAACACTGTTCCTCTTTGTTGGTACTTCTCCTTCTGCCTGGAAACAGCGGAGCTGAAAAAGATCTTCTCTCTCTATGAAGATGAAATCGAGACGACCTATCCCTACATCATGTCGTGGCCTTCTTCTTTGGTGTGCAACAAAGGAAAACCACGAATTGAAGGTGCTTGATTAAGAAGGAAACTCTTGCCAGATTCTTTTTTTCAGTTTCTATCTTTTAGGTATGAGCATATATTCTGCTATGGTGTTATATGGATGTAATGCTGTTTAGCTTTACCATTTACAGAATAAATCAAAACAATGGATATGTATAGGAATTAAGAATCATTTATGTACTTTCTTTGCGGAATGATGTGAGAACTTCCATATATCCAAAAAAAAGCAGCTCATGATTTGTTTGATAATTTTCAGCTATGTTTTAGACACTCGAAAAAATACCTGTTTTCGTGATCAATCCTTTTGGGACAACCGAATTGTGGGTTATCTTGGCGTATTGCTTCAGTGGATCATAAACAAATATCATTTCTTGGCCCCATTAGAAGCTTATATGTGAATTATTATTATCTGTTGACCAGAAAGATTTCTTATTTAGCTGGGTGATCACTTGCTTTCAATATATTTTTATGAGCAAGGTTTACTACCCTAAGCTCTCTTGCTACTTATGCATATACATGAACATGTGCCATCCATTAGTTTTATTTTCTATATACAAAATGTGTGTGTTGTAGATGTTAAGGGCCATGTTGGCTCCAACAATAGTTTCCAGTCTTCATCCCTCTGTAAAGCTGTTGTTGTACTCCTTTTTTAGTCCCACCTAGTTCTTTATTCCTTTCGGTGGTGCTCATCAGTGCAGAATCACCAATTTTAGGCTGCACTATGGAAGAATGATCATTTTCACTCTTTTTGTGGATGATGTTTCTGGGCAGCAATAGGTACAAATCTTGACAATCAGATTTGGACTCCGGGCGACTTTGACAGTTCTCACAGTACACTCCTCTTTCTCCTCAACTCCTCAACCACATTTTTGCTGTTTCATCTCTCTTTTGTAAGATGTATCCGCAGTCTTTCACCTGGGAGGAGCATCTTTTAAATCTTGACACAATGTCTGCGTCTCTTTGCATGTATCCATCCTTGCCGAAGTCTTTAATGCAGCATTCTCCGGCTACTCCTTGTTGAATTTTTTCTTTGTCTTTGTTTAGAACATTTTGAGTCTTCTTGATATGGGCAGCGTTCTACGGATTTGGCGTCGGGCCTTTTTCGGTAGCTAGCCTTCTCCACTAAAGACTTGAGGTCAGACTATTATCACCTCGACAGAATTCTGGAGATTTCCAAAAGCATAATCTCTGATTGGTTATACCTGACTGAACATTCCTGCAGCAGAAGTGCTAAAACTTAAAACATGTTAAGCTACATGCCATGTCTTTTAAATGGGCAATAGAAATATTACTTTATGAACTGCACAATTTCTTTTCAGTCTACTCTTTTTTTTACAACGATTTTTCAGTCTACTCTTTGCCTTTCATCTCTATTTTTATATGACGTGTCTGCACTTATACAGTCTTTCACCTAGGAGGAACATCTTTTGAATCTTGACACAATGTCCAGGGCTCTTAGTTTGTTTTCATCCTAGCCGAAGCCTACACTGCAGCACTATCAAGCTATATACTCCTTTGGATTCCATTTTTAGTATTTTGTTTACAACATTTTGAGTCTTCCTGATGCGGGAATGTCCCGTGATAAGGAGTTGTCTGGGCTAGCTAGCTTACTGTTCATAAGTGAGGTACAGATTGCAAGTATGTAATGGAGTTTCTGTTAAAGTTTGGTCTGGTGGTTGGTTGGCTGTTGGAACCTTTGCTGTGTTTTACTTGGATTATAAGTATATATCTGCAATGAGAAGCATTGTTCACTTCTGAAAACCCTCATTGGCCTTTCACCTTGTCCTCATCATGCAACAGAGGGACGGAGTTGAGTTGCTGAAACCTCAGACAACCTGTACTGTATGTAGAAGGCAGTCGGTGCCTTTCTGTTAAATTAAATCTTTATATGCCATGGGTTAACCTGTGAGCCCGAGATAGTTTTCACATTTAAAAACGTTCAGATTCCTCACAAGATTCGCGTTTATATTTGTATGAACACTCATAAAAAAAAGGCTCGGCAGGGAGAAGTTAAGTAAGTGACAACATGTAAGCTCAACGGCAAGAGGGCAACAAGAGGAAGCCGGATGTTGTCGGGGGCAATGGTCGCGGGAGCCTGGTAGGTGCGGCCCTGCACAGTGGGAGTTCCACCGGGTGCGCGTCTACGACTGAACATATATGTCCTAGCAGTCGGGCACATCACTAGCAAGCTGCTCCGACTGACTCGTTGCGTGAAGCAGGCGCCCCGCGTGCGGCTTGCATTCACTAGCAGCCAGGATCACTTTCACGACTCTCCAGGATCTGCCGCCGTATAAGAAAATGGCTCAGATGTTCTTGTAGATTATTTGAAGAACAAAACTGGTCGTCGGAAATAGGACGCGGTGTGCGGCGGCCTAGCTAGCGACATCCTAGATTGAACTAGAGTTCTTGGTCTCGTCTCTATACCCTCTGGAGGCTACAGCCAGCGAGCCCGTACCCAGCCCAGGCTTCTTTTCCAAGACGGTCCTCGTAACATTGAATCAGGCGCTTGACCAATTTAGGTCGAAAACCGTCCATCTGCAGACCGAAATGTGACCAGGGTTGCACAAATTTTGTAATTTAAATGACTGATTTTTCCGTTTTGCAAGTTCACTAACTTATCCGCACACACAGACAAGTTAAGTGACTATCAATGCCATTTACCCTTCATTTGTTCTTCCGTAATCCTAGACGCAATGTGTGACATTCTCTCACCACTACATGTCGTTACCGAATTAACCAGTCTAGCTATGTCCTAATTAATCGTAGATGTATATTTTTAGAAGTGCTTGGCTTCACCGCTCTGTGTATCAACTTCCAACGTCAGTTTCAGCCAAGGCAATAGACTATAATTGGAATAACAAATATTAAAACATGCAATAGTTCTATGGAGGAGATTATGCATGGCTTGCAGCATTAAGAATGGCTGGAAACATTATATGTCATATATAGCCGTGTAATATGTAGGTAGCCAAGACATAACACATACTGAAGTTACATATTTCTCAAAAAGTACATACTTCGGTTATATTAGAAATTGAATTGTTTTAAATTAAGGGCCCAATTTACACTTCTTGATTTGGGGTCGAGTATTCCTTAAGACGGTCCGGCCATTTTCGACGCGGTATCTACTCACCTTTATGTACATGGACATGTTCCCATGTTCCAGCCAATAAAACATCCAGTTACAGCACCAACTACCAATATATCCTCACTCAAATGCCAAATTTCTTACGGCAAGGTCTATAAATACCTTATGCCTTCTCTTTTCTCCTTACTTACATCTACGGTTATAATAGCTATAACGAAAAATGGTAGTGAAGTTGCCATGTGAAGAGCATTCCATATGAAGATTTTTATTTTTTGCAATTCAAGAGAGATTTCCGTATTGATGTCGGATGGGTGTGTATGTTTTGATAGTATTCTTTTAGATTCATGTTCGAGTGAGCATGAGAGTTATAGGGAATTTAATATCCGGGCTGTGAATACCATATCGTACATAGACGAGGAGAAGAACTCTAGTTCAATCTAGGATGTTGCTAAGTAGGATGCCACACACGGCGTCCTATTCACGACGACCAGTTTTGTTCTTCAAATAATCTACAAGAACATCTGCTGCGTTTTCTTACACGGCGGCAGATCACAGGGATTCGTGAAAGTGATCCTGACTGCTAGTGAATGCAAGCCGCACGCGGGGCGCCTGCTGCAGGCAATGAGTCATCGGGAGCGACTTGCCAGTGATGTGCCCGACTGCTAGGAGTCGTAGAGGCGCACCCAGTGGAAGTCCCTTATACTGTGCAGGCTTGTCGCCAAGTTGGCGGCGCAGGTGTGCGAAACATACGGTTAGGGCATGTATAATGGGCGTATCGTTAGATTTCTCTTTAGAGACGTCACATAAGATTTTCATGCCATGCCTTTTCAATGTGTAATAGAAATATTAACTTATGACTGCACAATATCTTTTGCCAGTGCTCACAACTACGCTTTGTGCCTTTGCCTTACATCTCTCTTTTTGTACTAAAGGCTTGCGGTTGGACTATTATCACCTTGACAAAATCGTGTAGATCTCCTAAGGAGCATAATTGGTGTTCCGTTACCCCTGACTAAACACGTATTGTGGCATGCTATGTGGTTAAAAGGTGCAATAGAATAGAAATATTAATTTATATATGAGGTACAGATCGTAAACTGAATCAAGTATTATAATTCTTTCATTCGACAAGTGGAATAGAACAGATATCGAGTGACCTATGTTACTGTTCATAAGTGGTTGAAGGAAAATTGTGGCATCAATTTATTGATTTCAAGTATATATATAAAAAAATAGACCAGCCGGGACAGCCCCGGTGGCTTAATGTTATAGGGGAAGCTCTCCCTCGTGAGATGCCAAATATTCGTTCCAGACAGGAATCGAACTCTGGCCAACAGAGTGCACCCCCGTGCCTCCTAGGCCTCTGCCTAGTTCTCATTGATTTCAAGTATGAACACTGCTAGCCCCGGTATAGTTGTATTGCCCATTTGCCCCCTAATGGAGTTGGGCCAAGCTCCGTCATCAGCGGTCTCAAAATGTTCACCGATGATTTGTTGTCCTCATGGAGTTGGGCCAAGCTGACAACTACATGACACATATAATACACACACGTACTGGGTTTACGTCAGGGAAATATCATTGTCAAACAACAGAGTATGGCATATCATGGTTCTTACATCCAGAGTGCCACAGGATACTTGTGCGTTGCGTCAGTAACTTGTCAAGGCATGATGAAATACCGAAGGCGGATCAAGGGGGTGCCATGCAGATTTTAATTTAGGACAATTTAGTCTAGTTTTATGTGTATTACATGTGTTAAAAAAAACTCCTACAGGACATTTACAGTATGAATATTGAGTTTGGCACCCCCAACAGTTTACTCCTACATTGGCAATTGCTCTCCACTCTTATCATACCTGAATGAGGAGGTCGTCAATCGCAAGAAAAACGCTTCTGATATTGCTCCTCCTCAGTCGTGGTCTCATGTACCTCACCAGCAGAGTACTCGTTCGATCTTCAAGAGGCAGAATTCCCTTCCACCACCGCCCACATAGGAGTAGATCAGGGACAAAGTAAGCGTGGCTGTCGAACGACATCTTCCCCTGGCCATGGTACCAACACATTATGTCACCGCCGTCCATCACAGATGCTCCGTTGATGGCTATTTACAGCCTAGCCAGTGACAAGTGGGCACGCGGCCCTCCACCGCCTGCAAGGGATACCGAATGCGAGGATGCCACGTGGCACAAATGCAAACAGTCAATCCACATTGCAGAAACTTTGTAAGTAAAAATGACTGATTTTTCCGTTTTGCAAATTCACTAACTTATCCGCACACGCACGACAAGCTGAGTGACCACTAGTGCCATTTACTCATTTCTTCCTCTTCCGTAATCAACGCCAATATGTGACATTCTCTCACCACTGGTACATTTGATATTTCTCTGCGGGCGTTACCGAATTAACCGGTCTATGTCCTAATTAATCGAAGATGTACTATATTTTTAGAAGTGCTTGGCTTCACCCTTGTGTGTATCAACTTCCAACGTCAGTTTCAACCAAGGCAATAGAGTATAATTGAAATAATAAATGTTAAAACATATGCAATAGTTCTATATAGGAGATTATCCATGGCTTGCAGCATTAAGGATGGCTGGAAACATTATATACCATAGCTGTGTAATCTGTAGCTAGCCAAGACATAGCACATCCTGAAGTTATATAATAGAGTATATTTATATTAGATTAGAAACTAGTAGAAGAATACCCCGCGCGTTGCCGTGGTTATCTTTATACAATTTATTATGTAAATGAAATGGGTATAACTTGCATGAATTATTAGTGTCACGATTTATCTGATCACGATAGTAGAGAAACCAAATTAATTCATGTGAAATTGTTGAATATTTGAGGGCTGAAAAAAGATGACATGGATAGCTTGCATGAAAGATGTACTATTATTAATTAGATGACATGGATAGGTTGCATGAAATATGTATTATTATTAATTGTTGTTAGTGGAAATGACATGGACAATTGATTGGTTAAAATAATGTGTGATGTGGATACCTTGCATGTTAAGATAGAAAATATTTATGCACTTAGTGGGTTTTTTATTAAATATTAAAGAGCATAATGGTATCGTTTTGCTTTATAAGAGGTATAGATTGAATTGTTTACAATTTAGGCCCCAATTTACACTTCTTGATCTGGGTCCATTATTTCTTAAGACGGTCCATGCCATTTTCTACGTGGCATTTGCTCGCCTTTATGTACATGGACATGTACCCATGTTCGACTCAATAAAACATCCACTTACAGCACCAACTACTAATATATCCTCACTCAAATCAAAATTTCTTACAACAAGGTCTATAAATACCTTATGCCTTCTCTTTTCTCCTTACTTATATCTACGGTTATAATAGCTAGAACGAAAAGTGGTAGTGAAGTTGCCATGTGAAAGGCTTTCGGTATGAAAAATGTTCTTGGCAATGCAAGAGATTTCCATATTGATGTCCGCGGGTGTGTATGTTTTGATTGTACTATTTTCGATTTCTGTTCGAGTGAGCATGAGAGGTATAGGGAATTTGATATCCTGGCCGTGAAAACCTCGTCGTTGCAACGTGAGAACAAGACGTGTAGTTCTATCTAGGATGTCGCTGGGTAGGCTGCGTCCAACTCGCGGCAACCAGTTTTGTTCTTCAAATAATCTACTGATTTGGGCGTTCTACGGATTTGGCGTCGGGCCTTTTTCGGTAGCTAGCCGTGTCCACTAAAGACTTGAGGTCAGACTATTATCACCTCGACAGAATTCTGGAGATTTCCAAAAGCATAATCTCTGATTGGTTATACCTGACTGAACATTCCTGCAGCAGAAGTGCTAAAACTTAAAACATGTTATGCTACATGCCATGTCTTTTAAATGGGCAATAGAAATATTTACCGTATGAACTGCACAATTTCTTTTCAGTCTACTCTTTTTTTACAACGATTTTTCAGTCTACTCTTTGCCTTTCATCTCTATTTTTATATGACGTGTCTGCACTTATACAGTCTTTCACCTAGGAGGAACATCTTTTGAATCTTGACATGTCGTGGTGGTATCACGGCAGATGCCATAGGATGGCTAAAAGTGTGGGGCCGATGGACGCTGGTGGATCCGGGGAGGGCTAGCGAGCTAAAAAGCTCACGCGAGAGAAAACAAGAAACGAACACGAGCCGACCGAGTTCGGCTCGAGAACAAGCAAACACACACGACACCACAAACACGCACGATGTACCCAGGTTCGGGGCCCTCGTGAGGAGGTAACACCCCTACTCCTGCCTTGCTTCTCTCTATATGTATCTCACAAGAACTACAAGGTGCTCCTTGAGCTGTTTTGGTAAGAGCTAGGATGAACTACAAGTAAGGAAGGAGTAAATGCTCTAGCAGTGAATGAGACTATAGTTTTGGCTCTCCGGTCGGTGTCTCTCCTCACAGGAGGAGTTATGGCGCTATATATAGAGTTCCTGCCGGGTTATCCGGGAACCCTAATTCCTCCGGGCCCCCCGGACAACAGCCCCCGTCCAACGGTAAGGTCGACACCTCTACCACGACCTAGCCGCCGGGCTATCCGACATAGGTCGAGGTAGGCCATGATGCCTCTTACCTCAGCCGCCGCCGGCCTAGGTGATGATGCTTCCCCTGCCAGAGACAGGACGTGCCTTCTCCATGCCTTGTCTCCTGTCAGTCAGTTGCCAATACAGTGGTATGGTCATGTCGTCCTTGTCTCGTGCCCTTTGTCCCGCGCCCGTGTCAGACGGGAGGTGACCTTACCTCCGTGTCAGACGGGACAGTGTCCTGGCCTTGTACCCGCCCTTGACTTCCTGCCCGACATAGGATATGTCGGATATATCCTCTTATCCCGGCACAAGTATGCCGGGCCTCTCTCCGTACGCCGGCATGGCTATGCCGGGCCCAGACCTCCGACATACCTCACCTGTCCCGTACCTGTATGTCGGATCCTCCTTCCTGCACAACACATATAAATAGAGACCTCGGACATGGTTATGCCGGTTAGAACATATCGGCTATCTCCGACATAAGTTCAAGTCGGCCAAGCAGACGACTTGGTCTAGCCGGGACCCCGCACACCAGCACCGGAACTCGGGCGTTGCACAAGAGAGTGCCCCTAGGCCCAGCTACACGAAGATGTCTTAGGCTTGCTCCCAAAGACATCTTCGAGAAGCTGGTTCTCAGGAGAAATCTCTGCCTTTGCCTGAATGAGAGTGAGGGGCCGGGGGTCTATTTATAGCACCACCAGGGGAGACAGCCTGGCCCTCGCTCCCTCCAAAGGGCGTCCCTTTACCTCTCGAAGAGTCATATGACCTTTGGCGCCAGGCAAGGGATAGTTACCACTGTAAACTCGGATATTTTACCCTCGCCTTTACCCTACCCGGGGGTAGCCCCCCGACACTAGTCCCCGAAGCTGGTGTAGTCCTGCAGCCTCGGATGAAGGGCTGCATCAGATTTAACCCAATAATTGCCTTGAACCAATAGCAGACATAAGTGTGTCGGGTAACTCCTTTGCTCCGACTTGCCCAAGTTGGTCACTTAAGGCCTTGCGACATCACGATGTCGACCTGATGAGAAAATTGCGGCATGCCTGTCCGACTTACCGTAAAAGTCGTCCGACATGGCCGTCTTGGTTTGTCACCGAGTTCTTAGCCAACCCGGGCTAACGCTCCGGTATTCTTGATATCCCTGAATCTTTGTCTCAGATCTTCGCCGAGACGTGTCGCACGTACGCTGCCCCATTCCGAGAAACGCGCCACGCGGTCTGACACGCTGTCCGGAAAACACCGTGCCGGCCCCACCAGCCGTCATATCTAACAGGCACTCGAGTAGTTTGAGCACCCGAGGCGCCTCCTCGATTCCTGGGCTGGCGAGCGCACCCGATCCGCCGCCGACGGTCGCCATTCTGTAACCCCTGGTGCGGCCGATCGTGCGGCCACAACTGCTCCATTCGCGCGAAGCGCCGCACGCACGATCCCACGATCGGCTCGAAACCAACGGGCGGGAAAAATTAGCAACTGCCTCTTCTCCTTCCCTCTTAAATACGGCGGCGGGGTTATTTTTCTTTCTTCCTCCGCATCATCTTCTTCTTTGCCTCCCTTCTGCTCCCGAGCGAATCGCCGCCGCGACGCACGCCGCCTACGCACCGCACGCTGGGGAGATCGACGCCGGCGACCGAGGTTCACCGCGCTGCCATTGGGACAAGAAACTCTCGCTCCGCGACACCTTTCTTCACGGTAAGGCCCTCTCCCGAAGTTCGATTGGATTGATTCATGGTTCGGCCGAGGTAGTTCATCCCCGTTCTTCGCTAGAACAAGCTAGAACTAGGGCTAGCTTTCTCGTAGATCGTTGTTTTCGTCACCACCATACCGCTATAGGTTTCTCTTCACCAGATCTTGCCATACCTTTTCAATAGCGATTCACCATCGTACTGCTAGCGGTCCTTCCTTGCTAGAACCATTTAATTTCCTTTTAAATGGTCTCGGTAGATCTTCTTCCATGCTACTCGGGCCTAGATTCTGTTTCAGCGCCGGGAGGCCCCGACTTATCGCAAGTCTCCTCTTGGTGCCCCCGACTTACCATCTTCCTTATGCTGCAGGACAGCTCCGACATGTCTTCTGAGAACCCCGACATGGGTACTGAGGGAGTCCGGGGAGGATGGGAAGGGTCCGACGCGTGCCAGGACGACATCGACTGGCTACGTCGCACGCGCCGTGTCCCGACACCGGTCATATGCCGGCTTCCCGGTGACGAAGTCGAGCCCGCGCCCCAGGAAGGAGAACGGGTGGTGTTTGTCGCGCACTTCGAGCGCGGCTTCGCCCTTCCGACAAGCAGATTCTTTCGGGCTTTCCTCAACAAGTTCGAGCTGCAGCCGCATCATTTGCCGGCAAACTCCATCACGGTCCTCTCGGCCTTCGTCGCCTTCTCCGAGGGGTACCTCGGCCTATGGCCCCTGGTTAGCCTCTGGGCGAGGTACTTCGTGCTCCGGAAGCAGAGTATTCCCAACAAAGGCGTGAAGGACAAGGAGATGACGGCGTGCGGGGCCGCCACCATTACCGCCCGGAAGCTCTCCGACTTTCCCAAAGTCTGCGGGTTGGAGTCCTGCCGTAAATGGCAGCGTAGCTTCTTCTACGTGAAGAATCCGGACTCCGCCAACAATGCCAAGGGGTACGACTTCATTAACCTCCCCGAGTTCAGCATTGATCCACCTTACTCCCAGGCGAATTGGGGCTGGGATCCATCGGGCAGCGACGCAGAGATCCAGGCCATTCACGATCACCTGCTCTCCATCAAGGACGAGCTGACGGCGGATGACCTCCTGAGGACGTTTGTCGCCCGCCGGATAAGCCCCCTGCAGAACCGGGCGCACAAGATCTGCCACATGAGCGGGCCCCGAGACCCAACTCGGATCAGCCCGTTCGAGTTGGACAAGCCGGCAGTGCGCAGGCGGGTTCGAGCCATCGCCCAAACCTCCATGGGGGATGACTGGGAATGGGGACTTGAACCACACAGCCGCGCTAATCCTCCGCCCAAGGTAACCTCTAGTTATTCCTCTCCGACATAACCTAGCAACCGACATAGAAGCTACCTTAAACTCTTGCCTTTCTTGTTTCCTTAACTACTTCTCGCTATCTTCCTTTTGCAGAGGTTTGACCGACAAGCCCGGGAGGACGAGAGGTGGGCCAACGGTGGTTGGCGCGCAGACCATGCCATGCCGGCAACTCCGCTCATGGAAGATCCGGATGACGAGGACCACTTGTCAATCCCGGTATCCCGCACTTCCGGCCCGGGTAAGCCTCGAACTCGGTCTTGTCCCCAAGACGCATCGGACGACGACGATTGTGTGATGCTAGAGATCACACATGCCATTCCCTTGGCCTGTGCTGACCCTCTGCCTCCAACACCAGTCGCGACGACCACCCAAACAACTACGCGCAAGCGCGGGGGAGCCGGCACCTCGGCCGCGGACAACCCGGGGGCCAAGAAGGCCAAAATTATCAAGAAACCTTCCCGCAAGAAGATCCCGACCGCTGCCGGGTAAGCCTCCCTTCTTTGGCCTTCCGACCTCTTTGCTTTGTTCCTTCTAACCTTTTACTCCGTGTTTCAGAGCCCCTCTTGAGCTCGACCAGAATGAGCCGGCTGCCCCGACAAACGTCGGAGTTGGCAGCCCCTCCCGGGCGACACCTGCGGCTGCCGACTTAGCTGGGTCCGACGCCTCCCCGTCGACACTTAAGACGGCAGCGGAACCGAGCCGAGCCAGCCCGGACCGAGATGTCGGGGCTGGCGATAACCAACCGCGTCCCTCTGCTGCATCCACCAAGACCACGGTGATGCCGGACGCACCCCCTCAGGACCCAACGCCGCCGGAGTCACAACCTTCTGCTGCAAGCCAGCAGCCCTCTGCATCACCACCATGCCGGGCACAACCCAAGGCCGGCAAGAAGAAAAGTGCTCCGACCCCAGATCAGTTGGCGGCCAAGAAAGGTCAGCCTCCTCTGGGTAAAATCAAAGTGGTGCATCCTCCCCGCATCGCCGTTAAGACGGCGGCCCTGCGCATGCTGGAGGCCACTGTCGACCGGGTTGCTAGCGCTGCCGACTTGGAGAGCTCAGGGTTCCTCACACCTAGTGCTGACTCTTCAGGTTCAATGGAGCAGTATAATATGGATTGGAATGCCGCCGACATCAGCGAGGCTACCTCTTCCGACCCGAGTATCGACCACCCGGCTGGGCCCGGGAAAGTTGCTCAGTCTCTGCATGCACTTCAGTCTGCGGTCCTTCAGCTGACAACAGCCGCAGAGGTAATATCTTCCACATCCATTATCCCCAGTCCCCGAGGTTCTGGTCGGATGGTTAAGATTCGACCGAGTTAAGACCATCCGGCGAGAAACTTCAACAACTTGCTCTAATACTCCGCTTTCAATTGCAGTCATGCAGCAAGGAACGCACCCGGGTGTTCCAGAGGCTGCTGGTCGAGCATGGGTCCCTCCGGAAGCGGTTCAAAGAGCTCCAGGCTGCGCACAACGGCCATGGTACTTCCTTGTTTCTGAAATATCTTTCCTTTCCCTAGTTTGCCTTTATATTTATCCCCGACTTGTCGCCTTTTTCAGCCGACACTGCCGCCCGAGTTGCCGCCGAGCACCAGCTCGAGTTGGAGAAGGAGCGGGCCAATTCAACTCGGCTTCAACAAGAACTGGAGCAGGCCAAGATTGAGAAGGCCGAGTTGGAGAAGACCCTGGCGGACGCCGCACGGACTCAGGGTGAAGTGCTCGAGCAAATTGAGTCTCGCGCCACCTTGGCCGAGCAAAAGCTCAACGCCCTCAAATCCCAGTGTGACCTCTGGCTGGCCGAACTCAAGAAGATTAATGCCCAGATGGACAGTGAGTTCCTCCAAACTTTTACTTCTTCTTGCCCGACTCTCTTGCCGACATTCACATTATACTGGCCCGCCTTCTAACTCATCAACAGCTTTCTTCTCCGCAGAGCACTTCTCCCACACGCACGCCGTCGCTGTGAAGGCCATCAACCGGGCGCGTGCGAAGAGGGCTGAAGTCGGCCCCATCTCTGGAGAGTGGGACGTAGAAGACCATCTCGTAGCACTTAACGCGCGCCTTGCGCCGCTTAAGAGTATCGGGACGGAGCTTCTCGACGCCGGTATTCACGTCTACCGGAAGCTCTGGCCCGGCGCCACGCCTCCGGACAATGTGTCCGACCTGGCCCAGGAGTTGATGAAGACGGAAAGGCGCCTCCGAGAATGGCGGTCTTCCGCCGCCCGTGCCGGTGCGGACCAAACCCTTTCCTTCATACTATCCTGGTATGAGGGGATCGACCTTCAGAGGGTGCGGGCGCAGCGTGAGAACTCGGCGTGGACAACCGACTCGGCCAAGATCCAGCTTCGGCGAGACGCGGCGCACTACTTCGCCGGCTACTCCCAGCCCCATCAATACATCGAGGGCGAAGTCTACTCGGATGACGAAGACTACGCCGAAGACGTTGAGGACGAGGAGGAGGACGATGAAGAAGAAGCCCAAGGCAACCGCCCCGACACCTCCAAAACCTCCGGCAAAGTCCAGTCATCCGGGAAGGCTTCCACTTCGGGGACCGCCGATGTAGCCAGCCAGGACGCCGCCGCCGACATCACCAAGTCGGCCTCGACTGACCAGCCGAGAACCGCCGTTGAGGCCACCGTCGAGCGGGGAGCTGCCGACACCACCGCGGCTACCGATATTCCTGCTGCCCATTCTCCTGTGTAAAACTCTAGAGAACAAATTTATCAAATCCCCGGAATGCCGGGTTCATATGTAACATATACAAATTTAAGTAGAATACTTTGCTGTTTGCCTTATCGAATTGAGCATGCACATAGTTATGTCGGATCACTTTACACCGAGTCCCCGAGTTTACTTTCTCGTTTACTATACTTAGTGATTTTTGCTCTTGTCTACCATACAGGCGTTCGACAGTCGAGTCACAAAATCACGACTATAGCATACGGTACTTAGAGAATACCCGAGGTAAGGTTCAAAAGTATTCGACATAATGGAGGAATAATTGAAAGAAGGGGTTAACACACAACACGCGCCGAATTGTTTTTACACCGAGTCCCCGAGTTCATTTTCGTGTTTACCACCTTCCACTATCTTTGCTCTTGACTACCACTTTGGGCATTCGTCAGTCGAGTCACAAGATGATTTCACATAGCATACATTACTTAACTTTGAAACAAGGTTGAAAATTCATTCGGCACGTGGGCAACAGGTACGAAAAAAATATGGCAGTCCCCGAGTCTCACCTCGAGACCCCGGCACTCAGTTATCCAGGGACTAAACAAAATACAAATAAAGATAAATGTCAGGCAGTCCCCGAGTTTACCCCGGAGTGCCGATATGCGAAAAAACATAAGAAAAGAAGCACCATCCGGACAAGGCAGTCCCCGAGATTCATTCTGGGGCGCCGGCATTTCATTCAGAAGGAACTGAGATACATACATTTTGCCTTTTATGCAAAAAAGGGACGAAGCAAGGCTACATTCCATGGTCGTTTGGTCTCCTCACCGGCTCTATCCATTACACCTTTTCTAGCTTCCTGCACATCTATAAGATAATATGAGTCATTGTGTAGGGCTTTACTTACTACAAAAGGTCCTTCCCACGGAGGGAATAATTTGTGCATGCCGGCAGTTCGCTGTACCAGTCTCAATACCAGTTCTCCTTCTCTGAACACCCGGGGGTGCACCTTCCGGCTATGATAGCGTCGGAGGCTCTGCTGGTATATCGCTGACCGAGATAGGGCCAACTCTCTTGCTTCCTCAAGCAAGTCGACATCATTCTCTCGAGCTTCTCTTGCCTCGGTCTCTGTAAACATCGCCACCCTGGGCGAGTCATACTGTATGTCGGTTGGCAACACTGCCTCAGCACCATACACCATGAAGAATGGGGTGTACCCGGTGGATCTGTTGGGCGTGGTCCGGAGACCCCACAGCACTGCCGGTATTTCCTCTATCCAACACCCCGGAGTCCGCAGGAGAGGTTCTATCAGCCGAGCTTTTATGCCGGCAAGCACCAAGGCGTTTGCTCTCTCAACCTGCCCATTTGCCTCTGGGTGTGCCACCGAGGCCACATCAAGCCGGATTCTCTTCTCCGCACAGAACCGAGCAAACTCCCCTACTGCAAAATTGGTGCCATTGTCCGTGATAATGCTGTGCGGGTAACCGTATCTCAGTATGATATCTTTCAAAAATGAGACGGCTGTAGCTCCATCACATTTCCGAATTGGCTTCACCTCGATCCATTTGGTGAACTTGTCCACCATGACTAGTATATGAGTCATGTTGCCCCGTGCCGGCTTGAATGGACCCACCATATCCAAGCACCATACCGCAAACGGCCATGTGATGGGGATAGTTTTCAGTGCTGCCGCCGGCATATGTATTCTGTGTGCAAATCTCTGGCAACCTCCACATTTTCGGACAATATCTTCTGCCTGTTGCAGAGCCGAAGGCCAATAGAACCCATGTCGGAAGACCTTTGCCACCAGTGCCCTTGAGGAAGCATGGTGACCGCATTCACCTTGATGTATCTCGAGCAGCATTTCTTGCCCCTCCTCCGGGTCAACGCAACGCTGCAGCACTTCCGTGACACTTCTCTTATACAGTTCTTGATTGATTATCGTGTAAGCCTTGGCCCTCCTTATCACCTGCCGAGCTTGCACTTCCTTCTCCGGCAGGGTTCCATATACCATATATGCCATGAGGGGCTGCGCCCATTCCGGTACCTGCCTCACCGGGAAGACTGGTGCATCTATTTCCATAGGTTCGGCCGACATCACCTCTGCCGACATACCTGGTACAGTCCCCGAGTTTATCCAAATGTTCCCGACATCAATCTCCATGGGCACGGCTTCTGCCTCCGAGCTCTTCGGGATAAATATGGACTCCGACTCGGGTGATGGCTTGATAGACGGTTTCTTCAAGTGTTCCAATGCTATGCCGGGTGGGATCGCGGCCTGTGATGACCCCAGCTTGGACAATACATCCGCAGCCTCATTCTCTCCTCGGGGTATGTGCTTGAACTCGCATCCTTCAAAGAATCCGGAGATTTTCTGTACATGGAATCGGTATGATGCCATGTTGGCATCCAGCGCATCCCAATTTCCCGACACCTGCTGCACCACCAAATCCGAGTCACCATAACACTCTACCCGCCGGATGCCGATTTCCTTAGCAACATTTAGGCCATGCACGAGTGCCTCATACTCGGCCACATTGTTGGATGCCGAGAAATGAATTTGGAGTACGTATTTCAGTACATCCTGCTTCGGGGAGGTGAGGACCACTCCGGCACCCAACCCGATCTTTGTCTTGGACCCGTCAAAATGCATCTTCCAGAAATTGAAGTCGGGCGGGGGAGGCTCATATTGCATCTCGGCCCAATCCACCAAGAAGTCCGGCAGCGCCTGCGACTTAATGGCGTCCCTTCTTTCGTAAGTCGGGGCGTAGGGGGACAGCTGGATGGCCCACTTGGCAACTCGGCCGCTGGCATCTTTGCACCCTATAATCTCGGACAAGGGAGCCTCGCTCACCACTGTAACCGGATGCTCTTGAAAGTAGTGCTTCAACTTGGTGACCGCCAGGTATACACCATAGGCCATCTTCTGGTAGTGCGGGTAATTCTGCTTGGAGAGGGAGAGTACCTCACTCAGGTAATACACGGGCCTCTGTACCACCTTTTCACCTTCTTCTCTTTCCACCACCATTACCACACTTACAACCCGGTTGGTAGCCGCGATATAGAGCAACATCGGCTCCTTAGGCAACGGGGATGCCAACACTGGTGTACCTGAGAGTGTCTTTTTTAAGTCATTAAAGGCCGCATCTGCCTGCGGCGTCCATATGAAGGTTTTACTCTTTTTCATGAGTTGATATAAAGGCAAGGCTTTCTCTCCTAGCCGACTTACGAACCTACTCAGGGATGCCAAACATCCGGTGAATTTTTGTACATCCTTAAGGCGAGTTGGTAATTTCATACTTTCAATAGCTCGGATCTTGCCCGGGTTAACCTCTATACCCCGGCTAGATACCAAGAAACCGAGTAATTTTCCGGCCGGCACACCGAAGGTGCACTTATCCGGGTTAAGTTTCATCCGGAATTTCCTCAGGTTAGCGAATGTTTCTCTCAGATCCGTGATCAGAGTGGATTTCTCTTTTGTTTTTATGACTATGTCGTCGACATACACCTCTGCATTTCGACCTATTTGGTCATGCAAGCATTTCTGCATGCACCTTTGATAAGTGGCCCCGGCATTTCTCAACCCGAAGGTCATAACACGATAGCAATAAGCCCCGTACGGGGTAATGAAAGCAGTTTTTAATTGATCAGCCGGGTTCAAAGGTATCTGGTGAAAACCAGAATACGCATCTACAAAAGACAAAAGCTCACACCCGGCAGTGGAGTCGATTACTTGATCTATCCGGGGGAGCGGGAAAGGATCTTTCGGGCATGCCTTGTTGAGGTTTGTGAAGTCGATGCACATGCGCCACACCTTGGCCAGGAGAGGGTCATCCTTTTTCTTCTCTACCAGGACCGGGTTAGACAACCAGTCCGGGTGCAGTACTTCCATCACAAATCCAGCCGCTAGCAATACGGCTAGATGCTCCATGATCGCGGCTCTTCTCTCGTCCGAGAGACGTCTAGTCGGTTGCTTCACCGGCTTTGCGTCCGGCCTCACGAATAATGAGTGCTCAGCCAACTCCCTCGGAACTCCTTGAAGGTCGTCATTTGACCAAGCAAAGACATCCCGATTCTCACGGAGGAAGTCGGTGAGCTCGCCTTCCTATTTGCTGTCCAGGCTGGTACCGATGATCACCCGGTGTTCTGAGTTAGTCGGGTCCACTACGACCTTCTTGGTCTCTTTTGGCGGCTGGAAGGAAGCATGCTGCTCCGGGTTTGTCATCCCGGGCACACCGAGTTGGGAGGCTTGGGCCAGCGTTACCACTTGCTGGATTCTCTTCTTCTCCTCGGCTATGACCAATGACTCGGCCAAGCACGAGCCGGCAGTAGCACACTCGATCGAGCGCTTGTAGTCCCCCGCGATGGTGATTATGCCATTCGGACCTGGCATTTTCATTTTCAAATAGCCCATGTGAGTGGAGACCATGAACTTGGCCAGAGCAGGTCGGCCAATCAGGGCGTGATATGGACTCTCCAAGTCCACCACCTCGAACTCAAGACTTTCGGTCCGGCAGTTCTCCCGGGTCCCGAACAACACATCTATCCAGATTTTGCCCATAGGCGAGCAAGAAACCCCCGGCACAATGCCATGGAAGGTTGTGTTGGTCGGCAGCAGCGTGTTCAGGGACACTCCCAACTTAAGCATTGTGTCCTTGTACATGATGTTAATGGCACTGCCATTGTCAACTAGGACTCTGCTGAACCGGACGTTGATACTCGGCCCGATGAATGTCGGGTCCACCACCAAGGCGTACCCTCCCGGCTTAGGCATAACCCGGGGGTGATCCTTCCGACTCCAGCTGATCTCTATCTCGGACCAGTGCATGAACTTGGGTACCGCCGGCATGACGGCGTTCACCTCTATAGCGCGTTGGCGCTGACTTTTCTTGTCAGTGGGCTCGGTCACAAAAATTACATAGCTCTGATGAGCTTCCTGGTAGTCACCCTGGGGGTATCTGCCCTGGTTGCTAGTATCGACACGGTTATTACCCCGGACGTTCACCATGTTTACCGGCCTTGCCGGCGGTCTCCTCTGAACTGGCGGGTTAACCCGGACAGCATTGGCCCCACTCATAGGTGCCGGCGGTCTGGGCGCTGCGGGTTTTTCGGGGGCAGTCACCAGAGATCCCCCCGGAGCACCTTCTTGCCGCATTCGCTGATACCAGCTGCACTGCCGAGTTGTGTGGTTGGCTGGTCTGTTGGGCTCGAAAGTGTGATAGCAGCAGGGCTTGTCCAGCATGTCCTCATACGTCAAGGGTTTCCTCTGCTCGGCCCAAGTTTTCTTGACTTCCGCCCAACTCTGACCATCAGTCTTCTGCCGCTGGTTGTTACCGGCATTGCCTCGTTCCCCGGCTACCGCCGCTACCTGCTGCGAGGCATAGCGAAAGTCGGGCTCCCTCCTTTTTTGGCCAAAATCATGCCGGTCACTGTTTCTGCCCTGCCCGGACCTGTGGTTTCCCGAGTTCCTCCTACTCGGTTCTCCCGAGTCCAGCTGTGGTTGCATTGGATCGCCGAGGGCATAGCTATCTGCAATTCTCATCGTCTCGGCCAAGGTGGCCGGCATTTCCCTCTGAAGCTTCTGCCAAAGCATGGATCCATGTCGGCATCCCTGCGCAAACCATGAGATGGCTTGGGCCTCCACAACTCCTTCGCAGGAATTGCGAATGGTGCTCCACCGAGTCAAGTACTCTCGGTCAGTCTCATTGTCCCTCTGCCTGCACATTGCAAGCTGCTGAGGTCGGTTTGGTCTCTTGTAGGTACTGGAGAAGTTGCTGACAAAGGCTTCCTCGAAGTCCAGCCAGCTGTTAACACTTCCCTCCCTCAAATTGTTCAGCCAGATTCGGGCCGGTCCCTCAAGCATCTGCGGGATATACCGTACCGCCCATCGGCGATTTCCTCCGGCAATGTGCACTGCTGTCACATAGTCGGTCAGCCAGTCCTCCGGCTTGGAGCTGCCGTCATAGGTCTTGGCTCCCCTGTTCAGCTGAAAGTGGGGGACAGGTTGCTCTGACATGATTCGGGGCCCGAAGCAAGCAGGACCGGGTGGACCTTGCTCTTCCATCTGCTCGGATCTGTATAACCGATCCAGCTTGTACCGCGCATCATTTGGATCCAACTGGCGAGTCCCCAGTCGAGACCCCAGAGCACTCTCATACACATGATACCCGGCCTTGGCCAATGCCGAGTTGCCGTCATCGTACCAGTTCAGGTCTTGCCCGCCCACCTGCCGGGTCTGCAGTGCTCCAACAACTTGCTGCCTCGGGGCCTGGTTAGGCGCCGGATATCGGGGTGGGTACCCCCGACCGACCGAGTTGGTATTTTTGGCGTGCCGATTACTCGGAGCTTGTCGGCTTCTGCTCTGGGCTTGCCCAGCGTTGCCCTGGCCGGCGATTTGCTTCCCGGCATATGCCGGGTCATATGTCAGCATCTGGAGCTGCTGATTCCCGCCGGGATTCCTACTCCGACTCTGGTTTCCACCGACATGTGGGGAAGAAGCCTGTCCTCTGGACACGCCACTGGGAGCCCGGGTTGAGTGGACAACCTGAGATCCACCCCCGGCCTTCCTGACAGCCTCATTCTGCCGGGTTGCCACTTCTACCAGCTCATTGACTCGGTCCTGTTGCTTACGGCGAGCCTCTCCGGTTAGACCGGATAACTCGGCCCTTGCTGCCTCGGCAGCCCTGAGGGTCTTGGCCGGAGAGCTGTAATTCGGCCTAGCCGCCGACATTACGCTCGGAGTCACACTGGGTGCAGCTCTGCCATCCCTATCTATCTCGGCATTGAGGCCCTTGCCTCTTCTGCGCACCTCGGCCTCACGGTTCGGCCGACCTCCTACCGGCGAGAAACCATGAGCCGCGTCATACTCACGCTGAACTCGGTCGAAGTCCCTTCGGACTTCTGCTAACTTTTCTGCCTCCTCCAGCAAGCTCAGCCGCTCTGCCTCTAACTCAGCTGCCCCCGGCACAGTCAACCTCTCTACTGTCTCTCTAAGAGGTTCAGTCCTTACCGGGACACGAGATGTCTCGGCGCCGCCATGGCCCTGCCTCTCCAGTGCCTGCTTGGCCCTCCGGGTCGACCTTGCCTCGGGCTCCAAGACAGGGTCCTCTGTCGGAGGAGCCGTCACCCCGGCCATCATGACCGCGCAGCTCTCGGGGCGAGTGGTACGCCGGCCGCGAGCCGCACAGACAGCTGGGGGATCCTCGGCCACGAGCACCTGCGCCGGGTACTCGCAGACGAGCTCGGTGCCGACATAGGTGACGAAGTTGCCGAACTCGATGACGCAGCCGTTGGTCGGAAATGGCCTGCCGCGAAAGCAACCGGCGTTGTCGCTGACAAACTCCATGTCGCCGAACTTGACGACGAGTCCGGAGAGGACTCGCACGGGGCCCGTCCGGATGAGTACACCAGCCAGCGCCTCTCGCTGCCCCACGGTGGGCGCCAACTGTCGTGGTGGTATCACGGCAGATGCCATAGGATGGCTAAAAGTGTGGGGCCGATGGACGCTGGTGGATCCGGGGAGGGCTAGCGAGCTAAAAAGCTCACGCGAGAGAAAACAAGAAACGAACACGAGCCGACCGAGTTCGGCTCGAGAACAAGCAAACACACACGACACCACAAACACGCACGATGTACCCAGGTTCGGGGCCCTCGTGAGGAGGTAACACCCCTACTCCTGCCTTGCTTCTCTCTATATGTATCTCACAAGAACTACAAGGTGCTCCTTGAGCTGTTTTGGTAAGAGCTAGGATGAACTACAAGTAAGGAAGGAGTAAATGCTCTAGCAGTGAATGAGACTATAGTTTTGGCTCTCCGGTCGGTGTCTCTCCTCACAGGAGGAGTTATGGCGCTATATATAGAGTTCCTGCCGGGTTATCCGGGAACCCTAATTCCTCCGGGCCCCCCGGACAACAGCCCCCGTCCAACGGTAAGGTCGACACCTCTACCACGACCTAGCCGCCGGGCTATCCGACATAGGTCGAGGTAGGCCATGATGCCTCTTACCTCAGCCGCCGCCGGCCTAGGTGATGATGCTTCCCCTGCCAGAGACAGGACGTGCCTTCTCCATGCCTTGTCTCCTGTCAGTCAGTTGCCAATACAGTGGTATGGTCATGTCGTCCTTGTCTCGTGCCCTTTGTCCCGCGCCCGTGTCAGACGGGAGGTGACCTTACCTCCGTGTCAGACGGGACAGTGTCCTGGCCTTGTACCCGCCCTTGACTTCCTGCCCGACATAGGATATGTCGGATATATCCTCTTATCCCGGCACAAGTATGCCGGGCCTCTCTCCGTACGCCGGCATGGCTATGCCGGGCCCAGACCTCCGACATACCTCACCTGTCCCGTACCTGTATGTCGGATCCTCCTTCCTGCACAACACATATAAATAGAGACCTCGGACATGGTTATGCCGGTTAGAACATATCGGCTATCTCCGACATAAGTTCAAGTCGGCCAAGCAGACGACTTGGTCTAGCCGGGACCCCGCACACCAGCACCGGAACTCGGGCGTTGCACAAGAGAGTGCCCCTAGGCCCAGCTACACGAAGATGTCTTAGGCTTGCTCCCAAAGACATCTTCGAGAAGCTGGTTCTCAGGAGAAATCTCTGCCTTTGCCTGAATGAGAGTGAGGGGCCGGGGGTCTATTTATAGCACCACCAGGGGAGACAGCCTGGCCCTCGCTCCCTCCAAAGGGCGTCCCTTTACCTCTCGAAGAGTCATATGACCTTTGGCGCCAGGCAAGGGATAGTTACCACTGTAAACTCGGATATTTTACCCTCGCCTTTACCCTACCCGGGGGTAGCCCCCCGACATGACACAATGTCCAGGGCTCTTTGTTTGTTTTCATCCTAGCCGAAGCCTACACTGCGGCATTATCAAGCCTACACTGTGCACCCATGTCAAGCGAGATCAGCGGGGTCTCGCGGCGGAGAGTGTGGTGGACGTGGGACTTATTGCAGTGCGCAGCGTCCGGTCTGCACGCGACGTTTGCAGCCAACGCGCGCAAAGCTTCATGCGCGGACAGACGGATCGACGGCGCGGCGGACGGTCGTTGGAGGCGGAGAAGACGAGCATGGTGACGAGAATTAAACAGCTCTGGCGCCGTTTCTCTTAGGTGGGGAAGGTCTACGCGCGTGGCGAGGCGGATCTAAAAGACAAGGTTTTGAGGCTTGGTGTGGTCCGCGGCGCGCTCTTAATGCCGATCACGTTCTCCTTCTACAAGGAACCAGAGAAGCTCATTTTGATGTCCGCTCTTAACAACGCTTAGCTAGAATGCACTTGCACCCCGAAACAGCCACGCCCGCTGTGAAAAGCTTTCGGTATGAAACCATATTGATGTCCGCGTGTGTGTATGTTTTGATTGTACTATTTTGATTTATGTTCGAGTGAGCATGAGAGGTATAGGGAATTTGATATCATGACCATGAAAACCTCGTCGTTCAAAGATGAGAACAAGACGTGTAGTTCCATCTAGGATGTAGCTCGGTAGACTGGCACTGGCTGCGGCACACCGCGTCCAACTCGCGGCAACCAGTTTTGTTCTTCAAATAATCTACAAGACCGTCTGATGTGTTTTCTCAGATCCTGGAGATTTGCGAAAGTGATCCTGCCGGCTAGTGAATGCAAGCCGCGCGCGGGGCGCCTGCTGCAGGCAACGAGTCACAGGGAGCGGCTTGCTAGTGATGTGCCCGATAGGACATATATATGCTCAGTCGTAGACGCGCACCCGGTGGAAGTCCCACTCTGCATGTGTGAGCACATACGGTTAGGGCATGTTATAAGGGTAGAAAAATCGTGTTTATGGGAGCGTCAAGTTATACCCTTCCCTCCATTCCTTAGTTGATCTACAAAGTTGTGTTTGATTGTTATAGGTGTGGGTTCTTGAGAGCACGAGGAAGGAGAAGGAGGAGACATGGATTCATCACTATAGCTTCAGTTTTTCTTACCCCCCCAGGCCGCGAATATGGCCTGGCCAAACGTACTTTCATTCACGGCGACTATGTCCTAATAATGCTTAGGGGGGCAAAGCCAGCCGAGACTGTGCCGCGCTACCAACATTACTCCTCCGATGTGCCAAAGCCGTAGGGCAGCGCGCTCCATGTTAATCAGTGTTTCAGGAAGACACTAGTTTCTGGTGTTAGAGAGGCGGCGATATTTGCCGGACATTCGCATACATCAAGACTACAGAAGCATTGAGTGTTTACAGACGTTGGCGACCAATTATGAACTGATTTATGTAAGGCTCATCAAAATACCACACTGGCCGGCATGTGTGTTCAACCTTTACCTACTGGTTGATCTTTTAATTATTATTTTCAAAATCCATGTCCGACAAGACTCCCGAACCAAGAACATATATGACAGGGGCTATGTTGAATTTCACCCACAAGATCGATCACATACGAAGATTAGAAACACACGCTCAAAAAGGTTTAGCCAAGGGCACGTATCGTGCCCGTTGTTTCTCTCTATTTCTTCTCAAATTTCTTAGTGTTTACAATCAACCACGGCCGCTGCATATATAGGAGCAGCCACCACCGGAACACATGAATCCTATTCCTACTCAAATACACGCACACGGCTAACCAACCGAGTCTTACGCAGCACCTACACTCACACGTCCTACTAGTTCAACTCCAAGTAGAACTGCTATTTCCTAACTCACGTGCTTATCTAGGAAAGTACTAACTCAACTCGATACAGTTTAGATTAATTCCAACAATCTCCCCCTAATCCAAACTTATCATCTCCTTGTGCTCTTATTGGTCTTGACGCCTTGCAGTTTCACAACTAGTTAACTAGACTCAACACGTCTTCCGGATTACCAGTCCACGTTGTCGCATCTTCGTGTGCCACATGCAAACTAAACTCGTAGCCTCATGCAGGAAACACATCTTAACCGGTTCGCATCCATCTTCAGGTTGGTTTTCGTCTTCTCGTTGAGACACGGAGATAGCCACCCGCCATCTTGTCCCCGTGCACGTCTTCGCTCCTTGGAGATACACCTTCATTGTAGTCCCTCGACTGTGAGACATCACGTCTTCGCCCCTTAAAGATATACCACACTGGAGTGACTCGACCATGACGCGGTTCAGCTGCACGAACGTCTCGCAGACCAGCACTTGGACACACCTTCACACCTTATCCCTGTTGTCGGTGACGCATCTTACCGAACAACACCTCGGCTCCGGTGGCAACACAACTCGCCATGTACGCGCAACACATCTTTCCGTACACGAACTCACCGGACCTAACCTTTGCCCAAGATCGAACGCACGATCTCGCGACAATTCCACTGGTCCAGCGGCAACACAACTCGCCGTATATGCGCAACACAACTTCCGCATACGAACTCGCCAGAACTTCGATCATAAACGGAATCGCAAGGAAAAAATATCCCTTTTTCCGCTCGCTCCTCCGCACAATTTTCTCCGTCACTAACACAACTGTGGATGAAAATCTCACAACCACGAGCTCTTGGACGCATCTCGCGAGAACTCAGCTGCACACTTTGACGACCTCCTTCATACTCCCCGTAATCATGATCTTGGACGAGATTTTCTGGCACCACGCCTTGGCACCACCGCTCTCACCAACGATCATCAACTTTTACCACGTTGTTGACAGCATCTCCCTGCCGTCTCCTCCGTGTCGTTCCGCCGAACGACGATCGCCCGCCTCTAACGCATTACCGATGACGGCTCCCTGCTGCCTCCTTCGCGTCGCTCCGATGAACGACGATCGCCCGCCCCGAGGCGCTATTACGGGCTTCCTCCCCGGGGCAAGCGTGGCTTCAAATATTTCAACCTGGCTCTGATACCAATTGTTGGGTTTCGCCCAGCTACCGAGTACTTTCACACCACCACGACCGGCGAGACGTGCACGTACCAAGCAAGCAGCTTAATCGATCAGCTAATACACCACGGACGCACACGGATCAAATTGATTGCTACAGGCACATATCGTGCCTTTGCTTTGTATTGCTTTTCTCAAGATTCGATACAAGAGACACTCTCTGGTGCTGCGTATATATACACGCATTGCCCAACTTGTACCAATACGACTAGGACTCCTTACTAGACTAGAACTCACGTAACTAGGAAAGCTAAAGTATGGAAATAACCAACCGGCCTCAATCGGAACCGGACAATTTTGATTATTCCTAACAGGCCAGCGCTAATTACATTGATCAGTTAGATTGATACGGCTATTAAACAGAGTACTCCCGCCAAGCGGATGAATTAGTAGATGATTTAGGATAACTGTCGCACGATCTGAACTCAACGTATGGCCGGCCTTTCCGTAAGCCTAGAAAACGGTCAAACTCTCAAACAATTTGTTTCCCCTACCAACACGAGATCATCGATCGCTGCCGCCGCCGCCCGCCCGTGCTATGGCACCATCGTCCATGTCTCTTGGCGTCGCTCAACCTCTAGTGATATTCTTCTCCTTGTCGGCATCAAAATCTAGAACTCGTCAGCGTATGGAAGACTGTCTTACACCTACTTTGATGCAGCAATATCTAACACATTAGACAGTAACTATAAGAGTACATGCTGAGATAAGAGTGCAGAACCAAATAATCTTTTCTTTAGTTTAGCTATACTTCTCAATACTATAAAACATGAAGAGAAGAAAACAATAACTTAACATATTGTATTATGTGAGCCACTCCCTTCAAGTTGGGACCTTGTGCACTGAAAATTCAGAACTTAGATTTAAAGCTTCCTTCTTGAAGTTTTGGACCAGATACCGACACCTCTAGCTGACAAAGAACACAGAAAGCTCTCTAGCCCACTCTTGCATTGGGTAGCACATTGTTGGCATTGATCACTTCCAGCTGAGAGTATCCTTTCTTGACAGACGACTGGAAAGTGGCGAATGCATTCTCCAGTTCCTTGGACCTGGTTTGTGAGGCATTCTCCATCCGCTGCGGCTACTGCATGATCTCGGGAGTTAACACATCGGTCTTGGTGGCGATCCCTCGCCTCGAGATCATGCAACCTCTAGTGGCCACGTAAGTTGGGGCAGAGAACATGGACCTATCGCCAAGGATCTTGGAGGAGACCCTAGAGATTATGTATTATATTTATACTAAGCATTTTTACTTGTGAGCATTACATCTTCATTATTATATTTTCTAGCATGCTTCATGACACAAAGTTACATAAGAAGTCTCAGAATCTTAACATACTTTTTTTCCAATTTAAACAATATTTGCCTATCTTTGCAAGAACTCTTCTATGAAACTAAATCATATTTTTGCAGTCGATTAGGTTAGGTATTCTTAATAATATTTCATAATCTTTAGAAGTATTATTGACAATATAATTGTATTTCATGTATTAATATGTGTCTTAGATTTTTGTTCTTGCCTATCTAGCTACTTTCTGACCATTTTAGTATCCTCAAATATCTTGGTAGATAACTATCAAGTTATATGTGCAATAAATATCAAATATCTTCACTTATTTATGTACCGTGTGATTGTCTATCTAGTGCAAGAATATTTTAGAACTTCAAAATTAACGGGTTGTAGTGTCCCCCTGCCATTTTGCATTGCTCATTTCATGGGGTTTTCATGCAAAAATATGCCTTTATATCTAGGGTTCAATGACGTAAGTTCTAAAAAAGCTACGTTGTCAAGATGCGTGATCCCCTTCAGTTCGTGGGTTCCCCTTGTTTTGCATACCAAAGAAAAAAGGCACGACATGATATAGGGAAATGCCTTGTCGATTTGTACTCTTAGAGAGAAAAGAGGAGTAAAACAATGGAAAATTAAACTAACGGATGGTAGTGTTCATGTAAATGTAAATGCATGACGAGCAAGTGAGCTAAGTACATCTTGCTCGTAAATGTATATGAGAAACAAGTGATCTCCCTGTTAAATTAGAAATATTGTTGTTCAACATATGAAATATAATAATTCCCATACAAGATTCTAGTGATAGTTTATATGCAACAATGTGACCAAGGGAAGTCGATACACTAAGAGTGCGTTTGGTAGCCTGTTCCACCCCACCATACCCGTGTAAGTTGAGACAAGATGAACAGAGATGTTGTTTGGTAGCCTGTATCAGTCGAGATAATCTGAGCTCATATGTTGTTTGGTAGCCTGTTTCTGAATTGTTTCTGAATTGGACGTGGTCAAATGACCCCAATGACCCAAAGCAAATCCTTGGTAAATTAGTGAAAACTAGTGATCATTTGTACAAAATGACACCGATGAAAGAAATATGACCCCGGTCCTCTTCTCGGCTGGTTTCGCCCCTGGTTACATTCTTTGTGAGTTGGTGAGAACATCACCGCAAGTCAGAAGTGTAAAAATGTACTTATTATGTAATTGTGTAATGATTTCAACATAAACACATTGTTAAACAAAGTTTGCACAACATACATATCAATTCTACGGCCCATATCAATAAATAAAATAATGGCAGTGTGATGGACTATCTTTGCCGGTCAAATGGCGCTGCTGGAGTGGAGATGCAGACCGGCCGGAGTGTAGGTGTGGACGAGCTGCAGACTGGCCGGAGTGGATGTGAGGAGGCGCTGCAAATGAGCAACGCTGCCCCCGGGCTATTGCCGATCCGCTACTCTGACGATGCTGCTACCCTCGAAGCAAATCAAGCGGAACCGGCAGAGAAAGTTGGTTGCTCCATGGCGGCGGCATCGGGATTCGTGGATCGCCCAGGTCGAGATGAGAAGCTCGATTCTCACTTGTCTAGTGGACATGGCTGAGAGCCCTTTTTTGCATTAGGTGGGTATGGCTGAGAGGACAAACCCAGGCTACCAAACAAAAATTGGTTGAGGTGGGATTTTTAGGGTTGGCACAGGCTACCAAACACACCCTAAAATTGGTTAAGGTGGGATTTTTAGGGATGACACATGCTATCAAACACACCCTAAAAGAACTTACATTTTGGTTTTGCAACTCCAACACCCCGAAAACTGCTCTTTTTGCAACTCGAAGGAAGAAAATGCCCAACACCTTTTTATGGGATGTGCGATCGTCAATATCATATGAGGCCATTTGCTGACTTGGGTTAATCTACAGAATGTTGCCCCAGCCGCACAAAAAAAAACTCAAGGACTGGTGGGTTCAGGCACGTAGAGTGGCCAGGGGCATGAATAAGAAGAAATTGGACTCTATGGTTGTGTTGGTCGCATGGGAAGTTTGGCGAGGGAGAAATAGGAGGGTTTCCGATAAAATCTTCAAACCCACTATTCTCCTCATAGATCACATTAAGAACGAGGCAATGCAGTGGGCTGTAGCTAGTGCGGGGGGAGCTCGTTCTACATGACACCTAGGGCCAGCCTGGGCTTTCTACTGCCTACAAAGATGTGCTAGCTGATCTCTTTTTCCTGGTCGTTTTTGTAGCGGAGGTCGTTTTTATCTTCTTGTTTTTCTTGGCCTAGTGCCACCTCTGTAAGACTTTGGTCATTTCTTTGGCCTTTCTCTCCTATCTATATTAATAGATGCAGTTCTCCTGCATGGTTCTAAAAATAAGACTAATAGTTACAATATGGTTAGCCAAAAAAGATTGATCTCCAAAACAGGTCTTTTTGAAATCTACAATAAAACTGAGAATAATCAAAGAAGCCTGGAGTGAGGTTGCAAGTAATTTTACTTGTTTGGACATACATAAGTTCTCACAAACACCGCTCAAAGTACCCAAATGACTCCTAATTCCTAAAAACATCCATCGTCTTAATTTATTGTAGAAATGAGTAAAGCTAAACAGCATTACATTCATCCAACGGCATAGCAAAACATCTGTTCATACTTTCAAGATAAATACTGAAAAGAATCTGGTTTGAGTTTCCTTCTTCTTGGTCAAGCACCTTCAATTTGTGGGTTCCCCTTGCTGCACACCAAAGAGGAAGGCCACGGCATGATGTAGGGATATGACTTCTCGATTTCGTACTCGTAGAGAGAAAAGATCTTCTTCAGTTCTGCAGTCTCCAGGCAGAAGGAGAAGAAGTTGCAAAGAGGAACTGTGTTGGGTTCATGGACGGCCATCAAGTGCAAGTGCAGGAAGCCCCGGTGAACCGCCACGAGCTTCAGCACAGGGATTTCATGGAATACAACTTCCTTGTCCAGCATCCATTTCTCGACACCATCGCCATCGGCTCTCCGCACCCATACAGCAACCCTGAGCTTGTGATCCATCACACAAACCATGCAGACCTCCTCATCCATGGTCTCCCCAACCACAAACGGTTGCTGGCCGACCGTGGTCGGCGGCAGCTCCATGGAAGAGAACTGCAGCGTCGCGGTGTCGAGCACGATGATGACGTAGTCGTCTTTTATCCAGTAGATGCGGCCATTCACCAGCTTGCCTCTCGTACGTGGGAGGCAGTGCTGGTCGTCGGCCGGACGGACCCTGTTGATCGCCGCATCCTCTGCCCACGGTGAGACCTGCCAATCCCCGGCGTCCGGCGAGAAGACGATGGCACGCACATGCAAGCCGTCCTCATGGACGCATACAATGCGGAAGGACGACCCGTGGCGTTCTTGAGCTCGCGGACAGCCTCCGGCAGCGAGGGAATCCGGTGCGGCGCCCCGGCGAGCAGGTTGTAGGCAGCGAGCGTGTTGTTCTCCCAGTTGACGAGGAGAAGGTACCCGTCGCGGCAGTCGTCGATGTCCCAGAAGCCTTTTGTTGTCGGGGACGCGGGTGAGGAAGAAATCGGAGCCGCGGACGACGGCCACGTAGTCTGGGTCGGCGCGGCCGCGGAGGGGCGCGAAGGACGGGATGTCCCCGTCGCGGTGTTTGACGAAGAGGCCGATGAAGGGCGGCGGGTGGAGCTCGCGGAACCTGGGGCGGAAGGTGGGGGACGAGCGGACGGCGTGGAGGAAGGTGCGGCAGGCGAAGGCTGCGCGGACGAGGGCCGGGAGCGAGGGGAGGCGGACGAAGATCTCGAGGAGGAGGTCTTCGCCGATGGTGAAGATGGTGGTAGTGGGAGCAGGTGGAGGGGATTCCGCCGCCGGCGGCGGCGGAGGTCATGGCTCGATGAAGATTGCGACGGATTCGCCCGAACAAAGACTTCTTTTTTGTTACGGAAGAGACGATGCATTCACTGGCGGGCCGAGTTGTGGTCAAACTCCGAGGTATTTTCTCTCTTGTCTTTGCACAATTTCTCTTTCCTGATATTTACTTTACTGGTCTTTATTTCATTTTTTTTCGCGCACCATAGACAAAACCAAAAATTCATTACACTTTTTTCTTTACAATACTTGTTAGTACTTGGTTTTGCTAAGAACTAGTAATATGCCCGTGCGTTGCAACGGGTAAGAAAAAATTTGTGGTGTGAAGGCTTAGAAAGTAAGCTCTTAGTAATATGTCCACATGTGTCGCAAAACCAGTTAATTTCATGTTTCCTTCACACGTCCACAACAAGACTTTACGGTGTATCATCGCCACCTCACCACACTTTGTGAAGGCATTCACCTCCCTCCAAGATCAGGGAGCAGAGGAAGCAAAGGAAGAAGGATTGGATAGAAACCAAGATGTAGGCGCGGCACTTATTCGATCATCCGCTCCAACACCGGCAATAGCGACCCTAAATCGTCCATAGACGAACTCTAACCAAATTACAAGCATAACATGCAAATTTCATAAATCGGTCACACATCAAGATACATAAACTTGGATAACATCAGTGAGGACATCTTATAAGCAGCATTTTGCTCACCGGCTATCTAACCTTCACCATGACATAACATATATTCTGAATGGGAAATATTACAAAATGCATTCTAGTGAGGACATCTTATAAGCGGCATTTGCTTCAAATGCTAATATTTCCTTAGCATATACGACTCAGAGAAATGCACAAATCTTTGCACAAGATTATTCCTTTCCCTTTGTGATTGAAATCTCTTTGCGTGAGTCGAGATTCCTAATGTGACGACATTCCGACCTCTCTTCATGCTTCTATCACTGCCGCTTTTCATTGCTGCCTCCAGCACGCTGGTGGGCTCGACGATGAAGATAGTTGAGCACTTACATCCAAAACCCTCATGAAAGAGCCCCGCTCCGTGCTTTCTGAACCTCTTCTCTATGGGGCCATGGAGCTAGTGGTCAAGATTGTAGTAATAACCTTGAATATTTTGAGTACTTTGGATCAGCTCCATTCCTGCAAACAGACATAACATGACTTTGGAAAAACGGATGTTCATTTTTACGCACTTTAACTGAATTGTTAGAACATTTCTAAAATGGTTCAAAAAGGATATTTATAAACTACATATATTTTTATTTCCCCGCTTGTTTACAATTGGTTTTGGTTATTCTCAAGGTTCCAAAAAAATATAATGCATAGTTGTAATGCATATGAGACTTGTAGCAACATCTCTTGCGACCAGAAAGCTACAATTAATGTTTTCAAGAAATATGCATATATCAGTAGGATAGAATGATAATTTACTTGAACCTAGACTGAATATATGAGTTGTGAACATAGATTTATTCTACAGCAACAACCAATAGCCCTACATAATTACTCCAGTGGCATGATCTAAAACCTACATATGACTATCAACAAAATGAAGAGAGTAGTTTACAACTTTGTCGTGGCCTTCTCTAGCTAGCAGCTCACTTATGCAAACTGCAAGATATATACCAGCAAACATATTCATACACCTTTTGTGTTATGAAGTAACTATTATAGAAGTGTTTACAATAACATATCTAAAAGCAGGATATTTTAGACTTCAATCCATGTTATTTCAATCGACAGACTATAGTTTTCAGTTGTCCCTCGATACCCGTTTCTCACTTGGTGATAAACTGAGTTTTTTCATGGTTCAACACTCACAGGCCCAGACTTTCCAGTAAAATTCATGTCATGCCTGGACACTCATCAAAGATTCAGTACAAACATGGACCTATTTCAGAACATACTACCTATCTGAACTCATGCCGTGTAATTTTTTAGGACTGCATTCGATTTGGATTATGATATTTCTTCAGCACGTTGCATACTCTGAAAGTTGATGAATAGCAGACGAACCTGGAGAAACTTAGATGACAACATGCTTTTGGTGATCTGCAAAAAGTTAAGATTCAGTTCTTGAATGCACTCTGAGGGATAAGTTACCGGTCATCTCTTTGTAGTCCCAGTCATTTTACATTGCACGCTAGAAGTGAAGAACACTCATTAATATTGTTTAGAAATATGGGCTTTCAAGCTTTGATAATATAAATAAATACCATATCTTTATGATTACAAGCCCATTGATATGCTTCCACATTTGTAAGTGCACAGTATGGCAAGCGCTGTAGGGTTCCTGAATTGAAAGGAGACCTAACTTTAAATTAGACTATCAGTATTGGAAAGAGGCTAACCAGTCCACTACAAAAATTTGCAATATAACAACTGCTAGCTCCCATAGAGAAGATCAATTTGATTCGACATACAGTTACAATATTGAAGAAAGTGAATTTTATAACATAGCCAATACGTTCAATCTAAAAACCAGTTGTTTCACATTCTATGGGCATGCTTGTTAATCATTACCTCATTTTTTTTTCATAGCACAGCATCATACTTGGCAACCAGTATCTCCACAAGATGATAATCACTGCTCAAATGCACGGATGGACAAAACAAAGCAAGTCATGCTTGAAAATAACATGTGAAGCAATGAACTTTCCTCGAAAGGGAAGAGAAACTATTATGGCCCTTATCTAGGACCCCTTAAGTTTCATTTAGCACTCCTGTGAATGAAAAGAAGTTACCATTAACAGATAATTTGTTAATGCACCACAGAGCATGATTAACTTCCTAATTATTTAAATTTCAAGAAAGAATCTTAACTCCTCATAGAAAGCCTTATAGCGCTCCAGTGGACCTATACACTATGCTACCGTGTCGATAATGCTAAAAAAATGCCATTTATATATGAAGAAGACTCGGACATGTTTTGTCAATAAATGAAGAATGCAAGAGGTGGGCACTAATGGTCGGAGTAGGCATGCCCACATAGCTTGATGTCACCTGCAAATGTCCCATTAAAACCAAACATGAACAATATATAAGATTTACCTATGGAAAGTTAATGGAAAAGAAATTGCTCATGAATGTGACAGTCCAAAACTGCAAGAGAACTAATAAAAGATTTGAAAGCACCCCTTTTCTGAATCTCATGTGTCATAATGTTACACGTTCTAATTGACCAATATTTAGAGACTACTGAAACTCCTAAGCTCATGTGCCAAGCTAAACTGTACATGGTTTATTCTTATTTTTTTGTATGAATTACGGTCAATGTGCTCCTGACCCCTAAATAGTAACACTATGCAAAGTAGTACAACCTGATTCTATGAAATCATCATGTTGAGAGTTCAAAAACAAAAAAAGATAGGAGGTGTAATCAGGCTCAGTTCATAAACATGTTTCTACTTTTGAGTAGTTTTGACAGTAACATATCTACTGGCATATGACATGCAGGCTGCCAGAGACCTACAAAAATGATGCAGGAGCCTACAAAGTTGACTAATTCGTTAAGTAATTCTAAATCACGATTTGCAAATCGAACATAGCTCATGGCCAATCGTTCCAAAGAAATAGTAATGCATTGTAGGTTATTATCAGCAAAGCATGTGCATGCTAACTATGTTCACCGCCTGCAAATTCAATACTATGTGTTTGTTCTTCAATCTGCTTCCATGTGTGCTTATTATCAGCAAAGCACTCTTACTACTGTTTCAGTAAACAACACCTACACATTGGATGACCATATCTAAACCAGTAGAAGTTTCAGTCAGCTGACACGAACTACTATATTTCCAACAACAACAAAAATAGCAGGTTCTAGTGGAGAAAGTGCATCATAACCATGGAAGAAAATCTGGGAATGGAAATATAATACTAAAGCATACCTCATTGATTGCAGTTTAGGAACCTGGTAACAGTTAGCAATGTGGATGGTTCATACGCGCATGAAAACGACGTGCAGCGTGCCGCAAGAGGCTACCAGCGACCGACGGAGTGGACAGTGGTAACCTCTCTACCTCTGCTCCATGCCTCCATCCCCGTCCATCTCAAGCGGCCAGATCCGGTGCTGTCGCTGCTCCGATAGTGTGGCGGTGAAGAGCAGGTAGCCCTAATGTGACGGCCGGCATCACGTCTCCGCTCCCAATCTTGCCCACGGGAAGAGGGATTCACGGGCATGGAGGAAAGAAAGGGACACGAGTGTGGAAGCTAGCGCTGTATATTACAACCACGGTGACCTGACAAGACGAGCCTGGCGGCGGCGGCCCCGAAAGCCAGCCGCTGGCGAAGTAGATCGAGCCGGCAGTCGCAGCCTCGGGAAGCCAGGATCTTCACTGCATCCTCGATGCTGTTTGCAAAGTAGGTCGAGCCAGCGGCGTCAAATCGTTGGGTCACTCGCGTTAGTGACCCCTGGGCTCGCCGGCGGGAGGTCACGAAGGGGAATCACTCGGCGTCTGAATCGGAGGACGTTGAATCGCTAGCTGCTGGCGAGATTGAAGGAAGGGAGAGGGGGTGGGCGGCGCTGAATGCGCTGAATGATGGCGTCATAATCGAGGCGTTTCTTCTTTCAAAATCGGTGCTGAATTGTTACGTGAGAAAATCGGAGGTGGGGTGGTGTGGCGGAGGGCTCGACGAAAGAGCTGGGCAGAAGGAGGAACAAAACTTTTATTTTAGATAGGAGAGAAATGGGAGACAACACTAAGCTTTGTGATTATACAAGTACCCAAATGCTAGTTTTGTACACGATCCCTTAACAACTGGTTAAAATAGTAGCGTCCCCGATATAGCCTAAACTGGATTAAAATTATTTTTTAAGGATCAATTTTCTACTATATGTAACGGGCAGAAAGTTTGACGGTTTAGATGATTCTTCTCTTACATGAAATTGATCCATTTCTCATCAAGTGGTATATCCATTACCAAGGGCTTCGTTTAGAATGCAGATCCCTGGCACCCGAGCACCAATGAACCCTATAGCATCTTTTTCTAAAATTTTGAAATTTTAATTCGAAAAACATTCCCAAAAATATTCTTATGGCACCCGAGCTACAATGTTTCTGTTGAAAACTGATTTGTCAGACAGCCTGGATATTTAAAAATTGAGCAAACCCATCCTAATGTTTTACTAAAGAAATCTTTTTTTACAAGAATGTTTTTCAACAAAGATATAGAGATGTTATATCTACAACAGAGAACTTCTTTATAAAAGGTTTTGTTCTCAACAAAGATATTAAGGTGTTAAACCTTCATGACAAAACTTCTTTGAAAACTAAGCCTAGTCTAGAGCTATCCCTGTTTTACTCAGTCGTAAAAGCATTTATTTTCCTTGATCAACCCATGGGGTGGCTTGCGAGTGCATCAAATGTAATCATAATGGTTTTATCCCTGGCTATTGGCTTGGCCAGACTATCAAGAGGAGGAATAAGTCGAGGAGGAGAAGTACGTCGACTACTTCGCGAACTAGGTCGTCTCCCAGTCAGTTGCTTGTAGGGTCGTCAAGGCATGACTTGGGCCCCCTGCATTTGTTATGTTTCTGCTGCTATGTTTTAGTGCCCTGCGTGGCCATGTGACCTATTTTGTGTAAGACTCTAAGATTCAGTTGTATCGATCATGTGATCGTGATTCGTTCTGCATAACGGGTATTTCGGGCAACTAGTCCGGGGTTTGCACATGCTTGGTATCAGAACCATCCCAACTATAGGAGACCTTAGTTAGTACGGGCGTTGACAAGAAAACAAATTTATTTTCGAAACAAAAAGGGAGATGTCTAAATGTTGAAATATTGCTTACATCTTCTCCCCTTTCGGTTTCAAAACATTAGTTGCATTGAATTAAAAGTTTTCGCTTATTCTCGCAAAAAAAGGTTGCGCTTATGCTTAAAAAAAAACACATTGTGACTCTAACTTAATCTGTACTTAAAATTTTGTGTATATGTCGGTCGGCTTCACCGAGTCCCTTTTGTTGGGTGCCGAGCCGAACCCTGGAGTTCTGCTTGTGTTTGAGACTACTCTTGTTGCCCTGACCACCCTCTTCCCGAGTTGTAGGGGCGCAGAGTTAGCCCACACTCGAGCATTGACCAGTCTTGGCTCTTGGTGTGCCCTCTTCGGGCCCCCCTCGTGCCACCTGAGGCCAACGTGCTGACTCGGAGTCAGGGACTGCTCTTGGGAGATCGGGCTGGGGCGAGCTATGCAGGAGGCTATAGGCCGTCTTGTTCACTACCACAATGCAGAGTTGGAGGGCACACCTTTCAATTTCTTTGGGGGGCATCCCCTCCCGACCCACGAGCACCCTGACTCCATGTATTACTTGGAGGACATGGACCGTCTGTTGCACCACACCCAGGCGCAGCTTTGCCACGCTAGCATGGACGACGACTTCAAGGTCCTACAGTTAGCCGACACCCAAGGAGAGCTGACCGATGTACAGGAGGAGTTGCAGACTTCCCATGCTCAGCTGCAGGCGGCCAAGAAGTAGATGGAGGCGTCCGAAAAGATCGAAGCTGTTGGTTTTTGATTGCTGATTGTATTGATCTGTTGTTTGCTGCGCTGGCGCGTGGGATTGATTAATTCCCAACTATCCAACATTGTTGTTTTCGGCTCACCGTGAAAGATTGGGCCTAAAACCCTTTCGATCACGTTTATACTTATCATCTTGGTGGTATCATCGGGGGCTATTGTCGTGCATATAGGACACGGATACTCGAATGGAGGATGAACTGGTCCATCATGGGGGTGGCCCAACGGAGCGACTCGACAGTTAGAGTTAGACTAGACAGCTTGCCGATTTGTAATACAGATGAGAATAGCTTGTATGTATCTAACTAGGATTTTACGTGTAAGCCAACCTCTTCCGTCTATAAATGGAGGGGGAAGACAGCCCAAGAGGGCCAAGACGCTCAACACTCGATTTACACAAAGAGAGGAGTTGCCTCATATAGCTACTTGCACCATGAGCATATAGAAGAATACCTAGCAACAAACAATACATATAGATATTATCAAACGATGTTTCTCAGGTCCCAAAGTTGTATAACGACGACCCCACGTATTATCATCGTGACTTCGTGAGATGATACCGTTGATCGATTTTATCAGCACAAAGGGGAAGGTGGCGATGCGGTGACTGGTGAGTCGACCAGCGAGGGGCTTCCCATATTGTGTCCGAAAGGAGTTGGGCCAGTCGATGGTGGAAAAAGAAGTGGAGTCGGAGACGGGCTCTCCACCTCCTTCCGTTATATACCCCTCGGCTGCTGCGTTCTTACAACATGGAAATCGATCGACCAAGCTTCTCCTCTCTTGGACTAGGAGCTTGGCTACCTAAGTCGAATTTTTGAACACCACAATCCCTATGTATCACTCCCTCACCTACCAACCCCCTAATGTAATCACATTTGTAATTGGAGGTGACACTTATTAATATATAAAAATCAACTGTAGGTTTTTTTACTACGGTAAAGGTGTTCAAAAAAAAAATAGCTGGTTAGTGTATGCATTGCATTTATTGAGCCATGATGCATGCGTGGCATTTATTGAGCATGTTGTCAGCAGGTGGGGACGGTGTCTTTTATACGATGGAAATACAAAACTAGTCTATAAAAATACACCATATTAAAAGGCCTGTGCTTAGCTGGAGCAACCATGAACGTGGGTGACCATGTGAAGTCAATGGTGAGATTCCAGGGGTGGGCGTCGCCGGGTGCTACTTCGCATTTTCGGCAGTTCTATACGCTGCAGAAGTTGGATTTCCTGCTCTCACCCGGTAACCACGTGGTGCTTTTCCCCTCCTTCTCCTTCCTTCCTCTCCTTGAGAGTCAGCCGCCAGGAGTGCCCAGATCCGGCCGCTCTCGCCGCCGGCGTTCTTGCTGGTTAGTGCACAGATGCTCTAGGGTGCCGGCCCGTCTTGTACAGCAGTAGTTTAGGCAGTAGTTTAGGTTGGTTTTCCTCCGGCGAGAGTGGTCTGACATGGCGAATGACGTTATGCCGTCTTCTCTGCCCCCGAAGGAAAGTTGCTCCGGCGTGCTGGCGCGGCGTCGAGCACATCATTGATTTGCTCTCCGTCAAATCTCCAAGGTGGAGGAGTGGTGGAGGTGGCGAATCGATGATTTCCTTCTTCAATAACCGTCTTTGCATCCTTCTCCTGTGGATTGCTCTACTGCTCCTGGCCGGCCGAGGTGGTGTGGAGGAGAAGTGGAGGAGCTCACGGTGGAGGTTGGTGCTTTGCTACTGTGGGTTGCCGGTGTCGAGCTGCACCGGTGATGCGCCTTCCCGCTCTGGTGGTATCCGACCTCGGTCGTCGGTGCTACGGGCTGCGGCTACGGGCGGCAGTGGCTCCAATAAGACGAGGCTCAAGGTAGGGGATCTCCTCCTGTTCTGCTGTTTTGCTGCGATTTCTCTCCCTCTGGCCGGCCATGGTGGCGAGGGGTGAGGAGAGCGGATCTGGAGGTTCCTGCGGATGTCGTGCTGATTTCAGGAGGATTCTACCTCCCCATCTTCTAGCTGAAGGGCGGCTCTGCTGGTGTTCATCCCCGTCGGCCTCAGGTGCAAGCTGCTGTAGATGTGCGAGCCTTGCCATGCCGGCGACTTTTCTGGCCGAAGGGCGGCCATGTGTGGCCGAGCATGATGCTGGCCACTTTCTTCAACCTCCTGGCCTGGTGCCGTTCTGGAGGCCCTTTAGCTCGGCTGTCGTGGTCGTGAATCATGGCGCCCTCACCGTCCCAAGTGGTTTCGTCCCCGGCGACGGCGAGGTTGACATCGAGCTTCCCGAAGGACTTGATGGCGTTCCCAAATCTGTTGTAGAGGTCCTTCTTGCATATGGTCTTGGACCTGGTTGTAGTTCTCTTCTTTCTGTGGGTCCGGTTGTAATCCGCGTTGTATCCCTTGCCTATTTTTAATACAACGCCTTTTAATGTTCAAAAAAAAAAAAACCGGTAACCACACATACCACTTTTGTTTTCCCAGTATTTTTGCATTCCCTCTCGCCATTAACAACACCATCACAACACTAAGCCCGTAATGCCTTATATATTATCTCAAACTGCATTTGCATCCGAGCATGTGTAGTCTGAATATCTGAACTAACAAAGGAGCTCTGCTCGTCCGATAGCCATCCCCCACCTCATTATAAACCTCACAAAATGCACGTCCCCATTACATTTGCCTGTCCAAAACTTTAAAACACTTTAGGTCATCTGATGCTTACATGCTGAAACCAACTGGTTGACCCATATTTTTGTAAGCTAAAACGTGTGCGCACAAGAAAACTAAGAGCAAAATGCCTTCTTCCATTGGAGCCGTATATCATATAACCATAATTCTCTGGTTGTTTTCTTTGTAGGTAAGGGTTTTACATGACCCATCAAAGGACACTGGCTGTGTTGGATGTGTTTTAACAAGCAACATGGTAAGATTCTCTAGAACTGTAGATGGAACATGGAGCCGCGATTCATATGTAATTAAGTTGTCCCAGCTCATGTAAACTAATTATGCTTAACTTTGTCGGTCGCAACATCCATAACACCATGGAAGGTGCGCAACTGGATGCTGCCCAAATCCCAGGATTGATAACTGATTTTGTTCTCTCTCACACACACATGCAGTGTGTGTTAGCTTGACAAGTTAAGCATAATTAGTTCCACAATGGCTCATCCATTGGGAAAACATGAGCGTCGATGAGGCTACCTAGGAGGATGCTGCTTTCATTCAGGCGACATTTCCAACTTTCAAGCCTTGAAGGCTTGAGTTCAAGGGGAGGGCACTGTCAGGGTTCGACAATCACCCGATACTGAACAGTGACTACGACAAGGAGCTACGGCTCAGATGCGTTCCAGAGATCAGACGGCAGTAACCAGAGATCAGACGGCCGCCAACGGCCGCTGTGGTTTTACTACTTTACCCTTGTCTACGTTATGTAACGTTCCAGCTCACTGGACAAGACTGTAATCATGCTTGCGCTTGCCTTTCGATATAAAGGGCAAGTGGGGAGGTTGGGAGGATCAAGCAATGCAAAACCTAAACTTTATCTCTTGTTATCTACTTTTCTGCCTAGTTTAGATCTGAGCCCCGAGAGCTGCTTCTTCTTCCTCCTTCTTCCGCTGCAATTGGCGATTGATCGCCGTTAGAGGAGCTCTACCCCTGACACCATCGATGGTTGCCTGGCTACCAGCTAAAGCTTGGGCACTAGCAAATACGGCACTAGGCATCAGGAAATTGGGGGCCTCTGAAATTTGGGGGCCCTGTTCGGTCGATCGCTTCAAACATGGCCATCGACGGCATTGGGTGGCGGGGGGCGGCGAGCGAGGAGGCGAGGCGCAGCACGAGGGGCCCCGGGTGGGAGCCGCGGAGGCGGTGGAAGGCGGCCTCGGAGGCGGACATGAGCGTGGAGAGCAGCGCGTCGAACGCCGCCGGGTCGCCCCCCAACGGCGTACAGGAGGCGGCGGCATGGAATGGGGAGGAGAGGTCGCCATTAACAACACCATCACAACACGATGGAAATACAAAACTAGTACTATATAAAAATACACCATATTAAAAGGCTTGTGCTTAGCTGGAGCAATCATGAACGTGGGTGACCATGTGAAGTCAATGGTGAGATTCCAGGGGTGGGCTTCGCCGGGTGCTACTTCGCATTTTCGGCAGTTCTATACGCCGCAGAAGTTGGATTTCCTGCTCTCATGTATAGAATTTTCTCTTTTTCATTTGCTTAGGATCTGAATACATGCAACAATAAGTAAATGAAGATTTCATTCAATCCACCGAGGCCTCCTCAGAATGGACTGAGAAAAGAGACAAGTTAGCTGTTGAAATGTGGAAATCCTGGAAAGAGAAAAGATGAGCCCTTTGATATATGCTAGTAGATGTTAGGTGTAGTTTCGTAAGTGCTTATTCTGCTACATATGTGTGCCACAACTGTATCCATTGCTATTTATGTTTTCTCTAATATGTCGTAGTACTTTATGAATCCTGTTGCTCGCTTTTGTGTTATGCTAGGAGAGGTTGATTAATGTATGGAAATTATATATATGCTCTTTGTGAGCAAATATATTATTTTACTGCCTGTGCCCCCATTTTATTGTTGTATTTATAAACTAGCAGAATGCCAAGTCAAAGAAGAGCAACTTGAGAACCAAAAAGAGAGGTAAGAGTACATGGACAGCTGAGGAGGAAAAGTTACTAATTGATATTCTCTATGAAATGAATGATTCATCTTGGAAGGTGGACACTGGTCACAAGTCTGGCTATCTTACATACATTGAGAAGGAAATGGCTAAAGTACTACCTCATGCTGATCTGAGAGCTGATCCCCATATTAAATCAAAAGTGAAGATTTTGAAGAAGCAACTTTCGTGTGTTCTAGAAATTATGCAATATGGCAGCGGTTTTGGATGGGATGACGAAAAGAAGATGGTAACTGGAGATAGTGACACATATATAGGTTGGGCAAAGGTATGAAATGCTATATTTCATATGCAAGGCAAGTTTAATTGTTTCATTATTTGGCCATTGCACTATAGTTTCTAATGGATTTTCATGCTCATTTTGTAGTCTCGTGGGGGAGCAGGTCCTCTGTTCATGAAACCTATGGTCAATTTTGGCAAGCTATTTGAGATTTATGCTAGTGATTTAGCTAAAGGAGGGAGTGCTAAAGGTCCTGGAGAAGAAGAGTTGATAGAAGGTGAACCAACCATTGATGCACAACCTTCTAGCCAGCCACCCGAGGAAAATTCTGCTCAACCACGTGAAAACACCAACCCATCTGGTGTTTCTAAGAATGGTCGTAAGAGAACATATCCCGATGATGATGCACTCGAGTCAGACCTTGTGAGTGTATCTAATACTATTGTCAAGTTCTTGGAAGCAGAGCAGGAGAATGCAAAAAATATGAATGGTTTACAAAAGGAATTTACGCATGAAGCTGAAGTCCATGAGCAGACATCGGTGAACAGAACAAGGTTACTTGATGTTCTGCAGAATCTGAAAGAGCTAGCTCACTATTGACGAAGTGGTCATGGCTATTCACGTCTTTGATGGAGCACGGCCATCGGTCACAGACCTGACCGCCAAGATCAAGGAGGAAGCAAGGCTTTGGGCCAAAGCTGGGGCAGCAGGGCTGCAAGACCTCATCCCCACCACCTGGGATGTTCATTGATTCCCCCTGTTTTAATCTTTCGTGTAAACCTCTATTAGAGGCATAAACAGCTGTAAAACTCTCTCTCTATTCAATGAAACGAAACGCAAAGTCTTTTTGCGTTTTCACTAAAAATATATACCTATATTCACGTCATTGGTCGTGCCGTTGGGCAGACTGAAATTTTCCTAAAAATGCGTAATGAGTTCAAAGTGGTGTTTGTTCGCCAAGAGCTCGAGGCGGCAAAACGATACATGCATGTTTGTAGTCAGATTTAAACTTTGAAACTGGTCGCCTTATTAGTTTTTATTTTCATACTCAACATTTATCTTTGAATGCTGAATCGATGGTATTATTGGAGATTATTTTCATCTATTTAATCATTTTGAGTGTATTGTTCTCCTGTTACGTCTCATTGAAATCTGCATGGGATTATACCGCTGATCAATTTGATGTATTTCTGTAGTATTTCTAGTACCTTCTGCTCCTCTGTATGTCCATATCAACATGTTTGCTTTCTATTATCTGAAAGACCTGATTTTCTTTCATCTGCAAATCCATATCTGCAGTTTCTTGCAGCATGTTCGTTCGTGTGTGATACTGTGATTAGTGTTTGCATTTTGATTTCATCGCCAGACTAGTTTGCAGGTATCAGTGGTCGAACCCATGAAGTGAACAATAAGAAATAGCTCCCTCTCAAATTCCACCAAACAAAGGAATGGGACTAAATATCTATCTCGCATGTCTAGTCCCCAACCAAACTCCCACGCCTCAACTCCCATTCCCCTTGCCCGGTTTAGCCAAACACGCTGCAAGTTGACTGCGGTGAATAATTGTCCCCGTTTTCCCATTCTCGGAGTTAAAAGCATAATAGACGTGAGCTTCCATTACTACAGACACAGGGAATGGGAGTTTAGGCTACAAAGAATGTTAGTATTCCTTTGATTGGTTGGAGGGAATGGGAATTAGTGAGGGAAGATTCATGTGTTAAATTCCCACTAATCTATTACCTGGGGGACGCTGGTAATTAAAACGGGGGATGGGGAAGAGGCGTTGGACTCCCATTCCACTTCCCTGCCATAGCCAAACAAGCTACAAGTACTATCAATCTACTAGTATTTTTCCACAAGAAACGAAACGTATGTGTGGTCAGCTGCGCGATTTTCCGGCTGGCAGCCTCTCCTGCTAACGAACGCGACGAATAGACGCGGAAGAACAACGCAAATCATAACGCAAAGATTATCGAAGTCAGAATAAAGTGAGCAAGTAATATGATCGAATCCCGGGACAAACCTGGACACGCCGTGGCCTTGTGGAGCATCGGGGAGCCCTGGAGCCGAGCCGGGGACGAAGAAGAGAGAGAAATCCCCTGTTTTGAGCGACTCGATCCGCGGAAAGGCCATGTGCTGGTCGCTGGGGTGCCCCATCTGGTCCTCATCGTCGTCGCCGCCGCTCGAGTCGGAGCCGAGCGAGTCGACTCGGCGCTGCGTGAGAGATAGGGTCGGGTGGGCCCCGTCGATGATGGCGTCGCGGAGGACGGCGGTGATGGCCGCCACCTGCTCGGGGTCCAGGAGGACGGCGGTGATGGCCGCCACCTGCTCGGGGTCCGGGAGGACAGGAACGGGCTGGGGCGAGTCCTCCTGGATCTGGCCGGCTCCCTCCGGATCGGGGGGCCGGTCCATGGATAACCATCTGGTGAGGACTCGCAGGTTGGTGCTGGGAGCCCGGACGATGGCGCCTCCGTGAAGAGCGAACGCGTTGTAGAAGGAGCTGCGGAAAGACTGCCTCGGACCCAGCGCCTGATCCTGATCCTCCTTGGGGGGAGGGATTGCAACCGCCATGCCGCCGCCGCCGTCGAGGGATGATCTGCGCTTGGAAGGGGGGAGGAGAGGGGGGGAAGCAGAGGTTTATCTGGCGAACTCTCTTGGTCTTGGAGTGTTGCTCCACTTGGCAGCGGTCGCCCACACTTGGCCGCCGCCGCTGCTGCTGCTCATGTCACCGCGACTTTCTTGTACAGTACTGTAGATAGCGACCATCCCCACGTGCACGTATGATCACGAAACACTGTTCCATCACTTGTTTTCAGCTTCTTCTATATCCTTGTAAGATTCTTCTTTTGGCATTCTTCCATCACTCCCCCCTTCGATGGTTCTATGAGACAAGTGGTTGGCGGAAAAGGCATTGTTTCTTTTTTTCTTTTCTTTTTGTGGGTGGGAAAAGGCATTGTTTCAACTTGGCGGCGGGAAGTCTTTTGCTCCTGCCTTTTTATGTGCACGTCATGTTCAGTCAATAGGAAAAAGTATAGGACAGCGCTGTGCGTCCCCCGGGGATCCGGGGCGAAAATCCTCCGGGTCCCCCTGCTCACACGTGTCCCCCTCCCTTTGCACCAAATCTCACATATCCCGCTTTTGCTTCCGATGCAGCAAAACGGTTCGATCGAAATAAAAGAATTGTACTGTTGAAGCAAAAAATTATTTTCCACCAAAAATCACGTACCAGATCCCGCTTTTGCTTCCGATGCAGCAAAACGATTCGATCGAAATAAAAAAATTGTACTATTGAAGCAAAAAATTATTTTACACCAAAAATCACGTACCAGATCCCGCTTTTGCTTCGATGCAGCAAAACGATTCGACCGAAATAAAAAAATTATACTATTGAAGCAAAAAATTATTTTCCACCAAAAATCACGTACCAGATCCCGCTTTTGCTTCGATGCAGCAAAACGATTCGACCGAAATAAAAAAATTATACTATTGAAGCAAAAAATTATTTTACACCAAAAATCACGTACCAGATCCCGCTTTTGCTTCGGTGCAGCAAAACGATTCGATCGAAATAAAAAATTTGTACTATTGAAGCAAAAAATTATTTTACACCAAAAATCACGTAAATGTTTTTATGAAGCAAAAACGGGTTGTTTCTGATAAGAATTTTGTACTATTGTAGCAAAAGTTCAATTTCCTCTCAAAACTCACAAAATATTTGTATGGAGCAAAAAAAAAAGTTTATTTGCAGCAATGTTTTTAGCATTTTTTTTGCTATTGTAGCAAAATGGTTCTACGGAGAAAAATGTTAAATAGCATCTCACGTAGCAAAAATTGTGCTATTTTCTTTTGCTAATGTAGCATCTCACGTAGGAATCGTGTAATGCAGCAATATTAACTTTAGAGACTTATGGAGCAAAATAATTATACTATTATAACAAAAATCACATAAATATAATAACAAACAAAATTTTATATTGCAACAAATCTGATGAGATCTCGCCGGAAACTCGTGTAGCAAAATTTCGTACAAATCTGATGATTTTTTTGCTTCAAACCAATTATGATATTATAGCAAAATAAACTATGACTATGAAGCAAATCCCTCAAAAGTGAACTCGCCGGAAGCAAAACAAATTGCTATTGTAGCAAACAAAATTAAGAACTATGAAGCAAATACCCAAAATCCTCTTCAACGAGTTCGTCGGAAGCAAAGAAAATGTGCTATTCTAGCAAACAAAATATGTCTAGGAAGCAAATCCCTTGCTAGCACGCCGCATCGGTTTCGATCGGCAGCAACGCCGCCCTGCCATGGGAGCAACACTGCCCTCCTTCGGCAGCAACGCCGCCGCCACATGGCAGCACCACCGTCGACCAACCGGAGACCGTCGCTCCCAATGGTAGCACCGCCGCCGAGAGCACCGCAACCTCCCGTGGTAGTTGCACAAGGAGGCACGAGGCGGGCGAGGGGAGGCGGCGGCGCTGCACAGGGAGGCTCGAGGCGGGCGAGGGGAGGCGGCAGCGCTGCACAGGGAAGCCATCTCCACGGCGCTGCACAGGGGAGTCGTTCTCGGCGGCGGAGGCGCGCACGCGCAGGCTGCGGGAGGAGGAGGCGGCAGGGGAGCCGCGGCGCGCGCGCGGCGATGGGGCCGCCGACAAGTGGCTGCTGCCGCTGGTCTCCGTCTCCTTTGTCTCGCTCATGCTCTTCCTCTCCGCGCTCTGGGGCTTCTCGGCCTCCTCCGCACTCTTCGCGTGCCTCCCGCCGCCCTCCTACGTGCCCCGCCCTCCTTCGCCTACCTCCTCTCTGGCAGCCGCGGGGACGGGAAGAGGCTCCTGCGCCTGCTCCTCATCGTCTACCACCCGAGGAACCAGTACCTGCTCCACCTCTCCGCCGACGCGCCAGGCTCCGAGCGCGCCGAGCTTGCCGCCGCCATCGCCCGTGCCACCCCCGCCGCCGCCGCCTTCGGGGACGTCCACGTCGTCGGCCGCCCCGCCGCGGGCACCCCCATGGACTCCTCCGGCCTCGCCGCCACCCTCCGCGTTGCTGGGGCTCGACGCCGAGTGGGACTGGTTCGTCCGCGGCGCCGGCGCGGGCCGTGATTGTGGACGCGAACGCGAGCCTGGACGAAGGAACAGAGAAAGGGGGGAAAAAATGAGACAGCGCAACGGAGGCGGAGGATCGCGAGGCCCCGATCCCCCGGGTGATCGCAAACACGAACTTGTACTCATCGAGAGCGACACCAACCAAAATAGGCTCGAGGTTAAAAATCGAATGACTTATCCACCATGATCTGGAAGCTCGATCCAGCTATCACATGCTGCTCTTTTCCACTGTCCTGTTGAACAGAAAATATTTTATTTTCCAGTAAACCCGGCGTTTGTTGCTGATAGCATAGCATTCACACCTGTGGATACGTCAGCATGCGCGAAGCAACGACACGTCACTCCCACAAGATCGTGGGCCCGCACTGCAGGAGCTAGCTGCTTGTGACGTGGAGCTTTCAACGGACGTAAGCAACTTCCTTAGGGAGGAAGCTACCGAGTGGGCCTATCAGCGGGTCACACGTGGGCGACGCTGAATACCTCCTCCTTTAGTTTTTCTTATTAATTAATACTCCTAACTAATTAAGCGGGCTATCAATAGGCCACGACCATAACAGGTAAGCATAACGACAATTGTTTGACCCGAGTGGCCAACTACTACCAGACCGATTAGGGCTCATTTTTCAAAACAATTAAACAGGATTTTTGGATCAGTGCTATTTTAAAATCATTGGATGCTATTATGATCGTTTGATTTGTATCATTGGATGCTATAGCATTGAATCATTTGTACTACTTTAAAATCCAACTTTTTTTTTACCGGCTAAGATCTAACCTTCACTCCAACCTCTTTTAAATACGAAATCATGTGATATTAGAGTCTTATGTTAGGTAAGATAGAGCTTCTGTTTTTTCGAATAAGGTAAGATAGGACTTTAATCGATATCATTTATACATCACCACATCAGTGATTCGAATATAATACTGTCCTGTGTTAACGGACAAGCATTAGGGAAGCGACTAAGGCATTACTTTTTTTTGCGGGAAGACTAAATGGTAATCCACATACACAAGCATGAAATTCAGTCATAGTCGAGCTCTCTCTCTCGCTCCGCAGCCTCGCCGCTCCACTTGCTAGCAGTCAAAAGTCGTAGATCAAGATAAGAAGATCCACGGAAAAACATCAGCTTGTCTTGTTGCTCGACATCGCTTTGCGACGGTGACCCCTGAGGCCCTGACGCCACTGCTGATTATTTTCCTGAAAATTCTAGATTTCTTCTCACCGTCCTTCTCTACGACCGCGAGTCCGCGACCAACGGTTCCTACGACCGTTGCTTTCAGTGCCGTAAGCAGCATGCAGCCAGCAGATGCTGCGTCGGATTGATGTGGTTGAGGCTACCTTCCAAGCTTCCATCTCTTGGCAATTTTTCTCTAGACTGTTTCTGATCTCGTGTTGTGGTTTGCCACCCCCGTACTTAAACTAAGGAAATGAATTTCTTAGAAATTTCATGAACGTGGGTGACCATGTGAAGTCAATGGTGAGATTCCAGGGGTGGGCTTCGCCGGGTGCTACTTCGCATTTTCGGCAGTTCTATACGCCGCAGAAGTTGGATTTCCTGCTCTCACCCGGTAACCACACATACCACTTTTGTTTTTCCAGTATTTTCGCATTCCCTCTCGCCATTAACAACACCATCACAACACTAAGCCCGTAATGCCTTATATATTATCTCAAACTGCATTTGCATCCGAGCATGTGTAGTCTGAATATCTGAACTAACAAAGGAGCTCTGCTCGTCCGATAGCCATCCCCCACCTCATTATAAACCTCACAAAATGCACGTCCCCATTACATTTGCCTGTCCAAAACTTTAAAACACTTTAGGTCATCTGATGCTTACATGCTGAAACCAACTGGTTGACCCATATTTTTGTAAGCTAAAACATGTGCGCACAAGAAAACTAAGAGCAAAATGCCTTCTTCCATTGGAGCCGTATATCATATAACCATAATTCTCTGGTTGTTTTCTTTGTAGGTAAGGGTTTTACATGACCCATCAAAGGACACTGGCTGTGTTTTAACAAGCAACATGGTAAGATTCTCTAGAACTGTAGATGGAACATGGAGCCACGATTCTTATGTAATTAAGTTGTCCCAGCTCATGTAAACTAATTATGCTTAACTTTGTGCATCCATAACACCATCGAAGGTGCGTAACTGGATGCCGCCCAAATCCCAGGATTGGTAACTGATTTTGTTCTCTCTCACACACACATGCAGTGTGTGTTAGCTTGACAGGTATGGGTGCGCCTCGCTCGCGCCACGGCAGAACGTGGGTTCCCTGTCGCGTCTTTGTTCCCCTCCCTCCAACCCGACGTGGTTTCTCGGGTTTTTCCGGGCATAGCCTGACCTGCCAAACAGTTCAGTTTTTTTTTTTTTTTTTTTTTTTGAGATAAGCCAAACAGTTCAGTTAGCGGGTGTTTTCCGGTGTCCTGGAATTTACACGGAAAGACACGGCTGCCAAACGAGGCCTAAGGAGTAGTGCTAGTCGAGTCAAGTCGAGTCGGAGACGGGCCGAACCTGGGCTCATCGCTTCCCCTCCTCCTTGTCTGTTATATAATCCTCGTGCTGGTGCTTTTGAGTGCAAATCGACCAAGCGGAACCCTAGACTCAGCCGCAACGCCGCAGCCGGCTCCAGTTATCACCCTAGAACGAACCTGATGGCGCTGCGCTCTGTTTTGAGAAGGGTGCCGGCCCTCGGTCTCAGCTCGCCGGCGATGTGCCCGCCCCTCCGCGCGCTCTCCCCGGCTGGCTCTCGCCTTGTGTCCCACGCTGCTCCGGTAAGTGCCCTGCGTTGCTTTTTTCTTTTTTCAATTCGATTCATCTAATTTACAACTTGTCAGACAAATCAATCAACGCTGTAGTATAGCCTTAGATAAAATATTTATTCCATATTGTCTAGATACATCTTCTTTTTGACAAACTTGAGACACTTATTTGTGGACGGAGGGAGCAGTAGTTATAAAACAATTTCGCTATGGTCATCAGATTTAGCATACAACTCAATTTACTAGCCCATTAGTGTGCACATATGCATTCATTCACCTAGGGATGACCTTACACATGCCCTTCAATTCAATCAATTGTAGGGGGGTCAAACGGTTCAACCTAGACGTACGCTGGCTCAGCAACTGGAGTCGCAGCAGGCCGAGTACGAAAGGAAGTGGGCGGAGCTCCACAGCAAGGGGGTGGAGGATGAAAGGATCGCCACAGACAAGTTCAACAAGGTTATGGAGATGATACGCCAACAGGCGGCTTCGGGCGAAGCTTATTATTCTCAAGTTGAGAGGTAATTGTTGAGATGTTAGAATACATCTTTATGTCCTATTGTACATGGCATTCCTATTCTTATTCAGATTATTAGAAACAACTATTATTATTATTATTATTCAAGGCTCATCTAACCCAGTGTTCCCTTTGGTACGCAGGCGTTGCAATGAGGACATTTCAAGGCTTTTGAAAAATGTGGGGAAGACATGTACTATTCTTAACATTGCGTTCCCTGCCACCGCGCTGTTGGTGCTCATGCTCACCATGTAGTAGTAACTTGATGTACCTTTATGGGTCAACAAGGAGTAGCAGTACCCACTATGGTGCTGGAATTTATTGTGTATGTTCATTGCTTGTTAGGCCTTCTCTCTAATTCTAAGGGACACGTGACTTTTCATCATATACTGTATCTAGTGCATTTGTATGTCCGTTTCTATTCTCTCCTATCGAAAAGCAGTATCATCATATATTGTATCTAGATATGCCAAGCTACAAGTCATAGCCTGCTGGCCTGTACCAACGCAAAGCAGTATCATCAAAATCTATTCTCTCCTATCGAAAAAAATGAATTTCGTCCACTTCATCGCTTCCATTGTCCAGTCAATGAAGCAACCCCACATCTTCTTCCTCCCGTGCCGCCGCCGATCTCCTTCATGTACACCTACACCGCCGCCGCACGTCCGTAGCCCATTGTCCTTCATCCTCAACCCAACTCCCGATCTGATCCGTGTAGTGGCCATATGGCTAAAACATCGGTCTAACAGGAAAATCGTGTAGATAATTTGAGTGTTGAGTTAGTACTGATCATTTGTCACAAGTATATCTTGTTAAACCCAATAAAGACATGGTCAACTACTCCAAACACATATCTAACCCGGCAGGCGCTTTGCAATAAAAAGGATGAATCTCAAAACCAGAACATAGCATGCAGATCATAAAATAGGAACTGACGCACTATTCCAGGACCTCAAGTTTGTCTCATGACACTCGGTGCATGGAAATACAGAAAAAACAACATATCCATCCAAGCAGGCAGGGGAAACGATGTGATTTTCAGATCACAGGGGGAGACTGCATTATCCAGTCCTAGAGCATGACCTAAAATGTCCTAAAGCATGAAGCAAGGAGGGAGGGGAACAGTCGTTGGTACCTCTCTGGGCGAGGATGAAGACGAGGTATTGGTGGAGCTGCTGCCAGATGCGGGCCTGGTAGGAGCTAGGGGAGATGTGCGCCTACATATCTCATGCAGCCCCTCCTCCTGCGGCTACCATAGCACCGTCGCCGACAGGGAAGAAAGAGCGGAGGTAGGGCCAGCCTGTAACAGTGTCAACACCAACTAAATTCATTTTCACAAAGTACAGCTAGTCGTGTCATCACATAGAAAATCAGAAAAGCAGCTAGGAGCATCACAGCACAAGGTACAACACTACCACAGTGAAGGTCCGCTAGCCATGGTGTAACACAGGTCATGGGAGCCACAGATCAAAGGGGTAAACCAGTTGCTCATCGGGGAGGTCGTAGCCAAGGACGAGCGTCACAGCAAACGCTCTTGTGGCGCTGTCAGCTCATGACGTTCACTGGGACCGGTCGTTGACCGCGCACCATCATCATAGCTATGATGACCGCCTTCAGGTTGGTTTGGTGCTTGGCGAAGTTGACAGGGTTGATCATCGCTGCAGACAAGTTGAACATAGGGTCAAGTCACTTTAGAAGAAAGTATACTAGGAGCAGAACAATGTTGCCTAAACAGCTAGCTCTACACACAAAAATAAAGTAGCAAAACACAGCGATACAATATAGTTCTATCGTAATAAATATCATCTTCATGTCTTGACAGAAAACAGCTCAAATTTACCTACCCATGGAAACTTCATTGCATGGATACAGGAGAAAATTTTGGAAGTATAGGAGTAGAATTACATAGCCTACAGCAGCTCTACACACAACACCAAAGCAGCAAACACACACATGTATCAAATATTCCTGTCCTGGCAAGTGCAATACCTTCATGTCTTATAAAGTTATAAACATAAAATAGCTCAACTTTCTCTAGGCATGATACTTAAGACGTATACAAGGGAATTTTGAACCATGCAGTACTACCCTTAATTCTGAAACTAATCTCTAGTGATATATCATTAGTAAATCATCAAACGTATCATGGCTAATAATAGCCTCTAATTATGACGGTTGATCTAACTGATCAGATTTCAGAATTCAATGCACATCCCAAGGATGTTTATGTGTTCTTAACATTCAGTCAAACTAATCAACCCCGTCCATGACTACTCTCAAGTCTCAAGCTAGCACTCACATACCACGACTATACAAGTCTACATCCACACTGAAAATTTGGAAAGAAGTAGCCCGGATGAGTGATGACAATACTTAAGCCTTAGGTCAGTGTAAGGAAACTAGGAGTAGAACAATGCAGCCTGCAAACCTACAACAACAGCTCTACACACAACCATAAAGCAGTGAATACACAAAGCATGAGAAAGGCCGGAGATCAAAGGTGGATCCAAAGAATCACCTCATAGAATTGTAGACGAAGCCGAGCAGCACCGTCAATGCAGGTAGCAGCGCGGTCAACTTGCGGCCACAGCTAGGCCAAGAGCAGCCACACCACCGAAGCCCATGCCAGCAGCAGCAACAGCTTGGGGAAGAAGCCGGCATCGCAGCTCCAGGTTGCGCAGAGAGGGCGAGAGGCTCTCCGAGACCACTGCCGTGGGGCTCCAAGGGTTCATCACTGGCCTGCAAACAAATACACAAGCAAATGAGATCGAGAGTGTCAATATTGTACTACTGGTCTACTGCTCATGCTAGAATGCTGGTTCACATACATAAGAATTAATAACATAGATTGGCCAAGCAAAGGAACAGCTTGACAGATGAATATGACTAACGCTAAGGATTATCATCATCTGTACAGGTTGCGCCTGATGTGAGGCAGCGAGAGATTATATCTAGGAAGCATTATTATCTTATATCAATCGTTGGTAAAAAATGAGCAAAAAGTATACATTAGCAATATTTGAAAGATGCATCAAGGCTTTGACTTGCTGACTTTGTATATAAATTCTAGCTATTTAGAGTACACACAACAAATCTGAGCCTGCATTATATGCTAAATAACCAAAAAAAACAGAAACTGGACAGTAAATCACACGTTATTACCACAAGTTCACAAATATAATGTTTGATTGGTACTGTAATATGCCATCCAAGTCATAACAGGCAGTAGGTTTTCACGCGGAGCGCTTCCCAAAAATCTTATTCGCCCTCTCCCGTACAGGATCACAAGGGCGAGCGGTTCCGGAAACCTGCTGTCCCGTTCGCCGGTGCACGCCGGCGCTCGGGATGGAGTAGACTACGGTGGCGGCGCAAGGCACGAGTTTGGCAAAACCTAGATTGGTTTGGGTGTTTGCAGCGCACGCAGTGCAGGGCATTATATAGCGCAGGTCAGAGGAAAACCCTAACGGGTACGGAGTGGGGCAAGTCCACGTCGCACACGTATAGGTCGGTTGGTAGCCCACGATCCGGGAGTGACCCGAACCGACTAATCAAGACGCATCCGTCAAAACCCCTGTATTGCAAAAATAAAGCTCGGCTCGGCGAGATTCCTGCAACCCGCGGCGCGGCGCGGCGCGGCGCGTCGTGACGAGACGGGCGGGCGGGCGGTGCGTGCGTGCGTGCGGCGGCGGAGGAGGAGGAGCGCGTGAGAGAGCCTCATGTTCTCACAAGCTTACCAAGTAGCACAACACTCCATTATATAAGGTGGTGCCACTCCTCTCGAACTATCAACGTGGGACTAAACTTTAGCTCCCACACCACTCACATGTGAGCTGCCATTTTTCCATGGGCTTTAAGATTTCAGAATTGCTTACTTGGGCTTCCCACACATGGCCCAAATTCTAACAATCCCCCACCAGATCTCAAATCCCATTTAGAGATGTTTGCCAGACCTCGAGTCTTGTTTATATACCAGTGTTTCAGCAGAGAGTGTTAAGTTGAACTTCCGCCTAGAATCTTGAGCTACGTCTATCGGCAACTTGAACAATGGACGAATCTTGAATTACAAGTTTGGTGCTTCTAGATTTCACACAAAATCATAACTGGTACTTGGCTGCCAGTAGCCTACCCGCGGGTGTAGCATATGCGTCATACTACCTGGTCTCTTCATGAGTTTACTAGGGATCACCCAAATCTCATAGATTGCGACGTTTAATAATCTGACTCATATAGGTGTGTTCTTTCAAGAATGCTCTGTAGAACAACATCTTTGCTATGAATAGCCAACAGAAACACATTAAGGCATGCTGCCAACCTGCCATACAGATTTTGAGAGTTCTGCATCATAGAGAGGGTTAGGTAACAACTCTCCTCTGTTACACCACAAGCTTGTTTTTCCCAGGTCCTAATTCACGGGATCTCCGATCACATAGGTTGGGTTACCACTATGGAGTAACGCTTATGGGTCTCAACCCCATCTCCCTCGATGCACTTTCTATCACATTACGTGATAGTCCCTTCGTAAAGGGATCTGTCAGGTTTTTGTCTGTTTGAATATACGAAACAGATATTACTCCGGAGTTTCTCAATTTCCTGACAGACTTCAAACGTCTTTTAACGTGACTTGATGACTTCACGTTATCCTTAGCACTGTTCACTTTGACAATAACCGTTTGGTTGGCATAGTTCATAAAGATAGCCTGTAATGGTTGCTCAACCACCGGCAAGTCCATCAAGAGCTCACGCAGCCATTCTGCCTCAACAGAAGCTGTATCTAAAGCAGTAAGTTCTGCTTACATGGTTGACCTCGTCAATATGGTCTGTTTGCAAGACCTCCATGATACTGCGCCACCTCCAAGAATAAACGCGTATCCACTGGTGGCGTAGAGCTCATCAATATCTGAGATCCAGTTCGAATCACAATATCCCTCAAGCACAGCAGGGTGCCCTGAATAGTGAATCCCATAGCTCATTGTACCGTTCAGATAGCGCATGACCCTTTCAAGTGCATGCCAATGATCAGTACCCGGGTTAGACATGAAACTGCTCAATTTGCTCACAGCAAAAGAGATATCAGGTCTCGTCGCGCTCGCAAGGTACATGAGTGAACCGACCACTTGAGAGTATCTTAATTGATCTCTCGTCTCTTTCTTGTTCTTTCTGAGTGTCACACTGGGATCATATGGTGTTGGAGAAGGCTTGCTGTCTGTAAAGCCGAATCGGCTCAAGACCTTCTCAACATAGTGTGATTGCGTTAACGTAATCCCACTCTCATCCCTAATAAGCTTGATTTTCAGAATCATATCAGCTTGTCCCAGATCTTTCATATCAAAGCTCTTTGACAGGAAAGACTACCGAAAATTAGTATGTCGTCAACATACAAGCATAATATGACACTATCGCCCCCACCATGGCGATAATAAACACACCTATCAGCCTCATTAATGGCAAAGTCCGCAGAAGTTAAAGTTCTGTCAAACTTCTCATGCCATTGCTTAGGTGCTTGTTTCAGCCCATACAAAGATTTTAACAATTTGCACACATTTATCTCTTCACCTTTTACTACAAACCCATCAGGCTGATCCATATAGATTTCCTCTTCCAACTCTCCGTTAAGAAAAGCTTTCTCTTTCAGTTTTATTCAAACAATTTGCTGTCATTGTTACCTGTGTGCACTTTGTGGTGCAGATATCTGAGGAATTCTCTGGTTCATTATCTAAAACTAGCATTTCTGTGTAATGTCAGGACCCAGAACAGATGGGACTTGCTTTCTCATTTAAAGAGGATGCAGGTCATGCCGTGAGATCGTCAGGAAGTCACTCACAGCATGACACTAGGTAGGTTCTCTTATACCATTTATATATCAACATCTATTCCAAATTGGCCACCAAACTGCGGGAAGGTAGTACTTGAGTGGAGTCATTTCCTTTCATAGCATTTTGAATTTTTCACCTTGATTAAGTAAAGTGAACCTAAATAAAGTGAGTATTTTGCGTTTGATGACAAAACATTTGGATTCAGAAGGAAAATTCCAGCCCTCCAGTGCCTCCTGCAACCTAGAATCCTTGGTGTAGATGGAGATCGGGCCTTCAAGGTGTTGTCTTTGTGTATTATCCATGCTGTTTTGAGTGAAAACCCTTGATTTGGCCTTAACTTGTTGGTTCTAGCAGCGTTGACAAACGAATGTTGTCCCTCCACTGAAAGAGTTTTCTTGTAGCTCAAACTATTGGAAACCTTAGGTCAAACATTTATTTGTTGGAGCTTCTTCCTTTCTTAAAAGCGTTGTCTTGAAGCACCAACTCTGGTCTGTTATCAGTTAGTTTAGTCTCACTGGTTGAACCCGACAACAATTCTTGGAGGTGTCGTTTTGCTGGCTTAACCATTGATCTCCTTGTCCTCTGTCAGTTCTACTGTCATGCCCAAGCACTGCTTATTGCTTTTGGCAGCACTTGTAAATAAAATATGCTTTCTGTACATTGCACTTGCACAATACGAAGGCTTGTGATTCTTTCCATTGCATTATTAAGATAATAATTTATTTACATATACCAACCCCAATTTTGATATGTGGCGGGAATGTCAGGCTTGAAGGAAGCGATGTAACTGCTGGAGCTCTCGAGTTCGAAGAGCCTTCTCGCATTCCAAAGAGGTGGCATGCTTCATTACCATGTAAAATCACCTTCTCTAATTTTCTGGAAAGAAACGTAGTATGCAGCCAAACCACACATTACTATAGAAATTTCCAAAGAATAACAGTTTATACACCCCTGATAAGTCTAGATAAATAAGCATGCAGTACATGGAACTCCAACAATGAGGGAACTTTTTTAGATAAAGGGAGCTTTATTACTTAAAAATTTAAGTATTACACCCATTCTCTGCATAACAAGGATGCACACAGCCGAACAATGAGGGAACTAACAACGTTGAGGACAGATATGAGAACCTCAAGTCTCAACCAGATCTAATCGCTTTTTTGACAGGGTTTTCTATTTTCACATACTCTCAGTTGACACATGCGACAAAAAATTTCTCTTGCGAGCTTGGAAGAGGCAGTGGTGGTGTTGTTTACAAGGTACGGTAGCTCTGCAGGATATTGATCATTGTACCTTAATGAACGTGTTGTACTTGTTTATCAACTTGCACTATACAAAATTTTGTAATTCCGATGCCCAATTTTAAGAAATTGCATGAATTTTCACTGGAGCTGTTTCCTTTTATTATATACCCACATAAGTTATACCACAAACTACAACTTTAGTAAAATATTATGTGGAGTTGCTTTCTAGTATCTTACAGCTTGATGATTAATATGTGCCATTTATGTAAGTTTATTACAATATCGACTCACCAACAAGCAATTTATATCTTTATAATCCATTTTCAACCGATATCTGCAATATCTGATAGGCTTAATCATATTGAGTTTTTGGCAATGCTTTTAGCCATTTTTGACACCTTATGATGAATATTAATTCTCTTGTATCAAAAGAGGTTATGTAACTGGCACCTTACTCAGTGCAGTTGTGGCCCCTCTACCATGACATTGATCAGACCTTCTATGGTCAGTCACTTGTACACATTTGAGAATGTGCCTAAAAATTACAGAGTTTTTTTTGCGATGGTAGATCAGGCTATGCCTAAAAATTGCAAATTTACAAAATTACAGGATATTGATAAGGCTATGACTAGCAGTTCGTTTTATTATGGACATTCCACATCCTCTTTTATTCTATGAACATATTTGATCACCATTATAAGTTTCAGCTTCCTGTGGCCTGTATACTATACAGGGTATATTATGTGATGGACGCCAAGTCGCCGTCAAAAGAACTTCTATGCACTCAGCCAGACTTAAAAAAGGGTGTGAAAATGAAGTTCGTCTTGCAGCAGTGCTTCAGCATGTAAACATACTGAAACTTGTAGGATGTTGCTGTACGGAAAGAGAGTCATTTCAGGTTTATGAATTCATGCAGAACGGCAGCCTCCACGACCACATACATGGCATGTTCCTACTGAAATATATTCACTCCATATGTTCTTTGCACAGTTTACTTCGATCGGTAAAATTAAAATGATTAAAAATTTACAAGCCATTTTATTGGCATTTTCTAGGCAAGACAGGAGAGTCAGTGCTGCCCTGGCATATACGCTTCCAGATCATTGAAGGAATTGCCCAAGGTCTCCTTTATCTACATAAGCTGTGCGGATTACGTATCATCCATCGGGATATAAAACCAATGAATATCTTGTTGGATGATGGATACATTCCCAAGATTGGTGATTTGGGCATCTCCCAGGGGCAATCTCATTTTGAGGACGAGGAGGAGACTGTTTTGGTAAGAGGCACATGGTAAGATCGATTTCCGTTTGTGTCATGACGCCCTCTACTTTTATTGTTAATGGATTCCTTTTCATCTTTGTCAACCTTTTTCATCTTCTCAGGGGCTTTATTGCTCCAGACCTGTTGATTACTGGATGTGCCTCAGCCAAGACAGACGTTTATAGTTATGGCGTCCTCCTCCTTGAGACCATTAGTGGGCAGTCCTGCGTCCAAGCAGATAGCTATTTCAACACTCTTTCTGCGTGGGTAAGTATAACATTTCTGGAGGAATGTCATTGAAAATACCAGATAGTAAATCGCATGCGCAAAGCACTAGGTATGTCTTGGCATAGTTCACCTCTCACCAGTACTGCCACACATGCTTCGAAGTACAATTGCATTGTGCCACCCAAGCAAATTCTTTAACGTCTTTTTGTAAAATACGAACAGCATTACAATTTGTCAGGTATGAACACCGTCTGCTCAATAAAAAAATCAATGTATATGTATTTTTATGTGAAGAATTCAACATATATGTTGTCATCGCCTTTACCCATGATATATGTCTCTTTTGGCATGCAGGCATGGCATTTATGGAACCAGAGAAAATTGGTGGAGTTCATCAGTCCACGGTTAGCAGGCGGTGTCGCTGATGTATCACAAACGAAGGCGATAAAAAGATGCATCCAAATAGCACTGCTTTGTGTTGAAAGTGATCCGGCGCAACGGCCCGCGATGTCCGATGTTCTTCATATGCTGCAGGATGAAAAAGGAAAGTTACCTGTTCCACAGAGCCCAGCATGCACTGACTATAGCTCGGATAATGAACAAATTGCTTGAAGTCGCGTCTAGCATATACGAATTGCAAAGCTGGTTTACTTTATCGGAGAAGACCAGTTTGAAACAAAGAAACACATTTGGAGGATATGAGTACCGTAGACAGTAACTAAATAAAGTAAAATATTATTTGACCTTATGGATCCCTGGATTATATTCGTGTACTGGAGTGTTGTGCTCTTCATGCTGCATACGGACTGACATTATTGAAGTTTTTTCTGACGTCAGGGCACCAGCTGGTGAAGATGACGTGACAACATTTTTTTCCTATTTCGCAGTGACAAGGGTTATAAAACACAGGAATTTCACAGATTTGCAGGTGCAAAACGTAGGATTATAAAACACAAGAACAATGCGGGAATTGTCGTTTGGATAAAATGCAGGAAAAACACAGGAAAAGTGTCTCAATACTAAGCACTTGAGTGGAAAAAATAGATTGAAATGGATGTTCAAATTCCTACGGAATTGAGACATAGAAATCCAATCCATAGGATTTTGTTTACACCATTCCTTTAAATCAAAGGTAATCCAGGAAAAATTTCTAAGGATTGCAATCCTATGAAATTCCACCAATCTAAAGAGGCCCTAAACCGCAGACTGTAGGTTCGGACTATGCATCTATAATCTAGGGGCGTGCTTGGTTGACTTGGGCCAGATTTGAGCATAATTGCATAGGAGAAGAATCACCCTACACGTTCCATACATGCCTCATGTTAGAAAAGCATTCGTTTGGTGGTCTGAATTGCATCAGTTGGTATCTAAGTGCTAGTTTGTTTGGATGCCTGAAAAAAGAGTGTTGTCTGTGCTGTGCAAAAGCACATACGTTTACCATTTTAGACACACAACTTTTACTTTTTCTCACCACATTCAAATATAGTATCCTTACCATCACACAAAGCACATAAACGATCACATAAAGTAACTAGACAATCATAAGCACACATAGACACTAGACATACTACTTAGCATCTAATTATAATAGTTTGTATCTAACTAGTCCATCATGGGGGTGGCCCTGCGAGCCGACTCAACACTTAGAGTAGGACTAGAGACAGCTTGCCGATTTGCAATAGAAGATTATAATAATTTGTATCTAACTAGGATTTTACATGTAAACCGATCTCTTCCGCCTATAAATGGAGGGGCAAGACGCCCCAACAGGACCAAGATGCTCAACACACGATTTACACAAGAGAGGAGCCGACTCATATGACGACTTGCATCATGAGCATACGAAATAATACTGGCAATAAACAACACATAGAGATATCAATTACCGGACAATATTTTCCAGGTTCTGAAGTTGTATAAATATTGTCTCTCGTGTTCTAACCCACATCGACCACCCGACACATTATCATCGTGAGATGATACCGTTGATCGATTTTATAGCACAGGGAGTGGCTTCCCATATGTTTGTGCTCGAAAGGAGTACTAGTCGATGGTGGAAAAAGAAGTGGAGTCAAAAACCCTTCCCGATCCCTACGCCGCCGCCGCCGGCCGCTCCAGCAATAAGCCTGATGGCGCTGCGCTCCGTTTTGAGGAAGATGCCTGCCCTTGGTCTCAGCCCGCCGCCGATCCGCGCGCTCTCGCCGGCGGCTGGTTCTCGCCTTATGTCCGATGCTGCTCAGGTTACTACTTTTGACCTGATTTGTTTTATTTTCTGAACCAACCTTAGTTCTGATCCTATGTGTGTTTATTCAGATATTACATAGACCAAATTAATCTTGGAATTTAAACAATTTGTTCTGAACAGATGGGCAAATTCCGGAAAAGCATGGAGGCGTACCAACGAGAGGTGGCTATATCAGCTTCCATTTATGAAGAAATAATGTATAAGCTATATTTTTTAAAACTTATTCATAGCAAAAGTACGTTGTGTTATAAGTCTTAAATTCTGATACGGTTGCCCTTTCATATACAGGCAGACCCACACAGAGGTGATGAAAACGTTCAAAAAGATTGATAGAGCATCTTCGGCTATTTTGACGGCCTCCCCTGTGGCCATGACTTTTATGTTGATTGCCCTCCCTCTAGTCCCTAGTAGGATTTAAACTAGCTATTGTTCTATCTTACTCTGGCCTGTAAGAGATCTATTTTATATGTGTTTACCAGCTGTAGTGATTTTCATCATATATGTATGAGTTTATAATTCTTAAAGATACTCGTGGTCTAAATTGGCAACAACATCTCACGCTAATGCGACAGGAACTACCTGTGATTAAACTTTTTAGGCCCTATCCTACTTCATCTGGAAACATGGATCTTCTCCAACTTTACTCATCTGAAACAAGACAACTGAATTTATGAAGCAAAGCTTATCTGTCCGAGAGATAGAAACTGTGGAGAACTAGTTGATGCGGGTAACAGTTTTAATCCTTGAATCCAAAATATGGTGTGCAAGTCATATGCATGACCTTGACACCAAGTAGATAGTATCATAAGAAGAATGAACTAGGAACGCAGTAGGCTGACCAGCAATAATATCGGTGGCGTCTTTGCTTAATAGGCTACACAAGTACTCCATCCGCAAATAAATAACTGACGCAACCTGAAATTTTATGAAAACCGAACCCGCAGTCCACGTCTTGTTTAGAGACTGTCTCAGTCCCACGACTCTCTCACACGCCGACCTTAGTAGTGACGTAGATTTATTCTCTCCGTTGCAACACACGGGCAATTTTTGCTAGTATATAAAAAAGAGGGTTAGATCTTTTTTTTCCAATACTTAAGTATCGATTCGTTAGGCATAAAAAAGACTGTGTTTATCGAATACTTTGATTTAAAAAATATTTCACCGCCAAACTAAGCCTGCTTTATCTCCCATTGTCTAAATTTTTGTTTTGAGATGCAATTGTACATCCATGTCCTTCACTTCCACTGGCGTGCAGCTTGGCGCTCTACCAACAGCTGCAGCTCGGCGTTAATTAGGGAACTGAAATATCTTGAATGCTTCTGTTCTTGAGTTTGAGGGAAACACTCCGTGATTGCATTGTTATACAATTTTAGGTTACAGGTTTGCCTGGGATTGACCTATGACAGATGGTTTTTTTGCTGCCATGCACATAATCCAGGATTTAACCGGCGCTATGCTTTCAGTGATAGGTGACGTGCCCGTCAACAGCGAGGCGCCCGTGGTGACTTCGTCAACCTCAAGATTTGCCGGACCAGTCTCTCAGATGTGCTCATAGGGGTAGGGTTTGCGTGTGTGCGGTCATAGGGGTGTCTGTATGTGCGTGTGTGAGCGTCTGCGTCTGTACTGTGTTTCTCAAAAAAAAAAATCATGTGCTACTTGACACACACTATATGAATGTCTTGAGGGGTCTTAAATTGCCCGACTATATTAGTGGAGCCATGCCAATGAATTCATGTGCTACATGATTCGCACTACATGAATGTTTTCGATGTTTCAACCGGACGACCCGACAAGAAAGCCCTAACTTCTCCCCTTGAGCATGCCTTGCCAACAAAAAACTTATTTACACTCTCGTAAAATTCCCCATAACTTACAAAATCTTCAGTAAATGTTTTAACCCGGTGTTAACGCACGAATTATATTTGCTAGTAGATTATAGATGCATAATCCAAACACATATGTTCCATCTCCGACGGAGCCGTCTCAGCTCGTGCGAACCAAACTGTGTTTTTTTAACAAGAAACTGTGGATTCTGTAAGTAAAAAAGAAAGAGTCATCGTGCGCGACCGAAGCGAAAATCTTCAGTTGGCGAGCAGTGTCGTGTTGCTGCCTCGCAGCTCCGCCATGGCCCTGAGCTTCTTCCACTCCTCGAGCACCTGGACGAGCCTCCATCTCTTGTTCTCCAGGCCGATGATGCAGTTTGCGTGGAACGTGCACAGGTTGCGGAAGTCCACCGTGGGCTCGCACTGGCTGCCGAGGTACACGGTGTCAATGAACTGCACCGTGAGGCGGTGCCGCTCCGACAGCTCCTTCTTCACCATGTCGAACACGGGCTGGTCATGGCATTTCGGGCACAGCCTCCTGGCCTCGAACCAGCCCCGGAAGAAGGCCAGCGTCCGCGCGCTGGGCTTCACGTGCAGGAACCCGGTGTTGGCCAGCTTGTTGAGGTCGTAGGGGGTCTCGCCCTTGCCGCGGAACCAGTCGGAGGAGACGGCGATGTCGGCGCCGACGGGGACGCGCAGCAGCGGGTTCCGGAGCCATATGATGTCCACGTCCGTGAACACCACGTTGTGGCCCAGCGCCACGACGCGCCCCATGAACTCGTTCCGCACCCACACCATCTCCACGTAGTCCTTGCTCATGAACGACTGCGCCGCCGTGAAGTTCTCGTTCACGCCGGCGGCGGCGAGGGAGTAGCACAGCGGGTGCACGTGGTGGCACCGCTCGAACGCCTTGTCGTCGACGGCGACGAGGACCAGATGCTTCAGCAGCGGGCCAGCGGCTGCGTCTTCACTCCCACGCGGAAGCTCTCGAGGAACGTGTCCACCAGCGACCCAGGCGCCGTCCATCGAAATGAAGCGGGAACAAGAAAAGTCGGAGTTCGAAATGAAGCGGGAACAAGAAAAGTCGGAGTTGGAACAGTTCACCATTATATTGATGGCTCTTTAAGTTGTTCTCGTACCAGAACAGCACACTTGCTTTACCAATCTTCTTGGAACAGGGACGGGGCATTCCACCCACTGCTTCTTGGTGGAGTGTGCTGGACAGCCGTGGCTTGTCATTATGCAACAATGACGCTTCATGGTTTTCAGTATAGACAGTACTGTTGGTGATTATGATGCGCGACCCAACCATCTTAGTCGGCTACTGCAGTATAGACAGGAACCTGCCTGGAAGAAATTGTATAGTGTCATCTTTCCTCTTCTATGTATAAATCCTATCAAACACGCAGCAGAAACAGATATATATGCATGCATCCACCGATCCACGGATCAGCAATAACAACAAGAGTTCAAACGCCACTTGAACCCAGCACTGGTTCAACGAGGCCCATGGCCAGCGGTGTGACCATTGTTCCGTGTGTCTATGCAAGGCGAATGTGCCACTTTGAATTCATAAAAAAGTGGCGAATGTGCCACTTTGAATTCATAAAAAAGTGTGTGAGAGTGCGTTAGTCTTTTCGTGCTTGGTATTTCTCAGCTCGTCGCCTTTCATGACATGAATACAATATTATCACTGCACTTCGGTACTGTAAAATTGTATAATAGTGTGTTACGTCCACTGGCCTACTATTGGAAACAAAGCAGCCAGCAGAAAAAAGAGGTAAATTATCACCCACAATGCATGGCCGCACTATTACTCTCGCAGCGCAAGCATGCTACAAAGCGTTACACTAAAATGAAACACACATACAGAAGCAACACAGCCATATCGATATCTCCTGTAAAAAGCCTACCATTGTGCACATCGTTTACCAGAAGGCAAACAAAACATAGTTTTGTGGGTTACATATTATAGTGATACAACTTATGGATACCAAGTAGCAATTGCTTACTTGGTCCTTCTCTCGCGCTTGCTATTCTCCGCAATCACATCGATTAGCTTTGCCATGCTGGTTGGTTTCTCTGGTCCACAAAATCGTGGCGATGAGGCGCTCCTTTTCTTCCCTACTGGACAGGAGCGCGCCTTATTGAGCGGCACCGGCGCTTATTCCCCGCTGCACGGGTCAGGGCTATGTGTCCGGATGCCACTCAAAATATAACCACCGAATGCATTCATCTGCATGTGTGGGTGGGTGCGCGACGGAAGGACCTGCATCAAGACGAGGGAGGTAAGAATAGATTACAGCGTATTCCAAATTTATGGAAGCTAATCAGACTGGTCGAAACAGGAACAAAGAATACATAGCCAAAACTCAAAAGTAGAAACTGTTAATGTACTGACCTGATATTCTCGAAGCCATGGTTCAATAATCTGTAACCCAATAGCCATTTTTGATACTTGCAAGCTATGCATGCATGTCGCGAGAGGCTGCATGCAGATACCATAAGATAAGTAACAGCAAAACAACATTTTACAGAGGAGAAAACAGAAATAAGGATGAATAAAATACAATGTCAATGTACTAAATATAAGCTAATGCTTTCAGGATGGGAATCTCGCAAATATAAGCTCAACTTCTTTGATTAAAGTTTAGCCATACCCATGGCAGTGAGAATCTTGGAGATACAGTTATGACTGATAGTCACATCCTAGGTTTAGCCATACCCATGGCAGTGAGAATTGGGTCAATGAACCCCCTAGGTTTATTCTTGGCAAACTCCTAAACGATGTAACTATTGTGGATGCCTAAAGCGGCAAGTTTCAGACACACCCCTTCCAGGGTACCTAAGGGGACTGGAAGGTTTTTAATGATGCGGCTTGCTGGCTTAATATAGCGTTTCAAAAAAAAAAGTTGACCTCTGTCTCTCTCTCTGCACTAACGTCTCCCAGCCTGACAACAAGCTTCTCGGGTGTCTGGATACAGCTGCTGAGCACATGGGAGCCAAGACCAAAGGGCTTCACTCACTCATAACCCCCACACTGGCATATTTGGTGTTCCATGGGTATGGCTTTCGCAAATGACATCGCAACTGCTGGTGCCAAGGCTTTGAGGAGGCTACAGAAGCATTCAAAACCTCCAGATCTCAGCTTGCTTAGTTTAGTTTAGGCCTTTTGCCTTTGTAGGCCAGTTCAGTTTTGGTTATTTCAATTCGGTCTTGTGAGTCATTTTGGCTGTGTTAAATAAAAGGAATAACTGGCGTGCTTCTATAGTAGTGTAAAGAATGATATACCTGAAGATGTTGGTGGTAGATAGCAAAAGGAGCTGAATAAGACAACAGTGGAAGCAAATCAGCAACCAAACTTTCTACCTCATGCCCAGGAGCAGCAACAATCAAACTGCATAAGCATAAAACCCATATGTTAATGGAATATCTAGTTGCTTATTACAGTTGTCTTCTACATATTACGCTACCTGCTAAACCCATGTTCTTTCCAATATTCCATCCTCTCTGGAGATGGTGCTTGTCCTGCTCTAAGTGATTTGGGAGCTATTGAAGTGCCATTACTTCCTTTGCAATCTACAGATCAACATAGTATGAGGAAATCAGAAATTGTACGTTTATGGAAAGTTCTTCGGATTAGCTTATCAATTGCTTCCCGACAAAGAATCTCACCTTGATTAAGCTGCTCATCCACTGCGGGCTCAGCAACCTCTATATCAATTGGTTGTGCTGCCGTGGACTGCGCATTCCCTTCGGACACTACTGCATCAACTGGTTGTGCCAGAGTACTCTCATCTGGTACTGCACCAGGTTCAGTCAGCTCCCCTTGAATGCTATCACTGAGAGCAGAAGGGGCACTGCCAGAATTTTGCAAGGCACAGAGGTCGCTAAGTCGTGCCTGTAAAATTCTGAAAGACGAATTCAACTCTTAAGCATAACACGAATATAGTGAAGTACTGGGCACTTTCTACTTCAATTGTTATCCAAACAGCTTCATACAATTCTATTTGCATAGTGATAAAACTAATAATTGACACATGCTCAAATTTCAATTGAGATACTCCCTCCGTTTTTAAATATAAGATGTTTTAGACTTTGTCCACATTCACATGTATACAAATGTATCTAGACATGTTCTAATGTGTATGACTCATTTTAGTATGCATCTAGATAACATGTGTAACACCTAAAACATCTTATATTTAAAAATGGAGGGAGTAGTACAAAAAGATGGTACTGCATAATTGCTGATATTCGAAATAATGTATTTTCCACCAATCCAATTAGTAAAAGAAGATGCGCAGGAACTACACGCTTAGTAAAATATCCTATTTTAGAATTTAGAGCTTGCTTAGCATGCTCTTATAGCTAAATCAAATTTAAAATGTAGCATTTCACATTAATGCATGTATTCCAAAGGTTCTCTAACTAATTATCTTCTTAAATGTGAACTCGTATATAGTACTAAAAAAGGATTTACCTGCTGGTCATGTCGCTACTCAAATTATACATTCTTATAATGTCTATGATGCTGGGCGCTGATCCAAGATATGTGTTACAAACATATCCTGTACCTATAATAAATAACAGAGATGGTTAATAACTGTAACTAATATATACATTAAATGGTGATGCAAAAAACACGCAAAGAATCATGTCTACTTTAAACATATACAAATACTAATAAACACCTCAAGCTGGCACTGTAAGTGCTTATAGCTTTCATATATAGCAGACGTCGATTGCAGTTTCATGAAAACAAGTACTGTAACTTGTGAGAATTAGTACCTGTCAAGCTTCATGCGCTAACTACAATTCCATAAGACCGATCTGATGGAAAGGGCTGCACAATCCACATATACTGTAACACCCCCTCTCACGTGTGACCCGGAGAGGCCAACACGTGCACACAAATCTCAGAGGTATACGCCTCGGCCAATACGTGGACTCAGGTATGACTCAAGAGGTCTATACGTCGACTCAGAGGTATGGCTCAAGAGACGTATACGAGGACACAAAGGGGGGCTACAACAATTTTTTAATAAAGCGCGGAAGCTAGGACTCGAACTCGAGACCTTGGCTCTGATACCATGTCAAGCTTCATGCGCTAACCACAATTCCATAAGACCGATCTGATGGAAAGGGCTGCACAATCCACATATACTGTAACAGTACCAACATGCCACACCATTTTTTATAGCATATACCAAGTGAAAAACTGATAAGTATAGCAACTTCCAGCTGAAATCAGCACAAGTTGTTAACAAACAGCTAGGTTGAAATAGTGTATTTTGGTAGAGATAAATGGAGCACAATCTGGATACAGCTAAATTCAATTTCTACTGAATAGCTTAATTCAACACAAAGTATTGCCTAGTAACACAGAGAAAAGGCATAATTTACCTCCTAAGCGTTCGGCTACAGACCCAACAACTAAACCTCCAACCATGTCAACCACAAGCACGTCTGAATATGCACCAACATTGGCCATAGACAACAAGAGAGAGAGTGTATCAACTCGCATAAACCTGGGGAACACAGAAAAGACAGCATAAGTAAACTAAGTAATATAGTTATGTACTTGGCGCTGTATCTAATTAACAAAATAATAAAATTAATATAATGATGACAAGGAAATAATGGATTGGCGCTAGCTAGTAATGAAAGTGAAATAGTTTACCCTATTCGAGCAGGGTACTTCTTGAAATATGTCTCGCAAATGCTGCAACACAAATGGAACAAAATTATTAGATAAGTTTGCACACCTTCCAGATATTATATGCTATGTTTAATGAACTCCATAAGAAACAGCAATAATTTTTTCAAGTGTCACGCACTTCGGAAGTACAAGTTGCAAAAGAGTTATTTCAATATAATGCCAACTTTCTAAATAAGTTAAATTCGGTTCGGGTAAGCCTTCAAACCAAATGCTGCAAAAAGTGACATGTTCTGTTCAGAGAAACTACAACTCTCCCACCCCATCTGAGTTAAATTCTGACTTTTATGCGGCCACAAGTTATTTCATGTAAACCTATACCACGACTGTTAAAATAAATAAGGAGTACACGGATATTCAAGACGAGAGCAGTGGCCCTCACGTTTACAAATATTTCTGTTTATTCTTCCTGTTTTCCATCCCTACCCACATTCTATATTGATTTCTCTGTTTTCGAGTCGAGCGACTAGTCGCGACTAGTCGACGACTAGTCGACGAGTCGCAAAGCAAAGTCCGACTCAGATTCTCGACTCGCCTCATCGGTTGAGTCGAGCGACTCAATCGACTATTTTCGACTAGTCGCGACTAGTCGCTGTTTTTGAGTCAAAATCGACTCAAGTTGCCCAGCTCCCGTGAAAACCCTACCTCCCCGTAATTTTCCCCCCGAGCCAAAACAGTCCTGGCGGCTCGCTCCGAGGCTGGCTGCTGTCGCCCTCCCTCCCGTGATCCAGCCGGCGCCTCTCCCTCCGCCGGCCTGCCTCCGCCGCCGCCCCTGGCCTGCCCTCGCCTGCCTCTCCCTCCGCCGCCTCCGCCAGTCCGCCCCTGGCCTGCCCTCGCCTGCCTCTCCCTCCGCCGCCTCCGCCAGTCCACCCCTGGCCTGCCTCTCCCTCCACCGGTTCGCTTCTCCCTCCGCCGCCTACTTCTGCTGCTGATCTGCTCCTCCAACGGTGGCTGCTGCTACAGGTAACCATGACCCAGTCCTCCCAGCCAGAGATAGCCAGGGTTGTTCGTTCAGCTCAAGCTGAAGCAGAAGCTGATGAGCAATATGACCCATTTAATAAGTATATAGTTATAGGTATCATAGACTATTAATAAGTATATAGTTATATACAATTATACTTATAATATGGCAATTTTATAATGCCTATTGCTAAACGACTCATGTCAACTAGTCTACCATGAGTCTTGACTAGTCACGACTAGTCAAGAGTCGCTACCCCTGAACGCTTCGTCGACTCGTCGACTCGAAAACCTTGATTGATTTTCATGATGTTTTGTGTCATCTTGGATTAAAAAGCATACAAATGATTGTATTGATGCCTTAACTGATGATAAGATATATAATCATTCGGTTGCTGCCTCTACTAAAAGATACACAGAAGAGGCGTGCACTTAAACACGTTGAATTTGTAAGTTGTAACAAACTTTCCGGTAGAAGTTGATGTGACCTAAGGTCAGTTCGGCTATGTAAGTTTAGCCACAACAGACTACCTTGCCAGCATATAGAGATGGTGATAGTGTGTGGAACTAGCAAGAAACAACCTTAATTAATAGCTGAAGTGTAGATATAAATAAAGCAACGACTCTTTTCCTACTGTTCCTACTATATTCATACTCAACCAGAGTCTTCAAACACTAGTTCATAAGGTATTTTTAGATACTGGAACACTACTTTGGACGAGACATTCACTTCAAAGAACGAATCAGAAGATCTATCTTTGCAATAAAATGAACGGGGTACATTTGTTGCTTTTGTGCTAGTCATACTCATACAGTAGCACAAAATTCGATATTACCCCTTTCAAACAATAGGTCATATTTTTCTACTGCAGATGAAGAGACACGAGGTACCTTCGGGTAGAGGGGCGTCGCAGAAGCACTTTAGGTGCGTATTTCTTCTGTTTCTTCAGTTTGTATTTCTCCTGCAGTCAAAACGATCGAACTAAATCAGTCCCTTAGTGTCCTTCGAAATAGTGAGTAATCAATTCAACTAGACAGTAAGTTATACTGACTTGCGAAAACACGGTCTTGTTCCCAAACGTGGAGCTGTTTGCTATCAGAGCTTCCACGATCGCATCTCCACTCGCACCCTCCCTACTCAAATCATAGAGCATGAAAAACTTACTAAAACAAACAACACCGCAAGAACAGCCTACACAAAAGGACAATCAAAAGGGAATCAAACCCTCACCTCTTCATCGCGTCTATGTCCTCGCTCGACAGCGTCTGCGCTGTGTTATTGTCGACCAGGGACCTATTGTCCCTAGTCTCAGCCTGCGCTTGGCCATTCGCGCCATCGTGTGTATCACCATCTATATACACCAATGCAAGCCATTGTTACTAAAATCAAATACAGTAGTAAAACATGTTTCAAATGCGTATACACATGAATCGGAAGAAAACGCTGGTATGCTTGCCTTGACATGGCGCCTCGGCGGCGCAGGGGACGAGGCCGGAGGGCCCGACGCTGAAGAGTGAGCCGAAGGGGCGGCCTACGAACGGCTGCAGCGAGCAGCTCTTGTCCCCTATCTTCACCGTCCTGAGCAACAAAAGAGACGTTAGAGCGACCGGACTGGTAGCGCCAGCTAGGGTAAACAGGGGATGGAGAGGGTACGGACGCGCCGGGGGTGAGGCGGAAGAAGGCGAGGCGGTCGCCGTCGTTGATGTCGAGGAGCACGCTGCAGCCCTCCCACGCCTCCCGCGGAATCACCGGCGTCGGCGGCGGCGCCATTGGAGGGTTCGAGTTTGGGAGGGGAAGAGAGAATCATAGTAGGGGTTTAACGTGCTCTGGGCCGGTTGGCTAACGACTCGGATCCGGTTTCTCTGGGCCGGAACGGGCCGGGGCCCATCGGAGATACGAAGTAAGCCGAGCCCATCGAAGGGAGAGAGAGGGGCAGAGAACCCAATCCAAATCTCCGATTCCTCTCGGCTGGTCGGCGTCGGCGACGACTCCGGCTCCGGCGAAACCCTCCCACCTCGCCTCGCGGCCATGGTGAGTTGCGACCTACCTAGATGCTCGCTTCGCCCGATTCGAGCTCCGGGTCCACCTGACACGTGGTGCTTTGTTCTCAGGACAAGCGCGGCGGCGGCGGCAGCGGGAAGAGGGAGGCGGAGGAGGACGGAGCGTACGGTCTGGACGACGAGGAGGAGTTCCGGCTGCCGAGGGGCCACCGGCCGATGGAGAACCTGGACACGGAGGGGCTGGAGCAGGCGTCCGTGGACACGCGGCTCGGCTCCTCCAACGTCGGCTTCAGGCTGCTGCAGAAGATGGGGTGGAAGGGCAAGGGGCTCGGCAAGAACGAGCAAGGTATGCTTAACTCTCTCTCTCTGTCTGGACAGCACGCTCCTCAGAGCATCAGCATGCATGGTTTGGTTAATCTGTCGGTTCCTTGGGTGTCTTAGCAATTGGCTCAGTTGTTAGGGATGGAAGAAGGAACTCCCGTTCTGTGCTGGTCAATCGTAGTTTTTAGAAGCTGCGTCGTCGTCGTATCGTATTCAAGCTCATCGGTTGATTTAGCAGTCAAAATGACATAATTAGTAGAAACAGTAACTGAAGACATAACGTTGGGTGTTGTTAACGTGGCAGCTACATGACCTGAGCATAATGTCAATTGTGCTGGTTTTCTTTAGCTGACCGACCGCCATGTGAGTTTTTAGCTCTTGTTTTGATGCATTTTTAAGCTTGTATAGGACAAATTTTTACTAGTTAGGCTTCAATAGTTTTGGGGTTCTGAGAAAGGGGTTATCATATCAATGAAGCAGTCTACACTGCATAGTGTCAATAGTTTTGGCTGCTTGTGTCTGACCAACTGGCGTAGTTGTTACACATTGTTGCAGTGATACAAGAAGAACCTATGTTTTTGTGCTGGTCAATCATCGTTTTATCATATTGTGTTGTCATCGTAGTCAAACTTAGCAGTTAATTATTAGTCAATATGACATATTAATAGAAGAAACAAGGATTACGATTCGACGAGTCGCAACTTGTCGCTGAGGTACCGACAAGTAGACAAGTCGTGACTAGTCACGACTTGTCATAGACTTGTCGATATGTACTATAGCTGTAAATACTGGAAAATGTTGATGAAACAGGGAGTAGAGAGGAATCTGGGACTGTGGCATTTGCATCCAGTGGGTAGGGCCTCCACTTTTGCACGAACCAGCAGCCTACAAGCGAATGAAAAGGCATCAGATTCGAGCTGGTGCAGCCGCCGGTGGAGCAAAGACCTAGAAGCTGCGCTGGCGTGAGGATTAGCAGGACGAGGAGGGAAGGAGGGGAGGAGCCAAGGAGGGGTGTGATGCGGCGGCAGCACCGGCGCCAGGCAGCTGTGGGGGGCGGCGGCCACGGGAGAGGCGGCTGGGGAGAGGCGGCTGCGGAGAGAGCGAGAGGCGCGATCGATCTGTTTCTGGAGGCCCTGGAGCGGTAGTTAGGTTTTCTAGCTGGGCCTTTTTAATTGTCGCTCGACACGTGTATGTAGACAAGTCGTGACAAGTCGTAGACAAGTTAAGTTGTCGACCGACAAGTTTAACTTGTCGAGTCGTTCTACGTTGTCGACACCCAGGTTGCGACAGGTAGACAAGTCGCTAGACAAGTCGCGACTTGTCGAACGACTCACAATCCTTGAGAAGAAATAACTGAAGACATAGCAGATGTTGTTGTTTAACTGACCATGTTGGTATCTTAGTTAGGCAAGTTAAGCATCAAGAGTTTTGGATTCGCGGAAAGGGATTTTCATTCCTATGGCAATATTCCACATTGCTGCCAAGAAATCAGCTGGCTTATTTGAGAGCTGCCTGGACTAAATATGAGTGTTGTTGACAAATAAAAACAGCCTTTGATGTAACAAGTTCCAGTTAGAATTTAGTATCTGGCTCGTTTAATGCTCTGAAGAACATAAGTATGCTGCCGCCATCGCACACAACACTATAGTTTTATATTCTACTCTAAAAAAATCCGGAGATGATTAATTTGCAGTAGCTTGCTCATCAACTTAGGTAACCAGAGTATATCTTGTACTTCGTAAGACTGAAATATTGAGCATTTTCTTTTATTTCCGCCTCATCTTTTCTTCTAAATATCTGAAGAAGATATTATTTTGTTATTTCTCCATAATCAACATTACATTCTAGTTCCTGCACCTCAGTGATAGATTTCTTTTTTCTGATTCAGGTATACTAGAGCCAATAAAAGCTGGTATGAGGGATGCAAAATTAGGAGTGGGGAAGCAAGAGCAGGATGACTTCTTCACAGCTGAGGACAATGTTCAAAGAAAGAGATTAAATGTTGAACTTGAGGAGACTGAAGAACATGTGAAGAAGCGTGAGGTGTGCAATCCTACACTGAGTCCCCATTGCTGTAATTTTTTAAACATTCTTCTGAGTTGGTGCTTCAGCTGTGAAAACCGATATCTAATTGTCGGCGCCACATAGCACCTAAGCAGTGTGCCATTTGGATATGGAGTTGCTAGCATCAACCCTCATGAATTTTGAGCATTCTGTGCACTTTTTATTTGGTGGTTCTTTTCCCTTCTTGGTGCAAATCATGACAATCCAGGTCACAGCAGAACGTGAGCAGAAAATCCGCAGTGAGGTTAAAGAGATACATAAGACGTTCTTTTGCAGCCTCTGTAATAAACAGTACAAACTGGCACATGAATTTGAAAGTCATCTGAGCTCATATGATCATAATCATAGAAAGGTAATGCATTTGCTACACTGTCCGTTTACTCTCTCTCATTGATTTTCGTTTTTTTATTTTATGCCGTGTCTGCACCTCTATCATCATTGAAACCTTGTATATTCTGGTTGTGCAGAGGTTTAAGGAAATGAGAGAAATGCAAAGCAGCAGCAACAGCAACCGTGATGACAGGCAGAAACGTGAGCAGCAGCGAGAAGAGAAGGAGCTGGCAAAATTTGCTCAAGTGTATACATTCCATACTTCATCTTAAATTAATAAAACAGGATGATACTGCTAGTTTTTCCTGATGGTGCATTATTAAATTTATAATGATTTCCTTCATGAAAATCCAGGGCAGATGCGCATAGAAAGCTGCAGCAACAGAAGCAAGAACAACCAGAGATCTCTGGAGAACAAGTCACGCCAAAGAACTTGCCTGCAGCTGTCAATCAGGATCAGCGTCGAACGTTGAAGTTTGGCTTCTCCAAAATGACCCCTTCCAAGGTCTGTTACATCAACACGACATCTTTTTCATCAATTCAACTCATATAACACTTCATGGAAGTAAAAGTTATTGTGATTGCATTCAGATAACTCGAAACTGAGCTTGAGGTTGTCTCCTCCTGCTTCAGAAACAATATCTTTTACTATGTAAAATTCCCAAAAGAAGGCCAGATTCACATGTTGCAAATAATATGGGCACTTCTAAAAGTAAATGCGAAAATATAAAAATTTGTCTTGTACAAAGAAGAAAAACAACCTGTTGCTCAAACAGTCACCTTTGTAATCCTGGTCTTTTTTGTGCAGACCTCAACTGCCTTGTCAACTGTAAGCACTTCTATAAAAAATATTTTGGAATTTATTGATCACTTAGATTTTTACTCGAACTAAAGAGAGCAGATGAGCTCATGAGTATAAATTTGGTTTCTCCCTGCATTCAAGCATTACTGTATTGGATTTCAGTGAATTTATATTACTTTTGCCTCATGTTCACTAATTGCACATGTCTCTGGCATGTCGTTTGTTAAACTCACTGTGCGTTTATCATGCACTGATGCTAGCACCAAATGTTTAAACTCACTACGTGTTTGTTATGCGCTCCTTAATTGTGAATTATGTAGACCAATCTATCTGTTAAACTGAGAACTCATTTGTATGAATGGATAGGCTCCTGTTGGCCACATCAGCAAGAAACCGAAGATTGCCACGAAAGTTCCTTCAGTCTTTGGAAATGACAGTGATGATGAAGCATAGACTTCCTTCGCCCTCACATGATGACACACAAGGGGAAATGTCTTCTCGGTAGATTAAGTGTTTCCATGCTGCTGGTCTGGCCAGTTGTGGACATTGGCATCTTCGACAAACCCCACGAACGAACAATCAGGACTTAGACGTTGCAATGTCATTTGTATTAACGCGAGCATACATACTAGTACATTGTAAGAGCAACTTGGTTGCATTCCAGAGTTTGGAATTCGACTTGTACATTCAGTCCTGGCAATTAGAAAGGCCCTCATGGGCACATTTGTATCAGCCTTGTTCAGACTTCTGTGTAACACTATGACTATGGTATTCAGAGTTGGCAATGCATCTGGTATGTTGAATAGCATCATCTTATTCTGGCTAAGAAAACCACAGTGATCACCTCTTAGAGGAGCAGTTGGGCGGACCTGTCTGTGCAGCCGTGGTCCAAGGTGAAAGAACATGGGTTTGCGTGCATTTACATGTAATGGTCTCCAGAGATCAGATCATCAGAACAACTCACAAACATGTGGATCACCTGCACATACATATATGTACCTTTTTACGCACATTGGATGAGGTTATTTCACAGATCTGCGAAGTCATTCGCCGAGCAGGTCAGTGCGTGCATCGCAAGCATGTCAGACACTGACCAAGATCATCAGGTACATATAACAGCTACACCAGCAGCACCCATTGTTGAAAACAACAGTCCAATAATTGGTTATGTTCCTGTTCTCCACTGGAAAGTACACAGATCCCCTAGCCCAATTGCACTTGAGGTTAGCAGCAGCAGATGGATCAGGTGATCCCTCTCACGGATGTTTCACTTTCTTCCTTTGCTGTGTGTTTTGATCTCTTTCCGAGGGGCATGGTCCAGCATTGTGGTTGGGTTTTGTTGTGAGGATGTGTTGGAGGCTTGGAGTCATGCAGGCCAACTGCTAGCTCATCCCTGGAGATGCCTCGCACCTAACATGCGTGCTGGCGTGCTGCATGTATTCCTCTTCACTGCTCTCCATGAAACCCAAATAATGCATGGTCACAAGCACACATGGTGCCATGCATCCATGGTTGGTCAGAAGAAACCCAATTCTCATGTGCCTCACTAGCTTTGGTCTCATGCATGGTCACACCTTCAGCACTAGTCCATGTCTAGTGTTCCTCTCCTTTCTTTGACATTCGTTGACCAGTTTAGAGATGGGGTTAGTGCATGTGGTTGTAGCTAGACTTGTAGGTCAAGCGGTCGTAATTCAAATGATAGGTTTGTTTTGGTTCAAGATTGAAATTCTGAAGATCACACTGTTGATTTCTCATTTTTTGCATAAATATCGATGCCATCTTGTCCAGCTTCTCAGTTTCTCCATTCTACAAAACACAGACGGTATATTATACGCATGTCCATGAGTACGTACCAATCTGCCTCCATGTGCCCTGCTAACACCCCAATCCAAGTTGTTGGCAAGAAATCAAAATTCCTTTCCTCAGAGAAATTAGTTTAGATCGCTAAAAAAGGACGGGTGACACGTCGATGAATCTGACGTTAACATTAATTTATTTAGGAGAAAGGGACAAGGATGAAGTGTGGCCTAGGGCAGTTAAGCTACTAGAGAGTAGAGGCAGGTAAGCAACTGAGATTAGCATAGCAACTATTGGTTTAGTAGTACACTATCCACTTAGCAACTCCGGTCTTCATGTTGTTCTATGCTGGGGAATTAGCTCAACACCTCCTCTCAAGGAACCCGTAAAAAAACATGAGGATGAAAATTGCTTAGTTCTAACAAACTATTGCCTACTCCACAGTCCTCGACACCCACGGAGTCAAAGCTCTAGCCACCTCCACTAGCAAGAATTTTGATCGATCTTGGAGAATCACTGAGATCAAACTCGGGTGCATGAATTGAATATAGTGATGAAGATTGCTTCTTCTTTTTTGCACCCTAGACGGATGTGGCTTTGTTGAACTGGATGGAGTATTTTCTTCAGATAGATTGCAAAGGAATCTGTTGTTGGCAAAGATCACTAACAAATAGCTCTCAGTGGATCAAGCAGTGTCTTATGCAGAAGAAGGTGTCATATTACCGTACATTTCACACTACAATTGCCTAAACAGATGGGGGCGTTTGATATTTCACGCTACGCTGCATGGTCCCGTGTTCCAGAGGTCGACCACAGTTAATGCAAACCCCACACTACCCTGGACCTCAGGTTGCATTTGGTAATGCCCTCCTCTCCGCTTTCAGATCCAAGTTAATTTGCATGTACATTCTGTTCCTCTAATGTTACATCACAATCTACAGAAGGAAGAGACACTCGTCCGTGTAAGAAATAAAGTATTTTTTTTGCTATGCGTGCTTACACATCAACCACCCATGACGTAACGATATTTGGTTTGTGCTCTAGTTATCCATATCCATCAAATCTAGTTCCATTATCATGCTGGTTTCATTTGATCCGTGCTAATTATATATATCCATGTGTGTGACGAGCCTGTCTGTTGTGGCGTTTGCGTGGCAGGTTGGGTGTGCTTGTGATCTTGCTTGTGGAACAAAAGGAACAATTTCAAAACGGGAAATCGCAATCAAGAATATATTATACCCTTGATTACCTTATGTATTAGGGCAAAAGCCCTGTCATATCTGCAGCCAATAACATCTGCAATCATTTCTACATTTTATTGCATGATTCCAACTATTGGATCAATACATGCATATAATTATCTCTTTATTAGGTGTCAAGGTGACCCCTCTCTTAATTTCTTTCTCATCTTCTTGATACAATTATGAGACACACCATTCAGAAAAAAATCCGTAACAATTTTCACTTGAATATTTCTAGCATGAAATCCAAATTTTGACTTCTCTAAATTACTTTTTACACTTTACATTTTTTTAGCAAAAATGGCGCACTTTATTGATCGCTTAACATAGTTACACCGTCTATTACATCCCTTAAAACAGAAGTGGGAGGATCACCTCCCCACAGAAAATTACAAAGATTTACACTTTACATCTTAATTCTAGCGTGATTTCCACTTGGCATAATATCCAATTGTGGAGCTGAAAATCAATGGAAACTCTTTTAGAAAAAAACAATGCTATAATTATAAAACATTGCCTAACATAAGAGAACATAAGACATTGCTATAAAAGAATATATTTTAAATGTCTTCCATTTGGTTGCTCTGCGTTTTATTATGTGGGTTGTGGGCCCAAGGTGAGGTAGGGAGCTAGCAGAGCCTTGATATATACCAGGTCAGCTCTCACCTCCTTCTTTAAATCGCAAACGCTACGGACGGGGAGCGCCTCCTAGCTCGGTAGCTCCATTTCATTAATGGCACTCTCCAGCCTCCTCCTGCCCTCCTCCTCCTCGGCCTCCACCGCCACCGACACCGCCGACCGTCGCAAGCGCAAGAAGAAGCCGCCTCCGTCGCCTCTGCCGCAGTCGGCGCCCATGAGGACGCCGCCGTCACCCGCTCTCAGCGCGAGCCGCCGAGCCGCGTCCAAGAAGAGCCCCGCCGCTGCTGCGTCCAAGATCGTCGCGGCAAAGAGCGACCACCGTCTTCGCCACCACTCCAAGAAGTCTGCGACGCCAGGCAAGCCGGTCAAGCCGGCGTCTTCGTCGTCGTGGGAGCAGCTGAAGAGCCTGCTGAGCTGCCGGAGCGCCACGGCGGCGTCCCGCGTGCACGACCCCGCCGCGCTGACGAGTACGGGCGGCGCCGGCGCGTGGAGCTCGTCGCTGTGCTCCATGCGCGACGTGGCCGTGGACGGCGCGTCCTCCGCCGCGTCCGTGGACCACCGCGACACCGCCCCGCTCAACCGCTCCTCCCGCCGCCACCACCGCGCCGGAGCCGGAGCCGGCGCCTCGTCCTCGTCCACCGGCGGGCACCCTTCCTCCCTGAGGGGCCTCTCCGGCTGCTACGAGTGCCGCGCCATCAACGTGGAGCCCGTGTCAAGGAGGTACCCTCGGCCGAGGGAGCTGTGCCCTTGCTCGCAGTGCGGCGAGGTGTTCACCAAGGCCGACAGCTTGGAGCAGCACCAGGCCATTCGCCACGCCGGTATGCATATCCATGACTAGTTCCGGCGAAATTCATTCAGTTGCTTCTTCATGACTAGTTCCGGCGAAATTCTTTGAACTGCTTCATCTTTACAAATATCTTTGGGATATATTATGAAGTTGCTAAAAAGATTGCATATATCGATTTCTGCAAATCTAGAAGATCGACGATATATATCAATTCCGGGGTGCAAATCAAGTAGGAGTAGTGATATATTATACCTGCAGAGGTCGCTAACATGGTAGTAGTACTAGCTAGTGAGATGTCTAGAGATCCGTACTAATAATAATTAATCTATGCTTAGTCAATTTGATGGGCTAATCATGGTTAAATGATGACACCCATGGTAGCCATATCAAATGAGCACTAGTATACTTGTCTATTGCTAACCAAGTGCTTTAGTGGTTGGATTAGTTTAGCAATTTTCTCCACACACATATCTTTGTTTGCTTGCCATGTGTGTGGAAGGAGACAAGAAGAAGGGGAAGATGCTGCCTGCTCACCAAAGCTAAACCCCCAGGCTCTTTTTCCCCCTGTCTTTTGTGGGTTACAAGGAAGCTACATACTGTCCTGTGCACAAATCTCTACACCACTAACATCACCTGATTAAATATTTGGGATGATGGCAATAACAAATTCAGGGTATCTATCTATCTATCTACCTGTATCGATCTTGCTTGCACTTGGTAAAGGTGGGCTACTAATATTGCTTGCTGCTTAATCAACGATGGTATCTTTTGAGTAGTAGTCAGTGTTGGCATGCATGCATCGCACGCTGGGAGTAGGATACACCACACAGAACATAACAGAATTAGCAGCTAATTACACTGTTGCAGAAGAAATCCTGCAAGATTAATCCTCGGGTCCCATGAACTGAGGAGAAAATCATGTACAATGCACACGGGACCAGCTGCAGTGTGCTCTTGTCTCGTGAACACGATTAATGTGTCCACTGTTGCAGCTGAGTCATGTGTTGAATGTTGGGTGTACTGGTGTACTGTCGGTACACATACTTTTCTTATGTTTTAGGTCAATCACATCTCAGTGTCCTGGCTCACAGGACATAGCCACGTACATTGCCTTAACGCGCCGTCTTAATAATTAAGTAGCTTTCAGGCCCAAGATCGATCGATCTCAGTGCTTTGATTGCACTGTCGGTGTGAGATCGATGATCATGCCTTGCACATGCCTGCATGTGTAATGTTGTAGGTAGTATAATTTTTGTATTTTATATTATGAATTAATGGTTTGGGTGATTAAGTTCTTCCCGCGCTTGCTTACATGCTCGATCCATGGCGTGCGTGCGTGCAGTGTCGGAGCTCGGGCCGGAGGACTCCGGGCGCAACATCGTGGAGATCATCTTCAAGTCGAGCTGGCAGAAGCGCGACCGCCCCATCTGCCAGGTCGACCGCATCCTCAAGGTGCACAACCGCCCGCGCACCGTCGCGCGCTTCGAGGCCTACCGCGACGCCGTCCGCGCGCGCTGCCGCGCCGCCACGCCCTCCTCCTCGTCCGGCGCCGGCGAAGGCACCGCCAGCCGCGCCGCAGCCGACGGCAACGAGCTGCTCCGGTTCCACCCCGCCGGCCTCGCATGCGCGCTCGGCGCCGCGGGCTCCGCCTCCCTCTGCTCCTCCGCCGCCGCGGCAGACGACGCCGAAGAGGGCGCCAAGGCGTGCGGCGTGTGCGCGGCGATCAGGCACGGGTTCGCGCCGTGGGCGGGCGCGCACCCGCTGGGCGTGCGCACCACGGCGAGCAGCGGCCGCGCGCACGACTGCGGCGCGGCGCAGGCTGGGTGGCGGGCCATGCTGGTGTGCCGGGTGATCGCGGGGCAGGTCCGGCGGGAGCAGGACGGCGGCGGCGGCGGCGAGCAGGAGGGGCCGTTCGACTCGGTGGCCGGCGAGGTGGACGCGGCGAGTAGCGCGTACGGGACCCTGGAGGAGCTCTTCGTGGCCAACCCGAGGGCCATCCTGCCGTGCTTCGTCGTCATCTACCGTGTCGAAGCCGCGCAATGACACCAGCTATATGTCTCCCTACACCTGCTTGCTACGTTGATTTGTAGTACCAGTGCATGCAAACGTGTTGATTGTCGGCTTGGATATATCATAGTTCTATCTATGTGTGTACCCGAAAAAAAGTACTGTACTTACCAAGTTAGGAAGATGTTAATATGTGCCCACATTATTTTGATTGATTTTTACAGGTCCTCTTTTTTCTATTATTAAAGAAACATATACGTTCTTCTAACAAACGAATTCTCACTTGAGCCGGTGAGGATGATCAGTTCTTCTAACTAATTTAACTAAAAACGTTGTATGTAGTTCACACTACCTGAAACGGCTACATTCCCCAGTGTCATCATGGTTTCCGAGTGCATTTTATAGGGCGCTCGGGTAATAGACTATGTTACCGAGTGCCCCGATAAAAGACTTGGCGACAAAATAAAATACTCGGCATATGCTCGGTTTAAGCGAGTTTTTTGTTTGTCCTGCAGGCACTAGGTAAACCAGAAACACTCAACAACGTCTTATATGCGTATCTAACTTAATCGCGTTTGATGGCAAACCGACGACTTGATTGACACTATTGCCAAGTTTTTTAAATAGTATGCACATGCATATTTCGATTTTCAAGAACACAAGTTTTAAAATTTTGTTTACTTTCTTCAAATAAATAAGCATTTACACTTTTCTAGAGTTATTTAATAGGGAATATGAATTAATACCAAAATCTTGTCAGGAATTCAAAAAAAATTGGCACGACATATAGCCTTAGACTAAATAGGAAAATTAAGTAAAGAATGAAATGTTATTTTGGCCAATTTAAAGAAAATTTGACTAATTACTCCAAAGTAATTCAAATTGAACAAAAACATTATGATAGTTTGCTCCTAACTATTCTTGATTTTTAAAAAAAAATCCCAGTTAGAATTCTATGAAATAGCCAAAGAGGGTGTTTAAATATTACGTCGAACATGATAGTTTGCCCAGTTAGAATTCTAAGAAAATGATAGTTTGCCCAACATTTTTTTAAAATAATTTTGTTTTAAAATAAGGTCGAAATTATACCAAAGCTACTAATCGGAAGGGATTGAATATTTAGTCTCCCATTATGGATATTGCATTGAATCCTATGTGGATAAATTAAAATTATTTTTGGTAAATTATAAGTAAGAACTATCCAACACTTGTAGTTCTGATCCGAAGTACGTTGGAGCGAAAAGTGGAAATTAATTTAAATGTGCGTAAAATGCTAGCAAACAAGAATATTAGGCACAAATTGCAATCCTTTTAGCTCAAGAAAACGTGAGCATATTGGGCACAAAATGCTAATTGCCATGAAAGCAATAATGCCAGACCGAATTTCCAATATTTTGTCATAAAATATATTTCCCTATGCCAAATATAGTTCTATGTACGTGATGTGGTTCCACTCATACTTTCCGACGAGCACCTCTTGACAGTACTGGTTTCCTAACGACACAAACAAAAACAAAATCACCAAGAATATGTCTCTTGAAGCCTTTTCATCGAGGGGTCTTCAACCATCTGTACTTTTCTTCAGATGTGGCTATACACGGTCAAATAGCTCCAATTCATTATTAATTCGGCAATCATTTATTCATTAACATCAAAATCATTTAGCTAGGGAGAGAACTCTGAGTTTTTTTTAAATAATACGTTTTTTTATGTGAAATTGCGGAAATAGCGCGCGCAATTTTGGAATTTTAAATCTAGCGCTCCGTCGGCATCGGCCGTGCCGAAATGTTCGGATCGGCATGGCCCATGCCGAAAAGTGTGTGTCGGCATTACCCATGCCGACATGTGCATGTGCATGATCAGCTGTCCTTCGCGTAAACGTCGTGCCGACACGACATATCGGCATGGGACATGCCGATTTGGGCATTTCGGCGTTAGCCGTGCCGAAAGTGGGCAGTCCCTCCTCTTTTACCCTTTGCTAACCCTTGTTGACCCTTTTATCCGGCAAACGTTTCCCGCCACCGATATCTGCGAAGCTTTCCCGCAAAATATGTTTCCGCCACCGTTTCCCGCCAGATTTCTCCCACCACCGTTTCCCGCCAGATTTCTCCCGCCACCGTTTCCCGGCTACTTGTACACCAGTTATCCTATAAAACCCACTCGAAGGTAGCCATGTAAGTCACTTGGGCGCAAGCATGGTGTGTATTGTTCCTTGTGAGAAGTGTGTGTCCGGATTTCACATAGCCGCATCCGAGCATCTGGCTAAGATTTCCGAAAATTTGAAGGTAGATGGTAGGATAGTTCCCATCTCAGAAATTATTGGTAGTGAGAGACATCTCGCTTTGCTTGGGGCGAGACAAATTCGAGACGGGTTTCCGTATAGGACCCCGCAACAAATCCGTGCAGAAATCCTGAGGCTTGTAGATAAGTATGATAGGAAGGTTACCAATGGTCCGTATCTCCGGACCGAAGATGACCGCTATTTTTACGGTGAGTCCTATCTTTGGGTAGTCTCCAGCGATGATGACGACGATTTTCATGCCGACATCAAAGGAAAGGAGGGCTGAAGCATCGAGGAATGGCAAGGAGAAGAAGGCTGAAGCATCTAGCAAGGGCAAGGAGAAGAAGGCTGAAGCATCGAGCAAGGGCAAGGGAGCTAAATCGGCGGATGGTGCGGGGTGCATCGATGGGAGATAGGTAGAGTCTTAAATTGAGTTGTGTTATTTCATTTCTCGTGTGTTGTGATCAGTATGTACTCGCCTTGTGTTGTATCTTATTTTTATTAGCTTCATTTCTTATGTTCTGCGGAGAGTATGGACTCGGTTTGTGTTATATCTTATTTTGCATATCAATTTATTATCAAGTATGTTTATCGATAGATTGTTAGAAGTTGTAGTTTTTGTACTACCGAGTATATTTACCTAATCAAATCGTTACGGAAATTTACAACTAACTCATACATAATACTAAACAAGATTCATCTAGTGATTACTTAGGGTTTACCCTTGATGCGTGAAAATCCCGATTTATCCGTTCCCGGCCTCAATCTACCGCCACCACTGCTCCACCACCACACCTCCTCCCCCAACACGAGCTCCCATCACTGTCATCCACCATTTTTGGCCTCCATTGCTTCCAATACTCCACCTCTTCTTCTCAAAACGAATCCACGAATATCTACTCCATGAACAGATCCTTCAAGCCCTACTCCTGCTCTCTCCTTTCCTAACAATCTAACCTAATCAAACTTAATTTTTCGACAAGATCTGGCAGTGTATTTGTGGGGGGGGGGGGGGGAGAGGAAGAACTGAGAGGAGGAAGCTGTGGTCGACGCGAGGAGGAAGAAGGAGGAAGAAAGGAGGCCGGCCGACGCACGGCACTTATCCTGCCCCAGATCGGCAAGGGCCGTGCCGATATGTGGGCGTCGGCATCAGCCGTGCCGAAAGGTGGCGGGCCCGGCCTGACGCGCGTCTGCGCATGCAGCCGTCGGTGCGGGTCCCGCCGACCGGGACCTTTCGGCATGTGCCATGCCGATCGGCATTACCCGTGCCGACGGGACGCTAGATCTGCAATAATTGATACGCGCGCGCTATTTTCGCAATTTCGCACAAAAAAACGTATTATTTAAAAAAAAAACTCGAGAACTCTAGTTCACCGTGTTCAGTTTATGAAAGATTGGAATGAGAGAAAGGCCACACATCTTCGTCGTGGATATACAACGAGACGAAATCATGCATGGTTTTTAAGTGGTGCGAAAAAGCTTTGCAAATTTCACCCCATGAGTGTTGGAGTAATGATATTTTGTTTAAAAAAACTGGTCCAAATTTATTTCTTACCCCGTCTTACCTAAGTAACAAAAATTCAAATCTTCGCCTGCTTTAAAATATTTGGATTACCAGAATTTCATCCCGGATATGTTGTACTACTTACCTCTTTCACTTTTTGAGGAGACGATTATAATTATGCTCGGTCGATTAGTTGATTATCCGTGTCCACTATTCCTGTTTTGCCAAGATCATGTGGCACACTGGCACCACACCACATATGTATAGTGCATGGGTTCGATGTATGATGAGGGACTTGTAGTACGTGGGAACACTGTCAACATGATTAGTTGGCAGCTTGGATTTTTTTTTTTTTTTTTGAACAAGGCAGCTTGGATTGGATTATTTGTTTGGAAGTAGGGCCTGATCTGCTTGATTGTTCAACAGTTGCTGAACCTTCTCCTCTATCCTTCTGCATGGTTAGATGCATCCATCATCGATCAGATCCATGCATGAACAGACAGGTAGAATCTCACCTTTGTAAGATGTGATAGCATGGCTGGCACATTTGTTGACCAATTTTCTGTCACTAATGATTTATATATTCAGATGGTCAACTACACATGGGACCATTTTGAAAAAACAAAACTACACATGGGTGTCAGGAAATAATTATCCACCTTTTTCCTATTTATCCATGACACAACATTATAAGTGTTTAGATTATGGATATATTTGGGTTTTCACCAAGGAAAATACTGCACATTTTGACTCCCTCACCAATCATGAATACATGCCGATAAAATCGCCATTTTCCATTGTTCAAATCTGGCCGTTATATTGTAAAGATTGAAATTTTGACAATAATTATCATTCAAAATGTTTGTCATTTTGCAAACCAACTTGTGGTTGGATGGCTAGCAGGGTGGTTGTACTCTCAGCCCACCAGAGTTCAAATCCCAGGTTTGACATCTGTGTGTTGCATTTAGGCGGAATATTCTTTCAGTGGGAGGCGACGTTTCCGTCGACAGCGAGGCGCCCGTGTTGACTTCGTCAATCTCAAAACTCGATCCGCCGGCTCAGTTTTCGGAGGTGCTCATAGAGGTAGGGTGTGCATGTGTGCTTTCATAGGGGTAAGTGTGCGTGCGTGTATGTGAGCATCTGCGTTTGTATTGTGTTTCTAAAAAAAAATGTTAATTCTATTGTAACAGATAGAGATCTGTTTTCGAGAGGAGAAAAGATACTCCTGGAGTATTTCTCGACGAGGAGTAACATATAGGACCTACTCTAGCTGGACTTATTTGTCTGATGCGTCGACCATGTTGTCTTGGTTGAGGTTGGGCTTAAGTGGGATAAAGCCAAAGGCCAATCGCTGAGCCCAAGAAGCCGGAAATCGTGGGTGTACGGTGGCAGATCATGTGCAATCGGCACCATGCATGTGCCCATGTCAAATTCTTGTTATTTCTTTCCTTAAAAAAAAGAAGATTTCGTTCGGCAAGTTAATTATGAGGGGTTCTGATTTTAACTAATGTGACATATGAACCAAGCTTGGACTATCACTTGATTCTTACAAGTCGACCAGATTTACAGCACACATATACATGTCCATTCCAATTCCTCTAAGCCAAGAAGATGAGATCATCTTGTACCCATCATTAGAAACACATCCTAGCAAGCTAATGATTTTAGTGTCTTATTAACGGTTAAAGTGAAAAATAATTTGCAGATTTACAATGTAAAGATGTTGTATTCCTATAGTATTGAGATATGTGCGACATGGTCTTTATTATTTGAGTGAATTCCACTGTTTACCCCACATATGTACTTTTTTTTAACAGGCACATATGTACATTTGTGACACATAATACTCCATTAAGTGAAACAAAATCAGAGATATACAATATATAAAATTTGGAATATGGTTTTACCCCATTTTAATACACTAGTAGAAAACAGCCCTTCGGTTTTGAGCCCTGATAACCTCTAGTCTCGGTTATGCCTGGAACCCGGACTAATGCCACCTTCAGTCCCGGTTCCAACGGTTAGGATGGCATCTCAAGCTCAAAACCCTACAGTCCCGGTTCCAGCAGAACATTTAGTCCCGGTTTGATATACGAACCGCGACTAAAGAACCGGGACTAAATGTGCAGACTGTACACCTCCCGATCGCGTTTTGAGCGCGTTTTGGAAACAGAACAGCCGGCGCGCGTTGATACACACACGAATTTAATCGCTTCATGCAGTGCCGCCGCCCGCCGGCCTCCCTTGCTGGCCGCCGGCCTTCCTCTCCGGCTGGCTATAAAAGCTACAGTAATCCATGCCTAATCACACAGAAAATCTCCCTCTCCATCCTTGCTCTCTTCCATTCCAATGGAGTCACTCGGACACATCACGGCGTCTCGGTTATTCTTCTTCTCCAAGGAAGGTATGGACTTCAAGGTATGGGTCACCCTCCGTGCATCACGCGTGGAGCGGTGGATCCGACACGTGAAGAAGGTGTATCTCGACGCCGCACCGATCAAGGGGGTTGGACTCGACTGCGAGTTCACCGACGCACTCCCGGGTCGTCGCCAGAGGGATCTTCCAGTCGAGGATAAGCAGCGCGCCGCCGTCATTCAACTCTTGGTGGCGACCGAGACTCTTATTTTCCACATTTGCAGGGCTGATCGGATGCCGAAGCTACTCGTCGATTTCTTAGGTGACAAGACTATCAACTTCTTCGGCGTCGCAATCCAGAATGACGTGTGGATGCTGCGATACTACGGAATTACAATTCCGTCAGCGGTCGACCTCCAGAGGAATAGCCGGAACCCAACCGACAATCCTACCCCGAGCCTGTATGCTCTCTCCAATGCTGTCGTTGGGACAAAACTTGAGATGAAGAAAAAGAACAAGGACAAGAAACGGGACGACGACGAAGAAGGAGAAGACCTAACTTTCGGATGGGCCGCGGTTCCATTGAGCTACGAGAGAGTCGTGTATGCTGCTCTGGACGCTCGCCTTGGCTTGGAGATTGCACGGAAGTGGTATTTAGATTGATATGATTAGTAGACCGTTGTTTGTCTAATCTATCTCTTGTATTGGAAATGTTTGGAATCTTATATATCGGTTACCGGTTTATTAATATAAATATTTCCATTTCTACTTAATTTTGGTTACCGGTTGAAAGATATGAATATTTCCATATTCAGAGATTAATATATGATTTTTCATCCGATTTTATGGATTATATATAGAGATTAATATGATTATATGGATTATATGTATTTTATTTTCCATCCGATTTTATGAAACAATAAGGAAAATATGATTATATGGGTTATATGTATTTTATTTTCCATCCAATTTTATGAAACAATAAGGTTAATATGATTATATGGATTATATATATGTATTTTATTTTCCATCCGATTTTATGAAACATTAAGATTAATATGATTTTAAGGATTATATGTATTTTATTTTCCATCCGATTTTATGAAACAATAAGATTAATATGATTTTATGGATTATATGTATTTTATTTTCCATCGGATTTTCTGAAACAATTAGATTAATATCGATTTATGGATCATACGTACGGAAATAAAATTCATGTTTTTGTTATTTGTTAACAATTATTATTGCTAAAATTTTAATATCGTTGTATTACTCTGGACTCTTTTGACATCGTTGTTACTCTCTAGACTCTTTTAACAAAATAATATGCATGTGACATCATGCATAGCAACTCTGACTATTTTGAAAGTGTAAAATGCAGGCGCAAAAACACCCCTTTATTTTCTAAAAAATAAAATGGACGATTTAGATTAGTTATTCAAATTTAAATAATTTTCATGTGGAAGAACACAAGAACACCAAGAACACACACACGAACACCTCGATCTACCCAAGAACACACACAAGAACACAAGGACATAGGCATATGTCAGTTCCTCCCGACATAGGCATATGTCAGTATCAGATCACCTCGGTCCACCCCGGGACATAGCTTAGACATGTATGCTTCCTCCTCCTACCTCACAAGAGAATGCTTCTAAGCCCAACCTCTCGAAGATGTCCTAAGTATGCTCACAAGGACATCTTCGAGAAGTTTGTTCCTAGAGGAGTCCTCTGCCTTTTGTATTCGGCGATGAACTGAAGTATTTTGTAGATGCATGGAACAAAACACACGGTTTCCCCTGCATATAGCCCAACAGTGGCTCGTGAGTGCCCGCATATCAAATGCACTGTTGGGCGTATGCAGGGAATCCGAATGCTTTGTATATCAAATGAACTACACTAAGTGTTGACATAGCTTAGACATGTCTGCTTCCTCCTCCTACCTCACACAAGAGAATGCTTCTAAGCCCAGCCTCTCGAAGATGTCCTAAGTATGCTCACAAGGACATCTTCGAGAAGCTGGTTCCTACAGGAGTCCTCTGCCTTTGCCCCGGTTGGTGGCTCAACCCAGAAGGTCTGGGCACCTATTTATAGCATCACCAGGGGGAGGCATCTTTAGTCCCAGTTGGTGGCTCAACCCGGGACAAAAGAAACACACCCCTGATCTAACGGCTCACAAGTGCTTGAAAGAAACACACGGCTGATCTAACGGCTCACAAGTGCTTGAAAGAAACACACGATCCGTGTGCTTCTTTAGTCCCGGTTTGGAAGTGATAGTGTTGATCCAACAGCTCACAACTATATAAAATAGAAAATAGTTTTATATTAGTTAGTCAAATTCAAACACATTTCATATGGAAAGTTTTGTCAAATTCCAAAATATACAAAAGTTCTTCAAATTCATATCCAAACTGTTTTTAAAATAGTTACAATAATTATTATAGAAAATAGTTTTATATTAGTTAGTCAAATTCAAACACATTTCATATGGAAAGTTTTGTCAAATTCCTAAATATACAAAAGTTCTTCAAATTCATATCCAAACTGTTTTTAAAATATTTACAATAATTATTATAGAAAATAGTTTTATATTAGTTAGTCAAATTCAAACACATTTCATATGGAAAGTTTTGTCAAATTCCTAAATATACAAAAGTTCTTCAAATTCATATCCAAACTGTTTTTAAAATATTTACAATAATTATTATAGAAAATAGAAAATAGTTTTATATTAGTTAGTCAAATTCAAACACATTTCATATGGAAAGTTTTGTCAAATTCCAAAATATACAAAAGTTCTTCAAATTCATATCCAAACTGTTTTTAAAATAGTTACAATAATTATTATAGAAAATAGTTTTATATTAGTTAGTCAAATTCAAACACATTTCATATGGAAAGTTTTGTCAAATTCCTAAATATACAAAAGTTCTTCAAAATCATATCCAAACTGTTTTTAAAATATTTACAATAATTATTATAGAAAATAGAAAATAGTTTTATATTAGTTAGTCAAATTCAAACACATTTCATATGGAAAGTTTTGTCAAATTCCTAAATATACAAAAGTTCTTCAAAATCATATCCAAACTGTTTTTAAAATATTTACAATAATTATTATAGAAAATAGAAATTAGTTTTATATTAGTTAGTCAAATTCAAACACATTTCATATGGAAAGTTTTGTCAAATTCCTAAATATACAAAAGTTTTTCAAATTCATATCCAAACTGTTTTTAAAATAGTTACAATAATTATTATAGAAAATAGTTTTATATTAGTTAGTCAAATTCAAACACATTTCATATGGAAAGTTTTGTCAAATTCCAAAATATACAAAAGTTCTTCAAATTCATATCCAAACTGTTTTTAAAATAGTTACAATAATTATTATAGAAAATAGTTTTATATTAGTTAGTCAAATTCAAACACATTTCATATGGAAAGTTTTGTCAAATTCCTAAATATACAAAAGTTTTATATTCAAACTCATTTGAAAAAACCCCTCAGGTCGCGGTTGGTGCCACGAACCGCGACTAAAGGGGTAGCAGTGCGCGCGCAGTCGAAAAACAAACTGGGTCGCGGTTGGAGGCTCCAACCGGGACTAAAGGACCCCTTTAGTCGCGGTTCGAGCCACGAACCGGGACTAAAGGTGTGGCGGTATATAAGCAAGATTGAGATCCCGGTTGGAGCCACCAACCGGGACCTCGCTCTTAGGAATTTCAGCGACGCCGCCAGGCTGCCCAAATCGAGCGCCGCCGCTGCCGCTGCGCCGCCGAGCTCGCCGCCGCGCCCGCTCCTCTCCCTCACTGCTGCCGCGGAGGCCGCCACCGTCGCCGAGCTCGCCTCACACCGCCGCCGCCGCCGCCGAGCTCGCCTCGCAGTCCCCGCTGTTCCAGAAGCTCTCCCGTCGACGTCTCCGACCGAATCGCGTCAGGTGAGCACACGCCGGTCCCCTCGCCGTAGTTGATTTAGTTGATTAGTTGGTTAGGTTGACTTAGGGTTAGTGTCTTAGCAAATTGATTTAGGAATTTAGAGTTTTAGGACTTAGTGAAATTTAGTTGATTAGTTGATAAGATGATGGGTTAGAATTTAGTTGATTAGCTAGATGAATTTAGTCGCCGCTCAACATAGCTCCCTCTCACCGGCGAACACCGAGCCCCCCACGGTGAGCCCCCCCCCCCCCCCCCCCCGCCGCGCCCCGCTCTTCCTCCTGTTAGTTGTTAGGTTGAACTTTAGTTGTTTAATTAGGTTGAATTTTAGTTGATTAGGTTGAATTAGTTGCTTTAGGTTGAATTTTAATTAAATGGACATAGTGATGTGTTAGGAAAGGTGGTAAATTTAGCAATTAGGACTATTTTTTATAGTTTAGTCTTTATTCTTTATAGTTTAGTATTGCTAGTATATATTCTTTATTCTTTTTAGTACTGCTTTTAATCTTTATTCTTTATAGTGAAGCTATGGACCATGACGATAGAGATGATCGGGAAGGCCAAAAAGATAATGAGGTAGATGACGACTCACAGTATCTGAATGAAGATGGTGATGCTGGGTTGTCGGATGATCAGTTAGAAGAACAAAACATAGGCAACCCGGAACCAAGTATTGATGTCGATGCTAGCGTTGGACCCTCAACGAAGTCCTCTGACGTAAATATTTAAGTCTCTGCTAATTATATATATAGACCTCCACATTGAGCATATATTTAATGAATGTTTTTTTAGTCCTCCACTTCAAGGTTACGGGGCCCGACCAAAAAGTGGAACGAGAAGACACATATGATTATTGACATAGTCAGTGCCGATGGGAAACCTTTGGAGCCCATAAACAGCGTGACTACATTTACTAATCAAGCAGGAGTTCTTGTTAGGGACATGATCCCGATCACCTGTCGAGAATGGAAGAAGCCAAGAGCTGATGGAATAAGTTTTGTCTCTAACGAATTGAAAAATTCTATTTGGGACAAGTTGATATCACATTTCACTCTGCCGGCGATGGACACCGAGGAGCAAACAACGGCCTTGAAGGCCAAAGTCAAGGTGTGGATCCTGAAGAAGATGGCCAAACAATTCCAAAACCACAAAAAAAGAACGTGGGCGAAGTATGTCAAGAGTGGGAAAATTACTCCGGAGTTTAAGGGAACAGACGAGAGGTTACGTGATCACTGGGATGATTTCGTGACGTACAAGGAATCGGAAGAAGCTCTTGAGAGGTCCAAAAAGAATGCGGATAATGCCAAGAAAAAGGTTCTCCATCATAATTTGGGGCCAGGTGGCCACAAGACTGCCATGCCTAAGTGGGATAAACTTAAGGCTGAAATTAAGGCAAAAGGTCTAACTCCAGAGACGGAGAAAGTGCCCGAGAGAGCAGGAAACTTCCTAATGGCGCATGGTATGACGTTGGAGAAGGAAACAGGGGAGTTGGTTCTTCGTGATCCGACGAAAAAAGCAGTGTTGACTCCCTTCGATGATCTTAAAAAAGCAGTAGCCGAGGTGGAGGCGGGAACGTTCATTCCGGATAGAGAGAACGACGAGCTGACAAAGGCACTCGGAAATCCTGAGAAGGGAGGACGAACACGAGGCTATGGAGGTGTTCCTTGGAAGATGGGGTTTCATGAGGACTATCGTACTTATAGAAGCCGAGCCAGAGCAACGAAGAGGAGGGAGCAGCAGGCGGCAGACCGGCTTAAGAAGGTGGAAGAAAGGAACGAGCTGCTCTTTGCGATGTATACGAAGATGCAGGAGAAATTTTCAAGCCGTCCAGAGGCCGATCAGATTTACATAGATCCTGCAGCTGATGGCCCATCTAACCGGAGGAGCAGTGTGGCTTCCACGCGGTTGCATGACGATGATGGAGAAGTTGATGCGTCACCGATGGATCGCTACCCCGTGGATAATATCAAAGATAAGACTGAATGTGAGCTGCACCAGTCAATGAAGAACATATCTGTGAAGGTGGCCGTCGGCTTTGCTTTAAAAGTTGATCCTGAAGTGCGTTGGCATTGCCGCGAGGTTCCAGCTGGGTATGCTCGTGTTGGGGTGGAGGAAATTGTACCTGGATGCGAGACATTGGAGATTGACCACCCTGGCCCTGAAGGGGAGGCGACCCTGGAAGAAGTCAGGCATGGAATCATTTGATGGAAAAAGAAATACATCATATTTCCAGGCTCGACGCAGAGGCCACGGTCTCTCTCACCTCCACCACCTCCAAGTCCATTGAACTTCGATAGGGACGACGACGACACCTACATGACTCCACCTCGATCTTCGCCGCCGCGTCAGCAGCCTGAACCTTCTTCGGCTGAGTACAGGGCGGGAAAGCGGAAGATCAGCCAGGTCAAGTGGGGTAACTTGACTAAGTGCCCGCCTCCGCCTACTAAGGCGAAATTGTCGCCGCTTCCAAAGGTCCCCAAGAGTCCTCCAAAGTTTCCTTACCCTTATAAGCCCCCCGTGGAAAACATGCCAGACGTATCAATTGATCCGAAAAAAATAGAGTACTTCCTGAAACATTGTTTTCAACCACCCCAATATGTTTTAAACTTACTATCGGACTATGATCGTTGTATTGACAAGGCATATAATGAGGGGCTTGAGAAAACAAAGCAGAAGAGACGCGACGTTGCTCCGCTGAAGTTGGCATCCAAGATTGTGATACCAGAAGGGTATGAGATTCCTGGTATGACCTACGAAGAAATGGTGGATTTGATAGAGCCCGGCATTGCTCCCGAGGCATTGCAATATCGCCTTGGGAAGGATCTGGTCACGAAGGAGGACTGGGCCAACCTACCTACAAGAATGCGAGCATTACATAAATGGTACAAGGATGCCTCAGCAGACGGGGACGAGATACTGTCTGTTAAACTTAGAGATGAGCATTACTTCATGGGAGAACAGACGATTCATATTGACTTTTACGAACTCTTTCAGTTATTCAACCAGAAGGCCCTCGACAAATTTATCATCAGCTGCTATTGTTTGTAAGTGATTAATTAAAGTTAATCTCGTATCATTTTCTTATAATATAACTGTCCTCACTACATTCTTTTGTACGCTACTATGCAGAATGAAGATTCTTGAGTGTAGGAGGAACCGGATTTATCAAGTTGGGTTCGTTGACCCAGATCGAGTTCATATACATACCTTAAAAATAAACCCGGGGGAAACGGAGAACAACTTGCTCAATTTTTTGGAGAAACAACATTTCAAGAAGAACATATTATTTCCGTACAACTTCAGGTTAGAGTGTTACACGTTCATTTTTCCTCGTACTCGATTTTGATGAGTTAGCTAGAGACTTAATATTTACTGAATTCTCTTCTATGTGCTGATTTGTATGTGCAGCCACCACTGGATTCTCTTCAACATTGAAATTGAATTGGGGAAAGTTCAGATCGAGGACTCATTACATCGACCCATGACTGATTACTGGAACATTATTGAAACGCTCCAGAGGTACTATATTGACCTCTTTTCTTCATTTCCTAAGTTCCAGTTATGAATATATTCTTTATTCATTTTCTTTGCCGGGGCAGGGTATGGAAGCGGTTCATAAAACGTGCCGGAGAAGGTCAATTTAAACCAGAGCTGACCTTTCAGCTAATTAACGTAAGTAGATTACTCTATTTAGTTATAGTTTCAATATCGGATTGTCATGTTTGATTATTACTTGAAATGAACTCTATTTTCGTAAAGTGCGAGAGACAGCCACCGGCGACAAATCTGTGTGGATATTACGTTTGCGAGTATATGCGCATTTATGTCAGTGAGCGGATGGATATGGTGGTACGTAAAGCATTTACATATCAATTCACAATTTAACTCTTGATGTATTTATATTGACCGTCTTCTCTTGATATATCCAGCAAATGAATCAACGAGCGGATCTCACTCCATATCAACGCTCCAGAGGAATTCAAGAGGAAATTTGTGGATTTCTGCTTGACGAGGTCATAGCCCCAACAGGAGAATACAATATAAACTGTAAATAATGATTTTGATGTAATAATGATCGTGTTGGGACGACACTTATGTATATGATACATGTTTAACTTGATACGAGTCTCGTTGGATATGTAATATATGGATCAATTCTCGTTAGACACTTCATATAATATATGCATCGATGTGTGTAATTGTAGCTTACAAACAATAGTTTAAATCATAAATAAAACAGAAAACAGAAAACAAAATAAAAATGCTAAAACCTAAAACCCCTCGAACTTATTAGTCCCGGTTTGTAATACAAACCGGGACAAAAGGTCATAGCCGAACAGTTGCTGAACCTTCTCCTCTATCCTTCTGCATGGTTAGATGCATCCATCATCGATCAGATCCATGCATGAACAGACAGGTAGAATCTCACCTTTGTAAGATGTGATAGCATGGCTGGCACATTTGTTGACCAATTTTCTGTCACTAATGATTTATATATTCAGATGGTCAACTACACATGGGACCATTTTGAAAAAACAAAACTACACATGGGTGTCAGGAAATAATTATCCACCTTTTTCCTATTTATCCATGACACAACATTATAAGTGTTTAGATTATGGATATATTTGGGTTTTCACCAAGGAAAATACTGCACATTTTGACTCCCTCACCAATCATGAATACATGCCGATAAAATCGCCATTTTCCATTGTTCAAATCTGGCCGTTATATTGTAAAGATTGAAATTTTGACAATAATTATCATTCAAAATGTTTGTCATTTTGCAAACCAACTTGTGGTTGGATGGCTAGCAGGGTGGTTGTACTCTCAGCCCACCAGAGTTCAAATCCCAGGTTTGACATCTGTGTGTTGCATTTAGGCGGAATATTCTTTCAGTGGGAGGCGACGTTTCCGTCGACAGCGAGGCGGCCGTGTTGACTTCGTCAATCTCAAAACTCGATCCGCCGGCTCAGTTTTCGGAGGTGCTCATAGAGGTAGGGTGTGCATGTGTGCTTTCATAGGGGTAAGTGTGCGTGCGTGTATGTGAGCATCTGCGTTTGTATTGTGTTTCTCAAAAAAAATGTTAATTCTATTGTAACAGATAGAGATCTGTTTTCGAGAGGAGAAAAGATACTCCTGGAGTATTTCTCGACGAGGAGTAACATATAGGACCTACTCTAGCTGGACTTATTTGTCTGATGCGTCGACCATGTTGTCTTGGTTGAGGTTGGGCTTAAGTGGGATAAAGCCAAAGGCCAATCGCTGAGCCCAAGAAGCCGGAAATCGTGGGTGTACGGTGGCAGATCATGTGCAATCGGCACCATGCATGTGCCCATGTCAAATTCTTGTTATTTCTTTCCTTAAAAAAAAGAAGATTTCGTTCGGCAAGTTAATTATGAGGGGTTCTGATTTTAACTAATGTGACATATGAACCAAGCTTGGACTATCACTTGATTCTTACAAGTCGACCAGATTTACAGCACACATATACATGTCCATTCCAATTCCTCTAAGCCAAGAAGATGAGATCATCTTGTACCCATCATTAGAAACACATCCTAGCAAGCTAATGATTTTAGTGTCTTATTAACGGTTAAAGTGAAAAATAATTTGCAGATTTACAATGTAAAGATGTTGTATTCCTATAGTATTGAGATATGTGCGACATGGTCTTTATTATTTGAGTGAATTCCACTGTTTACCCCACATATGTACTTTTTTTTAACAGGCACATATGTACATTTGTGACACATAATACTCCATTAAGTGAAACAAAATCAGAGATATACAATATATAAAATTTGGAATATGGTTTTACCCCATTTTAATACACTAGTAGAAAACAGCCCTTCGGTTTTGAGCCCTGATAACCTCTAGTCTCGGTTATGCCTGGAACCCGGACTAATGCCACCTTCAGTCCCGGTTCCAACGGTTAGGATGGCATCTCAAGCTCAAAACCCTACAGTCCCGGTTCCAGCAGAACATTTAGTCCCGGTTTGATATACGAACCGCGACTAAAGAACCGGGACTAAATGTGCAGACTGTACACCTCCCGATCGCGTTTTGAGCGCGTTTTGGAAACAGAACAGCCGGCGCGCGTTGATACACACACGAATTTAATCGCTTCATGCAGTGCCGCCGCCCGCCGGCCTCCCTTGCTGGCCGCCGGCCTTCCTCTCCGGCTGGCTATAAAAGCTACAGTAATCCATGCCTAATCACACACAAAATCTCCCTCTCCATCCTTGCTCTCTTCCATTCCAATGGAGTCACTCGGACACATCACGGCGTCTCGGTTATTCTTCTTCTCCAAGGAAGGTATGGACTTCAAGGTATGGGTCACCCTCCGTGCATCACGCGTGGAGCGGTGGATCCGACACGTGAAGAAGGTGTATCTCGACGCCGCACCGATCAAGGGGGTTGGACTCGACTGCGAGTTCACCGACGCACTCCCGGGTCGTCGCCAGAGGGATCTTCCAGTCGAGGATAAGCAGCGCGCCGCCGTCATTCAACTCTCGGTGGCGACCGAGACTCTTATTTTCCACATTTGCAGGGCTGATCGGGTGCCGAAGCTACTCGTCGATTTCTTAGGTGACAAGACTATCAACTTCTTCGGCGTCGCAATCCAGAATGACGTGTGGATGCTGCGATACTACGGAATTACAATTCCGTCAGCGGTCGACCTCCAGAGGAATAGCCGGAACCCAACCGACAATCCTACCCCGAGCCTGTATGCTCTCTCCAATGCTGTCGTTGGGACAAAACTTGAGATGAAGAAAAAGAACAAGGACAAGAAACGGGACGACGACGAAGAAGGAGAAGACCTAACTTTCGGATGGGCCGCGGTTCCATTGAGCTACGAGAGAGTCGTGTATGCTGCTCTGGACGCTCGCCTTGGCTTGGAGATTGCACGGAAGTGGTATTTAGATTGATATGATTAGTAGACCGTTGTTTGTCTAATCTATCTCTTGTATTGGAAATGTTTGGAATCTTATATATCGGTTACCGGTTTATTAATATAAATATTTCCATTTCTACTTAATTTTGGTTACCGGTTGAAAGATATGAATATTTCCATATTCAGAGATTAATATATGATTTTTCATCCGATTTTATGGATTATATATAGAGATTAATATGATTATATGGATTATATGTATTTTATTTTCCATCCGATTTTATGAAACAATAAGGAAAATATGATTATATGGGTTATATGTATTTTATTTTCCATCCAATTTTATGAAACAATAAGGTTAATATGATTATATGGATTATATATATGTATTTTATTTTCCATCCGATTTTATGAAACATTAAGATTAATATGATTTTAAGGATTATATGTATTTTATTTTCCATCCGATTTTATGAAACAATAAGATTAATATGATTTTATGGATTATATGTATTTTATTTTCCATCGGATTTTCTGAAACAATTAGATTAATATCGATTTATGGATCATACGTACGGAAATAAAATTCATGTTTTTGTTATTTGTTAACAATTATTATTGCTAAAATTTTAATATCGTTGTATTACTCTGGACTCTTTTGACATCGTTGTTACTCTCTAGACTCTTTTAACAAAATAATATGCATGTGACATCATGCATAGCAACTCTGACTATTTTGAAAGTGTAAAATGCAGGCGCAAAAACACCCCTTTATTTTCTAAAAAATAAAATGGACGATTTAGATTAGTTATTCAAATTTAAATAATTTTCATGTGGAAGAACACAAGAACACCAAGAACACACACACGAACACCTCGATCTACCCAAGAACACACACAAGAACACAAGGACATAGGCATATGTCAGTTCCTCCCGACATAGGCATATGTCAGTATCAGATCACCTCGGTCCACCCCGGGACATAGCTTAGACATGTATGCTTCCTCCTCCTACCTCACAAGAGAATGCTTCTAAGCCCAACCTCTCGAAGATGTCCTAAGTATGCTCACAAGGACATCTTCGAGAAGTTTGTTCCTAGAGGAGTCCTCTGCCTTTTGTATTCGGCGATGAACTGAAGTATTTTGTAGATGCATGGAACAAAACACACGGTTTCCCCTGCATATAGCCCAACAGTGGCTCGTGAGTGCCCGCATATCAAATGCACTGTTGGGCGTATGCAGGGAATCCGAATGCTTTGTATATCAAATGAACTACACTAAGTGTTGACATAGCTTAGACATGTCTGCTTCCTCCTCCTACCTCACACAAGAGAATGCTTCTAAGCCCAGCCTCTCGAAGATGTCCTAAGTATGCTCACAAGGACATCTTCGAGAAGCTGGTTCCTACAGGAGTCCTCTGCCTTTGCCCCGGTTGGTGGCTCAACCCAGAAGGTCTGGGCACCTATTTATAGCATCACCAGGGGGAAGCATCTTTAGTCCCAGTTGGTGGCTCAACCCGGGACAAAAGAAACACACCCCTGATCTAACGGCTCACAAGTGCTTGAAAGAAACACACGGCTGATCTAACGGCTCACAAGTGCTTGAAAGAAACACACGATCCGTGTGCTTCTTTAGTCCCGGTTTGGAAGTGATAGTGTTGATCCAACAGCTCACAACTATATAAAATAGAAAATAGTTTTATATTAGTTAGTCAAATTCAAACACATTTCATATGGAAAGTTTTGTCAAATTCCAAAATATACAAAAGTTCTTCAAATTCATATCCAAACTGTTTTTAAAATAGTTACAATAATTATTATAGAAAATAGTTTTATATTAGTTAGTCAAATTCAAACACATTTCATATGGAAAGTTTTGTCAAATTCCTAAATATACAAAAGTTCTTCAAATTCATATCCAAACTGTTTTTAAAATATTTACAATAATTATTATAGAAAATAGAAAATAGTTTTATATTAGTTAGTCAAATTCAAACACATTTCATATGGAAAGTTTTGTCAAATTCCTAAATATACAAAAGTTCTTCAAATTCATATCCAAACTGTTTTTAAAATATTTACAATAATTATTATAGAAAATAGAAAATAGTTTTATATTAGTTAGTCAAATTCAAACACATTTCATATGGAAAGTTTTGTCAAATTCCAAAATATACAAAAGTTCTTCAAATTCATATCCAAACTGTTTTTAAAATAGTTACAATAATTATTATAGAAAATAGTTTTATATTAGTTAGTCAAATTCAAACACATTTCATATGGAAAGTTTTGTCAAATTCCTAAATATACAAAAGTTCTTCAAAATCATATCCAAACTGTTTTTAAAATATTTACAATAATTATTATAGAAAATAGAAAATAGTTTTATATTAGTTAGTCAAATTCAAACACATTTCATATGGAAAGTTTTGTCAAATTCCTAAATATACAAAAGTTCTTCAAAATCATATCCAAACTGTTTTTAAAATATTTACAATAATTATTATAGAAAATAGTTTTATATTAGTTAGTCAAATTCAAACACATTTCATATGGAAAGTTTTGTCAAATTCCAAAATATACAAAAGTTCTTCAAATTCATATCCAAACTGTTTTTAAAATAGTTACAATAATTATTATAGAAAATAGTTTTATATTAGTTAGTCAAATTCAAACACATTTCATATGGAAAGTTTTGTCAAATTCCTAAATATACAAAAGTTTTATATTCAAACTCATTTGAAAAAAACCCTCAGGTCGCGGTTGGTGCCACGAACCGCGACTAAAGGGGTAGCAGTGCGCGCGCAGTCGAAAAACAAACTGGGTCGCGGTTGGAGGCTCCAACCGGGACTAAAGGACCCCTTTAGTTGCGGTTCGAGCCACGAACCGGGACTAAAGGTGTGGCGGTATATAAGCAAGATTGAGATCCCGGTTGGAGCCACCAACCGGGACCTCGCTCTTAGGAATTTCAGCGACGCTGCCAGGCTGCCCAAATCGAGCGCCGCCGCTGCCGCTGCGGCCCCGCTCTTCCTCCTGTTAGTTGTTAGGTTGAACTTTAGTTGTTTAATTAGGTTGAATTTTAGTTGATTAGGTTGAATTAGTTGCTTTAGGTTGAATTTTAATTAAATGGACATAGTGATGTGTTAGGAAAGGTGGTAAATTTAGCAATTAGGACTATTTTTTATAGTTTAGTCTTTATTCTTTATAGTTTAGTATTGCTAGTATATATTCTTTATTCTTTTTAGTACTGCTTTTAATCTTTATTCTTTATAGTGAAGCTATGGACCATGACGATAGAGATGATCGGGAAGGCCAAAAAGATAATGAGGTAGATGACGACTCACAGTATCTGAATGAAGATGGTGATGCTGGGTTGTCGGATGATCAGTTAGAAGAACAAAACATAGGCAACCCGGAACCAAGTATTGATGTCGATGCTAGCGTTGGACCCTCAACGAAGTCCTCTGACGTAAATATTTAAGTCTCTGCTAATTATATATATAGACCTCCACATTGAGCATATATTTAATGAATGTTTTTTTAGTCCTCCACTTCAAGGTTACGGGGCCCGACCAAAAAGTGGAACGAGAAGACACATATGATTATTGACATAGTCAGTGCCGATGGGAAACCTTTGGAGCCCATAAACAGCGTGACTACATTTACTAATCAAGCAGGAGTTCTTGTTAGGGACATGATCCCGATCACCTGTCGAGAATGGAAGAAGCCAAGAGCTGATGGAATAAGTTTTGTCTCTAACGAATTGAAAAATTCTATTTGGGACAAGTTGATATCACATTTCACTCTGCCGGCGATGGACACCGAGGAGCAAACAACGGCCTTGAAGGCCAAAGTCAAGGTGTGGATCCTGAAGAAGATGGCCAAACAATTCCAAAACCACAAAAAAAGAACGTGGGCGAAGTATGTCAAGAGTGGGAAAATTACTCCGGAGTTTAAGGGAACAGACGAGAGGTTACGTGATCACTGGGATGATTTCGTGACGTACAAGGAATCGGAAGAAGCTCTTGAGAGGTCCAAAAAGAATGCGGATAATGCCAAGAAAAAGGTTCTCCATCATAATTTGGGGCCAGGTGGCCACAAGACTGCCATGCCTAAGTGGGATAAACTTAAGGCTGAAATTAAGGCAAAAGGTCTAACTCCAGAGACGGAGAAAGTGCCCGAGAGAGCAGGAAACTTCCTAATGGCGCATGGTATGACGTTGGAGAAGGAAACAGGGGAGTTGGTTCTTCGTGATCCGACGAAAAAAGCAGTGTTGACTCCCTTCGATGATCTTAAAAAAGCAGTAGCCGAGGTGGAGGCGGGAACGTTCATTCCGGATAGAGAGAACGACGAGCTGACAAAGGAACTCGGAAATCCTGAGAAGGGAGGACGAACACGAGGCTATGGAGGTGTTCCTTGGAAGATGGGGTTTCATGAGGACTATCGTACTTATAGAAGCCGAGCCAGAGCAACGAAGAGGAGGGAGCAGCAGGCGGCAGACCGGCTTAAGAAGGTGGAAGAAAGGAACGAGCTGCTCTTTGCGATGTATACGAAGATGCAGGAGAAATTTTCAAGCCGTCCAGAGGCCGATCAGATTTACATAGATCCTGCAGCTGATGGCCCATCTAACCGGAGGAGCAGTGTGGCTTCCACGCGGTTGCATGACGATGATGGAGAAGTTGATGCGTCACCGATGGATCGCTACCCCGTGGATAATATCAAAGATAAGACTGAATGTGAGCTGCACCAGTCAATGAAGAACATATCTGTGAAGGTGGCCGTCGGCTTTGCTTTAAAAGTTGATCCTGAAGTGCGTTGGCATTGCCGCGAGGTTCCAGCTGGGTATGCTCGTGTTGGGGTGGAGGAAATTGTACCTGGATGCGAGACATTGGAGATTGACCACCCTGGCCCTGAAGGGGAGGCGACCCTGGAAGAAGTCAGGCATGGAATCATTTGATGGAAAAAGAAATACATCATATTTCCAGGCTCGACGCAGAGGCCACGGTCTCTCTCACCTCCACCACCTCCAAGTCCATTGAACTTCGATAGGGACGACGACGACACCTACATGACTCCACCTCGATCTTCGCCGCCGCGTCAGCAGCCTGAACCTTCTTCGGCTGAGTACAGGGCGGGAAAGCGGAAGATCAGCCAGGTCAAGTGGGGTAACTTGACTAAGTGCCCGCCTCCGCCTACTAAGGCGAAATTGTCGCCGCTTCCAAAGGTCCCCAAGAGTCCTCCAAAGTTTCCTTACCCTTATAAGCCCCCCGTGGAAAACATGCCAGACGTATCAATTGATCCGAAAAAAATAGAGTACTTCCTGAAACATTGTTTTCAACCACCCCAATATGTTTTAAACTTACTATCGGACTATGATCGTTGTATTGACAAGGCATATAATGAGGGGCTTGAGAAAACAAAGCAGAAGAGACGCGACGTTGCTCCGCTGAAGTTGGCATCCAAGATTGTGATACCAGAAGGGTATGAGATTCCTGGTATGACCTACGAAGAAATGGTGGATTTGATAGAGCCCGGCATTGCTCCCGAGGCATTGCAATATCGCCTTGGGAAGGATCTGGTCACGAAGGAGGACTGGGCCAACCTACCTACAAGAATGCGAGCATTACATAAATGGTACAAGGATGCCTCAGCAGACGGGGACGAGATACTGTCTGTTAAACTTAGAGATGAGCATTACTTCATGGGAGAACAGACGATTCATATTGACTTTTACGAACTCTTTCAGTTATTCAACCAGAAGGCCCTCGACAAATTTATCATCAGCTGCTATTGTTTGTAAGTGATTAATTAAAGTTAATCTCGTATCATTTTCTTATAATATAACTGTCCTCACTACATTCTTTTGTACGCTACTATGCAGAATGAAGATTCTTGAGTGTAGGAGGAACCGGATTTATCAAGTTGGGTTCGTTGACCCAGATCGAGTTCATATACATACCTTAAAAATAAACCCGGGGGAAACGGAGAACAACTTGCTCAATTTTTCGGAGAAACAACATTTCAAGAAGAACATATTATTTCCGTACAACTTCAGGTTAGAGTGTTACACGTTCATTTTTCCTCGTACTCGATTTTGATGAGTTAGCTAGAGACTTAATATTTACTGAATTCTCTTCTATGTGCTGATTTGTATGTGCAGCCACCACTGGATTCTCTTCAACATTGAAATTGAATTGGGGAAAGTTCAGATCGAGGACTCATTACATCGACCCATGACTGATTACTGGAACATTATTGAAACGCTCCAGAGGTACTATATTGACCTCTTTTCTTCATTTCCTAAGTTCCAGTTATGAATATATTCTTTATTCATTTTCTTTGCCGGGGCAGGGTATGGAAGCGGTTCATAAAACGTGCCGGAGAAGGTCAATTTAAACCAGAGCTGACCTTTCAGCTAATTAACGTAAGTAGATTACTCTATTTAGTTATAGTTTCAATATCGGATTGTCATGTTTGATTATTACTTGAAATGAACTCTATTTTCGTAAAGTGCGAGAGACAGCCACCGGCGACAAATCTGTGTGGATATTAGGTTTGCGAGTATATGCGCATTTATGTCAGTGAGCGGATGGATATGGTGGTACGTAAAGCATTTACATATCAATTCACAATTTAACTCTTGATGTATTTATATTGACCGTCTTCTCTTGATATATCCAGCAAATGAATCAACGAGCGGATCTCACTCCATATCAACGCTGCAGAGGAATTCAAGAGGAAATTTGTGGATTTCTGCTTGACGAGGTCATAGCCCCAGCAGGAGAATACAATATAAACTGTAAATAATGATTTTGATGTAATAATGATCGTGTTGGGACGACACTTATGTATATGATACATGTTTAACTTGATACGAGTCTCGTTGGATATGTAATATATGGATCAATTCTCGTTAGACACTTCATATAATATATGCATCGATGTGTGTAATTGTAGCTTACAAACAATAGTTTAAATCATAAATAAAACAGAAAACAGAAAACAAAATAAAAATGCTAAAACCTAAAACCCCTCGAACTTATTAGTCCCGGTTTGTAATACAAACCGGGACAAAAGGTCATAGCCGAGCAGCTCGCCTGCGCGCCCACGTGGATACCTTTTTGTCCCGGTTGCAGATCCTACCGCGACTATAGGTTGGGGTGTTTAGTCCCGATTCCGTAGTCCCGGTTGCTAAATCGGGACTGAAGGCCCTTACCAACCGGCACTGTTAGCCTGTTTTCTACTAGTGATATTGCAAGTTTCGTTAGAATAGTTCGGCATGATAAATCTCTATGATGATTTAAATATGCAAAGACCAGATGGTGCCATAAAGAATTATGTCCACATTTCTCCTCACCATATGGTCAATTCCTCGACGTTATCCTGGATTTAACGAGACACAGTCAGCATCTCACCCCTTTCCCAATGGTCATATATTAGACAATGAGGTTATGAACTTTGTAAAATGGACAATCTAGATTTTTCACTAGATGGGTAATTAGAGTCACAAATGCACAATTACAGGATAAAAGGTGAAATTCACTATAATTATTACCCCGTTGGCTCAGATTTTTGGTTTCAAGAGACTACAATAAGAATTTTTGAGTCATAGGACCTTCGTTGCATTTTCTCCTTTCTTTAGGATTGTTTATCCATTTATGGTTTAGTTACCCATTATAGGGTTATATCTGATATTCCTTTTATCTAACATGAGCACATATTTTTAATTTAAAATAGTTTTATTATTGCACAATTTTTCTGAACTAGAGACGAAAGGACTTCTAAAATATTCGGTACTACTAGAAGCAGAAAAGATAAATGATTTTGCACCTTAGATAAAGCATTGAAGAACTTAAAACCACAATGAAAAATGAATTATAGGCTAGCAGATAAAATGTTCATGTTCTTTTTTGCAAGAAATGCAAAGTCACCAATGGTTACAACGAGATCTTGTTGGCTAGGATTGCCCTACTGTTAGTGTAGCAACAATTTGAAGTTCATAACCTTTGCCTATCTATTTTTGTTGCTCTGTATCCTCCATATGGATTTATAAGGCCAACGTGTTCGAACAAACTTTCACCATAAGAAGTGAACCTACCTCACTTGGCTAGTGGAGTGGATGTACAACTCAGTGATGCACCGGTGAGGTGTTGTTGGGAAACCCCAAGAGGAAGGTATGAAGTAGTGCAGCAGCAAGTTTCCCTCAGTTGTGAAACCAAGGTTATCAAACCAGTAGGAAACTAGGATTCTTCTCGAGGTGGCAACGGCGCTAGAAAAGTGCTGGTGTGTAGTTGACGTGGAACCTGCACACAACACAACCAAGATACTTTTCCCCAACTTAACAGCGAGGTTGTCAATCTCACTATATTGCGGTAACAAAGGATTAAACGTATGTGTGGAAAATGATTTTTGTTTGCAGAGAATGAAAGTAACATGATTGCAGTAGGATTGTTTATCAGTTTAAAGAAAAGGACCGGGGTCCACAGTTCACTAGTAGTGTCTCTCCATAAATAATAATAACATACATGCGGATAAACAAATTACAGCTGGGCAATTGACAGAATAAAAAAGTGCATAATGATGCATATACTATAGTTATGATGTCTAGTGTGATATTCATTTGGGCATTACAACAATATACATAGACCGTTCCAACCGCATCTATGACTAATAATCCATCTTCCGGTTAGCGTCCGCACCCCTTTCAGTATTAAGTTGAAAGCAACAGATAATTGCATTAGGCCATGTGTGTAATGTAAGTAGTACAAATACCCTTAGATAAAGTACCACTGTTTTATCCCTAGTAGCAACAGTACATCTACAACCTTAGAGCTAGCTGTCACCACCCCAGATTAAATAGAGACATGAACCTACTATCGAGCATAAATACCCCCTCTTGGAGTCACAAGCATCTACTTGGCCAGAGCATCTACTAGCAACGGAGAGCATGCAAGATCATAAACAACGCACTTACAAGATATATTATGAAGCAATAACATAGTACTCAATATTCATCGGATCCCAGCAAACACAACATGTAGTATTACATAAAGATGATCTTGATCATGTTAGGCAGCTCACAAGATCTAAACATGGTAGCACAAGAGGAGAAGACAACCATCTAGCTACTGCTATGGACCCGTAGTCCAAGGATGAACTACTCACGCATCAGTCCGGAGGCGGGCATGTTGATGTAGAGCCCTCCGGTGATGATTCCCCTCTCCGGCAGGGTGCCGGGAGGAGCTTCTGAACCCTCCGATCTAGGGTTGACGACGGCGGCGGCTCTGGACTTCGTGGAGGAAAAAGGTGCGTGTCCTAGGTCTTAGATATCCGAGGGGTATAAGTAGGCGAAAGGGCGAAGGCGGCGGGGCCTCGAGAGCCCCACACCCCCTGCTCGCGCGGCAGAGGGGCGTGCCGCGCCACCTGGTGGTGTGGGCCCCTCGGGGGTCCCCTCCGTGTGGTATTCGGTGTTCTGGAACCTCCTGGGAATTTCAAGCACTTTGACGTTTCGTTTGTCCAATTCCGAGAATATTTCCTTAACAACTTTTCTGAAACCAAAAACAGCAGAAAACAGGCAACTGGCACTATGGCATCTTGTTAATAGGTTAGTCCCAGAAAATGCATAAAATGATATAAAAGTGTATATAAAACATGTAGCAAGTGGTATAATATAAGCATGGAACATAAGAAATTATAGATACGTTTGAGACGTATCAAGTATCCCCAAGCTTAGTTCTACTCGTCCCGAGTAGGTAAAACGATAACAAGAATAATTTCTGAAGTGACATGCTTCACACAATCTTGATCAAATAATAATGTAAGGCTCATGTTATGAATGAAGTGATTCAAAGCAATGGTTTATAGTTTGTCAACAAATAGATAAGGAGTAAACAACTACATCATATAAGCAAAAACTTTTCGTGGATAGTACTTTCAAACAAGCATCAAAATGATTCACATGAAAGTTAACTCATAAAGCAATAGTCTCTAAATAAAAGAGCATTGAAGCAACACAAAGGAAGATATAAGTTTAAGCACTGGCTTTCAACTTGTAACATGTATATCATATAGATAGTTGTCAACACAAAGGAGTATAATAAGTGCAATAAGTAAGCATATAAGAATTGTTGCACACAGTTGACACAAGTGTTTACTTCTAAGACAGAAAGAAGTAGGTAAACTGACTCAACATAAAGTAAAAGAAGGGCCCTTCGCAGAGGGAAGCAGGGATACAAACATGTGCTAGAGCTTTTTAGTTTTATAGGTTTTTGAAATCATATAGAGAGTATAAAAGTAAGTTTTGAGAGGTGTTTGTTGTTGTCAACGAATGGTAATGGGCACTCTACCCCCCTTGTCAACCAGACTTTCAAGAGCGGCTCCCATGAAGGACATTATTTCTACCAGCAAGGTAGATCATCCCTCTTATTCTCTTTTGTTTACACATGTATATTTTAAAAAACTGGTTTGACACTCCTCCCCACCAATGCATACACAATCCATGGCTAACCGAATTCTCGGGTGCCTTCCAACAATCACATACCATGGAGGAGTGTCTATATTAAATTGTATAACACTTTGAAGCATAATAAATTTTTGCAAAACCATGTGAAGAGAATGATGATAAAAGTTGTAATTAATTGGGACTGGGCACCCCATTTGCCAGCTCTTTTTGCAAAGTTAATGGATAAGCGGATGATGCCACTAGTCCGATGTGAAAGTCTGTTTAAAAGCAAATGACAAGGTTGATATCCGTAACACCACATATTTCCTCATGAGCTAATAAACATTGACACAAATGAGAGATAGTATGTTTGGAATAATAAAAGGTAGCACACGAAGTATTTGCTTGGAATGGCAGGAAATACCATGTAGTAGGTAGGTATGGTGGACACAAATGGCATGGGTTTTGGCTCAAGTTTTTGGATGCACGAGAAGCATTCCCTCTCAGTACAAGGCTTTGGTTAGCAAGGTTATTTGAAGCAAACACAAGTATAAACTATGACAACAAGACGTATATAAAAACATACTGCAAGTATTATAAAACTCTATATTGTCTTCCTTGTTGTTCAAACACCTTTACTAGAAAATATCTAGACCTTAGAGATACCAAACATGCAAACCAAATTTCAACAAGCTTTACGGTAGTTCTTCATTAATAGGTTTTAACTACATGATGTAAAAGCTTAAACATGATCTACTTGAGAGCTCAAAACAATTGCCAAGCACCACAACATACAAGATAACAATTCATTAGAGCATGTATATCTTTTTCATTATACCATCTACCACATTTAGCATTTTCTGTTTCCAACCAAACACCAATCAACTTATTTAAAAATAAACTCTCCAAGTATATAACAATGAAGCAAGAGAGTATAACATATGAGAACTAACAGCTCCAACAAGAGATGCATGAAAAACAAGAGCTAATAGTATTGAAATAACATAGAAGAATACTCAACAAATATAAGTGAAGAATATGAGTATTCATAAGAAAAAGCGGAGCGTGTCTCTCTCCCACAAAAGAATGCTAGGATCCATTTTATTCAGAAAATGAAAATAACAAAAACAAAAGCAAAAACAAACAGACGCTTCAAGTAAAGCACATAAGATGTGTCGGAATTAAAATATAGTTTCACTAGAGATGACCTGATAGTTTATTGATGAAGAAGGGGATGCCTTGGGCATCTCCAAGCTTTGACGCTTGAGTCTTCTTGAAATATGCTTGGGTGACCCATGGGGGCATCCCCAAGCTTTGGCTCTTTCATCTTCTTGATCACATCATATCATCCTTCTCTCTTGATCCTTGAAAACTTCCTCCACACCAAACTCAAAGTAAACTTCATTAGAGGGTTAGTGCACAAAACATTCTTATATTCCGCATGAACACAATTGCTACCAATGCTACTGGACATTAGCTACAGCCACTGATACTTTATGGAACAAAAAGATCCATTCAAAATAGTAAAAGAGGCATTGCAAAATAAATGGCAGAATCTGTCAAAAACAGAACAGTCCCTAAAGACGAATTTTTTCGAGGCACTTAACTTGCTCAAATCAGAAAACTCAAAACTAATGAAAGTTGCATATATATCTGAGGATTACGCACAAAAAATCTCAGGTCCATCCGAATTTTATGTAAAGAGTTATGAATTTAACGGTGGACAGCAGAAAACAGTTTCAGCACAGCAATCCAAATCTAGCATCAACTTTCTACTAGAGGCTTAACTTGACACAACAATGCAATAAATTAAAGATACAAAGGAATTGCTACAGAGGTAGACATCTTTCTTGACTCAATAAAATAAAATAACAGAAATAAAAAGTGTGGGTTGTCTCCCATAAGCGCTTTTCTTTAACGCATTTCAGCTAGGCACAGAAAGTGATATTCAAGTATTTCCAAGAGATGAAGCATCAACATCATAATTTGTACGAATGATAGAATCAAAAGGTAGCTTCATTCTTTTTCTAGGGAAGTGTTCCATACCTTTCTTGAGTGGGAATTGGTATCTAATATTTCCTTCTTTCATATCAATAATAGCACCCACTGTTCTAAGAAAAGGTTTTCCCAACACAATTGGACAAGATGGGTTGCATTCAATATCCAAGACAATAAAATCAACGGGGACAAGGTTATTGTTAATCATAATAAGAACATCATTGACTCTCCCCAAATATTTCTTCATAGCATTATTAACAAGAAAAACATCCAAATAACAATGTTCCAAAGGTGGCAAATCAAACATATCATAAAGCTTTTTAGGCATAACAAAGATACTTGTACCAAGGTCACATAAAGCATTGCAATCAAATTTATCCACTTTTATTTTAATGATGGGCTCCCAACCATCTTCTAACTTCTTAGGGATATAAGTTTCAAGTTTTAATTTCTCTTCCCTAGCCTTAATGAGAGCATTTGTAATATGGGTTGTAAATGCAAGATTTATAGTGCTAGCATTAGCACATGTGGCTAACTTTTGCAAGAACTTAATAACTTCAGTGATATTACAATTATCAAAATCAAAATTATTATCATCAAAGCAAACCGAACCACCATCTGCTATGTTCTTAAAAATTTCAGCACTTTTATCAATAACAGTTTCAGCAGTTTTAGGCAATTTTAACTTTTTGGAAGAAGTAGAAGGAATATTTCCAACACCAACTATGTTACCATTAATAGTAGGAGGCTTACTAGCATGTGAAGTAACATTATTTTCAGTAGTGGTAATAGTAAAAACTTTAACAATATTATCTTCCTTAGCTAGTTCTTTCTCTCTTTCCCATCTAGCATGCAATTGGGCCATCATCCTAACATTTTCATCAATTCTAACTTGGATGGCATTAATTTTAGCAAAGTTCTTACTCTCTTTAGTATCATTAGGCATGACTTTAGATTTTAAAAGATCAACATCAAGGGTAAGACTATCAACTTTAGAGGCAAGATTATCAATTTTACCAAGCTTTTCCTCAACAGTTTTATTAAAAGAAGTTTGTGTAGTGATAAAATCTTTTAGTATGGTTTCAAGTTCAGTGGAGGTATTCCTATTATTGCTATAAGAATTACCATAAGAATTAACATAACCATTACCATTATTAGAAGGATAGGGCTTATAGTTATTATTACCATAATTGTTCCTATAGGCATTGTTGTTGAAATTGTTATTTTTAATGAAGTTCACATCAACATGCTCTTCTTGTGCAACTAAAGAAGCTAAGGGAACATTATTTGGATCAACATGAGATTTACCATTCACAAGCATAGACATAATAATATTCAACGCATTTCAGCTAGGCACAGAAAGTGATATTCAAGTATTTCCAAGAGATGAAGCATCAACATCATAATTTGTACGAATGATAGAATCAAAAGGTAGCTTCATTCTTTTTCTAGGGAAGTGTTCCATACCTTTCTTGAGTGGGAATTGGTATCTAATATTTCCTTCTTTCATATCAATAATAGCACCCACAGTTCTAAGAAACGGTTTTCCCAACACAATTGGACAAGATGGGTTGCATTCAATATCCAAGACAATAAAATCAACGGGGACAAGGTTATTGTTAACCATAATAAGAACATCATTGACTCTCCCCAAAGATTTCTTCATAGCATTATCAACAAGAAAAACATCCAAATAACAATGTTCCAAAGGTGGCAAATCAAACATATCATAAAGCTTTTTAGGCATAACAAAGATACTTGCACCAAGGTCACATAAAGCATTGCAATCAAATTTATCCACTTTTATTTTAATGATGGGCTCCCAACCATCTTCTAACTTCTTAGGGATAGAAGTTTCAAGTTTTAATTTCTCTTCCCTAGCCTTAATGAGAGCATTTGTAATATGGGTTGTAAATGCAAGATTTATAGTGCTAGCATTAGCACATGTGGCTAACTTTTGCAAGAACTTAATAACTTCAGTGATATTACAATTATCAAAATCAAAATTATTATCATCAAAGCAAACCGAACCACCATCTGCTATGTTCTTAAAAATTTCAGCACTTTTATCAATAACAGTTTCAGCAGTTTTAGGCAATTTTAACTTTTTGGAAGAAGTAGAAGGAATATTTCCAACACCAACTATGTTACCATTAATAGTAGGAGGCTTACTAGCATGTGAAGTAACATTATTTTCAGTAGTGGTAATAGTAAAAACTTTAACAATATTATCTTCCTTAGCTAGTTCTTTCTCTCTTTCCCATCTAGCATGCAATTGGGCCATCATCCTAACATTTTCATCAATTCTAACTTGGATGGCATTAATTTTAGCAAAGTTCTTACTCTCTTTAGTATCATTAGGCATGACTTTAGATTTTAAAAGATCAACATCAAGGGTAAGACTATCAACTTTAGAGGCAAGATTATCAATTTTACCAAGCTTTTCCTCAACAGTTTTATTAAAAGAAGTTTGTGTAGTGATAAAATCTTTTAGTATGGTTTCAAGTTCAGTGGAGGTATTCCTATTATTGCTATAAGAATTACCATAAGAATTAACATAACCATTACCATTATTAGAAGGATAGGGCTTATAGTTATTATTACCATAATTGTTCCTATAGGCATTGTTGTTGAAATTGTTATTTTTAATGAAGTTCACATCAACATGCTCTTCTTGTGCAACTAAAGAAGCTAAGGGACCATTATTTGGATCAACATGAGATTTACCATTCACAAGCATAGACATAATAATATCAATCTTTTCACTCAAAGAGGAGGTTTCTTCAACAGAATTTACCTTCTTACCTTGAGGTGTCCTTTCAGTATGCCACTCAGAATAATTCACCATCATATCATCCAAGAGTTTTGTTGCAGCCCCCAAAGTGATGGACATAAAGGTACCTCCCGCAGCCGAATCAAGAAGGTTTCTTGAAGAAAAATTCAGCTCTCCATAAAAGGTTTGGATGATCATCCAAGTAGTCAGTCCATGGGTAGGGCAATTTTTAACCAAAGATTTCATTCTTTCCCAAGCTTGAGCAACATGTTCATTATCAAGTTGTTTAAAATTCACAATGCTACTTCTTAGAGAAATAATCTTAGTAGGAGGATAGTATTTTACAATAAAAGCATCTTTGCATTTAGTCCATGAATCAATACTATTACTAGGCAATGAAAGCAACCATTCTTTAGCTCTTCCTCTTAAAGAGAAAGGAAATAATTTCAGTTTTATAATATCACCATCTACATCTTTTTGCTTTTGCATTTCACAAAGTTCAACAAAATTATTTAAATGGGCAGCAGCATCATCAGTACTAACACCAGAAAATTGCTCTCTCATAACAAGGTTTAACAAAGCAGGTTTTATTTCAAAGAACTCTGCTTTAGAAGCAGGTGGAGCAATAGGAGTGCATATAAAATCATTATTATTGGTGCTAGTGAAGTCACACAACTTAGTATTCTCAGCAGTACTCATTTTAGCAAATTAAAAAGAAACCGAAATAAAAAATAGTAATGCAAGTAACTTTTTTTTTTGTATTTTTTATTTTTAAGCAAACAAGACAATAAAATAAATTGCAAGTAACTAATTTTTTTTTGTATTTTTGATATTAAGCAAACAAGACAATAATAAAAATAAACTAAGCAAGACAATAACAAAATAAAAAGATTGGATGTGAGAGACTCCCCTCGTAGAAGAGCTTAGTCTACCCGGCAACGGCGCCAGAAAAGAGCTTGATGCACCGGTGAGGTGTTGTTGGGAAACCCCAAGAGGAAGGTATGAAGTAGTGCAGCAGCAAGTTTTCCTCAGTTGTGAAACCAAGGTTATCGAACGAGTAGGAAACTAGGATTCTTCTCGAGGTGGCAACGGCGCCAGAAAAGTGCTGGTGTGTAGTTGACGTGGAACCTGCACACACAACACAACCAAGATACTTTGCCCCAACTTAACAGTGAGGTTGTCAATCTCACTGGCTTGCTGTAACAAAGGATTAAACGTATGTGTGGAAAATGATGTTTGTTTGCAGAGAACGAAAGTAACAGGATTGCAATAGGATTGTTTATCAGTTTAAAGAAAAGGACCGGGGTCCACAGTTCACTAGTGGTGTCTCTCCATAAATAATAATAACATACATGCGGGTAAACAAATTACAGCTGGGCAATTGACAGAATAAAGAAGTGCATAATAATGCATATACTATAGTTATGATGTCTAGTGTGATATTCATTTGGGCATTACAACAATATACATAGACCGTTCCAACCGCATCTATGACTAATAATCCACCTTCCGGTTAGCGTCCGCACCCCTTTCAGTATTAAGTTGCAAGCAACAGATAATTGCATTAGGCAATGTGTGTAATTTAAGTAGTACAAATACCCTTAGATAAAGTACCACTGTTTTATCCCTAGTAGCAACAGTACATCTACAACCTTAGAGCTAGCTATCACCACCCCAGATTAAATAGAGACATGAACCTACTATCGAGCATAAATACCCCCTCTTGGAGTCACAAGCATCTACTTGGCCAGAGCATCTACTAGCAACGGAGAGCATGCAAGATCATAAACAACGCACTCACAAGATATATTATGAAGCAATAACATAGTACTCAATATTCATCGGATCCCAGCAAACACAACATGTAGTATTACATAAAGATGATCTTGATCATGTTAGGCAGCTCACAAGATCTAAACATGGTAGCACAAGAGGAGAAGACAACCATCTAGCTACTGCTATGGACCCGTAGTCCAAGGATGAACTACTCACGCATCAGTCCGGAGGCGGGCATGGTGATGTAGAGCCCTCCGGTGATGATTCCCCTCTCCGGCAGGGTGCCGGGAGGAGCTTCTGAACCCTCCCGATCTAGGGTTGACGACGGCGGCGGCTCTGGACTTCTTGGAGGAAAAAGGTGCGTGTCCTAAGTCTTAGATATCCGAGGGGTATAAGTAGGCGAAAGGGCGAAGGCGGCGGGGCCTCGAGGCCCCACACCCCCTGCTCGCGCGGCAGAGGGGGGTGCCGCGCCACCTGGTGGTGTGGGCCCCTCGGGGGTCCCCTCCGTGTGGTCTTCGGTGTTCTAGCACTTTGACGTTTCGTTTGTCCAATTCCGAGAATATTTACTTAACAACTTTTCTGAAACCAAAAATAGCAGAAAACAGGCAACTGGCACTGTGGCATCTTGTTAATAGGTTAGTCCCAGAAAATGCATAAAATGATATAAAAGTGTATATAAAACATGTAGCAAGTGGTATAATATAAGCATGGAACATAAGAAATTATAGATACGTTTGAGACGTATCACTCAGCCACCTAGGTTCAAGCCCAAACGAGTGCGAATTTATGTTCTTATTATTAAAAAAAACGTTGTGGGGATTTCCCCACCGCTTTCCTTTAAAAAAAAATCCTTCACCATCAATTTGACCTATACCTATGGCACTAAAATTCTAACACCGAAAATTTGTTATAAATATGAATCGAATAATATACATTTTGTGAATTTAATGTTTATTTGGATAAAAAAATCGCGTTGAGATTTTGCAGAACCATAGAATACGCCTCTGTCGAAATGTAGGAATCATTTTTCCAAATATTTATTACACTTCAAAATGTCAATGCAAAATTTGAAAAGGACGAGCACGTCAAACTTTTCGATTTGTTTGTGTTAATAAGGCCCACACTTATCTGCAAAAAAAAAACTCTTGACCATCAGTGGGAACTACAAAATTTATTAAGTCATATAGCGTGAAGTTTATACGACTGATCACAACTTGTTTAAAATATGAATTGAGTGATATACTTTTTGTTATTTTATTTTTATTTTTATTTTGGCCAGAATAAAATGATTTCGTGTGAGATTATAGAGAACCGTAAAATACGTCGTTGTCAAAATGTAATGTTTTTCAATATTTTTGAAACATCAAATGTCAATTCAAAATTTGGAAAAAAAGCTTCATGGAGCAAGTTGAATCGCTTAGTTTGGGTTTATAAGGGCCACACTATTTTGAAAAGTACTTTTGACCATCAATTTGACCAACAAAATTTAGTAAGTCATATGGCATGAAATTTGTCCGACCGAAAACTTGTTGTAAATATGAATTCAGTGATACACTTTTTGTGATGTATTATATATATATCTTGTCGATCGAATTTGTGGTCAATGTTTTTCTTAAGATATGGGCGGATAATACAAACTCATACACTGGCCCACGAGACTGGACGGTAGGCTCACACACTAATGGCTCATCCTGCTCCTTGGTCGACTCAAGCATGACTCAGAGGCTCTCTCTGTACGCCGTACAGGTGGTCCGACACATGGTTATGAACTCGACTATCAGTCTATCACTAGTGTCTGAACGGAAGCAGATTCGTTCATCCCAGGTTCAGTCATGGTCCTTTCCTGCCTCCTAAACAGTACGTGCATTCATAGCCGTGCAATACTACATTTGGCATCTCACTGTTGAGAGACCAACCACATGTGACCATTGCTGCCCCTCACTTTGAAGATCTCTAGATACATTTTTTTTGAAACGAAGATCTCTAGATATATATATATGTACATTTTGTTACCAGTCACACGGCTTGTTATCCTGATCCGTGCATGCATACTACCAGATGAGTGAAATTTGACAAAAATAACCCTTTGGACAAACTTCAGCAAAAAATAACCCATTTTCAAAACTATTTCAAAATCTAACCCTTTTGGTAGCGCCCAACGCTGTGGTGCTACCCCCTCTATGATAGCGTCGTAGACTGGGGTGCTCCCCTTCTGCCAGCGTGGCACCGCGGGCCCGGGTCGTCGTAGGGTAGCGCCCCATGGTAAGGTGCTATCGTTAATACGGTAGCACCCCATGCCGTGGCGCTACCCTATGTAGTTTTTTTACCCGAGAGCTCGAGGCACGGCTGGATGGTATTACTCTAAGTCAATATGTAGTGCCGCCCGCCCGTGGCGCTAATGTATAGAGGGTAGCGCCCCCGACTGGGGCGCTATACCCCTTGACAGGGAATAAGTGGCTCGGGTGTCCCTGAACCGGTACCCCTCCCTCATTCGCCCCCCACCTTTCCTCTCTCCCTCTCTCTCTCCTTCTACTCACCCCCTCTCAAATCCCTCCATCTTGGTTCGATTTGGCCGTGGATTTGGGCTCCCCTACGTTGAGAGAGGTAATCTCCCCCATCCCCCATGTTTTTGTCCAACCAAAATCTTGCAATTTGGTGGCATGGAGGAGGACAAAGCGGGCAAGTGCAAGGAAAAGTTCCCGCGTTGCACTTAGTAGTCTCGAAGACATTTGTCTTGTATGCATGGTTGAACTTCTTCGAAGATTTGTATGAACCTTCCTAATATATGACGTGCACTCGAAGGATGTGGCTAAGTTAGAGAGGGTAGCGCCACGGGCTAGGGTGATACCATGTTTTACCGAAAGTTACCGGGAGCGCTTGTTTTCGTCCCCCGGCAAAATGGCTAAGTTAAAGAGGGTAGCGCCACGGGTTAGGGTGCTACCCTGTAGAGGGTAGCGCCACAGGCTGGGGTGATACCGTGTTTTACCGAAAGTTACATAGAGCTCGTTTTCCTCCCCCCGACAAAACGGCTAAGTTAGAGAGGGTAGCGCCACAGGCTAGGGTGCTACCCTACGATGACCCGGGCCCGCGGTGCCACGCTGGCAGAAGGGTAGCACCCCAGCCTGCGGCGCTACCATAGAGGGGGTAGCACCCCAGCGTTGGGCGCTACCAAAAAGGGTTAGATTTTAAAATAGTTTTAAAAACGGGTTATTTTTTGCTGAAGTTTGTCCAAAGGGTTATTTTTGTCAAATTTCACACCACATGAAGATTACAAAACAGAGGATGCTGTTTGGAGTGAGGTGTACATCTCTTGGCCGATGGATAACGACTGCCGAGTTCTACTCTTGCGGTGAGTTTGACTTTGTACTCAAAAGAAAACTAAGATATGGAAAATATATTAGTCTAGCAAAAACAAATTGCAAACAAGAATGAAAAGAAGAAATAGTACTGCTCCACGGAAAAGATGAGGCGTTTATTCGCAAAAAAAAATACAAAACAGGAGGTGTTGTAGGCTTGTAGAGTGCTATGGAGGCCGGCCTCGGCTAGTAGCAACGTGGGATCAGCGGCAACTTTAGACAAGCCAGTCCATATGTGGTACATGGGTCAAGTTAAGGCGGATCGTCTGATTCCTATGTGATGCTCGCTGCGTCAATTAGCACCGCGACGCCCATGTGGCAGAGGTGTAGTGGGCCACCAGAGGTAAGTTTGCCTAATTGTTTTCTGCGTTTTGTATTCGTTTTTACACCTTTTTTGTTTACCTTGTTTTGTTTTTCTTTGTAATTCTCTGTTCACTTTTTGATTTATTATTATTTATTATCATGTTCGTTTATTTTTTGTATATAATTTTACTTAAAACAAATGGAATGTATTTTCCGTGTAACTAGTCAGTAATTTTTGAACACGTAAATAATTTGTTTAAAGCAGAAGAACATTTTTTTGAAACCATTACACGGTTATTGTCAAAATTGGAGCATTTTTTTTGAACACATGAAAGATTAATTTGAATTTGTGAACATATTTCAGACATCTAAACAATTTTGAACCACACGGAACAATTATTTTCAACAATGTAAAGGCTTCTTTAACCCTTGAACAATTATTTCAGATTAGGTGGCTATTTTTAGTGCCCCATGAATAAATATTTTGAAATACATGTATATTTTTATTTTCAGGTGAACATATTTTGAACTATATCATCATTTATTTAAAACTTTTCAACATTTTGCAAACTATGTAAAAAAATTCACAAAACTTCTAGTAAAGTCACAAAATATTTATATTTCGAGCTTTTAGGGTTCTGCATACGGATGTCATATGTAGGGTGATATATCGTACTATGCACTAAATTTGTTTGAGTTTGATCATTGAATCTTTTTTTGCAAGTTCTTTGCACTAATACTAGAAAGCTAACTTACCTACACACATCAATCAAATAACTTACCTAAGACCATTATGCCAATGTGTCACTGAAGAAACACACGTCTTGAATGCAGGTGGTTGCACCATCTTGAAACAACTACACACATCAATATTCTTACTTGAATGCACAATCCTGGAAGAAGCACACATCTCTCCTTTTATAAGAACCCAGAGAAACACGGTAGCTAGCAGAGACACAATTTGTCTTTTAAGACAAGATAGGCATGCATTACGATATTGTAGATACAACCTTCCTCTAGCCGCAGCAGCATGGAAACAAGAGCTAGCAATATGTTAGGGTTAGGAAGCATCGGAAACTGAATACGTGCCTTACCTTGCTCTGTGACATTAAGCCCAAAACCACAAATAAGAATATTTAGACGGATCGAGCCACTGTTTGGTCTGGACCCATCATTCCCAAGCTGATGTTGTATCCATCCTCCTCGATCTGCACCAACAGAGTCATTAATGGATTGTAGGTGAAAAGGCGGATGGTCAATCCCACAAGGTGGATGAAGATTTGAGTATTGCTGATGGCCAACCTGGTATGGTTTTGCCACAGGCCATCCAAGAAACATTGAAGCTAGCAAGGAGCTCACGAGCCACACCACCTCATGGGGTACGGCGCAAGCTAAGGAAAACGGAGTTTCCACCAACCTTGTAACCTACCTGGTCACGGATACCCGAGACCCAGCCTCCTATATAAAGGCTGGGAGGGGCGGCCGGGTAGCATAGATTGAATCCTGAACCCTAGCAAAGTCGCATCACGCCTCCATTGCCATTATTGTCCACCATGTAAACATACTAGCAATCAGACAACCAGGTGTAGGTATTTACCTCACCACGAGGGGTCAAAACTAGGTAAACCTCTTCTTGCTAACCGTAGTTTGTACCAGCACCATGCTTCTCCTCCATATGAAACACTAGGTACCTGGACCATGGGATTTGCGTGGTAAGCCCACATCAACCATGCTTCTTGGAGCGTTAAAGTCAATAAACATATTCTAGCACACCATTCTCTAAAAATAGATCTGTGTGTCATTTAAAACTCTGTTTGCATCTAAATCTGGGGAATATGTGGAAGTAGTTTCGACTTGGTGGTCATTGTCATGGCAATGTGCAAGCCTTGAACAAATGTATTGTGACGTGGCTCCAGGCGAGATGCGATACGATCTTGATCGCGGCTCTCAGCCTGGTCTTTGTGGAGCCCGACACGTAACATGATGTATGACGACAAATTCAGCTGCAATACGACAGAAAACAATCAAGAATAGTAGCACAATATTCTAAAGTGGTAGAGTTATGGAGGGTAGTAGCAGTGATGCACGAGTTAGACCTGTAACGATATGTAATACCCCCGAAAGTTACCCACATAGTTTTCTTGCCAAACAATCCCGCCCTGTTATTCCTGCCAAAGTTTTCCCTACTGATATATCCACTTTCATACGGAGTATATTCAACCAACAGAAAGGAACACCTTGAACACAGATGTAACAAACCAGACCATTGAGACTAGCTACATCATTGACCGGTCAATTCCCACTTCTTCTTAATTAATGAAAATGGCAAGTATTTTGCCTCGGTTTCAAAAAAAGACCAGCAACATCTAGCGACTAGCGGTGCCTTCTTAAGGCCTCGCATGTAGGATAATGTGGTGAGAGAAATACCATGACGGTCAAATACGATGGTACCGTGAGAAGTTCGCTATGGGGAGCCATTCGTTCTTCAAAATCCGGATGACACTCCCGAGTAAATCCTCGCACTATCTTTTTATTTACTAAGAAACATCGCATACATCGAATGGGGGAGAGAATGTGGCTGGAAGATGGGGTATCTGTAGAGTCATGGCGGCTGAAAAATGGCACGAAACGAGTGGTGGGAAACAAAATGCACAAGGCGTGAGAAACCAGCGCCAGGGGTAATATTTTGCCAGGCGTGAGAAACTCAGGCAAAGACTGTAGCTAGGCGGGAAAAATTCATTTTTCCGCACAAATTTTGCCGATCGAGCATCTTATATAGAATGCTCTAAAGGGGATTATCATGTAGGAAAAATTCGCGGTAAAATTTTAGAACTGTTTGCCTAGTATCAGTTAAAGGACATTCAACAAACATGCCATGCCGTTCCAGAAACATTAAGCCTGGCGGGCATGGACATATGTCCTGAATCTTGCTGAGTGTCCTCTTTGCTCAACGTATTTACCCTAGTTTGACGAGTATCTAGACTTCTGCTGAGTTATTTTCTGCAAATACCCCGTATATGGCTACATCTTCTGAGTATTTTGTTTTTTCCGAGTTTGTTTTTTCCAATACTCACTACGGGAATCAATAGATACGCTGTGATATGCCAACGACCAAATATCGGGGCCGTCGACGTAGCCCATATACACCTACGGTAAAAAAACGTCGGTATAGTTTTCACGGTCTCTGAGAGCTATGCCGCCGTCGGCATAGAAAAGCCGTATGCATAGCTCTCATTTTTCATTTTTTCTTCCAAATAACCTTATATGAATGTATGATCATTATCTTATCATAGTTTATGATAAAATACCCATATTTGGCACATAGTGTGCCATGGTATGGGAAATAATGTAGCCGAACCGATTTTTCAAATTATTTTTAGAAATATTATTTTCTATTTTTTAAGTGCTAAAAATAACTTTTTTTGTGAAACAATACAGAAAATATGGTCTAAAATAGCATTCATCTAATTTTCATAAAGTGTAGTACATGTTTGATGGATAAATCCAAATATTAGGAGTACTAAGCAAACATCCTAGATACCGAGCTTTAAGGGAGAACCTATTTTCTCAGCTGAGTAAAGGATGTCAGTGAGTTAGAGTGAGTTAGAGGTTGTTGCTAGATTGCCGGTGCACTTAATATACGACTAAGCTATATAGAGCTAGCTAGGATGAGACAAGTGTTCATTCATATTTTATACGTGAGGCTCAAGCTGAGTAAATAGTTTAGCTCAAGTGAGAGTTGCGAGACGTGACTATACACGTGAGGCGAGCATACACTTACAAATCTTACACACACCTGTAGGTATTGAATAAACACACCGTGCATCCATTGCAATGAGCCTACCATACATAAATAGTTAGTATTTTTATTACTATGAGAAAAAAGGTAGTATATGGTGGTGCAGAACCTGTGTAGGACTGGGATGCCCTGGGAAACATAAGAGTACTTGACCGCCGGCTTGCGTATTCTGCTTGCGGAAATCCGAAGCAGAATAGAGTTTAAAGGACATAATTGTCCAAAATCCAATTTCTTCCTGCCAACACTATCGCAAATATTTTATGGACACAGATACTTTGACGTATCACACCATGAAATTTTGCAACACACAAATTGACACAGCGTCTTCCGGGCCGACTTGTCATGGACGCAACTGAAGGATGCACTATGTTGGATGATCTCCTTTCATTTGGAATATCACCAGCTTCATCTCATGTTATAGGGACTTCAATTGCGATTTTTTTTTTCTATAGTTTCACAACAACAACAACTTCATGGCTCGCCCCTGAGCGCCCGCCCGCGAAAAACTCCCTCCCGCGGCGCACCCCTGAGCGCCGCCGGGGGGCTTCCCATGCGCCGCCAGCCCTCCCCCGCGCTGCAGGATCTCCTCGCCGCCGCTGCCGCCGGCCCTCGCCGCGGTGGCGGCGGACCCAGCCGCCAATGGAGGTCTGGGAGGTGGACGCCGCTGGCTCTAGATGGGATCTGCAGGGGCGGTGAAGGTCGCTGCGCCGGCGAGCAGCGGCTGGGGCGGCGCCCCTGGCCGGGGAGGTGGTGGAGGTCCCCTTCGGCGGCGCTTGTTCGTGGTGGTGGTTGGGCTGGAGGCCGGCGGCTAACCCCAGATCTGGGATATACTCCATGTCCCATCCTCGCTGTGTCAAAGCCGGCTCCAAGGGTGGATCGACCCTGCGCTGCCGCCTCCTCGTGCCCCTGGCCATGGCCGTCGGTCGCTTGGAGAGGCAGATCCCGCAGGTTGCCGGCGGGTGGCGTGGGGGCTGCTAGCTCGGCTTGAATAATGGAGGTGGTCCTTGGGTTCCTTTTCGCGCCAAGACGAAGATTTGCCGGATGTTTGCCCCATCGATCTGGCTGGACGGTCGTGTTCTGGAAGGCTCCGCCGGCGAACTCCACTAGGCGACTCATGCCTGGAGATTCCTGGATCGGGTGGTATTCGGTCGTGCGCATCCATGTTTTTTCTCTGACCGTTCGGTTTCAGAGGGAGCGCTTCGAAGCTTTGCTGGCTGTTATTATCATGGAGCATGTTTTCGTTCCGTGGTGCTAGTGGAGAATGTCATGAAAGGCAAGATCTGGGGACTGCTAATGGTGATTCGAGTCTTTGTGGTGACGAGGAATTGGCTATGTGATCTCTGTCTTGGAGCAGCGGCATGCTCGTGGGGGTGACTGCACATGAGAAGTTCTATGTCTTATTTCTCAGGGTGAAAATCTATGGCCTGACCTTAATTGGTTGTGCCTGGCAGTGGTCTTGTCGAAGGCATTGTTTTTAGAGCGAGGACTATTCTCCAGGGTGAAAACTTGAGATCTATGATCGGGCGACGACAGGCTTGTGCTCTGTTCCCTTCTTGGAGGCGTCGTTTTTGGAGAAGTTGAACTTCTGGTGCTGTCTGGTGGTGTTAGGGCTGATGTTTTAAGGAATGGATCACTTTAGCGGGACTTTTCTTTTTTGTAATTCTTCTTTCTATTTTGGATGTGTGCATCCGTAATGCCGTTAGGGCCATGCGTTGTTGCAGAGGCTGGATGTATTTTGTATCTCCGCGATATTAATATATGTTCTTTATCTAAAAAAAAAAGTTTCACAACTTCATATCTAAATGTTCACTTTAAATCAGGCGTGGGTGAGGATACATTAATTAAGGCAAGTTTTACTCTACCTTTTCCTACTCCCAAATGGTGACTAGTATGAAGGAACGGTTGAGAGATTCAACGATAAAGATTAGAAAAAACTGTCGAAGCCTAGACCCAGCAATTCCCAATTACTTTCTAGTGCCGGATCATCAAAAGGTAGGCCACTAGTATTATTGTTTTTTCATTCCCAAAGATGTTACTAGTGGCGTTGAAAACCTGTTGTACTCCAAAGTACGGATATTTTGGAAGGATGGGACGTGGGTCGTGTAGTTATGCTTCAGGTATCAGTTTTTTAGAAGTGCCATACAGTTGTTGGATAATTTGCTGGTTTCACGTGTCCTGTCATGTGTCCTGGTACTGTACGTGTGCTTTGTTTAAATCTATTTATCCCGTAAAGGAAAAAATGGAAAGGGGGAGAGTTGTTGTAGATCGATCAACCCATATACGCAGGTATGTAAGACGTGTCGGATTTTTAACGGGACACTACAAACATATGTACATGCACACGATTAAATAGCGTTTAATTAATCTTAGCTATTAACTGTAGATCTAACGATTATAATAATTAGGATAATATGGATTAACGTGGTGTCTTAAAATTAAAACCTTCATATTATGCTTTTAGTATATAATAGATAGAAGATAGATTCCCAAAGACGTTACTAGTGGCGTAGAAAACCTGTTGCACTCCAGCGGTAATACTCTACTAGTGGCGTGTTAAATGGGATGCACACTAGCTGTAGTTGCTACCGCAGATGCGCAACGCCTCACCAGTTACCGCTGGCGCACACTTGTACGCCAGCGGTAGCAATTACCACTGTCGTAACATTGATGTCGTATATATTTGTGCCAACGGTAGCCTTTTTTGTATTTCAACATTATGCTTTTTCCTACTACTGAGTGGAACATCATATGTCGACCTAGAAAGAAAGGAGGCTTGGGGGTTAAAGTTCTATATAAAAAACAAATGCTTATTAAGCAAATGGCTTTTTAACATTTTGAATGAGAAAGGGGTGTGGCAAAAGCTTATCTTTAACAAATATCTTCATTCCAAGACGTTATCCAAATCTACAAGACCTACGGATTCACCATTCTGGAAGGGCCTTATAAGAGTCAAAGATGAGTTTTTCAAAAGAGACTTCTTTGGTTACGGTCCAAGAACACATTTCTAGCTAGGAGGACACTTGGCTCAGGAATAGTCCATTAGCTCAACAATACCCATTCCTATATGACTTAGCCCAACAAAAACAAGTTTCGGTGACAAGTGTACTAACGCAAAGTCCACCAAATATTGAATTTAGGCGGAATTTGATAGGAGGTAGTTGGGAACAATGGGTTCTTATGGCCCCGAGACTGATGTATATTATTTTAACCGAGCAACCAGTAATTATTATGTGGAGGTTTACTGGTCTTTTTCTGTTAAATCTATGTATATTAATTATATGAATGACCACACATGGGTTTTACGTAAATATCTATGGAAGATAATGGTTTCCTTGAAGATCAAGATCTTCATGTGGTTTCTCTACCGTAAAGTCCTCTTAACTAAAGATATCTTAGCCAAAAGGAAGTGGATAGGGTGTAAAAATGGTTTTTAATGAAAATGAAACAATTCAACCTATTTTCTTTATCGTGCCGTTTTGACAAGATATTTGATGCATTGTCCATACTGCTTTCGGTCTTGCACCACTATCTAATATAATGAATAAGTTGAGAAATTGGTTAATGGTATTGCTAAAGCAGATAAAGTTTAATTCCAGGTGGGAAATTGTGCTATATTATGGACTATTTCGAGAGTGCGAAATAATATGGTGTTTAGCAAAACAAGAGTTCTCTTTTTTTTTACAGGTTATACCCCAAGCTACTAATTGGATCCGCTCCTGGTAACTTCTTCAGACTGCAGATAAGCAAGCTGACTTGGATTATGGGTGATGTCTCCTGGAATCGGTGACACAAACTTTCTTCAGTCATGATGCCTCATTACTAGCTAGGCGGATCTTGATTCTTATGTAGTCATGAGCAATATTCAGACCCTGTGTGATCCATGAATTATAATAATTGGCTGTATACCTTGAATTTAATAAAATGAAATAATAGACATATGCATCAATTTATGCAGAGGAGGCTGGGGGTTGTCCCCTTTCAAAAAAAATTACCATGTTCACAAGGTTGTGTAAGCACGTGACAATATTTAATAGGAGCCCTTGTTCTGTGATGAGCACGGCCAGGCTGGGTAGGTTGTTCGTAAATGACTAGAAGGACATGATACGATTTTGTATTTAATGGATTTTGTATTTAATGAATCGGAGGAGTGCTTCGCCATATCACATATTGTTGTGCTCTATATATTTGGTGGATATCCATCATGAGCTACACAATGGTTATAATTTTTGAATTTATATAGTTATGCTTGAGAAATCTTATACACATAACATGGTAGCTCGTGTCTACGAATGGGAGTCACCAAGAAAAACAGTAGCACAGGAAGATCGATTGTTGTTCCACCATGAGCTAAACAATGCACGCGGTTGCCCCTTCGAAGTGGGCACCGTCAAGGTTGAATTAGCTTACGAATCTCAACTAGTGCGTTGCTTATACAGACATCCTAAGGCACCACGACGTCTTGTGTACCTAGGCTAGCGCTGCAGTTGCTGAACCGCGTCTTGTGTCCCAAGTCCCAACAGCAAAAGCTTGCATGCCACGAGAAACGCCCCTTTGGGAACAATGCTGCATGGGCAGCTATAAACTGGTCAATTCCAACTGGTGTTGTTCTGAGATTTCATTGGGTTGAGCTTTTCTGGAATTCTCAACATTTCATACAGAAAAAGATTCTGTTATCGCTAGTCCGCTTGTTCTTATATCTGAACTTCGAATAAGTCTGAAACTTTGGTTTTCTCATAAGCTTATGTATTAATTTCATTTACAATGTGCGCGAATGTTTATGGTAATTGAATAAAAATGTTTTTGTTAGTACAAAGGCACTGAATGTGTTAAAATATGGAGAATACATGGCTTAAAGCAATGGCTGTGAGTAATAAAGGTCGCATGCATCAAATCGATGCAGAGTCTGGGACTTCCTTTTTTTTTAAGCAATGGTTGTGAAAATATTAGCATATGTGTCATGCCCACATAGGGTGTCGCTGCAGTTGCTGAACCGCGTCTTGTGTCCCAAGCCCGAACAACAAAGCTGCATGTGCAGCTACAAAATGGTCAAGTCCAACTGGTGTTGTTTTGAGATCTCATTGAGATGAGCTTTCCTGTAGGAATTCTCAATTCTTCACACAGAAAACGACTCTATTTCCGCTCCTCCAATTGTTCTTTTATTCGAACTTCTAATAAGTCTGAAACTTCGGTTTTCTCACAAGCGTGAATGTGTGGTAAGACTATGTATTATTTTCAATTTCAATCTGCGTGAATGTCTATGGTAAGTGAATAATAATGTTTATGCTGGTTGAACAGTGTTTAGCGGAAGACATTCAGAATGTGTCCAGCGGTTCTAGGGTTAAAACGCATTATGATGCCGCTGTGTGCTCTCTCCAGCGCGACTGATGCATATCCACATGTCGTGCATGCTCTTAACAAACTTTTGATTGGTACTCGACTCAAGCTCATACTACCGGTTTAACGTGCACCCTGCAAGCAAGTTAAAAACACGATACTAACATCGATTGATGGGAGATTCAGCCAGAATACAACATCGATTGATCGTGTTGTCACGATGACAGAAGCAATGAAGCTACAATATCCATCTAACCTGCTACTAGCCTCTAGCCACCTAGCCTTTGAGGAGAACGTCCTGGTGCTTGTTGTACTAGCCATGTCGTCCGGGGGTGTTACAGCCAATTGTGAGAAGTGTTGGTGGCGCTGTCTGCATATTATATGTGTTCCACTACAGCAAGAAATGCACCACAGACATTTAATTAACGAATTGGCCGCACATAATCGATGCCGGATATAACTTGTGCATCACAGACATCGGCTAGCAAGGGTCAATGCAACGACAACTCCGTCACCGGAGACGGCCCAGTCGTCGCTCCTTCGCAGGTTTCTCGTTTTTACCGTTGTAGGATCTAAATAATGTAGTAATTTTTATTTTTATTTTGGTGCTTGTTGGTGCAATGCCGGATCCGTAGTCGTAGTCCAGAAGAGGGATTGCATACTCCGTTCACGATGATGTGTTGTTGTGCAATGCTTGGTTGGCCGTTAGCCCTTCCGTTTTTAGTGAGAATCCATCAAATCTTTAGCGAGAATCCGGAAGTAAGGCGCACAATTACTTTCACTGCCATGGATGGTCTTGCATCATATCCGGCATTAACAAGTTTGTGGGATACTATGTCGAAGTGGGCAATGTAAGTCTCGTGTGATTTGTTTTGTTGGTCTGTTCTCTTTTGTGTATGTTGAGTGAATCTTCTATTTGCTAGATCGAGCATGCCATCGGAAAATACAATAGCCTTTGGGGAGGTTGTCATGGCGGCTCGGCCATTGTTGGGACATTTTGAAGGATGTCTAAACAATTGACTACACGCTGGAGTTTGACCAGTCCGACTGGAGATGCTCTTATATAGTTATATTGATACAATTGGAATGAAATAAAGGAACAGTAAGCAAGTGTAAGTGATGGTACTAGATTTCCTTGTTGCGAGACCTGCAGAGAGGCAGACTCACGCAAGGGTAGAGTTTGTTCTTCAATGACTACTAGTACTGCGGGATGTGATTGTCCTCTTTAAAATAATTTGAGAGGAGCGCTGTGCTCTATATATTTGGTACATATCCATCCTTGCAAAGTTATATTTAAAGTTCTTTCCTTAGTTATGCTTCAGAATTCTTATACACACTACGTGGGTAGTGCATGTAATTAGTGTAGGACTGGGACTCACCGAGAAAAACAACAGCACATGACTATCCATTGCCGCTCTATCAGGTGCTACATATTGTACGAGTCTGATCTGATGTGCTAGGAACCTTGACTGTTGAGGGTGTTGAGTCTGATCTGATGTTCTCATTAGCATATTTGGTTATTATCCTTCTAAATCAGAGTGGAAGTCCGTGGTAAGTGAACAATATCACTGTAGTAATATGTAAGTAGAATGGTACTGAATGTGTACACACATATGAACTAAACATAGCTTAAATAATATCAGAGTGGAAAAGTGGTGTCTAAGCAAGGATATAGGTATAAATTGTATCCTCATCGTCTGCATGCCTTGGGATTTGAGTGGTAGACTCCACGAGTAGGTAGCTTATACCAATGGATTCAGAACCAAAACTAATAGGCATCTCAAGTCGGCAAGCCATCTTGTTGGTTTATGGTAAGCGAACCTTTAGTTATGGACTCTATCATCTGGTTAACTCCTTCGTATCATGAATCTCAGTACCCTCTAAGAAAGTTTGGGAGGAAAATTCGCTGTCGTTAGTGAGTTCCAGGTCTACTAGCATCTCACTTTGATCAGGTTTTGCATGAACTGCTCATCAAGCAGTAATGCAATCAATACGTTTTCTCAATGCTATGACAGGTCCACTCCCGTACCGATGACTCGGCTAGCCCCGGCCCGGATTGTTATTTTTCATAAAAAATGACCTCCCGGGCAAACTAATGATGCATATCACTGTTCTCTCAAGGTCGGCGCCAACCGCGCGTCGGCACTAAAGAGGTTGGCGCCGACATGTACAAGGTCGGCGGCTCGGCTCCAACCGACCTCGAGAGGTCAGATTTGAAAATAATTTTACAGAACGACCATATGCATCATTAGTTCTACTAAAAGGCCATTTTTAGCAAAAAATACCCCGGATTGATGGTTCAGAAGTCTCCTGTACATCAAATATACCATATAATAAAGAGGAAATCAAGCAAACCTGAGTAAGCATGTGAACACAATTTGTCATTTCTCATGATAACGTATACATTCTCCAAAATAAGAAGAAGATTATATACTAACTTTCTTAAATTATCTGTTGTTCGGAAGACTTCTTTGTCTTACAGCTATAATGCCTCCTAAATCACAATCACATAAGATGTTTTTATATTTAGAACATGACTGACAATTTAATATTTTGGAGACCAAGAAAAATTGAACAAGGAGATTGAAGAAATTAGAAACAAGGTTACATCACACCTTTAGTATGTGAGCCATGTGACGTCCATATGCATTTCGTTGATGCCTTGTGCATGGCTGGCTAGATGCTTTGACGCATGTTTTTAGTTATTATTTTTGGGATAGCCTGTGCTTTTTCTGCTCTCTAGCAGAAATTAGCGTGTTGATGTCTTTCTCTCTCATTACATATGCGGGCCGGCTCATGAATATTGATGGTTGTTGATGCAGAATTAGGCCAGGCCGTTGTGGGTTTGGGGGCAAGTTGGGGGTTTGGTTTTTTATTAGAGTCTCTCGGAGCGAGGACATACCTCATGCACATGAACTAAATAATACTCTCTTTGTTCTACAATATAAGATATTCTTAGATCTTTTTCATATTTACATGTGTACATATGTATCTAATCACGTTTTAGTTTACATGTGCACTTATTTTATTATGAAACTAGATAACAAGTGAGGCGCCTAAAACTTTTTATATAGTGAAACGGAGGAAGTACATACGTTGTATATATACACACTTTTTTTGCCAGCTCCTGGTTGGTGGATGGCTAGGGCAGGTAATTAAGACTATGTACCTACTTGAAAAGTTTTAAAGAAGAGTGATTGACGACGTCACATATATATAAGAGCACTCTGTAGGAAGGTAGCCTATTTGGTGTATAGCAAGAGAAATCTTCGTGTTACCTACTACACGGAACACGGTGAAGAATGACATGTATATTGTTGTAGGACTGGGAGTCCTCGGGATAGATAGTAGTGAAAAAAGATCCAGCGACGTTCCTTGGTCGCGCGCAGGGTGTTGAGCAGCTGGAACACTCCGCACATTATGGTCTTCCACACGCCGTTCGAGCTCCCGCTGCCGTACAAGCAGGTGGAGGCGGCGATGACGACGCTGCACCATTTCGGCAACACGTCCAGCAGCTCAACGTGTGACGAACTCGCCTACATCAAAGACGAGGGACAAATGCGCGTGGGCAACGGCATGTATATGGAGGATAGGCTCATTCGGCTTCGGGATCAAGAGCAACAGCACAGGCTAGAAGCCTAGAAGTGCATCAGCCCATTGGCGTCGAACATCGACAGCATCGAACATACACACACCTTTTTTTTTTTTGAGAAACACAGTACAAATGCAGACGATCACAAACACGTACGTACAAACACCCCTATGACCGCACACACGCAAACCCTACCCCTCTGAGCACCTCCGAGAGACTAGTCCGGCATATCTTGAGGTTGACGAAGTCACCACGGACGTCTCGCTGTTGACGGGCACGTCACCTACCACCGAAAGCATAGCGCCGGTTAAATCCTGAAAAATCTAGGAAAATGCGATCACCCATGCCAAGTCTGGGACTTGAACCTGGGTGGGCTGGTTCCACCACAAGGAACCAAACCAGTTGAGCTAGGGTCACTCCGCGAACATACACACACCTTGGACCCATTGCAGGCATACATTACCGTGTGTGTGTGGTGGCCTGCCTCTCTCCCTACCCCCTATTTTGCTGCTCCGAAATTTGTAAGGTTATGTTGGATGTTGGTTCCCTCGAGTAATAAAAAACTGTGGGGAATGGTGAACGACATGTATAGGACTGGGATGCACTGGGAAACTTAAGAGTGCTTGACCGTGGTCTTTTCGGGACAAAGCCGAACACACTTTTCGGGGCCAAATTGGGCTCAATGGAATATTTCCCATCCAACAAAATGTTCGAAACATGGGACATTACAACATAAAGTTAGATGACCATTTCGAGAAAGAAGCATAACTTTTGAGTAAAGATAAATATTTCGATGATCATTTGATATGTGAACGCATGTTGTATATACTTGAGTATAAAAAAACATAGAAATCATGCACCCATATGTGGTCCATGGAGGGTCTACAAAGACGGGTTGTTCTGTTCGGATTTATCCATATATCCTGGACAGTCTCAACGTCTTAAGTGAAGGAGATATGCCCTAGAGGCAATTAATAAAGTGTATTTCTTTATCATATCTCGTTTGTTCATAATATGTTTTTGTGTCATGCTATAACCGTATTAAGCGGAAACATTAATACGGGTGTGATGCGTAAACAACCAGGTCCCTAGTAGCCTCTACTAAGACTAGTTTCATTGCGCGATCGATGATCGAGGTTTCCCGATCATAGGGCATGGCGCCGGTCGGCAATGGAAGTCATATCGTTGGAGAACGATGTGATGGACATACCCATATTCGTAGGACGTAGTCATTACGCCTTTGACCGTGAGACCAACTCTTATTGTTATTCCTGGAAGATATTTTGATTGCACCAAACGTCGTATCTTAATTAGTATGACAATAACGGTGATACTTTTGGGTATCGGAAAGGAGTAGTTGAGACGAGGGGTCAAGAGCGGGATTTGCCAGTCCGCATAGCAGGATAGATACTCTAGGGCCCACTCGGTGAGATTATGTCTAATGAGCTTGCAAGCATGTGACTAGGTCACGGAGACATGAAATCATAGACGAGTAGAAGATAGTGTTGTCGGTAACGAGGTCAAGCTAGATATGGAGATATCTATGAACGACGCTCGGACACGCTAAGTATCGCTATGGCAAAAGGTTTAAGACTTTACGTTCAGGTTTGATAGATGAAAGTCATTCGTTATATCACAGAGATTAATTCATGGGGTCCAGGCCTACGAGTTAGTCGTTGATCGGAGAGGAGTCTCGATCATACCTGTTATTATATCGAACCGCTAGGGTAACACACTTAAGGGGTTTCGACAAGACAACCGGAAAGGAAAGAGATCACCGGGAACGTCCCGGGAGAGGTCCGATGGAGATCGGGCAGCGACGAAATAGTTTTCGGAGCTAGAATAAATTATATATAATATGTTTGATATTAATTAGTGTAATTAATGTCTAAATATGATTTTATATATTTATTTTCGAATTTAGTTAGGCTGATTTCCCTAAATGGGCCTTCTGGTCGAAAGAAGGCCCAAGAGGGGAAAATTCCCTAGGGAAATTCGGTGGGAGTCTTGGGGCCGACGCAGGTGGGCCAAAAGGGGCCCACCATGGGGCTGGCGCACCAGCCTAGCCGCACCAGGCAATGGGGGATAGTCCCACATTGCCTGGCTGGCAAGGTTGCCCCCCCCGGGAGCCTTTATATAGAGGGGCACCCCTGGCCTTTTAATTCAACCAATTAATTCCCCAATTCTCTCTCGATTTCGTGATTCCCTTTGTCGGAGTTGCGCCGAGTTGAGAGGGGGATCTTTTCCACCATAGCCCGCTGCCGCGCTGCTGGTGTTCCGGTCCAAGTCTTCCGCTGCTCGTTCTGGACTGGAGCTTCGGAGGCCGTCGTCTCCACCGTACGTGTGTAACGCCCTGCGAGGTGCTGCGCTAGCGGTGCTGGGAGGTCTGCTTCCTCTACACGACCTTGAGGTCGGCTTCGTCGGTCTTCATCGACAACGTTTGTGCGGGAACGTAATCCCCGCTTTCGGTCTACAAGGGTATGTATTCCGATCTCCGTTCGTACTACTATATCTGCATAGAATAGATCTTGGCATATTTTAAGGATATCGTTGCTAGGAAATTTTTTGTTTTCTGCACTCGATCCCCTTCAGTGGTATCAGAGCCGATCTATCGTAGATATAGCTATATGCTGTTAGAACCCGTGTTCTGCACGGGGGCACCGTTCCTGTTATTTGCTACCCTCTAGCGTGCACTTGTGATTCCAGCGGCATCGAGTTGATGAAGCGGCCCGGACCGACTTTACGCGTACGCTTACGCGAGACTGGTTCCACTACTGACATACGGCTTGTACCGTATCTGTGGCTGGCGGGTGTCTGTCTCTCTCTCTTTAGTTGGTCTTGCATTTTCAATGGAGGGCCCGAAAGGGATGCTTAAACATGCAATTATTGGATCGTTGTTGTGGTCATAAGGTTCGTAGGTATGAAGCGGTTCTATTTACGACAGCCCCAAGCCACGTAAAATATGCAAAAGATAAAGTAGAAGCGTCTAACTTTATTTTGCAGGGGCTATGTGATATGGTCAAGGTAGGTTTATTAAATTGTTTATGAACTGCGGGCGCCAAGAAGACCATGACGCAATGGACTATATCACATTGCATTACATTTGATGTTTTGTGTGCATCTTATATTGTGTGATTATATATATTAGTATATATTAGTTACGCGGCGGTAGTCATATATAAGATGATCCCTTCAAAATACCACTAGTGTTCTTCCTCCAACGAGCACCACCAAGAAACTTCTACGTTATGAGGCAGGCCGTGACGATCGGGTGTCAGACATATCGTCGTTCGCATACAGTGGGTGTAAGCCATGTTGCACAAGCGTTACGTGGAGGTTATAGTGGCGAGCCTAGCATATGCAGATATGGCCTCGGAACACGGAGGCCAAAAGGTCGAGCATGAGTCACAGAGTTGTTGTGATGGACAATTGTCTACCCTTGAAGTTGTGCTGCCGGCTCTGACGATGAGGGGTGGTGCGATGGATAGGGGTCGTGTAATCGCTTAAACGACCAGGAGGGATGTTCGTTTGAGTGGGAGTTATGTTAGTTATTTTCTAAAAATACTATAACTCAAAATTATTATGAACAAAGTCTTATGTTGTTGCAAATTCCATTGTAGATGTCTCGCCCCTCGTTTAACCTAGGTCTGTTCCTTGAGAAAGAAAAGCTTAAGACCAATGGGTCAAACTTCATGGCCTGGTTCCGCAACCTGAGGATCCTCCTCACTCCCCATAGGGTGGCCTACGTCATTGAGGCCGCCATAGGTGACCCTCCCGCAGATGAAGCCTCTGAGGATGAGAAGAAGGTCTTCCAGACCAAATCGGAGGACTCCGCCTTTGTCCAGAGTGGCATGCTCTTCGCCATGGAAGCCGACCTGCAGAAGCGCTTTGAGAAGATGAGCGCCTTTGAGATAATTTCTGATCTCAAGGCTGTCTTTGCGCCGCAGGCTAAGGCTGAGAGATATGAAGCTTCTGAGCTTTTCTTCTCGGCCAAGATGGAGGAGCATAGCAGTGTGAGCGAGCACGTGGTCAAGATGTCTGGCTACGTTCAACGCCTGAATGCTCTGGAATGCAAGATTCCCGATGAGCTGGCGATTGATAGGGTGCTGCAATCGTTGCCCCCTAGCTATAAAGGCTTCGTCATGAACTACAACATGCAGGGCATGGCTAAATCCCTGGGTGAAGTGTTCGTGATGCTCAAGACTGCTGAGGTGGAGATCAAGAAGGAGCACACGCTGTTGATGGTCAACAAGACCGTCGATTTTAAGAAATCCGGTGGCAAGGGAAAGAAGAGCTGGAAGTCCAGGAGGGAGGGCAAACTGGTTGCCAAGCCACTAACAAATCTGGTCCCAGAGCTGGCGTGGAGTGCTTCTACTGCAAGGGAAAAGGTCACTGGAAGCGCAACTGCCCCAAGTACCCGGAGGATAGGAAAGCTGGCAAGATAGTCGACAAAGAGCAAGGTATATTTGATATACATGTTATAGATGTGTACCTTACATCCGCCCGTAGCAACACTTGGGTATTTGATACTGGTTCTGTTGCTCATATATGTAACTCTCAGGAGGAGTTAAGGAATAAACGGCGGCTGGCTAAGGATGAGGTGACGATGCGCGTCGGCAACGGATCGAGAGTCGACGTGGTGGCTGTCGGCACGCTCCCTCTACATCTACCATCGGGATTAGTTTTGGTTTTAAATAAGTGTTATTTTGTACCATCGTTGAGTGTAAACATTATAAGTGGGTCTTGCCTGTTACAAGACGGTTGTTCATTTAAATCAGTATCAAGCAGTTGTGCTATTTATATGAATGATATCTTTTATGTTGATGCTCCCGAGAGTAATGGTTTCTTCTTGTTGAATCTCGATCGTAGTACTCACATCCATAACATAGAAGCCAAACGGATTAAGTGTAGTGATGATACCGCCATGTATATGTGGCATTGCCGTCTTGGTCATATTGGTATAAAGCGCATGAAGAAACTCCACTCCGATGGACTTTTGGACTCGTTGGATTTTGGATCCCTCGATACATGCGAACCATGCCTTATGGGCAAAATGACCAGGACACCGTTCAAAGGTTTCGTTGAACGGGCGTCGGATTTATTGGGGATCATACATACAGATGTGTGTGGACCAATGAGCGTATCGACACGCAATGGTTATCGTTACTTTGTCACCTTCACTGATGACTTGAGTAGATACGGTTATATCTATTTGATGAAACACAAGTCTGAAACTTTTGAAAAGTTCAAAGAATTTCAAAGTGAAGTTGAAAATCAACTTAACAAGAAAATCAAGCACCTCCGATCCGATCGTGGTGGCGAGTATCTGAGTTTTGAGTTTGGCACACATCTGAAGAGTTGTCGCATCGTACCCCAACTTACGCCTGCCGGAACACCGCAACGTAACGGCGTGTCCGAGCGACGTAATCGTACTCTACTGGATAGTGTCCGATCTATGATGTCTCTTACCGATTTGCCCGTATCCTTCTGGGGTTATGCGTTAGAAACAGCCGCATTCATTTTAAATAGGGCTCCGTCCAAATCCGTTGAAACGACACCGTATGAATTATGGTATGGCAAGAAGCCTAAGTTATCGTTTCTGAAGGTTTGGGGTTGTGTGGCGTATGTTAAGAAACTACAGCCCGACAAACTCGAACCGAAGTCGGAGAAAGTCGTCTTTGTATGATATCCGCGGGAAACCGTTGGATACACCTTCTACAACCAAGCTGAGGGCAAAACGTTTGTCGCGAAGACCGGTACCTTTCTAGAGAAGGAGTTTCTCGCAAAAGGAGTAAGTGGGAGGAAGGTAGACCTCGATGAGATCGTTGATCCTGAACTCGAGATTCCGAGTGGCGCAACGGAAGCTGTTCTGGAAACGTCCTCCACAGATGGAGTGGGAGAAACTGTCGAGGAAAGTATTCTACCTCGTAGGTCTGGTAGATCTCGTATCGCACCAGAATGGTATGGCAACATGGTTTGCACCGTCATGTTAATTGAACAAGACGAACCTACGAACTACAAGGAGGCAATGGCGAGTCTAGAGTCCGAGAAATGGCTAGAAGCCATGAAATCCGAAATAGGATCCATGTATGATAACAAAGTGTGGACTTTGATGGATATTCCCGAAGGGCGCAAGGCCGTCGAGAATAAATGGATCTTTAAGAAGAAGACTGATGCTGATGGTAATGTGACCGTCTATAAAGCTCGGCTTGTCGCAAAAGGTTTCCGACAAGTTCATGTGATTGACTACGATGAAACTTTTTCACCGGTAGCGATGCTGAAGTCTATTCGGATTTTGTTAGCAGTTGCTGCCTATTACGATTATGAAATATGGCAGATGGATGTCAAAACAGCCTTCCTAAATGGAAACATTGAGCAAGAGTTGTACATGGTACAACCGGAAGGTTTTGTCGATCCAGAAAATGCTGGCAAGGTATGCAAGCTTCAGCGCTCCATTTATGGATTGAAGCAAGCATCTCGGAGCTGGAATCTTCGTTTTGATGAGGTAATCAAAGGTTTTGGATTTGTCCAAAATTTGGAAGAGACCTGCATTTACAAGAAAATGAGTGGGAGCTCGGTTGTGTTCTTAGCACTATATGTAGATGACATATTGTTGATAGGGAATGATGTGGAACTTCTGAATAGCGTGAAGGATTATTTAAACAGTAAATTTTCCATGAAGGACTTAGGAGAAGCTGCATACGTCTTAGGCATTAAAATCTATCGTGATAGATCAAGACGTCTATTAGCGTTGAGTCAGAGTACTTATCTTGATAAAATACTGAAGCGTTTCGGTATGGAGAAGGCAAAGAAGGGTTCTCTGCCGGTTATCAAGAATAAAACATTGCGAAAGGCACAGTGTCCGGTAACGGAACAGGATAAGGCCGATATGACTAAACATACTTATGCTTCAGCCATAGGATCGATTATGTATGCAATGTTAAGTACTAGACCTGATGTGGCATTAGCTCTAAGTTTGACAAGCCGTTTCCAGAGTAATCCTGGAATGGCGCATTGGGTTGCTGTTAAGAGCATTCTTAAGTATCTCAATAAGACAAAGGAAATGTTCCTTGTCTATGGTGGCTGCGATGAAGAACTTGGCGTAACAGGTTACGTGGATGCAAGTTTCTGCTCAGACTCCGATGACTCTAAGTCAAGACAGGTTATGTGTTCAAGGTGAATGGGGGCGCCGTGTGCTGGAGAAGTGGGAAGTAACCCATCGTCGCGCAATCTACAATGGAGTCGGAGTACATTGCTGCTTGCGAAGCCGCGAATGAAGCTGTGTGGCTGAGGAAGTTCATCATTGAACTTGGAGTGTTCCCGAGCGTGCAAGACCCCGTGGTCCTCTTCTGCGACAATACGGGTGCCATTGCTAACGCCAAGGAGCCAAGGTCTCACTCCACCGCCAAACACATTCTCCGACGTTTCCATGTGATACGACAGTACGTACAAGGAGGCGATGTGAAGATTTGCAAAGTGCATACGGATCTGAATGTGGCAGATCCCCTGACAAAGCCTCTCCTGCTTGACAAGCACGTGAAACACCAAGATGCTATGGGTGTCCGGCTTTTACCAAGATGCTATCTAGATTAATTTGTACTCTAGTGCAAGTGGGAGACTGAACGAGATATGCCCTAGAGGCAATTAATAAAGTGTATTTCTTTATCATATCTCGTTTGTTCATAATATGTTTTTGTGTCATGCTATAACCGTATTAAGCGGAAACATTAATACGGGTGTGATGCGTAAACAACTAGGTCCCTAGTAGCCTCTACTAAGACTAGTTTCGTTGCGCGATCGATGATCGAGGTTTCCCGATCATAGGGCATGGCGCCGGTCGGCAATGGAAGTCATATCGTTGGAGAACGATGTGATGGACATACCCATATTCGTAGGACGTAGTCATTACGCCTTGGACCGTGAGACCAACTCTTATTGTTATTCCTGGAAGATACTTTGATTGCACCAAACGTCGTATCTTAATTAGTATGACAATAACGGTGATACTTTTGGGTATCGGAAAGGAGTAGTTGAGACAAGGGGTCAAGAGAGGGATTTGCCAGTCCGCATAGCAGGATAGATACTCTAGGGCCCACTCGGTGAGATTATGTCTAATGAGCTTGCAAGCATGTGACTAGGTCACGGAGACATGAAATCATAGACGAGTAGAAGATAGTGTTGTCGGTAACGAGGTCAAGCTAGATATGGAGATATCTATGAACGACGCTCGGACACGCTAAGTATCGCTATGGCAAAAGGTTTAAGACTTTACGTTCAGGTTTGATAGATGAAAGTCATTCGTTATATCACAGGGATTAATTCATGGGGTCCAGGCCTACGAGTTAGTCGTTGATCGGAGAGGAGTCTCGATCATACCTGTTATTATATCGAACATTAGTCGTTAATTCATGGGGTCCAGGCCTACGAGTTAGTCGTTGATGCAAGACAACCGGAAAGGAAAGAGATCACCGGGAACGTCCCGGGAGAGGTCCGGTGGAGATCGGGCAGCGACGAAATAGTTTTCGGAGATAGAATAAATTATATATAATATGTTTGATATTAATTAGTGTAATTAATGTCTAAATATGATTTTATATATTTATTTTCGAATTTAGTTAGGCTGATTTCCCTAAATGGGCCTTCTGGTCGAAAGAAGGCCCAAGAGGGGAAAATTCCCTAGGGGAATTCGTTGGGAGTCTTGGGGCCGACCCAGGTGGGCCAAAAGGGGCCCACCATGGGGCCGGCGCACCAGCCTAGCCGCACCAGGCAATGGGGGATAGTCCCACATTGCCTGGCTGGCAAGGTTGGCCCCCCCCCCCCCCCCCGGGAGCCTTTATATAGAGGGGCACCCCTGGCCTTTTAATTCAACCAATTAATTCCCCAATTCTCTCTCGATTTCGTGATTCCCTTTGTCGGAGTTGCGCCGAGTTGAGAGGGGGATCTCTTCCACCATAGCCCGCTGCCGCGCTGCTGGTGTTCCGGTCCAAGTCTTCCGCTGCTCGTCCTGGACTGGAGCTTCGGAGGCCGTCGTCTCCACCGTACGTGTGTAACGCCCTGCGAGGTGCTGCGCTAGCGGTGCTGGGAGGTCTGCTTCCTCTACACGACCTTGAGGTCGGCTTCGTCGGTCTTCATCGACAACGTTTGTGCGGGAACGTAATCCCCGCTTTCGGTCTACAAGGGTATGTATTCCGATCTCCGTTCGTACTACTATATCTGCATAGAATAGATCTTGGCATGTTTTAAGGATATCGTTGCTAGGAAATTTTTTGTTTTCTGCACTCGATCCCCTTCATTAAGACCTAGCGCCGTCTTGGCGACTAGGGTTTCTTTCCGCCTCCACCGCCGGAACCATCTCCGGCGTGGAGTTCGTGCCATCCTCGGTCCCGTCTCCCTCTGGGACGCGGTGTCGAGTTCTCTTTTTCCGTTCCCCTGATCGGTTCCACAAAGCCTCCCGTAATCTGCTCGGAGAGGCTAGGGTTTCTCTGCTCTTCCAAACTCGGCGACATGGCGGCCTCACCCTCGAACTCGTCAAACCGTCCGAGCGGATCTGGTGGGAAGAAGGAAGGGATTGATGATATGCTGCAGCGGCTAGGAATTGAGGACACTAGTAGAAACAAGGCCTTTGGTGTGGCCTTTTTAGTACCAGTTGTAATGCAACCGGTACTAAAGGGGTATTAGTACCGGTTGCAGAGGCGATTCGGCCGGCCGGAAGTAGCACCGGTTGGTGCGGACCTTTTAGTACCGGTTGGTAACACCAACCGGTACTATAGGGTTGGGGCAGACGGCTGCAGTGGGGGGCCCCACGGCCATACCCTTTAGTACCGGTTTGTAATACCAACCGGTACTAAAGGTTTGCCCATATTAACTTTTTTCACCCGAGCACAGCTCCATTTTTCGTTTAATACGAAATAATTCATATCTTTAAATTCATAAATCGAAATTTAACAAATAAATTGTCTAAATCGAATAGAAAAATGAGAGGAATCCAAATATTACAACTATATCATCTTTTGCATCATATTTTTTATACTTGGTTCACAGAAAAAGAAGTCATTTTTTGCTATTAAAAAATGGAAAATGATATTTATGAAAATAATTTGAATAATTCCTTCGGCATTGTTGTTTCCTATACCAAGATGCACCTATATGTAGAATATGAGATCTTTATCACAAACTATGCCGTGGGAATGGCCATAACTTGATCATTTGGCTTGAAACTTGTAGATGTTTATAGATGATATACCTTTTTGTGAAGACTTTTTTTACAAAAAAATTCAAAAATCAAGTTTATCATTTTTCATAGAATCTAGTACACATATAAGGACTCCATCACTACTGCAGAATAGCTTACTAGTGACGGGCCATTTTTGTTCATCAGTGACGGGCAAGCTGCCTGTCGCTGGTATGCTGTCACTGGTAGTAAGTTACTAGTGACGGGCACATGCCCGTCACTAGTATATGTGTAGCAGTGACGGCCTATCAAACATGCACGTCACTAGTAGTGATCAAAGGCCAACAACGTCCAGCTTTCTAGTGACATGCCCATTATCCTGCACGTCACTAGTATGTATTTTGGTAGTATAAAAATTAAATGCAATTTCCTCTTACATTCCAGATAGCACAAAGTTCCAATATGACGTAACATTTACAGAGATAGTACAATGACGTAAGAACTTGCAAATTGCATGATCCATATTACAATGTGGCATTAGCATCACAGATAGAACAATCCAAAACACACAACACTCCAAAAATACTCCCACAATGGTGCTAGCCACATCGAATGTTCAGGCGTCCACTTCATAGTCCTCAGGATTATCAGCTACTTGTGCATCTCCATTCTTGACACTACATGAAAATTGAAGGAAATTCAGTGCTATGATGTTGACTGCTAGCTCACATGTCAAACAAACTAGCTAGCTAATGATAACAAACTAGCAAGTTAAACACAAATACAACATGACTATAGAAAAACAATTAACCCTGTCCACATGATCAAGTCCTATAATCAAAACAAATAGACATTGGCAATATCCAGAGGCAATAGAACTACAAAGTTGAGCCATCAATTGTACATGCATCAGCACAACTGGACATCAATTAGGTCGTCTGCTCAAAGATAGAAGTAGAAATAGCCATGACACAATGGAACTGGTACCTCAGAAGTAGAGGAGCTCAAGGGATGAAGCAAAGCTCACCAAAGAGGATATGTAGATGATGACGAGAGAGCACCACAGTTGCAGCATGGCGAGTCTAAGTAGTCAACGCCAGGGGCCAGCCGAGCCAACCAACGCATGCGGGCGCTAGAGACCATGGCTAGCGCAGCAATATGAGTGCCGCCGGGGCTGTTGCTAGATCGAAATAGTTCAAAAGAGAGAACAATGTTATTGATGATTGAACGAGTAGTAATAGGCATCCAAGGTGACACATAGCAACCAAGAAAATAACATTTATAAACTTTAGTTAAAAAACAACACGTTTATATTTCTGAAGTAAATAGCAAATATATGAAGTATGGATACATGATTCTCCTAGCTAAGAAAAATTGAAGGAATGCAAACCAGAAACAGCCACCGATATATCATGGAGACCATGTGACTCAAAGTCTCATTAAGTGATAAATAGAGTGATAAATAGACATTTCTTATGCTTAATCAACAATTATACAGACTAAAAAAATAACAAGTGATCATTTCAAGCACTGTCATGCATTCATAGGTTAACAAAATAATAATAAAACACATAGGAGCATAGCTATCACAGTCCAACTATAAAAATGAGCTTTAAGCAATCAAGCACTGCACATGCGGACAACTTGCTTATTTCTGATTTTTTTTTCAAGCAATTATAAAAATGAGCTTTAGGCAATAAAACATCATGCTATACCTTACTCTCGACCATACATACAACCGTCAGTACTGTTTGTAGCACAAACCTATGGTACCTGTTACTGCAAAACTGAAAATCTTAAGTATGAACACATGCTTTGCAGAAGACTAAACATTTGTAGTCCTGAAGTGAAAATAAGAGAGAATACTAGAGTATTATTGATGCAGAACACCGAGTGAATATCTTTATTTTCATGCATGAGATTTCAACCTGCGTTAGAGACATTTTCAGAAATAAATGCAAAGTCCACCACCTCTGTTAAAATTAAAAACCCGAACGTTTAGTCTGCTAGCTGCAAAGTGCAAACCATAAGAACAAATAAGCTACGCATTAGTAAATTAGATTAAAAAAATATGAATTTTTAAAGTCTGACATCAAGGATATTATTTTTGTCAACCACTGGATGCCAGATGAGCAACGGAAAGATGACCAAAAACAAAGTACCACTTATAGTGTTTGTAGAATGGCCTAGTCCAGCTTATTGCATCAATGTCGTTTTCAACCAGATGAGAAATGCAGGAAAAATGGAAACGGGCAATCCACTTATCCATGAACTTCTATTGCGCTTAATCTGGACTACACATGCATATGCCTAGACTTGAGCCTACAAGAAAAAATCAGGATGAGAGGAAGGGAGGCCGTGAGGTCCAGGGAGGAACCGTACTGATGAGCGTCGTGTGGAGGCGTAGGGTTCGTTGCAGGAGAGCAGGTCAGCCTCCCCGTGGTGGCGCCGACGACGCATCTGGAGGAACCGGTCGGCGTCCTCCTCGTAGACGAGCGCTGGAGTCGTACCGCACCGTAGCGGGGGTAGCCGAGCCAGGTAGCATGGAGGCCGGGGATAAGGAGAGGGGCGCGAGGCTGGGCTGGTTCGTCCTCGACGGCGGCCGGCAGGGGCAGCTAGGGTTCCGTGCGCCGCGCTCGATTGGAGGCGCAGGAAGGCGGGGTCGGCGAGGGAGATGTAACGGGAGAGGCGGCGGAGGGGATGTGTGGTAAACCGGCAGGAGTTGGGGGAGACCGGCGCCGGCGGCCGTTGTAGGGGCGGGGTTGATCCAGGGGAGAGGGAGAGGGGATTCTACGGTGGGCGTTCGGTTAATTGATTTGAGGTCGTGGCGTCGTGCGCCTGAAATATTGCCTGGTTTTGAGGGACTTCGCTGTTTTTTTCTTTTTTGAGATAAGCAACAACTTTATTACAGTACTTCAACATAGGCAAATCGTGCATTACAACCATGACAATATTTACGCTTAGAGGATTTGCAAACCTGGGCAAGTTCGGGGGCTACTCTATTAGCTTCCCACCTACAATATTGAACGTCGCATCTAGAGAATCACAACTGTATAGAATCACAGATCGTTCAGTGCAGCTGTCCATTATGAGGTATCACGACACAGGTTATTCAGTGAAATTAGTTGCGGACCGACTCCGCTGTTGGGTCTAAACGCATGGAAAATTGATGGGCCACTCTAATTATAAATATGTATAGATCGATTCAGTCTTTTCAGGTTAACTCAATTTCATGCTTGAATTGATCAAACAAAATTACATCTTAAAATTTAATAGCAACAATGGAGAATAAACATTACTCGTTGTTGAGACATGCAAGGCTGAAAGACCGTCACTCCTATTTGTAATACTAGTGACGGGCATATTTGTAGTGACTGTCACTGGTGTAATTCCGTAATACCAGTGACGGGCACATAATTATGTCTGTCATTGGTAATTGATATAGATGGCCACCCTATAGTTATCAGGGACGGGCATTGGCTTGCCTGTCACTGATGAGTATTATTAGTGACGGGCTTTGTTATGCCCGTCACTAATAGGCTGGAGGCTATAACCTATTCTGCAGTAGTGCATGCCAAAGGATATCCTTTTTGAGGTGTTTACCATTTTATTTATTTTTTTCGTAAAAACGGTAAAATTGGTCACCGTGACTATTCATCGAAAGAGATAATATTTTCTAAAATTATCGATGTTTCTGTGATTTAACCACTAGTTGTCTACCTTAAAATGATTTTTACAAAACATTCAGACCAAACTATCTAACAGATGTAGTTCAAATTTGAATTACTTTCGGAAAATCGGCATAAACTCATTTAACTAAGCGAAATTAGATAGAAATCAAGAAAATTGCTAATACTCAGGGATTATCCATAAAATGTGGACTACTCTTTGCGAAAATTAGATGGGGGCCATTTTGCACCATATTTTTTGTACTTGGTTCACAAAAAAAGACATTTTTTGCACTTAAAAAATGGAAAATGATATTTATGAAAATAATTTGAAAAATTCCTTCGGCATGATTGTTTCCTATACCAAGATGCACCTATATGGGGAATATGAGATCTTTATCACAAACTATGCCGTGAGAATGGCCATAACTTGATCATTTGGCTTGAAACTTCTATATGTTTATAGATGATATACCTTTTTGTGAAGTCTTTTTTTATAATTTTGTCAAAAATCAAGTTTATCATTTTTCATAGCAACTATTACACATATAAGGACCCCATGCCAAAAGATATCCTCTTTTGATGTGTTTTTCATTTTATTTGATTTTTTGAAAAAAAACAGTCAAAATGGCCACCACGACTATTCATCGAAAGAGGTAGATTTTTTGAAAACTATAGATCTTTCTGTGATATAACCACTAGTTGTTTACCTTCAAATGATTTCTTCAAAAAATTCACACCAAACTATCAAACTGTTGTAGTTCAAATTTGAATTACTTTCGATAAATCGGCATAAACTCATTTAACTTTGCGAAATTAGGTAGAAATCAAGAAAAAACCTAATATTTGAGGATTATCCATCAAATGTGGACTACTCTTTGTGAAAATTAGATTGGTGCCATTTCGCACCATATGTTTCGCACTTGGTTCACAAAAAAGTCATTTTTGGCACTTAAAAAATGGAAAATGATATTTATGAAAATAATTTGAAAAATTCCTTCGGCATGATTGTTTCCTATACCAAGATGCACCTATATATGGAATATGTGATCTTTATCACAAACTATGCCGTGAGAATGGCCATAACTTGATCATTTGGCTTGAAACTTCTATATGTTTATAGATGATAGACCTTTTTGTGAAGACTTTTTTGAAAATTTTGACAAAAATCAGGTTTATCATTTTTCATAGCAACTAGTACACATATAAAGACCCCATGCCAAAGGATATCCTTTTATTTGTTTTTTTAATCTGTCAAAATAGCCACCATGACTATTCATCGAAAGAGGTCGATTTTCTTAAAAACTATCGATATTTCTATGATGCTATAGATGATATGGGTGTCATATTTGGATTCCTCTAATTTTTCTATTCGATTTAGAAATTTTATTTGCCAAATTCTGATTTATGGATTTAAAGATACGGATTATTTCATACTAAATGGAAAAGGGAAAAGGAAATTAAAATTTATTTTATCATTTTTTATTTCATTATTATTATTATATAATCTTTGTTGTTTATTCAACTAAATTTTTGTAATTCAAACAATGAAGAAGTGTAACATCATGACCGAGTGGTTAATATGATTGATAGGATATTAATATCAGTAAGTTCTCTGTTCTCACTTGGTATTTAATTTGGAATGAACTACTTCAGCGATTCAACGTTCGAACAACACATGTTAGTTGCTTGGAGTCCAGCGAAGGAGATTAAATTTCAACATCTGGAAGATAACTTATTTACGGTGCAATGTTCCTGCCTGGGCGATTGGTTGAAGGTGGAAAAGGGAGGCCCCTGGTTATTCCGCCAAGCGGTGGTATGCATAGAACCGTATGATGGTCTGAAGGATCCCACTTTAATTGATCTGAATTTCTTCTCCACTTGGATTCAGATTCAGAAGGTCCCAATTGGATACCGTAATGAAAATCTGCTGAAGAACCTAGTTGAAAAACGTATCGGAAAGGTTGAGGAAACTCAACTTGATGTCAAAGGGGCAGGCAACTTTGTTCGTGTGAAGGTGCGCTTAGATGTTCGAAGAGTTCTCGAACGTTGGGTTTCGATGATTAGATGAGGTCAGAGAGAAGTTTTTCTGCTGAAGTATGAGAAGATGCCTCGTTTCTGCGGTGCTTGTGGCTTCATTGGACACACACATCTGGAATGTGGTACAGGAGAACATATCGAGGAGGATCTCAAATGGGGTGACTGGCTCAAGGCCGATTGGGAAACCTGGCATGCTAGAGGGATCCCGGGTAGGCGAGGTGGTGGTAGAGGCCAACGGGGTGGTCGGTCTCAAGACCAACACTTGGGTGGAAGAGGAAGACAACATGATGATCAAATGGAGGATAACAATACCAACTGGCGCCATAATGCTCTTACTTTCGTCAATGGCAAGGTTTTCATCGATCCAGCTCTCAGAGACACGGCGACTAGCCCTCTTAAAGGAAAAGACATGGAGATAGATTCTGAAGGCAACCCAATTTTGAGATCCAAGAGGAACCTGTTAGGTTCCCTCACGGCGGGAGCCGGCGAACTAGCTGACCCGGATGAAGATGGCAACGCTACTGTGGCCATGATGACAGATCAGGTTATCCCTCTTGATAACTTGTCTGGAGATCACGAGGAGGATTCAAGTACTGGATCATCGAAACGAACAAAGAAGGCCGGAGCTGTCTCCCCTTCACTAGGATCGGCGGGTTCCCGTGGGGAGCCTGTCCGGTCGCAATGAGGATCCTAGGACTGAACTGTCAGGGTTTGGGTAACGCCCCGACAGTTCGTGCGCTTTCTGATGCAAGGAAGCGATGGGACCCCGAGGTGATGTTCTTGTCGGAAACACACCTTGACGATTTTCCGGCTGATTGTTTGAGGAGAAAGATGCAAATGGACCACAAAATAGTTAATCCTAGCGATGGTAGAAGTGGGGGTGTTATCTTATTTTGGAAGAAGGATGTGGTTATTTAGCAACTCTTCTCCGCACCGAATTACATTGATGTGAAAGTGATAGACACTCACCGAGGTGAATGAAGACTGACTGGGATGTACAGAGAGCCTCGTTGGCAGGACAAGTATAAAACCTGGAACAAGTTGAGAGAACTAAATGGTCAGCACAATATTCCTTGGGCTGTGATTGGTGATCTTAATGAAATTCTCTTTAGTCACGAAAAAGATGGAGGGAGGGCCCGTCCTCCAAGTTACATGCAAGCTTTTCAATCGGCTCTTACAGACTGTAATTTGTTTGACATTGGTTTTGTGGGTGACCCCTATACCTGGAAAAGAGGACGCATAAGAGAGCGTCTGGACAGGGTCGTGACTAACACTGCGTGGATGGATTTATTCCCTGGAGCATGTCTACGCCATTTGGATTATTGTCGGTCTGACCACAGAGCTATTCTTCTTGATACAGACACACAAAATGCTGCTTTCATCCCACGGGCTGGGCCGAAACGCTTTGAGGCCAAGTGGTTCCATGAGAAAAAATTTAGGGATGGTGTCCAGCAAACTTGGCAGGCTCTGTTTCTGGTCTATCCTCCTCGTCTTAGGTTTTCGGGGGGATGAAGTACGCGAAAGGGCGATGCCAGACGTGGGCCAGGGCGCCCAGATGATGTGCTGGCGCGACAGAGGGGCTGGCCACGCCGACACCTCATGTGGGCCCCCCTGGGGCCCACCTGGTTCTCCCCTTTTGGCTCCCTCCGGCATTTGGCAAAATAGGAACTTCCAGATTCTTCGTTTTGTTTTCTGAGCTTTGCAAATATTGTATCTTGACGGTGCTTTTTCCAGCAGAATTCAGACTCCGGTGATTCATCCTCCAATAATCATCAAACATGTAAAATAGATGAAATAACATAAGTATCATCTCCAAACATGAAATATATCAATGAATAACAGTAAATTGTGATATAAAATAGTGATGCAAAATGGACGTATCATATCACTGGATTTAATGTTGACAAATTATTATTTCATTGTAAGTATTGTTATTTCAGAGATTTTGAGGATCAAAATTTGTTCTTTTGTATAGATATCGCCGAGTGTGTACATGTTTTGTTTGTTGCGTTTGTGCTCTTCAGCATATCAAGGTTGAGGGTATCTCCACACAAGCCTTGCAAAGACGTCGATGTCCTTGTGCAAGATACTCTTGTTAACCGCCATGTTCAAAGGGTTATTGGACTAGTTTGAATGCATATGCCTCTGTTTTGTCGACTTATGGGGGCGAAGATGGCACGTGCCATGCACGTATACGTGTCCTAGTGCATTGAATGTTCAGTTACACCTACATCTATTGTGCTCGTATATGTATCGTGATACAATGAGTGTCCAGGGTACGCCCTCATGTGCCATGTGGATATAATATGAGGGTGTAATTGCATAAAAGTTTTAGTACAATTATCTATACTTTCGTTGTCCCATGTGGGTATAATATGTCCAAATGATGAGTCCATACAGAGGTAAGTTACATGTGAACCGCAAGCTTTCTTTAATTATTAATGCATACTCTCATGTTGTAGTAACTCGCATGACGACAAGGGCAAATGAATGGAAAGCTCCAGCTTCCGTCACTACAGATCGGTAACTGATACTCCCTCCGGTCAACAAAATGTGCCATCACCGTAGCTACGAGATTGTGCTTCCTATGTACAAATCTTCTTACACTTAATATGGACCGGAGGGAGTATAAAGTTGACCTGCCATATCTTCCGCAAGAATGAATGAAGCGGGGAAACTCGTCAAGGTGAGATGCAATGTTTGATATCTTCCTTGCGAAGAAGGTCAAATATGATTATAGATGATAGATTGGTAAACGGTCACGCATAGTGCCATCGTAGGAGAGTTGTATGAGAAAGGCGTGTTCAGTTGACAAGTGTTGCTGCAAGTCAAGAAAGGTGGGTCGGGTGATGGTTCGAGGCCTAGGTTATCACTAAAGGGGTGTGTTAGTGGTGGTTAGCGGAAAGAAGATGGTGGTGTCTTCCATGAATGGAAAGGGAACATGAACCAAAGATCAGGTGTGGGTTGTATTGGCATGGTTTGTGATGTTGAAAGCTTGTTCTTCATTTGCGTTTTCTCATTCACTCCTAAATACTTGGATGTTGACATATGTTATGTTGTGCACTTTTGGTGTTGTGCACTTTCGGTTTCGGTATGAAGCTTGAAGGTATTCCCACATAAGTCTTGCGGAGACGTCTATGTCCTTGCGCACATTGCATATGTCGACCACGGCTTTGAAGGATTATTGGTCTACTTTTTTTTCTTCCCCTTATCGACTTCTAAGGGTCAAAAAATTGCATTGAATGTTTGGTTATGTAACATGCACATACATATTTGGTGCGCATCGTGATACCCTGGGTGCCTAGGGTACGTCCATAGTCCACACGTGCCTCCTACACAGTTCAGCATAAAGATAGAAATTATTTGTATAAAAGTTTTGCACATTATCTAGGTTGCATGTCCCGAGTGCATATAATATGTCCAAGTGATCAATACATATGAAGGTCAGTTGCATCTGAAATAGCAAACCTTTTTAGTTACCAATAAACGCATCCTATCATAGAAACCCACATGACGACAACGACAAGTTCCGACTTAACTATGAAGGGGATCGAGTGCAGAAAACAAAAAAATTCCTAGCAACGATATCCTTAAAACATGCCAAGATCTATTCTATGCAGATATAGTAGTACGAACGGAGATCGGAATACATACCCTTGTAGACCGAAAGCGGGGATTACGTTCCCGCACAAACGTTGTCGATGAAGACCGACGAAGCCGACCTCAAGGTCGTGTAGAGGAAGCAGACCTCCCAGCACCGCTAGCGCAGCACCTCGCAGGGCGTTACACACGTACGGTGGAGACGACGGCCTCCGAAGCTCCAGTCCAGGACGAGCAGCGGAAGACTTGGACCGGAACACCAGCAGCGCGGCAGCGGGCTATGGTGGAAGAGATCCCCCTCTCAACTCGGCGCAACTCCGACAAAGGGAATCACGAAATCGAGAGAGAATTGGGGAATTAATTGGTTGAATTAAAAGGCCAGGGGTGCCCCTCTATATAAAGGCTCCCGGGGGGGGCCAACCTTGCCAGCCAGGCAATGTGGGACTATCCCCCATTGCCTGGTGCGGCCAGGCTGGTGCGCCGGCCCCATGGTGGGCCCCTTTTGGCCCACCTGGGTCGGCCCCAAGGCTTCCACCGAATTCCCCTAGGGAATTTTCCCCTCTTGGGCCTTCTTTCGACCAGAAGGCCCATTTAGGGAAATCAGCCTAAATAAATTCGAAAATAAATATATAAAATCATATTTAGACATTAATTACACTAATTAATATCAAACATATTATATATAATTTATTCTAGCTCCGAAAACTATTTCGTCGCTGCCCGATCTCCATCGGACCTCTCCCGGGACGTTCCCGGTGATCTCTTTCCTTTCCGGTTGTCTTGTCGAAACCCCTTAAGTGTGTTACCCTAGCGGTTCGATATAATAACAGGTATGATTGAGACTCCTCTCCGATCAACGATTAACTCGTAGGCCTGGACCCCATGAATTAATCCCTGTGATATAACGAATGACTTTCATCTATCAAACCTGAACGTAAAGTCTTAAACCTTTTGCCATAGCGATACTTAGTGTGTCCGAGCGTCGTTCATAGATATCTCCATATCTAGCTTGACCTCGTTACCGACAACACTATCTTCTACTCGTCTATGATTTCATGTCTCCGTGACCTAGTCACATGCTTGCAAGCTCATTAGACATAATCTCACCGAGTGGGCCCTAGAGTATCTATCCTGCTATGCGGACTGGCAAATCCCGCTCTTGACCCCTCGTCTCAACTACTCCTTTCCGATACCCAAAAGTATCACCGTTATTGTCATACTAATTAAGATACGACGTTTGGTGCAATCAAAGTATCTTCCAGGAATAACAATAAGAGTTGGTATCACGGTCAAAGGCGTAATGACTACGTCCTACGAATATGGGTATGTCCATCACATCGTTCTCCAACGATATGACTTCCATTGCCGACCGGCGCCATGCCCTATGATCGGGAAACCTCGATCATCGATCGCGCAACGAAACTAGTCTTAGTAGAGGCTACTAGGGACCTGGTTGTTTACGCATCACACCCGTATTAATGTTTCCGCTTAATACGGTTATAGCATGACACAAAAACATATTATGAACAAACGAGATATGATAAAGAAATACACTTTATTAATTGCATATCTCCTTCAGTCTCCCACTTGCACTAGAGTACAAATTAATCTAGATTACAACTTGGTAAAAGCCGGACACCCATAGCATCTTGGTGTTTCACGTGCTTGTCAAGCAGGAGAGGCTTTGTCAGGGGATCTGCCACATTCAGATCCGTATGCACTTTGCAAATCTTCACATCGCCTCCTTGTACGTACTGTCGTATCACATGGAAACGTCGGAGAATTTGTTTGGCGGTGGAGTGAGACCTTGGCTCCTTGGCGTTAGCAATGGCACCCGTATTGTCGCAGAAGAGGACCACGGGGTCTTGCACGCTCGGGAACACTCCAAGTTCAATGATGAACTTCCTCAGCCACACAGCTTCATTCGCGGCTTCGCAAACAGCAATGTACTCCGACTCCATTGTAGATTGTGCGACGATGGGTTGCTTCCCACTTCTCCAGCACACGGCGCCCCCATTCACCTTGAACACATAACCTGTCTGTGACTTAGAGTCATCGGAGTCTAAGCAGAAACTTGCATCCACGTAACCTGTTACGCCAAGTTCTTCATCGCAGCCACCATAGACAAGGAACATTTCCTTTGTCTTATTGAGATACTTAAGAATGCTCTTAACAGCAACCCAATGCGCCATTCCAGGATTACTCTGGAAACGGCTTGTCAAACTTAGAGCTAATGCCACATCAGGTCTAGTACTTAAGATTGCATACATAATCGATCCTATGGCTGAAGCATAAGGATGTTTAGTCATATCGGCCTGATCCTGTTCCGTTACCGGACACTGTGCCTTTCGCAATGTTTTATTCTTGATAACCGGCAGAGAACCCTTCTTTGCCTTCTCCATACCGAAACGCTTCAGTATTTTATCAAGATAAGTACTCTGACTCAACGCTAATAGACGTCTTGATCTATCACGATAGATTTTAATGCGTAAGACGTATGCAGCTTCTCCTAAGTCCTTCATGGAAAATTTACTGTTTAAATAATCCTTCACGCTATTCAGAAGTTCCACATCATTCCCTATCAACAATATGTCATCTACATATAGTGCTAAGAACACAACCGAGCTCCCACTCATTTTCTTGTAAATGCAGGTCTCTTCCAAATTTTGGACAAATCCAAAACCTTTGATTACCTCATCAAAACGAAGATTCCAGCTCCGAGATGCTTGCTTCAATCCATAAATGGAGCGCTGAAGCTTGCATACCTTGCCAGCATTTTCTGGATCGACAAAACCTTCCGGTTGTACCATGTACAACTCTTCCTCAATGTTTCCATTTAGGAAGGCTGTTTTGACATCCATCTGCCATATTTCATAATCGTAATAGGCAGCAACTGCTAACAAAATCCGAATAGACTTCAGCATCGCTACCGGTGAAAAAGTTTCATCGTAGTCAATCCCATGAACTTGTCGGAAACCTTTTGCGACAAGCCGAGCTTTATAGACGGTCACATTACCATCAGCATCAGTCTTCTTCTTAAAGATCCATTTATTCTCGACGGCCTTGCGCCCTTCGGGAATATCCATCAAAGTCCACACTTTGTTATCATACATGGATCCTATTTCGGATTTCATGGCTTCTAGCCATTTCTCGGACTCTAGACTCGCCATTGCCTCCTTGTAGTTCGTAGGTTCGTATTGTTCAATTAACATGACGGTGCAAACCATGTTGCCATACCATTCTGGTGTGATACGAGATCTACCAGACCTACGAGGTAGAATACTTTCCTCGACAGTTTCTCCCACTCCATCTGTGGAGGACGTTTTCGGAACAGCTTCCGTTGCGCCACTCGGAATCTCGAGTTCAGGATCAACGATCTCATCGAGGTCTACCTTCCTCCCACTTACTCCTTTTGCGAGAAACTCCTTCTCTAGAAAGGTACCGGTCTTCGCGACAAACGTTTTGCCCTCAGCTTGGTTGTAGAAGGTGTATCCAACGGTTTCCCGCGGATATCCTACAAAGACGACTTTCTCCGACTTCGGTTCGAGTTTGTCGGGCTGTAGTTTCTTAACATACGCCACACAACCCCAAACCTTCAGAAACGATAACTTAGGCTTCTTGCCATACCATAATTCATACGGTGTCGTTTCAACGGATTTGGACGGAGCCCTATTTAAAATGAATGCGGCTGTTTCTAACGCATAACCCCAGAAGGATACGGGCAAATCGGTAAGAGACATCATAGATCGGACACTATCCAGTAGAGTACGATTACGTCGCTCGGACACGCCGTTACGTTGCGGTGTTCCGGCAGGCGTAAGTTGGGGTACGATACCACAACTCTTCAGATGTGTGCCAAACTCAAAACTCAAATACTCGCCATCACGATCGGATCGGAGGTGCTTGATTTTCTTGTTAAGTTGATTTTCAACTTCACTTTGAAATTCTTTGAACTTTTCAAAAGTTTCAGACTTGTGTTTCATCAAATAGATATAACCGTATCTACTCAAGTCATCAGTGAAGGTGACAAAGTAACGATAACCATTGCGTGTCGATACGCTCATTGGTCCACACACATCTGTATGTATGATCCCCAATAAATCCGACGCCCGTTCAACGAAACCTTTGAACGGTGTCCTGGTCATTTTGCCCATAAGGCATGGTTCGCATGTATCGAGGGATCCAAAATCCAACGAGTCCAAAAGTCCATCGGAGTGGAGTTTCTTCATGCGCTTTATACCAATATGACCAAGACCGCAATGCCACATATACATGGCGGTATCATCACTACACTTAATCCGTTTGGCTTCTATGTTATGGATGTGAGTACTACGATCGAGATTCAACAAGAATAAACCATTACTCTCGGGAGCATCAACATAAAAGATATCATTCATATAAATAGCACAACTGCTTGATACTGATTTAAATGAATAACCGTCTTGTAACAGGCAAGACACACTTATAATGTTTACACTCAACGATGGTACAAAATAACACTTATTTAAAACCAAAACTAATCCCGATGGTAGATGTAGAGGGAGCGTGCCGACAGCCACCACGTCGACTCTCGATCCGTTGCCGATGCGCATCGTCACCTCATCCTTAGCCAGCCGCCGTTTATTCCGTAACTCCTCCTGAGAGTTACATATATGAGCAACAGAACCAGTATCAAATACCCAAGTGTTGCTACGGGCGGATGTAAGGTACACATCTATAACATGTATATCAAATATACCTTGCTCTTTGTCGACTATCTTGCCAGGCTTCTTGTCCTCTAGGTACTTGGGGCAATTGCGCTCAGGTGATCCGATGGTCACCACCATCTTCTCCAGCTTGATTTCTAATTCGGCCACTTCGAGCATCTTCAGGATTTCCGACAGGGGTTTTGACGTCCCTTTCATGCCGTAGTCCACGATGGCGTTCTTATAGCTAGGGGGCAGAGAAACCAGCACCCTATCAATAACCAGCTCTTCTGGGATCACACTTCCCAGATCATTCAGGAGCTGAACGCAGCCAAAAAACTTGGCTAAGTGCTCACTTATATTGCCGTGCTCTTCCATCTGGGCTGAGAAGAAAAGCACGGATGCTTCGAACCTCTCAGCCTTGACTTGTCGTGCAAAAACAACCATGAGTTCAGTGATTATCTCATAAGCACTCTTGTTCTCGAAATGGTTTTGCAGGTCAGCCTCCATGGCAAAGAGCATGCCACTCTGGACATAAGAAGAAATCTCCGCCTTAACCTCATGGACATTCCTTTCGATTTCTGAGGCGGTGTTTGGCAGATCACCTAAGGGGGCTTCAAGGATATAGGCCACCTTGTGGGTTTCAAGAATGGACTTCAGGTCGCGGAACCAGGACACGAAGTTAGACCCATCGGTCTTAAGCTTCTCTTTCTCAAGGAACAGGGCTAGGTTAAAGGAGGCGTGAGACATCTACAATGGAATTTGCAACAACATAAGACTTTGTTCATAATAATTTTGAGTTATAGTATTTTTAGAAAATAACTAACATAACTCCCACTCAAACGAACATCCCTCCTGGTCGTTTAAGCGATTACACGACCCCTATCCATCGCACCACCCCTCATCGTCAGAGCCGGCAGCACAACTTCAAGGGTAGACAATTGTCCATCACAACAACTCTCTGTGAGTCATGCTCGACCTTTCGGCCTCTGTGTTCCGAGGCCATATCTGCATATGCTAGGCTCGCTACTATAACCTCCACGTAACACTTGTGCAACATGGCTTACACCCACTGTATGCGAACGACGATATGTCTGACACCCGATCGTCACGGCCTGCCTCATAACGTAGAACTTTCTTGGTGGTGCTCGTTGGAGGAAGAACACTAGTGCTATTTTGAAGGGATCATCTTATATATGACTACCGCCGCGTAACTAATATATACTAATATATATAATCACACAATATAAGATGCACACAAAACATCAAATGTAATGCAATGTGATATAGTCCATTGCGCCATGGTCTTCTTGGCGCCTGCAGTTCATAAACAATTTAATAAACCTACCTTGACCATATCACATAGCCCCTGCAAAATAAAGTTAGACGCTTCTACTTTATCTTTTGCATATTTTACGTGGCTTGGGGCTGTCGTAAATAGAACCGCTTCATACCTACGAACCTTATGACCATAACAACGATCCAATAATTGCATGTTTAAGCATCCCTTTCGGGCCCTCCATTGAAAATGCAAGACCAACTAAAGAGAGAGAAACAGACACCCGCCAGCCACAGATACGGTACAAGCCGTATGTCAGTAGTGGAACCAGTCTCGCGTAATCGTACGCGTAAAGTCGGTCCGGGCCGCTTCATCAACTCGATGCCTCTGGAATCACAAGTGCACGCTAGAGGGTAGCAAATAACAGGAACGGTGCCCCCGTGCAGAACACGGGTTCTAACAGCGTATAGCTATATCTACGATAGATCGGCTCTGATACCACTGAAGGGGATCGAGTGCAGAAAACAAAAAATTTCCAAGCAACGATATCCTTAAAACATGCCAAGATCTATTCTATGCAGATATAGTAGTACGAACGGAGATCGGAATACATACCCTTGTAGACCGAAAGCGGGGATTACGTTCCCGCACAAACGTTGTCGATGAAGACCGACGAAGCCGACCTCAAGGTCGTGTAGAGGAAGCAGACCTCCCAGCACCGCTAGCGCAGCACCTCGCAGGGCGTTACACACGTACGGTGGAGACGACGGCCTCCGAAGCTCCAGTCCAGGACGAGCAGCGGAAGACTTGGACCGGAACACCAGCAGCGCGGCAGCGGGCTATGGTGGAAGAGATCCCCCTCTCAACTCGGCGCAACTCCGACAAAGGGAATCACGAAATCGAGAGAGAATTGGGGAATTAATTGGTTGAATTAAAAGGCCAGGGGTGCCCCTCTATATAAAGGCTCCCGGGGGGGGCCAACCTTGCCAGCCAGGCAATGTGGGACTATCCCCCATTGCCTGGTGCGGCCAGGCTGGTGCGCCGGCCCCATGGTGGGCCCCTTTTGGCCCACCTGGGTCGGCCCCAAGGCTTCCACCGAATTCCCCTAGGGAATTTTCCCCTCTTGGGCATTCTTTCGACCAGAAGGCTCATTTAGGGAAATCAGCCTAAATAAATTCGAAAATAAATATATAAAATCATATTTAGACATTAATTACACTAATTAATATCAAACATATTATATATAATTTATTCTAGCTCCGAAAACTATTTCGTCGCTGCCCGATCTCCATCGGACCTCTCCCGGGACGTTCCCGGTGATCTCTTTCCTTTCCGGTTGTCTTGTCGAAACCCCTTAAGTGTGTTACCCTAGCGGTTCGATATAATAACAGGTATGATTGAGACTCCTCTCCGATCAACGACTAACTCGTAGGCCTGGACCCCATGAATTAATCCCTGTGATATAACGAATGACTTTCATCTATCAAACCTGAACGTAAAGTCTTAAACCTTTTGCCATAGCGATACTTAGTGTGTCCGAGCGTCGTTCATAGATATCTCCATATCTAGCTTGACCTCGTTACCGACAACACTATCTTCTACTCGTCTATGATTTCATGTCTCCGTGACCTAGTCACATGCTTGCAAGCTCATTAGACATAATCTCACCGAGTGGGCCCTAGAGTATCTATCCTGCTATGCGGACTGGCAAATCCCGCTCTTGACCCCTCGTCTCAACTACTCCTTTCCGATACCCAAAAGTATCACCGTTATTGTCATACTAATTAAGATACGACGTTTGGTGCAATCAAAGTATCTTCCAGGAATAACAATAAGAGTTGGTCTCACGGTCAAAGGCGTAATGACTACGTCCTACGAATATGGGTATGTCCATCACATCGTTCTCCAACGATATGACTTCCATTGCCGACCGGCGCCATGCCCTATGATCGGGAAACCTCGATCATCGATCGCGCAACGAAACTAGTCTTAGTAGAGGCTACTAGGGACCTGGTTGTTTACGCATCACACCCGTATTAATGTTTCCGCTTAATACGGTTATAGCATGACACAAAAACATATTATGAACAAACGAGATATGATAAAGAAATACACTTTATTAATTGCCTCTAGGGCATATCTCCTTCAAACTAATTGTGGCTATACGGAACGTCCGCATTGACTTTATTTCTAACAAATATAAAAAGCTCCTTCCTTTTGCAGGTTGTCCCTTTGGCACGCATTGTATTCGTATGTGGAAATTTCTCCGGACGGCGGAGCACACCAAACGCATGGAGTTTGAGTGTAACTGTTTCAAAATGGTAGTGGCTGATGGGTTGATAACAAAATATCATGTTGATGTAAAGGCGCTTCATGTTATTATTTTTCTTTAGATGGTTGATTCACATATCTGCCCTTTGTGACCATTGAGCTGTAACTATTGTCTTTTCTGATGATGCAATAAAAGGGGTTGATTAAATACATGAAATTTTATATTGATGTGTCTTTCCTCTTTATGAATTATGGGGTTCTTCTTTCCCTTTTTTATTGCATCTCATGAACCCCGAGTGTACACTTATAGGTTTCATTAGTCACTTAATCATAGTGTAATCTTCAGCATAATTAACTTATAGGTTTCATTAGTCACTTAATCATATTGTAATCTTCAGCATAATTAACTCACTTAGGGCTTAAAACGTCCTTGTAAGACCCCCACTCCTTTTAGCAGGTGCATCACACAACACATGAGGGTTGTGTGTATTGTGGGGGGTGGCGTGTGGGTGTACGACCAATGGAACAATATGAAATTACAATTCTCTTTGTCTGGGCTGAAAATAATGGGTTTGTTGGAATCGCCGCCCATTTGGAATTAATCAATTATTATAAACTCATTGTTTGTAGAGAAAACAAACATGTTCAAAACAACGTTTTCACAAACATAACATTTGCTCTTTTGGTACAAGTTACCTAGCACGGCGACGGACAAATGATGCAAGCTAGACAAATAGATATTGAGTAAAATTGCCAACATCAAACATAATCAAGATTGAACATATCACAATCACCGTTACTAATGTTGTACACAAGAAGATCACACCTAAAGATACTGAAAAATGAAGGTAAACCTCGTCGTTACTAAATAAAAGTTGCAGCAAGAAGAAGAGGTGAAGGCACTTTCTAGGTACGCCATCAAGAGAGCAACCTCAAACTAATCCGTTGATGGTACACCCTATCTAGTATGACACAGTGTTTCACAGATTGCTTGCAAAAAGAATACTAGACCAAGTGAAAGATTCATATTTTGGTACATAGAAATGATAGTGTGTCATAAGATTCACTGGTAATTTTGGATTATCTTAGAAAGGGAGGAGTATGTGCCAACACCAGCACAGCAGAGACCCACCGCAATGATGAACACACATAGTACTATCTGCAAGAGAAAACATTCATTATTTATCAGATGATGTCTTCCATTTTTGAACTTCTAATCTACTGTAAAATTATGGTAATACGCCGGACTAAGAATGTGATAAATAAATAATTAAATAAAATCTGTTCAAACATTTGAATTTTGATAGAATGAAAGTTTGGCACAGATTTTATTAAATTTTGATAGAGTGAAGGTTTGGTACATTTGAATATGTTCAAACATTTTATTTGAATTTTGATAAAATCTGTCCACACAAAAGACTGAGTTTATATGAGTGGAATAAAAACTGTGATGCCAAACAACTGTCTCATTTTTTAAAGATGTAAAACGTTTGTGAATTTTAATTTATGAATCAATGATACATGCATTTCAGTCCCAAGTTTTCTTATATATATACCACTTCTATTTTTGTCAGAAGTCATGGTTATTCTTGTTATTATATAAGAATATATTCGTGAATAGGACTTCTTCTAAGAACTTGATAAATATTGGGGAAAACTAAAAAACATTTTATACCTGATACCAAGTCACTGTACTCCTGAGGATGGCCAAAAAGCACACACATGGAAGAATATATGCCTAAAAAGCACCATATATTAGCCACATCAATCAACAGAAGAATGACACTTAAATTCAGAAGAAAATCTTACCACAAACATGGTTAGAAGAGACCCAACTAGGGACATCACAAGTCCTGTAAAGACTCAACGAAATCAGATATATCAGAAATCTGGGAAAATCAGTAAGATTTAACTAGGAATCATATTTTTGTTTTTTCTAATAAATGAGGATAAATACTCATGCTGAAGCGAACTTACCGAAGAATGGAACAGATAGAGCAACGACAAGGGAAGATAACACCAAAGCTGATCTAACCATAATTATGTTCGGGTACGTTTGGTGGTTTGGAGGCAGAAGCTCTTCCAAACTCAGGGCAAGAGGAGTCATAGTAAGTGCATATTTGGTTATTGGATTTGTTACCTGAAAGAAAATACAGAAGCACACACTTTCAATATGATGCATTTTTTCACAGAAAAGGAAACGGTATTCTTAATATGAAGATGCAAAATGTGCTACAGAACATAACTAAAAAATGAGCCATAGCTTAACACAACACAACTGTACTATAAAAGGAAATGCACCATTTTTCACTTCACTAATTTAATCAAGAAAAGTTACCGTAGTCCAGACGGCAATCTTGGAAGAAACAAGATTTGGGGGCAAGTTCAGCGTAAACTGAGACTCTGTGGATTCACCAAACATTATCTAACCCATAACCGCAGCGCCAGTGAACAAAACAGTAGAGAGTGCAATGCTGACAAGAGACATAAACCCAGTCTAAGCTCATAGATCACCAAACAAAGTTGTGTTTTACATGCAGTGCTTCTGGTGTGGTTACCAGGTGAAAAGAACAGCATTGAACTGGTTGCTTTTCTTCAGAGAAGAGTAGATGTTAGGGAACACCCCATGCCCTGAGTAGCAGTACCCATACAGGCCAATGGCAATGGGGACCCCAGGGAGATTCAGTCCCGTCCCTTCACTCTTGTTGACACCGACATGATCAACAAGCCCGGCCCAGAAGAGGCATGCGACGATTACGATCGACCCGACGACTCCTCCAGCTACAAAAATAAAAATCACGAGATGAGATCATACATATATGGCCAGATGAAATAAATGAGCAGCTGGTGAGTGAATTGATACCTGAAATGAAGCTTAGGCAACTGAGATCGCGAAGCCAGGTCGTCGGCATGACAATAAGAGCGGTCAGGATTGCGAACAACACATGTGAGTCGAGAAGGTGAAACCCCCTATGGTTAGGTGTGCATTGGGGAATAGCTTTGATAGATTGTCACTCTCTAGTATCAGATACTCAATGCAACATGCCTGCAGGGAAATATTAGGAGCTGTTAATAGGCTTATAAATAGAAAAGTGTTCAAGAAAAAATATTTGCTTTGTGAAAAATATTGTACTTCAAATGAAAAGTTATTTTTGTATGATGACAGTATTTATCAGTTCACTATACTGACAGTTCAGAGAGCATGTAGTATGTAAAGGCAATGCTTCTGCTAAATCATATCTCAATAATTCAGATGGTTTAGAAGTACTTACATACAGTTCCATGTACAGGATTATCTGCATAGAATTTGGCAAAGAATAGAGTGCCAACAGTTAGCATATAACCCTCCTCCACTATTACCACGTATTGAACTGAAAACATTCAGGTCTTGAAATTTTACCGAGATGATGATGCGGCCAGGGGTGTCGAAGGCGGCATGGCCGATGTCCGGGTAGGTCTCGAGGCCTTCCTTACTGTCCAGGCAGCGCCGTAGGAGCACGCCGGTATACCATGCCAGCACGGCGAGCACGGCCAGTATCACCAGCCCAAGCCAGCCACCCTGCCTGACGGCATAAGGTGTTGACAGGATCCCCACACCACACAAGACATTCACTCCTGCAAATTACAGGTAATGCACGAGATTCAGAAATTCTAAATGGCACAGGGTAAAAATTAATGATGGAAATGGCAAGCATAGCATTCAGGTAGCTCATGCTCTGGCTCGATTAGGAAAGAGAGAGACGAGTGGTGTTTAGAAATGATGTTCCGAGCTGCGTCTCTGGGTTGGTTTTGAAAGATTGTAAGAACACTTGTGAATAGCCGTAAGTTTCAGACGCACTCTTTTCCTTCCAGGGTAGCTAAGGGGGCTGTAAGGTTTTTAATGAGTCGGCTTACGTGCTAATTATTAATACAATCTCTCAAAAAAAAAATGATGGAAATGGCAAGCAGTTTGTTCAGATTGTGCAGTTAGTATTCGTACAGGAGACTACCGACAGAATATACATATCCTTCAGTTAAGAGTTCCAAACTTTAAACTCGGAGAAGTTCAGACTCTCCCATATACTTAGTACTCGTAACTTGGAGTCTCGCACTTCCTATAAGCGATTAATTGAACTTAAACTATAGACGAATTCGACGGAAGTGTTGACTGTAAGAAAAAGTGAAACTGTTCACTGTCCTGTGCTACGACGAAGTGTTTCTCTTAGTTCTAAAATGAGACAATGATGCCATTGCCATGTAAATGGAAAGAAAGAACTCTCAAACAAAGGTAGCTAGAAAGAGACGTCTTGTGAGATAACGATCCTGACACTGACAGCTCGATATCCACATGACCAGATAAATGCTTAGAAGTTAGAACCTGAGATTTAAGCGTGTCATTAGTAGATTGCGTGATTTGATCACGACAAGGTTCCTCTTTTCCAGACAGATCTTAATCAATATTATCCCTGGGCGCAATCACAGTCCAATTTAAATTCTGTTATTCTTGGTGACCATGTTCCATTCTCACATGACGGTCCTGTCAAACCATGTGATGCATGTCTACATCACACGGACCAGAATGTGATGAGCTAATCGGCGAATTTAGATGTTATATTAACACACTATGGGTAGCTGCTTATTGGAGATGGCACTGAACAGAATCTGTACACTGCACCTGGTGTTAGGCTGTCAGCATGTGGAGTGTGCGCGTCCAGGTTTAGCAAACATGGCATGTTTTACTTTTGTCATGGCATGAGTACCGTCCAAAGTGAGCACCCTTGGTTTCCCTTGTGTCTACAAACCATGTACTCGTCGACTATATAGATCCATGTTAACATGACTATCTGGTGTACAATCATTGCCTCGATGGGATCTATCGAGTTAGTGGGAATTCCATTCATCGAAAATTATATGATACGATAATAGTTGCCTTTTTATAGAGATTTACTATAGTAGTTTATGTTAATGCTATTACATTAATAATCCGTGATATATTTTTTATTAATGAGACAGTAATTATATTTTCATCAAAATGTCTGCCATGGTTCATTTCAAGCATACGATTTTATATTTTTCATCAGATCAAAATATAGACAACAACTGCTGCAGCATCATTTCCATCTAAGGAATTGCATCTGCATGTGCGAATCAACAACATACTCTACGTACTTACCATTCATGACCCCCTGGGTGTAGGAGCACTGATGGTAGGCCCCCACCTCATGGCCGACCCCGCCCAGCGGCTTCTGGTCCTCGGGGATCTTGAAAAGAGACGAGGCCTTTCGTGATGGCGGCAAGTACTGATGAGAGCTCTTCCTGTTGTCGTCATGGTCATCGTGGTCGGCAACAGCGGTCGGTAGGAGCGGTTTGATGATCTCTGGCATCGGCTTCCCCCGAAAAGAGCTCACCAGGAAAGAACTGGAGAGCCTACTGAGCGTGGGCGTGCCCAGGAACCCGCTCAGGCTGGGGGACTGCACACTGCTGTAGATGTCCATCGACTGTATGTAAAGGAGACATAAACTGTTGTCAGTCACTGAATATATTCCATTGAGCATATGATGATCCAAACAAATCCGTGTTAACAAGATCAGAAGTTAATTATCATATCGATGCCCGATGCATGATGATATCTGTAGCATATCTTTTTTGTTTGCTTTGAGAGACGATGATGTCTGTTTTATCGTTTTTGCTTATTCTGCATTATAAGTTATAGCTCGGGCGACCCCCGAACCACTGGACCGTGTCGTGATCCGTGCTAATGGGAATTGCTTGTGGGTTACAACTATTTTTTCCTCCAGCTGTGACTTACGAGTTTATTTGTATCTCTTGAAAAAGACACATTTGGAGCGCATATGGTTGAGTCGTCAAGAGATGAGACCAACTGAATTTGCCACGTCGGAACCCAAAACTGTGGTCATGAGTCATGACACACCAGCGGCACCGTACCAGGGGCCAATATGGCCATATATATCAGGTCCGTGGCTAAACACCACCATCTCATCTTCCAAATTTGAAACTAAATAATTATATGCAAATTGTTTCTATCAGAACCCTGAAGGCTGCGAAGTGAGCCTAGCTCAACTGGTTTGGTTACTTGTGGTGGAACCAGCCCACCCAGATTCAAGTTCCAGACTTGACATGGGTGCTCGCATTTTACTGGATTTTTCAGTATTTAACCGGCGCTATGCTTTCAGTGGTAGGTGACGTGCCCGTCAACAACGAGGCGCCGTGGTGACTTCGTCAACCTCAAGATTTGCCGGGCCAGTCTCTCGGAGGTGCTCATATGGGTAGGGTTTGCGTGTGTGCGTTCATATGGGTGTCTGTGCGTGTGTTAGCGTCTGCGTCTGTACTGTGTTTCTCAAAAAAAAAGAACCTGAAGGCTAACATTGGTTCAACAATGGATCAGAGTACTCATCTTTAGGGGTTGCTAAAATGGCGCCACACGCACCGTTCAGATTTCAGAAGCGTTTTTCATGCATGCGAAATGGTACTAGCTAGTACTCCAGTAGTTGAGTGCAGCACGACGACGACCCGTCCGACTCCTCCGCCTCGCTGCCGTCCAGCTGCCTCGTCCCGTCCTCTTCGTCGTCGTCGCTCTCCATGACGAAGCTCCGGTCAGATACCGATGAGTTCCTCATCTCGCCCTCGCTCAATGCCGATTGCCGACGACGGTGAGCGTAAACAGACGGAGACGAGAGGAGAGGCAGATAGTAGAGTAGTGTGAGGAGGAGATTGAACGTGTTTATATGCAACGGCGATGGATGGACGTGGCTGATTCCTTGCGCGATCGATCCCGTTGTCCCGCTGACAAATTAGGGTCCGGCCGGCCAGGGCCATATGTCAGTGTCATACTGTCACTACATAGATGATGCAGACCTGCATGCATGGCCCCGACCCGATCGAGGCATCAGAAAACGGACGCGTCGATCTGGACGAACTTGGACGCTATGCATGCATGAAGGGCCGAGCTAGGTAGGTACTTAATTATCTTGACCCACGGGGAAATGAGATTGGGCCGTTTGTACGTAGAATCTGTATTCTATCTTTTTCTTTCTGGTTTTTGTTTGAGAATCATTTTCCTTTCATTGTACTACTATGTTTTATATCGTGCAGGAGTATAATAAATTGATATTCTGGTATGCCTTCGAAAATACAAACATATGCTGTTATTAGTTCCGTATTTACGAAACGGCGGCAGGAGAAAGTGCCCTTTGCGGCTGCCGACGGGTGATTTGTTTCTGGTTTCGAATGGGAGAAAGAGAGGTGATCGACCGTGACGGCCGGATGCATGGTTTCTCTGCACTCTAGGGTACGATTGCTATGCAAAATCACAATGGAACCTTCTCTGTCGACCAAAGGCCGGATCTTTTCTCCGACCAACACCCTCTCAGGTCTGTTAATATACTTACATGTTTTCATCTTCCTTTTTTCTCCTTTGCGATAATAAGTACACAGGCTTACCTTCATATTGGATTTGGATCGACTAGCTAGCAATGGCGAAGCTAAAGAATAAAGTCATTGGGTTCATCCTGGTGTGTGCATAGTGGTTGTGCATTACTGAACACTAATTTACTACTCCCTCCGATCCATAAAAAGTGTCGCCCATTTTGTACTAAGCTAGTACAAACTTTGTACTAGATGAGCGACACTTTTTATGGATCGGAGAGAGATGTGGCTCGCCCCACATGAAGGCAGAGATGTCAAACTGGCCTTCGTTTTGTGCCGTTGCTACATCTCCATCGGCGGCAATACCCCAATGGAGAAAGACAGAAGATAGTTGCGTTGTCTGCTTGCAAGCCCTGCAGTGAACATATCAATTTCAACCTCGTGCGTGCGTGCGTGCATCCCCAGTTACCCATCCCGCTCGCTGCTGGACAAAGCCAGCCGTCTACACGGACAGGGAACGACTACTAGCTAGGCCGGATGAGTTGTGTGTGAGGCGAAAACGTTATGCGTGGCAGTATATCTATATGTGGTTATCCATGGTCGTGCATGTCTTTGGGGCTTGAAATTTTGGGCCACCGGCCGGCCGCAGAATTTGGCAGCCCTCGGTTCATATGCCTCCTGGCGACACCAAAGATCGCCTTTCAGCTCACACAGATTCCAACTTTATTCCATCGATGTATATACCTGAAAGCTACCGCTCCATTCTCGTTTTGTCTCGTCATGTTTCTTTGTACAGCAGGGAGAGGGAAGGCTGGGCTTCGGTGACAAGAACTGTCACTGCTTTCATTTCCCCAAATAAAGGCCAGTTCTTTTCAGCTACAACTTGTGCATAAGCCAATCTTGTTTGAGCTGTCCCTGGGGAAATATTTCCCCAAACAAGAGATATACGTTTTTTCCCCCTGCTTCGGCTTACTTTTTTTTTTTTGCAAACCTTGGGCTGACATGTGCTTGTTCGAATTTTGGTCCAACAGAGATACAAGTTTTTGTTTTGTTTTGAGAACAAGAGATAGAAGCCCTGCATCAGTATGAATGTAGCCCGCTGAAGGCCCACAAAAGATGTACCTTTCTTATGGGCTCATATATAAGCATGAGGATTTTGAGGTTTAAGGCGGTCGAATCCGCCATCCGATTAGATAGAATAGAGTGTTATGTACAGAATTTTGAGATAGGGAAAAATCCCCCTAAAAGCATAAAACAACAAAAAACTAGTCTCCAGGATCCTGCGTGTGGGTGAAAGCCCGCATCGCCAACTCCTCCCACACCAAATCCGCCACCTCCGAAGGCAAGATTGCCACATTGCAGTAGGTCCACATGTTTCTCGCCTTCCCTGTCAGCCCCATCGAGTGGATGATGGTCTCACCAGCCGCTCTCCTAGTCTTGTGTGAAAAAACCACAAGTGCTCGGCATGGCAACAACCAGCATCTATCAGCAACACGCATGAGGATCGAATATATAAAAAAAAGCTTCGGAATAATAATCAACAAAGATAAGTCCTCTATTCATTTCAAAGGGTGTCCGAATGCTGCGAGTCAGTGAGTGAGCAAGTAAATGCTATTCTCCAAGTCCATAATGAGAGTCGAATGTTCGGAAGGGACTCGAGAGAGATGGTGCTGCTCGATTGCTGAAGCTGGAGCCACCATGGCTACCTCCGAGTGTGAAGTTATGAATCGATACAAGGAACAATGGGAGTGGTTCAGGTGCATTTCTGCTGTAAGCCCCATGCAAACATGTTGTTTGAGATCTAACAAACGTCCGCTCGCAGCGTAGGATTTTAGTTTTGAATAAAACACCGTTCAAACTTTTTTATTCTGGACTGGAATAGTTCAGCTCGTCGTTATCGTTCAGTACTCCTGTCAGAACAAATTCACATTAGCCAGCTGAAGTAAACGTGCAACTGAACCACGCAGTAACTCATACATGCTTTTGATCTCAACTGCATGCCAACATAGTTCCCCACCCCTAGAACCTGGCTCAACAAGAAATGCATGAAAAATTATTGGAACGAACTGCCATATGTACTAGCATGTAACAAGCACTGCGGATATCTATATAAGTACTCGTTCTATATATATCTTCAGACTACATGGATATCAAATCCACTCTTCCATTGTAACATCTTCTATTTTCTCCTTTGAGATTTTGGAGGAAAACAAATTAAGGCTATTAATTGTGATCTGATGAGAGGTACTGTGCTGGTGGGATGTGAGGCTATGGTGGAGCAGTTAGGAGTTCTGTAGTTTATAGGACGCAGGTAGACCAAGCCAGCCGACTAGAAGGAAATAACCTGTTCTATTTATTTCAAATGTTATATGGTGCGTGTTAACGTTGATACATATGGTTGAATACTAAGCATGTATGTGGACAGAAGTTAATGATTTTTGTAGCTCATGTCAATTATTACCGATCAGTTGAGTTGAGTACAAATCTTGTCAAATTACATGACTAATTTGCTCGCTGACTGCTGAGCACTAGCTAATGCATGACAGTTACACCGCCGGCTTGTTCATTGCATCATCCGTGATCAAGGGATGTGGCGGCACGCTCTGCTCGTTCCGAAAGTAGTCGGCAGGATCCACCTTGCGCTTGATCATGGCGAGCCTCCTGAAGTTGCCACCAAAGTACCTCTCCCCCCACACCTTGCCGCTCTCGTAGGTGCTCACGCCGGCGACCACCATGTTCACTCCGAAGTCAAGGTCCCGGTAGTTGGAGTAGGCGGCCCTGGGGTTCTGGGTCACGAACGGCGCCATGAAGTCGTAGAGGCCATTGATCCAGTTGGTCGTGTTTTTGTTGTTGTTGTTGGTGTTGCTGTTCCAGAACGCGACGTACTGGATGTTGTAGAGCACGCCGCCGCGGTGCGGGAAGGGCGTGTCGGCGCCGGCGATGCCGCCCACCCTCCCGCCGTGCGGCTCGAGGATGAGCTGCCCCTGCGCGGCGCCGTTGGGCCAGGTGAAGATCTTCTGCCAGGTGTCCTTGGCGAGGGCCTTCTTGACGTAGTCGGACTTGTTCTTGACGAAGGGGCCGAGGGTCATGCTCCGGTTGAGCAGGAGCGCCTCCATCGGCAGGCTGTTACTGGCGTCGCCGAAGTATATGTGCGCCACGTACTGCAGCCAGGTCATCTCCCGGCAGTCGGCGCGCGTCACGCCGAGCTCCGGGAACCGGTCGTGCAAGGTGCGCACCATGGTGCTGCAGTTGCCGAGGTACAGGGACTGGAAGTTGGCCTGACGCCTCTGCACGACCACCCGGACGCTGAGGTCGTCCGGGAGCGCCGGGGCCACCGTCTGCCACTTGGTCACCGCGGCGACCGCGCGCTGGCGCATGGTCCTTGTGACGCTGAAGTACGTGACCTTGGGCGGGACCGGCACGAGCCTCACCTTCCACGACAGCACGATGCCGAAGCTTGCGCTGCCGCCACCGCGGATGGCCCAGAAGAGGTCCTCCCCCATGGCCTTCCTGTTCGGTAACAGGTTCCCGTCGGCGTTGACGATGGCGGCGTCGACGATGTTGTCGGCAGAGAGGCCGTACTTGCGCATCATCAGGCCGACGCCGCCGCCGCTGAAGTGGCCACCCACGCCTACGGTCGGGCACACACCCGCGGGAAAGCCCAGCCATGGCGCCGCCTTGGCGACGGCGTAGTAAAGCTCCCCGAGCGTCGCGCCAGATTCTACCGTCGCGGTGGCCCTACGCGGGTCGACGTGCACGGCGTGGAGCTTTGCGAGGTCGACCACGGCGAACACCTCGGGGCGCTGGGAGCGGTACGAGAGGCCCTCGTTGTCGTGCCCACCGCTGCGCACGCGGAGGCGCACGCCGTGGTGGCGCCCGCAGCGCACGGCGGCCTGGACGTGCCACGGGTCGGTGGGCGTCACGATGCAGAGCGGGGGCCTCGCCGTCGCCGGCGCCACGAACTTGGCGTTCCGGATGGATGACACCAGGAGCGGCTTGAACGACGGCGATGTCGGCGTGAGCAGGAGCTGGCTGGGGACGTGGGTAGAGAGGCACCGGAGGAAGTCGTCGGAGGAAGACGACGCCATGGCCATGCTCGGGGCGGGCATGTACAAACCCAGGAAGCAGACTGTGAGCACGAGAGCTACAGGAGTGGACACCGCCATTTCTGCCGCTCGAATTCTCGATCGTACCGTGACAGTCTTGACACTTTGCCCTAGATTAACCTCGTTATATAGGGCACGGGGGATGAGATCATGATGACACATTTATATCATCGTTATCTTGAAGGGCTGGTTAATTACATGCATGGTCATCCTTTTGATTACTAAAGCAGTAAATTAATGTTCCCCTAAAATAAGTAGGAAGTGATTAATGCTGCGGTGTAAAGTAAAGATAACCCGCTCCCCAAATCTTTAGGAGTGTCTGTTTTTTCACAGGAAGACTTCTAAACTGAGATACAAAGAAAACTAGGGAGTACTACTTCAAATTCAAACAAACAAAAAGCGGAAACGTGAAAAACTGAAAATGTGCCTCGAAACCCGGCCGAGACACTACCCACACAGTCACCGTACCCACCGCCGCACCACGTTCATCACAACCAGAAGAGCAAAAAAAATCACCCTACCGTCCGACACCCAAACCCAGATCTGGCATGAGAGCCGCCGAGATATGTCTACGCACCTCGAAATTTGACCAGGGCACAACCCGCGCAGCCACCACGACCGTCGTACTCACCGAAGTTACCCGATGCCTCCGCCCCGACGCAATTCTCCACCGCATGCAGCTCACCGTCTAGGGCGCCACGCCGCACTAGACAGAAACCCCCACACGAGGGAGGGTGGACCACCGCCGTCGACTACCCTAGAGCTTTGCACCGCGATCGCTAGGTTACGAAGCGAAGAAAGGGGGGGAGTGAGGTGCGGTGATGCAAGCACTAGAGGCGAGACTCATATCTATGTATAGCAATTAAGTTATCTATTCCCTCCGTCCCAAAATAAGTGTCACAACTTTGATAGAAAGTGGATTTATGTAGACATAAACATGTCTACATACATCCACTTTCTATCAAATTTGACACACTTATTTTGGGACGGAGGGAGTATATGCGTGTGACACACAAGTGTTAGCCAACTAAATGTGATGACGATCAGACTGCTTCGCTTGTGCATGTGTATGTCCATTTAACCATGCGCATGAGTTGTTCTAGTGGCATGAAGAGCCAACGTGGCTTGGTGTGAGAGCATAAATCTGGTGCGCTGGCAGCATTTGGTGATCGCTGATTGCTAGTTCCATGTTTCCAGCGAGAGAAAAGAAAGCAATGTATACAAAACCAACGAGGCACGCATGCCACTATAGTTTGCACAAAATTTTGGATGTTCAGCTGCTGAACACCCATGACCCATGGTGGATCTATCCATGGTGTAGGGTCATGTTTTCCCAACTATTCAACCGTACTCGCTCTGGTTTCGCCATTGTATAGAGGTACATAATTAATTACCGTTAATTAGTGATCGAATAATGGGGGTAATGTATATATCGCATTATAATATTATCGTTTTGTCTGTTGGTGTTGCGCTGAATATTGTAATTTATCTGGAATAAACTAAAAACCACTCCTTCAAATTGTCCTTGCATATATACCGTTTATAAAGGAGAAAAATTTCATGTCAATATTGTTGAATGGATATCTGTGTCAATGTACCAAGCAAGTTACTCCTTGTATGTGTCTTTATTGTATATCAACTTTCTTCATTTTCTCCATATAAGTAGGTTCGTTTCAGAAAATTTGTATGTTTTTTCTTTAATGTACACAATTTATCAACAAAAGAAATATATTCCAATAGATTGATTGGTGATGAATGACATAATTAAATACTCCCTCCTTATCTTAATTATTTGCCATGGAAAGTAATCTGCCCTAGTGGAAGTTGTGAAGAGCCGGCGACAATAATTTTGGATCGGAGGGTAACATATTTGCTCCTACCGAAGGATATAATTTGGCCCCAAACTGAGAAAAATATGGCCACACAGTCATGTTCCACTACTAGTTGACCTTCTTTTCTCCTGATGAAGGATAATAATAAAATACCTTTACTGATCAAATGATGTGTCATGCTTATATAAACATTATAATATTATCGTTGCGTATGTTGACACTATGATAAAGATTGTAATAGTATTTGAAACCGACTTAGATCTAGTCCCCATGATCCCGTGTAAACCATAGAGAAAGTACAAGTCAATATTGTTGAATGGTCATTTGTGTCAACGTCACAAACAAGTCATATGAGAAAATGTATAACACTTTGCTTTCTTATTTTCGTATAAGTAATTTATGTTTCACAAATTTATGTTTCTAAATTTATCCAAAAAGCAACTAAATCATAATATCTATATTTGAGGACTATTTGATATTACATCAGATCTATTATATTTGTTCCATATTTCTGACAGGTAGGCTCCCCATATGTTCATTTGTGCACTATCACCTTCAGCTCCAAATCTGAGAAAAAGTATGGGTAGGGTTCTGTTTTTTTTCACTAATAGTCGACCGTATTCGCTGCGGTTTCACCATTGGATGAAGGTATATAATTATTTACCATTATTGACCAAATTATTGGGGTAATGTCTATATAGAATTATAATATTATTGTCTTGTATGTTGCTGCTATAAAGATTGTGATTGTATTTGAAACCGACTTGCCGTTCCTTAGATTTTTCCTCTCATATCGTGTAGAAAGTAGAGAAAGTTCAAGTCAATATTGTTGAATGGAAATTTTGGTGGATGTAACAAACAAGTTACTCCGTAAACGTTTTACAAAGTTTGCATGTTTCCATTAATGTATACCAAATTCATCATATAAGTCAAGTTCGTTTTACAAAATTTGTATGTCTCTTTAATGTACACAATTTAGCAACAAAGCAAGTATATCGTAATAGTATTTACTATGTGATACATCATATAGTCTCTGATACATTTAAAAAAATAGAAAATAAAATCACCGCACAATTCCACATATATAGCCTATTGAATATTTGGTGCCAGGCCATCTTATCTCGCATGATATGAAAATAGGAACTATTTAGTTATTAGGCAAGAGATGATTACACATTAATTAAAACTCTTCCTTTTTTACGGGTCCTTCCTTTATATCTCATCATTGATCAAGTTACTACTCCCTCCGTCCCGGTTTATAAGTCACTTACGTATCCCTAGGTCGTAAATTTGAGCAACGTAATATGATATATACACTATAAAAATATATCACAATAAAATTCAGACTTTATATTTTCTAATGGTATATTTTTTATATTTAAATATTTATATTATTTAAGTTAAATTCACGACCTAGGGATACGTAAGTGACTTATAAACCGGGACGGAGGGAGTACTATAGTTCGGTCATGTAGCCAAATTTGACGTTAATGACTAAATCGTTAAATACTGCAGATTCAACTGATGCGTATCTTCTACAGCCTTATCTTCGTTGACCTGCAACTACATATGTATATGCTGTATAGAAATAGAAAAGAGCTAATGGCAAGAACATAATTAAGCACATCGTGGGTGTACGATCTAGAGCTGCAAAAGATAGCGGTGTCCACTTCCGTGGCACTCGTGCTCACAATCTGCTTCCTGGCCTTGTACGTGCCGGCGCCGTCACTGGCGTCGTCCTCGGGGGACTTCCTCCGGTGCCTCTCGACGGACGTCCCCAGCCAGCTTGTGCTCACGCCGGTCTCGCCGTCGTTCGAGCCGCTCCTTGTGTCGGCCATCAGGAACGCCAGGTTCGTTGCGCCGGCGACGGCCAACCCTACGGTCTGCATCATCACGCCCACAAAGGCGTCGCACGTGCAGGCCGCCGTGCGCTGCGGACGCGCCCACGGCGTGCGCCTCCGCGTGCGCAGTGGCGGGCACGACTGCGAGGGCCTCTCGTCCCGGTCGCAACACCCCGAGGTGTTCGCGGTGGTCGACCTCGCCAAGCTCCAGAATGTCCACGTCGACCCGCATGGAGCCACAGCGTGGGTGGACTCCGGCGCGACGATCGGGGAGCTCTACTACGCCGTCGCCAAGGCGGCGCCAGGGCTGGGATTTCCGGCGGGCGTGTGCCCGACCGTGGGCGTCGGTGGCCACTTCAGCGGCGGCGGCCAGGGCCTGATGATGCGCATGTACGGTCTGTCCGCCGACAACATCCTGGACGCCACCATCGTCGACGCCGACGGGAACCTCTTGCCGGACAAGAAGGCCATGGGGGACGACCTCTTCTGGGCCATCCGTGGCGGCGGCGGAGGGAGCTTCGGCATCGTGTTGTCGTGGAAGGTGCGGCTCGTGCCGGTCCCACCCACCGTCACGTTCTTCAGCGTCACCAAGAGCATGGACCAGGGCGCCGTCGACGCCGTGACCAAGTGGCAGACGGTGGCCCCGGCGCTCCCCGACGATCTCACCGTGCGGGTGAACGTGCAGCAGCGCCAGGCCAACTTCCAGTCCCTGTACCTCGGCAACTGCAGCGCGGTGGTGCAGACGTTGCGCGACCGCCTCCCGGAGCTCGGCGTGACGGCGGCCGACTGCCGCGAGATGAGCTGGGTGCAGTACGTGGCGTACATATACTTCGGCGACGCCAGCAGCAACACGCCGCTGGAGGCGCTCCTGCTCAACCGGTCCATGACCTTGGGCCCTTTCGTCAAGAACAAGTCCGACTACGTCAAGAGCGCCCTCACCAAGGAGACGTGGGAGAGGATCTTCACCTGGCCCAACGGCGCGGCCGAGGGGCAGCTCGTCCTCGAGCCGCACGGCGGGAGGATGGGCAGCATCGCCGACGACGACACGCCCTTCCCGCACCGGGCCGGCGTCCTCTACAACATCCAGTACGTCGAGTTCTGGAACGGCACCACCGCCGGTGTAGGCGGAAACAGTAGCAGCCGCACGCCCAACTGGGTCAATAGCTTGTATGATTTCATGGCGCCGTTCGTGACCGACAACCCCAGGGCCGCGTACGCCAACTACCGCGACCTGGACATCGGCGTGAACGAGGTGGCCGGCGGCGTCAGCACCTACCAAAGCGGCAAGGTTTGGGGTGAGAGCTATTTCGTTGGGAACTTTCGGAGGCTCGCGATGATCAAGCGCAAGGTCGACGCCGGAGACTATTTCCGGCACGAGCAGAGCGTGCCGCCACATCCCTTGATCAGCAAATGATCAAGTGGTAACAGATGGATAAGGCCAAAAAATTAGTCATGTTTAGCCAGATTACTCGTGATTAGGAAATGTGCAACTTCCGTTTCCGTGACATGCATATGTTTATGATTTTACTTTCCATTTACGAAACATCGGGATGTGGTCATGGCTTTTTATTTACGAAACACATTACAATGCAAACACCTGCATACACGCGCATACGCTCGTTCATATGAACACACGCACGAACACCCTACCTCTAAGAGACTGAGCAGGCGGATCAGGTCTTGATATTGACAAAATCACCAAGGACGCCTCGCCGTCGACTGGAACGTCGCCTGTCACTGAATAATATTCCGCCTAAATGAGAAACATTAGCGTTAAACCTGAGGTTTAAACTCTGGTGGGTTGGGCAACCACCCTCCTAAACATATTAACATAGGCAGGTTCTCTGGTCATGGGTTTCGATCCGCAGCTCAATTACACATTCTACTATCAGGTTCCTACTGTTTCGTTGTTAAAATTGGTCGATTGCATTTTTCCACTAAAAAAAGTTCGAAGTTTCTCACGCGTTATTGTCAACCTGTTAGGAAGAAAAATTTGCCCCCTTTGCCTCTTGTGGAAGATTTTGAACTTGGCTGATTATTCTGCATATCTAGATTCTAGAGTCAAAGTTTCAAGGTGGTAAAACATGCAAATTACTTATGTTTTACAATATTGCTCTGATCGGGAAATGAGTAACTTCTTTGACATGTTATTATTGTTTTACTTTCCATATTCGAAATCCCCTCTCTATGACACATATTAGGTTTCTAAGGTTTCCTAATTATAGTCGGTCAATTGCAATTTTCTCATAATAAGAAAGGAGAAGTTTCTGGCGCCTTATTTTCAACTTGTTAGCAAGAAAATTTGCCCCACTTTGCCTCACGTGGAAGAATTCAGTTTTGCTGATTATTCTCCTCTCTGGGATCCCCTCTGATTACAATCGAACATGTTTTTTTTAAGGAATGTGCATTAAATTTGATTAACATTTGACATACATTGCAGAGCCAACTTCAATGTGCAGGTTGTAACTTGGCTAAGCAAAAACCCAGTACACAACTCCTTGATCAGCAAATGATCAGCAAGAAAGTCTAACCGGCCAAGTAACTAGTCATGTTTGACCCGATTACTCTTGATCATGAAATCACTAGGAAACAAGCAGTTTGCCATAGGCCTAGTTCCTACGGCTAAGCCATGAATACTCACGGCAAATCGTTTGCTATAGGCCCGCTCAAGGCAAACGGAGCCGGTAAATTGTATTTCGGTAAATCGCTGATTTGTCGAGAGCATATTACTTATTAAGTGAGTAAATTATGTGACCTGTTTGTGATTTTACTTTCCATTGACCCGGTGCTTGTAATAAACTTTGTATTTTTAGTTAAAGCAATTTAATGGAAAGGTTAGTACCCCAATTGAATTTCTCTTTTACGAAATCCCAGATGTGGTCATGGGTTGGACCAGCCGTTCTAGTGTATTATATTATCGTTTTTATGCCTTTTCCCAACTGTAATACTTCCTCCTGTCCGAAATTAATGTCGTCAAGTTGTATAGGTTATGTACTATATGCTAGGCTAGTTGTTACGACATTTTTTGTGTATTGGAGGGAGTAGGTAATTACATTTTTTCTTAAGAAGGAAGGACAAGTTTTTGCACCTTATTGTCAATCAGTTAGACAGAAAATTTAGCCCCCTTTGTCTCATGTGGAATGCTTTAACTCTACTTGTTATTCAACTGTTTTGTGATCTCCTAACTACATGGCGTAGTCTCCATATTAGCCTTCTGCACACATGTCGCCACCTTCTGTATGCGACGGATAAGAACATAGTTAGATTCAGCACATGGCTATCACCTTGCATGATCTCCTCTTTTATTTCCACTACGATTTTGCGGCAGTAGTTATACGGGTCAAAACCTTCATCGCCAATAGAGAAAGGGTACGTGTTTCGAGCCCGATCACTGATGTCAAACCTCACATTGGCATCGGAGGAGATAACCGTCAGCGATGAACCCTATTATCGGCAACAGTTTGCAACTTAGTACTATTTCTGTCATGTGGGACTCATTAGATAATGTGTTCCGTTTTCACTCATTCGCACTGAGTTTTTTTGATATATATGTAGTAGGAATATAAATGCCACTACACATTAAAAACCTCAGCGATGAACCCTATTATCGGCAACGGTTTGCAACTTAACACTGTTTCCTTCATGTGGGACTCATTAGATAATACGCAAAACGTTAACATATTTCATTAATAGTATATACACAAATATTATTATTATATTTTTATCATAATATTACGAATTACAAATCTATCATGCAAAAAAAAATCATTGCAGTGAAACAAGGATGGAGAAAATTATTTGAGCTTGATTGAAAACAAATCTCGTCGTAGGGGCCATGCTGCTTGTTGGCAAGTCCATAATTGCTATAGCTGCACCTGACAGCGACAGTGGATGGATTGGTCTTCTTGGCATACCTCTTGTATGCAATGTTACCGAAATATATTTATGTTTTTCAAATGAGTTCTAAGGTAGCTAATTGTGGAGAAACTACAATTTAAAACATGAACCAAAGCTAATCTATAACAAAACTACTATATAATAGAAGCTATACCTTCACAAAAGCATAAACAGGGACGATAACCCAAACACAACATGCATAGAAGATAACCTAAATAGAACAAAGAAAATAACCTAAGCAGAACATAGAAGATAACCTAAACAGAACAAATATAACAACCTAAACAGAATAATGACAATAATTTAAGCAAAACAATGACGATTACCCTAAACAGAACAAAGACAATAAGCTAAAGTGCTCCTTCAAAATAACAGAAACTACACCTTCACAATAACCGAATGAGAATATTCAAAATTACATAAACCGAATAATGACATTGTGGACAAGATTTATATCTTCCACTCGGTCCATTGAAGCCCCGTTTCGCGGCCGCGACATAGTCTCCAGGTTTCCTCCTCGCCCTAAAAGAAAAGAAAAAAAATCAAAAGGTAAGCTTCTTCATCTCAATACACAAGACAGATAAATATGCAACATAATATTAGGCAAAGATCGGCGCTCTCTAGTGGTGGGTTAGGACGCGACAGAATTGGAGATCACTTCGAAGGCCACCCCAGCCCCACGCATGTAGTGTGAGAGTTGATTCAATGTGAATTGCATGAGAAACGAGCAAGGCTTTATACCATGGCATTGGCATGCATGCAACTCTATATATACCTCTTTCTCGGAGATATAAGCTCCACGATTTGGATGCCGGGATATCATTCACCTCCACTAGTTTAACTATTGCAGGTGAGATTTTGGAGGAAACCAAGTTCCGGTTCACCATGCATCAGTCTTTGTATTAATTGTTTAGCGGCACAAGAGAAACTAACCCAACGGAGCGTCGCTGGTGGGAGCAACTCATGATACCCACTCTATACAATTAGCGGGCTAGATTGGACCAATTTGAAGGGCGATGAAAGATTGAGCTGAACATGAATAGTAGACCGTATGTTTGCTTGCCTTGATTATTTAGCATAAGAGTGTATGATAGGCCGCTCTGAGCTGCATAACGAGACGGCGATTGCAACCTAAAACTTGAATATTGTTTCAGAATTGTTTTATGCATGTATGTTGGCAATTGAGCCTGAATCGTTTATTTTAAAGTGAGTCGCTATGGTGTAATTTCATCTGGAATAATACTTTTCTATCCAGGAGTTATTTTTTCGAGTTTTGCACATGAGTACTGTAAACAAAAAAATCACACCCATAACATCAGAACTAATCTGAACCAGCCAACCCGAAAACGAATAAAAAAGAACTACATATGCTGTAATGGGTACTGTAAACGAATAAAAGAGAAGGATTAGCCAGAGACGGAAACCATATCCCCGTGAAAAAAATGTTTCCACTGTGGTTTGTCAGCGGCGGAGCTTCAGGCGTGGATGCACGGATCGGGCCGGCTGGAGGCGGCGGCTACCCAAATCCTTCCTCTTCCAAGTGAGGCATTGCGATTAGTTTTTTTTGGATGCATTTTGATAAGGTTTTTCTTGCATTGCGATTATCATGCGCCGTTTGGAAGATCGGTGTCAAGTATATTGTAGAATTGGATGTGAAGAGGATGCACTTCTTGCTTCTTCTAGCCACCCACTCGTACGTGGGGAGCTTGGGATTTACCCCTCTTTATTTTCGACATTGGGATTTACCCCTCTGTTTCTAATGCAATATGGTATTGGCCTCGAATATTCTAAGTACAAACTGATTGCTGCACAGTTAGTCTGAGAAATGGTTTTGATTGTTTTACTGGGGTGATGCATAAGAGTGGCCAATTTAATCTGAACTTACTCTCAACTTTAACAGTAAGAGTACTTTGTTAGAATGCAGGGTTCTTCTTAAGGTAGTACTCAAATATGTTGGTAAGAGTATTTTTGTTGAATCAACCCTTACATATTAGCAACACTCTTAACAGATGTTCGATGGCAATTAGCCACACGTACCATGTTCTAATAAATAACTCGATTTAAGTTATTAGCTCCATGCCTCTTTTCCTGTCAGCTCTAGTAGTGAACGAGTGACTGAATTTTTGTTTTGTTTTCTGAGATACGAGTGACTGAAATTAGTTTAGACTTACAGATGCATTGTGTAAATCATAATGATACGGACGCACTAGGGAGCTAGTTTTGCGTAGACATACATGCCTGAAGTACAACGTCGCCATTCTAAGTGCTACCTCAGTGGTAGAGGCTGCGAGAGCACGCCTAACCGGCCCGGGTTCGAGTCCCAGCTGCGCATAAATGGTTGCGCTGAGACATACTCGAATAAACCGGACATCTCACATACTTAACAATGTAAAGTCAAGGGAGTGATCATTCCCCCGTTGACAGTTTTTTAACCTGTAAACACAAATAAACATATGCATCACATCATAAGCCCATGACGTAATCTTGCTTCATACTATTTTTTTGTTTGTTAAGCAAGCAAGACACTACTGAAACGAACGGATGGAGGAGGAGAGATCCAGGAGCGTGGTAATACAGACTATCCCATCAAAGCATTTGATAATTTAGAAAGTGAAAGTGTTGAATCAACATGGCGACTTCACATGTATCACAAGTTATCAATGACCACACACATATAGAGTGACAGTTGATTCAAACATGGTTGGTTGCATGACAAAAGAGAAAGCTCTGTGATGTTTGGTATGCAGCTCTATATATGTCTTTGTTTGGAAATATCACCTCCACTACTCTGTGATGTCGCTCGCCTTACCTAGTTTAGCTATCGCCCATGAGATTTTGGAGAAAACCAAATGTTTGTCCTCCACATTTTAAATTACGTATTTCCTCGTTCACGGCATCAGAAAGACAAGTAAATTCATTTCTAGGTCTGTTGCAGGCAACTGGTCCAACTGACTTTGGATATAGCTGAGGCCACAACAAAGGCGACATATCCTATGCATCCAGCTGATTTGTGCATTCATCGGCCCTCCACCGTCTTATTTAAACCAGACACACCAATTGAGTCTTGTGGTTAATTTGCACATAAACCCCTCTTCAAACTCTCTGTTGCAACAGATCGCTATATATTATACCATGGGATTACCTAGACTGTGTCTATGGGCGGCGGAAAATCAGACGTCTAGACTGCAGCGCTCGGCGGCAGCTGCGACAGGCCGAAACACAAATTTGTATCGTATATGCTCATGCTATTGCTGGGTGTGAACAGAAGATCGCGTCCATATACCCCCAGTCCTTCCGCTTCCTTCTGAGTTCTGAGACCTCACGATTAATTCGATTTTGGGATGAATTTCTATCCACGGACAAAGTAAGATACTTGGGCGGCAGCCCGGGATGACTTCGATCGTTTGGTGGCACTCTTCAAGTCCGAGTCTCGATTTTTTGAATAAAAAGTCTAGGTCCAACCTCCGTTGCACTAGATGTTTGTTGTTGTTGACGGCATTGTTTGAGTATTGCTTGGAATTCCTCGAGGGTCAAAGCCTATGTATTGACTGTGATGGTTGATCGGGTAACAATGACGCTTGCACAATTAATTGTTTCCTTATTGGAGGCGTCACAGTTGCAAAACATATTTCATAGTCTGGGTGGTGTCATTGATGGGGGTTGTTTTCATATGTTGCATGTCGTTGATTGACTTGGCGGGGTCATTTTCTTTCTTCTTCTTTTTGATATTTTGATTGTGTGCAACCCTGATGTCTTGATTAGATCTTGACATTTTCTTGAAGCAACGGCCATGTGTAATTTATATTTATTGATAATAATATATTGTCCTTTATTGACAAAACTCAGCCGAATTTGGTAGTGCATACAAAACTAATCCGAATCCTTCCCTTCTCTCACATCCTGAAATCGCTCAGAAACTGTGTAGATCCATTTGTATTTGGTAGCAGCCTGTAACCTGTTTATGTTTTCGCCTGTGAGACTGACCAAGCAAGTAGTCCTCTAGTTTTTTTTTTTGAGAAACACAGTACAGACGCAGACGCTCACACACGCACGTACAGACACCCCTATGACCGCACACACGCAAACCCTACCCCTATGAGCACCTCTGAGAGGCTGGTCCGGCAAATCTTGAGGTTGACGAAGTCACCACGGACGCCTCGCTGTTGACGGGCACGTCACATACCACTGAAAGAATAGCGCCGGTTAAATCCTGGAAAATCCAGTAAAATGCGAGCACCCATTTCAAGTCTGGGACTTGAACCTGGGTGGGCTGGTTCCACCACAAGGAACCAAACCAGTTGAGCTAGGCTCACTTCGCAGTAGTCCTCTACTTTTCGTTTCTGGTTGTGTCTGATCTTGGAGAGATTGTGTTCTCTTTGTGTTATACCGGCAGATTTTTTAGCTGTGCTAGATTTCTTCTCAAGTCCTATAGTGCCTTAGTTTGTTTCCATATACTTTGTTCTTTTGTGTTGTTATGCACTTTTACTCGGTCAAGAATAGAGCAAAAAACTAATTATTATCTCGTTGTTATTGCGTTAAGACCACTCCAATTTGCGACCTAGCTGCGAGTCAACGCTGGGGGCTTGTAATGAAATTCCTGTGGCGAACACGTCAACCCTTTATTCTACCTGTATCAATATGAAATATGACAACATCCGTGTATGTATTATGGTTTTACCAGATTCTGGGGTGAGCAAACCATCAAGCCTACTTGGTATACAATCAATCTGCTACATATTTGAGGGTTTTACCATATTCAGCTGGACAGAAATGGTGGACCGCATGCCTATGACAATTATTTACCATAAGAATTTGTCATAAGCCGTTACGAATTTAGTGGCCAGGTCAGGGTTGCATAATAAAGTTCAAGAGTGTTCTATGCTTGTTTACCCTGATGAGCAGATACATTGTAATTTCTTAATGTTTTGTTTGGTTCCTTTCTTATTATGTTCAGAAGAATCTGATTACTGTAAAATAAATCCCTCTCGCAACTCAGAACTAAGCAGGATACCGAAAAAGCAAATTAGGAAAAAAGCACATAAAAAAGCATGAGCCAGAGGCCGAAACCATTATCCCTGCGAAAAAATGGTTCCCCCGGCGCCAAGGTTTCTCGGCAGCTCCGTTTCGGACCGATGCACAGATCCATGGGCAGGTGGTGGCACGTCGCCGGACTAACCTCCCTTGGTGCTTCACCCCAAATCTATGTTTGGATGAATTTCTGTTAGGTTTTTGTTACCATGCGAATATCAATTTATCATACGCCCTCTGGCAAATGAAATCATTTGTCAACGTGACAAGTATTTTGTATAATTATTAGAGGTGTGGGCGTGTAGCGGATGCACTTATTTTTTTCTTGAGGGAACAACGGATGTGCTTGTTGCTTTCTCTTGCCACCCAGTAGTGGGAAACTGAGGATCTTAAGGGAGCCGGTCGATTTGGGACAACGTGGAGGGATTTACCCGTATGTTTCTAATGTAATATGGTGTTGGCATACCAATTAATCCATGTAAACTGAATTGAATCACGATGGCCAAGTTAGATCTGAATGTACTCTCAACTTTGACAGTAAAGAGTACTTCGTTAATACAATGTTCTTTATAAGAGTATTTTTCTTGACTAGTTTCTTGCGTATTAGCAACACTCTTAACAGATGTTCGATGGTGATTAGCCAAACCACCTTCTTATGATAACTTGATCTAGTTATACTCTTATGAAAACAAGCGGGACAGGGACACTACTGAAGGGAATTCATGTGGCATGGAGATTGGACTGCCCCATCAACCATTTGACGCTTGCGAAACCGTTTGTGTTGCAAGCTGTATGGGTCACCAACTCACCATATTGAGCGCAAGAGTACACCGTCTAACCACAGCTTGGCACGCAAAAGTGGTGAATCAACAAGGCAGCTCACACATATAGAGTGATAATTGGTGCAAAGAGAATTGGTTGCATGACAAAAGATAAATCTCTATAACGTGTGGTATCCAGCTCTATATATATATGTCTCTGGTTGGAGATATCACCGCCACTACTCCTATGCCGTGATGCCGTTCACCTTCACTAGTGTAGCTGTAAGGTACCACTAGCTCAATTACCAACAAGTTCGATTACAAGCTACGATTTCAGAGGAACATTGGAGAAGGAGGAGTGGATCTAGGAGGAAGAAGATGAACCCTAGCCATACGCTAGCCTATCCTCGCCTTCCGGCCGAGGCCGTCCGTTTCCGTTCTGTTCCAAGCCCCCCCGTTCATGTGGCCTCTCCATCGTATTAGTAGTGGTAGCTGGTGTCTTCAGGGCAGGCCCGGCCCAAGAGTGGCAGCCCAGCAGAGAGGTCGTTGACAATCCCCCCTCCTTAAAAATCGGCTTGCCCTCAAGCCGATCTTGCGACGAACTGCCAGGATCCCATGGCACCATAGATGTATCAATACCAGGGAAGGAAAAATCGTCATCCACCTGTTCGGGGTTGCCATGATGCGAAGCAGATGCAGAGCAATCACCCGGATCCCATGGTAATAATAATGTCGCATTCACTGCGAACGGAGCAGCAACACCATCAGCTGCATGACCCTGAGTCAACTCATGCTTCCTTGCAGATCGGAGGCAACCAACCATGATATAAACCCCAAGCAAAGCTCCCTCCATATGGTCGACACAGGGCAGTGGATAATTCCTAGAGCTCATATCTTTGTTATTGTTGTGCTGCAAGTCAACAAGAAGGAAACATGTTTCTGGAGGCCTGAATCTAGGACAGAACATGCACCATGCAGCAACACCCTGGAGCTTCCACCCATAAGAAATGGTGATGTTCTGTACCATGAGATTATGACTCAGGCTGTCCTTTCCTGGATACCATGCAATTGTCCACTGATGGTTCTTGCCATTGTACAGAGACTCATGTCCAGTACAGCAGCACCCACAGATGTGTACCTCAAGGTAGTGTATGGATATGGAGTATGTGCCCAACTCCAAGTCACCCAGCTTCCTAGTCTTAATTCTTGAAGAAAACTCCAAACAGTATACCCCAGAAGTCCATGGTTTCCATTGTACCAATGCACAACAAAGGAAGAGAATATATCCAGGAGGGTAAACCCAGATTTCCGACTTGCAGACAGCTTCTGTTGATTCAGATGGTACCTCGGAATTGTGAGTATAACCTCGCAGAGTGTTTTGGAGCTGCAGGATCATAGGTGTGTTCTCAACTGTGCTATCAAGCCTCTGTCCATTGTAACCTCGATCAGGAACAAGACAAGGATAACATGCTTCCATAAGGATTCGAAGAATGTGATGATAAATCCATTCTCTACGAACATTATCAGTTAAGACCCTGGTACAAGAATAATGTCGTTGTACTTCAGCTTCCGCACTAAGGATGGCAAAGAATTTAGTCAAGGTGGTAGACTGCGGTACTGTAATGGAACACTGAAAATCCGCACTTCCAGAACAGTAATTCACAAGCAGCCATGCCTCAAGAGATAGAATAAGCAACTGCCAATCTGGGATAACAAAAATATTACTGCCAGGACAATAATGCAGATTATGGAGATAATACCAAGTCCACAAGGTCCAGGTAGTTCGCCTCGCCAACAATAAATCAAGCCTCATGTCCACTCTAGTGCTTGCAATGAGCGAGTGTGTATCATGGCAAACAAGATATGACCATCTGAATAATGTTGGTTGTAGCTGTGCACGCTGAGCTCCAAGAGCGAAAGTACTCACAATGAGGGCTGGATTCCATTCAAGTTCTATTGTCGTAGAGAATAGCATATCTCCTGAACTTCTGCAAGCTGTGCTGCTGTTTGGAGTAGGAGGTGGCCATCGGTACTTCCCTGCCAAAAGCTTCAGTTGCATACTACGCAGTACAAAATAAACCAGTAGCAATGCCTGGAGCATATCCTTGCACATATTGCCTTCCTGCGATCTTACATAGCTTGGTGGAGGATGATAGTACACTGTAGTAACCAATAAAGGTCTCTCCGAGGAAGGCCCTGGCTGCAGCTCTTCTAATGCAATCATCCGTTGTTTAATCAGCTCAACCACAAAGCTACAGCTAGACAGCTCATGTATTGATTTTCCTTGCAAACATGTGACAACACTAGAACTGCTCAATCTTAGAGCAAGACCACCTACTAGTGTACTGAACAAGATATCCATGCCAGATAATGGAAGTCCTGGATCCCAGGGCAGCAAAAGAACTGTGTTACCTTGCAGTTCTGCGATGAGGTTGTTGTCCTCAACCTCGCACGGAGCAGACTTGGTGATCATGGGCTCAACACCGACCTTGAGTTCCTTGTTGATGGCGGACATCCTGAACATCTCTACAGCACCCCTTGGTACACTCAGTGGGCTTGGCAAGTCTTCTTGAGGCGTGTTGAAGGATGGCTGCACACTCCCAGGAGTCAAGGACATGTCCATTGGGTTTTCTCCACCGGTGCTGTGGTCGAGGCCACCCGGCAAGCAGATGGCAGCCGTCGGTGCAGTGTCACCCGTGACGTCCACATCAAGTGCCTTGTCGCTTGCCGAAGGTGCAGCGAGACTGGGGGCGGTGCTGCCAGTGGTCATGGACGAGTCTGGTGTTGCGGACGAGATGAGCGCATCGCGGCTTGGGCAATCCACCGAAGAGGTGGTGGGCGTCGGAGCAACAAGGTCGTCGAGATCGATTTCCACGTTGGAGGTAGTCGAGGTTAGTGCCGTGGCGGAGTCTAGCGTGGGCGCTGGCTCTCCAAATCGCAGCACCTCATCTAGCAACTCCTTCCGCCGCTGCTCCTGTTGCGCCGCCGGAAGCCACATCACGATCCCTTCGATACTGTTCATCCGCTCCTTCTCTGGTAGGTGCTTCATCTCCCATAGATCCTTCTCCCACTCAGACATCACAGCCCACTCCGCATCGGTCATCACCACTCGGCGCAGCTCGGCAAGCGGCGGGTAGACATCATCATGATCCCAAGTAGAAGCAGACTCCTCTGAGACGGAGGTGGGCGACTTGGCGCCCTTGAGGAGGTCGTAAATACTCAAGGCCTCCGGACTGAGGTCGTCCTTGCAAGACGGTGTTGAGGTAGGGAAGGGGGGGCGCAACTGCTCGCTCGGAGATGGAGCTGCTTGGAGCATGCAGGGACACGGCCCTGCGGTTGTGCAGAGGCGGGGTGGAGTTCGTCGGAGGGGAACTTGATGCGGTCGCCTTCCCGCGCACCACCGCGAGGTACGCATCCCACTCCTTGTCGCAATCATCTGGGTCAGCCATGGCGAATTCGCGCATCGCTTTCATCCTGGCTTCCATGGACTTTGATGGTGGGGAAAATTTGGGTGGAATTTTGGGGAAGGATCGAACGGCTCTGATACCAAATGTAAGGTACCACTAGCTCAATTACCAACAAGTTCGATTACAAGCTACGATTTCAGAGGAACATTGGAGAAGGAGGAGTGGATCTAGGAGGAAGAAGATGAACCCTAGCCATACGCTAGCCTATCCTCGCCTTCCGGCCGAGGCCGTCCGTTTCCGTTCTGTTCCAAGCCCCCCCGTTCATGTGGCCTCTCCATCGTATTAGTAGTGGTAGCTGGTGTCTTCAGGGCAGGCCCGGCCCAAGAGTGGCAGCCCAGCAGAGAGGTCGTTGACAGTAGCTATCACCCATGAGACTTTGGAGAAAACCAAATGCATGTCCTCCACAGTTTAGGTTATGTATTTTCTCATTGACGACATCAGAGAACAATTCCAGTTTTCCAAAATGTTGGCCGAGCTACCTTATGGCGCCACCAGTCGGTCACCGATTTTTCTCCAACCCCCACGATCTTGCAGGACGTGGAGCAGTCGGCCCTTCCACATCTTCCTGCTGGGCTGCTCCTCTTTTCTCCGTTTCTTGCCATCGATCAGGTAGGAGGAGGAGCCCTCTGATCCAACTGCCCAACCTGCTGCAACGCGGTGGCCGGCAACCTCCCCTCCGACCCACCACGCCCCAAGGTGCTGCTTCGCCGCCCCCGGACACAACTGCGAACTGCCGCCCCAGTGCGAACTGCCGCCTGCCTCACCTGCGACGTCCTGCTCCTCCCTTCCCTGCTGCCCTCCCACGAGCGCTGAGTCGCGTCCGTTCTTTGCGTCCTCCCCTTCCTCAGCTTCGATAAGCTCAGTTTGACAACAAGATCAGTTAAAAAATAAGTTACAAGTTTCTCCATTGGTGACTGGATTAAGAAGATAAAACATCGTATTAGTTGTTTCTTTTTTTATTTTCTCAAAACACAGATTCAACTGTAACTTGCGAAAAACTATGGCATGACCAATGATTTATCAGGACATGCAGCATTCTGAATTTCTGTAGCGAAATAGTGAAGAAAAATATTATGTAGTGACGCACTGTTGTTTCAAGAATCTTCTTATTCTTAGAGTCACTTGCATGTCATTTCTCATGGTTCTCCAATTGCTCAATTCTTGACTGTGTAAATTAGTGACCTCCCCTATTTGTGTTGTTAGATATGGCAATTGGTTGATCTTAAAATGCTGGTCCTGCTCTATGTATGTATCAGCTTTGTAAAGTAGCTAATTCCTCATCTTCAGAAACCTGTACTGGTATAGATTGTTTCATGTTGGTATTCCTATGTTGATTGGAGAAACCATTTTCAGGCAGAAGGCTGTAGAAGAAAACAAGACTTTTGACATATATTTTGATCTGTTCAGACACGCAGGAGGTTTATTCACCATCTTGCGCTGCTTGTTGGATGTTGTTGTTGATGGATATATTTTGATGGATGTTGTTGTTAGATGCTTGTTGCGCTGCTGTTTCTTGTGCTGCTTGCTATTAGCTGTGTTGCAGGCTGTTACCCGTGTTGCTGGCTACTGTGATGCCAACTTTGTTGATGTATTGTATCTAACTATTGCGTGATGTATTGTTCCTGTTGTTGGCTGTTTGCTTGATAAATAAAAATTGTATACTATGTAAGTGTTTGCGGCTCTTATCTATACTTTTTATATGCTTTTGTAAGTAATCCATCCTATCAACTATTTAACAAAAATAACGATGGTTTTCTTACATACTACTCCCTCCGTTCTGAATTAATTGACTCAGATTTAGTGCAAGTTGTACTAAATCTGAGTCAATTAAATCAGAACGGAGGGAGTACCATGGAAAATAAAAGGAGTGCCGAACAATAAGAAGGTGAGCAACCGGTGCCTCGTAAAGGATTGTGGCTAAAGCTCTAAAAGACCATAGCTGCTGAAGCACCTTTCTTTCGAGCATAGGGTACCAATCAAGATCTGGGAGTTATAGGATTTCTGTTTCTCTGGAACGTATCCAATGAAAAAGTTGACCAACAAAAGAGGAAACAATAGAGGCACATGTGATGTTCCACCGGTAATAAACTGAGAGAGTTAAAGCGCAAGAGTCTACATTAAAAGAGATGCAAAGGAAGCAACAAGGAGAATGGAAGTTGTGAAGAAGAGCTAGAAAGAAAGGATGAAAATCCTATGAAAATAAGCGAGAGGAAATGAACTACCTTATTATTTTCCTCTTAGGGAAACAAGCAACTAAGGAATAAGCACTTGCTAGTGCATGAAGAAAATTAGTATGTAAAACTCATTTATTGTCATTCGGTTAGATGAACGTTGATATTAGGTTGTTATATATTGTGAGTTCAATGGCAATTTTGTATATATTGTGAATGAAATATATGTTCCTGTTTGTTTTAAATTAAAATCCGAATTATTACCCAAAATAAAAACTATTATCTAAAAATGAAATTAATATTATATTAGAAAAGTAAAATAAAATACAACAAAATCGGAAAAGATAATTTTTTTACTGCAAAACCATAATTTAGGAAAATGATATGCCCAAAAAGTATTTGAGGAAATCATGATTTCTGGATTTTTGTTTTCATAAAAAGATACATGACGTAACACACGATGCCAGGAATAACGTTATCTAGCCTATCTGGTGCGGACGTGTGGAATCAATTCAGTGACATGCACCATCACAGAAGGTGCTTTATTCCACGTCACTAGCTAGGAGGAATATGTGACGGTGATTTTATGACGATGTTTGTGACGCTTGAAAACATGGGTTTTCTGTGACATTTTGGTATTGTATGAAGATTTCAGCTCGTCACAATATATCAGATCCCTTGTAGTGCTATTTCGGCCCCTTTTCTACTCTCGTCTCGCGCAGCTAATCTGCTCTCGAAGACTGGAACTTTAACGGTAAAATGAAGAGTTGTTCTTTCTGGGAATATAGTTTTTTTCTTTAGGTGGTCAAATATGCCAGCAAGAATATTTTTCTTGATTCATGCTAATTAGGTGAGAAAATGTGCTCCTAAAAAACTATTTTCTAACAAGCTGTATGTATTCACCTCCGCCTCTGTTCCTGCGAGCTATAGTAGAGACTAGAGAGCGTTTGTGTAGGCTTGATTAAACTACTCCCCCCATTTCTCAATAGAAGATGTTTTAGTGTTTATCAGTTTTCTCATATTCGTATGCATCTATATGCCTTTTAGTGTGTATATTCACTCATTTTAATCCGTATGTAGTCCACATTAAAAAAGCTAAAAAATCTTATAATAAGGAACCAAGAGAGTATATAATAAAGATGCACTATCTAGAAAACATATATACATACACAACTATGGATGCTATTTTTTCGCAACTAGATCAAGTGTATGAAATAAAATGTTGCCATTATTCTTCGTACTTATGTAAATTTGAGGGAACTGGGGATGTGGAGCGTTGTCAATTTGCAGGGTGAAGTGGTTTTATTAGGGAAATAATTTCCGGGTAGGCTCACGAATACGGAACGATTCCGGAGCCAAAGGAGTCCCCTGGTTGGGTCCTTATAGGCCGGATCTTTGGGCCTATAGACTCGCCAATAAAAGCTCCCCAAGATGAAGACAAGGCAGAGTACTAATCAAGGAAGGATACGCCAACAACTAGTAGACTCCAGATAGGACACCAACCTCTGGAACAACCCGGAGGGAACTTGCAATTCTAGGACCCACCGTGTATACAAGGCCGGGTACCTCAAAAAACAAGGAATCTAGCACTAGTGCAAAACAATCAATTGGTCCCGGGCCGTAAGGGCGCGTTGTCCCGGTCTTGCACCCGGGACAACGTGTTCGGGACAAAAGGGGGTGGCCTTTTGTCCCGGGCACGCCACGACCCGGGGCCAAATGCCCAACCACGTGGGCCGCGGAGCGAGCGTCGGCAGGCCTACCTTTTGTCCCGGTTCGTTATACGAACCGGGACAATGTTTTATTTTTTATTTTTTCTTTCCTCTCTTTTCTGTTTCATTTCCTGTTCTGTTTTTCTTTTTCTTTTGTGTTTTCTGTTGTACTTTTTCTTTTGTATTTTGATGTCGATATTAGTATTTCATTTCAAACAAGTTGCGTTAACATATTACACGCTACTAAAAAGTATAGAGGATATTACTATTTCATTTCAAACAAGTTTCAAACAAATAGTACTCCGAAACTAATATTTACAATCGGGGAGGCACTACTTTCGAGCTGCTTTAGTACTGCATTCGCCCTTGCTCTTCAGAGCTGCTTGAGTACTGCATTCCGCCCCCCTCTGAATCACATAGTCCATCAGAAAGCCTGACAGCTCCTCCGCAATTGGGAGTAGACGGTCTTTTGCATCTAGGCGGTTCCGGATGTTTTCAAACTGTAAAGGAGATATCAACAACATTATTATATTAATCATCTGAAAAGTGAACAAAATTGAAGAAAAAAGTTTGAATATATTCTTTACGTACAGATTGCCATTCATTTCGCCGCTCATTGATGTGTGAACGCATGAACTCGCAGACATAGAATCCACATAAATTAGTGCCTTGTTGCTGCGTCGCACACTTTAAGAGAGAATATGATAGGATTCAATTAAATAATAATAGAAGATAATAAAAATGGTATTAGGAACTAGAATATTTAAAGAGATGCGCGGACCTAGCTATGACTACTTACCTCTTCTTGTTTAAAAGTTAGATCCTTACGCACACCCTTGTGGAATCCGGTGAACTTGTCCCAAACCCTGTACGGTATAGAAAATGATTAAATAAGTTATTAATTTCCTATATTAGAACGGAACAGGCCACAATAATGATTGAAATTACCTCTGGAGCATTAGTTGCAAGTCAATTAACTTCTCAATCGGTTTGCCTAATGGATCGTATATGCATACTTTTGCCCGTTCAACCTCAATCTCAAGAAGTATCCAGTGATATCTGCGCATGTTTATATACGTCAATAACTCATCAATTACACTTAACATGGAGTAAGCAAATTATTGAATATCGACAAGGCAGTAATTAAAAAACTCACTCGAAGTTGTAAGGAAATAGTATGTAGGTTTTGTAATATTGCGGCATTAAGTATGAGAGCAAAAGCTCCTCCGTATTCTCTAGGTAATTTAATATACCATGATGATGAACTCGATTTGGGTCAATGAACCCAATGTTATTATCAACTCCAAGCTTCCGAGCTTGTATAACCTTCAGTCTGCATAATAATATATTAGAAAAGAATATAGTGATAATGATAATTACAGGCAATGAAAAACAAGCTAAGCTAGAGAATTAATGACATGCATAAATTAATCACTTACAGACAATAGGCACTGACGATAGATTTGTCGAGGGCGTCAAAATTGAATAACTGGAATAATTCTGGGAGCTCAATATGAAGCTCATCATCACCTGGGCCATAATGAGACTTTTGAATTTTTACATAGATATAGTCTCCATCATTATTGGCCGTGTAAGACATGTACCAATCATGTAACTGGTGCATTCTTGCTGGTAGGAGGCGCAGGTGAGAAGAGTCGATCAGAGGTTGCCCTCTAACATATTGCCGCGCCAATTCACCAAACCCGATAGTGCCGCCCGATTGTAAGGTGCGAAGGGCTGAAACAGAGATACCTATTTCTTGAGCTTGCTTCTCAATTTCTGTCTGTGCACCACTGGCGTACACTCTGAGCGGGGCGACCGATTGTCCCGCCTGCATTCCGAGCTGGGAAACGTCTCGCTTCTGTGTTGCACCCGCAGCCCGTCTTCGTTCCTCCCGCACTCTTCTAGCGTTACGCACCAGAACGCGTACATAGTCATCGTTCATGTTCATCTGATACTGCGATGGCTGCGCAAGAAATTCATAGGCCCACTGTATCGCTTCCGGAGAATATACCGGCTTCGGCGGAGACTTCTTCCGTTTCAAGGATAACTTGGTAGTAGGAGGCGGCGGAGGAGGCGGCGGTGTCATCTTCCTCGCTTTCTTACCCGAACCGCTCTGCAGAGTACTAGTCGACGCTGCGGTGGACTTTCGCTTATTTTGCGGCGGCGGAGTTGGCTGACGCGGCGGCGGAGTTGGCTGACGCGGCCGCGGAGATGGAGATGGACTGGCGCCTTGGTCGTTGTTGTCGTTGTCGGGGAGGTCCGGACTGGCATGTGGACTGGGAGGGGGCTTGCTTCTAGTGCAAGTTTGCTTTTGCAACAAGTGTGGGAACACGATGTATTCCTTCTTCCATAAGCAGGTAGTCTTGCAGGCATATCTCAATTCAATCTCGTCTTCTCCCGTAGGGTAGTCCAGTTTTATTCCCTCATATCCCTTCATTACCTCATCAACCGCGACAACATCATAGCCATCTGGAATCGGGCGACAATGATACGTTCCATCTGGTTTGTGCGGTACGGCAAAACCGTCCGCCACCTTCACAGTTATATTCAAGCATGGCACATGTAGCTCGCACAGTTCCTGCTGACTGATACAATCCACGGGGTGACAAGTACCCGAGGGGGAACCTGGGCGAACGAGCTCCGTGGAAGCCACACTGCTTCTCTGCATAGATTTTGGACCAGGAGAAGGATCTGCGTGCGTCTCAGATTCGCAGGAATTCCGTGGACGCCGCCTCTCAGCCCTGAGCTCAGCTATCTCCTTCTCGTGCTCTGCTAATTTATCTTCTAGCTTCTGCATCCGGTCATTCGCAATGTTCTTCTTTCTCGCTCGGCTTCTGTAAGTCCCGACATCTAAGGGAAACCCAATCTTCCACGGAACGGAGCCGGCGGTTCCTCGTGTTCGTCCACTGTGTTCAGCGTTCCCAAGGGCGCGCGATAGCTCGTCATTCTCTCTGTTTGGCTGGAACTTGCCTTCCTCCACCTCCTTCAGTACGTCTCTGATTTTTTTGACAGGGTCTACTCCGTGATCCTCGTTAAAAATACATTCCCCTGTTTCTGTGTCCAACTTTCCACCAATGCCATAGAACCAGTCTCTAAGCCGTTCGGGCCAATACAATGTCTCGAAGTCTATATTTTTAGCCGCTAGGTCATCCTCCATTTTCTCCCACTTAGCCTTGGCCGTCCGATAGCCACCTGACCCCATAACATGGTGATATTTCTTCTTTGCTGCATTTTTCTTATTTATCTCTGACCTTTTCTTAGCTTCAGTCGATAGCTTGTACGCCTTAAAATCGTCCCACTCATGTTTTATGTTTTCATAGATCCCGACGAATTCTGGAGTCGTACCTTCAGTTACCAACTTGTTTAGCCTTTTCTTCCAGCTGCGGAACAGTTCTCCCATCTCCATCAAAGCCCAGGCCTTGCATCGCTTCTCTATAACAGGGTGATCTTCATCCTCCTCTGCTGGTAAAGTGAAATTCTTAATGAGCTCGGCCCAAAGGCGTTCTTTGTCTGCATTGGGGACATAAGTAACCCCCTCTCTTGGCACTTTTGGCTGATTCCATTCATGAGTCGTGATGGGGATCTGGTCCCTTACAATGACTCCGCACTGACTTACAAATTTTTTGGCGTGCTTGACGGGAGCAATCGGTTTGCCTTTTGCATCGATTACTTCAATGTGGTACTTTTGAGTCCCGGTCAGCTTTTTTGTGCCGCTTCGTGGCCCGCCTCGTTTCGTAACATCTGACTTGGCGGATGTTTTTTTGCTCGATCCGGAGGGCTAAAACAAGAAAGAATCGGTAGTTAATATATGTATATACACAAATCAATTAACGCATCTATTCAACATAGACGAACACCGGAGGGCTAATATATACCTCCCCGGACGACTTTCCAACAGCAGAGTCGGGGACGTCTATTTCGTCGGAAGGCCCCTCCAATCCATCACCGGACTCGTTCAGAAACTGTGACGTGAAATCGTCCGAGTTGTTCTCATGTCCTTCTAATGGACCTTCGCGGATGATGTCGAACATGTCCTCTTCTAGTTCATGGTCTCTACCGGGCTCCATAGTTTCTGCAATTTATTAAGACAAATTCACATCTTCATTTCTATTTGCATATCGATTAAAGTATCATATATATTATTAACCATGAAGGTGGTGGAGAAGTCGAACAATGTTATTTCCATAGTTAAATATCGATTAAATATCACTAATATAGTCGAATAATCCATTTAAAGCAACAATATTACATCTCGAACAATTCATTTACATTTTCTTGCTCGTCTTTGACAGTGGCGCACTAGTCGAACAATGTCGGGGTTCCGAGAGAGTGGCGGCTTCGAGAGGGAGGCGGCTACGACGCGGTGACCAATTCGAGTACCTGCACGCAACAAAAATATGTCACTCAGAATAATTTGCATGCATATATAAGTTTTTTGCATATTACACATAATAATATGTTTTTTTTTGCATAGAACACATACAAATACGTACAACTAACTATAACTAACTAACCCTAAACAGTAGGAAAATAAATTAACAATAAGGATAAATCATCCGTGACGTCAGCATGACGTCACGGACGCAATCTCGCTCGAAATCGCGAGCAATCGGCCGGCAGCGGCGGCGTGGGCAACAATAGCGGCGGCGCGGGCAACGGAAGCAGCGGCGGCGTGGGCAACGGCAACGGAGGCGAGGGCGGCGCGAGCTCTGCGCTACGGTGGCACGGACGGAGGCGAGGGCGGAGAGGGCGGCAGCGGCTCGCGCGTAGGGAATAGAGAGAGGAGGAGGGGTTCCGCGCGCGCATGCGAGGGCAACGGCAACGGAGGCGAGGGCGGCGCGGGCTCTGCGCTACGGCGGCACGGACGGAGGCGAGGGCGGCGGCGGCTCGCGCGTGGGGAATAGAGAGAGGAGGAGGGGTTCCACGCGCGCATGCGAGGGCGGCGAGGCTCACCAAGTCGCCGGCGGACTCGAGGACGGAGGCCGGAGTCGAGGTCGGCGAGGGCGGCGGCGATGGAAAATTTCGGCAGCGTAACGGTAGGAGAGTGAGGATTGCTCCGGGTTGTGGCTCGAACCGCGGCTAAGTGCCGCTTATATAGGCACCCCCCCATTTGTCCCGGTTGGTGGCTGGAACCGGGACAAAAGGGGGGTCTTTTGTCCCGGGTTGAGCCACCAACCGGGACAAATAGCCAATTTTCGGCCGCCTCGGCTTCGCGCCTTTACACCCCCCTTTTGTCCCGGTTGGTGGCTGGAACCGGGACAGAAGGGGTATTTTCAGTTTTTCTTTTCCATTTTCATTTTCCAAATAATTTGAATCTGATTTTGAGTAGCTTTTGCATATTATGTAATTTGGCAAAACTTTCAATATGAAAAGTGTTTGAATTTGACTAACTAAGACAACACTATTTTCTGTTTTCTATTATAATCATTTTAATTACTTTAAAAATAGTTTGAATATGAATTTGAAGAAATTTTGTATATTTTTGAATTTGGCAAAACTTTCAATATGAAAAGTGTTTGACTTTGACTAACTAAGACAAAACTATTTTCTGTTTTCTATTATAATTATTTTAAGTACTTTAAAAATAGTTTGAATATGAATTTGAAGAAATTTTGTATATTTTTGAATTTGGCAAAACTTTCAATATGAAAAGTGTTTGAATTTGACTAACTAAGACAACACTATTTTCTGTTTTCTATTATAATTATTTTAAGTACTTTAAAAATAGTTTGAATATGAATTTGAAGAAGTTTTGTATATTTTTGAATTTGGCAAAACTTTCAATATGAAAAGTGTTTGAATTTGACTAACTAAGACAAAACTAGTTTGAATACGGATCGTGTGTTTCTTTCAAGCACTCGTGAGCCGTTAGATCGGGGGTGTGTAGTTCATTTTTAAGCCATGTCAACACTTAGTGTAGTTCATTTGATATACAAAGCCACCGTCTGGCACTCATGAACCACCGTCGGCGGATCCATTTGATATGCAGGTAACAAAAACACTTCTTCACATAAAATGTTTAATACATTATTACAGGGTCGGAACCATGGAGCATCTTCTTCAGGGTCGGAACCATGGAGCATCTTCTTCAGGGTCGGAACCATGGAGCATCTTCTTCATTCAACTTGATGATTGGGTCAATGGTCACTACGAAGGGCGGGATTTCATCAAAGTTGTTATAATCATTTGACATGTCTGTCTTGTCCTCCACTCCCACGATGTTTCTTTTTCCTGAAAGAACTATGTGACGCTTCGGCTCATCGTATGATGTATTCGTTTCCATATTTTTTCTTTTTTTCGGTCTGCTAGACATGTCCTTCACATAGAAAACCTGAGCAACATCATTGGCTAGGACGAATGGTTCGTCTCTGTAACCAAGATTGTTTAGATCCACTGTTGTCATTCCGTACAACTTGTCTACATGAACCCCGCCTTTCAGATTGACCCATTTGCACCGAAACAGAGGGACCTTAAAATAAGGTCCATAGTCAAGTTCCCATATCTCTTCTATGCACCCATAATATGTGTTCTTCTGCCCATTGTTGTTTGTTGCATCAACGCGAACACCACTGTTTTGGTTGGTGCTCTTTTTATCTTGGAATGTCGTGTAAAATGTATTCCCATTTATCTCGTACCCTTGGAAAGTAGATACAGTCGTAGATGGTGCCCTGGCCAACAAGTATAACTGTTCTTCAACATCTACTTTATTCCGGATATGTGTTCGCAACCAACCGCCGAAAGTCGCCATGTGTTTACGTATAATCCAGTTCTCAGACTGCCCCACGTGTAGGGAGCGTACAATATTCTTGTGTTCATCGATATACGGTGCCACCAAGGTAGAACTTTGTAGGACTGTGTAGTGTGCTTCAATGAAAGAATGCCCATCCATACAAATTATTGATTTCCTTCCTAGTGTGCCTTTTCCACTCAGTCTCCCCTCATGCCGTGATTGTGGAACACCAATCGGCTTAAGATCAGCAATAAAGTCAACACAGAACTCAATGACCTCCTCCGTACCATAGCCGTTGGAGATGCTTCCTTCTGGCCTAGCACGGTTATGAACATATTTCTTTAAGACAGCCATGAACCTCTCAAAAGGGAACATATTGTGTAGAAATACAGGACCGAGAACTCGAATCTCTTCGACTAGGTGAACCAGGAGATGCGTCATAACATCGAAAAAGGATGGGGGGAACACCAACTCAAAACTTACAAGACACTGGACCACATCACTCTGTAACCTAGGTAGAATCGCCGGATCGATTACCTTCTGAGATATTGCATTGAGGAATGCACAAAGCTTCACAATGGGTACTCGAACATTTTCCGGTAGAAGCCCCCTCAGTGCAATCGGAAGCAATTGTGTCATAATCACGTGGCAGTCATGAGACTTTAGGTTTTGAAATTTTTGGAGTCTCACATTTACTATCCTCTTTATATTCGACGAGAAGCCAGCCGTGACCTTGATACTGCTCAGGCATTCAAAGAATATTACTTTCTCTTGTTTGGTAAGAGCGTAGCTGGCGGGGCCTTCATAGTGTTCGGGATTTAGACCGTCTCGTTCTTTCATACGTTTCTGGTCCTCCCGTGCTTCCTCTGTGTCTTTTTTCTTCCCGTACACGCCCAAGTGGCTTAGCAGGTTCACGCAAATATTCTTTGTCACGTGCATCACGTCGATTGCAGATCGGACCTCTAGTACCTTCCAATATGGTAGCTCCCAAAATATAGATTTTTTCTTCCACATGGGTGCGTGCCCGTTAGCGTCTTTCGGAACGTCTAGTCCTCCAGGACCCTTTCCAAAGATTACTTTTAAATCCTTGACCATATCAAATATTTCTTCACCAGTACGGTCGACAGGCCTCCTGCTGTGATCAGCCTCACCTTTAAAATGCTTGCCTTTCTTCCTTGCGGGATGCTTGATCGCAAGAAATCGACGATGCCCCAGATAAACACACTTCTTACATTTATCCAAATATATACATTCAGTCTCACCTAAACAGTGTGTGCATGCATTGTACCCCTTGGTTGTCTGTCCTGAGAGGTTCGCAAGAGCCGGCCAATCGTTGATCGTTACAAACAGCAAAGCTCGTAGGTCAAATTCCTCCTGTTTGTGCTCATCCCACACACGTACACCTTCTTCCCGCCACAACTGTAAAAGTTCTTCAACTAAGGGCCTGAGGTACACATCAAGCTCGTTACCAGGTTGCTTCGGGCCTTGGATGAGCACTGGCATCATAATAAACTTTCGCTTCATGCACAACCAAGGAGGAAGGTTATAAATACACATAGTCACAGGCCAGGTGCTATGACTGCTGCTCTGCTCCCCAAAAGGATTGAAGCCGTCTGTACTTAGACCAAACCTTAAGTTCCTTGCGTCATTTGCAAAGTCCGGAAACTCTCTCTCAATTTTTCTCCACTGCGACCCATCAGCGGGGTGTCTGCACATCGCGTCTTTCTTACGGTCCTCTTTGTGCCATCGCAACAACTTGGCATGCTCTCTGTTTGTGAACAGACGTTTCAACCGTGGTATTAGAGGAGCATACCACATCACCTTGGCAGGAACCCTCTTCCGGGGACGCTCGCCCTCAACTTCACCAGGGTCATCTCGTCTGATCTTATACCGCAATGCAGTGCATACCGGGCATGCATCCAAATTCTCGTACTCACCGCGATAGAGGATGCAGTCATTAGGGCAGGCATGTATCTTCTGCACTTCTAATCCTAGAGGGCACAGAACCTTCTTTGCTTCGTACGTACTCCCGGGCAACTCGTTAACCTTTGGAAGCATCTTCCTAATTATCTGCAGCAACTTTCCAAATCCCTTGTCAGTCACACCACACTCTGCCTTCCACTGCAGCAATTCCAGTGTGGTACCCAACTTTTTCTGACCATCTTCGCAACTTGGATACAACAATTTCTTGTGATCCTCTAACATCTGCTCGAACTTCAACCTCTCCTTTTCAGTTCCGCACTCTCTCTTTGCATCAGCAATGGCCCGACCAAGATCGTCTGCGGGCTCATATGGTGCCTCTTCATCTTCAGCTTCCCCCGTTGCAGTATCACCGTAATCCGGGAACATAGGATAGTTGTCATCATCATCTTCTTCATTATCTTCCATCATAACCCCTTCTTCTCCGTGCTTGGTCCAACAATTATAGCTGGGCATGAAACCGTGCCGAATAAGGTGGCATTGAATGGTTCTCGTCTCTGGGTAATCAGTGTTATTCTGACAGTCCACACATGGACAACACATGAAACCATTGGTACTGTGGGCCTTCGCTATCTCGAGAAATTTCTTCAAGCCCTTCATGTACTCGGCAGTGCGTCGGTCACCGTACATCCATTGCCGGTCCATCTACATTATATAATTAACTATATCAAGAACCATTAAAGAACATCGAGAAATAACCACTGAACATGCACTGTATCAATGACAAATGAAATGAGAAAAAAAATTAACCTCGATCGAAAAAAGGATAAAACTTAAGTGTGCATCAAATCATTTTGTGAACTCTCTCGGGCATTTCGTCGAACACCTTGTATGCATACTTAAAAAAAATACACTAGCACACACCCTCCTAGCATAGTAAAAAGAAAATGCCTCCAATGGTCTTGGGAGAGGGGAGGGTGCTGAGTATATATAGGCCTCCACCTTTTTGTCCCGGTTCCAGTCACGAACCGGGACAAAAAGGCTGGTGCGCTGAGGCACGCACCTTTTGTCCCGGTTCGTGGCTGGAACCGGGACAAAAGGTGACCTTCTGACGCGCGTGGAGGCTGCAGGCACCCATCTGTCCCGGTTTGTAATGCAACCGGGACAAATGGGGCATATCTCTTTGGTCCTATTGCCTGTTCTCTACTAGTGTAGATCCCGATAGCCATGCAGCGGAATCATACCATATAATCAGAATTATCATTATCAATATCAATCAAGTAGACGTAGGTTTTTACCTCCATTTTGAGAGGCCGAACCTGGGTAAAATCCTTACATTCACAGAAATTGCTCCACTAATTTTTCGGCTTGGCCCATTCTTAGTCTTGTTTCATGCTCCGCCACTGGGCATAACAGAAATTGCTCCACTAATTTTTCGGCTTGGCCCATTCTTAGTCTTGTTTCATGCTCCGCCACTGGGCATAAGATTAGTGGAAATACTGAAGGGTTGTTGCTTGTTGTATAGTTAGTGTGAAAAGAAGTTTTTGGTTGTTTTACTTCGATGATGCATCTATATTGCCAGGTTACTCTGAACTTTAACAGCAAGTCCTAGTTGTTACAATACTGTGTTCTTCTTAAGGCAATCAAATAAGCTGGTAAGAATATTTTCTTGATTCATCCCTTACATAGTAGCAGCAACTCTTAGAATTGACGGTTGATGCCAATAAGCCAAACAATAAAACTTTAGTTACGAGCTGTATGTGTTCACTATGGAGAACGTTTTCTTGTAAGCTACTATGGAGAACATTTGACTAAACTGATTTAAGATATAACACATATGCATTATCTAGAAAAATGATACATATGCATTGTAAATGCTATTTGTTGCAGCTAAACGCAAGTTCCTTAAATACAATGTTGACATTATTCTTCAAACTATAATTGGCCGCTATATTATGTCATATGTGCACGTCATAATCTTGATTGAGACTACAAATTATTTGTCAAAACAATTTATTTGTGTCACTTTAAGCATGGTCGGCCTTATCGTCGGCTCGTCCCTCCTCCTGTAGGCACCACAATGCTACAGCCACGAAGCGCTCCGCCTCTGTTATGTCGAAGTTTGCCTCGTCGTCGCCATCCACTAGCAAGTCGATGCTCCCACACCTCTGTTTCCAATGTAATATGGAGTATTCCAATTACTGAATTTGGTGAATTTGTGTCGTCGTGGTGAACTGACAGATGCCTACGGGTAGGCTAATGTGTGGGGCCGATGGACGCTAGAGGATTCGGGGAGGGATAGCGCGCTGAGAAGCACACACGGAAGAACACACGGACACAAGGATTTACCCTCAAGGATTTACCCTGCTTCGGGGCTCTCGTGAGGAGATAAAACCCCTACTGCAGCATCTAGCCTATTTGTATATTTTCTCTCGGTGTATGCGGGATACAAATGCTCCATGAGCTGAGTAGACTTTGCCTCTAAGAGGGCTTGGGGAGAAATGAGCCAAGGGGCTAGCATGCCCGTGCGTGGTCGTGGATGTGTGAGGCTCTCCCCCCGGTGCTCTTTATATAGAGAGAGCCCAGGGGACAAGGGGTGGCCCGCATGACACAGCACACACACTATTCATGATGTGACTACTGGGGTCTTGTCAGCACTATTCACAATGTCATGCAGTTGTACTCTCGTCACATCAGGGGATGGGCTTGGCATGTCTTGTTTGTCCTTTGTCCTGTAGCGCTTGGCATGGCATCTTCTCCGCATAACCCGGCATGGATATGCCGGATAACTTGGCGACTCCTCTCCTGGGCAACCCGGCATGGATATGCCGGATTCCACCTCTCAACCCGGCGTGGGTATGCCGGATAATCTGCTTCTCCCGAGACCCGGCATGGTTATGCCGGATTACCCTTCATAAACCGTTCTTCCTGCACATAAGAATAACACAATGCGTACCGACATAGATATGTCGGGTAAAATATGATTAAGTCGGTTAGAGTATGTCGGGCTGCACCAACATCATATCCCGGTCCCTTCCGACCCGGGCATATGTCGGTCAGCAAGTATGTCGGTTCCGTCTTGGACGTAGCTTTTACCATATCTTTACCCTACCCGGGGGTAGCCCCCCGACAATTTGGTTGATGTACCGTTAGTCTGAAAGAAGTTGTTGATTGTTTTACTAAGGTGATGAAATTAAGAAGTTGATTCCAAGTTAATCTGCATTAACTCTGAACTTTTTACCGTACATAGCACTTTGTTATTGTTGTTTTATGGTGATCCAAATTCATATGACGATATGAAGTGAGCGGCTAACTTCGGAGCGGAGCGGAAGCCCGTTGCCGGGAGGCTTGGGCCGTAGCGCAGCGAGGAAGTTAGCCCACTGGGCTAAACCTGTGCTCGCGGGGTGCGGGGGTGGCAGCCCCCGCGCGGTATGGTACGGATCGTGTCCGAGTCGGATCGCAACCGACTTAGGGTTTTGCCAACTATAAATACATCTTGTAAGCTGCCGGTTGGGGTAAGCCATACATTGTAAACCCACGGCGTTTGTAACCTCACCCCGATATAGTGAAGCAGTGGCGGATCCAGAAACGGAGCAAGACCCAGGCCAAAAACTAAGCGCAAAAAGAACTACTAAAAAAACTCTTGTAAAAGCTCATAATATTTAGTAAAATTGCAACGATGAACATATAATTTTAATTCCATTGTTTAACAGTGCAACAATCGGCTCGAGAAGGTTCTTCAGTTTGAGGATTTGCATTTTTTGATTGGTTCGGTTTTGAGAATGATGGAAAAAATCTCTTCATCTTGGTTCCTAAAACATGAATCAATTGCAAACAATTGTCAATCTTCATATGCAGTACCATATGCCCTAGCTATTTCACAATCAGAAAATAGTAGCGCAGAACAAAAAAAGCTCCTACCGAAATTCCCTTGGAAATTCCTGCTACTGTCGAGGGCCATAGACTCCAGCCCAGTCTGGAGGAGCGATGGCGAGACTATGTGGGCGGCACCGCGTCGATGGAAACCGGAGCAGCCGAGCAGGGGCGGGGGCGCAGAAGAACTGGAAAGGACGGGCGGTGCAGATCAGCAGATGCAGGGGAAGGAGGCCGGAGCAAGGCGTGGCACAGTGGCGGCGCCGGCGCGTTCGCGCTATGGATGAGGAAAAGTGGGAAACGAACGACCGAAGGAGGCTCGCTCCTTTTTTCCGTGGGCCTCGCTGCTAGGTTCGTGTGAGCAGTCCTGCCTCCTGCATGTGAGGCCAGGCTGGGCTACGACCAGGGCCAAAAAAAATATTCACAGATGGTAAGAAGGATTTTCGGCCACGCCCCGGGCCATGGCCCCTGCTGCCCTGGGCCTGCGTCCGCCCCTGTAGTGAAGTATTGCTGGCTGGCACCCGTGGTTTTTTCTCTCCTTTGTTTGGAGAGGTTTTCCACGTTAAATCTCGTGTCCCCGTTGGTTTGATCGTTCCGCGCTTCATCGTTTCTTGCTATCTTTTGTAACAGTTATAATACAATGTTCTTCTTAAGGGAGTCCGGGGTCAAATATTGTTTTTTGTTTTGTTTTTGGTTGCTCACCACCTATACCATGTGGTGGAGTCAAATATTGTTGGTAAGACTATTTATTGAATCATCCTTTATATATTAGCAACACTTCTTAACAGATGTTCAAATGGACATTATCCAAACCATGTATTTGTAGATAACTAGATCTAGCTATTCACTCTATGTATTCACCTCTGCCTCGTTTCTTGTGAGCTACAGTAGAGAACATTCGACTGAATTTGATTCAAATAGATAGTACAACTGTACAAATGCATTTTCTAAAACACAATGATACAAACGCACTAGTTATGCTATTTGTTACAGGTAGACATAATTAAGTGCCTGAAATACAGGTAGACATAATCTTTTGCTCCACACTTTTATTTGCTAAACGACCAGGGCACTACTTAAGCGAACTGATAAAGGAATAGGGTATCCGGGGGCGTTGGGATTTGAACCACCGGTAGAAAACGGACCTTTGGTCCAGACTTTTAGTCCCGCACCAATTTGCGGCCGGTACTAATATAACATTAGTACCGGTCCCAGCGGCCGGACAGGCGAACGGCAGCAGTACCGGTCGGTAAGCAACCTTCAGTACCGGTTGGTGTAACCAACCGGAACTAAAGGATTTGGGGCTGGCGCTGCAGCGGCGGGTCCCACGCCGAGAACCTTTAGTACCGGTCTGTGTTACAAACCGGTACTAAAGATGGACATTTAGTACCGGTTTGTGTTACAAACCGGTACTAAAACATTTCGCTATAAATTCCATCTACTTCCTCCAGCCCGAGCTCACTTCACTCTCTGCCTCCTCATTTATTTCTCTCTGTTGTTGCTCGAGCTCGGTGGTGATCCGGCGATTTGTCCAATTTGGTGGCACCATTTTTGGTCAAAAAGGTTAGAAATTTGTTTCTCTTACATTTAATTGGAAACTTCAGTTCATTTAGTGCTAGTTTGAGCTCATTTAGTGTTAGTTTGACCTAGATAGAAAAATGTAGGAAAATCTAGAAATGTATTGTTAGTTTGACCTAGATAGAAAAATTTAGAAAAATCTACAAATGTAGCTTATTTGGTGCTAGTTTCATCATTTACTTTGTGCTAGTTTAGCTAATTTTGTCCTAGTTTAGCTCATTTAGTCCTAGTTTAGCTCATTTTATGCTATAATTACGTAATTAATTGTTTATAGAATTATTACTTGTATAATTTTCTTATTTGTGTAACTTTTTGTTATATATAGTGTCATGGTTTTGACATCTGTCCACGCTGGCTCTCGCCCGCTCTATTATTCGGATGTGGTACGATTGTTTGTTATAAGTATATGTTTGTTTAATTTCGTGTTTACAAAAATTATACCGACCAACTTAACGTAGATATATTTTTATCTAGGAGGTAGTTGAACCGGAAAATGAGCCCGACCCTATTTTCGAGTTTTTAGTAGAAGAAAACAATGATTTGAAAGCTAAATTGAAAAGAAGTGAAGATCTTCGTCTCGAAGAGAAGATGAAATGGGAGTTGAAGATTGCCGACATCGTCGATGATAACGAGATCAAGATGGAGGCAATGCGCTTGGATCACAAGATCAAGATGAATGCAATGCGCTTGAAGCTTAAAAAGTTTAGAAAATATGTCATTAGTCAAGAGGCTTGGTATCATTATGCTGTTGGTTCAATAATTACCTTAGTTGCGATTTTGATCGCATTTGTCGTTGGATTGAAATTCTTTAGCTAGTTCTATGTTAGTTTCAATTAATGAATATTTTATGAGAACTACGTATTAGATTTGTTTAAATATGTTGAACTTGTATTAATGAATTGGTCACGTATCTATCTATTCATGGTAGATATATATATATAACTATTGTGTAATGGTTTTGTATATATTTACATAATGCAGATGAATCGACAATGGATGTACGTTGACCGACGCACTCCGGAGTTCATGACCGGCGTGCTGGATTTTATCCGTGTTGCTGAGGCAAATAAGCGGGATGGTTTTATGTATTGTCCATGTTGTGCTTGTAAGAATATCAGGAGTTACTCCAACTCAAAAACCATTCACATCCACCTGTTTCAGTCCGGTTTCATGTCCGGCTATAATTGTTGGACCAAACACGGGGAAACAGGGGTCATAATGGAAGACAATGAAGAAGAAGAGGACGATGACAACTATCCTGAGTTTCCTGAATACGACGGTACTACAATGGGGAAACTGGAGAAGACGCGCCTGACGAAGAGGCGCCGGATGAGCCCGCTGATGATCTTTCTCGGGCCATTGCTGATGCACAGAGAAACAGCGTAAATCAGAGAGAGTGGGTCAAGTTGGAGCGCATGTTGGAGGATCACAAAAAAAAAATGTACCCAGGTGTCGAAGATGACCAGAAAAAGCTGGGTACGACGCTGGATTTGCTGCAATGGAAGGCTGAGAATGGTGTATCGGACAAGGGGTTTGAAAAGTTGTTGAAAAAGATAAAGAAGATGCTTCCAAAGGATAACGAATTGCCCGACAGTACGTACGAGGCAAAGAAGATCGTCTGTCCTCTAGGATTAGAGGTGCAAAAGATACATGCATGCATTAATGACTGCATACTCTACCGCGGTGAGGAGTACGAGAATCTGAATGCATGCCCGGTATGCGGTGCATTGCGGTATAAGATCAGGCGAGATGACCCTGGTGAAGTTGAGGGCGAGCGCCCCAGAAAGAGGGTTCCTGCCAAGGTGATGTGGTATGCTCCTATAATACCACGGTTGAAACGTTTGTTCAGCAACAGAGAGCATGCCAAGATGTTGCGATGGCACAAAGAGGACCGGAAGAAAGACGCGATGTTCAGACACCCCGCTGATGGATCCCAGTGGAGAAAAATCGAGAGAGAGTTCCCGGACTTTGCAGATGACGCAAGAAACTTAAGATTTGGTCTAAGTACGGACGGCTTCAATCCTTTTGGAGAGCAAAGCAGCAGTCATAGCACCTGGCCTGTTACTCTATGTATTTACAACCTTCCTCCTTGGTTGTGCATGAAGCGAAAGTTCATTATGATGCCAGTGCTCATCCAAGGACCGAAGCAACCAGGGAGCGAGCTTGATGTGTACCTCAGGCCATTAGTTGACGAACTTTTAGAGTTGTGGCGGGAAGAAGGTGTACGTGTGTGGGATGAGCACAAACAGGAGGATTTTGACCTTCGAGGGTTGCTTTTCGTAACGATCAATGATTGGCCTGCTCTTAGTAACATCTCAGGACAGACAACTAAGGGATACCATGCATGCACACACTGTTTGGATGATACTGAATGTATATACTTGGATAATTGTAAGAAGTGTGTGTACCTGGGGCATCGTCGATTTCTTCCGGTCAGGCATAACGTCCGGAAGCAAGGAAAGCATTTCAAAGGTGAGGCAGATCACCGTAGGAGGCCTATGGACCGTACTGGTGAACAAATATTTGATATGGTCAAGGATCTAAAAGTAATCTTTGGAAAGGGTCCTGTAGGACTAAAGGTTCCGGATGACGCAAACGGGCACGCACCCATGTGGAAGAAGAAATCTATATTTTGGGAGCTACCATATTGGAAAGTCCTAGAGGTCCGATCTGCAATCGACGTGATGCACGTGACGAAGAATATTTGTGTGAACCTGCTAGGCCATTTGGGCGTGTATGGGAAGAAAAAAAAACACAACGGCAGCACGGGAGGACCAGAAATGTTTGAAAGAACGAGACGGCCTGCTTCCAGAACATTATGACGGTCCTGCCAGCTATGCTCTAACCAAACAAGAGAAAGTGATATTTTTTGAATGTCTGAGCAGTATCAAGGTCCCGTCTGGCTTCTCGTCGAATATAAAGGGAATAATAAATGTGGCACAACAAAAATTTCAAAACCTAAAGTCTCATGACTGCCATGTGATTATGACGCAATTGCTTCCGATTGCATTGAGGGGGCTTCTACCGGAAAATGTTCGAGTACCCATTGTGAAGCTTTGTGCATTTCTCAATGCAATATCTCAGAAGGTAATCGATCCAATGATCCTACCAAGACTACAGAATGATGTGGTCCAGTGTCTTGTCAGCTTTGAGTTGGTGTTCCCCCCATCCTTTTTCGATGTTATGACGCATGTCTTGGTTCACCTAGTCGAAGAGATTCAAATTCTCGGTCCCGTATTTCTACACAATATGTTCCCATTTGAGAGGTTCATGGGAGTCTTAAAGAAATATGTTCATAACCGTGCTAGGCCAGAAGGAAGCATCTCCAAGGGCTATGGAACCGAGGAGGTCATTGAGTTCTGTGTTGACTTTATTCCTGACATTAATCCGATTGGTGTTCCACAGTCGCGACATGAGGGGAGACTGAGTGGAAAAGGCACTCTAGGGAAAAAAGTATTTGTATGTAGGGACGGACCTTCTTTCAGTCAAGCGCACTACACAGTTCTACAAAATTCCTCATTGGCAGCTCCGTATATCGAGGAACACATGAATATTTTACGATCTGAGAACCCTGTGGAGGATGAGTTCTGGATTAAAGATCAACACACGGCGAAATTCAGCGGTTGGTTGCAAACACATCTCATGAGTAACACCGAAGTTGATGTTGAGCTGTACTTGTTGGCCAGGACACCATCTTCGACTATAGTCACTTTCGAAGGGTACGAGATAAATGGGAATACATTTTACACGATCGCTCAAGATAAAAAGAGCACCAACCAAAACAGTGGTGTCCGCTTTGACGCAACAAACAGCAATGGGCAAAAGGACACATATTATGGTTACGTAGAGGAGATATGGGAACTTGAGTATGGACCTTCTTTTAAGGTCCCTTTGTTTCGGTGCAAATGGGTCAAGCTGAATGGAGGCGGGGTAAAGGTAGACCCGATGTACGGAATGACAACGGTGGATCTGAACAATCTTGATTACAAAGACGAACCGTTCGTCCTAGCAAATGATGTAGCTCAAGTTTTCTACGTGAAAGACATGTCTACCAAACCGAAGAAAAGAAAAAATATGGAAGCGAATACATCAGACGAGACAAAACGCCACATAGTTCTTTCAGGGAAAAGAAACATCGTGGGAGTGGAGGACAAGACAGACATGTCAGAAGATTATGATAAGTTTGATGAAATTCCGCCCTTCAAAGTCAACACTGACCCAAGCATCACGTTAAGTAATGAAGATTCTCCATGGTTCCGGCGCAAAGTTAAGCAATCGAAGAAAAGGAGGAATAATACAACAGATGGGAATGTTGGTGATGTGTAATCTAGGAATGATATTTATGAAATATGAGGTCTTTATCACAAACTATGTTGTTGAAATGAGCATAACTTGGTCATTTGTCTTGAAACTTCTAGATGTTCATACATGATACACCTTTTTTGTTAAGACTTTTTTTTGCAAATTTTGTCAGAAATCAAGTTTCTAGAACTATCAATGTTTCTGTGATATAACCACTAGTTGTGTAGTTCAAAGTTGAATTACTTTCGAAAAATCGACATAAACTCAATTAACTAGGGAAAATTAGGTAGAAATCAAAGAAAAAACTACTACTTGGGGATTATCCATCATATGTGGACTAGTTTCCATGAAAATTAAATGGGTGCCATTTTCCATCATATTTTTGGTACTTTGTTCACAAAAAAAGTCATGATTTAAAATGGGGATTATCAATTCCCTTTATTTTAAATGTTACATTTTTTAATATCTAATTTTTGTAATTTATTGAAAACATGTTCTTCAATATAGACATGATTTTTAGTAATTATTACAAACTAATTAAACAATTACATCAGTAGATATAAAAAAACAGAAAGGAGAAAAGAGAAATAAAATGAAAAAGATCTTTAGTACCGGGCCGTTCTAACAGCCGGTACTAAAGGTTTTCGTTTCGCGCCAGTTTTCTGGGCGCCCAAACGACAGACCTTTAGTACCGGGCCGTGCTACCAGCCGGTACTGAAGGAGCTTTAGTACCGGTCCGTGCCATAGACCGGTACTAAAGGTGTGTGCCTTAAATGCAAGACTTGCCCAGATCGGGCAGTTCATCTCCCACACACAGACGTACCCCGAGCCCTCGACGACGAAGACGACGCAGCGCCGCCGTGCCACCCTGACGCCGTGCGGCTCCTCGACGAATCGACGCTCCGCTCCTCGACGAATCGAAGCGCCGCTCCCCGACGTCGCTCCCCGACGCCGCGCCGCCGTGCCACGCCGCCCATTGTCTCTGTCTTCTCCCTCGAGTCCGCCGCGGCGCCTCCATTGATTCCGGCCATCTCCGACCTCGCCGAGCGTCCCCGACCCCTCCGGCATATTCAGGTGAGCACACTGGTCCTCCTGGACCCCCTCCTTTCTCCTCCTCTTGGTGTAGTTGGTCGGGCCGCGGTGTTCCCCTCTTAGGCCGTTGCCCGAGATCGTCGCCGGAGATGTTGCGCGTCCATTTCAGGGCGGCGCCGCTACGGTTTGGTCGCGGGCGACCATGAGCAGCTCCTCACCGAAGCCGTGGTCGCCGGAGCCGTGCGCGCGACACCGGCCGTGGTGTGGTGGCCGTGACGACGTGGTGACGTCATCGTTAGATAGTTAGGCTATTTTTCGAGTTAGGAGAAAAAATTAGGTATTCTTTGAATTAGGGTTCAAATGCTACTGTTTAGATTCATTGAAATTAGTTCAAATCCTACTATTTTCTAATTCCTAGTTCAAATATCAATTAAGTTGCTAGGAATGTAAATGAGAAGATGTTTAAATGTGAATTTGTTTAGTTAATCATTTTAGAATTGCTAGGAATTGGTAGGAAATTGATAGAAATGCTACTGTTTTTAAATTGCTATAGGAAATGCTACTGTTTTAGATGAATTGCTACTGCTTTAGTACTATTTAGTTGATTAATATTTGTGCAATGTGTTGATTAATATTTGTGAAATGTGCAAATGGTAGTGTAATAGTTTTAGAATTCAAGTGTTAGCACTAATATACTTGTGAATTCAAAGAGCAATTTTATTTGATGCAAAGAACTTATGCAATTTTATTTGATGCAAAGTACTTATGCAATTTTATTTGATGCAAAGTACTTGCAATTTTTGCTACTGTTTTAGGAAGTTTCTAAATTTTGGCCGATGATTAGATGGTTGCACGTTGCATCTTCAGGGAGGTGTGAGTGAACCATGTTGTCTGAACATATATGTAATGTTCATTCCACGTTGTTCGCTGACACCATCCCTGAAGCAATTCTATATGAGGGCTTGCTGTCTGTTTTGCAATGTTAGGAAGTTTGTAAATTTGGATTAATAGAGTGGATGCAAAGTAGTTGTGCAAAGTACTTGTGTAGCTACTATGTAATTTTATTTGATGCAAAGATTAAAATGCTACAATGTAAGTGTTAGAATTTGTGAAATAGTATTGTGAAAATGCAACCACAATTTTCCGCGGCAACGCGCGAGGAATGCAACCACAATTTTCCCAATGCAAAGTACTTGATTTCGTCGATCCCTCGCCTCACCGTTATAACTTGACATCATGTAGGAATCTCGCCGTCTATCCCTCGCCTCACCGTCGTCCTGTCTGTGACCTTCCCGAGTCTCGTTGATCCCGCGCCTCACCGTCGTTCCCGAGCATCCCCTCGTGCCCTCCCCCGCGGTGAGCCTCTACCGTGCGCACATGTTATTTCTTTACAATAATGCCGCCGCCCGATTTGGCACTAAATTGTTCTATCTTTTTTTTTGTATTAGTTAAGCTATGGACGGCAGAGCAGGGGAAGATCAATTGTTCGACATCATCAGAGATGGTGAAGATGATGGATCGCAATATCTTAACATGTCCGGTGGTGAAATGGAGGACGAGGAGATTTATAACTTAGAAGCTCCTCCATCCGCCTCGAACAATAATGCCGATGAGAATGTAGCGCAGAATACCGACGAGGTATACATAGCTTCTGGTGATAAATTAATGATTTGATATGTGTACATATACATGTTTTAACATAATATTTCTTCTTTTAGCCCTCCGGATCGGGATCGAGCAAGTCTGTTAAAAGAAAACGAGGCCCGGCCAAAAAGTTAAAAGAAGAAAGATTTGATATCGAAGAAATCTCTGAAATTGGCGAACCGATTGCTCCGAAAGAGCACGCACGTAAATTTGTGAGTCAGTGCGGAGTTATTGTTCGGGACAACATTCCGATCACCATCCGAGAATGGCACAAGCCGAAGGGTGGAGGAGAGAGTTTTGTGTCAGATATTTGCAAGAGGGAACTTCTGAAGTCCGTTTTCCACAATTTCGCCCTACCGACAGGCCTCGGAGATGCCGAGAAAAAGAAAGTCTTCCAGTGGACTCTAAAGAAAATGGCCGAACAATTCATGAACTACAAGAAAAGGTTATGCCAGCAATTCATCAAGACAAAGAAAACCCCTAATTTTCAAGACGTACAGTACAGGAGGATAAGAGATCAGTGCCAAGAATTCAAGGACTACAAGGAATCAGAAGAAGCTCTGGAAAAGTCGGCGAAAAATAAGTTGAATGCCGACAAAAAGCAATATTTCCAACGTTTGGGGCCAGGTGGCTATAAGACCGCCATTCCTAAGTGGGAAGAAAGGGACGCCAAGTTAATTGCTGCCGGGGTCACTCCATGTACATCAAGCTATCCCGCAAGGGCGAGACATTGAGCGTTCAGCGTCGGGCTGGAGCCCGACCCAAAGACAGGCCTTCTTGTGTTGAAGGAAAAGGTTAAACCAGGCCCCGAGGGAGAGCACGAAAGAGAAAAAATTCGGAATAAAGCCAAAGAACTTGATGATGCAGTAGTTGCCGCTCGGGAAGGAAGGTTCGCGCCCAATAGAGAGAAGGACGAGCTGTCACTCGCCCTCGGGAATCCTGAACACACTGGGCGAGTACGAGGCGTGGGCGTCGTCCCTTGGAAGGTTGGGTTCCCCGAGCATAGGGACACCTACAGGAGTCGCGACAGGAAGAAGAAACAGGAGGCAGAGAAATATCAGCGGTTGGAAGACATGATAATAGACCTGCGACATGAAATGAGGCAGAAAAAGGCATCTGAGCCGCAGGAGGACCAACTTGATATGGCATCTCAGCGGAAAAGCAGCGTGGCTTCCACACAAAATGTCCAGCCTGATGACGCAACATACCCCGTGGATCAGATTCAGGGGCGAACAAACTGTGAGCTGCACATCAAGATGAGGAACCTATCCATAAAGGTGGCGGTCGGCTTTGCTTTAGAGAATATACCCGGAGCAACCCTTCATGGCGGTCAGATTCCAGCTGGCTACGCGCGAGTCGGGGTGGACGAAATTATGAACGGATTCGAGGACCTAGAGCTTGACTTTCCTGGAGCTGAAGGGGAGACGACACTGGGAGAAGTGTTGCGCGGAATCATTCTATGGAGAAAGGAACACATCGTGTTTCCTGGAGAATCGACGCGTAGGCCACCAACCCCTCCGAGTAGCAATCAACCTCCAAGTCCACCCCGCATTGAAAATATGGACACCGAGAGGGAACCCAGCGCGACTCCATCTCCCCGGTGCGCGAGTCCAACCCAGCGGGATTCCACCCCGGAGCGTGCAAAGAGTCCACTCCAGCGGGAGTCCACCCCGGAGCGTGCAAAGAGTCCACTCCAGCGGGAGTCCACCCCGGAACTTGCAAAGAGTCCACTCCAGCGGGAGTCCACCCCGGAGCTTGCAAAGAGTCCGCCCACCGGCAATAGGACCTTCTCAATGAGGCAGAAGATGCTTGCCGGTGCGTCGAGTGGTGCTCCAAAGGACACCTACAAGTACGGGCCGTCGTTGAAGGATCTTCCGGTGTTAACTTACCACCGGACCGTTGAGGAGAATGCTCCCTTGGTCAAAGCTCACAATGCCGCACACTTTGCGAAGAAAGTGCCCGAGCCAAAACAGGTACTAAACCCTAAGGGTGTTAAACACTTTTTAGACATCGTCTGTGATCCTGACCGTAGAACTTTGCCTGATAACTATGAACGCTCTATCTCGAAGAGTTTTGACACGCAAGAGGAGAATAAAAAGAAAATGGTCGCTGCACAGAAGAAGAAGAAGGGGAAAAAGGTTCCCCGGCTCGGGGAACAAAAAGTACAGTCGGTCGCCCTGCTGAAGGTTCAGACAGACAAGAGTCCCAACGTTGGGACAAATGTTCCTGTTACTGACTACATGGACGATGATGCATTTGACGCACTTTTCCCCAAGTCGACTGAGATAGCACGGACGTTTGTCTACGGGAAAGATCTTCTCCCTAGTGATGAGATGGTGCGTCTAGCTTTTCAAATGCGGAGATTGCATGACTGGTACATGAAGGTTGCAAAGGACAAGCAACTCGTGTTTTACGTGACATACCGAGAAGACCAATTCTTCGTCAACCACGAGATATGTATCGAATTTGATGAATTATGGCAGTTATACAACCGGCGTGCTCTCGACGCAACTATCATGAGTTGCTATGTTCTGTAAGTGTTTTTTCTAAATGTCTAGCTGAGCATGTAATTATCCTCACTAATTGAGCCTGTAATTATCTGCACTATATTCTTTCGTATGCTATTATATATGCAGGTGGATGCTTATCGAGTGCAAAAGGAAAAGACTCTGGAAAGTTGAGTTCATTGACCCATCTATCGTTAACTGCAAAAACTTAGAGCGGAAGCCCAGGGACTGCGAGGAGGCATTGTTGAGGTCGCTATTGAGCCAAACACATGCGGCAGATATACTTCTTACTTACAACTTCAAGTGAGTGTGACTGTCTTCAACACATTTCTATATTGCTAATGACTAGATGTTAAGTTTAATTGATGAGCTATATTCATGCCTCACTATATAAACGTGTGCAGCTTCCATTGGATTCTACTGGACATTATCATTGACAAGGGATTAGTTGAAGTATTTGACTCATTACGCAAACCACAATCATACTACCAGGACTTGATTGACATGCTTCAGAGGTAATTTCAACCATTAACCCCATTTCATGATATCAAGTAATCATAACACATTTATTCATTTGCTTTTGTGAGTAGGGTTTGGAAAATATTCATCAAGAGAGAGAGGGGTGAATGGAAACCAGAGCTGACTATTAAACATATTGATGTAAGTGTGCTACTATTAAACATAGTCTCTTTAATTCATCATCATTTTGAATTATTATTTAATTAAGTTATATTCTCGTAAAGACCATGAAGCAGCCTCCGGGAAATGAATTATGTGGATTCTACATCTGCGAGTTCACGAGGACCTTGAGCGTTGAGCAGGCGTCGCGTGAAAAAAGAATGGATGTGAGTGTGACTGTCTTGTACTATATTTCAATCTTATTATGATTTGATATATATATATATACACACACAACTAATATATTCATATTGATCTCGTTTAAAGCTTAACGACAAGCGGAACGCCATCCTACCACATCAGCGCGTAGAAGCAATTCAAGAGGAGATAGCGGGATTTATCCTTGAGGAGGTCATGAATCCAAAGGGAGAATACCATAATCCTAAATATAGCTATGCCATATGAAAGAGGAGGATGTATGACATTATTGCGATCTCTATACACCGGATTGTATATATGTATATATGTATGTAATAACGTAGTATGAATATGTCCTATATCTAAATTATATTATATATCAACGTTTACCGTATGTAGTAGCGTAGAATACATATACGAAAGTATATTACGTATGCATCAACGTGTACCGTGTATATATATAATACCGTATGAATGTATAACAGTAGATGAAAAAGAAAACATAAAATAAAATTGCAGTGAAGAAAAGAAAACAGATAACAGAAAAAAAAAGGAAACGAAAAATAAATTGCAAAACCCTTAAAACCTAAACCCTTTAGTACCGGCCGGTGTTACCGACCGGTACTAAAAGTTCTCCGCACGAGCCCGAGCCCCACGCCCACGTGGGGGCCCTTTTAGTACCGGACGATAAGAAACCGGTACTGATGCTGGGGGGGCATCAGTCCCGATTGCGCAGTACCGGTTGCGAAACCGGTACTGATGCTCCTCCCCGACCGGTACTAAAGAGCCGTTTTCCACTAGTGAACTACCCCACCAAGCATTTGATGCTTTATGTTTGCAAGCTGTTGAGCGAAGGGCTACACATTCTAAACACATGAACTTGGCACATGGAAGTGGTGAATCAGCTCAGATATTTTACAATATTTTGATGGCCACACATGTATAGAGTGAGACAGTGAGTTGATTCAAACAGAATTGATTGCATGACTAAAAAAGATGCTCTAGTAAGACTGTAAAATGTGGCATGCAACCCTATAAATACATGTCTGTTTCAGAGATATGCCTCCATGACTCCAATGCCATGGTATCGCTCACCTTCACCAATTTATCTATTGTTTGTGAGACTTTGGAGGAAACCAAATGTTGGTTCACCATGTTTTAGTTTATTTATTTTTGCATTCACGGCATGTGAAAGACGAGCAAGCTGATTTTCTAGCATGTGGTAGTCAACCCATCTAAGAGACATATTGGATATATCATATGCCTAATTTGTTAGATTGGACCAGCTTGCAAGGTTCCGCAATTAGTGGAACATGAGTGCTGGACTGCACCGGTTAGTTTATTGTTCATCGTGAGACCATGATAGGCCGCGACAAGACAAACTCCATTGGTCTGGCGGTCCAAACTAAGATCCAACCCATTTGTGTCTCATTCAAGTAGGTTCCATATGGATACGGAATAAAAGGATAAAAATGAATATTTTTCTCTGCTTGCTTGCGTGGTGAAGAACGAATTAAGAGGTGTTCCAGTTTTATATTATGTGGTAGTTTTCTTTTTTGACAGCTAAGTGGTAGTTTATATTCTAGTATAATACTGTTATGTACAGTGTAAACTTATTCCATTATGGTGCCAACAATATGGTCCATTCATTCAGTTTTGAGATCTTGACTCTTGAGTCACTTCAAATATGAAGAAGTTAAAAAAAATATAGAGAACGACCCCCGGCGAATAAAATGTTCTCCCAGACGGCGCAGCTTGCCGGCCGCTCCGCTTCCGCTCCCAGACGGACAGGCGGCGGCGGCGTGGCCGGACTATCCTCCCCTGCTGCTTCTTCCAATCCCCCAGTCCTTCCGCTTTCCTCCTGAGTTCTGAATTCCAAGGCCTCGCGCTAAGTTCTATTTTTAGATGGATTTCGATTAGGATTTTTTTGACCGGCGATTATAGTGCGCCAAATGCCATGTCAATGTGCAAAGTATATGGTGGAGTCAGAGGTGAAGAAGCCGCCTCTTCTTGCTTCTTGCCTGGCGTGTGGAGATTTGGGGGTGGAAAGATTTACCCTCCCCCTATTCCTGATGTAATTTAGGGCTGGCATAGAGTGATTGCAACTTGCAAGCACTGAACTGGTTGCTGTACATAAGTATTATACTGTTGGCATAAGATGAGTGGAAATACCGACCTGGTTGCTGTATAGTTAGGTCTGAAAGGAAGTTTTAGGTTGTTTTACTGTGCTAATGCATCTATGTTGCCAAGTTACTCTGAAATTACTCTATGCTTTAACAGTAAGGAAGTCCTCGCTGTTCGAATACAGTCTACACTTAAGGCAATCAAATGTGCTGGTAAGAATATTTTTCTTGATTCATCCCTTACAGATCAACAACTCTTTTTAACTGGAGGTTGATGCCAATTAGCCAAACAATGTACTTCTAGAAACTTTAGTTACGAACTGTATGTATTCATCTCTGCCTTTTTCTTGCGAGATATTGTAGACAAAGTTTGACTAAAATTGATTAAAAGATATACACATAAGCATTATCCAGAATAATGACACAGACGTACTAGCGATGCTATTTTTTGCAGCTAGATGTAGGAGCCAGAAAAAAATGTCGCCATTATTCTTCAAAACTATAATGCACAACTATATTTTATCATAAGCCATCAGTGCATGACATAATCTTGATTCATACCACAATTTATTTGTTTAAACAATCAGCGCACTACTGAAGCGAACTGATGAAGGAAGAAGGATCCGGAGGCGTCGGGATTTGGACTGCCCCATCAAGCATTTGTGTCACTTTGAGCATGGTCGGCCGCATCGTCGGCTCCTCCTGGAGGCACCACAGTGCTACAGCCACGAAGCGCTCCGCCTTTTTTATGTTGAAGATCGCCTCATCATCGCCCTCCAACAGCAAGTCGATCCTCCCACATCTGTAACAATCGTTTGCCCAGTAAGTCAGTATTGCCCGATCTTCTTCAGCAATCTCTAGCTCCACATTTCTCCTGCAGGATACGAGCTCCAGAAGGATCACCCCGAAGCTGTAAACATCGACTTTGGAAGTGATCCCTATGTTCTTAAACCACTCCGGGGCAACGTATCCTCGAGTACCCCGGATACCGGTGTTTGTCTGTGTCTGGTTGGCCCGTAGAAGCTTTGCCAGTCCAAAGTCTGCAATCTTGGCCATAAAGTTGTCGTCCAGAAGGATGTTCTGTGGTTTTATGTCGCAGTGGATAATCTGCGTGCTACACTCCTCGTGCAAGTAGAGCAGCCCTCGGGCCACTCCAAGTGCGACTTGAACACGGAGGCTCCAATGTGGCCGAGCATCACCGAAGATGAACTCGTTCAGCGAGCCATTGGTCATGAACTCATAAACTAGCAGTCTGTCGGTTCCCTCATTGCAGAAGCCAAGCAGCCTGACCAAGTTCTTGTGAAACGTCTGCCCGATGGTTTGGACTTCCACCATGAACTCCTTCTCGGTCTCTTGCTGGAGCTTTTCAAGTTTCTTGACTGCAATGCTGGTCGCATGCTCATCTTGCAGCTGTCCTTTGTACACGGTGCTGGAGGCACCGCTGCCTAGCACCTCACGGAAACCACTGGTTGCCTTCTCCAGCTGATTGTAAGTGAAAATCTTCGGGGCCGTTATGGAAGTACCTGATGATTTTGATGACTGGATTTTCTTCTTGGAGATGATTGAGAAACCACAGTAAGTGCCAAAGAGCAGAATGGAGATAAGGAGAACGTTGACCAATAAAGAACTCCCAAGAAACAAGGAACTCCCAAGAATCCAATACTTCTTGTCCTTCTTCCATTTGCCTATGCTGAGCTGGGATTCTGAATTGTTATTTTTAGGCACCTTGATAAGGACCGTCCTCTGGACATTGTCTGCCATGTTCCCATTTGATAAGGGGAGCCTTTTCTTCCAGCAGGTATTTGAGTCTGCGGCAAAGACAGCTGTGGCACAGAAGCAATCAACCACACATAGCCTCCGGCACTCCATCTCGTCTATGGGGCTGTACTGCTCATAGTCAGAGTAAGGCCAATCAACACGATCGATCAGAGTCATCTCAAACTGCGCTATTGCTGCTGCCTCATCAAGGTCACAGCTTTGTGGTACGAAGTCAGGACTGCACCCTTTGTACTGCCTCTCTTCATCGATGAATTTGTAACGGTGTGGGCATGTGCAGCTTGTCTGATTCTTGGTGCCATCTACTGTGCAGTAACTGTTAAAGCCGCATGCACCGCTGCCCGGCCCTGGCCCTGCCTCTCCCTGTATGGCCTGGCAGATGTTTGGGGGAACTGAGCTTACCGCTCTCCATTGCAAGCGATATAGGCTTCTGGCCTTTGTGCTCTTTGGGTACAAGTATTGCCGAAATACACCGTCTGGATCAAGCGTGGCACGGTGAAAGAAATCACCCATAGAGTTGACATCTGCTGAAGTGATATTGATCTGTGTCCCATTCTTCAAGGCAAAGTATACCCTGCCGGTTTCATTGAACACCAACTGTGAGCCGTTCCCAACTGTATTGGTTGCCCAGTATGAGGTATACCGAAATGTGGAATGCTCGGCCATTGGATACATCACAAGATTACCATTATGCTGCACAGCTAAGAGAAAACGACCATCAGAGTAGTCCGTGGGGATGAGACGGCTTCTGAGCACCTTGTCCTCCTGACCCAGAGAAAGAACTTGTGTGGGCAGGATGGTATCAGCCGGAGCGTCGAAGGTCTCCCACTGTACTGTTCCATCCGCACCAAAAAGCATAAAGTCACCTGTGTCGAGCATTCTGGCGTGGTCCACACTGGGGGCCCGGGGGCTCCAGAGCTCAGCACCAGATGAGTCCCGAAGCGAGAGCAACCCACCGGTAGTGAGCTGCAGAACAGAGCTTGATGGCACCTCAACAGGTGCGTCCTGACCGTCCGAGCTGCTCTTTGCGTACCAAGCGACGGTCTTCTCAGGTATCTTGTCGAACCAGACGGCCAGGAGGTACAAGGAGCTACTTTCCAGCTGCCGGAAGCCGAACGCGAAGTCGCCGGAGGGCGAGAGCCAGGAGGTGTTTGCTCCCTGGGGTGTTAGAGAGGAGCCCCTGGTGATGTTTATTTGCGCTTGAGCACATGATATGCACAGAAGCAGCAAGAATTGGAGGAAGAACCATGGGAGGTGGTGAGGTGCCATTGCCTTTTGCTTGTCTCCTGCTTCTACTGATGCGAACGAGCTTATGCCCCTTGGCGAATGGTACTTAACAGTCATAACTCGCCTTTGCGGAACAATATGCGTCAACACGGCATGTAGAGAATCATGTTCCATGAATTGGATTTTGTGTGGAATAGTCAGTGTGGAATAGCCTGTGTGGGGCTGAGAATCAATTGTTGCTCCGGGATGTACAGTTCGTCCTCTATTCCTCTACCCTGAATAGTGTTCCAAATTTCGTTGTCATGCATGGAAAAGCTTTGCCTGCTGTCTGTTGAACTTTCTATGGGAGAGCGGACTGTTGAACCTAAGAAAGCACGCAGAAGGTATTCCTGAATCCTATTTTCCTCTATCTTTACTGGCAGGATATGTTACTGAAATTATTGCTATATTAATGCAGGAACTGTGACTTTACCATCAACATACATTAAAATTGAACGTTGCTAATCTGGCTCCTGAAGTTTTGTTCCAGAGGAAATGAGAAACAATAGAACTTTATTGTGCCTTAATGTTGAAGGCCTCTTCAATTTGTCAGAACTCTGAATCTTTTTAAAACTGTACCCAATTGTGGCTCCCATTTCCTACCAGTGAATAATGATTATTATCACTTAGGCATCTTGTGGTGACGATTCAAGAGTTTCCATTGACTTAACTTGGCAAGGAACAGTTGATCCCAACCAAACACTTGGATGACTGACGAGGACAAGTAACACTAAGCCAATGCCTAGCTGTCCTCCATTCCAGAATTTGATCCCAGCAACTCGGAAGGTGAAGTCGCCAGATGGCAAGAGCAACGATGTGTTTGGCCCCTGGGGTGTCAAAGAGGAGCCCAAGGTGATGTTCACCTGCGTTAGAACGGATGATATGCCCAGGAGGAGCAGCAAGATTTTGAGGAAGCGCCATGGGAGGAGGTGACGCGCCATTGCTTTTGCTTGTTTTCTGCTTCTACTGATGCAAACAAACTTATGGCCCTTTGTGAATGGTAGTACATGATAACAGTCATATCTCGCCTTGGTGGAACCGTTTTGCGGCAATAGGACGCGCCGAGAATCATGTCCATGAATTGGATTCTTGTGTGGAATTTCTGTATGTTGAACAGGTCAATTGCTGCTTGTGGAGATGTACAGTGCATCATCTATTCCGCTGTCTGTATTTAGTAGGAGTAGTTCACATTTCCTTGTCATGCATAGAAGAAAGCTACTTCTCATAAGAATAGCTATGGCCTATTAAAGTGCAGCCAGGATATGTTGATGAAAGTATATGGCCGGATTTTAATGATAGACTTCTTTCTGGCTTGTGAGCAACGAATTGGTTGCTGCTACTGCCAGTGTTGTGAGATTCAGTTTGTCTGAATTCTGATTCTTGGTAAAAGTTTACCCAATAATTCTTGTCCTCGTTTCCTACTTGTAAATCATGACGTTTTATCCGTTGCCTTGACTTGAAAACCACGATTGGTCATCGGTCAAACACAGAAAGCACTTCCGTGACCCATGAGGACAACTAACAGTAAGCTAATGTCGTCTAGCCTTCCTAGCTGTACTTCATTGGAAAAATTGGTCCCGGCAACAAGTTAACACATTCAACTGTGCGTCACCATCATCAGCACGTCGCGCTCGAGTCTTTTTTTTGTGTGTGAGGATGCCTATGACTGACGTGCTTATGCTTATGCTTATGCTCCATTGGCGTTTGCGTGAAGGCAGGGGCACGACGACCTGGACTAATTGGTCTCTTGACTAGGCACATTGTCTTTATAGTCCACGCGCCCACTACGGGACTGTATATAAGTCTCCATTGGCACGATCCAAACGACCCTCCAAAGGTCATTGGGGTTCTGGACATAAAAAAACTACCAGCGGTGACATCGCCAAAGCTATATTCCGAGCCATCTCGTGCATAGTTTAAAAAACCGGACCGGTGATCGAACCGGTCAGCCTCTCGGTTCGCGGTTCTCTGGTCCAACCGCTGGTTCAATTGGTTCCATTGCTGGACCGGTGTTTAACGAATAATATTATTATTAGTGGTGAAATAGCTTTAAAAAGTGGTCAAGTAGGATAACTTCCCTCTATATATCACAAAATATGTTCTGGATAGATGGCTAGTACAGGTTACATAGCATGGGCAGAGACCCAGGTTCGATACCTCACCTCTCCGCGCACATGTTGCTGTCGGTTTTCTAGGACCGGTCGGTTCGTCGCTGATTTAGGTAAAACCGCCGGTCCGACCGGGAAAGTTCCGGTTCACTTCCTTGTCCGGTCCAGTGCGCCTAACAGACCGGCTGAGTCTCTGGTTGGTTTTTTCCGGTCGGACCACCGGTCCGGTCCGGTTTTTTTAACTAGGATCTCGTGTCTGACACTCCCGAAATGATTTCCAAGGCCCTCTTATGAGTGCCGGACATGAGTTCGAGAGAACCTCCGACAGGGGTGGCCCGCTCGTCATACACACAAACAGTACAAAAACGGTTAATGACGTTGTGCAGGAGGCCGTTCGAGAGGCCCTCCGACAGGGGTTGCACGCGGGCTCCTGCCTTTCTCGGCTTTCCAAGCGCCTGCGCGGCAGAAACGTGTCACCGCCATTAACTCCGACGCGACGCATGCTCACCCACCCACCGCTTCCCACACAACGTGACCGCTTCCCGCCTTTATTTCACGCGTCGACCCTTGCCCGGCCGGCTATAAAAAGCACCCATAGTGCAGCCAGCACACCACACCACCATCGCACAACACACCACACCATGGCGAGAGGGCGCGGCCATGTACATGGGCGCGGTGGTCATGGTAGGGGCGCGACGGCAATGCCTCACTGTCGGTATCGCTTTCACCCTTCACTGAAGACCGGTTTTCGGAGCTGCGCGGTTTCGAGTTCATGATTGGCCTGTACAATGGTATCGAGGGGCGCCTGAGGCTTCCGGATCTTCGACGGTATTTTATGTCGAAGGGAGGCCGTCGTGTACAATGACGACGAGAGCGGGTTTTCATCAAGAATAAGTTGTAGTTGTATGTGTATCAACTAGACTTTACATTTCCGTACATTTAAAATTATGAACTACAAGTGTTTCATCATGTTTGTCAAGTGAAGTAAAGTGCAAAAACAAATGAATTTTTTTAGATGTTGGATTGTAGAGACACTGCTGTGAGCTGCGACCTACATTTGACCGGACACCTTTCCGACGCCCTCCAATTAGGACTCAATTGGAGGGTGCCGGACACCAATTTGGAGCCCCCTGTGCGGAGATGCTCATATGAAGTCCTGGTTCATGCCACAATTTTGTAAACTGGAATTTGATTTGAATTGTGTAAATTCTATTTTGATTTCAAGTTTTCGACTATAGTGTTTTATTTGAGTTTTTTTTCGGTGGGCTTCATTTGAGCTTCAACCTACCTTTCCTCTTATCCAGCTCGAACCTGTGGCTCCTCTCCGTCCGTCCCCATGACATCCCCGGCGTGCCGTCCCAGCCTCCCGGCGCCTCGCCGGCAGGTGACCCTCCACCTCCACCCAGCAGCTCCCCCGCCCGTCTCGAAGTGGGATTTCCAGCGAACAAGACCCGCGCGCTCCATCTTCGAGTTCTCTTCTCCACCGGGCCGCCGTCGCCATACTCGGCTCATCTCTTCCTGCCATGGTAAGAAGCTCCAGCTTCGCTTGGACCGACTGTTCCACGCTTTCGTTTGTGTGCTAAGATGGATTGTTCTAAGTTTGTTTTGTCTTTCCGTCTACTGTTCTGTTCATGTCGATCCTAGTTGAGCTCCTTTGCTAGTTTCAGTTCATCCTCTACTAGTGCCAGTTGTGCATGCTTGTTACTACCTATGTTCCACAATGTAAGCCTTTTTAGCTAAAAAAAACATTATCGAACGGAGGAGTAACTGTCAAGAACTGTGTTATTTCTATGACATACGTGATAATCTATTCAGGTAGTCAGATTTATAAGTTGAATGTAGTTTGGATGATCTAAATGTTGAAAATACAAAATTTCTCATGTCTCGGAATTTACTTGCTGTATTTTGGAATGAGGGTGGGTACCTATTACTTTTGTTGGAAATCTCAGAATAAAACAGTCCAGGGTCTTATACCGAATCGTCATCCAGATTATGTGAATTCATATGGTGTCGTTTTTTTTTTGAGATTGAATTCATATGGTGTCGTTAATAAACATATGTATGCATCGTCTAATACCTGAGAATTTATAACAAGTAATCAGTGGAGAAAAAAAAAGGCAAAACAGGACAGTATCCTTCGTGTTCCCATTAGCCAGTACTGATCATTGTGCCGCCTTCTAGCCTTGGTTTGCGGCTTGATCTCTAGCAGCTAAAGATGAGACAAGACACGAAAGCCACTCCCATTCATAACTCAGAATAACTTTCTCCCTTGAGAATTTATCATGGAAATATCTTAACTTTGACTGCAAGCTTTGCGTTCCGAAGTCTGTCCATTCATTTCCGGACGACCATATCTATTTTAATGGATAATTTATATTGGGAGACTGTTTTATATTGGACATTATATGTTTGATATCACTTCATGCTTAATGAGCATGTTTTTAAACTAAATTTAGTATTATGAATGCTTCTAAGTTTATTATATCTTAAATGCTATACTGATCTTGGTCTAATCTGTTCGTTCACTACTTGTGTACAGGTGGTATGGTAGAAAGAAGGAGACTACTATTGATTCCTGCAATTACTATAACCATTGGCTCCTTTCAGTACAGTCTGGAGAATGGGGCAGCCAAAGCTCAGTTTACTGATAGTTAGTGTTCAGTCAAATCCCCCCATTTGAATTAAGACTGGTTCTTCTCTACTGTAACACATGCTTTGCACCTACTAGACTTCTTTGTAAACATGTGCATATAAGGTAGTATTAATGCTTAGCAGACATAAAGTTGGTTCAAATCTGCTGTTTTGACATTATAGAAGAGATGCTAGTCCTTAGACTAAAATGATTAAACCACACGGATCTCATCCCTCATACCTTTTAGCGTATCTTGAAGTTATTTTAGTCCGTAGGTCTCTTTATACTACAAAAAAATCTTTAAACATATACAAGACGGGGGCTGATATATATATATGGAAAATGAGCCTGTGTTTAAGTATATCTTGTTTCAAAATCATATAAGCATTCTTAACTAAAATATGCAATAATGCCTTACTTTTTATATTACAATTTTAGTGCCAGCGCTTCGCGGGAAGGATTATGGAAAGACGAAAATGAGTTATCCAGATTACACTGAAACAGAATCAGGCCTACAGTACAAGGTGGTAGCAGTTCCACTCAATGATTTCTACATAATGCTCGCATGTTCGGATTTGATAGGTTCACAATACTATTACAGGATTTGCGGGATGGAGATGGCCCATCCCCAAAGAAGGGCGAGACGGTAGTGGTGAGTTACAAGCATCACATTTGCATTGGACTGTAGCTAATGTTGTATGATGTTATCTAGCGGCATTTGTCGAGTTTTGCTAACTCTTATGCTGACTTGGGCTTTTGAATGTGTATCAGGTTGATTGGGATGGATACACAATTGGATACTATGGTCGCATTTTTGAAGCTAGAAACAAGACCAAAGGTGGTTCTTTTGAGGTACAACTAGTCTCTGTTGCGAAAAAAGGTTCTCAGCTTCCACAGCTTATATATTTACTTAAGTAAATGCTGTGTTATTCCTCCAGTTCTTGACCAATAGCCCATATTTCATTTCATTTCAGGGTGGTGATAAAGAATACTTCAAGTTTAAGATTGGATCAGGACAGGTGATTTACTAATTAGGAAGTGCATACACCCAATTACCCCCTCTTCCCTCTTGTTCCCTAATAGTTGTCGGTTTTAGACATCAACATTGTATCCAATATACAACTTTGACAACGAACTTCTCCACTATTATAATTGTGTATCAGTCATATGTGCGCATATTGCATGATGTATCCAATCTAAACTCTTTATAAGATATTGGTAGTCAGTGTTTTAAAAATGACATTGTCTATGCGCAAAATGACAACTTTGATAGAATTTGACGGGTTAGTTTGCTTACACTTTTACTACCTATTATTGTATATTATGTTCATTACTGTTTTTAACCCTTAATTATATTTAGATATTTCCATTTTTGGTCCGCTGCATAAATTCTGAAACTACTATTTACTTTCTGATAAATAGCAGTCTTAACAACATGAATTAGGTAATACCAGCTTTTGAAGAGGCCATGAAAGGCATGCGTCCAGGAGGAGTTAGAAGGTAAACTTCCACATGCTTTGTAACCACAATTTCTAAATGTATTGACACAACTTATAAGTTATAACTGCATTATCGATGCTCACACACTTCAGGATAATTGTACCACCGGATATAGGATACCCAGACAATGACTTGAACAAGTTGGGGCCAAAACCAACAACATTCTCGGTAATATATTTTTCTGAAATACAAAAAATGATATTTTCTTATGACGAGATCATATAAACAAACTTTTTTCTTGCAGGGTCAACGGGCTCTAGATTTTGTCCTAAGGAACCAAGGGTTAATAGATAAAACTCTTTTGTTTGACATTGAGCTTATCCGGATAATTCCGACTCAATAGCACATGAGGTAACTCCCTTTGCCTTAAAGCAAATCTGCCTTGTACTGTTTTCTAGATACTTGTTTGTCGTGTTCAAACGTTACGCCCATGGCCATTTCAGTGTAATTTTGGTGGCCATCTGGAGGAAAGAAGCATAACTTTTGAGCCAGGGATCAAATCTTTGGGTGATCTTTGGATATGTAAATATATATACTATATACTTGAGTATCAACAAACAAAAAATCATGGAGATCATGCACCCATATGTTGTTTACCGGAAAGTATTAAGCAATGTAAAGCGTACCCGGGCAGATCCAGTCCATTAGTGAAATAGGCAGCTTGTACACATAACCTAACTGCCCGAATAAGAGCAGCAAGTATAGAGCAAATTTTCTCGATATTCTCATTTGATCATCTGTGTTTTTGTATTTGGTTTTGTCCCTCTTATGTGATTTTTGCATCGGCGTGACGTGGATCTGAAGATGAGATTTGTTTTCAAACTTGTGTATGAAATCATGCTGTTCACAAAACTTTCTTGTGGAATTTCTCAGTTTTTTTAAAAGCATCTAATTCCGACAAAGGGAGGAATGAATTACTTGATACCAGAAGTTGCACCAAAACTAACATTTGAATTATTGGGTCGAATTTTGAATTCTCACTTCTGCCTTTTATTCTAGATAAGTTGGTGACAGACTGACAGTATGTTTGACCTTCCCTAGGTAGCTTTTCCCCTCGGTGTTCAGCTTCTGAGCCTTCTATCGTTTGGTCTAAGGTCCTATTTATTCTTGATCATATATTTGCCTGAATGCTGAAAAGTTGTTGCACGTGTTCTCTTTACTTATTCACACATTTGTTCAGACATGTAGTCCAGTACTGTAATGCCCATGTGTTACCGAACACAGCATTATCGTAGCGTGTTCGTCTGACTCCAGCACATGACTCCTCTTATTTGAATCTGTCGGCTCCAATACATATGACATGTCAATATAAAGGCCACAATGTTTTAACGGTGCTAGCACACCACGCTATGTTTGTATATTGCAAGAACACGCCATTGTCATCGAAGCACACACAAGACTTGGTCGGATTAGGAAGCATCAGGAGAACTAGCAGTGCAGCTAGAGACCGTTGGATTCATTGTCCGTGAAATTTGTCTACAGCTCCCATGTAATGTTTTGCTTCCCCCTTATATGTAGTGGGGGAGTCCAAAAACTTTTGTAGAGGAGAAATTTCTGGTGCACATCGTAAGTACATAAAGTGAGAACATGTTCCATATTTAAAAATCACTGGATTTTGGCCCTGTTCTGAACATATATTTTTGTTGGTTTGTTGAAAAACCTAGCTGTTCATGTCAAGTCCTATGATATAAGGGGTGATTGGGGTTCAGCTGGGAACTAATATGTGAAGCTTTTGGTTGATTGTCGATCGGATATTTTCCACTCATCGTATTTCTGCAGATAAATGGGTACCTATAGTTTGTCCTTCCCTGGCTTAGTATTTTTATTGTCAGCCTTGTAAATCTTGTTAACTTGGTCTATGGACCTGCTCATGAGTAGTTCATCTTTGTGCCTGAATGGTGAAGTTGTTGCTTGCTGTCTTTAGCCAATTGGCGCATTTCTTCACACTTGGGCCTCATACACACCTTGGGCTTTATATTTGTGATTATTATTATATAGTACATACTAACCTAGGAAATATCTTTCTGGAACTCCATGTAATCAAGTTCTCTATAAGAGATACATCATTGAGCACATGTATGGCACTGCAATTCCATAATGGTCATGTCCTACTAAAGATAACATCAAGGCTGGCAAGTTCAAGGCGCCACATGAGCAAGCACGTAACGCTTCTGGCATACCAATACATATAACAACTACTCCCTCCGGTCCATATTAAGTGTCGGGAGCTAGGCCTAAAAATTGCACGTCTAGTTCAATCCCAGCGACACATTTTCTGGACCGGAGGTAGTATATACGTTGTTAGTTGTTATCATGCTAGCGAAATATAGAAAAGACACGCTGGGGTTAGGAAGCATCAGAAAAGATAGCACCTCTTCTCGTGCCTCCTTGGCTAGAGAGCATGAGATGGATTGTTCATGATTCAGTTTTGAGGTAGCTGAGAACCTGCGTGTGGTGAGATGCTTAGAAAGGTGGTTGTACCCAAAGTCTAACAGAGTTAAATTCCGAATTGATATTAGTGTTTCTCATTTAGCCCAACCATTTTTTAGTGTCTGTCGACACTGAGACGATTATGATGACTTTTTCAATCCTACACCGTAGCATAACAGTGTAAAAAGTCTGAACAACTTCTTCCCACCGTGAAGCCCTTTTTTTTTTGAAATTTACCACATATATTAGGTCAGCGCCGCCTCGCCCGGGACTTGTTTTTGGACGGCTTTCCACAATGCAGCAAAGCATTATGGAGGTTTTGACCTAACCTTCGTCCGGAGGTAATAAAAAGAATTCTGTCGCTACGAACAGGTCGTCCCTGAACCCCCGTGCGAGGCGTTCTCCGGCCCGAAAGAAAGCAACAACCTCCCCAGCAGATCCATGTTCAATGCGTTCAAGTCAAGGACACAAACCCGGTAGTTAGTATGTTTAATGAATCATTGGCCAAGCCATCTGCAAATAGGAACCGATTATTCATCCTCCGACTAGGAAACAAACACTGTCTTTTTTACACTGAATTGGTGCTGTGTTTGATGTGAATTGGTGTTCCGAATTTCTCAGGAAGTGAAATTAATTGCAATATGTGTTGTGAATTGGAGCTGTGAATTAATCTCCGGCTAGTGAAAATTATTTGCAATGTGTGAGGGTTTGGTGTGTAATATAATATCTGAATTGATGTTTGCCAATCTGCGTGCGTGCATATGGAAGTGAGAGGAGCTGCTCACTATATATGTTGATGCATAAAGTTCTATATGTATAGAGATTGTACGCAACTTGTTGACTTGAATATGAGTAACTATAGTATATAGCTTGAATAATTTCGTATTAGCTTGTTATGGTGCTCTTTAAATATCATGGACTGTTATTTTGTGATACTAGTAATGTTAATTGATAATGATATGTATGTCATGTGTGTGAGGCTGTGGTATAAAATTGGTGGATAATTAATTTTATTTTATTTCTAGATCATTATACTAAAAACTATCATATGTAAGTTAACATCACTTTATTAAGTGCACATATAAATTCAAGGGCATAACATACATCTCATAAATCTTCACAACAAATAAGCCAAAATAACATAAGCCCAAAAGAAGTCTCCCCTTAGATTCTAGGAGTTTCTACCAATCACACTTTCTCCCCACCGCAATCCATACGTAGGCTTATGCTAAGTCACCCGAAATAGCCGTTTGGAACTCCTTGGTTGAATTCAGTTACATAAGAGAGTTGCGTTAGTGAGCACACACAACACTTCAATACGTTAACAACCACATCCTGGCATGCTTGACACTGCATAAAATCCATAGTACTCCTGTCTTAAAGAGCAGAAATGGAAACGCAGCTAGCCACATTGGCCTACAAGAGGGTCCATATAAACGTGTACATACCACTGTATTCTTATTATTTCTTAACTCTACTAACACAACATAGTTTACAAATATCACATGCGGGGAGTTGGCGATGTTGTTAAAGGTCACAAAGCACATGTAGGAATTAGAAGCATCGATCAGGAAACATTGAAATGCAGCTGCACTGCGTGCCTCAACCAATTTGTTCATCGTGTCTAACAATAATGCACACCATTCTATAAAGCACAATTTGAATCCATGGATATATTCTTTTATTTTGATTATATGATGTGTGACCCTGCTGATGGTGTAAAAGCTTACAGATGGCAAGATAAAATATCTTTCCATCTCTAGCCTAAAACCTGAAAGTCGAGGGAGATTTTTTGTTTGTGGTAAATCGTCCTTGTATACAGCCCGTGGTATTTAAAGGACCTGTTGACAAAGAGTACTCCGTCAATATGTATTATATTCTCATAACTTTGTGAGTATTTCAAACAATTCGTCAATTCGCAGCCAGACAGCCAGCTAAATTGCCAAACAGTAAAACTCTAAACAACAGCTTTCTCTGCATAACAGCTTTTCCTGCACAACACCACAACCAGCCACGGCCAGCCGCAGCTAGCCCAAACAAATACACCCTTAGTCCATGGGTCATGTTAAGGCGGATCGTCTGATACCTGTGTTACGCTAGCTGCGTCAATTAACACCGTGACACCCACGTGGTAGACGTGAGACTTCATATTTATTTTCCTCTTTCTTTATTCTTTTGTTCCTTGTTTTGTTTTCTTTGTAATCCTTTGTTTATTTTTGATTGATTATTTATTACTATGTTCGTTTATTTTTTGTATTTATTTTTAATTAAAACATATGGGTTGTGTTTTCCGTGTAATGAGTCAGTAATCTTCGAACATGTGAATAAATTTTTTAAACCACACTAACATTTTTTTTGAAACAATTGCACAATTATTGTCAAAATCGGAGCATTTATTTTAAATATGTGAAAAATTAATTTGAAGTTGTTACCTCGGATCTTTCCAGGGGCATTTGCGGTAACGTCTTTGATTACAACAACAATAACATTCAGACATCTAAACAATTATTTTGAACCACGTGATCATATTTGAATTACATAGAACGATTATTTATGGACAATTAATGTGACTGTTTCTTTAACCCCTGAACAATTATTTCGGATTACGTGACTATTTCTAGTGCCCCATGAACAAATATGTTGAAATACGTACATGTATTTTCTTTTTTCAGGTGAACATATTTTGAACTATATGACCATTTATTCAAACCTTTTTAACATTTTGTAGAATATATAAACATTTCACAAAACTTTCTTGTAAAATCACAAAATATTTCGAGTTTTTGGGTTCTGCATACGGATGTCATATGCAAGGTGATATATCGTATTGTGCACTATTTTTTTGTTTTGAGTTTGATCATTAAAAATTTGTTCACAAGCTCTATGCACTAACCCTAGAAAGATAACTTACGTACACATACTGTCACTGAAGAAACACACGTCTTGAATGCAGGTGGTTGCACCATCTTGAAACAACTACACACATCAATATTCTTACTTGAATGCACAATCCTGGAAGAAACACACGTCTCTCCTTTTATAAGAACCCAGAGAAACACAGTAGGAGAGACACAATTTGTCTTTTAAGACAAGATAGGCATGCATTACGATATTGTAGATACAACCTTCCTCTAGCAGCAGCGTGGAAACAAGAGCTAGCAATATGTTAGGGTTAGGAAGCATCGGAAACTGAATACGTGCCTTACCTTGCTCTGTGACATTAAGCCCAAAACCACAAATAAGAATATTTAGACGGATCGAGCCACTGCTTGGTCTGGACCCATCATTCCCAAGCTGATGTTGTATCCATCCTCCTCGATCTGCACCAACAGAGTCATTAATGGATTGTAGGTGAAGAGGCGGATGGTCAATCCCACAAGGTGGATAAAGATTTGAGTATTGCTGATGGCCAACCTGGTATGGTTTTGCCACAAGCCATCCAAGAAACATTGAAGCTAGCAAGGAGCTCGCGAGCCACACCACCTCATGGAGTACGGCGCAAGCTAAGGAAAACGGAGTTTCCACCAACCTTGTAACCTACCCGGTCACGGATACCCGAGACCCAGCCTCCTATATAAAGGCTGGGAGGGGCGGCCGGGTAGCATAGATTGAATCCTGAACCCTAGCAAAGTCGCATCACGCCTCCATTGCCATTATTGTCCACCATGTAAACATACTAGCAATCTATATCAGACAACCAGGTGTAGGTATTTACCTCACCACGAGGGGTCAAAACTGGGTAAACCTCTTCTTGCTAACCGTAGTTTGTACCACCACCATGCTTCTCCTCCATACGAAACGCTAGGTACCTGGACCATGGGATTTGCGTGGTAAGCCCACATCAATCGCTGTGTGTGGGGTATCATGACATCAATTTGCGTGGTAAGCCCACATCAACCATGCTTCTTAGAGGGTTAAAGTCAATAAACATATTCTAGCACACCATTCTCTAAAAATAGATCCGTGTGTCATTTAAAACTCTGTTTGCATCTAAATCTAAGGAATATGTGGAAGTAGTTTAGACTTGGTGGTCATTGTCATGGCAATGTGCAAGCCTTGAACAAATGTACAGTATTGTGACGTGGCTCCAGGCGAGATGTGATACGATCTTGATCGCGGCTCTCAGCCTGGTCTTTGTGGAGCCCGACACGTAACATGATGTATGACGACAAATTCAGCTGTAATACGACAGAAAACAATCAAGAATAGTAGCACAATGTTCTAAAGTGGTAGAGTTATGGAGGGTAGTAGCAGTGATGCACGAGTTAGACCTGTAACGATATGTAATACCCCCCGAAAGTTACCCACATAGTTTTGTTGCCAAACAATCTCCTGCCCTGTTATTCCTGCCAAAGTTTTCCCTACTGATATATCCACTTTCATACGGAGTATATTAACCAACAGAAATGAACACCTTAAACACAGATGTAACAAACCAGACCATTGAGACCAGCTACATCTAGCGGTGCCTTCTTAAGGCCTCGCATGTAGGATAATGTGGCAAGAGAAATACCATGACGGTCAAATACGATGGTACTGTGAGAAGTTCGCTATGGGGAGCCATTCGGTTCTTCAAAATCCGGATGACACTCCCGAGAAAATCCTCACACACTATCTTTTTATTTAAGAAACATCGCGTACATTGAATGGGGGAGAGAATGTGGCTGGAAGATGGGGGTATCTGTAGATTCATGGCGGCTGAAAAATGGCACGAAACGAGGTGGTGGGAAATAAAATGCAGAAGGCGTGAAAAACCAGCGCCAGGGGCATTATTTTGACTGCCTTGTTAGAGGACATTCAACAAACATGTCCTACCGTTCCAGAGACATTAAGCCCAGCCCGGTGGGCATGGACATATGTCCTGAATCTTAGTGAGTGTCATCAGCGTATTTATCCTAGTTTGACGAGTATCTAGACTTCTGCTGAGTTATTTTTTGCAAATACCCCGTATATGGCTACATCTTCTGAGTATTGTGTTTTTTCCGATCGAGTTTGTTTTTTCCAATACTCACTACGAGAATCAAATAGATACGCTGCCGGTCGGGAGCTACGTCGGCGGCCAAATATCGGGGCCGTCGGCGTAGCCCATATACGCTTACGGTAAAAAAAAAGTCAGCATAGTTTTCATGGTCTGTGAGAGCTATGTTGAGCCGTCGACATAGAAAAGCCGTAGACATAGCTCTTATTTTTCTTTTCTTTTCTTCCAAATGACCAACGTATGATCTTTATCGTATCATAGTTTGTGATAAAATGCCCATATTTGGCACATAGTGTGCCATGATATGGGAAACAACGTCGCCGAACCGATTTTTCAAATTATTTTTAGAAATATCATTTTCTATTTTTTAAGTGCTAAAAATAACTTTTTTTGTGAAGCAATACAGAAAATATGGTCTAAAATAGCATTCATCTAATTTTCATAAAGTGTCGTACATGTTTGATGGGTAAATCCAAATATTAGGAGTACTAAGCAAACATCCTAGATACCGAGCTTTAAGGGAGAACCTATTTTTTCAGCTGAGTAAAGGATGTCAGTGAGTTAGAGGTTGTTGCTAGATTGCCGGTGCACTTAATATACGACTAAGCTATATAGAGCTAGCTAGGATGAGACAAGGGTTCATTCATATTTTATACGTGAGGCTCAAGCTGAGTAAATAGTTTAGCTCAAGTGAGAGTTGCGAGACGTGACTATACACGTGAGGCGAGCATACACTTACAAATTTTATACACACCTGTAGGTATTGAATAAACACACCATGCATCCATTGCAATGAGCCTACCATACATAAATAGTTATTGAATAAACATACCGCCGGCTTGTGTATTTTGCTTGCGGAAATCCGAAGCAAAATAGAGTTTAAAGGACATAATTGTCCAAAATCCAATTTCTTCCGGCGAACACTATCGCAAATATTTTATGGACACAGATACTTTGACGTATCACACCATGAAATTTTGCAACACACAAATTGACACAGTGTCTTCCGGGCCGACTTGTCATGGACGCAACTGAAGGATGCACTATGTTGGATGATCTCCTTTCATTTGGAATATCACCAGCTTCATCTCATGTTATAGGGACTTCAATTGCGATTTTTTTCTATAGTTTCACAACTTCATATCTAAATGTTTACTTTAAATCAAGCGTGGGTGAGGATACATTAATTAAGGCAAGTTTTACTCTACCTTTTCCTACTCCCAAATGGTGACTAGTATGAAGGAACGGTTGAGATTCAACGATAAAGATTAGGCCCAAGAGGCCGAACAAGCCATAATAGTTCAGAAAAAACTGTCGAAGCCTAGACCCAGCAATTCCCAATTACTTTCCCGTGCCGGATCATCAAAAGGTACGCCACTAGTATTATTGTTTTATAATTCCCAAAGATGTTACTAGTGGCGTTGAAAACTTGTTGCACTCCGAAGTACGGACGCTTCAGGTATCAGTTTTTTAAAAGTGCCATACAGTTGTTGGATAATTTGCTGGTTTCACGTGTCCTGTCATGTGTTCTGGTACTAACGTGTGCTTTGTTTAAATCTATTTATCTCGTGAAGGAAAAAAATGAAAAGGGGGAGATTTGTTGTAGATCGATCAACCCATATATGCAGATATGTAAGACGTGTTGGATTTTTAACGGGACACTACAAACATATGTACATGCACACTATTAATTAGCGTTTAATTAATCTTAGCCATTAACTGTAGATCTAACGATTATAATAATTAGGATAATATGGATTAACGTGGTGTCTTAAAATTAAAACGTTCATATTGTGCTTTTAGTATATAATAGATAGAAGATAGATTCCCAAAGACGTTACTAGTGGCGTAGAAAACCTGTTGCACTCCAGCGGTAATACTCTACTAGTGGCGTGTTAAATGGGATGCACGCTAGCTGTAGTTGCTACCGCAGATGCGCAACGCCTCACCGGTTACCGCTGGCGCACACTTGTACGCCAGCGGTAGCAATTACCACTGTCGTAACATTGATGTCGTATATATTTGTGCCAACGGTAGCCTTTTTTGTACTTCAACATTATGCTTTTTCCTACTACTGAGTGGAACATCATATGTCGACCTAGAAAGAAAGGAGGCTTGGGGGTTAAAGTTCTTCATATAAAAAACAAATGCTTATTAAGCAAATGGCTTTTTAACATTTTGAATGAGAAAGGGGTGTGGCAAAAGCTTATCTTTAACAAATATCTTCATTCCAAGATGTTATCCGAATCTACAAGACCTACAGATTCACCATTCTGGAAGGGTCTTATAAGAGTCAAAGATGAGTTTTTGAAGAGAGGCTTCTTTGGTTACGGTCCAAGAACACATTTCTAGCTAGGAGGACACTTGGCTCGGGAATAGTCCATTAGCTCAACAATACCCATTCCTATATGACTTAGCCCAACAAAAACAAGTTTCGGTGACAAGTGTACTAACGCAAAGTCCACCAAATATTGAATTTAGGCGGAATTTGATAGGAGGTAGTTGGGAACAATGGGTTCTTATGGCCCTGAGACTGATGTATATTATTTTAACCGAGCAACCAGTTATTATTATGTGGAGGTTTACTGGTCTTTTTCTGTTAAATCTATGTATATTAATTATATGAATGACCACACATGGGTTTTACGTAAATATCTATGGAAGATAATGGTTTCCTTGAAGATCAAGATCTTCATGTGGTTTCTCTACCGTAAAGTCCTCTTAACTAAAGATATCTTAGCCAAAAAGAAGTGGATAGGGTGTAAAAAATGGTTTTTAATGAAAATGAAACAATTCAACCTATTTTCTTTATCGTGCCGTTTTGACAAGATATTTGGTGCATTGTCCATACTGCTTTCGGTCTTGCACCACTATCTAATATAATGAATAAGTTGAGAAATTGGTTAATGGTATTGCTAAAGCAGATAAAGTTTAATTCTAGGTGGGAAATTATGGACTATTTCGAGAGTGCGAAATAATATGGTGTTTAGCAAAACAAGAGTTCTCTTTTTTTTACAGGTTATACCCCAAGCTACTAATTGGATCCGCTCCTGGTAACTTCTCCAGACTGCAGATAAGCAAGCTGACTTGGATTATGGTTGATGTCTCCTGGAATCGGTGACACAAACTTTCTTCAGTCATGATGCCTCATTACTAGCTAGGCGGATCTTGATTCTTATGTAGTCATGATCAATATTCAGACCCTGTGTGATCCATGAATTATAATAATTGGCTGTATACCTTGAATTTAATAAAATGAAATAATAGACATATGCATCAATTTATGCAGAGGAGGCTGGGGGTTGTCCCCTTTCAAAAAAAAAATTACCATGTTCTCAAGGTTGTGTAAGCATATGACAATATTTAATAGGAGCCATTGTTCTGTGATGAGCACGGCCAGGCTGGGTAGGTTGTTCATAAATGACTAGAAGGACATGATACGATTTTGTATTTAATGAATCGGAGGAGTGCTTCGCCATATCACATATTGTTGTGCTCTATATATTAGGTAGATATCCATCATGAGCTACACAATGGTTATAATTTTTGAATTTATATAATTATGCTTGAGAAATCTTATACACATAACATGGTAGCTCGTGTCTACGAATGGGAGTCACCGAGAAAAACAGTAGCACAGGAAGATCAATTGTTGTTCCACCATGAGCTAAACAATGCACGCGGTTGCCCCTTCGAAGTGGGCACCGTCAAGGTTGAATTAGCTTACGAATCTCAACTGGTGCGTTGCTTATACGGACATCCTGAGGCACCACGACGTCATGTGTACCTAGGCTAGCGCTGCAGTTGCTGAACCGCGTCTTGTGTCCCAAGTCCCAACAGCAAAAGCTTGCATGCCACGAGAAACGCCCCTTTGGGAACAATGCTGCATGGGCAGCTATAAAATGGTCAATTCCAACTGGTGTTGTTCTGAGATTTCATTGGGTTGAGCTTTTCTGGAATCCTCAACATTTCACACAGAAAAAGATTCTGTTATCGCTAGTCCGCTTGTTCTTATATCTGAACTTCGAATAAGTCTGAAACTTGGTTTTCTCATAAGCTTATGTATTAATTTCATTTTCAATGTGCGTGAATGTTTATGGTAATTGAGTAAAAATGTTTTTGTTAGTACAAAGGCACTGAATGTGTTAAAATATGGAGAATACATGGCTTAAAGCAATGGCTGTGAGTAATAAAGGTCGCATGCATCAAATCGATGCAGAGTCTGGGACTTCCTTTTTTTTTGAAGCAATGGTTGTGAAAATATTAGCATATGTGTCATGTCCACATAGGGTGTCGCTGCAGTTGCTGAACCGCGTCTTGTGTCCCAAGCCCGAACAACAAAGCTACATGTGCAGCTACAAAATGATCAAGTCCAACTGGTGTTGTTTTGAGATCTCATTGAGATGAGCTTTCCTGTAGGAATTCTCAATTCTTCACACAGAAAACGACTCTATTTCCGCTCCTCCAATTGTTCTTTTATTCGAACTTCTAATAAGTCTGAAACTTCGGTTTTCTCATAAGCGTGAATGTGTGGTAAGACTATGTATTATTTTCAATTTCAATCTGCGTGAATGTTTATGGTAAGTGAATAATAATGTTTATGCTTGTTGAACCGTGTTTAGCGGAAGACATTCAGAATGTGTCCGACAGTTCTACGGTTGAAACGCATTATGATGCCGCTGTGTGCTCTCTCCAGCGCGACTGATGCATATCCACATGTCGTGCATGCTCTTAACAAACTTTTGATTGGTACTCGACTCAAGCTCATACTACCGGTTTAACGTGCACCCTGCAAGCAAGTTAAAAACACGATACTAACATCGATTGATGGGAGATTCAGCCAGAATACAACATCGATTGATCGTGTTGTCACGATGACAGAAGCAATGAAGCTACAATATCCATCTAACCTGCCACTAGCCCCTAGCCACCTAGCCTTTGAGGAGAACGTCCTGGTGCTTGTTGTACTAGCCATGTCGTCCGGGGGTGTTGCAGCCAATTGTGAGAAGTGTTGGTGGCGCTGTCTGCATATTATATGTGTTCCACTACAGCAAGAAATGCACCACAGACATTTAATTAACGAATTGGCTGCACATAATCGATGCCGGATATAACTTGTGCATCACAGACATCGGCTAGCAAGGGTCAATGCAACGACAACTCCGTCACCGGAGATGGCCTAGTCGTCGCTCCTTCGCAGGTTTCTCGTTTTTACCGTTGTAGGATCTAAATAATGTAGTAATTTTTATTTTTATTTTGGTGCTTGTTGGTGCAATGCCGGATCCGTAGTCGTAGTCCAGAAGAGGGATTGCATACTCCGTTCACGATGATGTGTTGTTGTGCAATGCTTGGTTGGCCGTTAGCCCTTCCGTTTTTAGTGAGAATCCATCAAATCTTTAGTGAGAATCCGGAAGTAAGGCGCACAATTACTTTCTCTGCCATGGATGGTCTTGCATCATATTCGGCATTAACAAGTTTGTGGGATACTATGTCGAAGTGGGCAATGTAAGTCTCGTGTGATTTGTTTTGTTGGTCCGCTTCTCTTTTTTGTGTATGTTGAGTGAATCTTCTATTTGCTAGATCGAGCATGCCATCGGAAAATACAATAGCCTTTGGGGAGGCTGTCATGGAGGCTCGGCCATTGTTGGGACATTTTGAAGGATGTCTAAACAATTGACTACACGCTGGAGTTTGACCAGTCCGACTGGAGATGCTCTTATATAGTTATATATTGATACAATTGGAATGAAATGAAGGAACAGTAAGCAAGTGTAAGTGATGGTACTAGATTTCCTTGTTGCGAGACCTGCAGAGAGGCAGACTCACGCAAGGGTAGAGTTTGTTCTTCAATGACTACCAGTACTGCGGGATGTGATTGTCCTCTTTAAAATAATTTGAGAGGAGCGCTGTGCTCTATATATTTGGTACATATCCATCCTTGCAAAGTTATATTAAAGTTCTTTCCTCTTAGTTATGCTTCAGAATTCTTATACACACTACGTGGGTAGTGCATGTAATTAGTGTAGGACTGGGACTCACCGAGAAAAACAACAGCACATGACTATCCATTGCCGCTCTATCAGGTGCTACATATTGTACGAGTCTGATCTGATGTGCTAGGAACCTAAACTGTTGAGGGTGTGTACGACTGTCTCCTGGCGGGTTGCTTTTACATACATCCTCAAGGTTCAAAACCTTATGCACCACCACCACTCTAGTTCGTGTTGTTCTGAGTTTCATTGGGTTGAGTTGCGCTGCAATTCTTCATGCTTCGCATGGAAAGAGTCCATGTCTCCGCTTCCGCTTCTCCACTTGTTCTTACATATGAACTTGGAATAAGACTGCACCTTCATTTTTCTTATTAGCATATTTGGTTATTATCCTTCTAAATCAGCGTGGAAGTCCGTGGTAAGTGAACAATATCACTGTTGTAATATGTAAGTAGAATGATACTGAATGTGTACACACATATGAACTATATACATGGCTTAAATAATATCAGAGTGGAAAAGTTGTGTCGAAGCAAGGATGTAGGTATAAATTGTATCCTCATCGTCTGCATGCCTTGGGATTTGAGTGGTAGACTCCACGAGTAGGTAGCTTATATCAATGGATTCAGAACCAAAACTAATAGGCATCTCAAGTCGGCAAGCCATCTTGTTGGTTTATGGTAAGCGAATCTTTAGTTATGGACTCTATTATCTGGTTAACTCCTTCGTATCATGAATCTCAGTACCCTCTAAGAAAGTTTGGGAGGAAAATTCGTTGTCGTTAGTGAGTTCCAGGTCTACTAGCATCTCACTTTGATCAAGTTTTGCATGAACTGCTCATCAAGCAGTAATGCAATCAATACGTTTTCTCAATGCTATCAGGGGCGGAGCTGGAGCAAGAATAACCCCGATGCCCGATGCACGCTTGCCATGCTAACCTGGTGCACATTTACCCATTTTAGCTGATGGTTAGGCTTAAATAATTTTTTGACCCTGATGCATGTGCATCAGGGTGTGACCAAGCAGCTCCGCCCCTGAATGCTATGACAGGTCCACTCCCGTACCGATGACTCGTATGCATGGCTAGCCCCGGCCCGGATTGTTATTTTTCATTAAAAATGGCCTATCGGGCAAACTAATGATGCATATCACCGTTCTCTCGAGGTCGGCGCCAACCGCGCGTCGGCACTAAAGAGGTTGGCGCCGACATGTACAAGGTCGGCGGCTCGGCGCCAACCGACCTCGAGAGGTCAGATTTGAAAATAGTTTTACAGAACGGCCATATGCATCATTAGTTCTACTAAAAGGCTATTTTTAGCAAAAAATACCCCGGATTGATGGTTCAGAAGTCTCCTGTACATCAAATATACCATATAATAAAGAGGAAATCAAGCAAACCCGAGTAAGCATGTGAACACAATTTGTCATTTCTCATGATAACGTATACGTTCTCCAAAATAAGAAGATTATATACTAACTTCCTTAAATTATCTGTTGTTCGGAAGACTTCTTTGTCTTACAGCTCTAATGCCTCCTAAATCACAATCACATAAGATGTTTTTATATTTAGAACATGACTGACAATTTAATATTTTGGAGAGACCAAGAAAAATTAAACAAAGAGATTGAAGAAATTAGAAACAAGCTTACATCACACCTTTAGTATGTGAGCCATGTGACGTCCATATGCATTTCGTTGATGCCTTGTGCATGGCTGGCTAGATGCTTTGACGCATGTTTTTAGTTATTATTTTTGAGATAGCCTGTGCTTTTTCTAGCAGAAATTAGCGTGTTGATGTCTTTCTCTCTCATTACATATGCGGGCCGGCTCATGAATATTGATGGTTGTTGATGCAGAATTGGGCCAGGCCGTTGTGGGTTTGGGGGCAAGGTGGGGGTTTGGTTTTTGATTAGAGTCTCTCGGAGCGAGGACATACCTCATGCACATGAACTAAATAATACTCTCTTTGTTCCACAATATAAGATATTCTTAGATCTTTTTCATATTTACATGTGTACATATGTATCTAATCACGTTTTAGTTTACATGTGCACTTATTTTATTGTGAAACTAGATAACAAGTGAGGCACCTAAAACTTTTTATATAGTGAAACGGAGGACGGAGTACATACGTTGTATATATATACAATTTTTTTTGCCAGCTCCTGGTTGGTGGATGGCTAGGGCAGGTAATTAAGACTATATGTACCTACTTGAATTTTTTTAAAGAAGAGTGATTGACGATCTCACATATATATAAGAGCACTCTGTAGGAAGGTAGTCTATTTGGTGTAGCAAGAGAAATCTTCGTGTTACCTACTACACGGAACACGGTGAAGAATGACATATTGTTGTAGGACTGGGAGTGGGAGTCCTCGGGATATATAGTAGTGAAAAAAGATCCAGTGACGTTCCTTGGTCGCGCGCAGGGTGTTGAGCAACTGGAACACTCCGTACATTATGGTCTTCCACACGCCGTTCGAGCTCCCGCTGCCCTACAAGCAGGTGGAGACGGCGATGACGACGCTGCACCATTTCGGCAACACGTCCAGCAGCTCAACGTGTGACGAACTCGCCTACATCAAAGACAAGGGACAAATGCGCGTGGGCAACGTATGGCATGTATATGGAGGATAGGCTTATTCGGCTTCGGGATCAAGTGCAACAGCGCACAAGCTAGAAGTGCATCAGCCCGTTGGCGACGAACATCGACAGCATCGAACATAGGCCCACGCGCCTGCTCCCACCAATACTGATATCCCTGGCATGTTCAAGTATTAGACAGGCCGCCGCCGCTTCGTATAGACACATCGAGTCGTACACAAAAAGCGCCAGACAATCACGAACTAGGCTCTAGCTCACCACTACTTGACACTCCACGTACCTAAGTATCTGATCGAGCATAGGATGACAACGGCGGAACCAGACAGAAGGACACTTTTTTTTTTGTAGTCGTTGCTGAGATAAGTCCTTAGGTAGCTAGGGTTGCTGAGATAAGTCCTTGTGAAATTCTCACTAGGGAGCGAACACTGTTCTCACTCGGGAGCATAGGATGACAACGGCGGAACCAGACAGAAGGACACATTTTTTGTACCTAAGTATCTGATCGTCCTAAGTAGCTAGGGTTGCTGAGATAAGTCCTTGTGACATTCTCACTCGGGAGCGAACACTGTGCTACAATGGAAAGTTTGAACCAGACAAGACCACGACCACTGATGAAAGGGAGAACTACAGCGGCTAGACCAATCCGTTGTATTTGACACCAGTAGCATGCCATTATGGACAGAATGCCAACGATTTACACAACAGTCTATCAACTATCAAGGTGTTGACCAGCTACTTCTTGTAGGTCAGTATGTAATATGGGGTCCGGCTTTCATCGTACAATCACATGAATGAAACATATATAGAGCAAAGTTTACCCGCTCCTAATTTCAGTCGGACTTCTCCGGATCACATTTCTTTTAACAAACATTCATCATGAGGATATTACAACACAACAAAATGATAATGCCCATGTGCTACTACTGAAGACTCAAGAAGCGAAACACATCATACACGATTACGCAACATAGTAATTAAGGCTGTTCCATGTACCACGCTGAATTGCGTACATTAATATTTTTATTTAAGCGCAAGCTATACATGGGCCCACAAGAGGGTAGGGGTCAATATATACATCCCCTATTTTCTGGTTTCAAGACCAGTACTAGACGGACACCATGTTGTGGTTGTGCGTAATCCTAGAAGCATGGAGATTCTTTATGAGTGATACGAAAGCACGCCAAAGACATGGCTGGAAGTAAGATGCTACTAGCTAGGATCGTAGGATTTGGAAACATCAGGAATATAAGCAGCACAGCTCATTGTCAATGCAGCATTTAACGAGCTAGACCGTACATGAGCATTTGGGGATACTAGCCAAAGGCCCTTCACAGTTGTGGTCTGCAAGTGTAATTCCTATGCAGCTAGGGTTCTAGGATTACAGAATCCAGCTGCTTTGTGGTTAACGTGCGAGCGGTGCATGCCGGGCTGGCATGGCCGAAAGGCTGTGCTCCCAGATTGCGCAGGCCAAATCAAAGTTGTTGGATGGCAAGATCTAGCCTAGCTACGTCATTTTCTCATTCTTAGTATTGTGTTTGTGTGTGTTTACTTTGTGCCTAGTTAACAAAGATAAGGGGTTTGTATTATAATTTCCACATATGCACTTCTAGAACTGTCAACTCCTTTTCCTCTTAAGAGCATCTCTGTGCCTAGTTAACATAGATTTGGACTTTTGCGAGCTTTCCACGAAAATAAGCCACAACGGGTGCGCTTCGTAGCTGGATTTTCTGAAGCCGGATTCGTACATTGGGCGAGTGAAGCATGCTAGATTGCTAGGAGGTGCTTCAGGGTGCTTCGCGTAGCTTTGCACCTTGCAAACAAAGCGATATATTCCTTTGCCTCATTCTGTCGTTTCCTCGCACTGAACGCCGTGTGCGTCCCGAGTTTGCACCCATCTGTATCACAACTAGAATCGAACGGCGCGGCTCGCCGCGCAGCACTTGTTAGTTCATTAAGTTATTTGCCCGTGGTTTCTCTCATTTTATACAGATTATAAAAAACAACCTTGTTTTGAAAGGAAAACTACCGCTATTTCAACATACTATTGACGATTGACCAATATTTCAGAAACTAATGTTGGCGTAACAAAAATAGTGTATCGAATAATCTTGCAATGAGCATCTATTATATGCGTACAATATAACCTAAGAAACACTTAAAGTCTGTATGTAAGTAAATTATTTTAATTAAAAGGCAGCCATTCATTGTTGCTCTGATTTTAAGCAATAAAACAAAACATAATTTAAATGAAATAACACGGTAATCACTAACTAATAATGTAACAACGTCACTATAGGTTCAAAAGAGAGCATACTGCTCTTACATAATCAATGCCTACACTAATAAGTCTTTAGAATAGATAGGTTTTTTATTACAACACCTCCAAACCAGCAAGGATATATGTAAACTTAGGTAGTGGAACCATGGAAACATAGCATATTCGATCTACAGGTTGACATAGCCCATAGAGCTCGGATCATCGCTGTTGTACATGATCTCATCATCGAGGCAGCTTCTGATGTAGTGCCCTGGAGTTGCCGCTTTGTATCAGCAGTTGTATTTTTAGCTCTTATTGATTGATACCGAGCTTTAAGTCCAGATCCTTCAAATATGGTTGGCGAATTATTCAGATAAACATTTGTATTAGTCACAAAAGGCTGCAAGTAGAGCAGCTATAAAATTACTACTGATTCTTGAAGCCAATGACAAACTTAACTACTACACATGTGTCGGGAACTATGGCCCAGCTTCACAATCAACCAATTCATTGGATGAATTTAAAGTGTTTTGGTTATCTAATTTCCTTATTTTGAGATGGTAGACTTAAGACTATGGAAAGTGCTACTTTACTTTATAGTGAACCAATTACTACAATCATGTAGGAAACACTTAAACTGCACATAGGTTGATACATGAAAGATTAAAGTACAACTAACATAGATCCCATTCAATTAAGTACTACCTAAGTTTTGATCAGTTTGGAAACAACACCTCAAACACCTAATGATATTCACGTAACCTATAATGATTTGAAAAGTCAGCATAGATGATCCTCACAACATTAACAATGTACAGGCAACATAAGTCTGCTGCAGGAACAAAGTTCAGAATTAATTGAGAGTGTAGTTTTGTGGACAGAAACAATAATAAGTTTGGTTTGGCCAGACCTTCAGCAGTAGCATCTCTTGTCTTTGTTCGCTATCTTTTAGTGACGATGCCTCACAGGCTCACACCTAGAATGAAGAGAAAGGATCTGGTCACAGTTGAACATGAATAGATAGGATAAAGAATATCCAGAATACCTATGAGTAGATAGGATTAATTTGCTACCAAATTGATGTAATAGCAACTGGTTGATGGTATAAGAAAAAAAAGGTCGTGATTGGAACCACAACCCACATATATAGATCAAGGCATAAGGCATATGCTCTAAATCGCTTTTAGTATTGGAAATCAAGGAGAACTATTAAGCAATGCGAATAAAATAAAATACAGTAGCTATATAACTAAACAAGCAGTAATGCATCCGTAAAATGAGCTAGCTAGGAAATGCAAAAGCATATTAGGTTATAGGGAATGCCTCACACAACAGAATAAAGAGATCAAGACATTAATTTCAATCACTTTAGAACAGAAAATCAGGAAGAATTGCCAAGGAACAAAAAAGTTTGCTCTGTTACAAAGACATTTAGTTACCTTAAGTAAATCACCAGGAAGTAAAAAACATAATAGGGCTCTTGTGGAAAAATTCACTATAATCTCCAGTTTCAGCTCACAATTGTTGCAGCTGAAATAGTATACACATCATTCCAGCTGAAAATTCGTTGAGATTATCTCACCAAATAGCAGTACTAAAACAATGTACCCAAAAGAGCTATCCTTGGAGCCCGATGATAATATGCAGGTGAAGGTAATAAAAGGCCACTTGAGAAATCACTTAACTACTGGAAACACATGTAAACTTTTTTTTTCGAGAATAGAAACACATTTCAGTAGGTGAAATAGGAAATGAACTATAGAAACTCCCTAGAATCTGCAGCATGTGCTATGTCCCTCCTTATCTGAGAAAGGAAACTTAAAACTATGTACCACGAATCAAAAAGGTTTTCCTAACTGAGCAAAGCATTATTATGCATTTTGTTAAGTGAAGAAAGTGCGTTCAACTAATGTCCACTGTAATGGGGAAAGATAAGTATAAATGATGTTAATTAGGAAGAATCATGCAGTGAAACAGAAACTGGAAACATAGTAGTATAATTATACAGAAAAAACAATATAATTATGAACTTCACTTTGTGAGCATTGACATATCACATATGTTGTGAATCAAATAAGAGCACATGAGTCGACCTTCACCGGAGTACATCTATGGAGAGAACAAACCTGCGCTAGCGTTTACAATCTCTAAAATGCAACACACTTGACCAATACCTATATATATATATATATATATAGTTCTTTCTCCATTCACATATTTTTCTTATGACACCTACTATAAAGAAAAACTAAATTGAGTAAAATAGAGCCGAGGAATCATGCAAAGAATAATAAAAGAACCAGCACATTACTAACGCAATAGGTTTAGAACATTACTTGTCTCGTCGTAGTGGAGAAAAGACCTAATGGTGGAGACTTACGGGCTCAAATGCCTGCACATAATAGGATAAGCTTCGTGAATATATTGCCCATTCCATATTTTAGTGCAATAAATTGCAGATGACTTAACTAAGAAAGTACAAATCAATCTGATTGGAACTATTTGTTGCCATGCTGCGTTCATTTGTATTATTTGTACATCTCATCCCTGTGAGTCAACAAAAGGAGGAAAAAGAACTGAAGACCAGTTTTGTGTATTAATGATCATTTGGCCCAACAATTTTAGCAGAATCACTATCAGGGAGGAAGGTGTCATGTTGCTTGCCTAAACCAACAGGGAACATATTCATGCATATAGCACCCGGGGGAGATAGCAATACAACAATAGGAAATAAAGAATTGCATGTTCATATAACTATGGATAAAGCAAAGCTTTGACATAGAGTTTACCCTAACATCTTAGTAATTGGAGTCGTTACAAAAGCAGAGCATATAGTCTAGGAGTGAATCAAAAGGAGTACAGGTGGGGAGATAAAGCAATCAGCTCAGTTTAAGTGCTTCAAAATCATCAGTATGAGAAAACAATAACCATTACTATACTGAATAAGGTGTTACAGTGGATGACAGGGACGTACCACAATGTTCTTCGCCAACTGGTCGATTAGGACATCACAGATGCATATTACTAAATATTCCAAAGAAAACCCTGCAGTTATGATGGCAAGTTATAATGGACAGATATATGCAATGTATGTTATAATGGACAGACATATGCAATGTATGTTATAATGGACAGAAAATGGTCTAGCTTTCTATAACACCCCTCCTTGTAAGAAGGAATGTTACCACTAAGCAACGTCTAAGCCACATCCGGATCGCTAATTGGAAAATCCGGCAGCACCTTTCCTGTACCGACGGACATCCACGACATGCATTTGGTATAACAGAGTATAATAATGCAAGAAATATCAGCGGAAACATATACCAAAACCCATACCACACACTTAGCAATACGGTGAAGCCAGTACCACAGCGCAACACATAAATGCTAGGTAGACGCTAGTAAACTTCAGCCACCCTTGGAAAGTAGCTAGAGTGGTCTGGACAACAAATCAAAACATGCTTTACACAAAACCAGCAGGTTCTAGCTATTAGGATTCGTTAGCTGAGTTGTGAACAAATATGAACGAGCTAGGATCATGAAAGGGTTGTGCAGTTTGTGGGTGAACACTCAAGAGAGCTACGCCTTCCAACCACCTGCGAAACATCATAGTAGAGTACCTGAAACAAAGCCCGCAAAGGGGTGAGTCCAATGACTCAGCAAGTACACAACATAAGCACAGGGAAATAATACCATGAACATGAACCATGCTTGAAATGGCATGAGGATGCATGAACAGAAAAATGCAACCAAATAAAACCGTGACTTGGCTCTGAGCTTTTTGCCGGCAAGCTGAGGAGGGGTAACGTCTCACCCAAACTCCTTTACATCCCTCACTCTGTGAGAGGACCATATGAGGACGGACCCGAAGGCCCATACACTCGCAGTGCGAGGAACATTCCTTGGAAACAGGGAGGTTCACTCATGATGGAATTTTTACAGAAAACCATGAAGATCAAATCCCTATACATACTAGAGGTATGGTGCATTGAAATGTACACTAGGGAATGAAATGTTCACTGTTATACGAATGTAAACAAATATAGTGTGAACATGGACGTAGTAACAAGAGAGCAAGCTAGCTGTTGTTGCTCGGTGTACTCGCCTCAACCGTTGCGAGGAAGGTGGTGTGAGGCTACCTCCTGTGGATTGGTGCTGCGACCTTCTGTAAGAACACATATACAAGTCTTAAGCTTGCAGCAAACAATAAATGTGGAGCACACACACAAAACGAGCCTAATCGCATCCCCGGGGAAGCCACCCTTTGCTGCCCCTTCACGAAAGAATTTATATTTCAAGCTAGACAGCTCCAAAACAAGCAAATGACATGGCTAAGGATTCACAAGGGACTTAACTACAAACAACTTCAAATATTAGAACTCATAATATGAAGTTATGAAGGTTAAAACCAACGAATACTTCTCTGCTGTTTTCCGGTTTCAGATTATGAGTAGCTCTCTTTGGGGTACCATAGCAAGAAGAGTACTCGTGGAAATTAAGAGGATCCTTTTGTATTAGAAACTAGGCACCACAAACAGCATAGCAGGATCCAGAGCATGGATTTTGATGAATTGCAAATGCTTGTAATACTCAAGGAGAAAACCTATTCTGCGCTGTTTCTGAAACCTGGCACAGCTGCAAAGAAATAGGCATAGCAGGAGCTCTACAACTCCGTTTGATGCGTTTGACGGCTCAAAACGATCGTGGAAACCAGGACTACAAAACACTCCGTACATTCAATCTCTAATTTTTCCATTAAGGTACTCGGAGTCGCAGATTTGTGTCCCTGGTTGCCCAGAAACGAAAATAATAAACTTCTTTCATCTAATCCCTATTAAAACCTGCTCATCCCAGCCCTGGAGATCATGGAATCGCCATGTTCAGCATGTGAGAAGCTCATAGGAGATGGGGAAACTCACCCTTGAAGCTTGGGGAAAGGAAATCGAACAGAGGCAGGTGAGGATCCTAGGTTCTTCTCCTTGGGCCTTCTCCTCTTGATCCTCTTCTTGTTTCTTCTTCTCCTTTCTCAAGAACAGCTCCAAAGATGCCCTTGGGGAAGGGTAGGACGTGGGTCGCTGGGAGTGATCAGGGGAAGAGGAAGGAGACAGGAGAGAGGCTTGGAGGAGGCAACATGGTCGGGGGGAGAGGGAGCACACCGTAGGGGACAAGGAAATGAAGGAGTGAGCTGTTTGGAGATGAGGACCCATGGATGTGAGAAGATAAGGAGCTAGGAGTAGAACTTATCCAGAAAACCTTTTTTTTTAAATATAATTTTCGACCATAACAAATTATCAAGACCAATGAAATGAAATAAGACATGAAAGATGCATCTGAACTCCGATTTGAGCAAACGAGTAGGCCATTTCGATTGTCTCGACAAGCCTGACACAACTACGGAGTCGGATTTTTCATTTGACGGACGGTTTAGATGAGTCCCAAAGCATGATTTATCAAAAAGTTGATTATGAAAAACCAGGGGTGTTACAGTCTCACCACCTTAACTGGAACTCGCCCTCGAGTTCTTCTAACCTTGAACTACTAAAGATGCTTAGAGCCATGCATAGAACACCACGAGAAAGAATTTCAAGGTTTAGAACGTACCACCATAGAACAATTCTGGGTACTTTTCGCGCATTTGGGACTCAAGTTCCCAGGTTGCTTCTCGCTCCGTTTGATTTGTCCATAAAACCTTCACATATTTGAGCGTTCGGTGCCTCAAGGCACGCTCAGACTCATCAAGGATCTTCAAAGGACGGGACTCAAGAGTAAGATCTTGCTCAATGGTGACTGGTTCAGTAAGAATGAGATGTTCAGAATCTTCAAGATACTTCCGAAGCATGGAAACATGAAAAACATTGTGCACTCCCCGCATTGATTGTGGCAAATCTAAACGGTAGGAAAGCTTTCCAACTCGAGCAACCACAGGAAATGGCCCGACATATCGAGGACTGAGCTTTCCCTTGGTGCCAAATCTCACAATTCCTTTAGTAGGCGACACTTTAAGAAGCACTTGGTCACCCACTTGAAATTCCAGAGCTCGCCGTCTAACGTCAGCATAGCTCTTCTGCCTGCTTTGTGCGGTAAGCATGTTCTGACGGATCTCTGCCACACGATCAACGGTTTGTTGAACCCAATCCGGTCCAAGAACTGCCCGCTCGCCTACTGAATCCCAACAGAGAGGTGACCTACACCTTCGGCCATAAAGGACCTCAAAAGGAGCAGCCTTTATACTTCCATGGTAACTGTTGTTATATGCAAACTCCACAAGAGGCAAGTGATCTTCCCAATTACCCTGCCATGATAGAGCACATGTGCGAAGCAAATCCTCGAGGGTCTGAATGGTACGCTCAGATTGACCATCAGTCTGAGGGTGGAAAGCTGTGCTAAACCGGATCTCTGTACCCAAGGCACTTTGCAAGCTCTCCCAGAATTTAGAGGTGAACTTTGCATCTCGATCAGAAATGATTGTTTTTGGCACACCATGGAGACGAATAATCTCACGGGTGTAGATTGGAGCTAAGTCACTAGCTGTGTTTGTAGTACGAATTGGAATGAAATGTGCTGACTTGCTCAGACGGTCCACCACGACCCAAATGGCATCCTTTCCTCGTGGGGTACGAGGTAGGCCAGTAACAAAGTCCATGGTGATATCTTCCCATGGCCACTTCGGAACTTCAAGAGGTTGCAGCTTTCCAGCAGGGCTTTTGTGCTCGGCTTTGACTCGTTGGCATACACCACAAGAAGCCACATACTTAGCCACATCTACTTTCATCCGCTTCCACCAGAAGTTTTGCTTTAGATCATGATACATCTTGGTTTCACCAGGGTGAACTGTGTAAGGAGTGCGATGGGCTTCTCTAAGAATATCATCTTTCACTTGAGCCTTTTGCGGGATGCAAAGACGACCTTGAAACCGCACAGCTCCAGTACCATCTATGGTGAATGGACCTACTCTTCCTTCACGAACACGCCTAGCTGCTTGCATCAGCAAACGATCTTGTTCTTGTGCTTTCCTAATGCGCTCCACAATATCAGACTCCATGGTCATTTGGATTTCCGCTTGAGCGGTGCCCGCATAACAGAAGGAAATATCCATCCTCTCCAACTCGGATGGAAAGGTCGCCACCATAGGAGCAGCTACCTTGCGGCTTAAAGCATCAGCGACCACATTGGCTCGTCCGGGCTGGTAGTGGATGGTGAGGTCATAGTCCTTGATCAGTTCCAACCACCTTCTCTGCCTGAGATTCAACTCTTTCTGAGTGAATATGTATTTTAGGCTTTTGTGATCCGTATACATGTCACACGCCTCGCCATAGAGATGATGTCTCCATATTTTAAGAGCATGCACTATTGCAGCTAATTCTAGATCATGGGTTGGATAATTCTGCTCATGAGGCTTCAGTTGTCGAGATGCATAGGCAATGACCTTGTTGTCCTGCATCAGCACACAACCAAGTCCAATTTGGGATGCATCGGAATATACCGTAAAACGCTTACCGGGCTCAGGTAATGACAAGACTGGAGCAGTCACCAATCGCTCCTTGAGGTAACAAAAGCTCTTCTCACAAGCATCATCCCAATGGAATTTGGAATTGACCTGCGTCAACTTGGTCATTGGCTTGGCAATAGTGGAGAAGTTCTTCACAAACCGACGATAATAACCGGCAAAGCCTAGGAAGCGTCTTACTTCCTTGACATTAGTTGGTCTTGCCCAATTAACGACAGTAGAGATTTTGCTTGGGTCAACAGATATGCCATGTTCGTTGATCACATGCCCTAGAAAGGCCACTTCTGAAAGCCAGAATTCACACTTCTTTAGCTTGGCATAAAATTTGTGTTGCCTCAAGGTTTCAAGCACTATTCTAATGTGTCGAGCATGCTCTTCCTCCGTCTTGGAATAGATAAGAATGTCATCAATGAAGACAACAACGAAATTATCAAGATAAGGGTGAAACATGTTGTTCATTGTCTCCATGAAGCAGGCTGGAGCATTCGTCAGACCAAAAGACATGACCTTGAACTCATAATGCCCATACCTAGTGGAGAAAGCAGTCTTCTTGATATCCTGCTCTCGCACTCGAATTTGATTATAACCGGATTGCAAATCAATCTTAGAGAAAACTTTAGCTCCCTTCAATTGATCAAACAAGTCCTCGATGCGAGGAAGTGGGTACTTATTCTTGATAGTCACTCGGTTGAGGGCACGGTAATCAATACACATGCGCCAAGTGAGATCTTTCTTCAAAGTGAAGAGCACGGGTGCGCCCCATTCAGACACACTCCTCTGAATTAGTCCTTTAGCGAGAAGGTCATCTAATTGCTTCTTAAGCTCTTCCTGGAAGGGTCGAGCTAAGCGATATGGGGCTATTGAGATAGGTTGAGTGCCAGGAATCAGATCAATGCAAAACTCAATGTTTCGCTCAGGAGGCATTCCCGGAAGCTCATTCGGAAAGACATCGGGATAGTCACACACTGCTGGTATCTTTTGGAGGCATAGTGGGGTACTTGGTTTCCTGAGCAAAGTCCATAATATCCCACTCTTTGGAGATGGCTGTCCTGGAAAGAGACTGGCCAACACTGACAAAGACCGTGGAGGTGCACTAGCTTGGTAGACACACTCCTTTCCTGAAGGGGAATCAAGGGTGATAAGTCTCCAAAAACAAGATATTACCGCCTTGTAAGTTTGTAGCCAGTCCATGCCAAGAATGACATCGAAAGGCTGGAACTTTAGGATGAAAAGATTTGCAGTGAAGTCTTCATCCTCGATAGAAATATCACAGCCAGGACACACAAGAAAATTACTCAGTCAAGCAAAAGAATAGGAACTGAATAAAAACCCAAGAGGCCCAAAACAAGTACTACTCGAAACAAGACTGCTTCATATGCCTTGATAAGACACCACAAGCAATCTACACACCAACGAAGGCTTGCAAGCATACAAACTGAAAAGAAATCGTTCCTATTGTGCACCAGTGTGTCAAGTTTTATGTTGTTTAACCATCTAATCAAGTTTTATTTAGAAACCTAGTAACATACTATTGGAGAATTGGTATATTTCACCCAACCTCAAAAGAATTGACGTCCTCGTCAATTTGATTTTTGCACACTAACAAGAAATCAGTGAAGTCCAACAAGCAGCCATGACACAAGGTCCTAGGATCTTTCTTTGGTATACATACTTACGCATGTATAGCAAAGTTAGAGCTTAACTGATACCAACTATAACACCCCTCCTTGTAAGAAGGAATGTTACCACTAAGCAACGTCTAAGCCACATCCGGATCGCTAATTGGAAAATCCGGCAGCACCTTTCCTGTACCGACGGACATCCACGACATGCATTTGGTATAACAGAGTATAATAATGCAAGAAATATCAGCGGAAACATATACCAAAACCCATACCACACACTTAGCAATACGGTGAAGCCAGTACCACAGCGCAACACATAAATGCTAGGTAGACGCTAGTAAACTTCAGCCACCCTTGGAAAGTAGCTAGAGTGGTCTGGACAACAAATCAAAACATGCTTTACACAAAACCAGCAGGTTCTAGCTATTAGGATTCGTTAGCTGAGTTGTGAACAAATATGAACGAGCTAGGATCATGAAAGGGTTGTGCAGTTTGTGGGTGAACACTCAAGAGAGCTACGCCTTCCAACCACCTGCGAAACATCATAGTAGAGTACCTGAAACAAAGCCCGCAAAGGGGTGAGTCCAATGACTCAGCAAGTACACAACATAAGCACAGGGAAATAATACCATGAACATGAACCATGCTTGAAATGGCATGAGGATGCATGAACAGAAAAATGCAACCAAATAAAACCGTGACTTGGCTCTGAGCTTTTTGCCGGCAAGCTGAGGAGGGGTAACGTCTCACCCAAACTCCTTTACATCCCTCACTCTGTGAGAGGACCATATGAGGACGGACCCGAAGGCCCATACACTCGCAGTGCGAGGAACATTCCTTGGAAACAGGGAGGTTCACTCATGATGGAATTTTTACAGAAAACCATGAAGATCAAATCCCTATACATACTAGAGGTATGGTGCATTGAAATGTACACTAGGGAATGAAATGTTCACTGTTATACGAATGTAAACAAATATAGTGTGAACATGGACGTAGTAACAAGAGAGCAAGCTAGCTGTTGTTGCTCGGTGTACTCGCCTCAACCGTTGCGAGGAAGGTGGTGTGAGGCTACCTCCTGTGGATTGGTGCTGCGACCTTCTGTAAGAACACATATACAAGTCTTAAGCTTGCAGCAAACAATAAATGTGGAGCACACACACAAAACGAGCCTAATCGCATCCCCGGGGAAGCCACCCTTTGCTGCCCCTTCACGAAAGAATTTATATTTCAAGCTAGACAGCTCCAAAACAAGCAAATGACATGGCTAAGGATTCACAAGGGACTTAACTACAAACAACTTCAAATATTAGAACTCATAATATGAAGTTATGAAGGTTAAAACCAACGAATACTTCTCTGCTGTTTTCCGGTTTCAGATTATGAGTAGCTCTCTTTGGGGTACCATAGCAAGAAGAGTACTCGTGGAAATTAAGAGGATCCTTTTGTATTAGAAACTAGGCACCACAAACAGCATAGCAGGATCCAGAGCATGGATTTTGATGAATTGCAAATGCTTGTAATACTCAAGGAGAAAACCTATTCTGCGCTGTTTCTGAAACCTGGCACAGCTGCAAAGAAATAGGCATAGCAGGAGCTCTACAACTCCGTTTGATGCGTTTGACGGCTCAAAACGATCGTGGAAACCAGGACTACAAAACACTCCGTACATTCAATCTCTAATTTTTCCATTAAGGTACTCGGAGTCGCAGATTTGTGTCCCTGGTTGCCCAGAAACGAAAATAATAAACTTCTTTCATCTAATCCCTATTAAAACCTGCTCATCCCAGCCCTGGAGATCATGGAATCGCCATGTTCAGCATGTGAGAAGCTCATAGGAGATGGGGAAACTCACCCTTGAAGCTTGGGGAAAGGAAATCGAACAGAGGCAGGTGAGGATCCTAGGTTCTTCTCCTTGGGCCTTCTCCTCTTGATCCTCTTCTTGTTTCTTCTTCTCCTTTCTCAAGAACAGCTCCAAAGATGCCCTTGGGGAAGGGTAGGACGTGGGTCGCTGGGAGTGATCAGGGGAAGAGGAAGGAGACAGGAGAGAGGCTTGGAGGAGGCAACATGGTCGGGGGGAGAGGGAGCACACCGTAGGGGACAAGGAAATGAAGGAGTGAGCTGTTTGGAGATGAGGACCCATGGATGTGAGAAGATAAGGAGCTAGGAGTAGAACTTATCCAGAAAACCTTTTTTTTTAAATATAATTTTCGACCATAACAAATTATCAAGACCAATGAAATGAAATAAGACATGAAAGATGCATCTGAACTCCGATTTGAGCAAACGAGTAGGCCATTTCGATTGTCTCGACAAGCCTGACACAACTACGGAGTCGGATTTTTCATTTGACGGACGGTTTAGATGAGTCCCAAAGCATGATTTATCAAAAAGTTGATTATGAAAAACCAGGGGTGTTACACTTTCTCTTTGAGAAGTACACATATAGAATGAATTGCCAGGGAATAAAGCCATTGTGCATTAAATCATTTTCATGCAGAGAAACATTAATAGGATAATCTGCAAATTACAATGTGCATGTAAAAAATCAACAATAGAGCACGACGATACTTACATCAGAGAGAGAGGAACCTGGGTCCTGCAACCGAGCACACACGCAGCTTGGAGATTGTGTAGCTCGGAAAACTGTTATCGTCGTCCTGCTTCTTCCATTGTGTGCCACAGAGGATTAGGTAATGTTGTCCCTCTTTTGGGTGAATCTGTACAAAATTCATAACACTGAATTTAATGCTTAGAAATTATTTCAGAATGCTAGATCAACACAAGAGATATAAGTTGATTACAGAAATGATACCATGCAAAATATAAACATAAATTTGAACAAAACAGACAACATGAACTTGAAATATGAAAATATGGTGCATCTGTCTGAAACAACCAATGACAAATATACTTTCTCATGAATCACTCAATCTATCTAGCTATTAATAGCTTGCACATGGAAGTCTCATAACCCAGCTGTTATCGACTGTAAATGCTAGTCATATAATTGAGAAAGGTCATATATGCAAGCCATTTTGGTTCTAAAAACTAACACCATATAATGTACATGCCAACCAAGTTATGATTGAGAAAGCTTTCTCACAGTCAGCGAGCGTCCTGCACAGGGAATCCAAGGCACTATGAATGGAGGTGGCCGAGCATTGAGTAGAAATACCAAACACATCTGAAACAAATCAGTCATATATCGCATCAGCAACAAATTTAATTAAAACTAACACCATTGTTTAACATATTGATTGAATGAAAACACAAAATACTTGCAATTTCAATTCCATTTTGAAATAACATATAGATCAGAATAATTAATTAACATAGCAGTTGCAGGAGTATTAGTGGGCTAAAGAGATTGTTCATGACGTGTTGGAATGCAAATGGAGGCAAAAAAAACATGAAAATTGTAATGGGGAGATGATTACCAATCTGGAGATGCAGAAACCAAAAATAAATACAGGTGGACCTTCATCTGGGCAGGATGTCTTTGGTCTCTAGGATTGCATGCGCCCTTTGCCGCATGTCGGCGGCCATGACAATGAGCGACTCCATTCCCTGTCTCATGGCTCTTAGGCACCCTGCACAGCAAATGACAATTCAGAGACATGTATTGCACCAGCATCAAATTTATTTTAAGCCAACAACATTTTTCTAAACGAAAAACAGAATAGAACAATTTCAATCTCCTTTAGATATGAAAACTCAGGACTATGCAAGGAAAACCCATAATAAAAAATACCCAAGCATGAGACAATTAAATAAATTTATAGATGGAACAATTCATTGCAACCTCCAAGAGTTTCATACTCGTTTAATTAAGAGACCATATGACAGGGAGCAGAAACTCAATTAAATAACTAAATTGGATTATGATATGTACAGAAGAAACTGAGGCAAATAATTATCTGACGAACTGAGGAGAATGCGAGGTGAACTTGCCTCCCTTTTATGTAGCAGCCTTAAACCAGCATGGCCTAAAAGCCCCGGATCCAATCGAAGAACGGATCATATCAGCACCTGCAGAAAAAATACACTCCTATTACAGATCCAATCGAACCAAACCATCCTTCAGCTGCTCCTTCTGAGGAAGTAGCATGTGTTCTTCTTTCAAGCAATGCAATAGGAACCAGGCTATCATGTACTCAATAGCCATCTTCGGAGGAGAAAGAATCTTCAGATGCAATTAGAACCAGGCACATCATATACTCAGTAGCAATCTTCAGAGATGAAAGAATCTTCTACTCACAAAAAAGAGAATGAGAATGATTTGCAATCAAAGATATATCTAGAAGATGTTTGTGACTGAACTTTGAGAGAGACAGATAGGTGAGAACCTGTAGATCGGCAGGTGCCGATAGCGAGGCGACATATTGGGACGAAATCAATGGCAAGGCATCGGAGGAGATAATGACAGGGCGTCGCTAGACATGGTGGTTGATGACGGACGAACATGCCATGGATCTCCTGCAACGGAAACAGGTCATTCTTCATTTGGACCACCTATTTAATTGATATATAAAATGTACTACACACCTATATATAACAAATCTTTTGTGTAGAAACTACATCCAACCAATATAGTCATGTATTCAATTTTGGTGGATATAACAATATATTGTATTGCATCATGTTAGATGGTATCTCATTTAGCATAATATACATGATGTAAGCACTGAAAAAATAAGCAAAGCTGGCAGCACAAACATATCTCCCACCACTGAATCCAACACGCCACCATGCTGCCATCACAGCCACACAAAGTCAACAACCCCTAGCTTGCACTACGGTTGAGAAGCACTGAAAAAAGAACTAAGCAAATCTGGCAGCATCCACATATCTCATACCACTAAATACAATACGCCATGCTGTCATATAGTTCAGAACTGAAAAGTCTGTAACAATTACCTAGAGAACATCAAGAACTAATCTTCGGAACTTCATCTTCTTCCATAACACATCTGAACCAAAACCAATAGAGAGAAATAAGAAGATATCAGATTTCACATCAAATAAGGTGTTACCACAGAGAATTTTACCCCTTCACACAAGACCAGATTAAATCTAATAACCTTACCTACTATTTTCACAAGCACACACAAAAAAGAAGAGACATAGGAGAGATCATGCACAACACCTTGCTTGAGATGTAGAGGACGGGTTGGAGGTTAGCCCCAGGTGGGTTGGAGATCATGCATAACACATCTTCTTCCCCTGTCTGTCTCTGTCCTTTCCTCTCCTCCCCGCGAGCTTCTTGCTGGGCTCCTGCTGCCGCCGCTGAGGAGCTCGGTCGGGTTGTTCAGGATGGTGGAGGCGGCGACGGTGGTGTGGACGGCGGGCGTGGCCGCGCTGGGCCTGCTCTACTCCTTTTTCACTTCAAATCCACTACAGGGAGAAGGGGAAAACTAAGAGAGAGAGAGAGAGAGAGAGAGAGAGAGAGAGGCTCACGTCGACGACGATGGTGACGTTGCGGCTCCTCCTGCGCCACCGCGACCTCCCCATCTGCCTCCATTTCTTGGCACAGCTCGAGGCAACAGCGCGGTGCGGCTCGTCCTGCATCACCGCGACCTCCCCATCTGCCTCCTCACGGCTCCTCCTACACCATCGCAACCTCTCCATCTGCCCCTTCTCTTTTGGCGCGGCTCGAATCGAGGAAGAGGCGGAGACGACAGCAAATCGGGGCACGGCGGGGCTGCTCGGAAACCCTAGATCGAGAAATTCTGGTCTAGGGTTCAGAAGCGAGGAGGCGCGTCGCATTTAGCTTGGCGCCGGTCAGAGAGGGCGAGGGCGGAGGCGACCACGGCTGTAGCTCCCGTACCCGGTGTCGCCTCCCAGTCCGCCACGCGCGTACGGCCGCCGTCCTGTCGCCATGGCCAAGACGTGAAATGACGATTCTGCCCAGAGAGTTCGACCGAACCACGGCCTCTGCCACCGCGCGCGACTGCCCGTCCCGTAGCGCACAGGAAAACGATCCACCCCAAACACTGACAGGCGGGTCCGCGAGAAATATTGGGCCGCAAGCAGAGAGACGGAGTATGTCCAGGCGGGTAGAAATGCAGCGGCCAATGCGGGAGTGCTAGGAACGGACGGCCAGGATCGCACGTAAATCCTTATCTACGGCCGAAAATCTCAAATCGCTGAGGAGCCTCCTGGCACCCCCAAGGATGTTATCTTTAGATGACCAACACATCTCCTCCTCTGCCTTCCATCATATCTTTTCCCAAGTTCCTTGTCCCGTTTTAAAATTAAACAATCAACACGTGCTGCAAGAATGACATGGATTATACTAATTAAATCAGTTTAAACCACTGGACGTGTCATTGACCATTGTCACATTTGCTTCATGCAGGTATAACCGTATAAGAACTATTTGTATTGGTTTGCCGAAATGATGCAGACATTTCTATATATAAAAGAGAGGCTATTTTCTGTTTCAATGTATGATACTGATAAATTATTATTGGTGCACAGGGACGTAGATTGGTGATTGGGAGTTTCACTCTTTTTGTAGTCTCACTAGAGAAAAGAGACTAGAAAAAAAAGAAATTGAATTTAAAATCACATAGCGCTACAAAATAACTGTGCAGAAACAATTATACGAAGCTTAGAAAAAGAAGTTTGAATGAACGGATTTAAGAGCTTGTTGGCTATATTATGTTGCTTTGTGTGCGAAAATTGCTATTACCACCATGGAGCTCTTTATACTAAAAAACTATTTATAATGTTGGATCTCACATATACCAAGTAATTTCGTTGAAATATTTTATCATTCGTGATCAACACAAAAAGATAAATCGTAAGATAAATTTGGTTTTTCTAGGCTCACAATGTTTTTCAATTTTATATAGCCCAATATATAACATAATTTAGTAGGAACTCTTTGCGGATACGTTAACATCTAAATAAGTGTTTCATGTTTCTAAAATAGCACGCTCCATGGAGCCGGCCGGTAGGGAAATTGGCACACCTTCTTTGTGTCTCAAGGTGATCTATTACTGCGGTGAACTTTTAGTTCACCTGATGAACTGCAACAATGTAGCCAGTTCATCTACAGCATAATGCACATGTGCATTGAAAGCATCCCTCCTTGGTGCAAGGCTGGTATGACTGTTGCAAACTTGCAATGACCAAACAACTAAACACTTCAATCTTCTTATTTAGTAGAATAATAACTCTTGAATAAACACCCCATCCTCCTTTTATATGGGTGAAGAGAAAGTATGGTGCATAGACACCAGTTGCCATATTTAAGAGAGGAGCCATGCACTAGGTTATAGTAGATGTAGCATACACACTGTTGCTGAAGGGAGTGTGTCCTGAAAACTAGAGCGATATGATAGGATTAGGAAACATCAGGATTCGGCTCCTTACCAGGTTAGATATGCCTCTTGGAACACAAGCCAAAGAACGCAATAACAAGACATCCCCTCATCGAGGGAGTGCATGATTTAGCACCTTACATGGTGCCAGATCACTTGGACATTTTCATGCACCATCCTTGAGCTGTACAGGCGGAGCTGCTACTTGCGTGTCGCACACGACAGCAGGGTGACGAAACTTAAGCCATGATCTACACTCACATAAACTCGTGGACTCCTAGCTATAAACAGCAGCTGAGCGAAGGAGGGAGAGTTCAGCACCGCATATGGACGTCAAAACGGTTTGCGACACGTAACTAGCCGCCTTTTGAACTTGCCTAACTTTAGAATTTTAGGGAACACAGGCAGAAAACGAACATTCAAAAAGACAGACGTTTTTGTGATGCGAGTTGCTTGTCATTTTCTTCTTTGTTCTTTCTCTCTTTCATTGAATGTGACGATCGTGCCTTGCTCCACCATGCCGATTAGAAATGTGCCATCCGACACGCCAGCTATCGATTTACAGTGAGACGATCGGGTAAAAGAAAAAACAGAAAACCAGCTACATAAAACCCTGAAGATAGTTGAACTTCAAGACGAACGAAATCATCACATTAGAGGCACTGTACAAAAATACGTCACTTAGACTGGAAACTATTTTATCATAATTGTACACGAGGAATAAATCAGCACATATTTTAACGGGCGACGAGAATGTCTCTCCACTCAAAGAATATCCATTCCTAATTAGATGCACGTTATAGAAGCTTGTTTTTTTCCACCAATGAACTAATGCTACAGTAAGCTTACTAACTATCCAATCACAGGTGGTTCATGATATAATTACATTTATATTTTGAGTGCAAAGCATAAAAGGAGATAAAAACATTTCAAATTTTAGTTTATTGATATTTTTTAATGGATCCACAAATAATGTTTTACTTATCAAACACTTTCAACCCACTAAAGATGATGCCCTCTAAGTTGCGAAACCCACCGTGCGAGTCAATCTAAACATTAAAAATACATCGTGTAACAACTTAAAACTAGATCAACACAACTTAAAACTAAAGTTAGTTTAGTAGTCTGAACATCCTAAAATAAAGAAAGGTCGAGTAATTCCATGGTCTTAATTAGTTTGTAAAGCTAATTAGTATGGGTTCCCAGGTAAGCAAGCCTAAAGAGTAAGAGTGAAGTGATTAATCTCGAGTCTGTCGAGTTCAGTGTCATTATTAAGCACACACGTTTCTTAAGCTAACTAATCATGCGTAGAGCTCGATGGTAATTTATAGCTAGGCCAAGACACGAAACAAAATAGCAGTTGTTATTCTTGTTACATAACTATAAGCTGACCAATAAATACATAACAAGACATGAGGTTGTGCACATTACACACACCAGGATATAAAATCACATCTATATACCTCTTATAAAGCAAAACCTCACTAACATGCATTAATTATTTTCTATCTCAAGATGCAAGTTATCCACGTCACATATTCCCTTAGCCAACCAAATGTCCATGTCATCCCACTAATATCCATTAAAAGAGATCTTTTTTTACATGCAACTTATCCATGTTATTTACTTTTCATCATCCAATTGTCCATATCGCCTATTTTTATCATCAAATACAAAATAAAAATCACATCAACTAATTTTACCTTTCAACATTTGTGATATATGTTGCATATTTCTTTACACAAATTCATATCCATGGATCTTATATCCCTTTATTTGCATAGTAAAAAAATTAAAAGATTCCCGTCGCAATGCGTTTGACAATCTCTCAATGCAATTTATCAACATCATTTGTCATTTTAGTAATTTAATTATACACATCATCCATTATAACACCGCAGTTACTTTTGTTCTGTATCTCACTCAACAAAGTGAATACACAAATTTGCATGCAACATAAAAATTTAATTTTCAAATACACAAACCTTTCACGTTAAAATTATCCTCACACATCTGTTGACAAATAGAATCTTGCGTGTACATATAGAAAGTTTCATGTCTAATACATCTTATATGCTGTCATTTACATAATAGAATTTCCATGGAATGCCCGCTGCAACGCGCGGGCATCCTCTAGTTATATGTACATTTTGGGAGCGGTACCGGCATATTGTTTCAGCGGGCATCCTCTAGTTATATGTACATTTTGGGAGCGGTACCGGCATATTGTTGCAGCGGGCATCCTCTAGTTATATGTACATTTTGGGAGCGGTACTGGCATATTGCACTATTTTAGCCCACGGCAAGACCGGTGAAGCTTTCTTTGGCAGTGCAGCGTTCAGACGAAAAATGAGTATGGTAGGAGTAGGAGGTATTTGGGAATGTGGTAGGGCGCGTTCTGTCCTAGCGTTTGTAGATGGGAACAACACGATTGAAGTCGCCAATGAGGAAGTTCGTAAAAGTGCGCAGTTCTCTTCCTTTGTTTTCGATGGATGCTCTGGCGCCATGAGTTGGCATGCTTGATAGAGGCGTCCGGTCGAAATGAAATGAAGATCTCTGGGAACCCTTTAACGAGAACAACAATTTACTGATTGATGCATAGCCCATCATTCATCAGTTCTAGATTGCACATGGATACCTGGTTCTTCAAAGCGGTCGGTTCCTTTTCATCACTGAGCAAAGATGTAGCACAGGAATTCCTCCAACTCAAGCTGATTTTGGAACCGGCGCGATGAGTCAGGCTTAGGAACCAACTCGAACGCACAATAGGCCGTCGGGGCTGCTTGAGCTTTCAGGACTAGGCATCTCGAGCTCCCATCACATTCCATGTGAATAATCAACACATGTTGTATCAGTGACATGGATTATACTAACTAGTCATCAATCCGTGCGGATGCACGGGCTTGTTATGTAATAAGACCCCTTGGTTATAATACAACAATATGAAATCAACATACTTATGACTAAAACATAAGAATCACATGGAGAATCATCTCCGCAGCCCATTTCTTTTACCGTCAGGATCATTTATCAAGAGAAATAGGAGTATCTTTTTGTCTCTCCCATTCTTTCTACTCCAACATTGGAAATTTTGGATCTCTTCAGCTTGGAGTAGTCCAGCGTCTATTCTCTGTCAGTAGATGAATATATCGCTTAATGGTTGATTCAGCGGAGGAGAATACCGACGGCTCAGGAAAATCGCCTAGTATATCACAGGAAGACTGATACCGGCCAAAATAGAAAGATGTACCCCTCGAATAATATCAAAATTAAGTTCAGTAAAATCCAGTAAATTTTTTTGTAAACTAGGAAACAGAAACCCATGGCACTGTTCTGATTCAAAAACAAAAACTAATAAGGATCTGAAATCGGCAAGTCCTCTTGTTGGTTTATAGTAAGCGAACCTTCAGTTATGGACTCTGTTTGGTTAAGTCCTCCGTGCCCTCAATCTCAGTACGACCCTAATAAAGTATGGGGGCAAATGCGTTGTCATTAGAGATCAGTTCCTGGTCTACCAGCTTCCCTCTGTGCTCAGGAGTTCCTTTCATTTTCTCAGTGCTATGACAGGCTCACTCCGATGGGCACAAAGACTCGTACGCACGACTAGCCCGGGCCCGATCGAATTGATGGTTCAAAAGGTTTTTAGATAATATGGTTCAGAAGTCGACTACTGAACCTAAAATAGATCTCATAATAAATATGAAATCAACTAAAATTAAGTAATCGTGGCATGTGAACACCACTAAGTTTCTGCTACATTACTAAATCACTTTGTTTTTCAACCAGGAGTCAAATGAAAGTTTATAACATAAAACTACCACTTTTCACGAGTCAATTACGGGATAATACCACTTTACGTTTAAATCTCACAGAACTACTATTTCTGCTTATCGTACATCATCGTTTCAAATAATTACGTTTACGATGTCCAAATCAGGTGTTTACAAGGTACGCTGTTTGGCCCAGGCTGCCTGGCACTCACCTCAAATCAAAGCCCAATATACCTTGATCTTCCATCAAACATGGTATGTGCCCTGCAGAAGTAACAAAACTACAAGGAGATTTTAGGCGAACAACTAGGGATTGGGCACGGGCGACGGAAAATCTCAGCTGGCTATATCTATTGCATGCGATCACATGAATGGATACGTGATATATTGCGTGCTAGCATATGAAGCTTTTTTTTTTTTTGAGAAAGCTAGCATATGTAGCTTAATCTGTGCCAAAAGGCTGCACAGAGAGTTAGATCGGGACCACAGTCCTATTGAAAATCTTGCGTGGTATAATCTTTTTCTTTTCCATTTTTGAAATTGCGTGGTATAATCTTGATCTAATTTTACCATCCTTGGGTCCAGACAACACGATATATTTTTAATATGGGACGACACGAATTAATTCAAGGATGTTACGTGATTCCAACTCATCACCACGTGATAGCGCCGGAGGGTCACGCCTACGTAAATCCGACGGCTTTAGACAGATTGCGTCTAGATCGGAGGGATAAAAATTCTTAATCTCTAGGATTAACGTGGAATCTTTTACGGTGCATCCAATTAGTACATATAAGAAGATATAACATGTAAACCCTTGAAATAAAAAGATACAAGATGTACGCTGATAATGGAGATTATGAGGCTCTTTGGGATGTGCGCTGCGGCCTTGTCGCAGAGAATTTTTATCGGGATTGGTAACGGTAGACTTCATCGTGTTTTAGTTAACGGCTTAAATAAATTGTGTCATAATCAATGGCTAAAAAAACACTCGAGTACCACGAGTACCGTAAAAAATTCAAGAAATATTTGGTAAAGCCTCAACTTCAGGTATTGACCATTGTCAACTCCATGTACTACTGAGCCATATTATTTGATACATCACACATATCAGTTGCTACATGCTTTTGTTCAACATTTTCTTTGACAAAAACACATCGATGCAGGTGGTCTAATGCCGCGCACGATACATTCCGCACCAGAGGTAAATCCCGGCAGTGCCTCGTTCTGACAGGCCAAAAAACATTGATCGTAAGAGCATGTATGCTCGTCATAGGTCTCGCTCCTTTCTTTGTAGATCTCGGCTTCCGATCCTACAAAACAACACCACCATAATATGGTGTATGAAAAAATATCAGGTTCTACAATGATCCACAAAAGCAAAATAGATAGATGTGTAATGATTCAAAGGATGCTGGTCAGTTCTGTGCCTACAAGCTCGATTTAATGAAAGCTTATGACAGAGTTGACTGGCACTACCTCGAGGAAGCTATGAGAAAATTGGGTTTTGCAGAAACATGGATTAAGTGGATTATGACTTGTGTTAGATCTGTGCGCTTCTCGGTAAAACTCAATGGGAAGCTGCTGGATAAGTTCTACCCCTCAAGAGGTCTTCGACAGGGGGATCCCTTGTCTCCATATCTGTTCTTGTTAGTTCCGGAAGGCTTGTCCCTTCTTCTCCAGCATCAAATTGAACAGGAGAAAATCAATGAACTGAAGATATGCAGAAGAAGCCCTGGCATATCTCATCTCCTCTTCGCCGATGACAGCTTACTTTTCTTCAGAGCCAATGCTGAACAAGCTTCCGTGATAAATGACGTCCTTAAGGTCTATGAAAAGAGCACTGGGCAACTCCTCAGCCCTGCAAAATGCTCCATCATGTTCGGCCAACGCTGCTCAGCTGAGCAATGTAAGATGGTGACTGCTACTCTGCAAGTGGGCATCTTGGCCCTTGAAGAGAAATACCTAGGCCTCCCAATCCCTGAGGGACACATGAAGAATGGCAAACTTCAGAATACGAAAGAGAAGCTTCTTAAGAAATGCTCAGACTGGAACGAAAAGTATATGTCTGGTGCAGCAAAAGAAGCTTTGATCAAAGCTGTGGCCCAGGCTATTCCCACTTTTGCCATGAGCGTCTTCAGATTCTCTGCTGGTCTTTGCGATGACCTTGAGAAAATCCTTAGAGACTTCTGGTGGGGAGATGAACTTGATAGAAGAAAGGTTCATTGGATGTCCTGGGATAAAATGACAAAACCGAAATCCCATGGGGGTATGGGCTTTAAGGATTTGAGGATTTTCAATCAAGCCCTCTTAGCCAAACAAGCCTGGCGTCTCATAGAATTTCCGAATAGTCTTTGTGCAAAACTCCTGAAGGCAAAGTACTATCCTAATGGAGATATAATTGACACTGTGTTCAGCCAAAATGCTTCGCCTTGCTGGCAAGGCATTACTCACGGCCTGGATCTTCTCAAACACGGCATCATATGGAGAGTGATCTCTGGGTCCAAGATAAGAATCTGGCGTGACAACTGGATTCCAAGAGGAAATCACAAAGTCATTGGCAAAGCAAACAATTCACGCTTGAGGTGGGTGTCTGATCTCATTGATCCTTCTTCTAAAACTTTGATTGTACCGGCAGTGAAGTCTCTTTTCCACCCTCCGGATGTAGATGAAATCCTTAAGATAAAGCTCCCTAACAGGTCTGGTGAGGACTTAATGGCATGGGAACATGAAAAGAATGGGCTTTTCTCTGTCAGAAGTGCCTACAGACTTGGTGTCCAGCTGAAGGGAAATGGACAGCAGACCTCGACTAGCTCCAGCCCGGATGGAGATAGAAGCCTCTGGAAAGTGATCTGGAACTCCAAGGTGCCTCCTAAAATCAAGGTGTTTGGCTGGAAGCTAACTACAAACACGCTGGGTGTGCAGGACACCAGATATAGACGTAACATGGATAATATCCCCACTTGCTCTATCTGTGGTAGGGAGCCTGAGACTGTCCATCATGCCATGGTGACCTGCACTAAGGCCATGGCGTTTAGACATCAGCTTAGAAGTTCTTGGGACCTCCCAGCGGAAAATCACTTCATTGAAACAGGGCCGGACTGGGCGTTGCTGCTGCTCAATCAAACCTCCCAAGACATGAGATCAAAACTGCTGTTTATGTGGTGGAGGACCTGGCACATGCGCAATAATTCTATTTTTGGTGATGGAAAATGCTCAGTTAGTGAATCTGCTAACTTCATTGAGTCTTATTTGTCTTCTTTCCTTCAGGTTAACAGCCACTCTCCCGTTTTGGACAGGAAAGGCAAGAATCATGTGAATGGAGGTGGAGCTGTTAAGCATGTTTCCCTACCTCATGCTCTTGTTCCCTGGCAATACCCTGACAAAGGCTGGTACAAACTAAATGTTGATGCCAGTTTCGTTGTGGAGGACAACAGAGGTGCTTGGGGGGCCATTATGCGTGATCACCTTGGAAAGATTATTCTCTCCGCGTGGGGGACAATCCCGCACTGCCAAAATGCTGAGACAGCTGAAGCTATTGCTGCCCTGGAGGGTGTGAGGGCCATGCTTCCTTTTGCTGATAAGGAGGTCATCGTCGAGAGTGACAACTCTGTTGTGGTTCACTCCATGTGCAGTGCGGATGATAACAAGTCAGCTACAATGGTTATCCTAGCTGAGTCTCTGGACCTCTTAAAAATCCTCAAAGGTTTCCGTGTTGAAAAGATTTGTAGAACAGCTAACTTGGCTGCCCATAATATTGCTAAGTTTAGTTACAGGGCTTGGAGTGAGGGTGTGTTACAGGCTGATGTTCCTCCCTGCGTGGAGATTGAAAGCTCTGCTCCTTGTAGTAACTATGTAAACTCGGTTGTGGTGATTTAGTAAAGCTCTTTGAAAATCAAAAAAAAAAAAGATAGATGTGTAATGGAGCAAGAAGTTAATATATGAGTGGTAAACCAATAGATTATGGATTGAGAAAGTGCCTTGGTCTTCCTATATGAGTGGCAAACGCACAAATAGTGCAAAGATAATGCACGGAGTATGAAATTTCCGGACGTCGCTTACCGTGAACAAAAAGAAGGGACGTGAGCAGTATAGCATGCATAGTAGAATTTGCACCTTGAGGACTCCCATGTCTTGGAGAATTAACAGGCACAAAGGCTAGTAAACGAGGGTGTACAATATATAGATGCACATCCAAATAGGGCTACGACATATATATAGCATCGGAAGATGAGACAAAAAAATGTCAAAAGATATGATTGTGATACGATATGTGCAACACATATCTGCTGCAATTATGATAGGGGATTCGACATTAATTGCCATTTAATTTTCTGTCAACTAATGCTACTAGTTACGTATTTGATTTCTCTATTGTATTTTAAAACGAATTCCAGATTTTATTGGGAAGAAGAGATCTTGGTTCTTGTTATTTTGTTATTTGCAACAAAATGGGAAGCGCTCTGGATCGATCGGGATCCTTTTGTGACGTTGGATTAGTTAGCCGCGCGTCCGATGATCCGGAAAATAACCTTAGTAGCTAGTAAGAAACGCTAGCTACTTTCCTCGGGTTTGATATTAATTGCCGATTAATTTTCTGCTAGGAGTACAATTTAGTATAGTAAAATTTCACATTTAATGCATTATCTCTACTATATTAAAGTTGGTGACCATGATTGCAGTACAGTACTTAAGAAAAATCGTTGGAAAAAACCTCGCTCTCGATCCTCCACCTTCTCCCCCACGACCGCAAAAGCACCCGCCTCCGCTGCCCCGTCTCCTCACACCTCTCACACCGTACGCTACCGTTCTTCGCCCCATCCGCCTCGCCTCCATATGCCGGAGCCCGGCGTGCCCAACTGCAGCACCCCCAACAGCCGCCAAATTGGGGCGACATCCCCACGACCATGATGTCATGTCGCACCAGATCTATACAATGTGGCGACAACAGCATGAACCGCAGGGCCGGTCCTGACATTTTTAGGGCCCTGGGCGAAACTAGATTCATGGCCCCTTATTATAAAAAGTAAAAATAAATATATAATACATAAATTAAATAAGATGAAAACCACAATTGCACGGATATTTCATTTAAATATGTTTCAAAAATATTATAATTTTAACATACCCTGAATTTTTCTCCTGACATTACTAGATTCAAATTAAATGATAATGCAATCAATATATATTTCGGCCAATAATTTGTTAATCATCAATAGTAGCGGATTCAGAAGAGTAGAAGTTAAATATTAGCTCATGATCACTCACGTTCTTATTATCCGTGCTAATGTCAACATTGTCTTATGGATGAATCTCCGGTCAGTCTATGTCTTGGAGCAGAAAACTAGAAACCAAAAGAAGCAAAAGGGCCCATTCTGTCAATCACTGGACGCCTGCACCACTGAGCCTTTGTAGGGTAGGCCCTTGCGTCCGTCGGGGTGCAAGGAGGAGAATAGCGGCGTTGCCGGCGTCGGCCGTGGGGCAGCAGCAGCGTACGCAGGAGCAACGCCACTCGGCCGGCAAGGGCGGAGGGGCAGGACGGCGGCGCACGACGCGTTTGATGCAGCCGGGTGGAGGTAGGACTTGGCACTTGGCAGAACACCAACGAGGCCGGCGGCCGGGGTGAGGGCGGTTGAACCTTACTTTGGAAAAGCAGAAGTGACTCTCTCTTCCACAAGATAAAATTGCACCCAAAAGAAATTTTTCTGAGGCTTCTGCGTTGCTGCAGGACAATGCACTATAGACGCAGCAGATTGTACACAAATGAATGCAGCTGGAACAAACCCAGGATGATCCACAAAAGAGAGCTCAATAGGGCTGGCAGGCACTACACGAAGCAGGACACATTATTCAGCTTGCTCCCCACTCCCCAGCTCCCGCTCCTCTGCCCCAACAAGCTGGTCTTGGTGTTTTTGTTCAGCTGCAGAGTTATTACGCGGCATGCGTCTACATCTCAGCTCAGTGGCCTCTGGTGTCGTCGCCGACCGATGCTGAAGCTTCGAGGGCTTTTTCTAGCAGTCAAAGTGGCTCACTGCCTACTTTCTCGAAACAGGCTTTCGTCCCGCTTTATAAATAAAGCAATCGTCCACAGTTACTACCAACCAAACATAAGTTTCAAAAGCAAGAAAATAAAAAGGTTTTGCTGGGGCCACAGCACAGAAAGGCCCAAGTTTCTCACTACTACTCCTGATACAAACTCTACGAAGTAGAGTTCAACGGCTGGTCGGAGAAGATAAAAGACGTGCCGCCTTTAGAAGATCCTCAAGTACGCCGTCCAGCCGCTGCCTGTCCCGCTGTCTAACCAAGGGGTGCCACCCCTGCAGGAAAGCCAAGAATTTGAAAACTGAGTCAGCGTCCCGTCGTGGAAGGACATGCTCAATGACCATCTTATTACGAATCGTCCAAAGGGTCCAGGTCATTGCCGCGAACACCAACCAGAAGAGGGAGCTCCTCCTACCGGTATGATTCGCCTGCACTTCCAGGAACTCTGCCAAGTCATGTGCCTGCCACTGAGGCCCCAACGCTTCAGCAAGGAAGCTCCATAGGAAGCGAGCTGCGGGACAGGAGAACAGGATATGCGTCCCCGTCTCGGGGACCACACAAAGGGGACAGGTGCCATCACCTGGGCCCAAGCGTTTCGCCACCTCGACTCCCGAGGGGAGGCGGTCGCGAAGAAGTTGCCACGTAAATATCTTGATTTTAAGAGGTAGTGGCGCCTTCCACAAGTGGGAAGCCCAAGTCAGCACGGCCCCCTGAATAGGGCCCGATACGCGGAGCCGACGAAGAAGTGTCGCGCAGGCGTAAGGCTCCATGCGACACTATCCGGGTTGTCCGAGAGGGCTAGGGGGAGTAACTCGAGCAGGGACCTCCTGCTCGCCACTTCCCCCGGCCCGAAAGTGCGGCGGAATCCAATGTTCCACCGCCCCTGATGGAAGGCCGTGGAGACCAACAACAGGGGTTCCGTACAAATTGCAAAGAGATCCGGGAACTGAAACCGTAACGGCCTTCCACCAAACCAGGAGTCAAGCCAAAACAGAGTATCTCGTCCGTTACCTACGGATGAGACCGCCCCGAGTCTGATGTGCTCCTTAATGGACTGGATAGCACGCCAGAACTGAGAACCCTCTCTACGGTCACAAGCCAAGAGTGGGCAGCCCCGAAGATACTTGGCTCTCACCAAGTCAAGCCAAAGGCCCCCTTCTCCCCGCAGGATCCGCCAGACCAATCTAAGCATCAGGGCCTTGTTCATGGGATGAGAAGTCAGAATACCTATGCCCCCAAGGTCCTTGGGGGCGCATATATCGGCCCACTTTACCATGTGGTACTTCTGCTTCCCACTCCTCGCCTGCCAGAAGAATCTAGCCAGCTCCTTATCAAAGCTAGCATGGGTCCCCTCCAGCAGAATATACATCCCCATCATATACATGGGGAGGCTAGACATGCACGAGTCGATCAAAATCGTCTTGCTACCCTTGGAGGTGAACCTACCCTGCCAAGGTTCCGATTTGGACTTCACCCGTGCAACAAGAGGCGCGAGATCCTTCCCAAGGATCCGTGTGTCCCGGATCGGCATTCCTAGATAAGTAACTGGGAATGACGCCAACCTGCAATTCAGGTTGTTCGCGACCCGTTGTTGGTCTTCCTCCGAGTAACCTAAGATCACCACCTCGCTCTTGTCGAAGTTGATCTTGAGGCCGGACATTGCCTCAAAGCAAAGGAGAAGGAACTTTAGATTGATAATATCCAGTTCCGACCCTTCTACCATGACCATGGTGTCGTCGGCGTACTGAAGGCGAGTCACGCCACACCCTGGGACAAGATGTCCAACCACACCCGAGATGTGGCCGACGGTCTTAGCCCGCTCTAAGACCTCCGCAAGGGCATCAACCGCGGAGTTGAACAGCAGAGGGGAGATGGGGTCCCCTTGCCTAACTCCACAGGTTGACCGAAAATAGGGCCCTACTTCCCCATTTACGTTAATGGCGGTGTTGCCACTTGTCACCAGCTGCATGATCCAGCCAATCATCCTATCATCAACCCCCCTCCGCCTCCAGGCGGAGGAAGGCCCAGTCCAGGCGGTCATACGCCTTCTGGAAATCTAGCTTGAGGAACACGCCTTTCTGGCGGCGTGTTTCCACCTCGTGAATAATCTCACTAAGAGCTAGGATCCCATCATGTATGAAGCGGCCTTTTAGGAAGGCGAACTGGTAAGGAATCCGCTCCATTATCGGGGCGAGCCTCAAGGCGCAGACCTTAGCTAAAATCCTATAGATGACGTTGAGGACGGTGATGGGTCTAAGTTGGCGGATATCCGTGGCTCCCACTACCTTGGGAATCAAGGTTATCACGCCAAAGTTCAGTCGTGATACAACCAAAGTCCCAATATAAAATTCCTGGAACATATGCATAATCACGGCCTTGGTAGATTCCCAGAAAGTCTGGAAAAAAACCACAGGAAGGCCATCCGGCCCCGGGGCCGAATTGGCCTTCATCTCCATCACCGCCTTGTGCACCTCTTCCGGCAGGAATTGGAGGGTCAAGTCCGCATTTTCCCTGTCTGAGACTCTAGCCCGAACTGGCCAGAGGTCAACTGCCAGGGATATCCCTCACTAGTAGAGAAAGAGGCAATAGCACCGGTTTTAAAGGGCTTTTAGCACCGGTTGTGCAACCGGTGCTAAAAGGTCGGGACTAAAGGGGTACCCCTTTAGCACCGGAACCCTATGAAACCGGTGTTAAAGGCCTCCACGTGGGCACCGCTGAGCGCGCGCATGCGAAGGACCTTTTGTACCGGTTGGTATTACCAACCGGTACTAATAGTTTTTGTATTTTTTGAAAAAAATTGAAACTTTTTTTTTTGAATTTCGAAATTTCTCACACTTAGCCACACTCTTAATTACCCACTAACCCACACACTTATACACTAACTACACACTTAATTTCAAGTCAAAGTACTCAATCCAGTCAAACTTCCCATTCGGTCACCCATCCTCAAATTGCTACAACCCAAGCACGCTTAACTATTGAGTTCCTTTCAAATTAAATACCAAGTGAGAACAGAGAACTTACTGATATTAATATCCTATCAATCATATTAACCACTCGGTCATGATGTTACACTTCTTCATTGTTTGAATTACAAAAATTTATTTGAATAAACAACAAAGATTGTATAATAATAATATTGAAATAAATAATGATAAATATTTTTTTTTCCTTTTCCATTTAGTATGAAATAATCCATATCTTTAAATCTAGATATCAGAATTTAACAAATAAAATTTCTAAATCAAATAGAAAAAATAGAGGAATCCAAATATGACACCCATATCATCTATTGCATCATACAGATATCGATAGTTTTAAGAAAATCGACCTCTTTCGATGAATAGTCGTGGTGGCCATTTTGACAGATTTTTTTAAAATAAAATAAAAGTATAAACACCTCAAAAAAGGATATCCTTTGGCATGGGGTCCTTATATGTGTACTAGTTTGATAGTTTGTTCTGAATTTTTTGGAAAAATCATTTTGAGGTACACAACTAGTGGTTATATCACAGAAACACTGATAATTCTAGAAAATATTACCTCTTTCGACGAATAGTCATCGCGACCGTTTTGATCGCTTTTAAGAAAAAATGAAATAAATTGATAAACATCTCAAAAAATGAAATCCTTTGGCATGGGCTCCTTATATGTGTACTAGTTGCTATGAAAAATGATAAACTTGATTTTTGACAAAATGTGCAAAAAAAGTCTTCACAAAAAGATCTATCATGTATGAACATCTAGAAGTTTCAAGACAAATGACCAAGTTATGGTCATTTCCACGGCATAGTTTGTGATAAATATCTCATATCCCACAAATAGATGTATCTTGGTATAAGAAACAACCTTGCCAAAGGAAATCTTAAAATTAATTCCATAAGTATTATTTTCCATTTTTGAAGTGAAAAAAATGACTTTTTTTGTGAACAAAGTACCAAAAATATGATGCAAAATGGGACCCATTTAATTTTCATGGAAACTAGTACACATATGATGGATAATCCCTAAGTATTAGGTTTTTCCTTGATTTCTAACTAATTTCCCATAGTTTAATGAGTTTATGTTGATTTATCGAAAGTAATTCAAATTTGAACTTTAACTGTTTGATAGTTTGTTCTGAAATTTTTGGAAAAATCATTTTGAGGTACACAACTAGTGGTTATATCACAGAAACACTGATAATTCTAGAAAATATTACCTCTTTCGACGAATAGTCATCGTGACCGTTTTGATCGCTTTTAAGAAAAAATGAAATAAATTGATAAACATCTCAAAAAATGAAATCCTTTGGCATGGGCTACTTATATGTGTACTAGTTGCTATGAAAAATGATAAACTTGATTTTTGACAAAATGTGCAAAAAAAGTCTTCACAAAAAGATCTATCATGTATGAACATCTAGAAGTTTCAAGACAAATGACCAAGTTATGGTCATTTCCACGGCATAGTTTGTGATAAATATCTCATATCCCACAAATAGATGTATCTTGGTATAAGAAACAACCTTGCCAAAGGAAATCTTAAAATTAATTCCATAAGTATTATTTTCCATTTTTGAAGTGAAAAAAATGAATTTTTTTGTGAACAAAGTACCAAAAATATGATGCAAAATGGGACCCATTTAATTTTCATGAAAACTAGTACACATATGATGGATAATCCCTAAGTATTAGGTTTTTCCTTGATTTCTAACTAATTTCCCATAGTTTAATGAGTTTATGTTGATTTATCGAAAGTAATTCAAATTTGAACTACAACTGTTTGATAGTTTGTTCTGAAATTTTTGAAAAAATCATTTTGAGGTACACAACTAGTGGTTATATCACAGAAACACTGATAATTCTAGAAAATATTACCTCTTTCGACGAATAGTCGTCGCGACCGTTTTGATCGCTTTTAAGAAAAAATGAAATAAATTGATAAACATCTCAAAAAATGAAATCCTTTGGCATGGGCTCCTTATATGTGTACTAGTTGCTATGAAAAATGATAAACTTGATTTTTGACAAAATGTGCAAAAACATTCTTCACAAAAAGGTCTATCATGTATGAACATCTAGAAGTTTCAAGACAAATGACCAAGTTATGGTCATTTCCACGGCATAGTTTGTTATAAATATCTCATATCCCACAAATAGATGTATCTTGGTATAAGAAACAACTTTGCCAAAGGAAATCTTAAAATTAATTCCATAAGTATTATTTTCCATTTTTGAAGTGAAAAAAATGACTTTTTTTGTGAACAAAGTACCAAAAATATGATGCAAAATGGGACCCATTTAATTTTCATGGAAACTAGTACACATATGATGGATAATCCCTAAGTATTAGGTTTTTCCTTGATTTCTAACTAATTTCCCATAGTTTAATGAGTTTATGTTGATTTATCGAAAGTAATTCAAATTTGAACTACAACTGTTTGATAGTTTGTTCTGAAATTTTTGGAAAAATCATTTTGAGGTACACAACTAGTGGTTATATCACAGAAACACTGATAATTCTAGAAAATATTACCTCTTTCGACGAATAGTCATCGCGACCGTTTTGATCGCTTTTAAGAAAAAATGAAATAAATTGATAAACATCTCAAAAAATGAAATCCTTTGGCATGGGCTCCTTATATGTGTACTAGTTGCTATGAAAAATGATAAACTTGATTTTTGACAAAATGTGCAAAAAAATTCTTCACAAAAAGGTCTATCATGTATGAACATCTAGAAGTTTCAAGACAAATGACCAAGTTATGGTCATTTCCACGGCATAGTTTGTTATAAATATCTCATATCCCACAAATAGATGTATCTTGGTATAAGAAACAACCTTGCCAAAGGAAATCTTAAAATTAATTCCATAAGTATTATTTTCCATTTTTGAACTGAAAAAATGACTTTTTTTGTGAACAAAGTACCAAAAATATGATGCAAAATGGGACCCATTTAATTTTCATGGAAACTAGTACACATATGATGTATAATCCCTAAGTATTAGGTTTTTCCTTGATTTCTAACTAATTTCCCATAGTTTAATGAGTTTATGTTGATTTATCGAAAGTAATTCAAATTTGAACTACAACTGTTTGATAGTTTGTTCTGAAATTTTTGGAAAAATCATTTTGAGGTACACAACTAGTGGTTATATCACAGAAACACTGATAATTCTAGAAAATATTACTTCTTTCGACGAATAGTCATCGCGACCGTTTTGATCGCTTTTAAGAAAAAAATGAAATAAATTGATAAACATCTCAAAAAATGAAATCCTTTGGCATGGGCTCCTTATATGTGTACTAGTTGCTATGAAAAATGATAAACTTGATTTTTTACAAAAGTATCAAAATAAGACTTCACAAAAAAGTATATCATCTATAAACATATAGAAGTTTTAAGCCAAATGATCAAGTTATGGCCATTTCCACGGCATAGTTTGCGATAAAGATCTCAATTTCCACATATAGGTGCATCTTGGTATAGGAAACAACAATACTGAAGGAATTGTTCAAATTATTTTCATAAATATCATTTTCCATTTTTTTAATACAAAAAATGACTTTTTTGTGAACCAAGTACAAAAAATATGGTGCAAAATGGCCCCCATATAATTTTCACAAAGAGTGGTCCACATTTTATGGATAATCCCTGAATGTTAGTAATTTTCTTGATTTATACCTAATTTCGTCTAGCTAAATGAGTTTATGCCGATTTTCCGAAAGTAATTCAAATTTGAACTAAAACTGTTTGATAGTTTGGTCTGAATTTTTTGTAAAAATCATTTTAAGGTAGACAACTAGTGGTTAAGTCACATAAACATCGATAATTTTAGAAAATATTAACCCTTTCGATGAATAGTCATGGTGAACATTTTGACTGTTTTTACGAAAAAATGAAATAAAATGGTAAACACCTCAAAAAAGGATATCCTTTGGCATGGAGTCCTTATATGTGTACTAGATTCTATGAAAAATGATAAACTTGATTTTTGAAATTTTTTGTAAAAAAAAATCTTCACAAAAAGGTATATCATCTATAAACATATACAAGTTTCAAGCCAAATGATTAAGTTATAGCCATTCCCACGGCATAGTTTGTGATTAAGATATCATATTCCACATATAGGTGCATCTTGGTATAGGAAACAACAATGCCGAAGGAATTTTTCAAATTATTTTCATAAATATCATTTTCCATCTTTTAATAGCAATTTTTTTTTTGTGAACCAAGTATAAAAAATATCATGCAAAAGATGATATAGTTGTCATATTTGGATTCCTCTCATTTTTCTAATCGATTTAGACATTTTATTTGTTAAATTTCTATTTATGAATTTAAAGATATGAATTATTTCATATTAAACGAAAAATGGAGTTGTGCTCGCGTGGAAGAAGTTAATATAGGGCAAACCTTTAGTACCGGTTTGTAATAACAACCGGTACTAAAGGTGGACCTTTAGTACCGGTTGTTATTACAAACCGGTACTAAAGGGTCTAGCCGTGGGGCCCCCCACTACAGCCGCATGCCCCAACCCTTTAGTACCGGTTGTTGTTAACAACCGGTACTAAAAGGTCCGCACCAACCGGTGCTGTTTCCGGCCGGCCGAATCGCCTATGAAACCGGTGCTAATGCCTTTTTAGTACCGGTTCCGTTATAACCGGTCCCAAATAGGTCGAACCAAAGGCCTTATTTCTACTAGTGCCTGAGCGGGGTCCTGCCGTGAAGACCTCCTTATAGAAGGAGTATATATGGGAAGAGATCTCTCCTGGTACCTCCAGGAGCCGATCATTTTCCCACAGGCACGGAATCGAGCATTTCCTGCGACGACCATTAGCTATCGCGTGAAAGTATGTCGTATTCGCATCCCCCTTGAGGAGCCAGTTTTGACGACTCCGCTGCCGCCAAAACAACTCCTCGCCGTGGTAGATCTCCATAAGGGAGTTCTCCAATGCGTAGCACTGAATCCATTGGTCAGCCGTCAGACCCACCGAGTCCGACTCACTGTCCAACCACTGGATGTCCCGCAGTAACGACTCCTTCCGATGGCGGAGGGCCGCACCCAGATTGGCGCCCCAGCCCCTCATGAATTGGCGCACCATCTGAGCACAATGGTGCGAGACATCCACCGCGTTAAAGATCCGTGAAGGGTGGTCGGCCGCCCAGGACCACTTCAGGCGAACCGCACCACAAACCCTGGCTGACCTAGCCAGAAGTTCTCGAAGTGGAAGCGGTTCAGCCTTGGTGGTATGGCTCCACCAGACGACAACGGCATGGGGGAGTGATCCGAACCGATCCTAGTAATCGCGCGGAGGGAGCATAATGGGAAGGCCATCTCCCAGTCCACTGAGACGAGCACCCTATCCAGTACACTCCGAACAGGGTCCACCCGGTTATTAGACCAGGTGTATCTTGCTCCCACCCGACGGATCTCTCTAAGAGCGAGATCCACAATGCAGTCATTGAACATCCTCATCCTCCGGGGGTCCACATTCGCCGAGCTCTTGTCTTCCGGGGACCGAATCAGGTTGAAGTCCCCGGCAATAACAAGTGGGGTGGAGCACCGCTCAACCTTCGAGCTCAGCTTAGCGAGGAACGCCGGAGCTCTAGTATGGTCCGTGGGGCCATAAACAATAATCACCTCCCACTTGAAGGATGATCGTCTATGGCTGATAAGCATGCTCACAAAGAACTCGCCCCGGTCCATATCCTCCACCTCGAAGGTATCCTCCTTTACCCCTAGGAGGATGCCCCCGGAATGGCCATTAGCAGGGAGCCATTGCCACACAAATTTGTGTGGGCTAAGGCCCTGCAACTCCTGAATGGAGAAGTCCTGCCGAATCGTCTCCTGGATGCCCACGATGTTTACGTCCTCTTGTCTCATGTAGTCCCTGAGCTGTCTGCGACGGCCGGGTTGCCCGAACCCCCGCATGTTCCAATCAAATAACCTTATGATCGTATCCATTATGAAACAATGGCGGGGGGGAGTCCCCTTACGGGGGATGGATCGAGCTCTACCAGGTACCGATGGCTGTGCCGGGCCCTTCGGAGGCCGCCCCCGTTTACTCCCCACCTGGGGAGGAGCGGTGGGGGAGCCTCGCTAGGGGGGGATGAACGAGCTCACCAGCAGGCGAGGGCTGTGACGCGCCCTTCGGAGGCCGCCCCCGTTTCCTCCCCACCTCGGGAGGAAGGATGGGAGGGGCCTCACTAGGGAGGGCCGTCGCAGCATCTGAAGTCGAAGGAGGTGGCTCCTGCCGCAAGGAGGCAGGTTCGGGGGCCATCTCTCGCACAGGCTCGACCTGAGCCTGCGCGGCAGCAAGAGCCCCCTCATACACTTCCTTCACCTTAATGGCTGACACCTGCTCAAGCTTGGGGCCACGCTCGCCCCGAAAAACAATGCCGCAATCGTCGGCAACCTGCACCAAATGGTCCAAAGGGACCTCATCTCGGACAGAAAATCTCGAACCGGAGGAAGGGGGAGGTGTGCAACGCAACGTACCTGCTAGACTCCGCCTGGCCGCTGTACGCTGGATCGCCTGCTCCACCACTGTCGGCGCGCGCATCCCCAGCCCCTCCCGTGCAGACGCGAGCCTGGCACTGACGCGCGGAGTCTGGGACACCGGCCCAGCTGGAGCGGGACGGGGTACAGGCGAAGATGCCTGCACCAGGGCCAGAGGGGCCTGAGCGGTCGTGGTACCCGCAGACACAGAAGGCGCAGGCGAAGAAACCTGCGCCGGGGCCGGGATGGCCTCAGCTGAAGTAGCGGACACCTGGTGGTCATCCAAGCCCGGGTCGTCGTCATCGTCGTCCGAGAGCGAGTCACCAGAGCCATCCCCCTTGACGTGGGCATACCCTCCGGGCACCCCACTATTGGTATACCTGGTTCAGCCCAGTCGAAGGCCCACTGGCTGGCCCAATGAAAACCAAGAAGTTGTTAAGGAAATTACTTGAAGCACAAGACAAGGACTCTTATTTCGTAGTCTACTAGGACTCTTGTAAACCCTCCCTGGCTCCCTATATAAAGCCAGGCAGGGGCACCCCCATAGACAGATCACAACATCGGAGGCCACAACATAGACACAATTAGACATAGCATAGAGAGATCGCCTCTCATCATATCGCCATGACGGCCACCATGTAACCTCATATATCATCATAATCAGACAAGCAGGAGTAGGTCTTTACCTCACAATGAGGGGCCGAACCTGGGTAAATCCTTACTTGTCAGCCGTCCGGAACTACCAGCGCGCACATCTTCTCCCTCAAAATCTACCTAGGGTCTTCGACTCTGGGATTGCCGAGGGCATACCTCGTCACCCCTCGTCCGAGGGGTCCCCAGCAGTGTCAGTCGCAGACGGTAGAGGAGGCTGCGCCTCCTCCCGGACCACCCGAAGATCAGCTCCCCGGTTCCCGCCCCGGCCCCCAAAGTAGAACGGCGGCAAGTCGTCGCGGATCAGGCCTGGGTCGGGGACTAGGACTCGGAGATGGACATGACCCTCGCCAGCTAAGGAGCCAACGTGAACCTCCTCAATCCTACCCAACAGACGGGCCACCAGCTCAACAACCGTCTGTGTCCTGGCCTCCTCCGGCAGTCCGTACAGCCGAACCCAAGTGGACCTGAGCACTGGGCTCGCCGAGCGGACAACTATCGAGGGGCGGATGGCCACCTGGATCTTGCTGAGCGGTAGGGCGTATGCCTCGTCCAGGGTGCGGCAGAGCCTCAACATCTCTGCCGAAGGGAACACCACGGAGAACTCTGAGGGAGTGAGCTCCCGGATCTGCCACTCGTGGGTTGGGTGAATCCACGCTAGCTCCTCTCGCAAGACCTCCAGGATGAGCTCAGTGGGGACCTCAGGTAACTGGGCGGGGAGCACGGACAACGTCGCCAGGTTCGGGGGTGCCAACCTCGGCTCCCCCCCAGATCGACGAAGTAAAAGAGAGCGTCTAGCCCGAGGCCCAGAAGCTCGAGCCTAGACCTGTGAAGCTTGGCCGGCTGAACGGGGCACTCCCCGATGGCGTGACCGGGGTCACCACACCTCAGACAGCATGGCGGGCGAGTACACTCCGAACGGTAGTGACCCCCAGCTCCACAGTTGAAGCACATGCGTCTCGCCGGTGAGTCCCGCCCTTCCTCCACCTGAGGTCGGGACGCAGCTATCCCCACCTGGGATGCGCTACTCGGGTCACGGCGTGGGGCAGTCGAGGCCGGTGCAGGTGGAAGCCCACCTAGGCTCCCTCCTGTACCGCCGTCCACCCCACTTGAGGCCTTCTTCTTCCTCTTCTTGGTCTTCTTCTTTGCCTGTCCCCGAAGAGCGCGCCGGGGATCGAGCACGGCCCTGCTCCCGAAGCACAAGAGACCTGCGGAGGGCAGCCTCCCTGGCAGCCCCATCCGGTGAGGCCGTGCGTCTCGGCGACCGCCCAGGTGACGAGCGGCGTGGAGGAGGACCTCCCCCCCGTGGTGAGAGGCGCCTAGGGAGGGTGGCTCGGGTGTCCTCGTGACCCCTGTCCCGGTGTTCCGGCGACCGGCGCGGAGGAGCAGCTCCACGGCCCGGGGCGCGGTAGGGCCGAGGTGGGGAGCGTCTGGGCGGCGAGCGACCGGCCGGCGACCGACGGGACGGGGAACGCCGGCGAGCATGTGTGGAAGGCGGGGGAGGGGACGGCGAGCGCGCGCGGCGGCGGGGGTGTACGTCGTCCTCCACCAGGTCGGCAGATCGGCCGCGCTTCATGGCGTCGGCGGCGGTCCGCGCCGGCGGCGGCGGCACGGTCCGGAGGGGCGGGGCGAGTTAAGGCCCGGGCGTGGCGGCTGGGGAGCGAGAGGGAGACGATGTAGTGCGGGCTAGGTCTCCGAGGCGATCAGCCGGCCCACCTGGGCCGCGCTGGCTAGGGTTACGCTGCGACATGAGCGCGCCGCCACCCGCACCCGGGCACGACGGCGGCGCCGTGCGCCGGGCGGCCACCTTCGCCGCCAAGGCCGTCAACTCCTGCATGAGGGCCGGCACCGCAGAAGACACCGTGGCAACGGGCGCCACTGCCGGGGCGCCAACAGAGCTAGCCGCGCACGGCGCCAGCGGCGGGGACCCTAGCGCCACCGGCCGGCGAAGCAGGGACGCAACCGAGCCTCTCCGCCGCTTATCCTGCGGGCGTACCCTCGTCGCCACGGCGAGGAAGTCCCCCAACGTTGGGGACACCGGCAGCGTGCACCAGGCAGCCAATTCCTCCTCGAGGGCTGCGACTTCGGCGTCCTCGTCCGTGATATCCGCCCACCGCCGGCCTTCCAACGACGCCGCCGCCATCACCGACCTGGTGACGCAGCCGGCTGCCGGGGAGCGAGGGTGGGGATTACGGGGCGAGATCGCCGCCGGTCAGAGGCCGTCCTCCATTACCACCCGCGAGGAAGCCCCGTGGCTGTTCCAGGATCAAAAGTGCCTTCTCGGTGGTTGCGTTTCACCAGTGTACTAGATCGTTCACACATCTCTATTCAACACAGGGACAGTAACTGCAAGTCGAATAGAGGTGCTCCGCTCACTGCCTACTTCGAGGCTGAAGTTGTTGTTCTGTAAAACTGCTGATGTTGTTCTGCTTTTTAAAACTGGTGACCCCAATAACGTCTTTGTAATGCATGGTTGCTTTTAATAAAAAAGCGAGGGCAATGGCCTGTTTATCTAAAAAAAAGTGGCTCACTGCCTTTTTTTTTTTTAGAAAAAGGGGAGTCCCGGCCTCTGCATCGATTGATGCATACGGCCTTTATTAATTTATTTCAAGTCGTTTACAAAGATAGATACATCATGGGTCACTCAGAGTCGATACATGAATCAACCACCTAAAGACCAAAGAAGACATGCAATGATGCTGCATCAACATGTAATTCTTCTATCAGAACGCCAACTGCACTGGTTGTATAAATCCGATGCGACCAACTCCAGGCGGTTGCACCCAAAAACCATCGCGTCTCGCTTCTCCGCCGATTGTAGGTAGGACCACGTACGGATCCATTGCGTTGCCATCGGGATAACCTGCATGAAAGAAGTTTTCTTTGCTCGATTAAAGATATAATCATTTCGTACATTCCAAATCGCCCAGAGTAAAGCACAAACTCCCACTCGAATTTGAACTTTCACTCCTTTAGGGACACCATTCAACCAATTACCAAACAAGTTGTCTATACTAGTTGGCGGTTGAATATTAAATGATATGTGGACTATCCTCCAAACCATTTTAGCAAAAGGACATGCAAGAAATAGGTGATGAACTGTTTCATCTTGATCACAAAAACAACATTTTTTACATCCTTCCCACTTATGTTTTGCCAAGTTATCTTTAGTTAGTATGACTTTACGATGTAGAAACCACATAAAAATTCTTATTTTTAGTGGAACCTTCATTTTCCACAAATATTTACGAAGAAACCTCGTATGACCGCTCATGTAATCTAGATACATGGATTTAACGGTAAATAACCTATTATTCGTCAACTTCCAAACAAAAGCGTCTTGCTGGTTTGAGAGTTGAATATTCATAAGACGATTGACTAATTGAAGCCATGCTATCCAATCTTTCAGTTTTGGTGCACATCTTGCATTCTAAGAAGTTTTTCTTTGGCATGATGAGGTTATGAGTCGAGGATGTACCTCCACCTCAATTGACTGAGAAATTTGGTGATCAAGAGCATCGAGGTTAGTATGTCAATCCAGATTCATATTTCTCCCTCCTTGGACACAAAGAGAAACCTTATCAATGTTGATTGCTGTCTTGCTAAAGTCAAATCTAGCGTTTCTAGCTGTATTTTGGGAGGAATCAGGCAAGATCAAGTGGGTGTAGTTCTTGGCTTATCACTCATGTAGCTGCATTTTGGGACGAATCTGGGAAGATCAAGTGGGTGTAGTTGTTGGCTTCATCACCACTCTGGTTCAAAAGGGTGGGGCCTTAGGGGGGTTTATTTTCAGTTTTCCCGTGGGGCTGCAGAAGTGCACATCTTCCTGCTGCTCTACTATACATGGTTAATCAACATTATCAGTAACGATTTACCGCCTTGTGAGTTTTTCTTATGTGAATTTCTTTCTTGCTCAATTTCAATGCAAAATCTGAAGTTTCAGCAGATCCCAAACGGGGAGAGGTAGATTTTCTTGCTTTTTTGATGTTGCTAGGACGTTGGTCACTACCACTAGTAGAGAAAGGGCATTTAGCACCGGCTTTAAAGAGCCTTTAGCACCGGTTGTGCAACCGGTTCTAAAAGGTCGGGACTAGTACAATATGAAACCGGTGCTAAAGGCCTCCACGTGGGTATAGCTGCGCACGCGCGGGCGGCAGACCATTTGTACCGGTTGGTAACACCAACCGGTACTAATAGTTTCAGTTTTTTCAAAAAAATTAGAAATTAATTTTGAACTTTTTTTAATTTCGAAATTTCTCACTTAGCCACACAATTCATTACCCCCTAAGCCACACACGTAATCACTAACTACACACTTATACACACTTAATTTCAAGTCAAAGTACTCAATCTAGTGAAACTTCCCATTCGGTCACCCATCCTCAAATTGCTCCAACCCAAGCACGCTTAACTATTGAGTTCCTTCCAAATTAAATACCAAGTGAGAACAGAGAACTTACTGATATTAATATCCTATCAATCATGTTAACCACTCGGTCATGATGTTACACTTCTTAATTGTTTGAATTACAAAAATTTAGTTGAATAAACAACAAATATTATATAATAATATTGAAATAAATAATGATAAAATAAATATTATTTCCTTTTTCATTTAGTATGAAATAATCCATATCTTTAAATCAAGAAATCAGAATTTGACAAATAAAATTTCTAAATGGAATAGAAAAATTAGAGGAATACAAATATAACACCCATATCATCTATTGCATTATACAAATATCGATATTTTTTAAAAAATCGACCTCATTCGATGAATAGTCATGTTGGCCATTTTGACAGATTTTTCAGAAAAAAAGGGTAAACACCTCAAAAAAGCATATCCTTTGGCATGGGGTCCTTATATGTGTACTAGTTGCTATGGAAAATGATAAACTTGATTTTTGACAAAGTATCAAAAAAAGATTTCACAAAAAGGTATATCATCTATAAACATCTAGAAGTTTCAAGCGAAATGATCAATTTATGCCATTCCCACGGCATAGTTTGTGATAAAGATCTCATAATCCACATATAGGTGCATCTTGGTATAGGAAATAACTATGCCGAAGGAATTGTTCAAATTATTTTCATAAATATCATTTTTCCATTTGAAAAGATCAAAAAATGACTTTTCTTGTGAACCAAGTACAAAAAATATGGTGCAAAATGGCCCCCATATAATTTTCACAAAGAGTAGTCCACATTTTATGGATAATCCCCGAGTATTAGGAATTTTCTTGATTTCTACCTAATTTCGCCTAGTTAAATGAGTTTATGCCGATTTTCTGAAGGTAATTCAAATTTGAACTACAACTATTTGATAGTTTGATATGAATTTTTTGTAAAAATCATTTTAAGGTACACAACTAGTGGTTATATCACAGAAATATCGATCGTTTTAAAAAAAATCGACCTCTTTCGATGAATAGTCATGGTGGCCATTTTAATAGTTTTTTCAAAAAACTCAAATGAAATGAAAAACACATCAAAAAATGATATCCTTTGGCATGGGGTCCTTAAATGTATAATAGTTGCTATGAAAAATGATAAACTTGATTTTTTACAAAAGTATCAAAAAAAGACTTCACAAAAAAGTATATCATCTATAAATGTATAGAAGTTTTAAGCCAAATGATCAAGTTATGGTCATTTCCACGGCATAGTTTGTGATAAAGATCTCATATTCCACATATAGGTGCATCTTGGTATAGGAAACAACAATGCTGAAGGAATTGTTCAAATTATTTTCATAAAATCATTTTCCTTTTTTTAATACAAAATATGACTTTTTTGTGAACCAAGTACAAAAAATATGGTGCAAAATGGCCCCCATATAATTTTCACAAAGAGTGGTCCACATTTTATGGATAATCCCTGAATGTTAGTAATTTTCTTGATTTATACCTAATTTCGTCTAGTTAAATGAGTTTATGCCGATTTTCTGAAAGTAAGTCAATTTTGAACTAAAACTGTTTGATAGTTTGGTCTGAATTTTTTGTAAAAATCATTTTAAGGTAGACAACGAGTGGTTAAGTCACATAAACATCGATAATTTTAGAAAATATTAACCCTTTCGATGAATAGTCATGGTGAACATTTTGACCGTTTTTACGAAAAAATGAAATAAAATGGTAAACACCTCAAAAAAGGATATCCTTTGGCATGGAGTCCTTATATGTGTACTAGATTCTATGAAAAATGATAAACTTGATTTTTGAGTTTTTTTGTAAAAAAATCTTCACAAAAAGGTATATCATCTATAAACATATACAAGTTTCAAGCCAAATGATTAAGTTATAGCCATTCCCACGGCATAGTTTGTGATAAAGATATCATATTCCACATATAGGTGCATCTTGGTATAGGAAACAACAATGCCGAAGGAATTTTTCAAATTATTTTCATAAATATCATTTTCCATCTTTTAATAGCAATTTTTTTTGTGAACCAAGTATAAAAAATATCATGCAAAAGATGATATAGTTGTCATATTTGGATTCCTCTCATTTTTCTAATCGATTTAGACATTTTATTTGTTAAATTTCAATTTATGGATTTAAAGATATGAATTATTTCATATTAAACGAAAAATGGAGTTGTGCTCACGTGGAAGAAGTTAATATAGGGCAAACCTTTAGTACCGGTTTCTAATACCAACCGGTACTAAAGGGTCTAGGCGTGGGGCCCCCCACTACAGCCGCCTGCCCCAACCCTTTAGTACCGGTTGTTGTTAACAAACACCGGTTGTTGTTAACAAACAACAACCGGTACTAAAAGGTCCGCACCAACCGGTGATGTTTCCGGCCAGCCGAATCGCCTCTGAAACCTTTACTAATGCCTCTTTAGTACCGGTTCCATTATAACCGGTCCCAAAAAGACCGAACCAAAGGCCTTATTTCTACTAGTGTACTTGCCTGCTGCATCCGTGCTCTGGTGACTAGATTTGTTTTTTATGTAAAACATTGCTTAATTTCTCAACGTAAGACTGAAGCATGCTAACTATATTTCATGATGTTGCATTCATTCATTTTTTTGTCTTGCTGAAAGCAGTGGCGTAGCCAGCAGGGGGTCGAGGGGGGTCGTCCGACCCGGCTCGATCGGGGCGAGAAAAAGAAAAAAAAAGTCCGAGTCGTGCCCACTGCCCCGAGTCATCCCCGACCTAGAGAAGAAAAGGCACCACATCCTCATCTCGATCTGCCGAGCTTGCCGCCACGCCCCGCCCCTACCCGACTGCTTACGTCTCGTCGCCCCTCCGTCAGCCGCCGCCGCGCCCCGCCCTGACCGGCTGCGCCCGCCCAGCTCATCGTCCCACCGTCGCCCGTCCGTCTCATCTCGATCTGCCGAGCTCGCCGCCACGCCCCGTACCTGCCCGGCCGCCTGCGCCTCGTGCCCGTTCGTCAGCCGCCGCCACGCCCCGTCCCGGCCGGCCGCCCGCACCCAGCTAGTCGTCCGTCCGTTCGTCGCGCTGCCATACTCTGCCCCGCTGCCCACCACTGGCCACCACGCTCTGCCCTATAGAATATGGGGATCGGAGGAGTTGCGGCTGTTGCTGGTCATGTTATCACGTATGCATACAGTGATCCAGAAATTTGCCAAGAATTCAGCATCCGTGCCTGGTTAAAGCTCGGGGACAGCAGGTTGATTTCCTGTTTTATTTCAGATTTTAGTTTGATTTTTTGTGTGTTATTTGTCTAGTAACTATAGTGTGTAGGAGATTGCTGAAAGATTGATTTCGATTTCAATGTTGTAGGAGAAATGAACAAGCAAATGTTTGTCTTTGATCTAGCAAATGTTGTTGTCCATTCTGGAGTTTTGGAAAACCAATTGATGAATATCTTACCCCTGAAAAAAGAGATAAAATTATAATGCAGTGATATTTTGTATCGGTTTAGACTTTCTGGTTGAATAGATTCGCTTTTCTGTCAAAAAAATTTTTAGAGCTTATTTCTTCGACCCGGCTCAGTTCAATTCCTGGCTCCGCCACTGGCTGAAAGAGTAGGTTAATACGAAGATGCACGTATTCTGTGAATCAACAACTGGTCAAAAATTTACGATGTGCTTATAAGTTGGGACAACATCATTTAGAAATATTTCAGATTTTTTGAATGGATATCTCTTTTAATCAGCAATTGTATGGAAACTATTGGACATTACATTATCACCAGATGGTGGCTCCTATGCACAAACCATCTGATGTAAAGAGTGCACGATGTTGGTGATTACGTGGAGTAACATTGTAACCCATTTGCTGCATTTATAAACAGATATCTGTGAAGAATATTCGGGGAAATAATTGTTATTCTGTAATTCATATGTTCCCTGCATGATTGTTATGGTTTATACGTGTATAATGTAAATGGCATATACAATACTCCTATTAATATTACAGTTTATGTGTTAATCAATTTCTTAAATGATCCTCCTATTAATTTATGATTTTTAGGCGAAATTTGTAGTGTCACAAGCTGAACTAAAATATTTTACTTAGTACTAAAGTTACAAATACACTTATTCAAGGATGGAAGGAGTACAATAAAGAAGCTAATTCCACCAAAGTTAATGCAATTTTCTTATTATCGTATGATTGAACGCCATATAGTCAATATTTTTTATTCAATAGCATCGCATGACTTATGAAATGTTGATATTTGAGTCCATATATTGTCGGTCAAACTTACTATGCTTTGATTTTTTTACAAAAAATTATGCCTTATTATGTCGAATGGAGAGAGCAGTACTTGGTGATACATGTGCTTTTTATGGTATCCCAAATTCTCTGCCCCACGAGCATGTAGATGGGCCAAGCCAAATGAAATCCCGCCAAAGTTACCCTGCCCTGCCCTCCCCTTATCCCCCTTCCATGCATCTGAACTCGATGCGTCTTCTAAATCCTCTCGTATATTGTACCATCATGAGGGTGATAGCTGGTGTATTTGTATTTAATATTTTAGGATACCATGTCACTCTTATACACGTGAATTTTCAATAACATTATATTGATATGTGCAGGATTTTTTAAAGACCGTTGCAACGCACGGGCTTGACAAAATAATCTTCTGTGCAAGTGATGATCTTAGGGACAGGATAGTACCAAACTTTACAAAGCATTAAATTAGAAAACAAGGCTTATTATATTCCTAAAAAACAAGGCTTATAATTAAACTTGAGGCACAAATGTCATACAAAACAAGAATAGTTTGTACCATCATATATATACATGTTATGTTATTTCACATGCACCGTGGCAACGTACGTGCACTCAACTAGCTAGTTGTTGATAATGTTAGGAGCAATTTTATTGTTTCAGCAAACCAAATCTGCGGAAGTCTTAGCATTTTTATTACTAGGTATAGATTGGCTGTCCTTAATAAAATGAAATAACAGCCATGCACATCAACTGATGCTGAGGCTGGTGTCCCCTTTTCGATTTTTTAAAACCATGTTCTCAAGGTTGTGTAAGCATGGGACAGTATTCAGTAGGGTGTCCTTGTTCTATGACGAGCACAACAATGCTGGGGTAGGTTGTTCGTAAGTGACCAGAAGGGCAGGATACAACTGGAGGAGTGCTTTGCCATATCACATATTGTGCTGCTCTATATATTATAGTAGGTGGATATCCATCCTTGCAAGGTTATGTTTTTTTTTAATTTCCGTAGTTATGCTTGAGAAATATTATACACATTACATGGTAGCTCATGTCGTATATATGTTGGTGTGTAGCCGTGTAGGACTGGGAGTCACCGAGAAAAACAGTATCACATGAAGATCCATCGTAGCTCCACCATGAGCTACACAATGCACGCGATTGCCGCTTCTTACTGGACACCTTCAAGGTTGAAGTTGCCTACGAATATCAACTGGTGCGTTGCATATACGGACATCCTCAAGGTTCAGAACCTGAGGCAGCACCTAGTCTAGCCCTGCAGTTGCTGAACAACCGTCTTGTCTCGCAAGTCCCACCAGCAAAGCTTGCAGGCCAGGAGAAACACCCGTTGAGGAACAATGCGGTATGTGCGGCTACAAAATGGTCAACTCAACTGGTGTTGCTCTGAGATTTCATTGGGTTGAGGTTTCCTGGAATTCTCAATGGAGTAAAATTCATCTACAATCACCGAACTTTGACTCGGTATCTCACTTCGGTCACCGGATCTCGAAATACCCAAAATACGGTCATCGAACTGGTTTAAGTGGCTCACTACAGTCATTGGTACAATCTGATATATGCATTCTGCTTCTCTGGCATACGATTGACTGATTTGACCGCCACATGGCACTAATTAATTAGCCTACGTGGCACTATCTTCGTTGGCATACGAGAAATTGAATTTGGTGACTTCACATATCATAGGTGTGGACATCGTATAGCTTCGGGATTCAACCGCTAAAATCTGACAATTTCGCTTAGCACCGGTAAAAGTAATCGTACGAAATCTTCTGAATTTTATGCAACTTTGTTAAATTAAATTCAAAAAATTACGCTCATATGAAATTTGCTTGAAATTTAAATTGTCGTTATTTTTTTCTAAGTTTCTAAATTTGGTTCAGTCTTTCTGTCCGAGATTTTACCAAACTTTCCGAATTTCAGTCATTTCGTTTTCGTTTAAGACCGGCAAATTTGTAAAAACGAAATCCAAATCCTTGCCGACATCCGAGCTGTCTACTGCATGAGACTATCTACTTTGCTAGTGGTAAGTTCTAAGTGTTCTACACCGACTGACTTGAATCAGTTTCATTTTTATTTGAACCTGAAATACTAGCATGTTTCATACATGGCCCTCATAGTGAACGATGGGAGACACTCAGTAAGACACATCACCATCGGCAGACAAGGAAAGGAATTAAGGCTTTATCGGTACTCCACGAAACAGGCTTTCGTCCCGATTTATAAATAAAGCCACACCGTTTGAGACTGCTGCTGGGCCAGACAGCGCAACGCCCAAAAGACAACGGCCGGACCGATACAAGGTGAAGAGGAACCCTCTAACAAGACAGATCAAAGATAGACAGTAAAGAAAAAAGGAAAACCGGGCTTGCCACCGAGTACTCCAAGGCAGGATCGAGAGAAACGACGCTCCATGACGACGTCCCCAAGGCCCCAACAGGGTGACGACGCAAAGCGCCGCCGCCGTCAAGACCAAGAGGTCAAGGTTTTCACCGAAGCCCTAGTGCGGAGAAGGCACCCACAACAGCGCCCCCTAGAGGGTTACGAAACCCGCAAGCGCCGTCGCTGCTGGCGGCGAAGCGTAGAGTTTTCGCTCGGAAGCACATTACTACCACGCTAAGTGCAGAGAAGACACCCACAACAGCACCCCAAGAGGGTAACGACACCCGCAGGAGTCGTCGCTGTTGGTGCCGAAACACAAAGCTTTCGCTTGGGATCACCTTGCTACCACACTCGAAACCACGAAGCACCAAAATTCTCGAGCCAGGTCACCAGGACGCGATCTGGGAGCCACCACAGCCGAAGCGAAGCCAGCACCAGGAACTCCTCCCGCTAACTCCCCGCCACCCACGTGGTCCGAGAAGATGACCAACACCGCTGCCGCGTCACTCCCTGCAGAGTCGCCCGCGCAGACCACCTTCCGAGGCCGCCGCCCCGGCATCCAAGATTTCACCCCCAGGGAAAAGCAGGTGTCTGGACGACAAATCCATCGGAGTAGACAGTAGAAGGACCGAGATCGCCTGCCCTAGGACGGTGGGGGTACAACTAGCAGGACACACCCGCCGGTCATATCCACAACCTCACGGAAATGAGGCTGCTAGGCGTCACCGGATCCAGGCCCTCCTGGCTCGGATCCAGCACCCCATCCACTCCATGGTCGGGGGAAGGGTTCCCGGACACGCCGGGAACCACTGAAACCACCAGGCAGCAGGGCTGAGAGCCCGCCGCCTACGGCCAGCTCCACCAGCCACCGTCCCGAGACCGAGCTGCCTCAGCACCTTCCCGTCACCTGCTCCAGAGGAGAGCCGCCACCGAGCCTCCTGCAACCCCTGACCGAGAACTCCGGCTCGAAGCCGCATCCCGCGTCATCCGAGTCGTCGCCGCCACCACATGACGCCACCGTCCCGGACCCGCCCCACCGCCACCAAGCAACCGCACCGCCGCCGGAGCACGGGAAGCAAAAGCATGACACGTGTAACGCAGACCCCAACAGGATCCACGCGACGACCACCAGATCCAGGCCCGCCTGGCCCAGATCCGTTGTCCCGACCACAAGCTGTAGCCGGCAAGGGGACGACCGGCGAGCTCCAACACCACCGAACCGCGGCGGCCGAGCTCACCGGGCGGGGCATGCTAGAACCAGATCGGGCCCAGATCGGGCCCGAGCAACCCTGCCGCAGCAATCCCCTCGCCGTCCGATGCCGCCAGCCACAGCCCGACGGCGCCCACGCCGCCCAGCATCGCCCCCGCGCCCTCAGCAAAACGGCCCCACGGTGCAAGGTAGCCGCGCCGTCCACGCCGCCGCAGCTAGCGCCGCCGTTGCCGCAAGCGCGCCCAGCTCGAGGTCGCCACGCCGCCGTAGGGGCCGTGCCGCCGAGCCCCAGGAAACCCGGTGCCCTCGCCGACTGCGGTGTCCCGCACCGCCGCCACCGCGCGAGGGGGAGAGAAGAGGCCCCGCCGCCGCCCAGGCTTTGCCCGGTGGCGCCGGCGGTGGCGAGGAGGGGAGGGAGGGAGGGCCTGAAGAGGGCGGCGCCGCCAGGGCTCCCGGTCGCTCACGGGAGCGACGCGGGAGCAAGCTAGTGTTTTTTTTCCACTTTATCGGTACTCATCTGGCACCATAAGTAATGATGAAATAGTTTAGCGTTGCAGAGTATTAATTAGTTCTTATTCATCAGCATTGATCTTCATAGACATGCTATAGGGTGAATTTGTTGGTGAACATCTATTGTAGGTTATCATTGTCCTCTTCGAAAGTTTGGGGGAAAGTTGCTTCATGGTATTATAAACCTGAACTCTAAATATACACTGCGCCAGGATCATTTGAAAGGTAGAGCTTAGTCCTGTACTGTGTCATACACGGGGAATCTGGCACACACATGGGTAGGGGGATGCATGGCAATGTAGTAGGATCGGGAGTCCTTGGGAAATACAGATGTACGTAACTGTCAAATCTGGTTTGATCATATGCTGCACTTTGTACGAGCCCATTCTGTGATGTTGGGTACCATCAGCGTTCATCGCGGGCACCTGTTCAATCTTGCTTAAGTTTCACCACAGATGCCACCCCGTGTCCGTGATACTACCAGTAGAGTAGCGGAGCTAGTCGCCGCATGAGGTGCCCTAGCGTCAGATCATGCCAGGTGAAAAAAGTGTCAGGGTGGTAACGCTGCTCCACAAAGAAGCCATTCGGGGCTTCACCATATTGTAATCGTCCATGTCAGATATAAATCCTATCCCTTTCCATCAGTTTGGACTTTAAGCATATTTGGATAGTGCATCAATTTAATAAAATATCAGAACTAGGTAGGCTTAAGTTCAATCCCCCACTAACCGGCGGACGGTACGAGTGACCCTGACATGCACCTATGCATTGGAGACCCGAACAGAGAGAAAACCATCAGAAGCTAGCCCTAGCGATGAAGGAAGATATTGACCAAGGCATAATTTCGTAGAATTGATTAATAGAACCATCACCGCTGGACAGGACCAACTTTGGTTGCGCAATACCATAAACATTGATAGTTTCAGCATTTGAACATTAGTTGTCCTTGTCTCTCACCAGCGTTGTCACGTAGGGCATAGTTGGTTGTTGAATTCTAGTTATGATCTTCATCTTGAAAACTTTGAAGGGACGGTGACAATTAAAATATCATATGCTTCAGCTCTATATATTGTCACTTGGGAGGGGAACAAAGTGAAGGGAAAACTAATTATTCAGTAAGTCATCACTCGTTGCAAGGTTCATCCTTACTCTCTAAGAATTTAGAATCATTGCACGAATGTGGTGTGTGGGACTTGGAGTCATTGGGAAACACAGTAGTACCACAGCTTCCCTTCCAGTGTCAGTCTTGCATTCTCGATCTAACTTGCTATTCGTCAACATGGTTGAGCTCTCGTAAGCCGTAGCGGCAAATGCACCACCTCGATGCGGACGAAGCATAGTCCCATGGTGATCCGGCCGATCGGTGGACGCGGTTTTGAGTGGGTCCATAGGCGGAAATATTTGAGAGCAGCGATCAGGGCGTAGGAGTCCAAGGTAGAGACAGTGAGCAAACGATGCCCAATGCAAGGAGACAAAGCCACAACGGAGAACTTCACACACACTGTTAGCTTCCTATTGCTTCAGCTGTAACAAACCTGGCCGGTCTTGTTGTACCTATGAAATCAGCGAGTGGAGAGATATGTCGCGCAGTAGAGGCATTACGAAGCTGTTTAGGGAAAAAGGATGGGCGCCTAACGGATAAAGTATGCAATGTGTGGTCAGTGCACAATTCACCTAGTAATCTACTATGACGGGATCACTAAACATGGTTGCAGCAAGTCTACTTCTGGTTCTTTCAATCAAACGCAATGAAGCTCTTAGTATGAGGCCTGAGGATATTAGCCATCGGATGGACTCGCGTAGAAGCCAAGAAAGTTGAAAGAAGATTGTTGAATATATAGTGTGTCGTCGATGGGGGAGTGCGACATACGCGGTACACTGGGGCGCAAGAAATTAGGGGCCTCAAAATCGAAAGCATAATGCTATAATTTGCAAATTGCCTGATTGGTACGAGTCTTTATGCTATGATTTATCTTCAGCCGCCAACCCATCTGTCGTCATTACACTCTCGCGTGGCGAGGTGCCAAGTTTGCATGTCGCTGTCGGCTGCCAGCTTCGTCCCGTTGGTGAGCAACTCCGGACTGCGGCAAATCATGGTGTACTAAGAGGCCTGAGGAAATTACCCAGCACAATAATCAATTCGTGTAATTACATTTCCTTTTATTTTCTTCAAACCTAATATTCGTTATACACTGGCTTGTTTATTTATCAACCTAGGAAATTACCCAGCACAAAAAAATCCGGGTTTCATAAAGCATAACCAGAAACATTAGTTGGAAGCATCTGTCTTGCAAGAACAGGTACATAGTAGGATGTTCATATGTTTATATACTTGGTCTAAACATAGGAATGGGCCAACTATTAATGTTGAATCATGTAAACCTGAACCAAGTCGGTTCGGTTAGGCCGGTTAGGGTTTCCCCTCTACCTCCCTCATATACTCCTATATACTCCTATATATTTGTACCCTTCGGTGAATCAATTGAACACAATAGACTATATTTGTATTCTATTAAGCCCATCAAAATGCTCGATTAAGTATGTTAAGTGAAGTAGAGAAGGACAAAGAAATGGTTCACATAGTTTGGCGATTCGGTCGAATAGTTAATTTTGAAGATGAATAAATAGGCTTCCAGGTTATAAAAGGAGAATGAAAATAGGTAAACTTCAGTTTCTCGAGAGCGGGAATTAAGAAATGTACATATAAAAATTTGTGGTGCAGGCACTACCTACTATGCTTCGAAGTTTTCAAAGAACATCTGGGTTATCCGATCACATAACATGTTTGACACGGTTAAGACTGAGAAGGTAACGTGTGGACACAGACTGATCCCGTAGTAATTTTGTACAGATTTGTGTGCGAGCTGTACTTCGTTCCATGATCCGTACAGATCTGCGTCTCCATACAAACAACTGCGTCTCTAGGAAACAACCGTGTATGCTACCCTGGAACGTGGCAGATTAACCTTTTTAATTATTATCTACTCCCTCCGTTCCATTTTAATTGACTTGCTATTCACTACATGTGGATGTATCTATACAAGTGACATGTCTAGATACATCCATATTTGGTGGATAGCAAGTCAATTAAATTAGAACGGAGGGAGTAAGTTGTATACATGATTGAATACACCCACGGATCGAGTATCGGAAGTTGTACAAAAGTTTGGAGTAGCTGAACTTCAAAGTTAAAGAAGTCATTACAAATGACACACTATCCACAAATATCTCTCTCGCACTAGTAAATATTTTGTCATAATTGTACACGAGGGAATAAATCTCACCACATATTTTCACGGGCGATGAAAATTCTCTCCAATGAAATAATATTCAGTCTTAATGAGACGCATGATATTGAAGCAAGGTTTCGACCACCGATGAACTCAGGCTACAAATAGCCTACGAACTATCTAATCATAGGTGGTTCTTCATATAATTACATTTCTGGTTTTGAGTGCAATACAAATAAGAAGATAGGAATGTTTCCAACTTTCCGTTTATTAAATTTTTCTGGGGGATCGATAAATAATATTTTATTTATCTAATACTTACAATCCACTAACAGAATCCATCGCAATTGCTAGGGTCACCGTGCTCGTTAATATTAAACCATTAAAAATACATTGTATAACAACTTAAAATTGTGTCAACACAAATGGGATTAAAGAAATTTTGGTTTCCACAAATCAAGGAAAGTGAGTTTAGCAGTCTCGGCATCTTGAAATAAAGAAAGCCCGATTAATCCTAGCTTTGGGACGTAATTTTGTGCATCACGAGGATCACTATGTTGTATAAATAACGAGTTTGGATTCCAATATTCACTTTATCTATGTACATGATACACCTAGCTTTGGAAAGATTGGTGGACGAAGAACAAATAGGTTTTCTTTATCCGTGTCACATGAACCAGATACTTTCTATCTGACAAGTAACTTTTGTTGTGGTAGAGCACTTTGGATAAATATGAAGTGACTAATTATAGGTAAAGTCGATAAGTTTCTTTGTTCTTGTGTACCTCTATATGTTTTTAGGGGAGTGTACCTACATATGTTAATCTCAACAGTTTCCTGACATAGAGACCATGGAGGTTCAAGATTTACACTCGAATAAGGATGGAAATCTTTGGTTGTATCCAATTTAGATGCAACAAACATATCTCTGTGGCAGAAAAAATGTGTGTATCTATTTAGCTGGTTTAATCATTGATGGTAATTGAGGCAAAATGACCGGATGTTTATCTCTATATGAGTGTGAATAACATGTAATAGCTTAATGTAAATTTTGAACAATTTTTTATCATGCACTTCATAAGTTTGTACTTTTAGATGGTTATGTGCCACAGTCAAAAAAGAAAAAAGATGGTCATGTGCCATTGTTTGGCTTGCTTCTGTAGTTTGTTGTCAAAAGAATCTTCCAAGTGAATGTGGATACCATATGCAGCGTTTTGTTCCTTTGTAGTTTTGAAAAGTCGGTACAGGTACAGATTCTGTGGGTGAGAAACCAGAAAATTATTTTGTGTTCTTCAGGAGTAGTCCATGTTTCTTATACCAAATGAAAATGTCGTATTCAATTTCTGGCTTATTCTAGGCATTTTCTTACTTCCGCTGGCTTACTTCGCAGATTAAACCAATGGCTAAACAAGAATGAACCAAATGCAGATGGAGGCCTTAGTTTCTGTGGCCAAGCGATCAAGAAATCTATGTATGGATTTACTATTAATTTAAACAGTCATTAGGGTCATATATAGGATATATTAAGATTTTCATTTCATGATCTTTTCCGATATTTTTGCATTTTTATTTCAATATCTGTTGGTGTGAACTACATTTATGGGTCTGTTGATCACAATATTGGTTTCCTTATACAGTAATATTTAGGTGCATTAATGAAGTATTAACACAAATATATAGAAATACAGTGAATTATTACATGTGAGCATCGACTGAAAGATGCTTTGTCACAAAAGACATATATATCACAAATATAATTAGGTAGAGAAATAAAGAAGAAAAGTGAGCCAGCCCATGGCACGTCAAGTGAGCACCCTACCAAACATAAAAAACAAATCAGATTAAGGTAAATAGACATGACGGGCGCGGCAAAGCGCGCCCTCTCCTTCTAGTAGTGAACTATGCGAGACACTCAGACACATCACCAATTCACCATCGCCAGACAAGGAAGCGAATTAAGGCTTTATCAGTACTCATGTGGAACCATATATATATGTAATTAATATGACGAAAGAGTTTAGCGTGGCAGAGTATTAGTTAGTTCTTATTCGTCAGCATTGATCTTGACATGCTATAGAGTGAATTTGTTGGTGAACATCTATGTAGGTTATCATTGTCCTCTCCTCGAAAGTTTGGGGGAGAGTTGCTTCATGGTATTATAAACCTGAACTAGACATGTTTTACTGTACATGTGCACTCATTTTGGTGTGAATCTAGACAACATGTGTTATAGCTATAACATCTTATATTTTAGTGCGTATGGCTGTGTGCATCTCTCGATGCAGAGGCCGGGGAATCGCACCCTCCTTTTCTCAAAAAAATAATATATATATATATACACTGCGCCAGGATCATTTGAAAGGTAGAGCTTAGTCCTGTACTGTGTCATACACGGGGAATCTGGCACACACATGGGTAGGGGATGGCAATGTAGTAGGATCGGGAGTCCTTGGGAAATACAGATGTACGTAACTGTCAAATCTGGTTTGATCATATGCTGCACTTAGTACGAGCCCATTCTGTGATGTTGGGTACCATCAGCGTTCATCGCGGGCACCTGTTCAATCTTGCTTAAGTTTCACCACAGATGCCACCCCGTGATACTACCAGTAGAGTAGCGGAGCTAGTCGCCGCATGAGGTGCCCTAGCGTCAGATCATGCCAGGTGAAAAAAGTGTCAGGGTGGTAACGCTGCTCCACAAAGAAGCCATTCGGGGCTTCACCAGATTGTAATCGTCCATGTCAGATATAAATCCTATCCCTTTCCATCAGTTTGGACTTTAAGCATATTTGGATAGTGCATCAATTTAATAAAATATCATAACTAGGTAGTCTCAAGTTCAATCCCCCACTAACCCGCGGACGGTACGAGTGACCCTGACATGGACCTATGCATTGGAGACCCGAACAGAGAGAAAACCAATCAGAAGCTAGCCCTAGCGATGAAGGAAGATAAAGACCGATGCATAATTTCATAGAATCGTCGCAACATGATTAATAGAACCATCACCGCTGGACAGGACCAACTTTGTTTCTGTTTCTGTTCCGGTGCTGAACTTGCCTTTCGGCATGATGTCCTGTGTGCGGTTTCGTTTTATGAATGGAACCGGGGAGAGGTTCCCTGTATTTCTAAAAAAACAGGACCAACTTTGATTGCGCAATACCATAAACATTGATAGTTTCAGCATTTGAACATTAGTTGTCCTTGTCTCTCACCAGCGTTGTCACGTAGGGCATAGTTGGTTGTTGAATTCTAGTTATGATCTTCATCTTGAAAACTTTGAAGGGACGGTGACAATTAAAATATCATATGCTTCAGCTCTATATATTGTCACTTGGGAGGGGAACAAAGTGAAGGGAAAACTAATTATTCAGTAAGTCATCACTCGTTGCAAGGTTCATCCTTATATTACTCTCTAAGAATTTAGAATCATTGCACGAATGTGGTGTGTGGGACTTGGAGTCATTGGGAAACATAGTAGTACCACAGCTTCCCTTCCAGTGTCAGTCTTGCATTCTCGATCTAACTTGCTATTCGTCAACATGGTTGAGCTCTCGTAAGCCGTAGCGGCGAATGCACCAACTGGATGCAGACGAAGCATAGCCCCGTGGCGATCCGGCCGATCGGTGGACGCGGTATTGAGTGGATCTGTAGGCGGAAATATTTGAGAGCAGCGATCAGGGCGTAGGAGTCCAAGGTAGAGACAGTGAGCAAACGATGCCCAATGCAAGGAGACAAAGCCACAACAGAGAACTTCACACACACTGTTAGTTTCCTATTGCTTCAGCTGTAACAAACCTGGCCGGTCTTGTTGTACCTATGAAACCAGCGAGTGGAGAGATATGTCGCGCAATAGAGGCATTAGGAAGCTGTTTAGGGAAAAATGATGGGCGCCTAACGGATAAAGTATGGAATGTGTGGTCCGTGCACAATTCACCTAGTAATCTACTATGACGGGATCACTAAACATGGTTGCAGCAAGTCTACTTCTGGTTCTTTCAATCAAACGCAATGAAGCTCTTAGTATGAGGCCTGAGGATATTAGCCATCGGATGGACTCGCGTGGAAGCCAAGAAAGTTGAAAGAAGATTGTTGAATATATAGTGTGTCGTCGATGGGGGAGTGCGACATACGCGGTACACTGGGGCGCAAGAAATTAGGGGCCTCAAAATCGAAAGCATAATGCTATAATTTGCAAATTGCCTGATTGGTACGAGTCTTTATGCTATGATTTATCTTCAGCCGCCAACCCATCTGTTGTCATTACACTCTCGCGTGGCGAGGTGCCAAGTTTGCATGTCGCTGTCGGCTGCCAGCTTCGTCCCGTTGGTGAGCAACTCCGGACTGCGGCAAATCATGGTGTACTAAGAGGCCTGAGGAAATTACCCAGCACAATAATCAATTCGTGTAATTACATTTCCTTTTATTTTCTTCAAACCTAATATTCGTTATACACTGGCTTGTTTATTTATCAACCTAGGAAATTACCCAGCACAAAAAAATCCGGGTTTCATAAAGCATAACCAGAAACATTAGTTGGAAGCATCTGTCTTGCAAGAACAGGTACATAGTAGGATGTTCATATGTTTATATACTTGGTCTAAACATAGGAATGGGCCAACTATTAATGTTGAATCATGTAAACCTGAACCAAGTCGGTTCGGTTAGGCCGGTTAGGGTTTCCCCTCTACCTCCCTCATATACTCCTATATACTCCTATATATTTGTACCCTTTGGTGAATCAATTGAACACAATAGACTATATTTGTCTTCTATTAAGCCCATCAAAATGCTGATTAAGTATGTTAAGTGAAGTAGAGAAGGACAAAGAAATGGTTCACATAGTTTGGCGATTCGGTCGAATAGTTAATTTTGAAGATGAATATATAGGCTTCCAGGTTATAAAAGGAGAATGAAAATAGGTAAACTTCAGTTTCTCGAGAGCGGGAATTAAGAAATGTACATAGAAAAATTTGTGGTGCAGGCACTACCTACTATGCTTCGAAGTTTTCAAAGAACATCTGGGTTATGCGATCACATAACATGTTTGACACGGTTAAGACTGAGAAGGTAACGTGTGGACACAGACCGATCCCGTAGTAATTTTGTACAGATTTGTGTGCGAGCACTAGTAGAAATCTGACATTTAGTACCGGTCCATGAGAACCTTTAGTACCGGTTTTGCAACCGGTACTGCGCAATCGGGACTAAAACCCCCGTAGCATTAGTACCGGTTGCTTATAGGCCGGTACTAAAAGGGTCTCCACGTGGGCGCGGGACAGCGATTTGTGTGGAAAACCTTTAGTACCGGACGGTAACCCTTTAGTACCGGTCGGTGTTACCGTCCGGTACTAAAGGTCTCCAAAAAAAATTGATTTTTTTTATTTTCCAGAAAAAAGATTTTTTTTAGAATTTCGAAATTTCTAACTTACCAACACAATTAACTATCCACTAACCCACACACTTTATCACTAACTACACACTTAATCTCAAATCAAACTATTTAATGTAGTCAAATTTCCCGTTCGGTCACCCATCCTCAAACTACTCCAACCCTACTCCAACCCTAGCACGCTTAACATTTAGGTTCCTTTCATACTAGATACTAAGAGAGAACTGAGAACTTACTGATATTACTATCTTATCAATCATATTAACCACTCGGTCATGATGAAACACTTTTTCATTGCTTGTATTATAAAATTTTAATTAAATAAACAAAAATGATTATATAATAATAATATTGAAATAAATAATGATAAAATAAATATTACTTTATTTTTACCTTTTTCATTAAGTATGAAATAATCAGTACCTTTAAATCCTTAAATCGGAATTTAACAAATAAAATATCTAAATTGATCAAAAAAAATAGAGGAATCCAAATATGACATTCAAATCATCTTTTGCATTACAGAAACATCGATAGCCATCGTGACCGTTTTGATCGTTCTTACGAAAAAATGAAATAAAGTGATAAACATCTCAAAAAAGGAAATCATTTGGCATGGGGTCGTTATATGTGTACTAATCGCCATGAAAAATGATAAACTTGATTTTTGACAAAAAATTGTAAAAAAAAGTCTTCACAAAAAGGTCTATCATCTATAAACATTTATAAGTTTCAAGTCAAAAGACCAAGTTATGGTCATTTCCACGTCATAGTTTGTGATAAAGATCTCATATTTCACAAATAGGTGCATATTGGTATAAGAAACAATCATGCCAACGGGATTCTTGAAATTATTTTCATGAATATCATTTTTCATTTTTTAAGTGCGGAAAATGACTTTTTTTGTGAAGTACAAAAAAATATGATGCAAAACGGCACCCATTTAATTTTCATGGAAACTAGTACACATATGATGGATAATCCACAAGTATTAAGTTTTTCCTTGATTTCTACCTAATTTCGCCTAGTTAAATGAGTTTATGCCGATTATTCGAAACTAATTCAAATTTGAACTACAACTGTTTGATAGTTTGGTCTGAATCTTTAGAAAAAATCATTTTAAGGTGCTCAACTATTGGTTATATCACAGAAACATTGATAATTTTAGAAAATCTTACCTCTTTCGATGAATAGTCATCGCGACCATTTTGATCGTTATTACGAAAAAATGAAATAAAGTGATAAACAGCTCAAAAAAGGAAATCCTTTTGCATGGGGTCCTTATATGTGTACTAGTTGCCATGAAAAATAATAAACTTGATTTTTTACAAAAATTGCAAAAAAAGTCTTCACAAAAAGGTCTACCATCTATAAACATCTAGAAATTTCAAGTCAAATGATCAAGTTATGGTCATATCCACAGTATAGTTTGTGATAAAGATCTCATATTCTATAAATAGATTCATATTGGTATAAGAAACAATCATGCCAACGGGATTCTTGAAATTATTTTCATGAATATCATTTTCCATTTTTAAGAGCGGAAAATGACTTTTTTTGCAAACAAAGTACAAAAAATATGATGCAAAACGGCACCCATTTAATTTTCATGGAAACTAATACACATATGATGGATAATCCCCAAGTATTAGGTTTTTACTTGATTTCTACCTAATTTCGCCTAGTTAAATGAGTTTATGCCGATTATTCGAAAATAATTCAAATTTGAACTACAACTGTTTGATAGTTTGGTCTGAATCTTTAGCAAAAATCATTTTAAGGTGCACAACTATTGGTTATATCACAGAAATATTGATAATTCTAGAAAATCTTAGCTCTTTCGATGAATAGTCATCGCGACCGTTTTGATCGGTCTACGAAAATATGACATAAAGTGATAAACACCTCAAAAAAAGAAATCCTTTGGCATGGGGTCCTTATATGTGTACTAATCGCTATGAAAAATAATAAACTTGATTTTTGACAAAAATTGTAAAAAAAGTCTTCACAAGAAGGTCTATCATCTATAAACATCTATAAGTTTCAAGTCAAATGATCAAGTTATGGTCATTTCCACCGCATAGTTTGTGATAAAGATATCATATTCCACAAATAGGTGCATATTGGTATAAGAAACAATCATACTGAAGGGATTCTTCAAATTATTTTCATAAATATCATTTTTCATTTTTTAAGTGCGAAAAACGATTTTTTTTGTGAACAAAGTACAAAAAATATGATGCAAAATGACACCCATTTAATTTTCATGAAAACTAGTACACATATGATGGATAATCACCAAGTATTAGGTTTTTTCGTAATTTCTACCTAATTTCGCCTACTTAAATGAGTTTATGTGGATTTTTTAAAAATAATTCAAAATATGAAATTTATATCCGAAACCTTTAGTACCGGTTCGTAACACGGACCGGTACTAAAAGTGGACGGTCCGTGTTACGAACCGGTACTAAAGGTTTTGGCTCGGGCCCAGCCTGACGCAAAACTTTTAGTACCGGTTCGTGTCACGAACCGGTACTAAAGGTTCGTCACGGACCGGTACTAATGCTCCCGGCCGAACTAGCCGTTGGGACCGGTACTAATGCCCCCATTAGTACCGGCCTCCAACCCGGCCGGGAGTAATACTCTGGACGAAAGGTCCGTTTTCTACTAGTGGAGCTGTACTTCGTTCCATGATCCGTACAGATCTGCGTCTCCATACAAACAACTGCGTCTCTAGGAAACAACCGTGTATGCTACCCTGGAACGTGGCAGATTAACCTTTTTAATTATTATCTAAGTTGTATACATGATTGAATACACCCACGGATCGAGTATCGAAAGTTGTACAAAAGTTTGGAGTAGCTGAACTTCATAGTTAAAGAAGTCATTACAAAAGACACAGTATCCATAAATATATCTCTCGCACTAGTAAATATTTTTTCATAATTGTACACGAGGGAATAAATCTCACCACATATTTTCATGGGCGATGAGAATTCTCTCCAATGAAATAATATTCATTCTTAATGAGACGCATGATATTGAAGCAAGGTTTCGACCACCGATGAACTCAGGCTACAAATAGCCCACGAACTATCTAATCATAGGTGGTTCTTCATATAATTACATTTCTGGTTTTGAGTGCAAAACAAATAAGAAGATAGAAATGTTTCCAACTTTCCGTTTATTAATTTTATCTGATGGATCCACATATAATATTTTATTCATCTAATACTTACAATCCACTAAGATAATTGTCGGGGATGTAATCCCCGGTACCCTAAAGTTATGGTGTTGCCATGGTTATGTTCGAATGAACAGACGCTACCCGGGCCGACATAAGCATTCTCCCGGCCAGTCTAAGCTGGGGATGGGCCGACTTTATGGATAACCCGGGTGGACCGAGGTAGCCAGTAGAGGGGCACGATGCCTGTGTACTTCGGGCCGTCCGAATTATCTCCAACCTCGACCCTCACCTTGCCGACACCACCAGGCCGTCTTCAACCTCGCCCCCGCCTCCAGCTCGCCCACACCATCGTCGACCTCGGCCTCGCCCCGGCACTCCCGGCTTCCCCGACATGGCGCCACTCCCGGCTTCCCCGACATGCCTCACCTTGCCGACACCACCAGGCCGTCTTCAACCTCGCCCCCGCCTCCAGCTCGCCCACACCATCGTCGACCTCGGCCTCGCCCCGGCACTCCCGGCTTCCCCGACATGGCGGCACCCCGGCTTCCCCGGCATGGCGGCACCCCGGCTTCCCCGGCATGGCGCCACTCCCGGCTTCCCCGACATGGCGGCACCCCGGCTTCCCCGGCATGGCGCCACTCCCGGCTTCCCCGACATGGCGGCACCTCGACTTCCCCGACATGGCGGCACCCCGGCTTCCCCGGCATGGCGCCACTCCCGGCTTCCCCGACATGGCGGCACCTCGATTTCCCCGACATGGCGCCACTCCCGGCTTCCCCGACATGGCGGCACCCCGACTCCCTCAACTGGTATGGATGATTCTGAAGACATGCGCAAGCGGACAAGACAAGGACGCACGCCGCACGGGTCGTACCTGTCCAGGAAGTGACCAGGCATGGCTACAGTGTCGGTGATGTGACTAGAGTACAACTCATGATGCAGGGAACAGTGTTGACAAGGCCCCAGTAGTCTTGTCAGCTACAGTGCATGTATAGTGGCATGTGGGCCACCTCTTGTCCCCTGGGCTCCTCCTATATAAGGAGCACCAGGGGGAAGGCCAAAGGGACAGCCTCACACATCCACAGCCACCACGGGCTCCTCATTTCCCCCCTTTCTGTTTGCTCCCCAAGACCTCTTAGAGGCATGTTTAGCCGCTCGCGGAGCGTTTGTATCGCCCAAATACCAGTGAGAGATATATCAAATAGGATAGATGCTGCAGTAGGGGTTTTATCTCCTCACGAGAGCCCCGAAGCAGGGTAAATCCTCGCGTCCCCGTGTCGGTTGTGTTTATTTGTGTGTGCTACTTAGCGCGCTATCCCTCCCCGAATCCACCAGCGTCCATCGGCCCCACACAATTAGCCTACCCGTAGGCATCTGTCTGTTCACCACGACGACAGTTGGCGCCCACCGTGGGGCATCAGTGGCGCTTGCTGGACTAATTTCGGACGGGACCTTCTTCATCAACTCGGGGACTCGACATCACCATGGTCCCCACGCCCCGACTTGCTGCCGCACGCAGAGGCCGTTCCGACCTACACCAGCGCTCGCCGTCGACAGATTCCGGGTAACTCCCCGACAGTTGCCCGGGTCATGTCGGCTCCGTCGATCCCGACCGCATCAGTGCTCCGTGAGTATCTTCGTCTGTATCATGTAGTTGGCCTGTCTTGAGAGTAACTCGGGGACAGCCCTTTCGTGCCTAATTTAGTTGTTAACCCGGGAGCGAGAGGTCGTAACCCGGGGACTGCCATGTTACGTTGTCTGTGTTTTCCCCGGGGGCAAGATGTCTTGACCCGGGGACTGGCTTACTCGGTCAGTTGTGTTTTCTCCTAAGTCGGTAGAGTAACTCGGGAATTAATTTACCTGTATGCATGTGGTTCGTGTCTGTTTTCCTAAGTTATTGCTGTGTTGGCACACCGAGATGAATTTCGGGGATTGCCTTATCTTGATGCGCGGTGTCTGTGTCGTTTATGTGCCGAATAAACTTATAACCGTGTTTCAAAGTTAAAGTAATGTATGCTATCCGAGATGATCTTGTGACTCGACTGACGAACGCCTAGAATGGTAGTCAAGAGCAGAGGTGGTGGAGAGTGGTAAACATGAAAACAAACTCGGGGACTCGGTCTAAAAGGCAATTCGGCATGTGTTATTTTATTAACCAGGTTCCCTCATTATGTTTTCTGTATGTCGGATAACTTTAAGCCTTACCTCAGAGGTTTACGAGTACTGTATACTATGGTTCTGATTTTGTGACTCGACTGTCGAACACCAACATGGTAGACAAGAGCAGAAATCACTAAGTATGGTAAACACGAAGTAAACTGGGGGGCTCGGACTGAAAAGTAATTCGGCATATGTTGTCTGTGTTTTCCCCGGGAGCAAGATGTCTTGACCCGGGGACTGGCTCGCCAGTGCATTCTGTTCTTTCTGCTAGGTCTCTAGAGTAACTCGGGGACTCGGTGGAAACCGAGTCCGCACCCTATCGTATAATTTTCCTGTTAGAGTTACTTTCTGTCTTGTGCTAAGACTTACTTTGATCCGTCAATATAGAGTTATGTCCCTATTAAATATGTATATGCTTGGACTAACATTGAAAGGTGATGTTGATTCTGCTAAAAGAGTACTTTTTACCGAGTTATCCTCAAAACCGACTTATCATGAAATCCGAGTTATCCTGAAGTCCGAGTTATCCCTGAACTCCGACTTATCCTGAAATCCGAGTTATCCTGAAGTCCGAGTTATCCCTGAACTCCGACTTATCCTGAAATCCGAGTTATCCCTGAAATCCGACTTATCCTGAGATCCGACTTGTCCTGAAATCCGAGTTATCTTGAAATCCGAGTTATCCTGAAATGAGTTGTCCTGAAATCCGAGTTCAATTTGCAGATTCCGAGATGAAGTTGTGATCCGACGTATATTGTTCAAATCTGACATGCAGGTGGCTCAAGTCAAAGTATTGGTTTTTCTAGATCGCCGTTTATTTCGGCTCGCCATAGTATCGTGGCATCATCCTGTATCCCCGGTCACCGTTCATGTTGGTTTGTGAAATGAGATGTGTGATATGCCCAGAGTGGCCGAGGTACCGAGACATGTGTGATATGCCCAGAGTGGCCGAGGTACCGAGACATGTGTGATATGCCCAGAGTGGCCGAAGTACCGAGACATGTGTGATATGCCCAGAGTGGCCGAGGTACCGAGACATGTGTGATATGCCCAGAGTGGCCGAGGTACCGAGACATGTGTGATATGCCCAGAGTGGCCGAGATATCGAGACACCCGAGATACACTTATGTCACATCAGCAGAGGTTGGAGGCGTCTGTGTCGGTATACGCCCAGAGTGGCTAAAAGCCGGCACATGAGACTCTGTGTCGGTATACGCCCAGAGTGGCTAAAGGCCGGCACATGAGACGTCCGTGTCGGTATACGCCCAGAGTGGCTAAAAGCCGGCATGTGAGGTATGTTTATGTCAAGCCGGCAGTGGCCGAAGACATCTATGTCGGTAAAACGCCCAGAGCGGCTAAGGCACCGGCATATGATTGTATTTTTGCAGGTACACGGTGGAGTAGGTAAAGATGGTGGTGTTATTATTTTTTCTAAGTCTGCGCGCGACTCTGCGAGTCCCCCGCAGCCTCGGGGACTAGTGTCGGGATGTAATCCCCGGTACCCTAAAGTTATGGTGTTGTCATGGTTATATTCGAATGAAGAGACGCTACCCGGGCCGACATAAGCATTCTCCCGGCCAGTCTAAGCTGGGGATGGGCTGACTTTATGGATAACCCGGGTGGACCGAGGTAGCCAGTAGAGGGGCACGATGCATGTGTACTTCGGGCCGTCCGAATTATCTCCAACCTCGACCCTCACCTTGCCGACATCACCAGGCCGTCTTCAACCTCGCCCCCGCCTCCAGCTCGCCCACACCATCGTCGACCTCGGCCTCGCCCCGGCACTCCCGGCTTCCCCGACATGGCGCCACTCTCGGCTTCCCCGACATGGCGGCACCCCGGCTTCCCCGGCATGGCGCCACTCCCGGCTTCCCCGACATGGCGGCACCCCGGCTTCCCCGGCATGGCGCCACTCCCGGCTTCCCCGACATGGCGGCACCTCGACTTCCCCGACATGGCAGCACCCCGGCTTCCCCGGCATGGCGCCACTCCCGGCTTCCCCGACATGGCGGCACCTCGACTTCCCCGACATGGCGCCACTCCCGGCTTCCCCGACATGGCGGCACCCCGACTCCCTCAACTGGTACGGATGATTCTGAAGACATGCGCAAGCGGACAAGACAAGGACGCGCGCCGTACGGGTCGTACCTGTCCAGGAAGTGACCAGGCATGGCTACAGTGCCGGTGATGTGACTAGAGTACAACTCATGATGCAGGGAACAGTGTTGACAAGACCCTAGTAGTCTTGTCAGCTACAGTGCATGTATAGTGGCATGTGGGCCACCTCTTGTCCCCTGGGCTCCTCCTATATAAGGAGCACCAGGGGGAAGGCCAAAGGGACAGCCTCACACATCCACAGCCAGCACGGGCTTCTCATTTCCCCCCTTTCTGTTTGCTCCCCAAGACCTCTTAGAGGCAAGTTTAGCCGCTCGCGGAGCGTTTGTATCGCCCAAATATATCAAATAGGATAGATGCTGCAGTAGGGGTTTTATCTCCTCACGAGAGCCCCGAAGCAGGGTAAATCCTCGCGTCCCCGTGTCGGTTGTGTCTATTTGTGTGTGCTACTTAGCGCGCTATCCCTCCCCGAATCCACCAGCGTCCATCGGCCCCACACAATTAGCCTACCCGTAGGCATCTGTCTGTTCACCACGACGACAATAATCCATGCGCAATTGCTAGGGCCACACTATGCTCGTTAATATTAACCATTAAAAATACATTGTGTAACAACTTAAAACTATGTCAACACGAATGGGATTAAAGAAATTTTGGTTTCCACAAAGCAAGGAAAGTGAGTTTAGGAGTCTCGGCATCTTGAAATAAAGAAAGCCCGATTAATCCCATGGTCTTGGTTCGTAAAGCTGAATAAAATTATGTACGGCTGGGGTGCCCATACAAGCAAGCCCAAAGAGTAAGGTTTGAAGTAATTAATCTGGTTTGGATCGAGTTCAGTTTCATAAGCTAACTAAAACTCGTCAAGAGCTTGATTAAACTTGTGAGCTACCCTTCGGTTATTTCAGTCGGCCCTGGAATATCCTGTATGTAGCTCTATGATAATTTATTTATAGCTAGGCCAAGACGTGAAATGAAACAGACAGTTGTCGTTCCTGTTACTTTTTCTTGGCAGTTGTCGGTCTTGTTACTTAAGATGACCGATAATAAATACGTAATAAGAGATGAAATTGTCTCTACAAGTACACACCACTATATAAGACCGCATTACATATGCATTTTGAGCGCTACCAGTATATTGCACTACTTTAGCCCACGACAAGAGCCGCCAAGCTTTCTTTGGCGGTACAACGTTCAGACAAAAAATATATTATGATAGGACTAGGAGGCATTTGGGAATTTCGTAGGTCGTTCTGTCCATTCGTTTCCAGTTCTGAACGTCACTTTAGTAGTGGCCATGAGTAAAAGGAAAAAACTGCCCAATTTTCTTCCATTGTTTTCGATGGATGCGCTGCTAAGAGTTCAAGTGCTTGATAGAGGCATCAAATCGCTTGGGAAAGAACATCTCTGGGACCCTTTCCACGAGAGCGACCATGTACTGGTTGCGGTATACACACCAGTGTACAGCAGTTCGGGTGTGTACAAGATTTTTGTAGGGTAGAACAGGGAATCCTGCAAATCCAGCTGGTATTGGATCTGATAGCTGTGCTTATTAGAACCTTTCGCGGTTGACCTCCATCCGAGTCTAGCCAGCTGCCCTCCTCTGTGGATAGTGGTATTTTGGTTGCTTCTCTCACTTTCTCATTCTTGAGTGTCCAGATTGATGAGACATACATGCTGCCGCTTAACTGTGTGGGAAGCCCAAGTAAGCAATTCTGAAATCTCAAAGCCCATGGAAAAATGGCAGCTCACATGTGAGTAGTGTGGGAGCTAAAGTTTAGTCCCATATTGCTAGTTTGAGAGGAGTAGCACCACCTTATATAATGGAGTGTTGTGCTACTTGGTAAGCTTGTGAGAACATGAGACTCTCTCACGCGCTCCTCCTCCGCCGCCGCACGCACGCACGCACGCACCGTCCGCCCGCCCGCCCGTCTCGTCACGACGGGTTGCGGGAATCTCGCCGAGCCGAGCTTTATTTTTGCAGTTCAGGAAAACGGTTTTGACGGACGCGTCTTGGTTAGTCGGTTCGGGTCGCTCCCGGATCGTGGGCTACCAACCGACCTATACGTGTGCGACGTGGACTTGGCTCACTCCGTACCCGTTAGGGTTTTCCTCCGAGCTGCGCTATATAATGCCCTGCGCTGCGTGCGCTGCAAACCACCGAACCAATCTAGGTTTTGCCAAACTCATGCCTTGCGCCGCCACCGTAGTCTACTCCATCCCGAGCGCCGGCGTGCACCGGCGAATGGGACAGCAGGTCTCCGGAACCGCTCGCCCTTGTGATCCTGTACGGGAGAGGGCGAATAAGGTTTTTGGGAAGCGCTCCGCGCGACTGCTCTCAAGGTCTTCATCACGGCTCGACTTCCTGGACGATCTCCGGGTCCGCGGGCGACTCGTCTTCAACGTCGTCTTCTTCGAGCTGCTACTGTTGCTGCTCAAGCTGCTGCCGTCGCTGCTCCGACAACTACTACAACGACTACGACTACAACTACTTCATCTACGATCGTTCGGTACGTTCACCACGTTTCGTTGTGCTGTTTTATTATGGCTGTGTTCGTAGATGTCATGCTGTTGTTCATGTTAATTAATACGTCTAGTATTTTCGAGGTTAACATGTCAGTAGCGTTTGTGATCATGCTTTATTTACTGGAATTAATCCTGGAAATTATGCCTATTAATCCAACAAACTCTGAGGTCCTGTTTGTCAAAACGAGGTTTGCGACTTGCTTTTTAATTTGGTGACGGTTTGCCCAAGATATGGCAAAGGATATTGCTTGCTTCTTGGCGGGAACAGCCTCAAACGGTGTATTCATAAAGATGGAGAAATCTCACATAAGGAGGACACTAGGCGTCGCAAGGAAGGCTTCCCTTTTTTTCTATTGCTGAGCCCATTTGATATTGTCGACTTATCAGTTCGTGGTCATTGTATGTTGGGTGAGTATTTTTTTTGCTTTGGGTTGTTACTCGAGCTCGCTTTAGATGTTGATCTATGTAGTTATGTGGCCCCCTCCGTGTAGTGTTGGTTATTGGTGTTCGTTGTATCGTTTCGCTCGGTTTATCGTGCAAATAAACCGAGCACATTCTTTTTAATTAATGGATAAGATAAAGTTGTTGCCTTTGTTTAAAAAATTATTGTAACTTTTGAAACAAATGTCAGATTGATGAGACAATCAAACATTTATTTGATTATAGGTTGAAAGCATCTTCGAATACGTGCCTTATGCAGGTAGAAGAACTATTGATATTGGTTTGCCGACAAGATGCATACCGATTCTGAATATAGTAGAGACTCTATTTTCTGTTTCAATATAGGGTTTGAATAAATTTTTATTGGCGCACACAGACGTAGATTGGTGATTGGGCCTTTCACGTTATTTCTAGTCTCTCTAGAAACAAAGCAATTGAACTTAAAATCACATAGCTCCATAAAATAATTGTGTTGAAATACTACATACAAACTTCCCAAGAGAAAATTTGTATGAAAAGATTTCCGAACTATATTGGCTATATTCCGCTTTGTTTCCAAAAATTACTATTAGCACCATGGTCCTTTCATTCTATTTTTATCATATGGTTACGTCTCACATTTAGTCTGTACGACACAAGTTTCGTCGAATTATTTTATCATCCCTGATCTCCGCACAAAAAGAGAGAAATCTATAAGATGAATAATCACTATTTTTCTCTAGGTTCACAAATTTATCAATATTTATATAGCAGAATACAAAATATTTTTCAGCAGAACTTTACAGATACGTTTGACCTCTAAATATTTGTTTTCTAATATAACGGGATCCACATGGAGCCCGGGAGCCAAATGTACGCCCTCGCCTTTTGTCTCGATATTTAGTAGTACACAAGGGTGATCCATTACTGCGGTGATCTAATATAAACTGTAGTGTGGTTGCAGGATTGCATGACTGTTGCACTATGTCGAAACAAGTAAACACACAAATCTTCTTATTTAAGATCACAACTACAGAACAATCACACCGTTCTCCTTTTCGGAACAAATACACCAATGGTCTATCCGAAGACAAGCTGAGACGACATGCACCAATTATGAACTTGTAGATGTAGCATACACACTCTTGCTCTGGTGGTGTCATGGAAAGTATGTTAGGAACTTAGGATTAGGAAACATCAGGATTCAGCTCCTTACAGGTTAGAGAGACGACCCTTCATTGTGCTGACCGCTAATCTAAGAACGGAAGCCAAAGACAGCTAAATACACGGCGGGTGAACTGACGTGACAGAACTGAGAACCACACACCTACATGAGAGAAGAGAGACAGTTCTGCAAGGTGTGATTCGGGGAACACTTCAAGAGAACTTCATAGAAATACGCAGGTGTTTTGGCATCTAAGTTGCAAGCTTTCTTCCTTGTTCTTCCTTTAATCATCAAACTAGCATGGTGGCCCTCGCAAATGCGAGGGTGGTGCCTAAAAATATAATACTTGCATCTATATTGTTTTATTTTGAATAAATATTTTCTTAGCCATCATGACTATTATAATAAATATATATTGTTTTGTACGCCCAACTATATTATTTTGGGACTTGTTTTGTACATTTCTAAAATTTGATAATGGTGTGTGCTATAAATCTGTATTGATTCTTTATGCCAGAATGTATGTTTTCAAATGTTAGTTATAATTTCTGAAATGTCATTCTCGTTTTATTGGAACCCCGGGAACTTTATAGAGGTTTTAGCTTTTCTCATGCTTTTAAAAATCTATTCGAGTCTCGATAACATTTCCAATAGCCCAATTGAACCATTGCAAAGTAATATTGGGGATTTATTTTCTTAGTGACCTCTAATTATTATAGCTCGTTAGCTATAGATTTATACGGTCGATACCTATACCGTCAATTTATATATAAGTAAGAAATTCTCTCCTTTTAGTTACTATATTAATCAAACATGAAGTCCATGCCAGAAATGTAAGACCCTTTCTCCGACTTTTAGGAATCTATCCGAGTTTCAAAAACACATAAAACAATTCAAAGCATATGACCCATATTTATTTGACTGCAACAATTGCTAGAAAAAGGTATAATGTACTAAATATTTGGTAAATATTATGATTTATCATCTTACAATTTCTAGTGTCTATCGACTTGATTTCAAATGGAAACATGACTAAATGAAAGGAGAATACATCTTATCTTATATAATTGCATAATTATTTTTTCATGTGGATAGATCTTAGAATATGTGACAGTTATTTTAACCATTTATGAATTATAAAAGTTAAACATGCATCATCCATATGGTGTCATAACTTTTAAAATGTGGAAGAACTCTTTATATAACATAAAAAAATACGTTGCTATTTCTATTATCAATATTGTCACATGAAATTGTAGGCAGAATCTTTATTTATATTTAACATTTATTAAAAGGGTAGAAAACAAATTATTGTGCGTACGCGCCAACTATAGCTGCTCGTGCGTACGCGCGCGCTTGCCGGCCAAGCAAGCTAGCTAGCTAGCCACGGCGCTCTCGTGCGTGATGCGCTGCTAGCCGCGGCGTGCTTGTGCGTGGCTGCGTGCCAGCTGCCGGTCGCATGCTAGCTTGCTCGCTGCGTGCGCGAGCTCGCCGGCTGGGCGTGCTAGCCAGCTAGCCGCGGCGCGTGGGCTGCCGGTCGCCGGCCATCTAGCTGTGCCTGTACGTGCACGCACTCCCCAGCCAGGCGTGCTAGCTTGCTGCGACGCGCGTGCGTGCTAGCTGTACTTGGGCTACTTCGAAGTCACAACGTCCCCATGCTCTCTCAGCATTGAGCACTGTCGCGCTGCCCGCCGTTGGGAAGCTTCCGGCCCGTAGATGCCGCGAGCGCAATGTGTTTGACACATGCCTACTCTTATTAATAGGTTTAACAGTTATCCTGATCGGGATTATTGATTCCGGTGAGCCAAACAGACCAGGGTTTAAAATAGACCGGGATTTAATAGTTCGGTGTGCCGATTTCAGGGATTTAAAGTTGGAGGTTTGATTTAGCTAACGCCTATAAGTTCAGGGTTTATTTTAGACTTCGAGGTTTGCTTCGGTGCTCCACCCCTGACAAAACTTGAAGGGTAACTTTGTCTGGTTATTTTTTTCGTTGGGCCTGTGGAAGACCAGATTCAAGCCCCGTATTACCCAGCGTATTCATATAATATAGGTACAGAAAATCCAAACAAAACTTACAACGAAAGATAAAAAAACATAGTAATCAACTATATTTGTTACTGAAACCATATTAAGTTAGCATATATGTGACATGAAACCAATAAATAATTTAAAGAATTAGACGTGAGCTACTGCCACGAGAAACGATCTCTAGCTAGCTAACTAGCTAAGGTTAGTTGAGGTAGATCGCGATCATACTTGCGTTGTTTGCATCCGAACTTTTATCAAGGGAGGAGCACCGGAGCAGAAACCTTAGACTTTTTCCGTTTGTTGACGGAAATATTTGAGCGCATCGATCACGGAATAGCATCGTAGCACGTGTCGGCGGAGGCCTTGCTCCTAGGTAGTGTCCCTCCCCACGAGATGGCTGACAGGTTTTACATCACCTAGAATTTGGTTCCATTGCGGGCCACTCTATAGTCTATACACGAGGGCAGCAATGGCATTGCCAAGGTCCGTGAAACACTTTACGGAGAGATCGAGTACCATCCTAGTAAAACCGGAAGAGACTATAACCCTCATGACATTCCTGGAGAAAGGATGTACCACCGCCGCCTTCTACGTTTGGCGATGCCTCATCATTGGCCGACGTCACATCATCGTGCCCTGTGATTCGTGCGGCTGCAGTGACCGTCCTATTGGAGTTATTGGCTCCGGTGTTGGGATAGTTTCTCTTGGTGTTGCGGTCATCGTCTGGGATGATAACATCGGAGGCGTTTTCCATTAGGCCGCGCTCGAAACCAACTATCCAAGCTATGGCATGTTTGATCATATTCGAATGTTGCTTCTCAAAGTTTATATGACTTTCCGCGGCTGCCTAGTTATCCTACCCCTCCCTCCCGCGCGCACCGCCTGGTTCTCCTACATGTTTAAAACTATGAGCAATGTGCTTCACTATTGGTAGGCCGTCTCGAAAGCGCCTACGTCTAAATTCAAGGGGCTCAAATCCGCGATCACTCTCATTACTCGCTTATGTGTTCAACAACAAATATTTTTCATGAAGAAAATTAAAGACGAGATCAAGAACTGAATCCTTGTGGGTGCTAAACATTTAGCCGAGATTACTACTTAGCTTAGCAATGGTTTTTTTGTTGGCATAGGGCGTTCTATGTTTGCTCCTCCTATATCTAAATAAAGCAAGTGTTTGCCTTGTTTTGAAAAAAGTGTCACATGTTAAGAATTATTAGTATTTTTAAAGAGTCAGTACTATGCAAGATTAAATAACTTTCTTCTATTCCAAGTCATATATGTACTATATATTTTTCATTGGGCTAGCTATCAATAAACAAAAGTTGCATACATAACATAACACATATACCACTAGGTCTTACAAAGATAGAGAGATTAGTTTGCCCGTTCCTATCTTCACGACGCCTTCTGTGGATGCCACGGTGGAGAATGCCCTACAACACCGTAAAACATATATAAGAGGTGGTAATAGTTTTTTTTTTAAATCAGTCACTCATCAATCACAAGCAACGAGTCCGCAGTCCGTCCACAACCAAGTGTGTGCTTACCACATTGCCGGAGTGGCAGCTCCTTTGGGCCTCGAGTCCACATATGATGGGAGGGCGTCGAGGAAGTGTCAGTTTGTTGTGGATAATGTTTGTTGGTAGAGTTTGTCGGGCTGCCTTTGTGGCTGTGTGGTTTTCTTATTTATGGCTAGGTCGTTTTGGTCGGTGTGTATTGGTTTTCTCCAGGTTTTTTTGAAATTAATCGGATAATTACCTTCTTATTAATTAATAGCTCTTGTTTCAAAAAAAAATCAAAATGAAAATTGTTCAGAAGGTCGTCCAGTGTTCTTGGAAGGTCGTTAACCATAATACTCCGGTGGACTGTGAATCTCTTCAGTGCAGGCCTACACTTCCAGTGTGACAACGCAACGTCCGTGAGATCATCGTACATGCGTTCCTTGATGCAACAAAGAACTCCTCTTTAGTGGTCTTGCCAGCATCTACAACAGTCATTCCACAGCTAGAAAAGACCTCGACCACATAGATGCAAAATGTCAAAAGAACACCCTTGCTATATTCCTATGTTAGCATGTTTCCCAGTGATTCACATCCGGACACAACATGCATATGTACAACCATATAGTTCCTACTAGATATCTCTTGCATTGCAAAATAATCTCCATAAGCTCAAAACCCGTGAAGAGTTCAAATTATCTGGATGATATGTCTAGCATTGCAAAATAATCACCATAAGCTGAAACCGGTGAAGAGTTCAAACTAGCTAGATGGTATATTGGTGTTCAAACTATATGTGATATTCCTAACCACACCTTCTCTCATACTTTTGAAAAGGGCAATATGTTTGTAGTACGTAAAGAACCATGCAAAAAAGAGGACAACAAAGTAGCTGAGTAAGATAAAAGTTCACAAAAACTCACCTATATTATACAAGCATATTCCACCACATGAATATTTTAACGTAACTTCGTCCGATATAGCAAAACGTACTCTCGCAAAAAAGTATGCCAACAAATTGTCTTGCAGTTGGGGAAACTTGTACTAAAAGAAAAACCTGGATTCCTCTAATACAAATGACTAATTCAAGCATTTTGCTTCCCAGATATCTTATTCCCAAGTATAACGAAAACTAGTAAGGATGTCAACACAAGTTTGTCCTTTTTTGTGATCTGCATAGCAGTTAGTCACGCCTGGATAGAACTAGTCGGTGGATGGCTAGTGCTAAGGTTAATTAAGACTAGAGATACCCACTTGAAAAGTTTTGCAGAAGGGTGCTTGACGATTCACATATAAGAGCGCTATGTATACTCACGCGAGCCCGTCTTCTTAGAAATGTAATCTATTTGGTGCAGCAAGAGAAATCTCCGTTGTATTTACTCCATGGTGAATGTTGTGGTAGGATTGGGAGTCATCGGGATAGATAGGACCGAAACATTATCGAGTGATGTTCCTTCATGGCGCTTAGTGTGGTGAACTTCTGTGTCAAGTTAGCTGTACATTGAGGAATTTGGCAGGGAGTTCGAGCACTTCTGCATCCACGTTGTCGGACTCGCCATGATCGGCTAGCTTCATTCAATTGTCACGCTGCACCTGATCGGCAACACGCCCAGTGGCTTCCTGTGGTACGAGCTCTCCTGCATCAAGTCAACGGACGTATGCACAAGGGAGACCGTGTAACGATGATCGGCTTGGGCTTCGATGTGCGTCGCTGGGAGTGCATCTGCCTCCGGTGGTGAAAGTTGCATTAATGGATTTTTCTCACTTTCCTTATCTTCTTCCCCACCCTATCCCTACGTGTCGTAGATCGATTCAAAGTCAGAAGACGAGCCGACACAGACTCCTGCTTGTGTGCTGCGGATGCCAGTTGGTTGTTGCCTAGCAGTACACATGGTCGACCATGTACTATAGTAAGTTAGAGTTACTGACAAAGGTCCCACAATGCATGAGGCTCACCGGTCAACTGTCAAGCTAAGGTAGTGTTAGCTACTCCATCTCGATATCTAGTAGTTTGGTGGCCTTAAATCACGTGTTGCAGTCGGTTTACACTCTTTTGGTATGATCAGTGTTAATCGATAATATTCTTAGAGCATAACTAACATACGTCTTATTTTCGCGTTCTGTCTCAAAATCCGATTTTAGGTTACGAATGGTAAAAATAGCTCTCCAACATATGTCCTAAGGCGTGACCTAAAATAGGGCTGCCCCAGATTTGACGAGATGGTGGACGACCCGATCCCCTAGTACCGGCAAGCGGCACTATGCTCTAGAAAGAGGCAACATGAAGCGGCGGGCGGCCGCAGCAATTGCCGAGATGGAGGACGGCTCGATGCCTCGCAGTGAAGCTCCAGTCTCCACCCTCGCATCCTCCGTAATTCGAAGATCGTTTTTGCTAGTTTCTATTTTATGTCCAAACTAGGAAGGTGGCCCTCGCAAATGCGAGGGCATCATCTTTGACGTAATGAATATGTTCATGTACTAAATTTGAGCTTTTATAAATACAAAAAATATCGAAATCTAAATAAGAGCATGAAATGACTGTCAGAAATTATTGAAGAGAAAATCACACACATGTGATATTTAAATTTATGGAGGTAGGTGGTCTAAACTTTTAAAAAAAAATATCCATGTCACACGTTCTATAAGCTTGGTTATTTTTAAACAGAAGTAGTGCTATTTTAAGACATATTTTTCCTCTCTTCATGCCATCCCTAATTCATTTTACCCTCTAAGTGATACAAGTTTTATTTCTTATGTAAAAATGACTAAATGAACTAACATGGCCCATAGTTTCATGTAACATATTATATTATTTTAAATGATGAAAAAATGGTACATAGCCGGTCAACAAATTATTGTAAGTCATCTCGTAAATAATGTTTTAATTGTACCACAAAACTCTAACCATCATGTTATTATAGCTCTTTTGTTGATCGTATCCTCATAATAACCAATACTTACGGTTAATTATTTGATTTACATATTTTAACTCTCTTCCCGCCAAACCCACTCTTTAACAAAGTGATTATACTATGTTTCTCTCTTGCATAGGTCGTGTCGACAAACATCACTACGTTCTTAAATGGTGTTCTGGCTTCTTCATTAGCCATAATTATTTCTACAACTTAATTAGCAAACTTTAATGATGTCTCCAATTAATATTTAAGAATAAGAGAGGAAATAAAGGTTCTCACAAAACATTGAGTCTGACATAAAGTAATTTAATCACGCCATAAGAAAACCATATAAGGTTGAAGTAAGCCCATGAAAACTTTTGGTTGTGAAGAGATTGAGTTATCTTATTTACTTTATACATTTTAGCAAGATCTATTAGACGGTATAATTACCCTGGCATATAAAATTGTGATTTTCTTAATGCAACTATGGAAACCCATTAACTTGTGACTTTTGATGACACAATTAAGATGATATGTTTGTTTTCATGTTATTTAATTATGAGGATCTTTTGTGTATGATCTACAAATAAAAAGAGGGTGTGTTAGAATGATGACCAGGTGTTTCGTTTTTCCGGAAACCTCTGACTATTTCTCTACCATATTGTGGTTATCTAGCATATTTTATTAAATTAAAAAAGTTTGGGATATGAATAGTTAAAATAATGATGACGCCTTATAAAGTATACGTTCCTATAGTTTCAAATTTTCCTTTGCCTCGAATCTCATCTCTGAAGTTCTTTTTCACTAAAAAGAAATTGTTTCAATTTCTATCAATATCCACTCCAGGTGTTATGTTGTTGTGTTCTTCATGAACATGTCATCGGGTTGAGATGGGTGTCATACAGAATAAAATCTTATTGGATCCGTTGTTGTTTCCAAATAGATCAACGCTCATCGGACAATGGTCCGGTACCAATTGCTCTCGTGGCTTCTCTTTTTATTTATTTTTATAATCAAACATTGCCTTTAGCCATATCTCTATAACCGTAGATAATTACATTCTCGATTATGCATCGTTGTTTCTGTTGATAGCGAGCCAATAGTAGTAGCTTTTTCAACGGATGGTGAGGTATGTCGATAAATATGGTCGTAGTGTTCTCACGAATATCACTACATCATACTTAATGTTTCTAAAAGCTGTATTTACCTTGTGATTATTAAGTCTTCTCAATCATGCACGTATATTTATATATACTCACTCCGTTCGGAGATAGTCAACACAAATTTGTCTAAATATGGATGTAGCACTCCCTTTTCAATCATGCACATACATTTTAGGTATGTCGTGTTGTTGTGTTCTTCATGAATATGTCATCGGGTTGAGATGGTGTCACACAGAATAAAATCCTATTGGATCCTTCTAATCCTTGATATTTCCAAATAGTTCAATGCTCATCATACGGTGGTCAGATAATAATTGTTCTCATCGCTTGTATTTTTTTTATAATCAAACAATGCCTTTTTTAGCCATATCTTTACAAGTGTAGACGATTACATTCTCGATTAAGCACCGTTGTTTCTGTCGATAGCGAGCCAATAGTGGTAGCTTTTTCAACGGACGGTGTATTATAGGTGTTGTGTAGTTTGCTCAGGAATATACCTACATCATACTCAACGTTTCTAAAAGTGTATTTATCTTATTATTATTATTAAGTCTTCTCAATCCTGCCAACATATATTTATATATACACCCTCAGTCCGGAAATAGTTAACACAAATTTGTCTAAATATAGATGTAATGCTCACACGGATCGAAAATGTTTGACAGTGTTTTCAAGTGGATAATTTTTAGTGCGTAGATACATCCATATTTAGACCAATTTATGTAACCGTAGAGTAAACTTTTATCACCATATTAAAAATAGTGTCTAGAGCTTTTTTTGGGCGCGGAGAGAAAAAGAGTCGCGTATTGACATATTTAAGCTGAGTACTATTAACTCGATCGATCAATCGTTAGCTGTGTTGGCACGTTTTTTTTCTTCTTACCGGTGCTAGCATCTGCGTATTTGGTTTTTGTACGTCGTGGGTCCAAGCTGACCGGTTAGTTGCTTTGCACAGTTAAATACGTGACAACATTTTTTTTTGCATAAACGTGGCAACATTTTTTTTTTTGCATAAACGTGGCAACAAACTTGTGCTAGTAAATAAAATGTTACATTGTTATTGATCTTTCTTTGAATCTTAACCGTATATTTTAGATCTAACTATCAAAATTAATTAAGATGATGTGGATTAACGTGGTGTCTCTATTTTACATCCGTATATTGCTTTTAGTATATAATAGATTGAGGTTCATTCGATGTAAATTTGTATCCGTCGAACTATGTTCATATGATCTACGTTGCATAGTTATTATGGATTTGAGGTGTGTGATTTGGGTTTATTGTTGGAGAATATTTGAGGTTTGCCCGGGCACTGTCCACGAACATTTTAGGGGCGGTGTTTGACCAGTCCGGTTGGAGATGCTCTTATATAGTTATATTAATACTGTTGGAATGAAGGAACATGGTTTTGTAAGCATATGGCAGTGACACTATGTTTCCTAGTTACGAGACCTGCAGAGAGGCAGAGACTCACGCAAGGGTAGAGTTTGTTCCTAAGTAAATACTAGTACTGCAGGGATGCATGGGATTGTCCTCTTTAAAAGATTTTTAGAGGACCGCTGTGCTCTATATATTTGGTATATATCCATCCTTGCAAAGTTATACAAAAGTTCTTTCGTTAGTAATGCTTCAGAATGCTTATACACACTTCGTGGCAGAGCATGTAGTTGGTGTAGGACTGGGACTCACCGAGAAAAACAACAGCACATGATTATGCATCGTCACTCTAACTCTACCAGGCGCTACATAATGTACGAGTCTGATGTGATGTTCCGGGAACCTTGTTGGTTGAGGGTGCCTACGACTGTTTTCTGGCGGGTTGCTTTTACAGACATCCTCAATGTTCAAAACCTTATGCGCCACCACCACCCCTATGCTGGCTTGTCGGTTAGAACGAAGCTCTAGTTCGTGTTGTTCTGAGTTTCATTGGGTTGATCGAGTTGCGCTGCAATTCTTCATGCTTCACATGGAGAGAGTCCATGTCTCCGCTTCTCCACTTGTTCCTACATATGAACTTCGAATAAGACGGCACCTTCATTTTTCTCATTAGTATATTTGGTTATTATCCTTCTAAATAAGAGCGTGGAAGTTTGTGGTAAGTGAACTATATCACTGACTGTTGTATTCTGTAAGTAGAATGGTACTGAATGTGTACACATATGAAGTATACATGGCTTAAATAATATCAGAGTGGAATAGTTGTATCTAAGCACGGATGTAGGTATAAATTCGTATCCTCATCGTCCGCATGCCTTGGGATTTGAGTGGTAGACTCCACGAGTGGGTAGCTTATATCAGTGGATTCAGAACCAAAACTAATAGGCATCTTAAGTCGGCAAGCCATCTTGTTGGTTTATCGTAAGTGAACATTTAGTTATGGACTCTATCTGGTTAACTCGTTCATATCATGAATCTGAATCTCTACCCTCTGAGAAAGTTTGGGAGGAAAATCCGTGGTCGTTAGAGAGTTTCAGGGTCTACCAGCATCTCACTTTGCCCAGATTTTGCATGAATCAAGCAGTAACACAATCTTACGTTTTCTCAGTGCTACAGGTCCACTCCCGTACCGATGAGATGACTCGTATGCACGGCTAACCCCGGTCCAGATTGATGGTTCGGCAGTCTCCTGTACAGCAAATATACCTTATAATAAAGAGGAAATCAACCAAACCTGAGTAAGCATGTGAACATAATATACGTTCTAATAAAGAGGAAATCAACCAAACCTGAGTAAGCATGTGAACACAATTTGTCATTTCTCATGATCTGCATAGTCAGGATTCTGATAGTGGGTATTCAAAGTCAATTGTTTGTCATTCTCAAAAAAAAGGTCATTTGTTTGTCAAAATAACTTATACATTCTCTAAAATAAAAAGAAGACAACAGACTAACTTTCTTAAATTATCAGCTGTTCGGAAGGTTATTTATCTTACAGCTCTAGTGCCGTCCTAAATCACAATCACATAAGATATTTTTTTATTTAGAAAGATGACTGACAATTTGATAGTTCGGAGACCAAGAAAAATTAAACAAATGGATTGCAGAAATTAGAAACAAGGTTACATCACACCTTTAGTATGTGAGCCATGTGACTTACATATGCATTTTGTTGATGCATAGTGCATGGCTGACAGGATGCTTCGAGGCCCGTTTTTAATTATTATTTTGAGATAACCTGTGATTTTCCTAGCAGAAATTAGCGTGTTGATGTCTTTATCTCTCATTACATATATGCGGGATCATGAATATTGATGGTTGTTGATGCAGAATTGGGCCATGCATGGGCCGCTGTGGTCACATGAACTATATAATAGTTCCTCCGTTCCACAATATATATAAGATCGATATTTGAGATATTTTTTCAGATTTACATATGTACACATGTATCTAAGCACGTTTCAGTTTACATGTGCACTAATTTTATTGCGCAACTAGATAACAAGTGAGGCACCTAAAACTTTTTATATAGTGAAACGGAGGAACTACATACGTTATATATGCACTTCTTTTGCCAGCTCCTGGTTGGTGGAAGGCTAGTGCAGGTAAAGACTATGTACCTACTTGAAAAGTTTTAAAGAAGAGGGATTGACGATGTATATATAAGAACACTCTGTATATTCAACAGAGTCTGGCTCCTTAGGAAGGTAGTCTATTTGGTGTAGCAAGAGAAATCTTCGTGTTAGCTACTACACGGAACACGGCGAATGACATATTGTTGTAGGACTGGGAGTCCTCGGGATAGATAGTAGTGAAAAAAGATCCAGTGATATTCCTTCGTCGAGCGCAGGGTGTTGAACAACAGGGACACTCCGTACATTCTGGTCTCTGACACGCCGTTCGAGCTCCCGCTCAGCCTCACGCTGCGGCACAAGCAGGTGGAGGCGTCGCTGATCACGCTGAAGCGGTCCGGCAACATGTCCAGTAGCTAAGTGTGCACCGCCATATGGATGATCGGCTTCGGCTTCGGGGTCAAGTGCATCAACCCGCCGGCGTCAAACAGCGGCCAGCCTGCTATCCAACCAGCTGCACCATGTATATCCTCGACGTGTTCATGTATTAGCGAGGCCGCCGGCGCATTTTTGAGTCCTACACAATATGCGCCAGACAAGCACGAACTAGGCTCTAGCCCACTGCTACTAGCCACTCCACGTACTATACGTAGTAACTGAGCATATATATGATGATCACGATGGAACCAGATACAAAGAGTTGGATTGTAGAATGATCAACACTAAACCAACGATTATCTAACCCAGTGTAGTCAAGTTTTCTCCGACACGAGCTTTTTGCTACGTCCCAGAGGCGGCATCGAGCTCTGCTCACGCCGCACCGTCAAGGGATGCGGAAGGAAGATGGTGTTGAACTTTTCAACAACTCGTGTTTTTTCTATTTTTTGTAAGGATATTCTTGTAACAGCTGGCTACGGATAGTATATGGCCTTAGACCTTTTTCGCAAACAAGAATGAATACCCTGGGCAATTTTGTGTGCTAGGCGCGCGGAAGGAATTTTTTAGAGTCCAGTTGCTACACATCCAGTTGTGGGATTTTTCTCACACGACCTTGAACATCCCTCGGTGATGAGGTCCTATCCATAGCTACTGATAATTCCATGGCTTCAAAGTATGTGGTACCAGCAAGGCGGCGAGGAAATATTATAGACACTGCTACAAACATTGGAGTTAACAAGGATCGGAGTTTGAACTACAACAAAAGCACTTCCGTCGTCGTCAGCGATACTACAGTACAAATTGTACCGACGCAGGAGGTAAAGCCCACATTTAGAACTCCATGCATGTATGTAATGGTGGGACGGATTGCCATAAGTTTAGTTTTGTCTTAATATCAATGGTCTCCTAGTTATTTTTATTTTCCTGCTACATATACGTGGTGTGTTTAAGCTATAGCGTCATGGTTTGGCCTGAGATAAAGGGGTCGGTCAGGTTATTTGCTTATGTCGATGTAGCTTGGTTTTGACGAACCAGATTACAGCAGTCCAATTAGATGAGGAGTCTGTGTCGGTCAAGTGTTTGCATGCACTATATATAGGACCTACGGGTCATGTATTAGGGCAGACAAGTTTTATCGTGAGTTAAAAGAACCAGAAAATCGCCATGGTTTGGCGGCCAATTTCTGTGCGATCCTGTTGATAATCCCATCGAGGATTTGTTGCTGTGCGTGGGGATTGGAGGCGCTGCTCCTCTAATTTGCTGCTGGTTCTACTTGAACCATCCACGTACTTCCTTTAGGGTGTGCGTGTTGTTCAGTTAGGTTTGCATCTGCTAAACCTAATCGTTGATTTCTTCTTGGTCGTACAGTTTGGAATTTGTACTGCTACTGTTCCACGTGAGGTAAAGGTCAAGGAACAGTTATTATAGTGTTTGAAGCTAGTTCGTGATTGCTCAATTTAATTGGATCTTGTGTTGCATCCGAGAGCGGCTGAACATATTGGCATACTGAGTGTTGATTGATTATTTTGTACCGTGAAAGATTGGTAAACAGCACTGCGGCGTCGACTACAGTAGGTACGCCGTATCACTCGGACCCTCGGCATGAAAAATCAGGCCTCCGCTGCCCACACAGGATATGCCATCTAGAAGGTGGATTGCTTCACGAGCAGTGAAGAGGACGGCAAGTGCAGGTTTGGTTTCAGCAGTGTGACCATCGTCGACTATGATATCTGGGATTGCAGGCCGGCAACTCTCGAAGCATTGGCATGCAGGGAGGCTCTTCCTTTGGCTGCAGAACTCCATCTCCAGCACTTTAAAGTTGCTACGGATTGTTTGGAGGTGGTCACAATAGTCTGGTTGGAGAGTGGAGACGTATAGAACCGATTCAAGAATCCTTGAGTGGCCCACAACATGATAAACAATCCATCTTTATATCGCATGTACATTTGTTTTAACCTCACCAACACCTCTCAGGTTGCATGTCTTGCTGCTTGTCAGCGTTTATATTCTTATTCAATTGGTAGGAACCGAACCAAATTTATAATTCGCTTGCCCACAGTGTATGGAACCGGATCAAAAATTGCTTTGAACCGCTTTTCAACGACGCTGTGGCTGGTCTTATATTCCAGCTACGGGATTACCACTAATAACCTCGTGAACCCTGATCCGTCTCATGGCGACAAAAGTATCCACGTTAGTACACTCTCCTAGTGGAGAACACAATAACAGATCGCAGTCGGCAGATTAAGTGGCCTTTAGTCTAGAAGATATCTCCCATAGTCGCAAGCGCCCCCTTTTCCGGGACTCAAGGCGAGGGTTGGGAGCTACCGCTTACCAGACCTCTACCCAATTGGCACAAAGCTACGTTAAACAAAGTGCTATCCTTGTACTGTTGTGTTTCCCGGTGACTCCCAATCATAAACTTCGTGACTGCCATTTTACTCGCTGCACGTCAATCTCTACATATACCATATACCGATAAAAACTATAAGTTAGTTTTCCTTCACTTGTTAGCCCCTTTCAGAGTTCCAATATATAGAGATCACCCGTATTCAGAGCATTGCGCTCTCCTCAAAGTCCCCAAGAAGACGCATCCTATAAACATGCACATACCACCTCTACCCCCGGACGACACTACGTACCCTCATTAGATGGTCCAGTAATGCTCGCATGGTTACTTACTAAATGGTTATGACATCTCTGACTATGGGAGTATACATGGTAAACATTTATTCCGAGGTATACCATAACCTTTCATACTCGTCAAATTTCTCAACGACTCAGTAGGAAACCTTGAGCATATAAATATGTGGAGTGTCTCAGACAAAACTTAGTGGATCATAGAATGAGCAAGGAAAGTATTTATCCACATATTTTTTATATTTCATTCCCAAGTTGTGAAACATATTACTAAATCAATAAAAAAAATCACGGAGTGGATCGGAGATTCAAGTTAGTAATTAGTTCACGGAAAGTTTGCAATAGTTCTTACAGGAAATGCATTAAATATTACTAATTATGTGGTAAGTGCTGAAAATTAGGTACTCATATGCGCATTATGCTTCAAATTGACAAGTTTCGATCTTATTGCAATAATTTGAGCATTCTAAAACAAGTCGACGCTATGCCTGTATTTGGGTTTTGACCTTTGCTTTGTCCTTAGGTGTGTGCTGCAGTCTCTCGGGAAACTTGACGGTTGAGATGGCGCGGCTGATGAGCATGACGATTAAAACTTGACGTGATACACACTCCTGGAAACGTAAACAAGCAAATTCCTACCCCATGGGGATTTCGTGACACAGACGCATCGATATAAGTTTGCAAATAGCATTTATTGTTTAACAAGAGAGTTCTTATAACTTTGCATCAAGGAAATACAAATAAATAAAGGATCCTCGCATTTCCATAGCACGATGCTCATAACCAACAAAGAAGAACAAAATATCCGACACAACTCTAGGATCCGGGAAGCATCGGGATCAGCTCCATGCGAGGTTAGATGCATGACCCATGTGAGATATGTCCGCAATGTGACATCAAGACAAAAACCGAAGGTAGAAACGCTGGATATAGCCCGCGACACAAGTAGTGGACCACCCAGGAGCTGCATCCACTCTCCTTGAGATGGACAAGATAAGCCAGGTAAGGATCTTTCAGCAACCTATGCAGGGGAAGAAGAAGATGAAGAACCTCTCACGGTATGGCAAGATGTGAACTTAGCTTATTATTGAATACGCTAGTGGGTGCTCTTCGCGCGTTCTAGGGCGTTCGCTGGTGTGTGATCTTCGTGCCACCCATTGTTTGTAGCGTTGATATCCTCAAACAGCGAAATCAACAGTTATCGTCATCCATGAATAGTGAAATCCAAAATATTTTTGTAAAAAGGATATAACCAATTTTCATAGTAAAACTGTGGTGTTTTGGAGTACACACCTGGTTTGTGGCGGCTCACAGCAGCAGGGGAACCTGCTCGACTAGAACTAGGGCACCACCCTCACGTACATGGGCCTGGGCCTCCTGGGCCACTATTCAACACTCCCCCTCAAGAGGGGTGATAGATATCTATCATTCCCATCTTGTCACACGCCAGATTGCATTCTTTAGGTCCCAATCCTTTAGTCAAACAGTCGGCAATCTGTTGTCCCGAACTCACATGGTCTATCTTGATAATTCCCGTATCTAGTTTTTCTTTGATGAAGAATCTGTCTATTTCCACATGCTTGGTTCTATCATGCTGCACTGGATTGTTTGCGATGTTGATTGCTGACTTGTTATCACACCAAACATTCACACAACTAGTTTTCAATATCTTCAGTTCTTCAAGCAAATTTCTTGTCCACAACATCTCACTTAGCCCTTGGGCCATAGCTCTATATTCAGATTCGGCTGTGGACCTGGACACAACAGCCTGCTTCTTACTTCTCCACGAGACCAAGTTTCCACCAACAAAGACACAAAACCCCGATGTTGATCTGCGATCATCTAGACAACTTGCCCAATCTGCATCACAATACCCATCTATCACGAGATGCTTGTTACTTTCAAACAACAATCCCTTTCCTCGAGTTCCCTTCAGGTACCTCAAGATCCTGTATACTGCTTCAAGGTGATCACTCCTTGGTTCATGCATGTATCTGCTTACTACACTTACTGCAAAGGCGATGTCAGGGCGTGTATGACATAAGTACAACAACCTCCCAACTAATCTTTGATATCTTTCTTTCTCGACTAGTTGTCCTGACTGAGCTGTCACTTTGTGGTTTTGATCAATTGGGGTTGCGGCTGCCCGGCATCCTAGCATTCCTACATCACTTAGGAGGTCTAAAGTATACTTCCTCTGAGATAGCACAATCCCCTTGGTAGACCTAGCCACTTCTATACCCAGGAAGTACTTGAGTCGGCCTAGATCCTTAACTTCAAATGCCTTGCCTAGGCACTCTTTCAATCTTGCAATTTCTTCCTTGTCATCCCCTGTGATAATAATATCATCCACATATACAGTGAGTATGGTGATTTTCCCTTTGTTATGTCTATAGAACAGTGTGTGATCACCATTACATTGCCCATAACCCATACTACATACAGCATGTCTGAATTTGTCAAACCAAGCTCTTGGAGACTGCTTCAGTCCGTAAAGGGCTTTCTTTAGTCTGCATACCTTGCCAGTAGTCTGAGAGGTCGAGAAACCAGGGGGGATCTCCATGTAGACCTCTTCCTGCAAGTCCCCATGCAAGAAGGCATTCTTCACATCGAGTTGATGCAAAGACCATCCAAAGTTCGCTGCACATGAGATCAGAATCCTCACAGTATTCATCTTTGCTACTGGAGCAAATGTCTCATCATAGTCAATGCCGTAGGTCTGACTATACCCCCTCACCACAAGCCTTGCTTTGTACTTTTCAGTCTTCCCTTCTGCATTCTGCTTCACAGTGTATACCCATTTGCAACTGACAGCCTTCTTTCCCGCTGGTAGAGGTGTTAGAACCCATGTCTTGTTCTTACACAAAGCCTCCAACTCCTCCTCCATAGCCATACGCCATTTCGAATCCTCCTTTGCCTTCTTCCAGTCAGTTGGAACCGATACAGACTGCAGAGAAGCAACAAATGCTTTATAGGCTGGTGATAATGCTTCATAGGAAACATAGTTTCCAATATCATTTTCATTGAACCCATATCGTTCTGGTGGTATCCCTGCGTTTGCTCGAGTAGTTCTTCGCAGAGCAATTTCTTCATCAATTTTCCCTTCAGCATGATCTTCATCAGAGGAGATGGAAGTCACATCAGCACTACCTTGTTGTTCAGTTGGTGACTGATCAAGTTGCTCCCCCTGATTTGCAACACCATTGCCGCGCTTTCGTGAATACACCATAAGTTGCTCCTTCTGCTCTGTTGTCCACCTCGGTATGCTGCCAGGCACACTACCGATATGAGCCGGTGCAGAAACCTGCACACCACCAGTGTCGGCCGGTGGCACACCACCAGTGTAGGCTGGTGCTGGCACAGAATTCTCCCCCTCTTGACCAACTTCATCTTCGTAAAATTGGTCAAGACTGTCAAACATGCCACTTAAATCAGTTTTCTCACCATAGAAAGGTTCCGACTCACGGAATGTCACATCCATGCTCACAAAGGTCCTTCTTTCAGACGGACTCCAGCATTTGTACCCTTTTTGCCCTGAAGAGTACCCAATAAAAATGCACTTGACTGCTCGAGGATCCAACTTGTTGACTGATGGCCTATGATCACGAACAAAACAAGTGCAACCAAACACCTTGGGAGGAACTGGGAATTTATTTTCTGCGAAAATCAACTCACACGGTGATTTCATACCTGTCACCCGGGATGGTGTACGGTTGATCAAGAAGGTGGCCATCATGACAGCTTCACTCCAAAGGAACTTGGGCACATTCATGGTGAACATCAAGGCCCGAGCAACCTCCAAGAGGTGATGATTTTTTCTCTCTGCTACCCCATTCTGAGGAGGTGTATCCGGACAAGATGTTTGATGCAGGATGCCTTTTTTGGACATGAAGGCACCAATGGCCTTGTTAACATATTCAGTACCATTATCTGATCGGAGTGATTGAATCTTCACATTAAACTGAGTCTGAACAAGGGCATAAAAGGTTTTGAAACACTGAAACACTTCATCTTTATGTTTCATAAGATAGACCCAAGTCATGCGAGAATGGCAGTCAATGAAGGTAACAAAGTACTTCATACCACTGACAGATAACACTGGACATGTCCATACATCAGAATGAATTAATATAAAAGGAGATATGCTCCTTATCCCCTTACTCACATAGGAGTTTCTAGTATGCTTAGCAAACTCACACGCATCACAGTGCAGCTTGCTCTTGTCCACACCACGCAATACATCAGGGAAAACTTGATACATTTTGTCAAAAGACACATGCCCCATCCTACAGTGATGAATGATGGCCCCAGTCTCTTTATTCTCAGCAACTGCAGCAAGCATGTGCATTCCCTCCTGCTCCGTCAGGCTGCGATCCATGTACCACAGCCCCTTACGCCTCACTCCAGTCCCAAGACTCCTGCCCGTCAATCGCTCCTGGATCAAGAACACAAAACGGTCCACAATGAGTCGACAATCAATTTGATCAACCAGAGCACTCAAGGACACTAAGTTCACGGGAAAAGCTGGCACATGCAACACTGAGGATAACTTTATACTCTGTGTGCAGGTGACTGTCCCAACACCTGTGATGGGCTGGGTTGTGCCATCTGCTGTGTAAATGGTTTTCGAATTTGTGTGTGGAGTGTAGGTTGTAAACTCAGTAAAGTCTCCAGCGACATGTTGTGATGCTCCAGAATCAAGCACCCATTCAGATTTTTGTTTATGGACAGCTATTGATGCATGTTCATTGGTACCTTCATTTGTATCGACAAAGTTGGCGTAGCTAGTAGCAGCCTCTTGTCCTCCTGTAGGCTGCTTCACCTCAGCAGGGGCAGCAACATTTGCCCGGGGAGCATTCCAAGGAGCAGCATTCCAGTAACCGCCACGTCCATTCCGACCACCTCTGTTGTTGTTGCCACCATAATACCCTCTGCCTCTGCCTCTTCGAGGTGGTTCAGTACAGAAACGGCTAATATGCCTCGGGCTACCACAGTTAAAACATTCCCTAGAACCATAGTGATCCGCTACTCTGTAGGCAGATTCGTTCCCAGCTCCTCCTCTAGACTGCAGGCGTACCTCTTCTTGAGACATCGCAGCAATGGCCTCATCTAGAGACACGAGTGTAGACTGATGGAGCAGAGCAGCACGCCTGTTCTCGAAATCTTGATTCAGACCCTTTAGGAACTGCATCACACGTCTGCGCTCAACCCAAGTCCTGGCAATCTCCATGGACTCTACATGTGGAAGCTCAAGGGGATCACACTGATCCAGTTCTGCCCAAAAATGTTGCAGCTCGTTCACATACACCATCACACTTTTGTCACTTTGACGTACAGCATGGATCTTGTCTTCAATTTGAGACATAAGCATCAGATTTCCTTTTCCAGAGTACCACTTGGACAGCAAGGTCCAGACAGCAGATGAACATGGCAGTGCCTCAACGGACGCTGCAATAGGTGGACTCAAGGAGTTTAGCATCCATGCCAATATCAGGGAGTCAGTGATACTCCACTTCTTCCACTCCGAGCTCTCCTTGTCAGCCGGTTCTCCAACAGTTCCAAGAACATATTCCATGAGACCCTTTGTTTTCAGGATCAACAAAGCCCGCCTAGACCAGCTCAAGTAGTTGCTCACCCCATTCAGCTTGACATCATTGAGCATGAGCTCGAGCTTTAGAACCTGATCTCCTTGAGACGCAACAAGTGCGCCTCCTGCTGCACCATTTGCTGAAGTCCCCGCAGCATTCGCTGTCATCATCTGCGCTAACTTCTCCAGGGCAGCGGTGAGTTCAGTCCCCATGATAGCCTCTTGATGCAGTTGACCTTCACCAACAAGTCCACGCAGCTGCTCCCCCTTGACTCCTCAGCTGCACACAGACGTCTTCCCCTCCTCCAGGACCAAGCTCCTGCGATCCCCTTCACTCACGCACCTCTGCTGCCGCTGAAGCTGAACAACACCTCTGCTTGGTGCAGCTCCTCCTCCCAAGCTCGCCCCACCTGCCCTGAAGCTCTTGGTGACCAAGAGCTCCGCCTCCTGCCGCTGATTCACCGCCGGCAGCCTCCAGTACCCAGCAACCCTAGCTCTGATACCATGTGGTGTTTTGGAGTACACACCTGGTTTGTGGCGGCTCACAGCACCAGGGGAACCTGCTCGACTAGAACTAGGGCAGCACCCTCACGTACATGGGCCTGGGCCTCCTGGGCCACTATTCAACAAAAACCATTTTGATGTTTTGTACGAGGTTACTGACACTTAGTTCTGCTCTAGACTCGTTCCTTAAGTGCGTAGTAGTGGAAAGCTTATTGTACTCCACAACAGTTTTGTTAACCAAGCAATTTTGAAGAAAGTTCATACGCCTGGTGCCTGCATCCGGGCATATTCAGAAATGTGAATACTTGCAAGGCTAAGACAACAAGGCAGTAAACAAAACATGTGATTCATTCATGTCCCTGATAGGCCATCATATTGAAGGCACAAAACCATACCATGTTACTGAACAGTGACACGCTAAAAACAGCCACACAAGCGTAAACTAGCTTCTACCCCATTACTACTACCAAGCTTTGTCGCATCCGCACGTTGGATTGATGGATTTTCTCACTTTTTATTACCAGATATACTTCCTACCAGATATCTCTAGCATTGCAAAATAATCTCCATAAGCTCAAACCCGTGAACAATTCAATGTATCTCGATGGTATATTGTTGTTTTTTCCTTGGCTTCCCATCTCAACGTCAATATATAGAACTTGGTACATCGGTTAGCCAATTTACAGCTATCAGACGCGCCAGACGAATTTAGATGGAACCTACATAAGAATGGCAAAATTCTCTGTAGACTCCATGTATAATGCTTTATCTCATTCTCATGTACCGGTTGACAAAAACAAGGTTCTTTGGAAGATGAAGATACCACTGAAAACCAAGGTGTTTGGTTGGTATCTTCGTCGTGGAGTAATTCTAACCAAAGACAATCTTGCCAAGCGAAACTGGTAGGGAAGTAAGAGTTGTGTTTTCTGTCATCAAGATGAAACAATAAAACATCTCTTTTTCCAATGTCGATTCGCGAGATCTATATGGTCAATCATCCAAGTAGCATCCAACCTTTATCCCCCACGCAGTCAAGGTTTTGGATTTCGTTTTGGATTTTTTACCGGTTCTGACCGAAATGGCCGAAATTCGGTAATTTCGGTGAATTTCGGTAAATCTCGGATGAAATGCAAATACCAAAATTTAAACTTTGGAACGAAATTTGATTAAAATTAGACTAAATTTTGAAAGTTCAGACTAAATTCGACCCAATATGAAATATTTTAGACAATTCAACAAAAAATCCCCAAAATTTAGGAAGTTTCGTTCGGTAAAATATTTTACCGGTCCTGACCGAAATGGCCGAATTTCGGTGAAATTTCGGAAATCTCGGCCGAAATCCAAAACCTTGCACGCAGTGTGACCAATATCTTTGGGAATTGGTTAAACGGCATCGATAATCGGTTTAGGAAGCTTATTAGGGTGGGAGCGCTTGCCATCATTTGGTCGCTATGGCTATGTAGAAATGATAAAGTGTTTAACGAAAAATTGTCTTCTCCCTTGCAGGTCATATACCGATGTACCGGTACTCTCTGTTCATGGTCGTCTCTTCAGCGGGTGGAGCAGCGAGACCTATTTAGGGAGGTCTGTGCACGGTTGGAGTCCACGGCGAGGGATACTTTTTCCCATCATGGGTGGCAGCATAATCTACGGATCGAGCCACCACCACTTCCGGCATAGTTGCATTTGCTCATTATGATATGATATGTAATACGCGGTTTTTCAGTTTCGGATTATGTACAGTGCGACAGCTGTGTGCATCTTAGTTATGCAGAGGCTGGGTGTAAACGATTAAATCTTTAAGTAATAAAGCGCCCTTTATCAAAAAAAAATATAGAGTTTCGTTATGTGATATTCCTAGCCACGCTTCCTCTCATAATTTTGAAAAGGGAAATATGTTTCTTGAGTACATAAAGAACCATGTCAAGAGGAGGACAACAAAGTAGCTGCGTAAGTTAATAGTTCACATAAACTCACCTATATTATACATGCATATTCCACCATGATATTTATCGGTGTATTGGTGCCAAGTACAGCTTGCGAAAATATTTCAATGTAACTTATTCGAATATAACAAAACATACTCTCACAAAAAGGTATGTCAACATTTGTTTTTTAACCAAGTGAACCTAAATTGTCTTGAAGTTGGCAAATTCATACTAGAAGAAAACCCGGAGTTCTCTAATATAGATGACTAATGCAAGCATTTCGCTTCGAAGATTTTATGCGCAAGTAGATCCTTGGGAAAATGACAAAATTATTCTCTTTATCTAGCTGAAAACTAATATATTTATCAGGTAGGCTCATCTCGGGACCATAGTGGTAGGATATTCTGTTATACAAATTGGAAGTCATCTTAGTAGTGATGTTCAAACACTATATCTTGAAGAAAATGTTTAATCTCTCCCTTATTAATCCCGCAGTGATTTTACACAAGAATGGGAGCTCTTAAAAAATGAAGATCATAATTACTTCGAGCCTTTACACAAAATTTGCACACTAACCTAAGCTTATTACAATGTATAAAGGTGTTCATTAAAGAAAGAACATGAGGAGTGACCAAATTGAAAATAAACTAGATGCACCTCGCGAAAAATATCAAAATTAACTTCAATAAATCCAGTAAAAAATCGTAATCTAGGAAACATAAAACTAATAGGAATCTCAAGTCGACAAGTCGTCTTGTTGCTCTCTCGTAAGCAAACGTTCAGTTATGTACTTTGCTTGGTTAACTCCGCCTTGTACTGAATCTTAGTACCCTATAAGAAAGTTTGGGAGGAAAATGCGTTGTTATTAGAAAGTCCCAGGTCCCAGCTTCCCACCTTGCTCTCATTATATATGAAGTAATGCAATCCTTTCGTTTTTTGAGTGCTATTATAGATTGAACGAGAACACGTCCAAGAGAGACAACTAAAAAAAGACTAAGCAGTTGGAAACAAAAGCAGCTATCACTATGTGGAATATTCTTATACTTGGTAATATGGTAATGTATATATGATCTTTCTTCCATTTACCAAAAGGGGACGTACACAAATTATATTATTTTCCTTGAAGATTCTTTTGACAAGGTGATGGTGAGAATACGATTGGCTCGATGGGACGTTCTTTGTAGACCTGAGATCAGTGAGGGCTAGGTATTCACGACCACAACACAGCTCCCCTATTGTCTGAAGATGCGATCTGCAAACTCTCCCAAAACAAAAATATGTACACGCAAAGGCTCTGTCATAAGTAATTTGTGGGACTCGTAATTTTGGGCTGGTCTGACGGCGCCGAAGAAATATTTCTTTCGTTTTGAAATATCATCCACAATTATATATGACTCGGAAATTCAGTTATGGGAGGATAACTTGTTGTGAAATACCACTCTCCAAGACTAATATCGTGAAGTACAATATAGTACGTCACAAAAGCCAATAAATATCTACGGTTATGAAATAATCCACACCAAATGTGAGGTTCTGTAGGTGACCTTGTTGGGCCTGACTAGCAGCATGGAATGCTCTACTAGAGAGGTTGGATTGATCCAGTTAAAGAAACCTAGAATCCCATTCCACTGTAGATTCCACTCATGATTGATCAGACCCTTGCGGTAACGCAAGATGTAAGCATGTGAACACAAGATGTCTTTTTTGGTGATATGCATAGGCAGTCATGCTTGGGTAGAGCTGGTTGGTGGATGGCTAGTGCAGGTTAATTAAGACTATGCACGTACCCACATGAAAAGTTTTACAGAAGAGGTGATTGACGATGTCACATATACCTAATATATAAAGTATATTAAGGATGTCAGGATTCGCGTCCTGTCGTGCTTCCACATCGCGCGCGATTCTCAGCCGTCCGATCTGGCCAGTCGACAATCTGGATGCGGCCACGCCGTCTCAAAAACGGGTGCTACTGTTCATTCTCTATTTTTAACCAATCACGACGCGCCACGTCGTCCCGGTCACCGACCGGTTGCCTCCGGTTCCCACGGTCACCGCGCCTTTTTGCTCAAAACCGCCTAGAAGATCGACGTCTCAACCCACAGTCCACCAATTTACACTGCGGAGGACCTATTCGTGAAAACAAAAAAATCAGAATACTTTTCTGTAAAAATGCCACGGCAGAATCCCACCAGCCCTTTCTTCTCTCCCCGCGACCGGGAGGTCACCGGCGGCGCCGCCGCACGCCGCCGTCGCTCCCCGCCTCCCCGCACAAATTGGCTGGCATGGGGAGGTTCGCCGTCGCGCCTTCTCTGTCCTTGCCTGGTTTGACGACCCGGGAGGCGGCATCCACGCCGCAATCGACGCCGCCGCGTTCGTACTCCGCCGCCGCCTCCGCGCGTTTCCGCCGGCGCTCCGGCGACTTGGTAGAGGCGGCGCCGCCACCTTCGGCCGCCCCTTCGCGAGGTGCTTCCAACGAGCTACACGACGCGCTCCGGCTCGCGCGGATGCGCCGCCGGCGTGCGCAGCGCCGCTGCGGCAGATCTCGGCCGGCCATGACGTCATCGTGACGTCAGCGCAGGCCCGGGCTGTCAGCCTCTTCCCCGTTTTCCCCTATTAAAAAAACAGCAAATGATTAATTTTGTTAATTCAATATCTTTAAATATAAGCATCAGAAAACTATGGAAAAATTATCAAAATGATCACGAAAAAAAGACCTATATATTTGTGGCACAATGCAACACATTTGAAAAAAATTCAGTTTGGTTTACATTTAGACAAGAAAACAACAAAATGTTATGATTAATTTTGTTAATTCAATATCTTTAAATATAGGCATCGGAAAAATATGAAAAAATTACCAAAATGATCACAAAAAAAGACCTAAATATTTGTGGCACAATGCAACACATTTGAAAAAAAAATCAGTTTGGTTTACATTTAGACAAAAACAACAAAAGGTTAGTATTTACAAATTAATATCTTTAAATGTGACCATCAGAAAATATTAAAAAATACCAAAGTCATCACAACAAAAATAATCGCTTATGGTACACTGCCACACTATTTTAGAGTTTCAATTTGGTATAATTTCATACACGACTAACAAAAGGTTAACTACGAAACAACAATTTTTTCAAATATGAAAAAAATATCAAAATGATTACAAGAGGTACCTAATTACTTATATGACAATGCAACAGATGGCACAAACCTTAACAAATTTGAAAGGTTCAATACGGTGCAAATTTACGCAAAAAAATTCAAATTCACTAGGTGGGTTAAATTTCCAAACTTGAATAACTTCAAACTGTTCAAATTACCCATTTCGAATTTTATTTACTAGACGTAATTTTCTTTATCTCACGGGCGCGGCATGGCCGCGCTAAGTTACCTACTATATATATAAGAGCGCTCTGTATATATTCAACGAGTCTCTCCCTCTTTTGAAAGGTAATCTATTTGGCGGAGCAACAAAATATCCGTGGTGCGTACTACATGGTCATGGAGAATGATATATTGTTGTAGGATTGAGAGTCATCCGGATAGATAGCAGTTAAACACAAGTTTAAGCCATACATCCAAGAATTTTACAAGGAGTTGGAGCATTTCTGCATCCACGTGGGCGGAATTGCCGTGATCGACTGCACCTGTTCGGCAACACGCTGTGCAGCTCGTTGTGGTACGAGCTCGTCTACGTCGAGTCCAAGAGACGCATGTGTCGGTGATCGGCCGCCGGTGGTGAATGGCCGCATGTGTATATAACATGTTGAATTATTTGGTTCTAGCATGATTTGGTGAATATAGACAAAATTATATATTAAATTCATAGATTTTTATTTAAGATCAATTCATAGATTGATTTACAATATCCAATCATACATAACATAATTTGATTGACGATATTAACCATGCGACAAATATTCACCAGGATACAATAGAAATCAATTCTCCACGTCATATATTATCAACAAGGTTCCTTATAATTTGAATTTTTCTATCAACATAATATTTTCTAAAGAGTGTAAGAGAAGTGTAAGTATATGAAAAACAATAAAGATATACCGTTCTAAATGAAAGACAAGTACAAAACCAAATCTAACCGCACAAATGCGTGGGTCATCGTGCAAATTTAACGTGCAAATCGGACCCGAGAGTTAAAAAGGTTGACCGTACACAGCTTTACTTTAAGACAAGACTATTTTCTTAAAAAATGGTTTTTAATTTCGCTACATGCTCATATCATGTCCTAGCGGTTTTCATGACATTCATGTTACATGCTCAGATAGATTAAAGACAAAAAAATCTCTGAGTAAAACCTTTTGGAGAAACAATTATAACCGATGAGTTCCATGGTATTTCTCTGATTTTTTTAAACTATGTATCATCCAGTTATTTTATTTATCATAATATTTAGGATAGTTATAAAATACATGATTTACATTTCCGTCTTTATAGTTTCTAAGATAACTCAGATTAGTTTATGAACATAATCAATATGCTGAAGACAATGCCCTGGCATTTGCGAGGGCGGTGTTGCTAATTTAAGAGAATAATAAACAAACACACTGTCCTCCTTTACTATGGGCGGAGAGTAAGAACGGTGCATAGAAACCATTGGTCATATTTAAGAGAAGAGCCATGCACTATGTTATTGTAGATGTACATGCACACTCTTGCTCAGCCGGTGTGATGAAAACTAAGCCATATGATAGGATTAGGAAACATCAGGATTCGGCCCCTCACCAAGTTAGATATGATAACTTTCATTGGTCGACCCCTCTAGGAACACAAGCCAAAGAACGCATATAACAACACATCCCCTCATCAAGGGAATACATGATCAAGCACCATACATGGTGCCAGATCACTTGGATCCCTCATCAAGGGAATACATGATCAAGCACCATGATACATGGTGCCAGATCACTTGGATATTTTCATCAATCATACTTGAGTTGTACAAGTGGAGCTCCTACTTGACGAGTCGCATCTCAAGGAAGGCTGACAGAACTTAATTAAACTGTGGTCTACACTCACATGAACTCGTGGACTCCTAGCTACAGACAGCAGCTGAGCGAAGGACGGAGAGTTGAGAAAATGAGAACTCCATACACACGTGGACAAATGTGATTGTGTTGAGAACTGCTTGTAATGTTTTTCTTTGTTCTTTCTCATTTTCATCGAATTATACGACATACCTGCTATCGATTTATAGTGAGACGATCGGGTAAAAGAAAAAAACAGAAAACCTGCTACATAAAACCATGAATAATAGCTGAACTTCAAAGTTAACGAAGTCATCACATTATACACACTATCCACAAACAAGTCACTGACACTGGAAACTTATTTGTCCTAATTGTAATACATGAATAAATAAGCCCATACTTTCATGGGCGATGAGAATGTCTCTCTACTCAAAGAATATTCAGTCTTAATGAGATGCATGATATCAAAGCAAGGTTTGGACCATCGATGAACTAAGGCTGCAACAAGCCTACTAACTATCCAATCACACGTGGTTCTTCATATAATTACGTTTCCATTTTTAGTGCAAAACATGAAAGGAGATACAAATGTTTCAAAACTCCGTTTATTGATTGTTTTGCGAATGGATCCATAAATAATGTTTTCCTTATCGAACACTTTCAACCCACTAAGATGATACACGATCAATTAAGATGGACACCGTTTTCGTTAATATAAACAAACTTAAAAATACATCGTATAAATACTTTGAACTAGGTCAACACGAATGGGATTAATTAAACTTTGGCATAAAAAAAGCAAGTAAAGTGACTTAGCAGTCTCAACATACTAAATAAAGAAGGGTCAAGTAATCCCATTGTCTTGGTTTGTAAAGCTAAATAACATTGTTTATGGGTTCCCATGTAAGCAAGCCGGAAGAGTAATAGTCAAGTGATTAATCTCGAGTCGATCGAGTTCAATATCATAAAGATGCACGTTCCTTAAGCTGACTAAACCTCTTCGACAGCTTGATTAACCATGTAAGCTACACTTAGGGTGTGTTCAGTTTTGGAATGTGATGGAATGGAATGGAACCATTCCTAGGCCAAGAAGCTAACCGATAAATACCTAATAAGAGATGAAGTTGTCTACAATTCCACACACTATAAATGTACATTTTGGCAGCAATACCCGCATATTGTACAATTTTAGCCCACGACAAAACTAAGATTTCTTCGGCAGTACAGTGTTCAAACGAAAATTGAGTATGATAGGACTAGGAGGCATTTGGAAAATTGAGTATGGATGCTCTGCCATGTGTTGGCATGCTTGATAGAGGCGTCCATTCGCTTTGAAATGAAGATCTTGGAACCCTTCAACAAGAACAACCATGTACTGACTGAGGCGTAGCCCATCATTCAGCAGTTGTGGATTGCGCATGGTTCTTCAAAGCGCATCACCGAGCAAACGTGCAGCATATAGGAATTCCTCCAACTCCAGCTGACTTTGGAACCGGCACGATGAGTCAGGCTTAGGCACCAACTCAAAGGCACAATGGGCCATCGGGGATGCTCGAGCTTTGAGCAGGGATTTGGTTTCCGATCGAAATACCGCGGTTACCGCCGGTAACCGGATTTCTCGGTGCCCCCCGATAAATGCGTTTACCGGACGAAAAATCTCGGAGTATTTGAATTTGGACCGATTTCATACTTTAAAATTATTTTTAAATATTATTTTTGATGTTTTAAGTTTGAATTTCAAAATTGAATTGAAAATTTTGATCGGTAACCGACCGGTATTTTCCCGGTAACCACGGTTACCGGAAATCCCAGCCCCCTCCGAGATTTTTTTGGAACCGGTACCCAAAACCTTGGCTTTGAGTACTAGCTAGGCATCGAGCACCCATCACATTCCATGCGTATAATCAACACGGGTTGTAACAATGACATGGATTGTACTGACTAGTCATCAACCCGTGCTTCCGCACGGGCTTGTTATATAAAAAGACACGTTGGTTATAATACTACAATATGAAATTAACATACTTATATATGACTAAAACAGGAGAATCACATTGGAGAATCATCTCTGCCGCCCATTTCTTTCCCGTCAGAATCATTTATCAAGAGAAATAGGAGTATCTTTGCATAGTCACGCATGGGTAGAGCTGGTTGGTGGATGGCTAGTGCAGGTTAAATAAGACTATCTACCCAATTGAAAAGTATTACAACAGATGCGAGTGACGATGTCACATATAAAGAGCGCTCTGCATACTCAACTAGTTTGTCTCCTTTGAAAGGTGATCTATTTGGTGGAACAAGAGGAATCCTCTGTGTGCGTACTACATGGTGAATGACATATTGTTGTAGGATTGGGAGTCATCTGGTTAGATAGTAGCAAAACAAGATCCAGTGATATTTATTCATGACGCGCTGGGTGGTGAACGGCCGGATCAAGCCGTACATCCCGGACTTGAGCAAGGCGTTCGAGCACTTGTGCATCCACGTGTTGGGATTCTTCAGGATCGACTAGCTTCATTGCATCCTCATACTGAACTCGTTTGGCAACACGCTCAGCGGCTGGCTGTGGTACCTGTAGCTCGCCTACATCGACTCCAAGGGTGCATATGCGGAAGCACGACCTTTTTTGAGGCTGGGTCAAGTATTAACCACGCCATCGGCCCGTGCACCCTACCCGTACCAGCCCAGGTTTATGCGTTGGTTCTTGAGAACACAACGCATATAAGCTAAAACCTACAAGGAATCATCATCTTGTCTAGCACTTGCCGTCTTCCGGTGTGAAGCCCGATCGACGCTGTCAATTCCCCCTACTAATACCCACCACGTACCAAACGTGGGATTGGGACTGCTAATCAACTTCCCAACCTTTATCTCCCAGCAAACTCGCCCTCTTAACTCCCGCTCCCTTTCCCCCATAGTTGCCAAACACGCTCTAAGTTTCTGCTACATTACTAAATCGGGTCGGAGTCAAACGACGGGCGGTCTGCGGCGACGATCTTCTCGTCTTCGGGTAGGTGGTGTGTGGCCATACGGCCGGTGTGGATGTCGGATCTTTCCTCCGCTGCGTCGCTTTGATGTGCGTGGGTGTCGGCCTTCCCGGCTTGGGCAGTTTTGTCGGCGACGTGTTTGGTGTGTGGTCTAGTGGCCAGCGTGGATGTCGGAGCGGTGGCTCCGGGTTTCGCCTCCACTGTTGCGTTGAGGGTAGGGCCATAGGGGTGTCGGCCTTGGCTGCTTGGACGGTTTGGCCGTCGACCTGTGTGGTGAGTGGCCTTAGGTCCGGCGTGGTGCGTTGCGTTGTTATATCTTGTTTCGGTCAGTTTTCCTTATAAACCGGTCAATTCTCTTCTTCTATTCAATGAAAAGGCAAGCCTCTTACTGGGGTTTAGAAAAACGACTGGGTCGGTGAGTATATTTTTGTCAAATATGACCTAAGTGAAACTAATCTCTATTCATGTTCTATCCAAAACTATTTTTAAATATGACTCCTATGGTCGGGTACAGATAAGCCTGAAACTTTATCAAAGCGCAAATGTCCAATCCAATCTTTACTACACAATACCCAAGTCCATCCAAGTCCAATCTTCTGTAGTATTGGATATCCAAAGTCCACGGACTCCACACGTGGAATTCATTCTCGCTGATCGCTAAGCTTTAAGCCTTCGACACCACCGTCTTGCACGCTCACCACGATACTTGAGGAGGTCAGGGGTGCCAAGGTCGTGCTCCCAGACGGGGTCAAGATGGTAAGGCTGCCGGCGACATCGACGGCCGTGGAGCCATGCTAGATTGTGTCGTGGAGCCATGAAGTACCAGGGAGACTGTATGGGTTGCTAAAATTCGTGTAAAAACTTCTGGAAAAGCACAGGAGCATTTCTCGACATGAGATGTATCATACATTACCGCTGGTGGAGAAGTGCTCCGGTACTTTCCCAGAAGTGTTTTTGCACGAATTTTAAAGCACACCGACGGCTGTGATTAGGTTCACATAGGATCTAGAAGTGAAGTAATAGTAGTACTAACCAGGTGGGATTAGCATCCTCAGTCCTCACCCCTAATCACAGCCGTGTGTGCTTTAAAATTCGTGTAAAAACTTCTGGAAAAGCACAGGAGCATTTCTCGACATGAGATGTATCATACATTACCGCTGGTGCCTTCCAGTGTGATGCAGTCGGAGGCATTCGTCTGGGCATCTTAATATTAAGGAGAACTAGATCTTCATCATTGGTGTCCACGCTATTTTTTCTATTCATGTGTTTGCTAGGAACCTGTCAATGCGTATGATCTATTGAGTATCTTTGATCACATGTGATACTTTTAGATACCCAAAAAATCATATAAGAACTAAAAAGAAGCCCGATGCATCTAGTTTCTGCTTTCGCGGTGTCTGGGGAAGGCCTCGACCACTTTGGGTCTTTTGTACGCAGCCTTATTAGTTATTACAACTAAAAAGATAAATGTTTTTAATATCATGCCGCAATGAGCACTGTTATAAAGTTGTAGGACACATAGGTAGAAAGTAAAGGGGAAGTTTTTCAGCAATGAAAGAGGTCACTCTATACTTGTCCCTCCGTGCACAGTTGCATATACTTCCATGCAGGATGGTGCTCTATAAATCACAGCACGTATATGTTAGTTGGTAAACACATCTAGATAGCTAGCAAGGGATTTTACAACTTGATGAACGTCGCTAGACCTTTTGTGCTTTACATGGCAATGCCACCGCCTTAATTATTCACTCCACATATATATTAGAGCAAGCAGGCCGGCTTAGGCTTGGGAGGTAAAAGGGAAGTAAGGCACGCGTGCTGTCTCCTTTGGTCAATTCTGCACTTTCAACCACGCACGGCTGGTCTCCATACTAGAGTTTTTGAACATTATGTCCGCTGATTTCCGCTCAAATTATTGACTTTCTTCTAAACTAAGCCATGGACATAGCAAAGAGCACCAGAGAGTTAAGAAGCGATCTCCTAGCAGCTGTTTGACTTCAGATCTTATAGTTTGCGATTTTAATTATCCTGAACTATGGATAAGTGTGCGGCTTTATTTTATAATTAGCTATTTGTTTCGTTCTCCTAATTGTGGATGCTTTCTTGTGTGTTATAGAACATATATATATATACTTAATAGTAACTTCTTTTTTTTTTGAGATTTACTTAATAGTAACTTAGTAAGACACTTCATGTGTGTGTTTAAATCTGATGCGCATGGCTGGCATATCGAGAAATGGTTCAGATAATCTATACCTCTTATAAAGTAAAACCCCATCAAGTGCATTAAATATTTTATATCTCAACATGCAAGCTATCAACATTCGTCATTTTTTTAGCCAAACAAATGTCCATGTCATCCCACTAATTCATTAAAGTCAGTATTTTCTCACATGCAATATACCATGTCATTTACTTTTCATAATCCAATTTTCCATGTCACTTATTTTTTATCATCAAATAAAAAAATCACGTCAAATAATATAACTTTTCGACAATTGTGTATATTGTATATTTCTGTAAACAAATTTATATTAATAGTATTATATCTCTTTATTTGCATCATAAAAACATTAAAAGATTCCCGCCGCAACGTGCAGGTTATGTTTCTAGTATCTTTATAGAAGCATGGCATAGCTGATAATGACATAATAAAAATTTAAGCGCTACACCTAAGTCGACTGGAATCAGACCATGGACATAAACATATGAAAAGCTTAGGCGAGTTAACTTACGATGGAAAGCATATGCGTGATTGCATTATTAGAGATCATTTTTCTATAGTCGAATGACTAATACAACTAAACCGATTTTTTCAAAACTTGCCCCACTTAGTTTTATACGTTATATCGAAAACCTCGCTGCCATGCATTTTCTAATTGTGTGTAATCGGGTACCCGCGCCAATATTATAAAGTATGCACTCTAGTGAAAAGTCTAATCATTGGCATGCCAATTTTGACATTATTGGCGTGTACCTTCCACGCCATTTAAACGTCACACAGTGGTATTTGATACCCCTGACGGATTTCGTCCCGACGCCAGTAATAAGGCAAATATTACTGGTGTGTATGTCACCATACTGCACATCGATTCCGGTTTTAAAAGAACAAAATGCGTCGATGTATACATCACCATCAAGGTCAAGGCCGGTATGCGCTGCCATTGTCATGGGTGGAGCTAATCCGTAGTCACAGTGTGCCGCCGTGCGTTGCGGCCGTCATGTGTCGTTCCATGCACGAGCTTATTGGGCCAGGCATTGAATGCTCTACTATATAGATACTAGATTTGGGGCGCGGCAAGCCGCGCGCCACCTGGTTTGAAATAATTTATGAACCCAGTTCAAACGCCCTTTTCATCGTCATTTGTATAGACAGTATTGTGTAGACATCGTTGTGGTATCCTGATATCCTCACAGACACAAAGCTTATGTAGGCCTTTTCTAATCACAAAGATAACGAATGATCCATGTACAGGTTTCCTCAACAGCAATAAACACAAATCTTATTGCCGAATGATCGATAAGCAGCGAATGATCGATAAGCAGCGATAACGAATGATCCATTTGTTACTTAGTAAAACGTTGGAACATCACAATTTGAGGAAATTATGCTGATTGGTTATAAATTTGTGTTAGTGCATGTGGGGCGTCATGCAAATGTAGCTGCCCACAAATGTGTTGCACAAGCTTCTGAAGTTCGGAGGAGGTGCTTATGGGTTAATTTTATTCCTAGTTTCCTCCGGGATTGTATCCAAACTGACTGCAATCCTTCTGAGTAATTGAAAGAGCTATTGATTCGCAAAAAAGAAGCTGGCTGCTGGCTCAGCTTGCTACCACGCTACAGAAGCCAAATCATTAGATGATAGATTTTTTTTGTAAGCTTTACAACAAACCTGACAGGCGTTCTGAATCAGAATACTAACATCATTTGCTTGAGATGCACAAATACAATAAAACCATGGAAAGGTCAAAGGTCCAACGAAAATATGGAGCATACACAACACCTCAAAATGCGCCGGTTGTTGCTACTTCAGTGAAAGGAAGCTAGAGTCTAGAACTATATATAGCTTCATGTAAATCTGCACTCCAGATTGGGCATCAAAGAAAAGCCAAATATTTATTTTCCTCATAGAAAACTATGGGCCATGCCTTCCTACTCACATTCTAAAACGTCGCAATAAAGACAACACATGGCATGCCTTGTGAAAATCACTGCAATATGAGTAGTGGGGATATTACATCTACCTACCAAGAACATGAGTAGTGAGGGATCCATCTTCCAGCCGTGGGGCTGCTGCAATTTTGTTGATATTTTCAGTAAAAGCAACTCTGGTACATGTTGAACTCCTTCTACAAAGCTGGAAATCATCATATGCAATTCATTAGAATGAATTGTGATGTGATAGTGCACATGAGATGAGTAAATTTGCCGATTTACACATGCACTCTTTCATAAATTGTTTTGCACATAAATACAAATATGTATGACAAGTAAGCTAGCACAAAGCCACAAACTACTTTTCAGCTCATAATTTAGCTTTCCATGTCTATGTATCTTGATCTTTTGAATGGTAATACACCCTTTCTTAGAAAGTACATCTGGAAACTTAAAGTGCCGCTGAAAATTAGGATCTTCATGTGGTTTATGTATCGCAGAGTACTGTTAACAAAGGTTAACTTATCTAGGAAAAAATGGCAGGGAAGCACAAAATGTTGTTTCTGTGACAAAGCTGAAACAGTGCAACATCTTTTTATATCTTGCCCTATGGCACAGGTCCTCTGGCGCATTGTGTTTATGGCATTTAACATTACACCCCCAACAAACATAACGAATTTGTTTGGGAATTGGTTAAGTGGTGTTCCAAAGAAAGACAAATCCAACATAAGAGTAGGAGTTTGTGCTTTGCTTTGGGCCATCTGGCATGTGCGAAATGATATTATTTTTAACAATTCGAAAGCTTCCTCTTTCTTGCAGGTTATTCCTTTGGCCACACACTGGATTCGTACGTGGTCCTTTCTCCAGCCACTGGAACGCCGCCAGGACATGGATTTTGGGTGCAACCGTTTGGAATTGGTTGCCCGGCAATTATTCAACCAATACGGCTGGCAGCTTAATTATAGGCTATCATGTTAAAGCATAGGCTTCTCATGTTATTAGCTTTATTTAGATGGTTGATCCATGTCTCAACCTTATGTGATCCATGAGATGTAATAAGCTACAAAACATACTTTGAATAAATTAATAAAGCGGCCGTATGCATCACTTTGATGCAGAGGCTGGGACTCCCCATTTCTAAAAAAAAATCCGATCACATAACATGTTTGACACGGTTAAGACTGAGAAGGTAACGTGTGGACACAGACTGATCCCGTAGTAATTTTGTACAGATTTGTGTGCGAGCTGTACTTCGTTCCATGATCCGTACAGATCTGCGTCTCCATACAAACAACTGCGTCTCTAGGAAACAACCGTGTATGCTACCCTGGAACGTGGCAGATTAACCTTTTTAATTATTATCTACTCCCTCCGTTCCATTTTAATTGACTTGCTATTCACTACATGTGGATGTATCTATACAAGTGACATGTCTAGATACATCCATATTTGGTGGATAGCAAGTCAATTAAATTAGAACGGAGGGAGTAAGTTGTATACATGATTGAATACACCCACGGATCGAGTATCGGAAGTTGTACAAAAGTTTGGAGTAGCTGAACTTCAAAGTTAAAGAAGTCATTACAAATGACACACTATCCACAAATATCTCTCTCGCACTAGTAAATATTTTGTCATAATTGTACACGAGGGAATAAATCTCACCATATATTTTCACGGGCGATGAAAATTCTCTCCAATGAAATAATATTCAGTCTTAATGAGACGCATGATATTGAAGCAAGGTTTCGACCACCGATGAACTCAGGCTACAAATAGCCTACGAACTATCTAATCATAGGTGGTTCTTCATATAATTACATTTCTGGTTTTGAGTGCAATACAAATAAGAAGATAGGAATGTTTCCAACTTTCCGTTTATTAAATTTTTCTGGGGGATCGATAAATAATATTTTATTTATCTAATACTTACAATCCACTAACAGAATCCATCGCAATTGCTAGGGTCACCGTGCTCGTTAATATTAAACCATTAAAAATACATTGTATAACAACTTAAAATTGTGTCAACACAAATGGGATTAAAGAAATTTTGGTTTCCACAAATCAAGGAAAGTGAGTTTAGCAGTCTCGGCATCTTGAAATAAAGAAAGCCCGATTAATCCTAGCTTTGGGACGTAATTTTGTGCATCACGAGGATCACTATGTTGTATAAATAACGAGTTTGGATTCCAATATTCACTTTATCTATGTACATGATACACCTAGCTTTGGAAAGATTGGTGGACGAAGAACAAATAGGTTTTCTTTATCCGTGTCACATGAACCAGATACTTTCTATCTGACAAGTAACTTTTGTTGTGGTAGAGCACTTTGGATAAATATGAAGTGACTAATTATAGGTAAAGTCGATAAGTTTCTTTGTTCTTGTGTACCTCTATATGTTTTTAGGGGAGTGTACCTACATATGTTAATCTCAACAGTTTCCTGACATAGAGACCATGGAGGTTCAAGATTTACACTCGAATAAGGATGGAAATCTTTGGTTGTATCCAATTTAGATGCAACAAACATATCTCTGTGGCAGAAAAAATGTGTGTATCTATTTAGCTGGTTTAATCATTGATGGTAATTGAGGCAAAATGACCGGATGTTTATCTCTATATGAGTGTGAATAACATGTAATAGCTTAATGTAAATTTTGAACAATTTTTTATCATGCACTTCATAAGTTTGTACTTTTAGATGGTTATGTGCCACAGTCAAAAAAGAAAAAGATGGTCATGTGCCATTGTTTGGCTTGCTTCTGTAGTTTGTTGTCAAAAGAATCTTCCAAGTGAATGTGGATACCATATGCAGCGTTTTGTTCCTTTGTAGTTTTGAAAAGTCGGTACAGGTACAGATTCTGTGGGTGAGAAACCAGAAAATTATTTTGTGTTCTTCAGGAGTAGTCCATGTTTCTTATACCAAATGAAAATGTCGTATTCAATTTCTGGCTTATTCTAGGCATTTTCTTACTTCCGCTGGCTTACTTCGCAGATTAAACCAATGGCTAAACAAGAATGAACCAAATGCAGATGGAGGCCTTAGTTTCTGTGGCCAAGCGATCAAGAAATCTATGTATGGATTTACTATTAATTTAAACAGTCATTAGGGTCATATATAGGATATATTAAGATTTTCATTTCATGATCTTTTCCGATATTTTTGCATTTTTATTTCAATATCTGTTGGTGTGAACTACATTTATGGGTCTGTTGATCACAATATTGGTTTCCTTATACAGTAATATTTAGGTGCATTAATGAAGTATTAACACAAATATATAGAAACACAGTGAATTATTACATGTGAGCATCGACTGAAAGATGCTTTGTCACAAAAGACATATATATCACAAATATAATTAGGTAGAGAAATAAAGAAGAAAAGTGAGCCAGCCCATGGCACGTCAAGTGAGCACCCTACCAAACATCAAAAACAAATCAGATTAAGGTAAATAGACATGACGGGCGCGGCAAAGCGCGCCCTCTCCTTCTAGTAGTGAACTATGCGAGACACTCAGACACATCACCAATTCACCATCGCCAGACAAGGAAGCGAATTAAGGCTTTATCAGTACTCATGTGGAACCATATATATATGTAATTAATATGACGAAAGAGTTTAGCGTGGCAGAGTATTAGTTAGTTCTTATTCGTCAGCATTGATCTTGACATGCTATAGAGTGAATTTGTTGGTGAACATCTATGTAGGTTATCATTGTCCTCTCCTCGAAAGTTTGGGGGAGAGTTGCTTCATGGTATTATAAACCTGAACTCTATATATACACTGCGCCAGGATCATTTGAAAGGTAGAGCTTAGTCCTGTACTGTGTCATACACGGGGAATCTGGCACACACATGGGTAGGGGATGGCAATGTAGTAGGATCGGGAGTCCTTGGGAAATACAGATGTACGTAACTGTCAAATCTGGTTTGATCATATGCTGCACTTAGTACGAGCCCATTCTGTGATGTTGGGTACCATCAGCGTTCATCGCGGGCACCTGTTCAATCTTGCTTAAGTTTCACCACAGATGCCACCCCGTGATACTACCAGTAGAGTAGCGGAGCTAGTCGCCGCATGAGGTGCCCTAGCGTCAGATCATGCCAGGTGAAAAAAGTGTCAGGGTGGTAACGCTGCTCCACAAAGAAGCCATTCGGGGCTTCACCAGATTGTAATCGTCCATGTCAGATATAAATCCTATCCCTTTCCATCAGTTTGGACTTTAAGCATATTTGATTAGTGCATCAATTTAATAAAATATCATAACTAGGTAGTCTCAAGTTCAATCCCCCACTAACCCGCGGACGGTACGAATGACCCTGACATGGACCTATGCATTGGAGACCCGAACAGAGAGAAAACCAATCAGAAGCTAGCCCTAGCGATGAAGGAAGATAAAGACCGATGCATAATTTCATAGAATCGTCGCAACATGATTAATAGAACCATCACCGCTGGACAGGACCAACTTTGTTTCTGTTTCTGTTCCGGTGCTGAACTTGCCTTTCGGCATGATGTCCTGTGTGCGGTTTCGTTTTATGAATGGAACCGGGGAGAGGTTCCCTGTATTTTTAAAAAAACAGGACCAACTTTGATTGCGCAATACCATAAACATTGATAGTTTCAGCATTTGAACATTAGTTGTCCTTGTCTCTCACCAGCGTTGTCACGTAGGGCATAGTTGGTTGTTGAATTCTAGTTATGATCTTCATCTTGAAAACTTTGAAGGGACGGTGACAATTAAAATATCATATGCTTCAGCTCTATATATTGTCATTTGGGAGGGGAACAAAGTGAAGGGAAAACTAATTATTCAGTAAGTCATCACTCGTTGCAAGGTTCATCCTTATATTACTCTCTAAGAATTTAGAATCATTGCACGAATGTGGTGTGTGGGACTTGGAGTCATTGGGAAACATAGTAGTACCACAGCTTCCCTTCCAGTGTCAGTCTTGCATTCTCGATCTAACTTGCTATTCGTCAACATGGTTGAGCTCTCGTAAGCCGTAGCGGCGAATGCACCAACTGGATGCAGACGAAGCATAGCCCCGTGGCGATCCGGCCGATCGGTGGACGCGGTATTGAGTGGATCTGTAGGCGGAAATATTTGAGAGCAGCGATCAGGGCGTAGGAGTCCAAGGTAGAGACAGTGAGCAAACGATGCCCAATGCAAGGAGACAAAGCCACAACGGAGAACTTCACACACACTGTTAGTTTCCTATTGCTTCAGCTGTAACAAACCTGGCCGGTCTTGTTGTACCTATGAAATCAGCGACTGGAGAGATATGTCGCGCAGTAGAGGCATTACGAAGCTGTTTAGGGAAAAATGATGGGCGCCTAACGGATAAAGTATGGAATGTGTGGTCCGTGCACAATTCACCTAGCTAGTAATCTACTGTGACGGGATCACTACATATGGCTGGAGAAAGTCTACCTGTGGTTCTTTCAATCAAACGAAATGAAGCTCTTAGTATGAGGCCTGAGGATATTAGCCATCGGATGGACTCGCGTAGAAGCCAAGAAAGTTGAAAGAAGATTGTTGAATATATAGAGTCGTCGATGGGGGAGTGCGCATACACGGTACACAGGGGCGCAAGAAATTCGGGGCCTCAAAATCGAAAGCATAATGCTATAATTTGCAAATTGCCTGATTGGTACGAGTCTTTATGCTATGATTTATCTTCAGCCGCCAACCCATCTGTCGTCATTACACTCTCGCGTGGCGAGGTGCCAAGTTTGCATGTCGCTGTCGGCTGCCAGCTTCGTCCCGTTGGTGAGCAACCCCGGATTGCGGCAAATCATGGTGTACTAAGAGGCCTGATCCAGATGCACGCGAGGAAACTCAACTCGGCCCATGCCGAGGAGATCTGGGCCCACTCTTGGCTATGTCGGCCTGGCACTCCAATTCGGCCCAGGATACTATATTCTCCCTTCTTCATCTTGTAATCCTCTCCATATTATTTCCTCTGCTAAATCTACAAAAGCCATTAATTCTGAGACCCCCGGGGTGGCACTCTCCTTTACCTCCGATAATAGCACAAGAATCGGTAAGATTAGGATGCCGGGGATCACATCCCCGACACTAGTCCCCGAGTATATGGGGGATTCGCAGAATCGCGCATAGACTTACAAAAATAAATAGCAAGCTGGAAATCTCCATACCAAATGCCATGCCTTAGGGGTACCGGGGATCACATCCCCGACAGGCACTACGCTCTAGAAAGAGGCAACAAGAAGCGGCGGGCGGCCGCCGCAACCCGCCGCAATTGCGGAAATGGAGGACGCCCTGATGCCCCCGCAGTGAAGCTCCGATCTAGCCACCTCACGTCCTCCGTAATTTGAAAGTTGTTTTTGTTAGTTTCTATTTTATGTCCAAATTGAGGTTCGTCTGATCTCAATTTATATCCATCGAACTATGTTTCTACGATCTCTCATTACATATATGCGGGATCGTGAATATTGATGGTTGTTGATGCAGAATTGGGCCATGGGTCGCTGTGTGTTTGGGGGCAAGGTGGGGGTTTGGTCACATGAACTAAATAATAGTTCCTCCGTTCCACAATATATATAAGATCGATATTTGAGATATTTTTCATATTTACATATGTACACATGTATCTAAGCACGTTTCAGTTTACATGTGCACTAATTTTATTGCGAAACTAGATAACAAGTGAGGCACCTAAAACTTTTTATATAGTGAAACTTTTTATATAGTGTGGGTTAGTTGATGATAGTTAAGTGATGAATTGTGCGGGTTAGTGGATAGTTAAGTGAGAAATTTCGAAATTCTAAAAAAATATTATTTTTTTGTGAAAATTTCAAAAAGAAATTAAATTTTTTGAAAAAATATTTAGTACCGGTCGGTAACACCGACCGGTACTAAAGGTCTCCAGCCGAAACCACGCCTGTAGCCCTCGTGGATGTCATTTAGTACCGGTCGCAACACGACCGGTACTGATGCAGGGGGGGCATCAGTCCCGATTGCGCAGTACCGGTTGCGAAACCGGTACTGATGCCCCTCCCCGACCGGTACTAAATATGAGTTTTCCACTAGTGGGAGGTACTACATACGTTGTATATGCACTTCTTTTGCCAGCTCCTGGTTGGTGGAAGGCTAGTGCAGGTAAAGACTATGTACCTACTTGAAAAGTTTTAAAGAAGAGGGATTGACGATGTATATATAAGAACACTCTGTATATTCAACAGAGTCTGGCTCCTTAGGAAGGTAGTCTATTTGGTGTAGCAAGAGAAATCTTCGTGTTAGCTACTACACGGAACACGGCGAATGACATATTGTTGTAGGACTGGGAGTCCTCGGGATAGATAGTAGTGAAAAAAGATCCAGTGATATTCCTTCGTCGAGCGCAGGGTGTTGAACAGCAGGGACACTCCGTACATTCTGGTCTCTGACACGCCGTTCGAGCTCCCGCTCAGCCTCACGCTGCGGCACAAGCAGGTGGAGGCGTCGCTGATCACGCTGAAGCGGTCCGGCAACATGTCCAGTAGCTAAGTGTGCACCGCCATATGGATGATCGGCTTCGGCTTCGGGGTCAAGTGCATCAACCCGCCGGCGTCAAACAGCGGCCAGCCTGCTATCCAACCAGCTGCACCATGTATATCCTCGACGTGTTCATGTATTAGCGAGGCCGCCGGCGCATTTTTGAGTCCTACACAATATGCGCCAGACAAGCACGAACTAGGCTCTAGCCCACTGCTACTAGCCACTCCACGTACTATACGTAGTAACTGAGCATATATATGATGATCACGATGGAACCAGATACAAAGAGTTGGATTGTAGAATGATCAACACTAAACCAACGATTATCTAACCCAGTGTAGTCAAGTTTTCTCCGACACGAGCTTTTTGCTACGTCCCAGAGGCGGCATCGAGCTCTGCTCACGCCGCACCGTCAAGGGATGCGGAAGGAAGATGGTGTTGAACTTTTCAACAACTCGTGTTTTTTCTATTTTTTGTAAGGATATTCTTGTAACAGCTGGCTACGGATAGTATATGGCCTTAGACCTTTTTCGCAAACAAGAATGAATACCCTGGGCAATTTTGTGTGCTAGGCGCGCGGAAGGAATTTTTTAGAGTCCAGTTGCTACACATCCAGTTGTGGGATTTTTCTCACACGACCTTGAACATCCCTCGGTGATGAGGTCCTATCCATAGCTACTGATAATTCCATGGCTTCAAAGTATGTGGTACCAGCAAGGCGGCGAGGAAATATTATAGACACTGCTACAAACATTGGAGTTAACAAGGATCGGAGTTTGAACTACAACAAAAGCACTTCCGTCGTCGTCAGCGATACTACAGTACAAATTGTACCGACGCAGGAGGTAAAGCCCACATTTAGAACTCCATGCATGTATGTAATGGTGGGACGGATTGCCATAAGTTTAGTTTTGTCTTAATATCAATGGTCTCCTAGTTATTTTTATTTTCCTGCTACATATACGTGGTGTGTTTAAGCTATAGCGTCATGGTTTGGCCTGAGATAAAGGGGTCGGTCAGGTTATTTGCTTATGTCGATGTAGCTTGGTTTTGACGAACCAGATTACAGCAGTCCAATTAGATGAGGAGTCTGTGTCGGTCAAGTGTTTGCATGCACTATATATAGGACCTACGGGTCATGTATTAGGGCAGACAAGTTTTATCGTGAGTTAAAAGAACCAGAAAATCGCCATGGTTTGGCGGCCAATTTCTGTGCGATCCTGTTGATAATCCCATCGAGGATTTGTTGCTGTGCGTGGGGATTGGAGGCGCTGCTCCTCTAATTTGCTGCTGGTTCTACTTGAACCATCCACGTACTTCCTTTAGGGTGTGCGTGTTGTTCAGTTAGGTTTGCATCTGCTAAACCTAATCGTTGATTTCTTCTTGGTCGTACAGTTTGGAATTTGTACTGCTACTGTTCCACGTGAGGTAAAGGTCAAGGAACAGTTATTATAGTGTTTGAAGCTAGTTCGTGATTGCTCAATTTAATTGGATCTTGTGTTGCATCCGAGAGCGGCTGAACATATTGGCATACTGAGTGTTGATTGATTATTTTGTACCGTGAAAGATTGGTAAACAGCACTGCGGCGTCGACTACAGTAGGTACGCCGTATCACTCGGACCCTCGGCATGAAAAATCAGGCCTCCGCTGCCCACACAGGATATGCCATCTAGAAGGTGGATTGCTTCACGAGCAGTGAAGAGGACGGCAAGTGCAGGTTTGGTTTCAGCAGTGTGACCATCGTCGACTATGATATCTGGGATTGCAGGCCGGCAACTCTCGAAGCATTGGCATGCAGGGAGGCTCTTCCTTTGGCTGCAGAACTCCATCTCCAGCACTTTAAAGTTGCTACGGATTGTTTGGAGGTGGTCACAATAGTCTGGTTGGAGAGTGGAGACGTATAGAACCGATTCAAGAATCCTTGAGTGGCCCACAACATGATAAACAATCCATCTTTATATCGCATGTACATTTGTTTTAACCTCACCAACACCTCTCAGGTTGCATGTCTTGCTGCTTGTCAGCGTTTATATTCTTATTCAATTGGTAGGAACCGAACCAAATTTATAATTCGCTTGCCCACAGTGTATGGAACCGGATCAAAAATTGCTTTGAACCGCTTTTCAACGACGCTGTGGCTGGTCTTATATTCCAGCTACGGGATTACCACTAATAACCTCGTGAACCCTGATCCGTCTCATGGCGACAAAAGTATCCACGTTAGTACACTCTCCTAGTGGAGAACACAATAACAGATCGCAGTCGGCAGATTAAGTGGCCTTTAGTCTAGAAGATATCTCCCATAGTCGCAAGCGCCCCCTTTTCCGGGACTCAAGGCGAGGGTTGGGAGCTACCGCTTACCAGACCTCTACCCAATTGGCACAAAGCTACGTTAAACAAAGTGCTATCCTTGTACTGTTGTGTTTCCCGGTGACTCCCAATCATAAACTTCGTGACTGCCATTTTACTCGCTGCACGTCAATCTCTACATATACCATATACCGATAAAAACTATAAGTTAGTTTTCCTTCACTTGTTAGCCCCTTTCAGAGTTCCAATATATAGAGATCACCCGTATTCAGAGCATTGCGCTCTCCTCAAAGTCCCCAAGAAGACGCATCCTATAAACATGCACATACCACCTCTACCCCCGGACGACACTACGTACCCTCATTAGATGGTCCAGTAATGCTCGCATGGTTACTTACTAAATGGTTATGACATCTCTGACTATGGGAGTATACATGGTAAACATTTATTCCGAGGTATACCATAACCTTTCATACTCGTCAAATTTCTCAACGACTCAGTAGGAAACCTTGAGCATATAAATATGTGGAGTGTCTCAGACAAAACTTAGTGGATCATAGAATGAGCAAGGAAAGTATTTATCCACATATTTTTTATATTTCATTCCCAAGTTGTGAAACATATTACTAAATCAATAAAAAAAATCACGGAGTGGATCGGAGATTCAAGTTAGTAATTAGTTCACGGAAAGTTTGCAATAGTTCTTACAGGAAATGCATTAAATATTACTAATTATGTGGTAAGTGCTGAAAATTAGGTACTCATATGCGCATTATGCTTCAAATTGACAAGTTTCGATCTTATTGCAATAATTTGAGCATTCTAAAACAAGTCGACGCTATGCCTGTATTTGGGTTTTGACCTTTGCTTTGTCCTTAGGTGTGTGCTGCAGTCTCTCGGGAAACTTGACGGTTGAGATGGCGCGGCTGATGAGCATGACGATTAAAACTTGACGTGATACACACTCCTGGAAACGTAAACAAGCAAATTCCTACCCCATGGGGATTTCGTGACACAGACGCATCGATATAAGTTTGCAAATAGCATTTATTGTTTAACAAGAGAGTTCTTATAACTTTGCATCAAGGAAATACAAATAAATAAAGGATCCTCGCATTTCCATAGCACGATGCTCATAACCAACAAAGAAGAACAAAATATCCGACACAACTCTAGGATCCGGGAAGCATCGGGATCAGCTCCATGCGAGGTTAGATGCATGACCCATGTGAGATATGTCCGCAATGTGACATCAAGACAAAAACCGAAGGTAGAAACGCTGGATATAGCCCGCGACACAAGTAGTGGACCACCCAGGAGCTGCATCCACTCTCCTTGAGATGGACAAGATAAGCCAGGTAAGGATCTTTCAGCAACCTATGCAGGGGAAGAAGAAGATGAAGAACCTCTCACGGTATGGCAAGATGTGAACTTAGCTTATTATTGAATACGCTAGTGGGTGCTCTTCGCGCGTTCTAGGGCGTTCGCTGGTGTGTGATCTTCGTGCCACCCATTGTTTGTAGCGTTGATATCCTCAAACAGCGAAATCAACAGTTATCGTCATCCATGAATAGTGAAATCCAAAATATTTTTGTAAAAAGGATATAACCAATTTTCATAGTAAAACTGTGGTGTTTTGGAGTACACACCTGGTTTGTGGCGGCTCACAGCAGCAGGGGAACCTGCTCGACTAGAACTAGGGCACCACCCTCACGTACATGGGCCTGGGCCTCCTGGGCCACTATTCAACACTCCCCCTCAAGAGGGGTGATAGATATCTATCATTCCCATCTTGTCACACGCCAGATTGCATTCTTTAGGTCCCAATCCTTTAGTCAAACAGTCGGCAATCTGTTGTCCCGAACTCACATGGTCTATCTTGATAATTCCCGTATCTAGTTTTTCTTTGATGAAGAATCTGTCTATTTCCACATGCTTGGTTCTATCATGCTGCACTGGATTGTTTGCGATGTTGATTGCTGACTTGTTATCACACCAAACATTCACACAACTAGTTTTCAATATCTTCAGTTCTTCAAGCAAATTTCTTGTCCACAACATCTCACTTAGCCCTTGGGCCATAGCTCTATATTCAGATTCGGCTGTGGACCTGGACACAACAGCCTGCTTCTTACTTCTCCACGAGACCAAGTTTCCACCAACAAAGACACAAAACCCCGATGTTGATCTGCGATCATCTAGACAACTTGCCCAATCTGCATCACAATACCCATCTATCACGAGATGCTTGTTACTTTCAAACAACAATCCCTTTCCTCGAGTTCCCTTCAGGTACCTCAAGATCCTGTATACTGCTTCAAGGTGATCACTCCTTGGTTCATGCATGTATCTGCTTACTACAGGCGATGTCAGGGCGTGTATGACATAAGTACAACAACCTCCCAACTAATCTTTGATATCTTTCTTTCTCGACTAGTTGTCCTGACTGAGCTGTCACTTTGTGGTTTTGATCAATTGGGGTTGCGGCTGCCCGGCATCCTAGCATTCCTACATCACTTAGGAGGTCTAAAGTATACTTCCTCTGAGATAGCACAATCCCCTTGGTAGACCTAGCCACTTCTATACCCAGGAAGTACTTGAGTCGGCCTAGATCCTTAACTTCAAATGCCTTGCCTAGGCACTCTTTCAATCTTGCAATTTCTTCCTTGTCATCCCCTGTGATAATAATATCATCCACATATACAGTGAGTATGGTGATTTTCCCTTTGTTATGTCTATAGAACAGTGTGTGATCACCATTACATTGCCCATAACCCATACTACATACAGCATGTCTGAATTTGTCAAACCAAGCTCTTGGAGACTGCTTCAGTCCGTAAAGGGCTTTCTTTAGTCTGCATACCTTGCCAGTAGTCTGAGAGGTCGAGAAACCAGGGGGGATCTCCATGTAGACCTCTTCCTGCAAGTCCCCATGCAAGAAGGCATTCTTCACATCGAGTTGATGCAAAGACCATCCAAAGTTCGCTGCACATGAGATCAGAATCCTCACAGTATTCATCTTTGCTACTGGAGCAAATGTCTCATCATAGTCAATGCCGTAGGTCTGACTATACCCCCTCACCACAAGCCTTGCTTTGTACTTTTCAGTCTTCCCTTCTGCATTCTGCTTCACAGTGTATACCCATTTGCAACTGACAGCCTTCTTTCCCGCTGGTAGAGGTGTTAGAACCCATGTCTTGTTCTTACACAAAGCCTCCAACTCCTCCTCCATAGCCATACGCCATTTCGAATCCTCCTTTGCCTTCTTCCAGTCAGTTGGAACCGATACAGACTGCAGAGAAGCAACAAATGCTTTATAGGCTGGTGATAATGCTTCATAGGAAACATAGTTTCCAATATCATTTTCATTGAACCCATATCGTTCTGGTGGTATCCCTGCGTTTGCTCGAGTAGTTCTTCGCAGAGCAATTTCTTCATCAATTTTCCCTTCAGCATGATCTTCATCAGAGGAGATGGAAGTCACATCAGCACTACCTTGTTGTTCAGTTGGTGACTGATCAAGTTGCTCCCCCTGATTTGCAACACCATTGCCGCGCTTTCGTGAATACACCATAAGTTGCTCCTTCTGCTCTGTTGTCCACCTCGGTATGCTGCCAGGCACACTACCGATATGAGCCGGTGCAGAAACCTGCACACCACCAGTGTCGGCCGGTGGCACACCACCAGTGTAGGCTGGTGCTGGCACAGAATTCTCCCCCTCTTGACCAACTTCATCTTCGTAAAATTGGTCAAGACTGTCAAACATGCCACTTAAATCAGTTTTCTCACCATAGAAAGGTTCCGACTCACGGAATGTCACATCCATGCTCACAAAGGTCCTTCTTTCAGACGGACTCCAGCATTTGTACCCTTTTTGCCCTGAAGAGTACCCAATAAAAATGCACTTGACTGCTCGAGGATCCAACTTGTTGACTGATGGCCTATGATCACGAACAAAACAAGTGCAACCAAACACCTTGGGAGGAACTGGGAATTTATTTTCTGCGAAAATCAACTCACACGGTGATTTCATACCTGTCACCCGGGATGGTGTACGGTTGATCAAGAAGGTGGCCATCATGACAGCTTCACTCCAAAGGAACTTGGGCACATTCATGGTGAACATCAAGGCCCGAGCAACCTCCAAGAGGTGATGATTTTTTCTCTCTGCTACCCCATTCTGAGGAGGTGTATCCGGACAAGATGTTTGATGCAGGATGCCTTTTTTGGACATGAAGGCACCAATGGCCTTGTTAACATATTCAGTACCATTATCTGATCGGAGTGATTGAATCTTCACATTAAACTGAGTCTGAACAAGGGCATAAAAGGTTTTGAAACACTGAAACACTTCATCTTTATGTTTCATAAGATAGACCCAAGTCATGCGAGAATGGCAGTCAATGAAGGTAACAAAGTACTTCATACCACTGACAGATAACACTGGACATGTCCATACATCAGAATGAATTAATATAAAAGGAGATATGCTCCTTATCCCCTTACTCACATAGGAGTTTCTAGTATGCTTAGCAAACTCACACGCATCACAGTGCAGCTTGCTCTTGTCCACACCACGCAATACATCAGGGAAAACTTGATACATTTTGTCAAAAGACACATGCCCCATCCTACAGTGATGAATGATGGCCCCAGTCTCTTTATTCTCAGCAACTGCAGCAAGCATGTGCATTCCCTCCTGCTCCGTCAGGCTGCGATCCATGTACCACAGCCCCTTACGCCTCACTCCAGTCCCAAGACTCCTGCCCGTCAATCGCTCCTGGATCAAGAACACAAAACGGTCCACAATGAGTCGACAATCAATTTGATCAACCAGAGCACTCAAGGACACTAAGTTCACGGGAAAAGCTGGCACATGCAACACTGAGGATAACTTTATACTCTGTGTGCAGGTGACTGTCCCAACACCTGTGATGGGCTGGGTTGTGCCATCTGCTGTGTAAATGGTTTTCGAATTTGTGTGTGGAGTGTAGGTTGTAAACTCAGTAAAGTCTCCAGCGACATGTTGTGATGCTCCAGAATCAAGCACCCATTCAGATTTTTGTTTATGGACAGCTATTGATGCATGTTCATTGGTACCTTCATTTGTATCGACAAAGTTGGCGTAGCTAGTAGCAGCCTCTTGTCCTCCTGTAGGCTGCTTCACCTCAGCAGGGGCAGCAACATTTGCCCGGGGAGCATTCCAAGGAGCAGCATTCCAGTAACCGCCACGTCCATTCCGACCACCTCTGTTGTTGTTGCCACCATAATACCCTCTGCCTCTGCCTCTTCGAGGTGGTTCAGTACAGAAACGGCTAATATGCCTCGGGCTACCACAGTTAAAACATTCCCTAGAACCATAGTGATCCGCTACTCTGTAGGCAGATTCGTTCCCAGCTCCTCCTCTAGACTGCAGGCGTACCTCTTCTTGAGACATCGCAGCAATGGCCTCATCTAGAGACACGAGTGTAGACTGATGGAGCAGAGCAGCACGCCTGTTCTCGAAATCTTGATTCAGACCCTTTAGGAACTGCATCACACGTCTGCGCTCAACCCAAGTCCTGGCAATCTCCATGGACTCTACATGTGGAAGCTCAAGGGGATCACACTGATCCAGTTCTGCCCAAAAATGTTGCAGCTCGTTCACATACACCATCACACTTTTGTCACTTTGACGTACAGCATGGATCTTGTCTTCAATTTGAGACATAAGCATCAGATTTCCTTTTCCAGAGTACCACTTGGACAGCAAGGTCCAGACAGCAGATGAACATGGCAGTGCCTCAACGGACGCTGCAATAGGTGGACTCAAGGAGTTTAGCATCCATGCCAATATCAGGGAGTCAGTGATACTCCACTTCTTCCACTCCGAGCTCTCCTTGTCAGCCGGTTCTCCAACAGTTCCAAGAACATATTCCATGAGACCCTTTGTTTTCAGGATCAACAAAGCCCGCCTAGACCAGCTCAAGTAGTTGCTCACCCCATTCAGCTTGACATCATTGAGCATGAGCTCGAGCTTTAGAACCTGATCTCCTTGAGACGCAACAAGTGCGCCTCCTGCTGCACCATTTGCTGAAGTCCCCGCAGCATTCGCTGTCATCATCTGCGCTAACTTCTCCAGGGCAGCGGTGAGTTCAGTCCCCATGATAGCCTCTTGATGCAGTTGACCTTCACCAACAAGTCCACGCAGCTGCTCCCCCTTGACTCCTCAGCTGCACACAGACGTCTTCCCCTCCTCCAGGACCAAGCTCCTGCGATCCCCTTCACTCACGCACCTCTGCTGCCGCTGAAGCTGAACAACACCTCTGCTTGGTGCAGCTCCTCCTCCCAAGCTCGCCCCACCTGCCCTGAAGCTCTTGGTGACCAAGAGCTCCGCCTCCTGCCGCTGATTCACCGCCGGCAGCCTCCAGTACCCAGCAACCCTAGCTCTGATACCATGTGGTGTTTTGGAGTACACACCTGGTTTGTGGCGGCTCACAGCACCAGGGGAACCTGCTCGACTAGAACTAGGGCAGCACCCTCACGTACATGGGCCTGGGCCTCCTGGGCCACTATTCAACAAAAACCATTTTGATGTTTTGTACGAGGTTACTGACACTTAGTTCTGCTCTAGACTCGTTCCTTAAGTGCGTAGTAGTGGAAAGCTTATTGTACTCCACAACAGTTTTGTTAACCAAGCAATTTTGAAGAAAGTTCATACGCCTGGTGCCTGCATCCGGGCATATTCAGAAATGTGAATACTTGCAAGGCTAAGACAACAAGGCAGTAAACAAAACATGTGATTCATTCATGTCCCTGATAGGCCATCATATTGAAGGCACAAAACCATACCATGTTACTGAACAGTGACACGCTAAAAACAGCCACACAAGCGTAAACTAGCTTCTACCCCATTACTACTACCAAGCTTTGTCGCATCCGCACGTTGGATTGATGGATTTTCTCACTTTTTATTACCAGATATACTTCCTACCAGATATCTCTAGCATTGCAAAATAATCTCCATAAGCTCAAACCCGTGAACAATTCAATGTATCTCGATGGTATATTGTTGTTTTTTCCTTGGCTTCCCATCTCAACGTCAATATATAGAACTTGGTACATCGGTTAGCCAATTTACAGCTATCAGACGCGCCAGACGAATTTAGATGGAACCTACATAAGAATGGCAAAATTCTCTGTAGACTCCATGTATAATGCTTTATCTCATTCTCATGTACCGGTTGACAAAAACAAGGTTCTTTGGAAGATGAAGATACCACTGAAAACCAAGGTGTTTGGTTGGTATCTTCGTCGTGGAGTAATTCTAACCAAAGACAATCTTGCCAAGCGAAACTGGTAGGGAAGTAAGAGTTGTGTTTTCTGTCATCAAGATGAAACAATAAAACATCTCTTTTTCCAATGTCGATTCGCGAGATCTATATGGTCAATCATCCAAGTAGCATCCAACCTTTATCCCCCACGCAGTGTGACCAATATCTTTGGGAATTGGTTAAACGGCATCGATAATCGGTTTAGGAAGCTTATTAGGGTGGGAGCGCTTGCCATCATTTGGTCGCTATGGCTATGTAGAAATGATAAAGTGTTTAACGAAAAATTGTCTTCTCCCTTGCAGGTCATATACCGATGTACCGGTACTCTCTGTTCATGGTCGTCTCTTCAGCGGGTGGAGCAGCGAGACCTATTTAGGGAGGTCTGTGCACGGTTGGAGTCCACGGCGAGGGATACTTTTTCCCATCATGGGTGGCAGCATAATCTACGGATCGAGCCACCACCACTTCCGGCATAGTTGCATTTGCTCATTATGATATGATATGTAATACGCGGTTTTTCAGTTTCGGATTATGTACAGTGCGACAGCTGTGTGCATCTTAGTTATGCAGAGGCTGGGTGTAAACGATTAAATCTTTAAGTAATAAAGCGCCCTTTATCAAAAAAAAATATAGAGTTTCGTTATGTGATATTCCTAGCCACGCTTCCTCTCATAATTTTGAAAAGGGAAATATGTTTCTTGAGTACATAAAGAACCATGTCAAGAGGAGGACAACAAAGTAGCTGCGTAAGTTAATAGTTCACATAAACTCACCTATATTATACATGCATATTCCACCATGATATTTATCGGTGTATTGGTGCCAAGTACAGCTTGCGAAAATATTTCAATGTAACTTATTCGAATATAACAAAACATACTCTCACAAAAAGGTATGTCAACATTTGTTTTTTAACCAAGTGAACCTAAATTGTCTTGAAGTTGGCAAATTCATACTAGAAGAAAACCCGGAGTTCTCTAATATAGATGACTAATGCAAGCATTTCGCTTCGAAGATTTTATGCGCAAGTAGATCCTTGGGAAAATGACAAAATTATTCTCTTTATCTAGCTGAAAACTAATATATTTATCAGGTAGGCTCATCTCGGGACCATAGTGGTAGGATATTCTGTTATACAAATTGGAAGTCATCTTAGTAGTGATGTTCAAACACTATATCTTGAAGAAAATGTTTAATCTCTCCCTTATTAATCCCGCAGTGATTTTACACAAGAATGGGAGCTCTTAAAAAATGAAGATCATAATTACTTCGAGCCTTTACACAAAATTTGCACACTAACCTAAGCTTATTACAATGTATAAAGGTGTTCATTAAAGAAAGAACATGAGGAGTGACCAAATTGAAAATAAACTAGATGCACCTCGCGAAAAATATCAAAATTAACTTCAATAAATCCAGTAAAAAATCGTAATCTAGGAAACATAAAACTAATAGGAATCTCAAGTCGACAAGTCGTCTTGTTGCTCTCTCGTAAGCAAACGTTCAGTTATGTACTTTGCTTGGTTAACTCCGCCTTGTACTGAATCTTAGTACCCTATAAGAAAGTTTGGGAGGAAAATGCGTTGTTATTAGAAAGTCCCAGGTCCCAGCTTCCCACCTTGCTCTCATTATATATGAAGTAATGCAATCCTTTCGTTTTTTGAGTGCTATTATAGATTGAACGAGAACACGTCCAAGAGAGACAACTAAAAAAAGACTAAGCAGTTGGAAACAAAAGCAGCTATCACTATGTGGAATATTCTTATACTTGGTAATATGGTAATGTATATATGATCTTTCTTCCATTTACCAAAAGGGGACGTACACAAATTATATTATTTTCCTTGAAGATTCTTTTGACAAGGTGATGGTGAGAATACGATTGGCTCGATGGGACGTTCTTTGTAGACCTGAGATCAGTGAGGGCTAGGTATTCACGACCACAACACAGCTCCCCTATTGTCTGAAGATGCGATCTGCAAACTCTCCCAAAACAAAAATATGTACACGCAAAGGCTCTGTCATAAGTAATTTGTGGGACTCGTAATTTTGGGCTGGTCTGACGGCGCCGAAGAAATATTTCTTTCGTTTTGAAATATCATCCACAATTATATATGACTCGGAAATTCAGTTATGGGAGGATAACTTGTTGTGAAATACCACTCTCCAAGACTAATATCGTGAAGTACAATATAGTACGTCACAAAAGCCAATAAATATCTACGGTTATGAAATAATCCACACCAAATGTGAGGTTCTGTAGGTGACCTTGTTGGGCCTGACTAGCAGCATGGAATGCTCTACTAGAGAGGTTGGATTGATCCAGTTAAAGAAACCTAGAATCCCATTCCACTGTAGATTCCACTCATGATTGATCAGACCCTTGCGGTAACGCAAGATGTAAGCATGTGAACACAAGATGTCTTTTTTGGTGATATGCATAGGCAGTCATGCTTGGGTAGAGCTGGTTGGTGGATGGCTAGTGCAGGTTAATTAAGACTATGCACGTACCCACATGAAAAGTTTTACAGAAGAGGTGATTGACGATGTCACATATACCTAATATATAAAGTATATTAAGGATGTCAGGATTCGCGTCCTGTCGTGCTTCCACATCGCGCGCGATTCTCAGCCGTCCGATCTGGCCAGTCGACAATCTGGATGCGGCCACGCCGTCTCAAAAACGGGTGCTACTGTTCATTCTCTATTTTTAACCAATCACGACGCGCCACGTCGTCCCGGTCACCGACCGGTTGCCTCCGGTTCCCACGGTCACCGCGCCTTTTTGCTCAAAACCGCCTAGAAGATCGACGTCTCAACCCACAGTCCACCAATTTACACTGCGGAGGACCTATTCGTGAAAACAAAAAAATCAGAATACTTTTCTGTAAAAATGCCACGGCAGAATCCCACCAGCCCTTTCTTCTCTCCCCGCGACCGGGAGGTCACCGGCGGCGCCGCCGCACGCCGCCGTCGCTCCCCGCCTCCCCGCACAAATTGGCTGGCATGGGGAGGTTCGCCGTCGCGCCTTCTCTGTCCTTGCCTGGTTTGACGACCCGGGAGGCGGCATCCACGCCGCAATCGACGCCGCCGCGTTCGTACTCCGCCGCCGCCTCCGCGCGTTTCCGCCGGCGCTCCGGCGACTTGGTAGAGGCGGCGCCGCCACCTTCGGCCGCCCCTTCGCGAGGTGCTTCCAACGAGCTACACGACGCGCTCCGGCTCGCGCGGATGCGCCGCCGGCGTGCGCAGCGCCGCTGCGGCAGATCTCGGCCGGCCATGACGTCATCGTGACGTCAGCGCAGGCCCGGGCTGTCAGCCTCTTCCCCGTTTTCCCCTATTAAAAAAACAGCAAATGATTAATTTTGTTAATTCAATATCTTTAAATATAAGCATCAGAAAACTATGGAAAAATTATCAAAATGATCACGAAAAAAAGACCTATATATTTGTGGCACAATGCAACACATTTGAAAAAAATTCAGTTTGGTTTACATTTAGACAAGAAAACAACAAAATGTTATGATTAATTTTGTTAATTCAATATCTTTAAATATAGGCATCGGAAAAATATGAAAAAATTACCAAAATGATCACAAAAAAAGACCTAAATATTTGTGGCACAATGCAACACATTTGAAAAAAAAATCAGTTTGGTTTACATTTAGACAAAAACAACAAAAGGTTAGTATTTACAAATTAATATCTTTAAATGTGACCATCAGAAAATATTAAAAAATACCAAAGTCATCACAACAAAAATAATCGCTTATGGTACACTGCCACACTATTTTAGAGTTTCAATTTGGTATAATTTCATACACGACTAACAAAAGGTTAACTACGAAACAACAATTTTTTCAAATATGAAAAAAATATCAAAATGATTACAAGAGGTACCTAATTACTTATATGACAATGCAACAGATGGCACAAACCTTAACAAATTTGAAAGGTTCAATACGGTGCAAATTTACGCAAAAAAATTCAAATTCACTAGGTGGGTTAAATTTCCAAACTTGAATAACTTCAAACTGTTCAAATTACCCATTTCGAATTTTATTTACTAGACGTAATTTTCTTTATCTCACGGGCGCGGCATGGCCGCGCTAAGTTACCTACTATATATATAAGAGCGCTCTGTATATATTCAACGAGTCTCTCCCTCTTTTGAAAGGTAATCTATTTGGCGGAGCAACAAAATATCCGTGGTGCGTACTACATGGTCATGGAGAATGATATATTGTTGTAGGATTGAGAGTCATCCGGATAGATAGCAGTTAAACACAAGTTTAAGCCATACATCCAAGAATTTTACAAGGAGTTGGAGCATTTCTGCATCCACGTGGGCGGAATTGCCGTGATCGACTGCACCTGTTCGGCAACACGCTGTGCAGCTCGTTGTGGTACGAGCTCGTCTACGTCGAGTCCAAGAGACGCATGTGTCGGTGATCGGCCGCCGGTGGTGAATGGCCGCATGTGTATATAACATGTTGAATTATTTGGTTCTAGCATGATTTGGTGAATATAGACAAAATTATATATTAAATTCATAGATTTTTATTTAAGATCAATTCATAGATTGATTTACAATATCCAATCATACATAACATAATTTGATTGACGATATTAACCATGCGACAAATATTCACCAGGATACAATAGAAATCAATTCTCCACGTCATATATTATCAACAAGGTTCCTTATAATTTGAATTTTTCTATCAACATAATATTTTCTAAAGAGTGTAAGAGAAGTGTAAGTATATGAAAAACAATAAAGATATACCGTTCTAAATGAAAGACAAGTACAAAACCAAATCTAACCGCACAAATGCGTGGGTCATCGTGCAAATTTAACGTGCAAATCGGACCCGAGAGTTAAAAAGGTTGACCGTACACAGCTTTACTTTAAGACAAGACTATTTTCTTAAAAAATGGTTTTTAATTTCGCTACATGCTCATATCATGTCCTAGCGGTTTTCATGACATTCATGTTACATGCTCAGATAGATTAAAGACAAAAAAATCTCTGAGTAAAACCTTTTGGAGAAACAATTATAACCGATGAGTTCCATGGTATTTCTCTGATTTTTTTAAACTATGTATCATCCAGTTATTTTATTTATCATAATATTTAGGATAGTTATAAAATACATGATTTACATTTCCGTCTTTATAGTTTCTAAGATAACTCAGATTAGTTTATGAACATAATCAATATGCTGAAGACAATGCCCTGGCATTTGCGAGGGCGGTGTTGCTAATTTAAGAGAATAATAAACAAACACACTGTCCTCCTTTACTATGGGCGGAGAGTAAGAACGGTGCATAGAAACCATTGGTCATATTTAAGAGAAGAGCCATGCACTATGTTATTGTAGATGTACATGCACACTCTTGCTCAGCCGGTGTGATGAAAACTAAGCCATATGATAGGATTAGGAAACATCAGGATTCGGCCCCTCACCAAGTTAGATATGATAACTTTCATTGGTCGACCCCTCTAGGAACACAAGCCAAAGAACGCATATAACAACACATCCCCTCATCAAGGGAATACATGATCAAGCACCATACATGGTGCCAGATCACTTGGATCCCTCATCAAGGGAATACATGATCAAGCACCATGATACATGGTGCCAGATCACTTGGATATTTTCATCAATCATACTTGAGTTGTACAAGTGGAGCTCCTACTTGACGAGTCGCATCTCAAGGAAGGCTGACAGAACTTAATTAAACTGTGGTCTACACTCACATGAACTCGTGGACTCCTAGCTACAGACAGCAGCTGAGCGAAGGACGGAGAGTTGAGAAAATGAGAACTCCATACACACGTGGACAAATGTGATTGTGTTGAGAACTGCTTGTAATGTTTTTCTTTGTTCTTTCTCATTTTCATCGAATTATACGACATACCTGCTATCGATTTATAGTGAGACGATCGGGTAAAAGAAAAAAACAGAAAACCTGCTACATAAAACCATGAATAATAGCTGAACTTCAAAGTTAACGAAGTCATCACATTATACACACTATCCACAAACAAGTCACTGACACTGGAAACTTATTTGTCCTAATTGTAATACATGAATAAATAAGCCCATACTTTCATGGGCGATGAGAATGTCTCTCTACTCAAAGAATATTCAGTCTTAATGAGATGCATGATATCAAAGCAAGGTTTGGACCATCGATGAACTAAGGCTGCAACAAGCCTACTAACTATCCAATCACACGTGGTTCTTCATATAATTACGTTTCCATTTTTAGTGCAAAACATGAAAGGAGATACAAATGTTTCAAAACTCCGTTTATTGATTGTTTTGCGAATGGATCCATAAATAATGTTTTCCTTATCGAACACTTTCAACCCACTAAGATGATACACGATCAATTAAGATGGACACCGTTTTCGTTAATATAAACAAACTTAAAAATACATCGTATAAATACTTTGAACTAGGTCAACACGAATGGGATTAATTAAACTTTGGCATAAAAAAAGCAAGTAAAGTGACTTAGCAGTCTCAACATACTAAATAAAGAAGGGTCAAGTAATCCCATTGTCTTGGTTTGTAAAGCTAAATAACATTGTTTATGGGTTCCCATGTAAGCAAGCCGGAAGAGTAATAGTCAAGTGATTAATCTCGAGTCGATCGAGTTCAATATCATAAAGATGCACGTTCCTTAAGCTGACTAAACCTCTTCGACAGCTTGATTAACCATGTAAGCTACACTTAGGGTGTGTTCAGTTTTGGAATGTGATGGAATGGAATGGAACCATTCCTAGGCCAAGAAGCTAACCGATAAATACCTAATAAGAGATGAAGTTGTCTACAATTCCACACACTATAAATGTACATTTTGGCAGCAATACCCGCATATTGTACAATTTTAGCCCACGACAAAACTAAGATTTCTTCGGCAGTACAGTGTTCAAACGAAAATTGAGTATGATAGGACTAGGAGGCATTTGGAAAATTGAGTATGGATGCTCTGCCATGTGTTGGCATGCTTGATAGAGGCGTCCATTCGCTTTGAAATGAAGATCTTGGAACCCTTCAACAAGAACAACCATGTACTGACTGAGGCGTAGCCCATCATTCAGCAGTTGTGGATTGCGCATGGTTCTTCAAAGCGCATCACCGAGCAAACGTGCAGCATATAGGAATTCCTCCAACTCCAGCTGACTTTGGAACCGGCACGATGAGTCAGGCTTAGGCACCAACTCAAAGGCACAATGGGCCATCGGGGATGCTCGAGCTTTGAGCAGGGATTTGGTTTCCGATCGAAATACCGCGGTTACCGCCGGTAACCGGATTTCTCGGTGCCCCCCGATAAATGCGTTTACCGGACGAAAAATCTCGGAGTATTTGAATTTGGACCGATTTCATACTTTAAAATTATTTTTAAATATTATTTTTGATGTTTTAAGTTTGAATTTCAAAATTGAATTGAAAATTTTGATCGGTAACCGACCGGTATTTTCCCGGTAACCACGGTTACCGGAAATCCCAGCCCCCTCCGAGATTTTTTTGGAACCGGTACCCAAAACCTTGGCTTTGAGTACTAGCTAGGCATCGAGCACCCATCACATTCCATGCGTATAATCAACACGGGTTGTAACAATGACATGGATTGTACTGACTAGTCATCAACCCGTGCTTCCGCACGGGCTTGTTATATAAAAAGACACGTTGGTTATAATACTACAATATGAAATTAACATACTTATATATGACTAAAACAGGAGAATCACATTGGAGAATCATCTCTGCCGCCCATTTCTTTCCCGTCAGAATCATTTATCAAGAGAAATAGGAGTATCTTTGCATAGTCACGCATGGGTAGAGCTGGTTGGTGGATGGCTAGTGCAGGTTAAATAAGACTATCTACCCAATTGAAAAGTATTACAACAGATGCGAGTGACGATGTCACATATAAAGAGCGCTCTGCATACTCAACTAGTTTGTCTCCTTTGAAAGGTGATCTATTTGGTGGAACAAGAGGAATCCTCTGTGTGCGTACTACATGGTGAATGACATATTGTTGTAGGATTGGGAGTCATCTGGTTAGATAGTAGCAAAACAAGATCCAATGATATTTATTCATGACGCGCTGGGTGGTGAACGGCCGGATCAAGCCGTACATCCCGGACTTGAGCAAGGCGTTCGAGCACTTGTGCATCCACGTGTTGGGATTCTTCAGGATCGACTAGCTTCATTGCATCCTCATACTGAACTCGTTTGGCAACACGCTCAGCGGCTGGCTGTGGTACCTGTAGCTCGCCTACATCGACTCCAAGGGTGCATATGCGGAAGCACGACCTTTTTTGAGGCTGGGTCAAGTATTAACCACGCCATCGGCCCGTGCACCCTACCCGTACCAGCCCAGGTTTATGCGTTGGTTCTTGAGAACACAACGCATATAAGCTAAAACCTACAAGGAATCATCATCTTGTCTAGCACTTGCCGTCTTCCGGTGTGAAGCCCGATCGACGCTGTCAATTCCCCCTACTAATACCCACCACGTACCAAACGTGGGATTGGGACTGCTAATCAACTTCCCAACCTTTATCTCCCAGCAAACTCGCCCTCTTAACTCCCGCTCCCTTTCCCCCATAGTTGCCAAACACGCTCTAAGTTTCTGCTACATTACTAAATCGGGTCGGAGTCAAACGACGGGCGGTCTGCGGCGACGATCTTCTCGTCTTCGGGTAGGTGGTGTGTGGCCATACGGCCGGTGTGGATGTCGGATCTTTCCTCCGCTGCGTCGCTTTGATGTGCGTGGGTGTCGGCCTTCCCGGCTTGGGCAGTTTTGTCGGCGACGTGTTTGGTGTGTGGTCTAGTGGCCAGCGTGGATGTCGGAGCGGTGGCTCCGGGTTTCGCCTCCACTGTTGCGTTGAGGGTAGGGCCATAGGGGTGTCGGCCTTGGCTGCTTGGACGGTTTGGCCGTCGACCTGTGTGGTGAGTGGCCTTAGGTCCGGCGTGGTGCGTTGCGTTGTTATATCTTGTTTCGGTCAGTTTTCCTTATAAACCGGTCAATTCTCTTCTTCTATTCAATGAAAAGGCAAGCCTCTTACTGGGGTTTAGAAAAACGACTGGGTCGGTGAGTATATTTTTGTCAAATATGACCTAAGTGAAACTAATCTCTATTCATGTTCTATCCAAAACTATTTTTAAATATGACTCCTATGGTCGGGTACAGATAAGCCTGAAACTTTATCAAAGCGCAAATGTCCAATCCAATCTTTACTACACAATACCCAAGTCCATCCAAGTCCAATCTTCTGTAGTATTGGATATCCAAAGTCCACGGACTCCACACGTGGAATTCATTCTCGCTGATCGCTAAGCTTTAAGCCTTCGACACCACCGTCTTGCACGCTCACCACGATACTTGAGGAGGTCAGGGGTGCCAAGGTCGTGCTCCCAGACGGGGTCAAGATGGTAAGGCTGCCGGCGACATCGACGGCCGTGGAGCCATGCTAGATTGTGTCGTGGAGCCATGAAGTACCAGGGAGACTGTATGGGTTGCTAAAATTCGTGTAAAAACTTCTGGAAAAGCACAGGAGCATTTCTCGACATGAGATGTATCATACATTACCGCTGGTGGAGAAGTGCTCCGGTACTTTCCCAGAAGTGTTTTTGCACGAATTTTAAAGCACACCGACGGCTGTGATTAGGTTCACATAGGATCTAGAAGTGAAGTAATAGTAGTACTAACCAGGTGGGATTAGCATCCTCAGTCCTCACCCCTAATCACAGCCGTGTGTGCTTTAAAATTCGTGTAAAAACTTCTGGAAAAGCACAGGAGCATTTCTCGACATGAGATGTATCATACATTACCGCTGGTGCCTTCCAGTGTGATGCAGTCGGAGGCATTCGTCTGGGCATCTTAATATTAAGGAGAACTAGATCTTCATCATTGGTGTCCACGCTATTTTTTCTATTCATGTGTTTGCTAGGAACCTGTCAATGCGTATGATCTATTGAGTATCTTTGATCACATGTGATACTTTTAGATACCCAAAAAATCATATAAGAACTAAAAAGAAGCCCGATGCATCTAGTTTCTGCTTTCGCGGTGTCTGGGGAAGGCCTCGACCACTTTGGGTCTTTTGTACGCAGCCTTATTAGTTATTACAACTAAAAAGATAAATGTTTTTAATATCATGCCGCAATGAGCACTGTTATAAAGTTGTAGGACACATAGGTAGAAAGTAAAGGGGAAGTTTTTCAGCAATGAAAGAGGTCACTCTATACTTGTCCCTCCGTGCACAGTTGCATATACTTCCATGCAGGATGGTGCTCTATAAATCACAGCACGTATATGTTAGTTGGTAAACACATCTAGATAGCTAGCAAGGGATTTTACAACTTGATGAACGTCGCTAGACCTTTTGTGCTTTACATGGCAATGCCACCGCCTTAATTATTCACTCCACATATATATTAGAGCAAGCAGGCCGGCTTAGGCTTGGGAGGTAAAAGGGAAGTAAGGCACGCGTGCTGTCTCCTTTGGTCAATTCTGCACTTTCAACCACGCACGGCTGGTCTCCATACTAGAGTTTTTGAACATTATGTCCGCTGATTTCCGCTCAAATTATTGACTTTCTTCTAAACTAAGCCATGGACATAGCAAAGAGCACCAGAGAGTTAAGAAGCGATCTCCTAGCAGCTGTTTGACTTCAGATCTTATAGTTTGCGATTTTAATTATCCTGAACTATGGATAAGTGTGCGGCTTTATTTTATAATTAGCTATTTGTTTCGTTCTCCTAATTGTGGATGCTTTCTTGTGTGTTATAGAACATATATATATATACTTAATAGTAACTTCTTTTTTTTTTGAGATTTACTTAATAGTAACTTAGTAAGACACTTCATGTGTGTGTTTAAATCTGATGCGCATGGCTGGCATATCGAGAAATGGTTCAGATAATCTATACCTCTTATAAAGTAAAACCCCATCAAGTGCATTAAATATTTTATATCTCAACATGCAAGCTATCAACATTCGTCATTTTTTTAGCCAAACAAATGTCCATGTCATCCCACTAATTCATTAAAGTCAGTATTTTCTCACATGCAATATACCATGTCATTTACTTTTCATAATCCAATTTTCCATGTCACTTATTTTTTATCATCAAATAAAAAAATCACGTCAAATAATATAACTTTTCGACAATTGTGTATATTGTATATTTCTGTAAACAAATTTATATTAATAGTATTATATCTCTTTATTTGCATCATAAAAACATTAAAAGATTCCCGCCGCAACGTGCAGGTTATGTTTCTAGTATCTTTATAGAAGCATGGCATAGCTGATAATGACATAATAAAAATTTAAGCGCTACACCTAAGTCGACTGGAATCAGACCATGGACATAAACATATGAAAAGCTTAGGCGAGTTAACTTACGATGGAAAGCATATGCGTGATTGCATTATTAGAGATCATTTTTCTATAGTCGAATGACTAATACAACTAAACCGATTTTTTCAAAACTTGCCCCACTTAGTTTTATACGTTATATCGAAAACCTCGCTGCCATGCATTTTCTAATTGTGTGTAATCGGGTACCCGCGCCAATATTATAAAGTATGCACTCTAGTGAAAAGTCTAATCATTGGCATGCCAATTTTGACATTATTGGCGTGTACCTTCCACGCCATTTAAACGTCACACAGTGGTATTTGATACCCCTGACGGATTTCGTCCCGACGCCAGTAATAAGGCAAATATTACTGGTGTGTATGTCACCATACTGCACATCGATTCCGGTTTTAAAAGAACAAAATGCGTCGATGTATACATCACCATCAAGGTCAAGGCCGGTATGCGCTGCCATTGTCATGGGTGGAGCTAATCCGTAGTCACAGTGTGCCGCCGTGCGTTGCGGCCGTCATGTGTCGTTCCATGCACGAGCTTATTGGGCCAGGCATTGAATGCTCTACTATATAGATACTAGATTTGGGGCGCGGCAAGCCGCGCGCCACCTGGTTTGAAATAATTTATGAACCCAGTTCAAACGCCCTTTTCATCGTCATTTGTATAGACAGTATTGTGTAGACATCGTTGTGGTATCCTGATATCCTCACAGACACAAAGCTTATGTAGGCCTTTTCTAATCACAAAGATAACGAATGATCCATGTACAGGTTTCCTCAACAGCAATAAACACAAATCTTATTGCCGAATGATCGATAAGCAGCGAATGATCGATAAGCAGCGATAACGAATGATCCATTTGTTACTTAGTAAAACGTTGGAACATCACAATTTGAGGAAATTATGCTGATTGGTTATAAATTTGTGTTAGTGCATGTGGGGCGTCATGCAAATGTAGCTGCCCACAAATGTGTTGCACAAGCTTCTGAAGTTCGGAGGAGGTGCTTATGGGTTAATTTTATTCCTAGTTTCCTCCGGGATTGTATCCAAACTGACTGCAATCCTTCTGAGTAATTGAAAGAGCTATTGATTCGCAAAAAAGAAGCTGGCTGCTGGCTCAGCTTGCTACCACGCTACAGAAGCCAAATCATTAGATGATAGATTTTTTTTGTAAGCTTTACAACAAACCTGACAGGCGTTCTGAATCAGAATACTAACATCATTTGCTTGAGATGCACAAATACAATAAAACCATGGAAAGGTCAAAGGTCCAACGAAAATATGGAGCATACACAACACCTCAAAATGCGCCGGTTGTTGCTACTTCAGTGAAAGGAAGCTAGAGTCTAGAACTATATATAGCTTCATGTAAATCTGCACTCCAGATTGGGCATCAAAGAAAAGCCAAATATTTATTTTCCTCATAGAAAACTATGGGCCATGCCTTCCTACTCACATTCTAAAACGTCGCAATAAAGACAACACATGGCATGCCTTGTGAAAATCACTGCAATATGAGTAGTGGGGATATTACATCTACCTACCAAGAACATGAGTAGTGAGGGATCCATCTTCCAGCCGTGGGGCTGCTGCAATTTTGTTGATATTTTCAGTAAAAGCAACTCTGGTACATGTTGAACTCCTTCTACAAAGCTGGAAATCATCATATGCGATTCATTAGAATGAATTGTGATGTGATAGTGCACATGAGATGAGTAAATTTGCCGATTTACACATGCACTCTTTCATAAATTGTTTTGCACATAAATACAAATATGTATGACAAGTAAGCTAGCACAAAGCCACAAACTACTTTTCAGCTCATAATTTAGCTTTCCATGTCTATGTATCTTGATCTTTTGAATGGTAATACACCCTTTCTTAGAAAGTACATCTGGAAACTTAAAGTGCCGCTGAAAATTAGGATCTTCATGTGGTTTATGTATCGCAGAGTACTGTTAACAAAGGTTAACTTATCTAGGAAAAAATGGCAGGGAAGCACAAAATGTTGTTTCTGTGACAAAGCTGAAACAGTGCAACATCTTTTTATATCTTGCCCTATGGCACAGGTCCTCTGGCGCATTGTGTTTATGGCATTTAACATTACACCCCCAACAAACATAACGAATTTGTTTGGGAATTGGTTAAGTGGTGTTCCAAAGAAAGACAAATCCAACATAAGAGTAGGAGTTTGTGCTTTGCTTTGGGCCATCTGGCATGTGCGAAATGATATTATTTTTAACAATTCGAAAGCTTCCTCTTTCTTGCAGGTTATTCCTTTGGCCACACACTGGATTCGTACGTGGTCCTTTCTCCAGCCACTGGAACGCCGCCAGGACATGGATTTTGGGTGCAACCGTTTGGAATTGGTTGCCCAGCAATTATTCAACCAATACGGCTGGCAGCTTAATTATAGGCTATCATGTTAAAGCATAGGCTTCTCATGTTATTAGCTTTATTTAGATGGTTGATCCATGTCTCAACCTTATGTGATCCATGAGATGTAATAAGCTACAAAACATACTTTGAATAAATTAATAAAGCGGCCGTATGCATCACTTTGATGCAGAGGCTGGGACTCCCCATTTCTAAAAAAAAACCGATCACATAACATGTTTGACACGGTTAAGACTGAGAAGGTAACGTGTGGACACAGACTGATCCCGTAGTAATTTTGTACAGATTTGTGTGCGAGCTGTACTTCGTTCCATGATCCGTACAGATCTGCGTCTCCATACAAACAACTGCGTCTCTAGGAAACAACCGTGTATGCTACCCTGGAACGTGGCAGATTAACCTTTTTAATTATTATCTACTCCCTCCGTTCCATTTTAATTGACTTGCTATTCACTACATGTGGATGTATCTATACAAGTGACATGTCTAGATACATCCATATTTGGTGGATAGCAAGTCAATTAAATTAGAACGGAGGGAGTAAGTTGTATACATGATTGAATACACCCACGGATCGAGTATCGGAAGTTGTACAAAAGTTTGGAGTAGCTGAACTTCAAAGTTAAAGAAGTCATTACAAATGACACACTATCCACAAATATCTCTCTCGCACTAGTAAATATTTTGTCATAATTGTACACGAGGGAATAAATCTCACCATATATTTTCACGGGCGATGAAAATTCTCTCCAATGAAATAATATTCAGTCTTAATGAGACGCATGATATTGAAGCAAGGTTTCGACCACCGATGAACTCAGGCTACAAATAGCCTACGAACTATCTAATCATAGGTGGTTCTTCATATAATTACATTTCTGGTTTTGAGTGCAATACAAATAAGAAGATAGGAATGTTTCCAACTTTCCGTTTATTAAATTTTTCTGGGGGATCGATAAATAATATTTTATTTATCTAATACTTACAATCCACTAACAGAATCCATCGCAATTGCTAGGGTCACCGTGCTCGTTAATATTAAACCATTAAAAATACATTGTATAACAACTTAAAATTGTGTCAACACAAATGGGATTAAAGAAATTTTGGTTTCCACAAATCAAGGAAAGTGAGTTTAGCAGTCTCGGCATCTTGAAATAAAGAAAGCCCGATTAATCCTAGCTTTGGGACGTAATTTTGTGCATCACGAGGATCACTATGTTGTATAAATAACGAGTTTGGATTCCAATATTCACTTTATCTATGTACATGATACACCTAGCTTTGGAAAGATTGGTGGACGAAGAACAAATAGGTTTTCTTTATCCGTGTCACATGAACCAGATACTTTCTATCTGACAAGTAACTTTTGTTGTGGTAGAGCACTTTGGATAAATATGAAGTGACTAATTATAGGTAAAGTCGATAAGTTTCTTTGTTCTTGTGTACCTCTATATGTTTTTAGGGGAGTGTACCTACATATGTTAATCTCAACAGTTTCCTGACATAGAGACCATGGAGGTTCAAGATTTACACTCGAATAAGGATGGAAATCTTTGGTTGTATCCAATTTAGATGCAACAAACATATCTCTGTGGCAGAAAAAATGTGTGTATCTATTTAGCTGGTTTAATCATTGATGGTAATTGAGGCAAAATGACCGGATGTTTATCTCTATATGAGTGTGAATAACATGTAATAGCTTAATGTAAATTTTGAACAATTTTTTATCATGCACTTCATAAGTTTGTACTTTTAGATGGTTATGTGCCACAGTCAAAAAAGAAAAAGATGGTCATGTGCCATTGTTTGGCTTGCTTCTGTAGTTTGTTGTCAAAAGAATCTTCCAAGTGAATGTGGATACCATATGCAGCGTTTTGTTCCTTTGTAGTTTTGAAAAGTCGGTACAGGTACAGATTCTGTGGGTGAGAAACCAGAAAATTATTTTGTGTTCTTCAGGAGTAGTCCATGTTTCTTATACCAAATGAAAATGTCGTATTCAATTTCTGGCTTATTCTAGGCATTTTCTTACTTCCGCTGGCTTACTTCGCAGATTAAACCAATGGCTAAACAAGAATGAACCAAATGCAGATGGAGGCCTTAGTTTCTGTGGCCAAGCGATCAAGAAATCTATGTATGGATTTACTATTAATTTAAACAGTCATTAGGGTCATATATAGGATATATTAAGATTTTCATTTCATGATCTTTTCCGATATTTTTGCATTTTTATTTCAATATCTGTTGGTGTGAACTACATTTATGGGTCTGTTGATCACAATATTGGTTTCCTTATACAGTAATATTTAGGTGCATTAATGAAGTATTAACACAAATATATAGAAACACAGTGAATTATTACATGTGAGCATCGACTGAAAGATGCTTTGTCACAAAAGACATATATATCACAAATATAATTAGGTAGAGAAATAAAGAAGAAAAGTGAGCCAGCCCATGGCACGTCAAGTGAGCACCCTACCAAACATCAAAAACAAATCAGATTAAGGTAAATAGACATGACGGGCGCGGCAAAGCGCGCCCTCTCCTTCTAGTAGTGAACTATGCGAGACACTCAGACACATCACCAATTCACCATCGCCAGACAAGGAAGCGAATTAAGGCTTTATCAGTACTCATGTGGAACCATATATATATGTAATTAATATGACGAAAGAGTTTAGCGTGGCAGAGTATTAGTTAGTTCTTATTCGTCAGCATTGATCTTGACATGCTATAGAGTGAATTTGTTGGTGAACATCTATGTAGGTTATCATTGTCCTCTCCTCGAAAGTTTGGGGGAGAGTTGCTTCATGGTATTATAAACCTGAACTCTATATATACACTGCGCCAGGATCATTTGAAAGGTAGAGCTTAGTCCTGTACTGTGTCATACACGGGGAATCTGGCACACACATGGGTAGGGGATGGCAATGTAGTAGGATCGGGAGTCCTTGGGAAATACAGATGTACGTAACTGTCAAATCTGGTTTGATCATATGCTGCACTTAGTACGAGCCCATTCTGTGATGTTGGGTACCATCAGCGTTCATCGCGGGCACCTGTTCAATCTTGCTTAAGTTTCACCACAGATGCCACCCCGTGATACTACCAGTAGAGTAGCGGAGCTAGTCGCCGCATGAGGTGCCCTAGCGTCAGATCATGCCAGGTGAAAAAAGTGTCAGGGTGGTAACGCTGCTCCACAAAGAAGCCATTCGGGGCTTCACCAGATTGTAATCGTCCATGTCAGATATAAATCCTATCCCTTTCCATCAGTTTGGACTTTAAGCATATTTGATTAGTGCATCAATTTAATAAAATATCATAACTAGGTAGTCTCAAGTTCAATCCCCCACTAACCCGCGGACGGTACGAATGACCCTGACATGGACCTATGCATTGGAGACCCGAACAGAGAGAAAACCAATCAGAAGCTAGCCCTAGCGATGAAGGAAGATAAAGACCGATGCATAATTTCATAGAATCGTCGCAACATGATTAATAGAACCATCACCGCTGGACAGGACCAACTTTGTTTCTGTTTCTGTTCCGGTGCTGAACTTGCCTTTCGGCATGATGTCCTGTGTGCGGTTTCGTTTTATGAATGGAACCGGGGAGAGGTTCCCTGTATTTTTAAAAAAACAGGACCAACTTTGATTGCGCAATACCATAAACATTGATAGTTTCAGCATTTGAACATTAGTTGTCCTTGTCTCTCACCAGCGTTGTCACGTAGGGCATAGTTGGTTGTTGAATTCTAGTTATGATCTTCATCTTGAAAACTTTGAAGGGACGGTGACAATTAAAATATCATATGCTTCAGCTCTATATATTGTCATTTGGGAGGGGAACAAAGTGAAGGGAAAACTAATTATTCAGTAAGTCATCACTCGTTGCAAGGTTCATCCTTATATTACTCTCTAAGAATTTAGAATCATTGCACGAATGTGGTGTGTGGGACTTGGAGTCATTGGGAAACATAGTAGTACCACAGCTTCCCTTCCAGTGTCAGTCTTGCATTCTCGATCTAACTTGCTATTCGTCAACATGGTTGAGCTCTCGTAAGCCGTAGCGGCGAATGCACCAACTGGATGCAGACGAAGCATAGCCCCGTGGCGATCCGGCCGATCGGTGGACGCGGTATTGAGTGGATCTGTAGGCGGAAATATTTGAGAGCAGCGATCAGGGCGTAGGAGTCCAAGGTAGAGACAGTGAGCAAACGATGCCCAATGCAAGGAGACAAAGCCACAACGGAGAACTTCACACACACTGTTAGTTTCCTATTGCTTCAGCTGTAACAAACCTGGCCGGTCTTGTTGTACCTATGAAATCAGCGACTGGAGAGATATGTCGCGCAGTAGAGGCATTACGAAGCTGTTTAGGGAAAAATGATGGGCGCCTAACGGATAAAGTATGGAATGTGTGGTCCGTGCACAATTCACCTAGCTAGTAATCTACTGTGACGGGATCACTACATATGGCTGGAGAAAGTCTACCTGTGGTTCTTTCAATCAAACGAAATGAAGCTCTTAGTATGAGGCCTGAGGATATTAGCCATCGGATGGACTCGCGTAGAAGCCAAGAAAGTTGAAAGAAGATTGTTGAATATATAGAGTCGTCGATGGGGGAGTGCGCATACACGGTACACAGGGGCGCAAGAAATTCGGGGCCTCAAAATCGAAAGCATAATGCTATAATTTGCAAATTGCCTGATTGGTACGAGTCTTTATGCTATGATTTATCTTCAGCCGCCAACCCATCTGTCGTCATTACACTCTCGCGTGGCGAGGTGCCAAGTTTGCATGTCGCTGTCGGCTGCCAGCTTCGTCCCGTTGGTGAGCAACCCCGGATTGCGGCAAATCATGGTGTACTAAGAGGCCTGATCCAGATGCACGCGAGGAAACTCAACTCGGCCCATGCCGAGGAGATCTGGGCCCACTCTTGGCTATGTCGGCCTGGCACTCCAATTCGGCCCAGGATACTATATTCTCCCTTCTTCATCTTGTAATCCTCTCCATATTATTTCCTCTGCTAAATCTACAAAAGCCATTAATTCTGAGACCCCCGGGGTGGCACTCTCCTTTACCTCCGATAATAGCACAAGAATCGGTAAGATTAGGATGCCGGGGATCACATCCCCGACACTAGTCCCCGAGTATATGGGGGATTCGCAGAATCGCGCATAGACTTACAAAAATAAATAGCAAGCTGGAAATCTCCATACCAAATGCCATGCCTTAGGGGTACCGGGGATCACATCCCCGACAGGCACTACGCTCTAGAAAGAGGCAACAAGAAGCGGCGGGCGGCCGCCGCAACCCGCCGCAATTGCGGAAATGGAGGACGCCCTGATGCCCCCGCAGTGAAGCTCCGATCTAGCCACCTCACGTCCTCCGTAATTTGAAAGTTGTTTTTGTTAGTTTCTATTTTATGTCCAAATTGAGGTTCGTCTGATCTCAATTTATATCCATCGAACTATGTTTCTACGATCTCTCATTACATATATGCGGGATCGTGAATATTGATGGTTGTTGATGCAGAATTGGGCCATGGGTCGCTGTGTGTTTGGGGGCAAGGTGGGGGTTTGGTCACATGAACTAAATAATAGTTCCTCCGTTCCACAATATATATAAGATCGATATTTGAGATATTTTTCATATTTACATATGTACACATGTATCTAAGCACGTTTCAGTTTACATGTGCACTAATTTTATTGCGAAACTAGATAACAAGTGAGGCACCTAAAACTTTTTATATAGTGAAACTTTTTATATAGTGTGGGTTAGTTGATGATAGTTAAGTGATGAATTGTGCGGGTTAGTGGATAGTTAAGTGAGAAATTTCGAAATTCTAAAAAAATATTATTTTTTTGTGAAAATTTCAAAAAGAAATTAAATTTTTTGAAAAAATATTTAGTACCGGTCGGTAACACCGACCGGTACTAAAGGTCTCCAGCCGAAACCACGCCTGTAGCCCTCGTGGATGTCATTTAGTACCGGTCGCAACACGACCGGTACTGATGCAGGGGGGGCATCAGTCCCGATTGCGCAGTACCGGTTGCGAAACCGGTACTGATGCCCCTCCCCGACCGGTACTAAATATGAGTTTTCCACTAGTGGGAGGTACTACATACGTTGTATATGCACTTCTTTTGCCAGCTCCTGGTTGGTGGAAGGCTAGTGCAGGTAAAGACTATGTACCTACTTGAAAAGTTTTAAAGAAGAGGGATTGACGATGTATATATAAGAACACTCTGTATATTCAACAGAGTCTGGCTCCTTAGGAAGGTAGTCTATTTGGTGTAGCAAGAGAAATCTTCGTGTTAGCTACTACACGGAACACGGCGAATGACATATTGTTGTAGGACTGGGAGTCCTCGGGATAGATAGTAGTGAAAAAAGATCCAGTGATATTCCTTCGTCGAGCGCAGGGTGTTGAACAGCAGGGACACTCCGTACATTCTGGTCTCTGACACGCCGTTCGAGCTCCCGCTCAGCCTCACGCTGCGGCACAAGCAGGTGGAGGCGTCGCTGATCACGCTGAAGCGGTCCGGCAACATGTCCAGTAGCTAAGTGTGCACCGCCATATGGATGATCGGCTTCGGCTTCGGGGTCAAGTGCATCAACCCGCCGGCGTCAAACAGCGGCCAGCCTGCTATCCAACCAGCTGCACCATGTATATCCTCGACGTGTTCATGTATTAGCGAGGCCGCCGGCGCATTTTTGAGTCCTACACAATATGCGCCAGACAAGCACGAACTAGGCTCTAGCCCACTGCTACTAGCCACTCCACGTACTATACGTAGTAACTGAGCATATATATGATGATCACGATGGAACCAGATACAAAGAGTTGGATTGTAGAATGATCAACACTAAACCAACGATTATCTAACCCAGTGTAGTCAAGTTTTCTCCGACACGAGCTTTTTGCTACGTCCCAGAGGCGGCATCGAGCTCTGCTCACGCCGCACCGTCAAGGGATGCGGAAGGAAGATGGTGTTGAACTTTTCAACAACTCGTGTTTTTTCTATTTTTTGTAAGGATATTCTTGTAACAGCTGGCTACGGATAGTATATGGCCTTAGACCTTTTTCGCAAACAAGAATGAATACCCTGGGCAATTTTGTGTGCTAGGCGCGCGGAAGGAATTTTTTAGAGTCCAGTTGCTACACATCCAGTTGTGGGATTTTTCTCACACGACCTTGAACATCCCTCGGTGATGAGGTCCTATCCATAGCTACTGATAATTCCATGGCTTCAAAGTATGTGGTACCAGCAAGGCGGCGAGGAAATATTATAGACACTGCTACAAACATTGGAGTTAACAAGGATCGGAGTTTGAACTACAACAAAAGCACTTCCGTCGTCGTCAGCGATACTACAGTACAAATTGTACCGACGCAGGAGGTAAAGCCCACATTTAGAACTCCATGCATGTATGTAATGGTGGGACGAATTGCCATAAGTTTAGTTTTGTCTTAATATCAATGGTCTCCTAGTTATTTTTATTTTCCTGCTACATATACGTGGTGTGTTTAAGCTATAGCGTCATGGTTTGGCCTGAGATAAAGGGGTCGGTCAGGTTATTTGCTTATGTCGATGTAGCTTGGTTTTGACGAACCAGATTACAGCAGTCCAATTAGATGAGGAGTCTGTGTCGGTCAAGTGTTTGCATGCACTATATATAGGACCTACGGGTCATGTATTAGGGCAGACAAGTTTTATCGTGAGTTAAAAGAACCAGAAAATCGCCATGGTTTGGCGGCCAATTTCTGTGCGATCCTGTTGATAATCCCATCGAGGATTTGTTGCTGTGCGTGGGGATTGGAGGCGCTGCTCCTCTAATTTGCTGCTGGTTCTACTTGAACCATCCACGTACTTCCTTTAGGGTGTGCGTGTTGTTCAGTTAGGTTTGCATCTGCTAAACCTAATCGTTGATTTCTTCTTGGTCGTACAGTTTGGAATTTGTACTGCTACTGTTCCACGTGAGGTAAAGGTCAAGGAACAGTTATTATAGTGTTTGAAGCTAGTTCGTGATTGCTCAATTTAATTGGATCTTGTGTTGCATCCGAGAGCGGCTGAACATATTGGCATACTGAGTGTTGATTGATTATTTTGTACCGTGAAAGATTGGTAAACAGCACTGCGGCGTCGACTACAGTAGGTACGCCGTATCACTCGGACCCTCGGCATGAAAAATCAGGCCTCCGCTGCCCACACAGGATATGCCATCTAGAAGGTGGATTGCTTCACGAGCAGTGAAGAGGACGGCAAGTGCAGGTTTGGTTTCAGCAGTGTGACCATCGTCGACTATGATATCTGGGATTGCAGGCCGGCAACTCTCGAAGCATTGGCATGCAGGGAGGCTCTTCCTTTGGCTGCAGAACTCCATCTCCAGCACTTTAAAGTTGCTACGGATTGTTTGGAGGTGGTCACAATAGTCTGGTTGGAGAGTGGAGACGTATAGAACCGATTCAAGAATCCTTGAGTGGCCCACAACATGATAAACAATCCATCTTTATATCGCATGTACATTTGTTTTAACCTCACCAACACCTCTCAGGTTGCATGTCTTGCTGCTTGTCAGCGTTTATATTCTTATTCAATTGGTAGGAACCGAACCAAATTTATAATTCGCTTGCCCACAGTGTATGGAACCGGATCAAAAATTGCTTTGAACCGCTTTTCAACGACGCTGTGGCTGGTCTTATATTCCAGCTACGGGATTACCACTAATAACCTCGTGAACCCTGATCCGTCTCATGGCGACAAAAGTATCCACGTTAGTACACTCTCCTAGTGGAGAACACAACAACAGATCGCAGTCGGCAGATTAAGTGGCCTTTAGTCTAGAAGATATCTCCCATAGTCGCAAGCGCCCCCTTTTCCGGGACTCAAGGCGAGGGTTGGGAGCTACCGCTTACCAGACCTCTACCCAATTGGCACAAAGCTACGTTAAACAAAGTGCTATCCTTGTACTGTTGTGTTTCCCGGTGACTCCCAATCATAAACTTCGTGACTGCCATTTTACTCGCTGCACGTCAATCTCTACATATACCATATACCGATAAAAACTATAAGTTAGTTTTCCTTCACTTGTTAGCCCCTTTCAGAGTTCCAATATATAGAGATCACCCGTATTCAGAGCATTGCGCTCTCCTCAAAGTCCCCAAGAAGACGCATCCTATAAACATGCACATACCACCTCTACCCCCGGACGACACTACGTACCCTCATTAGATGGTCCAGTAATGCTCGCATGGTTACTTACTAAATGGTTATGACATCTCTGACTATGGGAGTATACATGGTAAACATTTATTCCGAGGTATACCATAACCTTTCATACACGTCAAATTTCTCAACGACTCAGTAGGAAACCTTGAGCATATAAATATGTGGAGTGTCTCAGACAAAACTTAGTGGATCATAGAATGAGCAAGGAAAGTATTTATCCACATATTTTTTATATTTCATTCCCAAGTTGTGAAACATATTACTAAATCAATAAAAAAAATCACGGAGTGGATCGGAGATTCAAGTTAGTAATTAGTTCACGGAAAGTTTGCAATAGTTCTTACAGGAAATGCATTAAATATTACTAATTATGTGGTAAGTGCTGAAAATTAGGTACTCATATGCGCATTATGCTTCAAATTGACAAGTTTGATCTTATTGCAATAATTTGAGCATTCTAAAACAAGTCGACGCTATGCCTGTATTTGGGTTTTGACCTTTGCTTTGTCCTTAGGTGTGTGCTGCAGTCTCTCGGGAAACTTGACGGTTGAGATGGCGCGACTGATGAGCATGACGATTAAAACTTGACGTGATACACACTCCTGGAAACGTAAACAAGCAAATTCCTACCCCATGGGGATTTCGTGACACAGACGCATCGATATAAGTTTGCAAATAGCATTTATTGTTTAACAAGAGAGTTCTTATAACTTTGCATCAAGGAAATACAAATAAATAAAGGATCCTCGCATTTCCATAGCACGATGCTCATAACCAACAAAGAAGAACAAAATATCCGACACAACTCTAGGATCCGGGAAGCATCGGGATCAGCTCCATGCGAGGTTAGATGCATGACCCATGTGAGATATGTCCGCAATGTGACATCAAGACAAAAACCGAAGGTAGAAACGCTGGATATAGCCCGCGACACAAGTAGTGGACCACCCAGGAGCTGCATCCACTCTCCTTGAGATGGACAAGATAAGCCAGGTAAGGATCTTTCAGCAACCTATGCAGGGGAAGAAGAAGATGAAGAACCTCTCACGGTATGGCAAGATGTGAACTTAGCTTATTATTGAATACGCTAGTGGGTGCTCTTCGCGCGTTCTAGGGCGTTCGCTGGTGTGTGATCTTCGTGCCACCCATTGTTTGTAGCGTTGATATCCTCAAACAGCGAAATCAACAGTTATCGTCATCCATGAATAGTGAAATCCAAAATATTTTTGTAAAAAGGATATAACCAATTTTCATAGTAAAACTGTGGTGTTTTGGAGTACACACCTGGTTTGTGGCGGCTCACAGCAGCAGGGGAACCTGCTCGACTAGAACTAGGGCACCACCCTCACGTACATGGGCCTGGGCCTCCTGGGCCACTATTCAACACTCCCCCTCAAGAGGGGTGATAGATATCTATCATTCCCATCTTGTCACACGCCAGATTGCATTCTTTAGGTCCCAATCCTTTAGTCAAACAGTCGGCAATCTGTTGTCCCGAACTCACATGGTCTATCTTGATAATTCCCGTATCTAGTTTTTCTTTGATGAAGAATCTGTCTATTTCCACATGCTTGGTTCTATCATGCTGCACTGGATTGTTTGCGATGTTGATTGCTGACTTGTTATCACACCAAACATTCACACAACTAGTTTTCAATATCTTCAGTTCTTCAAGCAAATTTCTTGTCCACAACATCTCACTTAGCCCTTGGGCCATAGCTCTATATTCAGATTCGGCTGTGGACCTGGACACAACAGCCTGCTTCTTACTTCTCCACGAGACCAAGTTTCCACCAACAAAGACACAAAACCCCGATGTTGATCTGCGATCATCTAGACAACTTGCCCAATCTGCATCACAATACCCATCTATCACGAGATGCTTGTTACTTTCAAACAACAATCCCTTTCCTCGAGTTCCCTTCAGGTACCTCAAGATCCTGTATACTGCTTCAAGGTGATCACTCCTTGGTTCATGCATGTATCTGCTTACTACAGGCGATGTCAGGGCGTGTATGACATAAGTACAACAACCTCCCAACTAATCTTTGATATCTTTCTTTCTCGACTAGTTGTCCTGACTGAGCTGTCACTTTGTGGTTTTGATCAATTGGGGTTGCGGCTGCCCGGCATCCTAGCATTCCTACATCACTTAGGAGGTCTAAAGTATACTTCCTCTGAGATAGCACAATCCCCTTGGTAGACCTAGCCACTTCTATACCCAGGAAGTACTTGAGTCGGCCTAGATCCTTAACTTCAAATGCCTTGCCTAGGCACTCTTTCAATCTTGCAATTTCTTCCTTGTCATCCCCTGTGATAATAATATCATCCACATATACAGTGAGTATGGTGATTTTCCCTTTGTTATGTCTATAGAACAGTGTGTGATCACCATTACATTGCCCATAACCCATACTACATACAGCATGTCTGAATTTGTCAAACCAAGCTCTTGGAGACTGCTTCAGTCCGTAAAGGGCTTTCTTTAGTCTGCATCAAGGATTTGGATTTCGGTTCTGTAAATTTTCCGGTCCTGACCGGAATGGACGGATTTCGGAAATTTCGGCAATTTCGGTGAAATTCCGGACGAAAAGAAAGAACCAAAATTTGAAACTTAGAGCCAAGAATAACTGAAATTTGAATTTTTCAAGCAAATTTCATTTAAACTAATATTTTATGAATATATATTACCAAAATTGCCCTAATTTCGAAAGATTTCGTCCGGTAAATACTTTTACCGGTCCTGACCGGAATTGCCGGATTTCGGTGGAATTTCGTTTCTCTCGGCCGAAATCCAAAACCCTGGTCTGCATACCTTGCCAGTAGTCTGAGAGGTCGAGAAACCAGGGGGGATCTCCATGTAGACCTCTTCCTGCAAGTCCCCATGCAAGAAGGCATTCTTCACATCGAGTTGATGCAAAGACCATCCAAAGTTCGCTGCACATGAGATCAGAATCCTCACAGTATTCATCTTTGCTACTGGAGCAAATGTCTCATCATAGTCAATGCCGTAGGTCTGACTATACCCCCTCACCACAAGCCTTGCTTTGTACTTTTCAGTCTTCCCTTCTGCATTCTGCTTCACAGTGTATACCCATTTGCAACTGACAGCCTTCTTTCCCGCTGGTAGAGGTGTTAGAACCCATGTCTTGTTCTTACACAAAGCCTCCAACTCCTCCTCCATAGCCATACGCCATTTCGAATCCTCCTTTGCCTTCTTCCAGTCAGTTGGAACCGATACAGACTGCAGAGAAGCAACAAATGCTTTATAGGCTGGTGATAATGCTTCATAGGAAACATAGTTTCCAATATCATTTTCATTGAACCCATATCGTTCTGGTGGTATCCCTGCGTTTGCTCGAGTAGTTCTTCGCAGAGCAATTTCTTCATCAATTTTCCCTTCAGCATGATCTTCATCAGAGGAGATGGAAGTCACATCAGCACTACCTTGTTGTTCAGTTGGTGACTGATCAAGTTGCTCCCCCTGATTTGCAACACCATTGCCGCGCTTTCGTGAATACACCATAAGTTGCTCCTTCTGCTCTGTTGTCCACCTCGGTATGCTGCCAGGCACACTACCGATATGAGCCGGTGCAGAAACCTGCACACCACCAGTGTCGGCCGGTGGCACACCACCAGTGTAGGCTGGTGCTGGCACAGAATTCTCCCCCTCTTGACCAACTTCATCTTCGTAAAATTGGTCAAGACTGTCAAACATGCCACTTAAATCAGTTTTCTCACCATAGAAAGGTTCCGACTCACGGAATGTCACATCCATGCTCACAAAGGTCCTTCTTTCAGACGGACTCCAGCATTTGTACCCTTTTTGCCCTGAAGAGTACCCAATAAAAATGCACTTGACTGCTCGAGGATCCAACTTGTTGACTGATGGCCTATGATCACGAACAAAACAAGTGCAACCAAACACCTTGGGAGGAACTGGGAATTTATTTTCTGCGAAAATCAACTCACACGGTGATTTCATACCTGTCACCCGGGATGGTGTACGGTTGATCAAGAAGGTGGCCATCATGACAGCTTCACTCCAAAGGAACTTGGGCACATTCATGGTGAACATCAAGGCCCGAGCAACCTCCAAGAGGTGACGATTTTTTCTCTCTGCTACCCCATTCTGAGGAGGTGTATCCGGACAAGATGTTTGATGCAGGATGCCTTTTTTGGACATGAAGGCACCAATGGCCTTGTTAACATATTCAGTACCATTATCTGATCGGAGTGATTGAATCTTCACATTAAACTGAGTCTGAACAAGGGCATAAAAGGTTTTGAAACACTGAAACACTTCATCTTTATGTTTCATAAGATAGACCCAAGTCATGCGAGAATGGCAGTCAATGAAGGTAACAAAGTACTTCATACCACTGACAGATAACACTGGACATGTCCATACATCAGAATGAATTAACATAAAAGGAGATATGCTCCTTATCCCCTTACTCACATAGGAGTTTCTAGTATGCTTAGCAAACTCACACGCATCACAGTGCAGCTTGCTCTTGTCCACACCACGCAATACATCAGGGAAAACTTGATACATTTTGTCAAAAGACACATGCCCCATCCTACAGTGATGAATGATGGCCCCAGTCTCTTTATTCTCAGCAACTGCAGCAAGCATGTGCATTCCCTCCTGCTCCGTCAGGCTGCGATCCATGTACCACAGCCCCTTACGCCTCACTCCAGTCCCAAGACTCCTGCCCGTCAATCGCTCCTGGATCAAGAACACAAAACGGTCCACAATGAGTCGACAATCAATTTGATCAACCAGAGCACTCAAGGACACTAAGTTCACGGGAAAAGCTGGCACATGCAACACTGAGGATAACTTTATACTCTGTGTGCAGGTGACTGTCCCAACACCTGTGATGGGCTGGGTTGTGCCATCTGCTGTGTAAATGGTTTTCGAATTTGTGTGTGGAGTGTAGGTTGTAAACTCAGTAAAGTCTCCAGCGACATGTTGTGATGCTCCAGAATCAAGCACCCATTCAGATTTTTGTTTATGGACAGCTATTGATGCATGTTCATTGGTACCTTCATTTGTATCGACAAAGTTGGCGTAGCTAGTAGCAGCCTCTTGTCCTCCTGTAGGCTGCTTCACCTCAGCAGGGGCAGCAACATTTGCCCGGGGAGCATTCCAAGGAGCAGCATTCCAGTAACCGCCACGTCCATTCCGACCACCTCTGTTGTTGTTGCCACCATAATACCCTCTGCCTCTGCCTCTTCGAGGTGGTTCAGTACAGAAACGGCTAATATGCCTCGGGCTACCACAGTTAAAACATTCCCTAGAACCATGGTGATCCGCTACTCTGTAGGCAGATTCGTTCCCAGCTCCTCCTCTAGACTGCAGGCGTACCTCTTCTTGAGACATCGCAGCAATGGCCTCATCTAGAGACACGAGTGTAGACTGATGGAGCAGAGCAGCACGCCTGTTCTCGAAATCTTGATTCAGACCCTTTAGGAACTGCATCACACGTCTGCGCTCAACCCAAGTCCTGGCAATCTCCATGGACTCTACATGTGGAAGCTCAAGGGGATCACACTGATCCAGTTCTGCCCAAAAATGTTGCAGCTCGTTCACATACACCATCACACTTTTGTCACTTTGACGTACAGCATGGATCTTGTCTTCAATTTGAGACATAAGCATCAGATTTCCTTTTCCAGAGTACCTCTTGGACAGCAAGGTCCAGACAGCAGATGAACATGGCAGTGCCTCAACGGACGCTGCAATAGGTGGACTCAAGGAGTTTAGCATCCATGCCAATATCAGGGAGTCAGTGATACTCCACTTCTTCCACTCCGAGCTCTCCTTGTCAGCCGGTTCTCCAACAGTTCCAAGAACATATTCCATGAGACCCTTTGTTTTCAGGATCAACAAAGCCCGCCTAGACCAGCTCAAGTAGTTGCTCACCCCATTCAGCTTGACATCATTGAGCATGAGCTCGAGCTTTAGAACCTGATCTCCTTGAGACGCAACAAGTGCGCCTCCTGCTGCACCATTTGCTGAAGTCCCCGCAGCATTCGCTGTCATCATCTGCGCTAACTTCTCCAGGGCAGCGGTGAGTTCAGTCCCCATGATAGCCTCTTGATGCAGTTGACCTTCACCAACAAGTCCACGCAGCTGCTCCCCCTTGACTCCTCAGCTGCACACAGACGTCTTCCCCTCCTCCAGGACCAAGCTCCTGCGATCCCCTTCACTCACGCACCTCTGCTGCCGCTGAAGCTGAACAACACCTCTGCTTGGTGCAGCTCCTCCTCCCAAGCTCGCCCCACCTGCCCTGAAGCTCTTGGTGACCAAGAGCTCCGCCTCCTACCGCTGATTCACCGCCGGCAGCCTCCAGTACCCAGCAACCCTAGCTCTGATACCATGTGGTGTTTTGGAGTACACACCTGGTTTGTGGCGGCTCACAGCACCAGGGGAACCTGCTCGACTAGAACTAGGGCAGCACCCTCACGTACATGGGCCTGGGCCTCCTGGGCCACTATTCAACAAAAACCATTTTGATGTTTTGTACGAGGTTACTGACACTTAGTTCTGCTCTAGACTCGTTCCTTAAGTGCGTAGTAGTGGAAAGCTTATTGTACTCCACAACAGTTTTGTTAACCAAGCAATTTTGAAGAAAGTTCATACGCCTGGTGCCTGCATCCGGGCATATTCAGAAATGTGAATACTTGCAAGGCTAAGACAACAAGGCAGTAAACAAAACATGTGATTCATTCATGTCCCTGATAGGCCATCATATTGAAGGCACAAAACCATACCATGTTACTGAACAGTGACACGCTAAAAACAGCCACACAAGCGTAAACTAGCTTCTACCCCATTACTACTACCAAGCTTTGTCGCATCCGCACGTTGGATTGATGGATTTTCTCACTTTTTATTACCAGATATACTTCCTACCAGATATCTCTAGCATTGCAAAATAATCTCCATAAGCTCAAACCCGTGAACAATTCAATGTATCTCGATGGTATATTGTTGTTTTTTCCTTGGCTTCCCATCTCAACGTCAATATATAGAACTTGGTACATCGGTTAGCCAATTTACAGCTATCAGACGCGCCAGACGAATTTAGATGGAACCTACATAAGAATGGCAAAATTCTCTGTAGACTCCATGTATAATGCTTTATCTCATTCTCATGTACCGGTTGACAAAAACAAGGTTCTTTGGAAGATGAAGATACCACTGAAAACCAAGGTGTTTGGTTGGTATCTTCGTCGTGGAGTAATTCTAACCAAAGACAATCTTGCCAAGCGAAACTGGTAGGGAAGTAAGAGTTGTGTTTTCTGTCATCAAGATGAAACAATAAAACATCTCTTTTTCCAATGTCGATTCGCGAGATCTATATGGTCAATCATCCAAGTAGCATCCAACCTTTATCCCCCACGCAGTGTGACCAATATCTTTGGGAATTGGTTAAACGGCATCGATAATCGGTTTAGGAAGCTTATTAGGGTAGGAGCGCTTGCCATCATTTGGTCGCTATGGCTATGTAGAAATGATAAAGTGTTTAACGAAAAATTGTCTTCTCCCTTGCAGGTCATATACCGATGTACCGGTACTCTCTGTTCATGGTCGTCTCTTCAGCGGGTGGAGCAGCGAGACCTATTTAGGGAGGTCTGTGCACGGTTGGAGTCCACGGCGAGGGATACTTTTTCCCATCATGGGTGGCAGCATAATCTACGGATCGAGCCACCACCACTTCCGGCGTAGTTGCATTTGCTCATTATGATATGATATGTAATACGCGGTTTTTCAGTTTCGGATTATGTACAGTGCGACAGCTGTGTGCATCTTAGTTATGCAGAGGCTGGGTGTAAACGATTAAATCTTTAAGTAATAAAGCGCCCTTTATCAAAAAAAAATATAGAGTTTCGTTATGTGATATTCCTAGCCACGCTTCCTCTCATAATTTTGAAAAGGGAAATATGTTTCTTGAGTACATAAAGAACCATGTCAAGAGGAGGACAACAAAGTAGCTGCGTAAGTTAATAGTTCACATAAACTCACCTATATTATACATGCATATTCCACCATGATATTTATCGGTGTATTGGTGCCAAGTACAGCTTGCGAAAATATTTCAATGTAACTTATTCGAATATAACAAAACATACTCTCACAAAAAGGTATGTCAACATTTGTTTTTTAACCAAGTGAACCTAAATTGTCTTGAAGTTGGCAAATTCATACTAGAAGAAAACCCGGAGTTCTCTAATATAGATGACTAATGCAAGCATTTCGCTTCGAAGATTTTATGCGCAAGTAGATCCTTGGGAAAATGACAAAATTATTCTCTTTATCTAGCTGAAAACTAATATATTTATCAGGTAGGCTCATCTCGGGACCATAGTGGTAGGATATTCTGTTATACAAATTGGAAGTCATCTTAGTAGTGATGTTCAAACACTATATCTTGAAGAAAATGTTTAATCTCTCCCTTATTAATCCCGCAGTGATTTTACACAAGAATGGGAGCTCTTAAAAAATGAAGATCATAATTACTTCGAGCCTTTACACAAAATTTGCACACTAACCTAAGCTTATTACAATGTATAAAGGTGTTCATTAAAGAAAGAACATGAGGAGTGACCAAATTGAAAATAAACTAGATGCACCTCGCGAAAAATATCAAAATTAACTTCAATAAATCCAGTAAAAAATCGTAATCTAGGAAACATAAAACTAATAGGAATCTCAAGTCGACAAGTCGTCTTGTTGCTCTCTCGTAAGCAAACGTTCAGTTATGTACTTTGCTTGGTTAACTCCGCCTTGTACTGAATCTTAGTACCCTATAAGAAAGTTTGGGAGGAAAATGCGTTGTTATTAGAAAGTCCCAGGTCCCAGCTTCCCACCTTGCTCTCATTATATATGAAGTAATGCAATCCTTTCGTTTTTTGAGTGCTATTATAGATTGAACGAGAACACGTCCAAGAGAGACAACTAAAAAAAGACTAAGCAGTTGGAAACAAAAGCAGCTATCACTATGTGGAATATTCTTATACTTGGTAATATGGTAATGTATATATGATCTTTCTTCCATTTACCAAAAGGGGACGTACACAAATTATATTATTTTCCTTGAAGATTCTTTTGACAAGGTGATGGTGAGAATACGATTGGCTCGATGGGACGTTCTTTGTAGACCTGAGATCAGTGAGGGCTAGGTATTCACGACCACAACACAGCTCCCCTATTGTCTGAAGATGCGATCTGCAAACTCTCCCAAAACAAAAATATGTACACGCAAAGGCTCTGTCATAAGTAATTTGTGGGACTCGTAATTTTGGGCTGGTCTGACGGCGCCGAAGAAACATTTCTTTCGTTTTGAAATATCATCCACAATTATATATGACTCGGAAATTCAGTTATGGGAGGATAACTTGTTGTGAAATACCACTCTCCAAGACTAATATCGTGAAGTACAATATAGTACGTCACAAAAGCCAATAAATATCTACGGTTATGAAATAATCCACACCAAATGTGAGGTTCTGTAGGTGACCTTGTTGGGCCTGACTAGCAGCATGGAATGCTCTACTAGAGAGGTTGGATTGATCCAGTTAAAGAAACCTAGAATCCCATTCCACTGTAGATTCCACTCATGATTGATCAGACCCTTGCGGTAACGCAAGATGTAAGCACGTGAACACAAGATGTCTTTTTTGGTGATATGCATAGGCAGTCATGCTTGGGTAGAGCTGGTTGGTGGATGGCTAGTGCAGGTTAATTAAGACTATGCACGTACCCACATGAAAAGTTTTACAGAAGAGGTGATTGACGATGTCACATATACCTAATATATAAAGTATATTAAGGATGTCAGGATTCGCGTCCTGTCGTGCTTCCACATCGCGCGCGATTCTCAGCCGTCCGATCTGGCCAGTCGACAATCTGGATGCGGCCACGCCGTCTCAAAAACGGGTGCTACTGTTCATTCTCTATTTTTAACCAATCACGACGCGCCACGTCGTCCCGGTCACCGACCGGTTGCCTCCGGTTCCCACGGTCACCGCGCCTTTTTGCTCAAAACCGCCTAGAAGATCGACGTCTCAACCCACAGTCCACCAATTTACACTGCGGAGGACCTATTCGTGAAAACAAAAAAATCAGAATACTTTTCTGTAAAAATGCCACGGCAGAATCCCACCAGCCCTTTCTTCTCTCCCCGCGACCGGGAGGTCACCGGCGGCGCCGCCGCACGCCGCCGTCGCTCCCCGCCTCCCCGCACAAATTGGCTGGCATGGGGAGGTTCGCCGTCGCGCCTTCTCTGTCCTTGCCTGGTTTGACGACCCGGGAGGCGGCATCCACACCGCAATCGACGCCGCCGCGTTCGTACTCCGCCGCCGCCTCCGCGCGTTTCCGCCGGCGCTCCGGCGACTTGGTAGAGGCGGCGCCGCCACCTTCGGCCGCCCCTTCGCGAGGTGCTTCCAACGAGCTACACGACGCGCTCCGGCTCGCGCGGATGCGCCGCCGGCGTGCGCAGCGCCGCTGCGGCAGATCTCGGCCGGCCATGACGTCATCGTGACGTCAGCGCAGGCCCGGGCTGTCAGCCTCTTCCCCGTTTTCCCCTATTAAAAAAACAGCAAATGATTAATTTTGTTAATTCAATATCTTTAAATATAAGCATCAGAAAACTATGGAAAAATTATCAAAATGATCACGAAAAAAAGACCTATATATTTGTGGCACAATGCAACACATTTGAAAAAAATTCAGTTTGGTTTACATTTAGACAAGAAAACAACAAAATGTTATGATTAATTTTGTTAATTCAATATCTTTAAATATAGGCATCAGAAAAATATGAAAAATTTACCAAAATGATCACAAAAAAAGACCTAAATATTTGTGGCACAATGCAACACATTTGAAAAAAAAATCAGTTTGGTTTACATTTAGACAAAAACAACAAAAGGTTAGTATTTACAAATTAATATCTTTAAATGTGACCATCAGAAAATATTAAAAAATACCAAAGTCATCACAACAAAAATAATCGCTTATGGTACACTGCCACACTATTTTAGAGTTTCAATTTGGTATAATTTCATACACGACTAACAAAAGGTTAACTACGAAACAACAATTTTTTCAAATATGAAAAAAATATCAAAATGATTACAAGAGGTACCTAATTACTTATATCACAATGCAACAGATGGCACAAACCTTAACAAATTTGAAAGGTTCAATACGGTGCAAATTTACGCAAAAAAATTCAAATTCACTAGGTGGGTTAAATTTCCAAACTTGAATAACTTCAAACTGTTCAAATTACCCATTTCGAATTTTATTTACTAGACGTAATTTTCTTTATCTCACGGGCGCGGCATGGCCGCGCTAAGTTACCTACTATATATATAAGAGCGCTCTGTATATATTCAACGAGTCTCTCCCTCTTTTGAAAGGTAATCTATTTGGCGGAGCAACAAAATATCCGTGGTGCGTACTACATGGTCATGGAGAATGATATATTGTTGTAGGATTGAGAGTCATCCGGATAGATAGCAGTTAAATACAAGTTTAAGCCATACATCCAAGAATTTTACAAGGAGTTGGAGCATTTCTGCATCCACGTGGGCGGAATTGCCGTGATCGACTGCACCTGTTCGGCAACACGCTGTGCAGCTCGTTGTGGTACGAGCTCGTCTACGTCGAGTCCAAGAGACGCATGTGTCGGTGATCGGCCGCCGGTGGTGAATGGCCGCATGTGTATATAACATGTTGAATTATTTGGTTCTAGCATGATTTGGTGAATATAGACAAAATTATATATTAAATTCATAGATTTTTATTTAAGATCAATTCATAGATTGATTTACAATATCCAATCATACATAACATAATTTGATTGACGATATTAACCATGCGACAAATATTCACCAGGATACAATAGAAATCAATTCTCCACGTCATATATTATCAACAAGGTTCCTTATAATTTGAATTTTTCTATCAACATAATATTTTCTAAAGAGTGTAAGAGAAGTGTAAGTATATGAAAAACAATAAAGATATACCGTTCTAAATGAAAGACAAGTACAAAACCAAATCTAACCGCACAAATGCGTGGGTCATCGTGCAAATTTAACGTGCAAATCGGACCCGAGAGTTAAAAAGGTTGACCGTACACAGCTTTACTTTAAGACAAGACTATTTTCTTAAAAAATGGTTTTTAATTTCGCTACATGCTCATATCATGTCCTAGCGGTTTTCATGACATTCATGTTACATGCTCAGATAGATTAAAGACAAAAAAATCTCTGAGTAAAACCTTTTGGAGAAACAATTATAACCGATGAGTTCCATGGTATTTCTCTGATTTTTTTAAACTATGTATCATCCAGTTATTTTATTTATCATAATATTTAGGATAGTTATAAAATACATGATTTACATTTCCGTCTTTATAGTTTCTAAGATAACTCAGATTAGTTTATGAACATAATCAATATGCTGAAGACAATGCCCTGGCATTTGCGAGGGCGGTGTTGCTAATTTAAGAGAATAATAAACAAACACACTGTCCTCCTTTACTATGGGCGGAGAGTAAGAACGGTGCATAGAAACCATTGGTCATATTTAAGAGAAGAGCCATGCACTATGTTATTGTAGATGTACATGCACACTCTTGCTCAGCCGGTGTGATGAAAACTAAGCCATATGATAGGATTAGGAAACATCAGGATTCGGCCCCTCACCAAGTTAGATATGATAACTTTCATTGGTCGACCCCTCTAGGAACACAAGCCAAAGAACGCATATAACAACACATCCCCTCATCAAGGGAATACATGATCAAGCACCATACATGGTGCCAGATCACTTGGATCCCTCATCAAGGGAATACATGATCAAGCACCATGATACATGGTGCCAGATCACTTGGATATTTTCATCAATCATACTTGAGTTGTACAAGTGGAGCTCCTACTTGACGAGTCGCATCTCAAGGAAGGCTGACAGAACTTAATTAAACTGTGGTCTACACTCACATGAACTCGTGGACTCCTAGCTACAGACAGCAGCTGAGCGAAGGACGGAGAGTTGAGAAAATGAGAACTCCATACACACGTGGACAAATGTGATTGTGTTGAGAACTGCTTGTAATGTTTTTCTTTGTTCTTTCTCATTTTCATCGAATTATACGACATACCTGCTATCGATTTATAGTGAGACGATCGGGTAAAAGAAAAAAACAGAAAACCTGCTACATAAAACCATGAATAATAGCTGAACTTCAAAGTTAACGAAGTCATCACATTATACACACTATCCACAAACAAGTCACTGACACTGGAAACTTATTTGTCCTAATTGTAATACATGAATAAATAAGCCCATACTTTCATGGGCGATGAGAATGTCTCTCTACTCAAAGAATATTCAGTCTTAATGAGATGCATGATATCAAAGCAAGGTTTGGACCATCGATGAACTAAGGCTGCAACAAGCCTACTAACTATCCAATCACACGTGGTTCTTCATATAATTACGTTTCCATTTTTAGTGCAAAACATGAAAGGAGATACAAATGTTTCAAAACTCCGTTTATTGATTGTTTTGCGAATGGATCCATAAATAATGTTTTCCTTATCGAACACTTTCAACCCACTAAGATGATACACGATCAATTAAGATGGACACCGTTTTCGTTAATATAAACAAACTTAAAAATACATCGTATAAATACTTTGAACTAGGTCAACACGAATGGGATTAATTAAACTTTGGCATAAAAAAAGCAAGTAAAGTGACTTAGCAGTCTCAACATACTAAATAAAGAAGGGTCAAGTAATCCCATTGTCTTGGTTTGTAAAGCTAAATAACATTGTTTATGGGTTCCCATGTAAGCAAGCCGGAAGAGTAATAGTCAAGTGATTAATCTCGAGTCGATCGAGTTCAATATCATAAAGATGCACGTTCCTTAAGCTGACTAAACCTCTTCGACAGCTTGATTAACCATGTAAGCTACACTTAGGGTGTGTTCAGTTTTGGAATGTGATGGAATGGAATGGAACCATTCCTAGGCCAAGAAGCTAACCGATAAATACCTAATAAGAGATGAAGTTGTCTACAATTCCACACACTATAAATGTACATTTTGGCAGCAATACCCGCATATTGTACAATTTTAGCCCACGACAAAACTAAGATTTCTTCGGCAGTACAGTGTTCAAACGAAAATTGAGTATGATAGGACTAGGAGGCATTTGGAAAATTGAGTATGGATGCTCTGCCATGTGTTGGCATGCTTGATAGAGGCGTCCATTCGCTTTGAAATGAAGATCTTGGAACCCTTCAACAAGAACAACCATGTACTGACTGAGGCGTAGCCCATCATTCAGCAGTTGTGGATTGCGCATGGTTCTTCAAAGCGCATCACCGAGCAAACGTGCAGCATATAGGAATTCCTCCAACTCCAGCTGACTTTGGAACCGGCACGATGAGTCAGGCTTAGGCACCAACTCAAAGGCACAATGGGCCATCGGGGATGCTCGAGCTTTGAGCAGGGATTTGGTTTCCGATCGAAATACCGCGGTTACCGCCGGTAACCGGATTTCTCGGTGCCCCCCGATAAATGCGTTTACCGGACGAAAAATCTCGGAGTATTTGAATTTGGACCGATTTCATACTTTAAAATTATTTTTAAATATTATTTTTGATGTTTTAAGTTTGAATTTCAAAATTGAATTGAAAATTTTGATCGGTAACCGACCGGTATTTTCCCGGTAACCACGGTTACCGGAAATCCCAGCCCCCTCCGAGATTTTTTTGGAACCGGTACCCAAAACCTTGGCTTTGAGTACTAGCTAGGCATCGAGCACCCATCACATTCCATGCGTATAATCAACACGGGTTGTAACAATGACATGGATTGTACTGACTAGTCATCAACCCGTGCTTCCGCACGGGCTTGTTATATAAAAAGACACGTTGGTTATAATACTACAATATGAAATTAACATACTTATATATGACTAAAACAGGAGAATCACATTGGAGAATCATCTCTGCCGCCCATTTCTTTCCCGTCAGAATCATTTATCAAGAGAAATAGGAGTATCTTTGCATAGTCACGCATGGGTAGAGCTGGTTGGTGGATGGCTAGTGCAGGTTAAATAAGACTATCTACCCAATTGAAAAGTATTACAACAGATGCGAGTGACGATGTCACATATAAAGAGCGCTCTGCATACTCAACTAGTTTGTCTCCTTTGAAAGGTGATCTATTTGGTGGAACAAGAGGAATCCTCTGTGTGCGTACTACATGGTGAATGACATATTGTTGTAGGATTGGGAGTCATCTGGTTAGATAGTAGCAAAACAAGATCCAGTGATATTTATTCATGACGCGCTGGGTGGTGAACGGCCGGATCAAGCCGTACATCCCGGACTTGAGCAAGGCGTTCGAGCACTTGTGCATCCACGTGTTGGGATTCTTCAGGATCGACTAGCTTCATTGCATCCTCATACTGAACTCGTTTGGCAACACGCTCAGCGGCTGGCTGTGGTACCTGTAGCTCGCCTACATCGACTCCAAGGGTGCATATGCGGAAGCACGACCTTTTTTGAGGCTGGGTCAAGTATTAACCACGCCATCGGCCCGTGCACCCTACCCGTACCAGCCCAGGTTTATGCGTTGGTTCTTGAGAACACAACGCATATAAGCTAAAACCTACAAGGAATCATCATCTTGTCTAGCACTTGCCGTCTTCCGGTGTGAAGCCCGATCGACGCTGTCAATTCCCCCTACTAATACCCACCACGTACCAAACGTGGGATTGGGACTGCTAATCAACTTCCCAACCTTTATCTCCCAGCAAACTCGCCCTCTTAACTCCCGCTCCCTTTCCCCCATAGTTGCCAAACACGCTCTAAGTTTCTGCTACATTACTAAATCGGGTCGGAGTCAAACGACGGGCGGTCTGCGGCGACGATCTTCTCGTCTTCGGGTAGGTGGTGTGTGGCCATACGGCCGGTGTGGATGTCGGATCTTTCCTCCGCTGCGTCGCTTTGATGTGCGTGGGTGTCGGCCTTCCCGGCTTGGGCAGTTTTGTCGGCGACGTGTTTGGTGTGTGGTCTAGTGGCCAGCGTGGATGTCGGAGCGGTGGCTCCGGGTTTCGCCTCCACTGTTGCGTTGAGGGTAGGGCCATAGGGGTGTCGGCCTTGGCTGCTTGGACGGTTTGGCCGTCGACCTGTGTGGTGAGTGGCCTTAGGTCCGGCGTGGTGCGTTGCGTTGTTATATCTTGTTTCGGTCAGTTTTCCTTATAAACCGGTCAATTCTCTTCTTCTATTCAATGAAAAGGCAAGCCTCTTACTGGGGTTTAGAAAAACGACTGGGTCGGTGAGTATATTTTTGTCAAATATGACCTAAGTGAAACTAATCTCTATTCATGTTCTATCCAAAACTATTTTTAAATATGACTCCTATGGTCGGGTACAGATAAGCCTGAAACTTTATCAAAGCGCAAATGTCCAATCCAATCTTTACTACACAATACCCAAGTCCATCCAAGTCCAATCTTCTGTAGTATTGGATATCCAAAGTCCACGGACTCCACACGTGGAATTCATTCTCGCTGATCGCTAAGCTTTAAGCCTTCGACACCACCGTCTTGCACGCTCACCACGATACTTGAGGAGGTCAGGGGTGCCAAGGTCGTGCTCCCAGACGGGGTCAAGATGGTAAGGCTGCCGGCGACATCGACGGCCGTGGAGCCATGCTAGATTGTGTCGTGGAGCCATGAAGTACCAGGGAGACTGTATGGGTTGCTAAAATTCGTGTAAAAACTTCTGGAAAAGCACAGGAGCATTTCTCGACATGAGATGTATCATACATTACCGCTGGTGGAGAAGTGCTCCGGTACTTTCCCAGAAGTTTTTTTGCACGAATTTTAAAGCACACCGACGGCTGTGATTAGGTTCACATAGGATCTAGAAGTGAAGTAATAGTAGTACTAACCAGGTGGGATTAGCATCCTCAGTCCTCACCCCTAATCACAGCCGTATGTGCTTTAAAATTCGTGTAAAAACTTCTGGAAAAGCACAGGAGCATTTCTCGACATGAGATGTATCATACATTACCGCTGGTGCCTTCCAGTGTGATGCAGTCGGAGGCATTCGTCTGGGCATCTTAATATTAAGGAGAACTAGATCTTCATCATTGGTGTCCACGCTATTTTTTCTATTCATGTGTTTGCTAGGAACCTGTCAATGCGTATGATCTATTGAGTATCTTTGATCACATGTGATACTTTTAGATACCCAAAAAATCATATAAGAACTAAAAAGAAGCCCGATGCATCTAGTTTCTGCTTTCGCGGTGTCTGGGGAAGGCCTCGACCACTTTGGGTCTTTTGTACGCAGCCTTATTAGTTATTACAACTAAAAAGATAAATGTTTTTAATATCATGCCGCAATGAGCACTGTTATAAAGTTGTAGGACACATAGGTAGAAAGTAAAGGGGAAGTTTTTCAGCAATGAAAGAGGTCACTCTATACTTGTCCCTCCGTGCACAGTTGCATATACTTCCATGCAGGATGGTGCTCTATAAATCACAGCACGTATATGTTAGTTGGTAAACACATCTAGATAGCTAGCAAGGGATTTTACAACTTGATGAACGTCGCTAGACCTTTTGTGCTTTACATGGCAATGCCACCGCCTTAATTATTCACTCCACATATATATTAGAGCAAGCAGGCCGGCTTAGGCTTGGGAGGTAAAAGGGAAGTAAGGCACGCGTGCTGTCTCCTTTGGTCAATTCTGCACTTTCAACCACGCACGGCTGGTCTCCATACTAGAGTTTTTGAACATTATGTCCGCTGATTTCCGCTCAAATTATTGACTTTCTTCTAAACTAAGCCATGGACATAGCAAAGAGCACCAGAGAGTTAAGAAGCGATCTCCTAGCAGCTGTTTGACTTCAGATCTTATAGTTTGCGATTTTAATTATCCTGAACTATGGATAAGTGTGCGGCTTTATTTTATAATTAGCTATTTGTTTCGTTCTCCTAATTGTGGATGCTTTCTTGTGTGTTATACAACATATATATATATACTTAATAGTAACTTCTTTTTTTTTTGAGATTTACTTAATAGTAACTTAGTAAGACACTTCATGTGTGTGTTTAAATCTGATGCGCATGGCTGGCATATCGAGAAATGGTTCAGATAATCTATACCTCTTATAAAGTAAAACCCCATCAAGTGCATTAAATATTTTATATCTCAACATGCAAGCTATCAACATTCGTCATTTTTTTAGCCAAACAAATGTCCATGTCATCCCACTAATTCATTAAAGTCAGTATTTTCTCACATGCAATATACCATGTCATTTACTTTTCATAATCCAATTTTCCATGTCACTTATTTTTTATCATCAAATAAAAAAATCACGTCAAATAATATAACTTTTCGACAATTGTGTATATTGTATATTTCTGTAAACAAATTTATATTAATAGTATTATATCTCTTTATTTGCATCATAAAAACATTAAAAGATTCCCGCCGCAACGTGCAGGTTATGTTTCTAGTATCTTTATAGAAGCATGGCATAGCTGATAATGACATAATAAAAATTTAAGCGCTACACCTAAGTCGACTGGAATCAGACCATCGACATAAACATATGAAAAGCTTAGGCGAGTTAACTTACGATGGAAAGCATATGCGTGATTGCATTATTAGAGATCATTTTTCTATAGTCGAATGACTAATACAACTAAACCGATTTTTTCAAAACTTGCCCCACTTAGTTTTATACGTTATATCGAAAACCTCGCTGCCATGCATTTTCTAATTGTGTGTAATCGGGTACCCGCGCCAATATTATAAAGTATGCACTCTAGTGAAAAGTCTAATCATTGGCATGCCAATTTTGACATTATTGGCGTGTACCTTCCACGCCATTTAAACGTCACACAGTGGTATTTGATACCCCTGACGGATTTCGTCCCGACGCCAGTAATAAGGCAAATATTACTGGTGTGTATGTCACCATACTGCACATCGATTCCGGTTTTAAAAGAACAAAATGCGTCGATGTATACATCACCATCAAGGTCAAGGCCGGTATGCGCTGCCATTGTCATGGGTGGAGCTAATCCGTAGTCACAGTGTGCCGCCGTGCGTTGCGGCCGTCATGTGTCGTTCCATGCACGAGCTTATTGGGCCAGGCATTGAATGCTCTACTATATAGATACTAGATTTGGGGCGCGGCAAGCCGCGCGCCACCTGGTTTGAAATAATTTATGAACCCAGTTCAAACGCCCTTTTCATCGTCATTTGTATAGACAGTATTGTGTAGACATCGTTGTGGTATCCTGATATCCTCACAGACACAAAGCTTATGTAGGCCTTTTCTAATCACAAAGATAACGAATGATCCATGTACAGGTTTCCTCAACAGCAATAAACACAAATCTTATTGCCGAATGATCGATAAGCAGCGAATGATCGATAAGCAGCGATAACGAATGATCCATTTGTTACTTAGTAAAACGTTGGAACATCACAATTTGAGGAAATTATGCTGATTGGTTATAAATTTGTGTTAGTGCATGTGGGGCGTCATGCAAATGTAGCTGCCCACAAATGTGTTGCACAAGCTTCTGAAGTTCGGAGGAGGTGCTTATGGGTTAATTTTATTCCTAGTTTCCTCCGGGATTGTATCCAAACTGACTGCAATCCTTCTGAGTAATTGAAAGAGCTATTGATTCGCAAAAAAGAAGCTGGCTGCTGGCTCAGCTTGCTACCACGCTACAGAAGCCAAATCATTAGATGATAGATTTTTTTTGTAAGCTTTACAACAAACCTGACAGGCGTTCTGAATCAGAATACTAACATCATTTGCTTGAGATGCACAAATACAATAAAACCATGGAAAGGTCAAAGGTCCAACGAAAATATGGAGCATACACAACACCTCAAAATGCGCCGGTTGTTGCTACTTCAGTGAAAGGAAGCTAGAGTCTAGAACTATATATAGCTTCATGTAAATCTGCACTCCAGATTGGGCATCAAAGAAAAGCCAAATATTTATTTTCCTCATAGAAAACTATGGGCCATGCCTTCCTACTCACATTCTAAAACGTCGCAATAAAGACAACACATGGCATGCCTTGTGAAAATCACTGCAATATGAGTAGTGGGGATATTACATCTACCTACCAAGAACATGAGTAGTGAGGGATCCATCTTCCAGCCGTGGGGCTGCTGCAATTTTGTTGATATTTTCAGTAAAAGCAACTCTGGTACATGTTGAACTCCTTCTACAAAGCTGGAAATCATCATATGCGATTCATTAGAATGAATTGTGATGTGATAGTGCACATGAGATGAGTAAATTTGCCGATTTACACATGCACTCTTTCATAAATTGTTTTGCACATAAATACAAATATGTATGACAAGTAAGCTAGCACAAAGCCACAAACTACTTTTCAGCTCATAATTTAGCTTTCCATGTCTATGTATCTTGATCTTTTGAATGGTAATACACCCTTTCTTAGAAAGTACATCTGGAAACTTAAAGTGCCGCTGAAAATTAGGATCTTCATGTGGTTTATGTATCGCAGAGTACTGTTAACAAAGGTTAACTTATCTAGGAAAAAATGGCAGGGCACAAAATGTTGTTTCTGTGACAAAGCTGAAACAGTGCAACATCTTTTTATATCTTGCCCTATGGCACAGGTCCTCTGGCGCATTGTGTTTATGGCATTTAACATTACACCCCCAACAAACATAACGAATTTGTTTGGGAATTGGTTAAGTGGTGTTCCAAAGAAAGACAAATCCAACATAAGAGTAGGAGTTTGTGCTTTGCTTTGGGCCATCTGGCATGTGCGAAATGATATTATTTTTAACAATTCGAAAGCTTCCTCTTTCTTGCAGGTTATTCCTTTGGCCACACACTGGATTCGTACGTGGTCCTTTCTCCAGCCACTGGAACGCCGCCAGGACATGGATTTTGGGTGCAACCGTTTGGAATTGGTTGCCCGGCAATTATTCAACCAATACGGCTGGCAGCTTAATTATAGGCTATCATGTTAAAGCATAGGCTTCTCATGTTATTAGCTTTATTTAGATGGTTGATCCATGTCTCAACCTTATGTGATCCATGAGATGTAATAAGCTACAAAACATACTTTGAATAAATTAATAAAGCGGCCGTATGCATCACTTTGATGCAGAGGCTGGGACTCCCCATTTCTAAAAAAAAATCCGATCACATAACATGTTTGACACGGTTAAGACTGAGAAGGTAACGTGTGGACACAGACTGATCCCGTAGTAATTTTGTACAGATTTGTGTGCGAGCTGTACTTCGTTCCATGATCCGTACAGATCTGCGTCTCCATACAAACAACTGCGTCTCTAGGAAACAACCGTGTATGCTACCCTGGAACGTGGCAGATTAACCTTTTTAATTATTATCTACTCCCTCCGTTCCATTTTAATTGACTTGCTATTCACTACATGTGGATGTATCTATACAAGTGACATGTCTAGATACATCCATATTTGGTGGATAGCAAGTCAATTAAATTAGAACGGAGGGAGTAAGTTGTATACATGATTGAATACACCCACGGATCGAGTATCGGAAGTTGTACAAAAGTTTGGAGTAGCTGAACTTCAAAGTTAAAGAAGTCATTACAAATGACACACTATCCACAAATATCTCTCTCGCACTAGTAAATATTTTGTCATAATTGTACACGAGGGAATAAATCTCACCATATATTTTCACGGGCGATGAAAATTCTCTCCAATGAAATAATATTCAGTCTTAATGAGACGCATGATATTGAAGCAAGGTTTCGACCACCGATGAACTCAGGCTACAAATAGCCTACGAACTATCTAATCATAGGTGGTTCTTCATATAATTACATTTCTGGTTTTGAGTGCAATACAAATAAGAAGATAGGAATGTTTCCAACTTTCCGTTTATTAAATTTTTCTGGTGGATCGATAAATAATATTTTATTTATCTAATACTTACAATCCACTAACAGAATCCATCGCAATTGCTAGGGTCACCGTGCTCGTTAATATTAAACCATTAAAAATACATTGTATAACAACTTAAAATTGTGTCAACACAAATGGGATTAAAGAAATTTTGGTTTCCACAAATCAAGGAAAGTGAGTTTAGCAGTCTCGGCATCTTGAAATAAAGAAAGCCCGATTAATCCTAGCTTTGGGACGTAATTTTGTGCATCACGAGGATCACTATGTTGTATAAATAACGAGTTTGGATTCCAATATTCACTTTATCTATGTACATGATACACATAGCTTTGGAAAGATTGGTGGACGAAGAACAAATAGGTTTTCTTTATCCGTGTCACATGAACCAGATACTTTCTATCTGACAAGTAACTTTTGTTGTGGTAGAGCACTTTGGATAAATATGAAGTGACTAATTATAGGTAAAGTCGATAAGTTTCTTTGTTCTTGTGTACCTCTATATGTTTTTAGGGGAGTGTACCTACATATGTTAATCTCAACAGTTTCCTGACATAGAGACCATGGAGGTTCAAGATTTACACTCGAATAAGGATGGAAATCTTTGGTTGTATCCAATTTAGATGCAACAAACATATCTCTGTGGCAGAAAAAATGTGTGTATCTATTTAGCTGGTTTAATCATTGATGGTAATTGAGGCAAAATGACCGGATGTTTATCTCTATATGAGTGTGAATAACATGTAATAGCTTAATGTAAATTTTGAACAATTTTTTATCATGCACTTCATAAGTTTGTACTTTTAGATGGTTATGTGCCACAGTCAAAAAAGAAAAAGATGGTCATGTGCCATTGTTTGGCTTGCTTCTGTAGTTTGTTGTCAAAAGAATCTTCCAAGTGAATGTGGATACCATATGCAGCGTTTTGTTCCTTTGTAGTTTTGAAAAGTCGGTACAGGTACAGATTCTGTGGGTGAGAAACCAGAAAATTATTTTGTGTTCTTCAGGAGTAGTCCATGTTTCTTATACCAAATGAAAATGTCGTATTCAATTTCTGGCTTATTCTAGGCATTTTCTTACTTCCGCTGGCTTACTTCGCAGATTAAACCAATGGCTAAACAAGAATGAACCAAATGCAGATGGAGGCCTTAGTTTCTGTGGCCAAGCGATCAAGAAATCTATGTATGGATTTACTATTAATTTAAACAGTCATTAGGGTCATATATAGGATATATTAAGATTTTCATTTCATGATCTTTTCCGATATTTTTGCATTTTTATTTCAATATCTGTTGGTGTGAACTACATTTATGGGTCTGTTGATCACAATATTGGTTTCCTTATACAGTAATATTTAGGTGCATTAATGAAGTATTAACACAAATATATAGAAACACAGTGAATTATTACATGTGAGCATCGACTGAAAGATGCTTTGTCACAAAAGACATATATATCACAAATATAATTAGGTAGAGAAATAAAGAAGAAAAGTGAGCCAGCCCATGGCACGTCAAGTGAGCACCCTACCAAACATCAAAAACAAATCAGATTAAGGTAAATAGACATGACGGGCGCGGCAAAGCGCGCCCTCTCCTTCTAGTAGTGAACTATGCGAGACACTCAGACACATCACCAATTCACCATCGCCAGACAAGGAAGCGAATTAAGGCTTTATCAGTACTCATGTGGAACCATATATATATGTAATTAATATGACGAAAGAGTTTAGCGTGGCAGAGTATTAGTTAGTTCTTATTCGTCAGCATTGATCTTGACATGCTATAGAGTGAATTTGTTGGTGAACATCTATGTAGGTTATCATTGTCCTCTCCTCGAAAGTTTGGGGGAGAGTTGCTTCATGGTATTATAAACCTGAACTCTATATATACACTGCGCCAGGATCATTTGAAAGGTAGAGCTTAGTCCTGTACTGTGTCATACACGGGGAATCTGGCACACACATGGGTAGGGGATGGCAATGTAGTAGGATCGGGAGTCCTTGGGAAATACAGATGTACGTAACTGTCAAATCTGGTTTGATCATATGCTGCACTTAGTACGAGCCCATTCTGTGATGTTGGGTACCATCAGCGTTCATCGCGGGCACCTGTTCAATCTTGCTTAAGTTTCACCACAGATGCCACCCCGTGATACTACCAGTAGAGTAGCGGAGCTAGTCGCCGCATGAGGTGCCCTAGCGTCAGATCATGCCAGGTGAAAAAAGTGTCAGGGTGGTAACGCTGCTCCACAAAGAAGCCATTCGGGGCTTCACCAGATTGTAATCGTCCATGTCAGATATAAATCCTATCCCTTTCCATCAGTTTGGACTTTAAGCATATTTGGTTAGTGCATCAATTTAATAAAATATCATAACTAGGTAGTCTCAAGTTCAATCCCCCACTAACCCGCGGACGGTACGAATGACCCTGACATGGACCTATGCATTGGAGACCCGAACAGAGAGAAAACCAATCAGAAGCTAGCCCTAGCGATGAAGGAAGATAAAGACCGATGCATAATTTCATAGAATCGTCGCAACATGATTAATAGAACCATCACCGCTGGACAGGACCAACTTTGTTTCTGTTTCTGTTCCGGTGCTGAACTTGCCTTTCGGCATGATGTCCTGTGTGCGGTTTCGTTTTATGAATGGAACCGGGGAGAGGTTCCCTGTATTTTTTTAAAAACAGGACCAACTTTGATTGCGCAATACCATAAACATTGATAGTTTCAGCATTTGAACATTAGTTGTCCTTGTCTCTCACCAGCGTTGTCACGTAGGGCATAGTTGGTTGTTGAATTCTAGTTATGATCTTCATCTTGAAAACTTTGAAGGGACGGTGACAATTAAAATATCATATGCTTCAGCTCTATATATTGTCATTTGGGAGGGGAACAAAGTGAAGGGAAAACTAATTATTCAGTAAGTCATCACTCGTTGCAAGGTTCATCCTTATATTACTCTCTAAGAATTTAGAATCATTGCACGAATGTGGTGTGTGGGACTTGGAGTCATTGGGAAACATAGTAGTACCACAGCTTCCCTTCCAGTGTCAGTCTTGCATTCTCGATCTAACTTGCTATTCGTCAACATGGTTGAGCTCTCGTAAGCCGTAGCGGCGAATGCACCAACTGGATGCAGACGAAGCATAGCCCCGTGGCGATCCGGCCGATCGGTGGACGCGGTATTGAGTGGATCTGTAGGCGGAAATATTTGAGAGCAGCGATCAGGGCGTAGGAGTCCAAGGTAGAGACAGTGAGCAAACGATGCCCAATGCAAGGAGACAAAGCCACAACGGAGAACTTCACACACACTGTTAGTTTCCTATTGCTTCAGCTGTAACAAACCTGGCCGGTCTTGTTGTACCTATGAAATCAGCGACTGGAGAGATATGTCGCGCAGTAGAGGCATTACGAAGCTGTTTAGGGAAAAATGATGGGCGCCTAACGGATAAAGTATGGAATGTGTGGTCCGTGCACAATTCACCTAGCTAGTAATCTACTGTGACGGGATCACTACATATGGCTGGAGAAAGTCTACCTGTGGTTCTTTCAATCAAACGAAATGAAGCTCTTAGTATGAGGCCTGAGGATATTAGCCATCGGATGGACTCGCGTAGAAGCCAAGAAAGTTGAAAGAAGATTGTTGAATATATAGAGTCGTCGATGGGGGAGTGCGCATACACGGTACACAGGGGCGCAAGAAATTCGGGGCCTCAAAATCGAAAGCATAATGCTATAATTTGCAAATTGCCTGATTGGTACGAGTCTTTATGCTATGATTTATCTTCAGCCGCCAACCCATCTGTCGTCATTACACTCTCGCGTGGCGAGGTGCCAAGTTTGCATGTCGCTGTCGGCTGCCAGCTTCGTCCCGTTGGTGAGCAACCCCGGATTGCGGCAAATCATGGTGTACTAAGAGGCCTGATCCAGATGCACGCGAGGAAACTCAACTCGGCCCATGCCGAGGAGATCTGGGCCCACTCTTGGCTATGTCGGCCTGGCACTCCAATTCGGCCCAGGATACTATATTCTCCCTTCTTCATCTTGTAATCCTCTCCATATTATTTCCTCTGCTAAATCTACAAAAGCCATTAATTCTGAGACCCCCGGGGTGGCACTCTCCTTTACCTCCGATAATAGCACAAGAATCGGTAAGATTAGGATGCCGGGGATCACATCCCCGACACTAGTCCCCGAGTATATGGGGGATTCGCAGAATCGCGCATAGACTTACAAAAATAAATAGCAAGCTGGAAATCTCCATACCAAATGCCATGCCTTAGGGGTACCGGGGATCACATCCCCGACAGGCACTACGCTCTAGAAAGAGGCAACAAGAAGCGGCGGGCGGCCGCCGCAACCCGCCGCAATTGCGGAAATGGAGGACGCCCTGATGCCCCCGCAGTGAAGCTCCGATCTAGCCACCTCACGTCCTCCGTAATTTGAAAGTTGTTTTTGTTAGTTTCTATTTTATGTCCAAATTGAGGTTCGTCTGATCTCAATTTATATCCATCGAACTATGTTTCTACGATCTCTCATTACATATATGCGGGATCGTGAATATTGATGGTTGTTGATGCAGAATTGGGCCATGGGTCGCTGTGTGTTTGGGGGCAAGGTGGGGGTTTGGTCACATGAACTAAATAATAGTTCCTCCGTTCCACAATATATATAAGATCGATATTTGAGATATTTTTCATATTTACATATGTACACATGTATCTAAGCACGTTTCAGTTTACATGTGCACTAATTTTATTGCGAAACTAGATAACAAGTGAGGCACCTAAAACTTTTTATATAGTGAAACTTTTTATATAGTGTGGGTTAGTTGATGATAGTTAAGTGATGAATTGTGCGGGTTAGTGGATAGTTAAGTGAGAAATTTCGAAATTCTAAAAAAATATTATTTTTTTGTGAAAATTTCAAAAAGAAATTAAATTTTTTGAAAAAATATTTAGTACCGGTCGGTAACACCGACCGGTACTAAAGGTCTCCAGCCGAAACCACGCCTGTAGCCCTCGTGGATGTCATTTAGTACCGGTCGCAACACGACCGGTACTGATGCAGGGGGGGCATCAGTCCCGATTGCGCAGTACCGGTTGCGAAACCGGTACTGATGCCCCTCCCCGACCGGTACTAAATATGAGTTTTCCACTAGTGGGAGGTACTACATACGTTGTATATGCACTTCTTTTGCCAGCTCCTGGTTGGTGGAAGGCTAGTGCAGGTAAAGACTATGTACCTACTTGAAAAGTTTTAAAGAAGAGGGATTGACGATGTATATATAAGAACACTCTGTATATTCAACAGAGTCTGGCTCCTTAGGAAGGTAGTCTATTTGGTGTAGCAAGAGAAATCTTCGTGTTAGCTACTACACGGAACACGGCGAATGACATATTGTTGTAGGACTGGGAGTCCTCGGGATAGATAGTAGTGAAAAAAGATCCAGTGATATTCCTTCGTCGAGCGCAGGGTGTTGAACAGCAGGGACACTCCGTACATTCTGGTCTCTGACACGCCGTTCGAGCTCCCGCTCAGCCTCACGCTGCGGCACAAGCAGGTGGAGGCGTCGCTGATCACGCTGAAGCGGTCCGGCAACATGTCCAGTAGCTAAGTGTGCACCGCCATATGGATGATCGGCTTCGGCTTCGGGGTCAAGTGCATCAACCCGCCGGCGTCAAACAGCGGCCAGCCTGCTATCCAACCAGCTGCACCATGTATATCCTCGACGTGTTCATGTATTAGCGAGGCCGCCGGCGCATTTTTGAGTCCTACACAATATGCGCCAGACAAGCACGAACTAGGCTCTAGCCCACTGCTACTAGCCACTCCACGTACTATACGTAGTAACTGAGCATATATATGATGATCACGATGGAACCAGATACAAAGAGTTGGATTGTAGAATGATCAACACTAAACCAACGATTATCTAACCCAGTGTAGTCAAGTTTTCTCCGACACGAGCTTTTTGCTACGTCCCAGAGGCGGCATCGAGCTCTGCTCACGCCGCACCGTCAAGGGATGCGGAAGGAAGATGGTGTTGAACTTTTCAACAACTCGTGTTTTTTCTATTTTTTGTAAGGATATTCTTGTAACAGCTGGCTACGGATAGTATATGGCCTTAGACCTTTTTCGCAAACAAGAATGAATACCCTGGGCAATTTTGTGTGCTAGGCGCGCGGAAGGAATTTTTTAGAGTCCAGTTGCTACACATCCAGTTGTGGGATTTTTCTCACATGACCTTGAACATCCCTCGGTGATGAGGTCCTATCCATAGCTACTGATAATTCCATGGCTTCAAAGTATGTGGTACCAGCAAGGCGGCGAGGAAATATTATAGACACTGCTACAAACATTGGAGTTAACAAGGATCGGAGTTTGAACTACAACAAAAGCACTTCCGTCGTCGTCAGCGATACTACAGTACAAATTGTACCGACGCAGGAGGTAAAGCCCACATTTAGAACTCCATGCATGTATGTAATGGTGGGACGAATTGCCATAAGTTTAGTTTTGTCTTAATATCAATGGTCTCCTAGTTATTTTTATTTTCCTGCTACATATACGTGGTGTGTTTAAGCTATAGCGTCATGGTTTGGCCTGAGATAAAGGGGTCGGTCAGGTTATTTGCTTATGTCGATGTAGCTTGGTTTTGACGAACCAGATTACAGCAGTCCAATTAGATGAGGAGTCTGTGTCGGTCAAGTGTTTGCATGCACTATATATAGGACCTACGGGTCATGTATTAGGGCAGACAAGTTTTATCGTGAGTTAAAAGAACCAGAAAATCGCCATGGTTTGGCGGCCAATTTCTGTGCGATCCTGTTGATAATCCCATCGAGGATTTGTTGCTGTGCGTGGGGATTGGAGGCGCTGCTCCTCTAATTTGCTGCTGGTTCTACTTGAACCATCCACGTACTTCCTTTAGGGTGTGCGTGTTGTTCAGTTAGGTTTGCATCTGCTAAACCTAATCGTTGATTTCTTCTTGGTCGTACAGTTTGGAATTTGTACTGCTACTGTTCCACGTGAGGTAAAGGTCAAGGAACAGTTATTATAGTGTTTGAAGCTAGTTCGTGATTGCTCAATTTAATTGGATCTTGTGTTGCATCCGAGAGCGGCTGAACATATTGGCATACTGAGTGTTGATTGATTATTTTGTACCGTGAAAGATTGGTAAACAGCACTGCGGCGTCGACTACAGTAGGTACGCCGTATCACTCGGACCCTCGGCATGAAAAATCAGGCCTCCGCTGCCCACACAGGATATGCCATCTAGAAGGTGGATTGCTTCACGAGCAGTGAAGAGGACGGCAAGTGCAGGTTTGGTTTCAGCAGTGTGACCATCGTCGACTATGATATCTGGGATTGCAGGCCGGCAACTCTCGAAGCATTGGCATGCAGGGAGGCTCTTCCTTTGGCTGCAGAACTCCATCTCCAGCACTTTAAAGTTGCTACGGATTGTTTGGAGGTGGTCACAATAGTCTGGTTGGAGAGTGGAGACGTATAGAACCGATTCAAGAATCCTTGAGTGGCCCACAACATGATAAACAATCCATCTTTATATCGCATGTACATTTGTTTTAACCTCACCAACACCTCTCAGGTTGCATGTCTTGCTGCTTGTCAGCGTTTATATTCTTATTCAATTGGTAGGAACCGAACCAAATTTATAATTCGCTTGCCCACAGTGTATGGAACCGGATCAAAAATTGCTTTGAACCGCTTTTCAACGACGCTGTGGCTGGTCTTATATTCCAGCTACGGGATTACCACTAATAACCTCGTGAACCCTGATCCGTCTCATGGCGACAAAAGTATCCACGTTAGTACACTCTCCTAGTGGAGAACACAACAACAGATCGCAGTCGGCAGATTAAGTGGCCTTTAGTCTAGAAGATATCTCCCATAGTCGCAAGCGCCCCCTTTTCCGGGACTCAAGGCGAGGGTTGGGAGCTACCGCTTACCAGACCTCTACCCAATTGGCACAAAGCTACGTTAAACAAAGTGCTATCCTTGTACTGTTGTGTTTCCCGGTGACTCCCAATCATAAACTTCGTGACTGCCATTTTACTCGCTGCACGTCAATCTCTACATATACCATATACCGATAAAAACTATAAGTTAGTTTTCCTTCACTTGTTAGCCCCTTTCAGAGTTCCAATATATAGAGATCACCCGTATTCAGAGCATTGCGCTCTCCTCAAAGTCCCCAAGAAGACGCATCCTATAAACATGCACATACCACCTCTACCCCCGGACGACACTACGTACCCTCATTAGATGGTCCAGTAATGCTCGCATGGTTACTTACTAAATGGTTATGACATCTCTGACTATGGGAGTATACATGGTAAACATTTATTCCGAGGTATACCATAACCTTTCATACACGTCAAATTTCTCAACGACTCAGTAGGAAACCTTGAGCATATAAATATGTGGAGTGTCTCAGACAAAACTTAGTGGATCATAGAATGAGCAAGGAAAGTATTTATCCACATATTTTTTATATTTCATTCCCAAGTTGTGAAACATATTACTAAATCAATAAAAAAAATCACGGAGTGGATCGGAGATTCAAGTTAGTAATTAGTTCACGGAAAGTTTGCAATAGTTCTTACAGGAAATGCATTAAATATTACTAATTATGTGGTAAGTGCTGAAAATTAGGTACTCATATGCGCATTATGCTTCAAATTGACAAGTTTCGATCTTATTGCAATAATTTGAGCATTCTAAAACAAGTCGACGCTATGCCTGTATTTGGGTTTTGACCTTTGCTTTGTCCTTAGGTGTGTGCTGCAGTCTCTCGGGAAACTTGACGGTTGAGATGGCGCGACTGATGAGCATGACGATTAAAACTTGACGTGATACACACTCCTGGAAACGTAAACAAGCAAATTCCTACCCCATGGGGATTTCGTGACACAGACGCATCGATATAAGTTTGCAAATAGCATTTATTGTTTAACAAGAGAGTTCTTATAACTTTGCATCAAGGAAATACAAATAAATAAAGGATCCTCGCATTTCCATAGCACGATGCTCATAACCAACAAAGAAGAACAAAATATCCGACACAACTCTAGGATCCGGGAAGCATCGGGATCAGCTCCATGCGAGGTTAGATGCATGACCCATGTGAGATATGTCCGCAATGTGACATCAAGACAAAAACCGAAGGTAGAAACGCTGGATATAGCCCGCGACACAAGTAGTGGACCACCCAGGAGCTGCATCCACTCTCCTTGAGATGGACAAGATAAGCCAGGTAAGGATCTTTCAGCAACCTATGCAGGGGAAGAAGAAGATGAAGAACCTCTCACGGTATGGCAAGATGTGAACTTAGCTTATTATTGAATACGCTAGTGGGTGCTCTTCGCGCGTTCTAGGGCGTTCGCTGGTGTGTGATCTTCGTGCCACCCATTGTTTGTAGCGTTGATATCCTCAAACAGCGAAATCAACAGTTATCGTCATCCATGAATAGTGAAATCCAAAATATTTTTGTAAAAAGGATATAACCAATTTTCATAGTAAAACTGTGGTGTTTTGGAGTACACACCTGGTTTGTGGCGGCTCACAGCAGCAGGGGAACCTGCTCGACTAGAACTAGGGCACCACCCTCACGTACATGGGCCTGGGCCTCCTGGGCCACTATTCAACACTCCCCCTCAAGAGGGGTGATAGATATCTATCATTCCCATCTTGTCACACGCCAGATTGCATTCTTTAGGTCCCAATCCTTTAGTCAAACAGTCGGCAATCTGTTGTCCCGAACTCACATGGTCTATCTTGATAATTCCCGTATCTAGTTTTTCTTTGATGAAGAATCTGTCTATTTCCACATGCTTGGTTCTATCATGCTGCACTGGATTGTTTGCGATGTTGATTGCTGACTTGTTATCACACCAAACATTCACACAACTAGTTTTCAATATCTTCAGTTCTTCAAGCAAATTTCTTGTCCACAACATCTCACTTAGCCCTTGGGCCATAGCTCTATATTCAGATTCGGCTGTGGACCTGGACACAACAGCCTGCTTCTTACTTCTCCACGAGACCAAGTTTCCACCAACAAAGACACAAAACCCCGATGTTGATCTGCGATCATCTAGACAACTTGCCCAATCTGCATCACAATACCCATCTATCACGAGATGCTTGTTACTTTCAAACAACAATCCCTTTCCTCGAGTTCCCTTCAGGTACCTCAAGATCCTGTATACTGCTTCAAGGTGATCACTCCTTGGTTCATGCATGTATCTGCTTACTACAGGCGATGTCAGGGCGTGTATGACATAAGTACAACAACCTCCCAACTAATCTTTGATATCTTTCTTTCTCGACTAGTTGTCCTGACTGAGCTGTCACTTTGTGGTTTTGATCAATTGGGGTTGCGGCTGCCCGGCATCCTAGCATTCCTACATCACTTAGGAGGTCTAAAGTATACTTCCTCTGAGATAGCACAATCCCCTTGGTAGACCTAGCCACTTCTATACCCAGGAAGTACTTGAGTCGGCCTAGATCCTTAACTTCAAATGCCTTGCCTAGGCACTCTTTCAATCTTGCAATTTCTTCCTTGTCATCCCCTGTGATAATAATATCATCCACATATACAGTGAGTATGGTGATTTTCCCTTTGTTATGTCTATAGAACAGTGTGTGATCACCATTACATTGCCCATAACCCATACTACATACAGCATGTCTGAATTTGTCAAACCAAGCTCTTGGAGACTGCTTCAGTCCGTAAAGGGCTTTCTTTAGTCTGCATCAAGGATTTGGATTTCGGTTCTGTAAATTTTCCGGTCCTGACCGGAATGGACGGATTTCGGAAATTTCGGCAATTTCGGTGAAATTCCGGACGAAAAGAAAGAACCAAAATTTGAAACTTAGAGCCAAGAATAACTGAAATTTGAATTTTTCAAGCAAATTTCATTTAAACTAATATTTTATGAATATATATTACCAAAATTGCCCTAATTTCGAAAGATTTCGTCCGGTAAATACTTTTACCGGTCCTGACCGGAATTGCCGGATTTCGGTGGAATTTCGTTTCTCTCGGCCGAAATCCAAAACCCTGGTCTGCATACCTTGCCAGTAGTCTGAGAGGTCGAGAAACCAGGGGGGATCTCCATGTAGACCTCTTCCTGCAAGTCCCCATGCAAGAAGGCATTCTTCACATCGAGTTGATGCAAAGACCATCCAAAGTTCGCTGCACATGAGATCAGAATCCTCACAGTATTCATCTTTGCTACTGGAGCAAATGTCTCATCATAGTCAATGCCGTAGGTCTGACTATACCCCCTCACCACAAGCCTTGCTCTGTACTTTTCAGTCTTCCCTTCTGCATTCTGCTTCACAGTGTATACCCATTTGCAACTGACAGCCTTCTTTCCCGCTGGTAGAGGTGTTAGAACCCATGTCTTGTTCTTACACAAAGCCTCCAACTCCTCCTCCATAGCCATACGCCATTTCGAATCCTCCTTTGCCTTCTTCCAGTCAGTTGGAACCGATACAGACTGCAGAGAAGCAACAAATGCTTTATAGGCTGGTGATAATGCTTCATAGGAAACATAGTTTCCAATATCATTTTCATTGAACCCATATCGTTCTGGTGGTATCCCTGCGTTTGCTCGAGTAGTTCTTCGCAGAGCAATTTCTTCATCAATTTTCCCTTCAGCATGATCTTCATCAGAGGAGATGGAAGTCACATCAGCACTACCTTGTTGTTCAGTTGGTGACTGATCAAGTTGCTCCCCCTGATTTGCAACACCATTGCCGCGCTTTCGTGAATACACCATAAGTTGCTCCTTCTGCTCTGTTGTCCACCTCGGTATGCTGCCAGGCACACTACCGATATGAGCCGGTGCAGAAACCTGCACACCACCAGTGTCGGCCGGTGGCACACCACCAGTGTAGGCTGGTGCTGGCACAGAATTCTCCCCCTCTTGACCAACTTCATCTTCGTAAAATTGGTCAAGACTGTCAAACATGCCACTTAAATCAGTTTTCTCACCATAGAAAGGTTCCGACTCACGGAATGTCACATCCATGCTCACAAAGGTCCTTCTTTCAGACGGACTCCAGCATTTGTACCCTTTTTGCCCTGAAGAGTACCCAATAAAAATGCACTTGACTGCTCGAGGATCCAACTTGTTGACTGATGGCCTATGATCACGAACAAAACAAGTGCAACCAAACACCTTGGGAGGAACTGGGAATTTATTTTCTGCGAAAATCAACTCACACGGTGATTTCATACCTGTCACCCGGGATGGTGTACGGTTGATCAAGAAGGTGGCCATCATGACAGCTTCACTCCAAAGGAACTTGGGCACATTCATGGTGAACATCAAGGCCCGAGCAACCTCCAAGAGGTGACGATTTTTTCTCTCTGCTACCCCATTCTGAGGAGGTGTATCCGGACAAGATGTTTGATGCAGGATGCCTTTTTTGGACATGAAGGCACCAATGGCCTTGTTAACATATTCAGTACCATTATCTGATCGGAGTGATTGAATCTTCACATTAAACTGAGTCTGAACAAGGGCATAAAAGGTTTTGAAACACTGAAACACTTCATCTTTATGTTTCATAAGATAGACCCAAGTCATGCGAGAATGGCAGTCAATGAAGGTAACAAAGTACTTCATACCACTGACAGATAACACTGGACATGTCCATACATCAGAATGAATTAACATAAAAGGAGATATGCTCCTTATCCCCTTACTCACATAGGAGTTTCTAGTATGCTTAGCAAACTCACACGCATCACAGTGCAGCTTGCTCTTGTCCACACCACGCAATACATCAGGGAAAACTTGATACATTTTGTCAAAAGACACATGCCCCATCCTACAGTGATGAATGATGGCCCCAGTCTCTTTATTCTCAGCAACTGCAGCAAGCATGTGCATTCCCTCCTGCTCCGTCAGGCTGCGATCCATGTACCACAGCCCCTTACGCCTCACTCCAGTCCCAAGACTCCTGCCCGTCAATCGCTCCTGGATCAAGAACACAAAACGGTCCACAATGAGTCGACAATCAATTTGATCAACCAGAGCACTCAAGGACACTAAGTTCACGGGAAAAGCTGGCACATGCAACACTGAGGATAACTTTATACTCTGTGTGCAGGTGACTGTCCCAACACCTGTGATGGGCTGGGTTGTGCCATCTGCTGTGTAAATGGTTTTCGAATTTGTGTGTGGAGTGTAGGTTGTAAACTCAGTAAAGTCTCCAGCGACATGTTGTGATGCTCCAGAATCAAGCACCCATTCAGATTTTTGTTTATGGACAGCTATTGATGCATGTTCATTGGTACCTTCATTTGTATCGACAAAGTTGGCGTAGCTAGTAGCAGCCTCTTGTCCTCCTGTAGGCTGCTTCACCTCAGCAGGGGCAGCAACATTTGCCTGGGGAGCATTCCAAGGAGCAGCATTCCAGTAACCGCCACGTCCATTCCGACCACCTCTGTTGTTGTTGCCACCATAATACCCTCTGCCTCTGCCTCTTCGAGGTGGTTCAGTACAGAAACGGCTAATATGCCTCGGGCTACCACAGTTAAAACATTCCCTAGAACCATGGTGATCCGCTACTCTGTAGGCAGATTCGTTCCCAGCTCCTCCTCTAGACTGCAGGCGTACCTCTTCTTGAGACATCGCAGCAATGGCCTCATCTAGAGACACGAGTGTAGACTGATGGAGCAGAGCAGCACGCCTGTTCTCGAAATCTTGATTCAGACCCTTTAGGAACTGCATCACACGTCTGCGCTCAACCCAAGTCCTGGCAATCTCCATGGACTCTACATGTGGAAGCTCAAGGGGATCACACTGATCCAGTTCTGCCCAAAAATGTTGCAGCTCGTTCACATACACCATCACACTTTTGTCACTTTGACGTACAGCATGGATCTTGTCTTCAATTTGAGACATAAGCATCAGATTTCCTTTTCCAGAGTACCTCTTGGACAGCAAGGTCCAGACAGCAGATGAACATGGCAGTGCCTCAACGGACGCTGCAATAGGTGGACTCAAGGAGTTTAGCATCCATGCCAATATCAGGGAGTCAGTGATACTCCACTTCTTCCACTCCGAGCTCTCCTTGTCAGCCGGTTCTCCAACAGTTCCAAGAACATATTCCATGAGACCCTTTGTTTTCAGGATCAACAAAGCCCGCCTAGACCAGCTCAAGTAGTTGCTCACCCCATTCAGCTTGACATCATTGAGCATGAGCTCGAGCTTTAGAACCTGATCTCCTTGAGACGCAACAAGTGCGCCTCCTGCTGCACCATTTGCTGAAGTCCCCGCAGCATTCGCTGTCATCATCTGCGCTAACTTCTCCAGGGCAGCGGTGAGTTCAGTCCCCATGATAGCCTCTTGATGCAGTTGACCTTCACCAACAAGTCCACGCAGCTGCTCCCCCTTGACTCCTCAGCTGCACACAGACGTCTTCCCCTCCTCCAGGACCAAGCTCCTGCGATCCCCTTCACTCACGCACCTCTGCTGCCGCTGAAGCTGAACAACACCTCTGCTTGGTGCAGCTCCTCCTCCCAAGCTCGCCCCACCTGCCCTGAAGCTCTTGGTGACCAAGAGCTCCGCCTCCTACCGCTGATTCACCGCCGGCAGCCTCCAGTACCCAGCAACCCTAGCTCTGATACCATGTGGTGTTTTGGAGTACACACCTGGTTTGTGGCGGCTCACAGCACCAGGGGAACCTGCTCGACTAGAACTAGGGCAGCACCCTCACGTACATGGGCCTGGGCCTCCTGGGCCACTATTCAACAAAAACCATTTTGATGTTTTGTACGAGGTTACTGACACTTAGTTCTGCTCTAGACTCGTTCCTTAAGTGCGTAGTAGTGGAAAGCTTATTGTACTCCACAACAGTTTTGTTAACCAAGCAATTTTGAAGAAAGTTCATACGCCTGGTGCCTGCATCCGGGCATATTCAGAAATGTGAATACTTGCAAGGCTAAGACAACAAGGCAGTAAACAAAACATGTGATTCATTCATGTCCCTGATAGGCCATCATATTGAAGGCACAAAACCATACCATGTTACTGAACAGTGACACGCTAAAAACAGCCACACAAGCGTAAACTAGCTTCTACCCCATTACTACTACCAAGCTTTGTCGCATCCGCACGTTGGATTGATGGATTTTCTCACTTTTTATTACCAGATATACTTCCTACCAGATATCTCTAGCATTGCAAAATAATCTCCATAAGCTCAAACCCGTGAACAATTCAATGTATCTCGATGGTATATTGTTGTTTTTTCCTTGGCTTCCCATCTCAACGTCAATATATAGAACTTGGTACATCGGTTAGCCAATTTACAGCTATCAGACGCGCCAGACGAATTTAGATGGAACCTACATAAGAATGGCAAAATTCTCTGTAGACTCCATGTATAATGCTTTATCTCATTCTCATGTACCGGTTGACAAAAACAAGGTTCTTTGGAAGATGAAGATACCACTGAAAACCAAGGTGTTTGGTTGGTATCTTCGTCGTGGAGTAATTCTAACCAAAGACAATCTTGCCAAGCGAAACTGGTAGGGAAGTAAGAGTTGTGTTTTCTGTCATCAAGATGAAACAATAAAACATCTCTTTTTCCAATGTCGATTCGCGAGATCTATATGGTCAATCATCCAAGTAGCATCCAACCTTTATCCCCCACGCAGTGTGACCAATATCTTTGGGAATTGGTTAAACGGCATCGATAATCGGTTTAGGAAGCTTATTAGGGTAGGAGCGCTTGCCATCATTTGGTCGCTATGGCTATGTAGAAATGATAAAGTGTTTAACGAAAAATTGTCTTCTCCCTTGCAGGTCATATACCGATGTACCGGTACTCTCTGTTCATGGTCGTCTCTTCAGCGGGTGGAGCAGCGAGACCTATTTAGGGAGGTCTGTGCACGGTTGGAGTCCACGGCGAGGGATACTTTTTCCCATCATGGGTGGCAGCATAATCTACGGATCGAGCCACCACCACTTCCGGCGTAGTTGCATTTGCTCATTATGATATGATATGTAATACGCGGTTTTTCAGTTTCGGATTATGTACAGTGCGACAGCTGTGTGCATCTTAGTTATGCAGAGGCTGGGTGTAAACGATTAAATCTTTAAGTAATAAAGCGCCCTTTATCAAAAAAAAATATAGAGTTTCGTTATGTGATATTCCTAGCCACGCTTCCTCTCATAATTTTGAAAAGGGAAATATGTTTCTTGAGTACATAAAGAACCATGTCAAGAGGAGGACAACAAAGTAGCTGCGTAAGTTAATAGTTCACATAAACTCACCTATATTATACATGCATATTCCACCATGATATTTATCGGTGTATTGGTGCCAAGTACAGCTTGCGAAAATATTTCAATGTAACTTATTCGAATATAACAAAACATACTCTCACAAAAAGGTATGTCAACATTTGTTTTTTAACCAAGTGAACCTAAATTGTCTTGAAGTTGGCAAATTCATACTAGAAGAAAACCCGGAGTTCTCTAATATAGATGACTAATGCAAGCATTTCGCTTCGAAGATTTTATGCGCAAGTAGATCCTTGGGAAAATGACAAAATTATTCTCTTTATCTAGCTGAAAACTAATATATTTATCAGGTAGGCTCATCTCGGGACCATAGTGGTAGGATATTCTGTTATACAAATTGGAAGTCATCTTAGTAGTGATGTTCAAACACTATATCTTGAAGAAAATGTTTAATCTCTCCCTTATTAATCCCGCAGTGATTTTACACAAGAATGGGAGCTCTTAAAAAATGAAGATCATAATTACTTCGAGCCTTTACACAAAATTTGCACACTAACCTAAGCTTATTACAATGTATAAAGGTGTTCATTAAAGAAAGAACATGAGGAGTGACCAAATTGAAAATAAACTAGATGCACCTCGCGAAAAATATCAAAATTAACTTCAATAAATCCAGTAAAAAATCGTAATCTAGGAAACATAAAACTAATAGGAATCTCAAGTCGACAAGTCGTCTTGTTGCTCTCTCGTAAGCAAACGTTCAGTTATGTACTTTGCTTGGTTAACTCCGCCTTGTACTGAATCTTAGTACCCTATAAGAAAGTTTGGGAGGAAAATGCGTTGTTATTAGAAAGTCCCAGGTCCCAGCTTCCCACCTTGCTCTCATTATATATGAAGTAATGCAATCCTTTCGTTTTTTGAGTGCTATTATAGATTGAACGAGAACACGTCCAAGAGAGACAACTAAAAAAAGACTAAGCAGTTGGAAACAAAAGCAGCTATCACTATGTGGAATATTCTTATACTTGGTAATATGGTAATGTATATATGATCTTTCTTCCATTTACCAAAAGGGGACGTACACAAATTATATTATTTTCCTTGAAGATTCTTTTGACAAGGTGATGGTGAGAATACGATTGGCTCGATGGGACGTTCTTTGTAGACCTGAGATCAGTGAGGGCTAGGTATTCACGACCACAACACAGCTCCCCTATTGTCTGAAGATGCGATCTGCAAACTCTCCCAAAACAAAAATATGTACACGCAAAGGCTCTGTCATAAGTAATTTGTGGGACTCGTAATTTTGGGCTGGTCTGACGGCGCCGAAGAAACATTTCTTTCGTTTTGAAATATCATCCACAATTATATATGACTCGGAAATTCAGTTATGGGAGGATAACTTGTTGTGAAATACCACTCTCCAAGACTAATATCGTGAAGTACAATATAGTACGTCACAAAAGCCAATAAATATCTACGGTTATGAAATAATCCACACCAAATGTGAGGTTCTGTAGGTGACCTTGTTGGGCCTGACTAGCAGCATGGAATGCTCTACTAGAGAGGTTGGATTGATCCAGTTAAAGAAACCTAGAATCCCATTCCACTGTAGATTCCACTCATGATTGATCAGACCCTTGCGGTAACGCAAGATGTAAGCACGTGAACACAAGATGTCTTTTTTGGTGATATGCATAGGCAGTCATGCTTGGGTAGAGCTGGTTGGTGGATGGCTAGTGCAGGTTAATTAAGACTATGCACGTACCCACATGAAAAGTTTTACAGAAGAGGTGATTGACGATGTCACATATACCTAATATATAAAGTATATTAAGGATGTCAGGATTCGCGTCCTGTCGTGCTTCCACATCGCGCGCGATTCTCAGCCGTCCGATCTGGCCAGTCGACAATCTGGATGCGGCCACGCCGTCTCAAAAACGGGTGCTACTGTTCATTCTCTATTTTTAACCAATCACGACGCGCCACGTCGTCCCGGTCACCGACCGGTTGCCTCCGGTTCCCACGGTCACCGCGCCTTTTTGCTCAAAACCGCCTAGAAGATCGACGTCTCAACCCACAGTCCACCAATTTACACTGCGGAGGACCTATTCGTGAAAACAAAAAAATCAGAATACTTTTCTGTAAAAATGCCACGGCAGAATCCCACCAGCCCTTTCTTCTCTCCCCGCGACCGGGAGGTCACCGGCGGCGCCGCCGCACGCCGCCGTCGCTCCCCGCCTCCCCGCACAAATTGGCTGGCATGGGGAGGTTCGCCGTCGCGCCTTCTCTGTCCTTGCCTGGTTTGACGACCCGGGAGGCGGCATCCACACCGCAATCGACGCCGCCGCGTTCGTACTCCGCCGCCGCCTCCGCGCGTTTCCGCCGGCGCTCCGGCGACTTGGTAGAGGCGGCGCCGCCACCTTCGGCCGCCCCTTCGCGAGGTGCTTCCAACGAGCTACACGACGCGCTCCGGCTCGCGCGGATGCGCCGCCGGCGTGCGCAGCGCCGCTGCGGCAGATCTCGGCCGGCCATGACGTCATCGTGACGTCAGCGCAGGCCCGGGCTGTCAGCCTCTTCCCCGTTTTCCCCTATTAAAAAAACAGCAAATGATTAATTTTGTTAATTCAATATCTTTAAATATAAGCATCAGAAAACTATGGAAAAATTATCAAAATGATCACGAAAAAAAGACCTATATATTTGTGGCACAATGCAACACATTTGAAAAAAATTCAGTTTGGTTTACATTTAGACAAGAAAACAACAAAATGTTATGATTAATTTTGTTAATTCAATATCTTTAAATATAGGCATCAGAAAAATATGAAAAATTTACCAAAATGATCACAAAAAAAGACCTAAATATTTGTGGCACAATGCAACACATTTGAAAAAAAAATCAGTTTGGTTTACATTTAGACAAAAACAACAAAAGGTTAGTATTTACAAATTAATATCTTTAAATGTGACCATCAGAAAATATTAAAAAATACCAAAGTCATCACAACAAAAATAATCGCTTATGGTACACTGCCACACTATTTTAGAGTTTCAATTTGGTATAATTTCATACACGACTAACAAAAGGTTAACTACGAAACAACAATTTTTTCAAATATGAAAAAAATATCAAAATGATTACAAGAGGTACCTAATTACTTATATCACAATGCAACAGATGGCACAAACCTTAACAAATTTGAAAGGTTCAATACGGTGCAAATTTACGCAAAAAAATTCAAATTCACTAGGTGGGTTAAATTTCCAAACTTGAATAACTTCAAACTGTTCAAATTACCCATTTCGAATTTTATTTACTAGACGTAATTTTCTTTATCTCACGGGCGCGGCATGGCCGCGCTAAGTTACCTACTATATATATAAGAGCGCTCTGTATATATTCAACGAGTCTCTCCCTCTTTTGAAAGGTAATCTATTTGGCGGAGCAACAAAATATCCGTGGTGCGTACTACATGGTCATGGAGAATGATATATTGTTGTAGGATTGAGAGTCATCCGGATAGATAGCAGTTAAATACAAGTTTAAGCCATACATCCAAGAATTTTACAAGGAGTTGGAGCATTTCTGCATCCACGTGGGCGGAATTGCCGTGATCGACTGCACCTGTTCGGCAACACGCTGTGCAGCTCGTTGTGGTACGAGCTCGTCTACGTCGAGTTCAAGAGACGCATGTGTCGGTGATCGGCCGCCGGTGGTGAATGGCCGCATGTGTATATAACATGTTGAATTATTTGGTTCTAGCATGATTTGGTGAATATAGACAAAATTATATATTAAATTCATAGATTTTTATTTAAGATCAATTCATAGATTGATTTACAATATCCAATCATACATAACATAATTTGATTGACGATATTAACCATGCGACAAATATTCACCAGGATACAATAGAAATCAATTCTCCACGTCATATATTATCAACAAGGTTCCTTATAATTTGAATTTTTCTATCAACATAATATTTTCTAAAGAGTGTAAGAGAAGTGTAAGTATATGAAAAACAATAAAGATATACCGTTCTAAATGAAAGACAAGTACAAAACCAAATCTAACCGCACAAATGCGTGGGTCATCGTGCAAATTTAACGTGCAAATCGGACCCGAGAGTTAAAAAGGTTGACCGTACACAGCTTTACTTTAAGACAAGACTATTTTCTTAAAAAATGGTTTTTAATTTCGCTACATGCTCATATCATGTCCTAGCGGTTTTCATGACATTCATGTTACATGCTCAGATAGATTAAAGACAAAAAAATCTCTGAGTAAAACCTTTTGGAGAAACAATTATAACCGATGAGTTCCATGGTATTTCTCTGATTTTTTTAAACTATGTATCATCCAGTTATTTTATTTATCATAATATTTAGGATAGTTATAAAATACATGATTTACATTTCCGTCTTTATAGTTTCTAAGATAACTCAGATTAGTTTATGAACATAATCAATATGCTGAAGACAATGCCCTGGCATTTGCGAGGGCGGTGTTGCTAATTTAAGAGAATAATAAACAAACACACTGTCCTCCTTTACTATGGGCGGAGAGTAAGAACGGTGCATAGAAACCATTGGTCATATTTAAGAGAAGAGCCATGCACTATGTTATTGTAGATGTACATGCACACTCTTGCTCAGCCGGTGTGATGAAAACTAAGCCATATGATAGGATTAGGAAACATCAGGATTCGGCCCCTCACCAAGTTAGATATGATAACTTTCATTGGTCGACCCCTCTAGGAACACAAGCCAAAGAACGCATATAACAACACATCCCCTCATCAAGGGAATACATGATCAAGCACCATACATGGTGCCAGATCACTTGGATCCCTCATCAAGGGAATACATGATCAAGCACCATGATACATGGTGCCAGATCACTTGGATATTTTCATCAATCATACTTGAGTTGTACAAGTGGAGCTCCTACTTGACGAGTCGCATCTCAAGGAAGGCTGACAGAACTTAATTAAACTGTGGTCTACACTCACATGAACTCGTGGACTCCTAGCTACAGACAGCAGCTGAGCGAAGGACGGAGAGTTGAGAAAATGAGAACTCCATACACACGTGGACAAATGTGATTGTGTTGAGAACTGCTTGTAATGTTTTTCTTTGTTCTTTCTCATTTTCATCGAATTATACGACATACCTGCTATCGATTTATAGTGAGACGATCGGGTAAAAGAAAAAAACAGAAAACCTGCTACATAAAACCATGAATAATAGCTGAACTTCAAAGTTAACGAAGTCATCACATTATACACACTATCCACAAACAAGTCACTGACACTGGAAACTTATTTGTCCTAATTGTAATACATGAATAAATAAGCCCATACTTTCATGGGCGATGAGAATGTCTCTCTACTCAAAGAATATTCAGTCTTAATGAGATGCATGATATCAAAGCAAGGTTTGGACCATCGATGAACTAAGGCTGCAACAAGCCTACTAACTATCCAATCACACGTGGTTCTTCATATAATTACGTTTCCATTTTTAGTGCAAAACATGAAAGGAGATACAAATGTTTCAAAACTCCGTTTATTGATTGTTTTGCGAATGGATCCATAAATAATGTTTTCCTTATCGAACACTTTCAACCCACTAAGATGATACACGATCAATTAAGATGGACACCGTTTTCGTTAATATAAACAAACTTAAAAATACATCGTATAAATACTTTGAACTAGGTCAACACGAATGGGATTAATTAAACTTTGGCATAAAAAAAGCAAGTAAAGTGACTTAGCAGTCTCAACATACTAAATAAAGAAGGGTCAAGTAATCCCATTGTCTTGGTTTGTAAAGCTAAATAACATTGTTTATGGGTTCCCATGTAAGCAAGCCGGAAGAGTAATAGTCAAGTGATTAATCTCGAGTCGATCGAGTTCAATATCATAAAGATGCACGTTCCTTAAGCTGACTAAACCTCTTCGACAGCTTGATTAACCATGTAAGCTACACTTAGGGTGTGTTCAGTTTTGGAATGTGATGGAATGGAATGGAACCATTCCTAGGCCAAGAAGCTAACCGATAAATACCTAATAAGAGATGAAGTTGTCTACAATTCCACACACTATAAATGTACATTTTGGCAGCAATACCCGCATATTGTACAATTTTAGCCCACGACAAAACTAAGATTTCTTCGGCAGTACAGTGTTCAAACGAAAATTGAGTATGATAGGACTAGGAGGCATTTGGAAAATTGAGTATGGATGCTCTGCCATGTGTTGGCATGCTTGATAGAGGCGTCCATTCGCTTTGAAATGAAGATCTTGGAACCCTTCAACAAGAACAACCATGTACTGACTGAGGCGTAGCCCATCATTCAGCAGTTGTGGATTGCGCATGGTTCTTCAAAGCGCATCACCGAGCAAACGTGCAGCATATAGGAATTCCTCCAACTCCAGCTGACTTTGGAACCGGCACGATGAGTCAGGCTTAGGCACCAACTCAAAGGCACAATGGGCCATCGGGGATGCTCGAGCTTTGAGCAGGGATTTGGTTTCCGATCGAAATACCGCGGTTACCGCCGGTAACCGGATTTCTCGGTGCCCCCCGATAAATGCGTTTACCGGACGAAAAATCTCGGAGTATTTGAATTTGGACCGATTTCATACTTTAAAATTATTTTTAAATATTATTTTTGATGTTTTAAGTTTGAATTTCAAAATTGAATTGAAAATTTTGATCGGTAACCGACCGGTATTTTCCCGGTAACCACGGTTACCGGAAATCCCAGCCCCCTCCGAGATTTTTTTGGAACCGGTACCCAAAACCTTGGCTTTGAGTACTAGCTAGGCATCGAGCACCCATCACATTCCATGCGTATAATCAACACGGGTTGTAACAATGACATGGATTGTACTGACTAGTCATCAACCCGTGCTTCCGCACGGGCTTGTTATATAAAAAGACACGTTGGTTATAATACTACAATATGAAATTAACATACTTATATATGACTAAAACAGGAGAATCACATTGGAGAATCATCTCTGCCGCCCATTTCTTTCCCGTCAGAATCATTTATCAAGAGAAATAGGAGTATCTTTGCATAGTCACGCATGGGTAGAGCTGGTTGGTGGATGGCTAGTGCAGGTTAAATAAGACTATCTACCCAATTGAAAAGTATTACAACAGATGCGAGTGACGATGTCACATATAAAGAGCGCTCTGCATACTCAACTAGTTTGTCTCCTTTGAAAGGTGATCTATTTGGTGGAACAAGAGGAATCCTCTGTGTGCGTACTACATGGTGAATGACATATTGTTGTAGGATTGGGAGTCATCTGGTTAGATAGTAGCAAAACAAGATCCAGTGATATTTATTCATGACGCGCTGGGTGGTGAACGGCCGGATCAAGCCGTACATCCCGGACTTGAGCAAGGCGTTCGAGCACTTGTGCATCCACGTGTTGGGATTCTTCAGGATCGACTAGCTTCATTGCATCCTCATACTGAACTCGTTTGGCAACACGCTCAGCGGCTGGCTGTGGTACCTGTAGCTCGCCTACATCGACTCCAAGGGTGCATATGCGGAAGCACGACCTTTTTTGAGGCTGGGTCAAGTATTAACCACGCCATCGGCCCGTGCACCCTACCCGTACCAGCCCAGGTTTATGCGTTGGTTCTTGAGAACACAACGCATATAAGCTAAAACCTACAAGGAATCATCATCTTGTCTAGCACTTGCCGTCTTCCGGTGTGAAGCCCGATCGACGCTGTCAATTCCCCCTACTAATACCCACCACGTACCAAACGTGGGATTGGGACTGCTAATCAACTTCCCAACCTTTATCTCCCAGCAAACTCGCCCTCTTAACTCCCGCTCCCTTTCCCCCATAGTTGCCAAACACGCTCTAAGTTTCTGCTACATTACTAAATCGGGTCGGAGTCAAACGACGGGCGGTCTGCGGCGACGATCTTCTCGTCTTCGGGTAGGTGGTGTGTGGCCATACGGCCGGTGTGGATGTCGGATCTTTCCTCCGCTGCGTCGCTTTGATGTGCGTGGGTGTCGGCCTTCCCGGCTTGGGCAGTTTTGTCGGCGACGTGTTTGGTGTGTGGTCTAGTGGCCAGCGTGGATGTCGGAGCGGTGGCTCCGGGTTTCGCCTCCACTGTTGCGTTGAGGGTAGGGCCATAGGGGTGTCGGCCTTGGCTGCTTGGACGGTTTGGCCGTCGACCTGTGTGGTGAGTGGCCTTAGGTCCGGCGTGGTGCGTTGCGTTGTTATATCTTGTTTCGGTCAGTTTTCCTTATAAACCGGTCAATTCTCTTCTTCTATTCAATGAAAAGGCAAGCCTCTTACTGGGGTTTAGAAAAACGACTGGGTCGGTGAGTATATTTTTGTCAAATATGACCTAAGTGAAACTAATCTCTATTCATGTTCTATCCAAAACTATTTTTAAATATGACTCCTATGGTCGGGTACAGATAAGCCTGAAACTTTATCAAAGCGCAAATGTCCAATCCAATCTTTACTACACAATACCCAAGTCCATCCAAGTCCAATCTTCTGTAGTATTGGATATCCAAAGTCCACGGACTCCACACGTGGAATTCATTCTCGCTGATCGCTAAGCTTTAAGCCTTCGACACCACCGTCTTGCACGCTCACCACGATACTTGAGGAGGTCAGGGGTGCCAAGGTCGTGCTCCCAGACGGGGTCAAGATGGTAAGGCTGCCGGCGACATCGACGGCCGTGGAGCCATGCTAGATTGTGTCGTGGAGCCATGAAGTACCAGGGAGACTGTATGGGTTGCTAAAATTCGTGTAAAAACTTCTGGAAAAGCACAGGAGCATTTCTCGACATGAGATGTATCATACATTACCGCTGGTGGAGAAGTGCTCCGGTACTTTCCCAGAAGTTTTTTTGCACGAATTTTAAAGCACACCGACGGCTGTGATTAGGTTCACATAGGATCTAGAAGTGAAGTAATAGTAGTACTAACCAGGTGGGATTAGCATCCTCAGTCCTCACCCCTAATCACAGCCGTATGTGCTTTAAAATTCGTGTAAAAACTTCTGGAAAAGCACAGGAGCATTTCTCGACATGAGATGTATCATACATTACCGCTGGTGCCTTCCAGTGTGATGCAGTCGGAGGCATTCGTCTGGGCATCTTAATATTAAGGAGAACTAGATCTTCATCATTGGTGTCCACGCTATTTTTTCTATTCATGTGTTTGCTAGGAACCTGTCAATGCGTATGATCTATTGAGTATCTTTGATCACATGTGATACTTTTAGATACCCAAAAAATCATATAAGAACTAAAAAGAAGCCCGATGCATCTAGTTTCTGCTTTCGCGGTGTCTGGGGAAGGCCTCGACCACTTTGGGTCTTTTGTACGCAGCCTTATTAGTTATTACAACTAAAAAGATAAATGTTTTTAATATCATGCCGCAATGAGCACTGTTATAAAGTTGTAGGACACATAGGTAGAAAGTAAAGGGGAAGTTTTTCAGCAATGAAAGAGGTCACTCTATACTTGTCCCTCCGTGCACAGTTGCATATACTTCCATGCAGGATGGTGCTCTATAAATCACAGCACGTATATGTTAGTTGGTAAACACATCTAGATAGCTAGCAAGGGATTTTACAACTTGATGAACGTCGCTAGACCTTTTGTGCTTTACATGGCAATGCCACCGCCTTAATTATTCACTCCACATATATATTAGAGCAAGCAGGCCGGCTTAGGCTTGGGAGGTAAAAGGGAAGTAAGGCACGCGTGCTGTCTCCTTTGGTCAATTCTGCACTTTCAACCACGCACGGCTGGTCTCCATACTAGAGTTTTTGAACATTATGTCCGCTGATTTCCGCTCAAATTATTGACTTTCTTCTAAACTAAGCCATGGACATAGCAAAGAGCACCAGAGAGTTAAGAAGCGATCTCCTAGCAGCTGTTTGACTTCAGATCTTATAGTTTGCGATTTTAATTATCCTGAACTATGGATAAGTGTGCGGCTTTATTTTATAATTAGCTATTTGTTTCGTTCTCCTAATTGTGGATGCTTTCTTGTGTGTTATACAACATATATATATATACTTAATAGTAACTTCTTTTTTTTTTGAGATTTACTTAATAGTAACTTAGTAAGACACTTCATGTGTGTGTTTAAATCTGATGCGCATGGCTGGCATATCGAGAAATGGTTCAGATAATCTATACCTCTTATAAAGTAAAACCCCATCAAGTGCATTAAATATTTTATATCTCAACATGCAAGCTATCAACATTCGTCATTTTTTTAGCCAAACAAATGTCCATGTCATCCCACTAATTCATTAAAGTCAGTATTTTCTCACATGCAATATACCATGTCATTTACTTTTCATAATCCAATTTTCCATGTCACTTATTTTTTATCATCAAATAAAAAAATCACGTCAAATAATATAACTTTTCGACAATTGTGTATATTGTATATTTCTGTAAACAAATTTATATTAATAGTATTATATCTCTTTATTTGCATCATAAAAACATTAAAAGATTCCCGCCGCAACGTGCAGGTTATGTTTCTAGTATCTTTATAGAAGCATGGCATAGCTGATAATGACATAATAAAAATTTAAGCGCTACACCTAAGTCGACTGGAATCAGACCATCGACATAAACATATGAAAAGCTTAGGCGAGTTAACTTACGATGGAAAGCATATGCGTGATTGCATTATTAGAGATCATTTTTCTATAGTCGAATGACTAATACAACTAAACCGATTTTTTCAAAACTTGCCCCACTTAGTTTTATACGTTATATCGAAAACCTCGCTGCCATGCATTTTCTAATTGTGTGTAATCGGGTACCCGCGCCAATATTATAAAGTATGCACTCTAGTGAAAAGTCTAATCATTGGCATGCCAATTTTGACATTATTGGCGTGTACCTTCCACGCCATTTAAACGTCACACAGTGGTATTTGATACCCCTGACGGATTTCGTCCCGACGCCAGTAATAAGGCAAATATTACTGGTGTGTATGTCACCATACTGCACATCGATTCCGGTTTTAAAAGAACAAAATGCGTCGATGTATACATCACCATCAAGGTCAAGGCCGGTATGCGCTGCCATTGTCATGGGTGGAGCTAATCCGTAGTCACAGTGTGCCGCCGTGCGTTGCGGCCGTCATGTGTCGTTCCATGCACGAGCTTATTGGGCCAGGCATTGAATGCTCTACTATATAGATACTAGATTTGGGGCGCGGCAAGCCGCGCGCCACCTGGTTTGAAATAATTTATGAACCCAGTTCAAACGCCCTTTTCATCGTCATTTGTATAGACAGTATTGTGTAGACATCGTTGTGGTATCCTGATATCCTCACAGACACAAAGCTTATGTAGGCCTTTTCTAATCACAAAGATAACGAATGATCCATGTACAGGTTTCCTCAACAGCAATAAACACAAATCTTATTGCCGAATGATCGATAAGCAGCGAATGATCGATAAGCAGCGATAACGAATGATCCATTTGTTACTTAGTAAAACGTTGGAACATCACAATTTGAGGAAATTATGCTGATTGGTTATAAATTTGTGTTAGTGCATGTGGGGCGTCATGCAAATGTAGCTGCCCACAAATGTGTTGCACAAGCTTCTGAAGTTCGGAGGAGGTGCTTATGGGTTAATTTTATTCCTAGTTTCCTCCGGGATTGTATCCAAACTGACTGCAATCCTTCTGAGTAATTGAAAGAGCTATTGATTCGCAAAAAAGAAGCTGGCTGCTGGCTCAGCTTGCTACCACGCTACAGAAGCCAAATCATTAGATGATAGATTTTTTTTGTAAGCTTTACAACAAACCTGACAGGCGTTCTGAATCAGAATACTAACATCATTTGCTTGAGATGCACAAATACAATAAAACCATGGAAAGGTCAAAGGTCCAACGAAAATATGGAGCATACACAACACCTCAAAATGCGCCGGTTGTTGCTACTTCAGTGAAAGGAAGCTAGAGTCTAGAACTATATATAGCTTCATGTAAATCTGCACTCCAGATTGGGCATCAAAGAAAAGCCAAATATTTATTTTCCTCATAGAAAACTATGGGCCATGCCTTCCTACTCACATTCTAAAACGTCGCAATAAAGACAACACATGGCATGCCTTGTGAAAATCACTGCAATATGAGTAGTGGGGATATTACATCTACCTACCAAGAACATGAGTAGTGAGGGATCCATCTTCCAGCCGTGGGGCTGCTGCAATTTTGTTGATATTTTCAGTAAAAGCAACTCTGGTACATGTTGAACTCCTTCTACAAAGCTGGAAATCATCATATGCGATTCATTAGAATGAATTGTGATGTGATAGTGCACATGAGATGAGTAAATTTGCCGATTTACACATGCACTCTTTCATAAATTGTTTTGCACATAAATACAAATATGTATGACAAGTAAGCTAGCACAAAGCCACAAACTACTTTTCAGCTCATAATTTAGCTTTCCATGTCTATGTATCTTGATCTTTTGAATGGTAATACACCCTTTCTTAGAAAGTACATCTGGAAACTTAAAGTGCCGCTGAAAATTAGGATCTTCATGTGGTTTATGTATCGCAGAGTACTGTTAACAAAGGTTAACTTATCTAGGAAAAAATGGCAGGGAAGCACAAAATGTTGTTTCTGTGACAAAGCTGAAACAGTGCAACATCTTTTTATATCTTGCCCTATGGCACAGGTCCTCTGGCGCATTGTGTTTATGGCATTTAACATTACACCCCCAACAAACATAACGAATTTGTTTGGGAATTGGTTAAGTGGTGTTCCAAAGAAAGACAAATCCAACATAAGAGTAGGAGTTTGTGCTTTGCTTTGGGCCATCTGGCATGTGCGAAATGATATTATTTTTAACAATTCGAAAGCTTCCTCTTTCTTGCAGGTTATTCCTTTGGCCACACACTGGATTCGTACGTGGTCCTTTCTCCAGCCACTGGAACGCCGCCAGGACATGGATTTTGGGTGCAACCGTTTGGAATTGGTTGCCCGGCAATTATTCAACCAATACGGCTGGCAGCTTAATTATAGGCTATCATGTTAAAGCATAGGCTTCTCATGTTATTAGCTTTATTTAGATGGTTGATCCATGTCTCAACCTTATGTGATCCATGAGATGTAATAAGCTACAAAACATACTTTGAATAAATTAATAAAGCGGCCGTATGCATCACTTTGATGCAGAGGCTGGGACTCCCCATTTCTAAAAAAAAATCCGATCACATAACATGTTTGACACGGTTAAGACTGAGAAGGTAACGTGTGGACACAGACTGATCCCGTAGTAATTTTGTACAGATTTGTGTGCGAGCTGTACTTCGTTCCATGATCCGTACAGATCTGCGTCTCCATACAAACAACTGCGTCTCTAGGAAACAACCGTGTATGCTACCCTGGAACGTGGCAGATTAACCTTTTTAATTATTATCTACTCCCTCCGTTCCATTTTAATTGACTTGCTATTCACTACATGTGGATGTATCTATACAAGTGACATGTCTAGATACATCCATATTTGGTGGATAGCAAGTCAATTAAATTAGAACGGAGGGAGTAAGTTGTATACATGATTGAATACACCCACGGATCGAGTATCGGAAGTTGTACAAAAGTTTGGAGTAGCTGAACTTCAAAGTTAAAGAAGTCATTACAAATGACACACTATCCACAAATATCTCTCTCGCACTAGTAAATATTTTGTCATAATTGTACACGAGGGAATAAATCTCACCATATATTTTCACGGGCGATGAAAATTCTCTCCAATGAAATAATATTCAGTCTTAATGAGACGCATGATATTGAAGCAAGGTTTCGACCACCGATGAACTCAGGCTACAAATAGCCTACGAACTATCTAATCATAGGTGGTTCTTCATATAATTACATTTCTGGTTTTGAGTGCAATACAAATAAGAAGATAGGAATGTTTCCAACTTTCCGTTTATTAAATTTTTCTGGGGGATCGATAAATAATATTTTATTTATCTAATACTTACAATCCACTAACAGAATCCATCGCAATTGCTAGGGTCACCGTGCTCGTTAATATTAAACCATTAAAAATACATTGTATAACAACTTAAAATTGTGTCAACACAAATGGGATTAAAGAAATTTTGGTTTCCACAAATCAAGGAAAGTGAGTTTAGCAGTCTCGGCATCTTGAAATAAAGAAAGCCCGATTAATCCTAGCTTTGGGACGTAATTTTGTGCATCACGAGGATCACTATGTTGTATAAATAACGAGTTTGGATTCCAATATTCACTTTATCTATGTACATGATACACCTAGCTTTGGAAAGATTGGTGGACGAAGAACAAATAGGTTTTCTTTATCCGTGTCACATGAACCAGATACTTTCTATCTGACAAGTAACTTTTGTTGTGGTAGAGCACTTTGGATAAATATGAAGTGACTAATTATAGGTAAAGTCGATAAGTTTCTTTGTTCTTGTGTACCTCTATATGTTTTTAGGGGAGTGTACCTACATATGTTAATCTCAACAGTTTCCTGACATAGAGACCATGGAGGTTCAAGATTTACACTCGAATAAGGATGGAAATCTTTGGTTGTATCCAATTTAGATGCAACAAACATATCTCTGTGGCAGAAAAAATGTGTGTATCTATTTAGCTGGTTTAATCATTGATGGTAATTGAGGCAAAATGACCGGATGTTTATCTCTATATGAGTGTGAATAACATGTAATAGCTTAATGTAAATTTTGAACAATTTTTTATCATGCACTTCATAAGTTTGTACTTTTAGATGGTTATGTGCCACAGTCAAAAAAGAAAAAGATGGTCATGTGCCATTGTTTGGCTTGCTTCTGTAGTTTGTTGTCAAAAGAATCTTCCAAGTGAATGTGGATACCATATGCAGCGTTTTGTTCCTTTGTAGTTTTGAAAAGTCGGTACAGGTACAGATTCTGTGGGTGAGAAACCAGAAAATTATTTTGTGTTCTTCAGGAGTAGTCCATGTTTCTTATACCAAATGAAAATGTCGTATTCAATTTCTGGCTTATTCTAGGCATTTTCTTACTTCCGCTGGCTTACTTCGCAGATTAAACCAATGGCTAAACAAGAATGAACCAAATGCAGATGGAGGCCTTAGTTTCTGTGGCCAAGCGATCAAGAAATCTATGTATGGATTTACTATTAATTTAAACAGTCATTAGGGTCATATATAGGATATATTAAGATTTTCATTTCATGATCTTTTCCGATATTTTTGCATTTTTATTTCAATATCTGTTGGTGTGAACTACATTTATGGGTCTGTTGATCACAATATTGGTTTCCTTATACAGTAATATTTAGGTGCATTAATGAAGTATTAACACAAATATATAGAAACACAGTGAATTATTACATGTGAGCATCGACTGAAAGATGCTTTGTCACAAAAGACATATATATCACAAATATAATTAGGTAGAGAAATAAAGAAGAAAAGTGAGCCAGCCCATGGCACGTCAAGTGAGCACACTACCAAACATCAAAAACAAATCAGATTAAGGTAAATAGACATGACGGGCGCGGCAAAGCGCGCCCTCTCCTTCTAGTAGTGAACTATGCGAGACACTCAGACACATCACCAATTCACCATCGCCAGACAAGGAAGCGAATTAAGGCTTTATCAGTACTCATGTGGAACCATATATATATGTAATTAATATGACGAAAGAGTTTAGCGTGGCAGAGTATTAGTTAGTTCTTATTCGTCAGCATTGATCTTGACATGCTATAGAGTGAATTTGTTGGTGAACATCTATGTAGGTTATCATTGTCCTCTCCTCGAAAGTTTGGGGGAGAGTTGCTTCATGGTATTATAAACCTGAACTCTATATATACACTGCGCCAGGATCATTTGAAAGGTAGAGCTTAGTCCTGTACTGTGTCATACACGGGGAATCTGGCACACACATGGGTAGGGGATGGCAATGTAGTAGTATAACATCCCTCCTCGTAAGAAGGAATGTTACCACTAAGCAACGTCTAAGCCACATCCGGATCGCTAATTGGAAAATCCGGCAGCACCTTTCCTGTACCGACGGACATCCACGACATGCATTTGGTATAACAGAGTATAATAATGCAAGAAATATCAGCGGAAACATATACCAAAACCCATACCACACACTTAGCAATACGGTGAAGCCAGTACCACAGCGCAACGCATAAATGCTAGGTAGACGCTAGTAAACTTCAGCCACCCTTGGAAAGTAGCTAGAGTGGTCTGGACAACAAATCAAAACATGCTTTACACAAAACCAGCAGGTTCTAGCTATTAGGATTCGTTAGCTGAGTTGTGAACAAATATGAACGAGCTAGGATCATGAAAGGGTTGTGCAGTTTGTGGGTGAACACTCAAGAGAGCTACGCCTTCCAACCACCTGCGAAACATCATAGTAGAGTACCTGAAACAAAGCCCGCAAAGGGGTGAGTCCAATGACTCAGCAAGTACACAACATAAGCACAGGGAAATAATACCATGAACATGAACCATGCTTGAAATGGCATGAGGATGCATGAACAGAAAAATGCAACCAAATAAAACCGTGACTTGGCTCTGAGCTTTTTGCCGGCAAGCTGAGGAGGGGTAACGTCTCACCCAAACTCCTTTACATCCCTCACTCTGTGAGAGGACCATATGAGGACGGACCCGAAGGCCCATACACTCGCAGTGCGAGGAACATTCCTTGGAAACAGGGAGGTTCACTCATGATGGAATTTTTACAGAAAACCATGAAGATCAAATCCCTATACATACTAGAGGTATGGTGCATTGAAATGTACACTAGGGAATGAAATGTTCACTGTTATACGAATGTAAACAAATATAGTGTGAACATGGACGTAGTAACAAGAGAGCAAGCTAGCTGTTGTTGCTCGGTGTACTCGCCTCAACCGTTGCGAGGAAGGTGGTGTGAGGCTACCTCCTGTGGATTGGTGCTGCGACCTTCTGTAAGAACACATATACAAGTCTTAAGCTTGCAGCAAACAATAAATGTGGAGCACACACACAAGACGTGCTTAACCGCATCCCCGGGGAAGCAACCCTTTGCTGCCCCTTCGTGAAAGAATTCATATCTCGAGCTAGACAGCTCCAAACCAAGCAAATGACATGGATATGGATTCATAAGATACTTAACTACGAACAACTTCAAATGTTAGAACTCATAATATGAAGTTATGAAGGTTAAAACCAACGAATACTTCTCTGCTGTTTTCCGGTTTCAGATTATGAGTAGCTCTCTTTGGGGTACCATAGCAAGAAGAGTACTCGTGGAAATTAAGAGGATCCTTTTGTATTAGAAACTAGGCACCACAAACAGCATAGCAGGATACAGAGCATGGATTTTGATGAATTGTAAATGCTTGTAATACTCATGGAGAAAACCTATTCTGCGCTGTTTCTGAAATCTGGTACAGCTGCAAAGAAATAGGCATAGCAGGAGCTCCACAACTCCGTTTGATGCGTTTGACGGCTTAAAACGATGGTGGAAACCAGGGCTACAAAACACTCCGTAGAATCAACCCCTGATTTTTCCATTAAGATACTCGAAATTGGAGTTTTGTGGCTCTGGTTGCCCAGAAACGAAACTATTTAACTTGTTTCATCTAATCCCTAGTAAAATCGGCTCAGCCCAGCCCTAGGAATCATGGAATCGACATGTACAGCATGTGACAAGAACATAGGGGATGGGGAAACTCACTCTTAAGGCTTGGGCGAGAGAAATCGGGCTGAAAGTGATGGGATCTTCTCCTTTTCTTCCTTCTCCTCCTCTTGCTCTTCTCTTGTTGCTTCTTCTTCTTCTTCCTCAAGAACAGCTCCAAGGCTGCCCTTGGGGAAGGGTAGGACGTGGGCTGCTGGGAGGGATCAAGGGAAAAGGAAGGAGGCAGGGGAGATGCTTGGAGGAGGCAACATGGTTGGGGGGAGAGGGAGCACACCGTAGGGGCAAGAGAAGGAAGGAGTGGGCTGTTTGGAGATGATGACCTCACGGCTGGGAGGGGATAAGGAGCTAGGAAAAATAACTTATCCAGTCCAGAAAAACGTTTTACTAAGTATCATTTTCGACCATATGAATTGACATGACCAATGAAATGGAATAAGACCTAAAAGATGCATCTGAACTCCGATTTGAGCAAACGAGTAGGCCATTTCGATTGTCTCGACAAGCCCGACACAACTACGGAGTCGGATATATCATTCGATGGACGGTTTAGAAGAGTAACAAAGTATGATTTATTGGAAAGTTGATTATGGAAAACCGGGGGTGTTACAGTCTCACCACCTTAACTGGAACTCGCCCCGAGTTCTTCTCTCGTTGAACTACTAAGGATGCTTAAAACCATGCATAGAACACCACGAGAAAGAATTTCAAGGTTTAGAACGTACCACCATAGAACAATTCTGGGTACTTTTCGCGCATTTGGGACTCAAGTTCCCAGGTTGCTTCTCGCTCCGTTTGATTTGTCCATAAAACCTTCACATATTTGAGCGTTCGGTGCCTCAAGGCACGCTCAGACTCATCAAGGATCTTCAAAGGACGGGACTCAAGAGTAAGATCTTGCTCAATGGTGACTGGTTCAGTAAGAATGAGATGTTCAGAATCTTCAAGATACTTCCGAAGCATGGAAACATGAAAAACATTGTGCACTCCTCGCATTGATTGTGGCAGATCTAAACGGTAGGAAAGCTTTCCAACTCGAGCAACCACAGGAAATGGCCCGACATATCGAGGACTGAGCTTTCCCTTGGTGCCAAATCTCACAATTCCTTTGGTAGGCGACACTTTAAGAAGCACTTGGTCACCCACTTGAAATTCTAGAGCTCGCCATCTAACGTCAGCATAGCTCTTCTGTCTGCTTTGTGCGGTAAGCATGTTCTGACGGATCTCTGCCACACGATCAACGGTTTGTTGAACCCAATCCGGTCCAAGAACCGCCCGCTCGCCTACTGAATCCCAACAGAGAGGTGACCTGCATCTTCGGCCATAGAGGACCTCGAAAGGAGCAGCCTTTATACTTGTATGGTAACTGTTGTTATAGGCAAACTCCACCAGAGGCAAGTGATCTTCCCAATTACCCTGCCATGACAGAGCACAAGTGCGAAGCAAATCTTCAAGAGTTTGAATGGTACGTTCGGATTGACCATCAGTCTGAGGGTGAAAAGCTGTGCTAAACCGGATCTCTGTACCCAAGGCATTTTGCAAGCTCTCCCAGAATTTAGAGGTGAACTTTGCATCTCGATCAGAAATGATTGTTTTTGGCACACCATGGAGACGAATAATCTCACGGGTGTAGATTGGAGCTAAGTCACTAGCTGTGTTTGTGGTACGAATGGGAATGAAATGTGCTGACTTGCTGAGACGATCCACCACGACCCAAATGGCATCCTTTCCTCGTGGGGTACGAGGTAGGCCAGTAACAAAGTCCATGGTGATATCTTCCCATGGCCACTTCGGAACTTCAAGAGGTTGCAGCTTTCCAGCAGGGCTTTTGTGCTCGGCTTTGACTCGTTGGCATACACCACAAGAAGCCACATACTTAGCCACATCTACTTTCATCCGCTTCCACCAGAAATTTTGCTTTAGATCATGATACATCTTGGTTTCACCAGGGTGAACTGTGTAAGGAGTACGATGGGCTTCTCTAAGAATATCATCTTTCACTTGAGCCTTTTGCGGGATGCAAAGGCGACCTTGAAACCGCACAGCTCCAGTACTATCTATGGTGAAAGGACCTACTCTTCCTTCACGAACACGCCTAGCTGCTTGCATCAGCAAACGATCTTGTTCTTGTGCTTTCCTAATGCGCTCCACAATATCAGACTCCATGGTCATTTGGATTTCCGCTTGAGCGGTGCCCGCATAACAGAAGGAAATATCCATCCTCTCCAACTCGGATGGAAAGGTCGCCACCATAGGAGCAGCTACCTTGCGGCTTAAAGCATCAGCGACCACATTGGCTCGTCCGGGCTGGTAGTGGATGGTGAGGTCATAGTCCTTGATCAGTTCCAACCACCTTCTCTGCCTGAGATTCAACTCTTTCTGAGTGAATATGTATTTTAGGCTTTTGTGATCCGTATACATGTCACACGCCTCGCCATAGAGATGATGTCTCCATATTTTAAGAGCATGAACTATTGCAGCTAATTCTAGATCATGGGTTGGATAATTCTGCTCATGAGGCTTCAGTTGTCGAGATGCATAGGCAATGACCTTGTTGTCCTGCATCAGCACACAACCAAGTCCAATTTGGGATGCATCGGAATATACCGTAAAACGCTTACCGGGCTCAGGTAATGACAAGACTGGAGCAGTCACCAATCGCTCCTTGAGGTAACAAAAGCTCTTCTCACAAGCATCATCCCAATGGAATTTGGAATTGACCTGCGTCAACTTGGTCATTGGCTTGGCAATAGTGGAGAAGTTCTTCACAAACCGACGATAATAACCGGCAAAGCCTAGGAAGCGTCTTACTTCCTTGACATTAGTTGGTCTTGCCCAATTAACGACAGTGGAGATTTTGCTTGGGTCAACAGATATGCCATGTTCGTTGATCACATGCCCTAGAAAGGCCACTTCTGAAAGCCAGAATTCACACTTCTTTAGCTTGGCATAAAATTTGTGTTGCCTCAAGGTTTCAAGCACTATTCTAATGTGTCGAGCATGCTCTTCCTCCGTCTTGGAATAGATAAGAATGTCATCAATGAAGACAACAACGAAATTATCAAGATAAGGGTGAAACATGTTGTTCATTGTCTCCATGAAGCAGGCTGGAGCATTCGTCAGACCAAAAGACATGACCTTGAACTCATAATGCCCATACCTAGTGGAGAAAGCAGTCTTCTTGATATCCTGCTCTCGCACTCGAATTTGATTATAACCGGATTGCAAATCAATCTTAGAGAAAACTTTAGCTCCCTTCAATTGATCAAACAAGTCCTCGATGCGAGGAAGTGGGTACTTATTCTTGATAGTCACTCGGTTGAGGGCACGGTAATCAATACACATGCGCCAAGTGAGATCTTTCTTCAAAGTGAAGAGCACGGGTGCGCCCCATTCAGACACACTCCTCTGAATTAGTCCTTTAGCGAGAAGGTCATCTAATTGCTTCTTAAGCTCTTCCTGGAAGGGTCGAGCTAAGCGATATGGGGCTATTGAGATAGGTTGAGTGCCAGGAATCAGATCAATGCAAAACTCAATGTTTCGCTCAGGAGGCATTCCCGGAAGCTCATTCGGAAAGACATCGGGATAGTCACACACTGCTGGTATCTTTTGGAGGCATAGTGGGGTACTTGGTTTCCCGAGCAAAGTCCATAATATCCCACTCTTTGGAGATGGCTGTCCTGGAAAGAGACTGGCCAACACTGACAAAGACCGTGGAGGTGCACTAGCTTGATAGACACACTCCTTTCCTGAAGGGGAATCAAGGGTGATAAGTCTCCAAAAACAAGATATTACCGCCTTGTAAGCTTGTAGCCAGTCCATGCCAAGAATGACATCAAAAGGCTGGAACTGAAGGATGAAAAGATTTGCAGTGAAGTCTTCATCCTCGATAGAAATATCACAGCCAGGACACACAATGCAACAAGAAAGTAATCCACCCGGAGAACTAACTCTCACTGGTTGAGAGATTTCTTGCCTAGACATGTTCGCCCGATTCGCAAAGTCTAGCGATACAAATGAGAAACTAGAACCAGAATCAAACAATACTAGAGCCTCAACTGAATTGACTGGTAGGGTACCTGTCACCACATCCGGATGTCCAGCCGAGGATGACGACGGAAGTGTATAGTAGCTCTGGCAGGATGGTGCAGGTGGAGCGCCAATCTGTGGTACATTTGGAGGAACATGGGGTGGTGGGTAATTTGGCGGTGTTGTGAAAGGTGGTGGCCAATAGTATCCCTGAGGAGGACCCCAAGCTGCATACGGATAGGGAGTTTGAACATTCTTCATTGCTTGAACAGACCCATGCGAGGACACAGTTGCAGGTGGATACTCAGTTTGTGAAGATACAGTTTGCCACTTGATGATACTATCAGGGTTTGATTTACAAACCCGCTCCATGTGACCACTTTTGTGACAACCATTGCATATGCCAGACCAGTTGCACTCATTAGCTCTATGGCCTTCGCCACACTTGAAGCATATCATCCCTTGCCCTGGCATTGGACGATAGAGCACACGTGGAACATTGGAGAACGAGGTTTTTTGCGACTTTTGCTTGAAGGATTTGGAGGTAGGTTGCACATGTTTGGGTTTCTTCCCGAAACGACGATCAGACTTGCCACCATCATTGTGATCTCGCTTCTGGTTGCCACCCGCAGTTGAGAAGTTGCTAGGGCCACCGTGTGAGGAAGGTGTCACCGGAGGGGAGCCATTCTGTAGCTCAAATTCAATCTTTTTGGCTTTCTCAACCAAGGTCGCAAAGGTAGAGGATCCAGCAGCACTGAGCACGACTCGGTACTGCTGCTCTAACCCATCCTTGAACCTCCTTGCCTTCTCTTTATCATCATTGACAACCGTTGGCACAAAGCGGACGATGTCATTGAATTCGGTTTCGTAGTCCTGAATGCTTCTATTGCCTTGCTTTAACTTGCTGAGTGCATTCTCCATCCTCTCGACATAGGAGGCTGGATAGTACTTCTCAACAAACTGAGTTCGAAAGAACTCCCAAGTGGGTGTAGCCTGTTCAGGTGGTAGAGAGGAACGAACATTCTCCCACCAAATATCTGCATTGCCCTTCAGTTGGATGGCAGCAAACATCACCTTCTGGTCTGGTTGCACTTGCATAATCTCCAGGCGTCGTTCCATGGTGCGCAACCAATCAGCTGCCACAACAGGAGAGCCAGTCCCATTGAAAGTGTCAGAGTGAACCATAGACCATGTGAGAAGAGGATTGACCTGTCTAGGTCCAAACGGCTCATTCATCATGCCCTGGACATTGTTTGCAGCAGCAACAGTAGCTGTGGCTTGGGCTTGCTGACGAAGGGTGTGGAGTTCTTGCATTAGCTCACGCCACTCAGCTTGAGCCGGTGGAGCAGCAGCACCAGGATCTGCCACCGATTCCTCAACATTCTCCTCAGCTACAGGTTGGGCACGGTTGCGCCCTCGAGCTCGGGGATTAGCATTAGCAGCTGCTGCCCGGGCAGTAGGAACCCGATTTCTACCGCCTCTACCCCTTGGCATCTAAGGAGCACAAGAAAATTACTCAGTCAAGCAAAAGAATAGAAACTGAATAAAAACCCAAGAGGCCCGAAACAAGTACTACTCGAAACAAGACTGCTTCATAATGCCTTGATAATAAGACAAAAAAAGCAATCAACACACACCAACAAGGTTGCAAGCATACAAACTGAAAAGAAATCGTTCCTATTGTGCACCAGTGTGTCAAGTTTTATGTTGTTTAACCATCTAATCAAGTTTTATTTAGAAACCTGGTAACATACTATTGGAGAATTGGTATATTTCACCCAACCTCAAAAGAATTGACGTCCTCGTCAATTTGATTTTTACACAGTAACAAGAAATCAGTGAAGTCCAACAAGCAGCCATGACAGAAGGTCCTAGGATCTTTCTTTGGTATACATGCTTACGCATGTATAGCAAAGTTAGAGCTTAACTGATACCAACTATAACACCCCTCCTTGTAAGAAGGAATGTTACCACTAAGCAACGTCTAAGCCACATCCGGATCGCTAATTGGAAAATCCGGCAGCACCTTTCCTGTACCGACGGACATCCACGACATGCATTTGGTATAACAGAGTATAATAATGCAAGAAATATCAGCGGAAACATATACCAAAACCCATACCACACACTTAGCAATACGGTGAAGCCAGTACCACAGCGCAACACATAAATGCTAGGTAGACGCTAGTAAACTTCAGCCACCCTTGGAAAGTAGCTAGAGTGGTCTGGACAACAAATCAAAACATGCTTTACACAAAACCAGCAGGTTCTAGCTATTAGGATTCGTTAGCTGAGTTGTGAACAAATATGAACGAGCTAGGATCATGAAAGGGTTGTGCAGTTTGTGGGTGAACACTCAAGAGAGCTACGCCTTCCAACCACCTGCGAAACATCATAGTAGAGTACCTGAAACAAAGCCCGCAAAGGGGTGAGTCCAATGACTCAGCAAGTACACAACATAAGCACAGGGAAATAATACCATGAACATGAACCATGCTTGAAATGGCATGAGGATGCATGAACAGAAAAATGCAACCAAATAAAACCGTGACTTGGCTCTGAGCTTTTTGCCGGCAAGCTGAGGAGGGGTAACGTCTCACCCAAACTCCTTTACATCCCTCACTCTGTGAGAGGACCATATGAGGACGGACCCGAAGGCCCATACACTCGCAGTGCGAGGAACATTCCTTGGAAACAGGGAGGTTCACTCATGATGGAATTTTTACAGAAAACCATGAAGATCAAATCCCTATACATACTAGAGGTATGGTGCATTGAAATGTACACTAGGGAATGAAATGTTCACTGTTATACGAATGTAAACAAATATAGTGTGAACATGGACGTAGTAACAAGAGAGCAAGCTAGCTGTTGTTGCTCGGTGTACTCGCCTCAACCGTTGCGAGGAAGGTGGTGTGAGGCTACCTCCTGTGGATTGGTGCTGCGACCTTCTGTAAGAACACATATACAAGTCTTAAGCTTGCAGCAAACAATAAATGTGGAGCACACACACAAGACGTGCTTAACCGCATCCCCGGGGAAGCAACCCTTTGCTGCCCCTTCGTGAAAGAATTCATATCTCGAGCTAGACAGCTCCAAACCAAGCAAATGACATGGATATGGATTCATAAGATACTTAACTACGAACAACTTCAAATGTTAGAACTCATAATATGAAGTTATGAAGGTTAAAACCAACGAATACTTCTCTGCTGTTTTCCGGTTTCAGATTATGAGTAGCTCTCTTTGGGGTACCATAGCAAGAAGAGTACTCGTGGAAATTAAGAGGATCCTTTTGTATTAGAAACTAGGCACCACAAACAGCATAGCAGGATACAGAGCATGGATTTTGATGAATTGTAAATGCTTGTAATACTCATGGAGAAAACCTATTCTGCGCTGTTTCTGAAATCTGGTACAGCTGCAAAGAAATAGGCATAGCAGGAGCTCCACAACTCCGTTTGATGCGTTTGACGGCTTAAAACGATGGTGGAAACCAGGGCTACAAAACACTCCGTAGAATCAACCCCTGATTTTTCCATTAAGATACTCGAAATTGGAGTTTTGTGGCTCTGGTTGCCCAGAAACGAAACTATTTAACTTGTTTCATCTAATCCCTAGTAAAATCGGCTCAGCCCAGCCCTAGGAATCATGGAATCGACATGTACAGCATGTGACAAGAACATAGGGGATGGGGAAACTCACTCTTAAGGCTTGGGCGAGAGAAATCGGGCTGAAAGTGATGGGATCTTCTCCTTTTCTTCCTTCTCCTCCTCTTGCTCTTCTCTTGTTGCTTCTTCTTCTTCTTCCTCAAGAACAGCTCCAAGGCTGCCCTTGGGGAAGGGTAGGACGTGGGCTGCTGGGAGGGATCAAGGGAAAAGGAAGGAGGCAGGGGAGATGCTTGGAGGAGGCAACATGGTTGGGGGGAGAGGGAGCACACCGTAGGGGCAAGAGAAGGAAGGAGTGGGCTGTTTGGAGATGATGACCTCACGGCTGGGAGGGGATAAGGAGCTAGGAAAAATAACTTATCCAGTCCAGAAAAACGTTTTACTAAGTATCATTTTCGACCATATGAATTGACATGACCAATGAAATGGAATAAGACCTAAAAGATGCATCTGAACTCCGATTTGAGCAAACGAGTAGGCCATTTCGATTGTCTCGACAAGCCCGACACAACTACGGAGTCGGATATATCATTCGATGGACGGTTTAGAAGAGTAACAAAGTATGATTTATTGGAAAGTTGATTATGGAAAACCGGGGGTGTTACAAGTAGGATCGGGAGTCCTTGGGAAATACAGATGTACGTAACTGTCAAATCTGGTTTGATCATATGCTGCACTTAGTACGAGCCCATTCTGTGATGTTGGGTACCATCAGCGTTCATCGCGGGCACCTGTTCAATCTTGCTTAAGTTTCACCACAGATGCCACCCCGTGATACTACCAGTAGAGTAGCGGAGCTAGTCGCCGCATGAGGTGCCCTAGCGTCAGATCATGCCAGGTGAAAAAAGTGTCAGGGTGGTAACGCTGCTCCACAAAGAAGCCATTCGGGGCTTCACCAGATTGTAATCGTCCATGTCAGATATAAATCCTATCCCTTTCCATCAGTTTGGACTTTAAGCATATTTGGTTAGTGCATCAATTTAATAAAATATCATAACTAGGTAGTCTCAAGTTCAATCCCCCACTAACCCGCGGACGGTACGAATGACCCTGACATGGACCTATGCATTGGAGACCCGAACAGAGAGAAAACCAATCAGAAGCTAGCCCTAGCGATGAAGGAAGATAAAGACCGATGCATAATTTCATAGAATCGTCGCAACATGATTAATAGAACCATCACCGCTGGACAGGACCAACTTTGTTTCTGTTTCTGTTCCGGTGCTGAACTTGCCTTTCGGCATGATGTCCTGTGTGCGGTTTCGTTTTATGAATGGAACCGGGGAGAGGTTCCCTGTATTTTTAAAAAAACAGGACCAACTTTGATTGCGCAATACCATAAACATTGATAGTTTCAGCATTTGAACATTAGTTGTCCTTGTCTCTCACCAGCGTTGTCACGTAGGGCATAGTTGGTTGTTGAATTCTAGTTATGATCTTCATCTTGAAAACTTTGAAGGGACGGTGACAATTAAAATATCATATGCTTCAGCTCTATATATTGTCATTTGGGAGGGGAACAAAGTGAAGGGAAAACTAATTATTCAGTAAGTCATCACTCGTTGCAAGGTTCATCCTTATATTACTCTCTAAGAATTTAGAATCATTGCACGAATGTGGTGTGTGGGACTTGGAGTCATTGGGAAACATAGTAGTACCACAGCTTCCCTTCCAGTGTCAGTCTTGCATTCTCGATCTAACTTGCTATTCGTCAACATGGTTGAGCTCTCGTAAGCCGTAGCGGCGAATGCACCAACTGGATGCAGACGAAGCATAGCCCCGTGGCGATCCGGCCGATCGGTGGACGCGGTATTGAGTGGATCTGTAGGCGGAAATATTTGAGAGCAGCGATCAGGGCGTAGGAGTCCAAGGTAGAGACAGTGAGCAAACGATGCCCAATGCAAGGAGACAAAGCCACAACGGAGAACTTCACACACACTGTTAGTTTCCTATTGCTTCAGCTGTAACAAACCTGGCCGGTCTTGTTGTACCTATGAAATCAGCGACTGGAGAGATATGTCGCGCAGTAGAGGCATTACGAAGCTGTTTAGGGAAAAATGATGGGCGCCTAACGGATAAAGTATGGAATGTGTGGTCCGTGCACAATTCACCTAGCTAGTAATCTACTGTGACGGGATCACTACATATGGCTGGAGAAAGTCTACCTGTGGTTCTTTCAATCAAACGAAATGAAGCTCTTAGTATGAGGCCTGAGGATATTAGCCATCGGATGGACTCGTGTAGAAGCCAAGAAAGTTGAAAGAAGATTGTTGAATATATAGAGTCGTCGATGGGGGAGTGCGCATACACGGTACACAGGGGCGCAAGAAATTCGGGGCCTCAAAATCGAAAGCATAATGCTATAATTTGCAAATTGCCTGATTGGTACGAGTCTTTATGCTATGATTTATCTTCAGCCGCCAACCCATCTGTCGTCATTACACTCTCGCGTGGCGAGGTGCCAAGTTTGCATGTCGCTGTCGGCTGCCAGCTTCGTCCCGTTGGTGAGCAACCCCGGATTGCGGCAAATCATGGTGTACTAAGAGGCCTGATCCAGATGCACGCGAGGAAACTCAACTCGGCCCATGCCGAGGAGATCTGGGCCCACTCTTGGCTATGTCGGCCTGGCACTCCAATTCGGCCCAGGATACTATATTCTCCCTTCTTCATCTTGTAATCCTCTCCATATTATTTCCTCTGCTAAATCTACAAAAGCCATTAATTCTGAGACCCCCGGGGTGGCACTCTCCTTTACCTCCGATAATAGCACAAGAATCGGTAAGATTAGGATGCCGGGGATCACATCCCCGACACTAGTCCCCGAGTATATGGGGGATTCGCAGAATCGCGCATAGACTTACAAAAATAAATAGCAAGCTGGAAATCTCCATACCAAATGCCATGCCTTAGGGGTACCGGGGATCACATCCCCGACAGGCACTACGCTCTAGAAAGAGGCAACAAGAAGCGGCGGGCGGCCGCCGCAACCCGCCGCAATTGCGGAAATGGAGGACGCCCTGATGCCCCCGCAGTGAAGCTCCGATCTAGCCACCTCAACCTTGCCTCACGTCCTCCGTAATTTGAAAGTTGTTTTTGTTAGTTTCTATTTTATGTCCAAATTGAGGTTCGTCTGATCTCAATTTATATCCATCGAACTATGTTTCTACGATCTCTCATTACATATATGCGGGATCGTGAATATTGATGGTTGTTGATGCAGAATTGGGCCATGGGTCGCTGTGTGTTTGGGGGCAAGGTGGGGGTTTGGTCACATGAACTAAATAATAGTTCCTCCGTTCCACAATATATATAAGATCGATATTTGAGATATTTTTCATATTTACATATGTACACATGTATCTAAGCACGTTTCAGTTTACATGTGCACTAATTTTATTGCGAAACTAGATAACAAGTGAGGCACCTAAAACTTTTTATATAGTGAAACTTTTTATATAGTGTGGGTTAGTTGATGATAGTTAAGTGATGAATTGTGCGGGTTAGTGGATAGTTAAGTGAGAAATTTCGAAATTCTAAAAAAATATTATTTTTTTGTGAAAATTTCAAAAAGAAATTAAATTTTTTGAAAAAATATTTAGTACCGGTCGGTAACACCGACCGGTACTAAAGGTCTCCAGCCGAAACCACGCCTGTAGCCCTCGTGGATGTCATTTAGTACCGGTCGCAACACGACCGGTACTGATGCAGGGGGGGCATCAGTCCCGATTGCGCAGTACCGGTTGCGAAACCGGTACTGATGCCCCTCCCCGACCGGTACTAAATATGAGTTTTCCACTAGTGGGAGGTACTACATACGTTGTATATGCACTTCTTTTGCCAGCTCCTGGTTGGTGGAAGGCTAGTGCAGGTAAAGACTATGTACCTACTTGAAAAGTTTTAAAGAAGAGGGATTGACGATGTATATATAAGAACACTCTGTATATTCAACAGAGTCTGGCTCCTTAGGAAGGTAGTCTATTTGGTGTAGCAAGAGAAATCTTCGTGTTAGCTACTACACGGAACACGGCGAATGACATATTGTTGTAGGACTGGGAGTCCTCGGGATAGATAGTAGTGAAAAAAGATCCAGTGATATTCCTTCGTCGAGCGCAGGGTGTTGAACAGCAGGGACACTCCGTACATTCTGGTCTCTGACACGCCGTTCGAGCTCCCGCTCAGCCTCACGCTGCGGCACAAGCAGGTGGAGGCGTCGCTGATCACGCTGAAGCGGTCCGGCAACATGTCCAGTAGCTAAGTGTGCACCGCCATATGGATGATCGGCTTCGGCTTCGGGGTCAAGTGCATCAACCCGCCGGCGTCAAACAGCGGCCAGCCTGCTATCCAACCAGCTGCACCATGTATATCCTCGACGTGTTCATGTATTAGCGAGGCCGCCGGCGCATTTTTGAGTCCTACACAATATGCGCCAGACAAGCACGAACTAGGCTCTAGCCCACTGCTACTAGCCACTCCACGTACTATACGTAGTAACTGAGCATATATATGATGATCACGATGGAACCAGATACAAAGAGTTGGATTGTAGAATGATCAACACTAAACCAACGATTATCTAACCCAGTGTAGTCAAGTTTTCTCCGACACGAGCTTTTTGCTACGTCCCAGAGGCGGCATCGAGCTCTGCTCACGCTGCACCGTCAAGGGATGCGGAAGGAAGATGGTGTTGAACTTTTCAACAACTCGTGTTTTTTCTATTTTTTGTAAGGATATTCTTGTAACAGCTGGCTACGGATAGTATATGGCCTTAGACCTTTTTCGCAAACAAGAATGAATACCCTGGGCAATTTTGTGTGCTAGGCGCGCGGAAGGAATTTTTTAGAGTCCAGTTGCTACACATCCAGTTGTGGGATTTTTCTCACACGACCTTGAACATCCCTCGGTGATGAGGTCCTATCCATAGCTACTGATAATTCCATGGCTTCAAAGTATGTGGTACCAGCAAGGCGGCGAGGAAATATTATAGACACTGCTACAAACATTGGAGTTAACAAGGATCGGAGTTTGAACTACAACAAAAGCACTTCCGTCGTCGTCAGCGATACTACAGTACAAATTGTACCGACGCAGGAGGTAAAGCCCACATTTAGAACTCCATGCATGTATGTAATGGTGGGACGAATTGCCATAAGTTTAGTTTTGTCTTAATATCAATGGTCTCCTAGTTATTTTTATTTTCCTGCTACATATACGTGGTGTGTTTAAGCTATAGCGTCATGGTTTGGCCTGAGATAAAGGGGTCGGTCAGGTTATTTGCTTATGTCGATGTAGCTTGGTTTTGACGAACCAGATTACAGCAGTCCAATTAGATGAGGAGTCTGTGTCGGTCAAGTGTTTGCATGCACTATATATAGGACCTACGGGTCATGTATTAGGGCAGACAAGTTTTATCATGAGTTAAAAGAACCAGAAAATCGCCATGGTTTGGCGGCCAATTTCTGTGCGATCCTGTTGATAATCCCATCGAGGATTTGTTGCTGTGCGTGGGGATTGGAGGCGCTGCTCCTCTAATTTGCTGCTGGTTCTACTTGAACCATCCACGTACTTCCTTTAGGGTGTGCGTGTTGTTCAGTTAGGTTTGCATCTGCTAAACCTAATCGTTGATTTCTTCTTGGTCGTACAGTTTGGAATTTGTACTGCTACTGTTCCACGTGAGGTAAAGGTCAAGGAACAGTTATTATAGTGTTTGAAGCTAGTTCGTGATTGCTCAATTTAATTGGATCTTGTGTTGCATCCGAGAGCGGCTGAACATATTGGTATACTGAGTGTTGATTGATTATTTTGTACCGTGAAAGATTGGTAAACAGCACTGCGGCGTCGACTACAGTAGGTACGCCGTATCACTCGGACCCTCGGCATGAAAAATCAGGCCTCCGCTGTCCACACAGGATATGCCATCTAGAAGGTGGATTGCTTCACGAGCAGTGAAGAGGACGGCAAGTGCAGGTTTGGTTTCAGCAGTGTGACCATCGTCGACTATGATATCTGGGATTGCAGGCCGGCAACTCTCGAAGCATTGGCATGCAGGGAGGCTCTTCCTTTGGCTGCAGAACTCCATCTCCAGCACTTTAAAGTTGCTACGGATTGTTTGGAGGTGGTCACAATAGTCTGGTTGGAGAGTGGAGACGTATAGAACCGATTCAAGAATCCTTGAGTGGCCCACAACATGATAAACAATCCATCTTTATATCGCATGTACATTTGTTTTAACCTCACCAACACCTCTCAGGTTGCATGTCTTGCTGCTTGTCAGCGTTTATATTCTTATTCAATTGGTAGGAACCGAACCAAATTTATAATTCGCTTGCCCACAGTGTATGGAACCGGATCAAAAATTGCTTTGAACCGCTTTTCAACGACGCTGTGGCTGGTCTTATATTCCAGCTACGGGATTACCACTAATAACCTCGTGAGCCCTGATCCGTCTCATGCATGCATGGCGACAAAAGTATCCATGTTAGTACACTCTCCTAGTGGAGAACACAATAACGGATCGCAGTCGGCAGATCGATTAAGTGGACTTTAGTCTAGAAGATATCTCCCATAGTCGCATGCGCTCCCTGTTCCGGGACTCAAGGCGAGGGTTGGGAGCTACCGCTTACCAGACCTCTATCCAATTGTACTGTTGTGTTTCCCGGTGACTCCCAATCATAAACTTCGTGACTGCCATTTTACTCACTGCACGCCAATCTCTACACATACAATATACCTTGTAATGGATAAAAACTATAAGTTCGTTTTCCTTCACTTGTTAGCCCCTCTCAGAGTTCCAATATATAGAGATCACCTGTATTCGGAGCATTGCGCTCTCCTCAAAGTCCCCAAGAAGACGCATCCTATAAACATGCACATACCACCTCTACCCGGACGACACTAGCTACCCTCATTAGATGGTCCAGTAATGCTCGCATGGTTACTTACTAAATGGTTATGACATCTCTGACTATGGGAGTATTCATGTTAAACATTTATTCCGAGGTACAAATTTCTCAACGACTTAGTAGGAAACCTTGAGCATATAAATACGTGGAGTGTCTGAGACAAAACTTAGTGGATCAAAGAATGAGCAAGGAAAGTATTTATCCACATATTTTTTATATTTCATTCCCAAGTTGTGAAACATGTTACTAAATCAATACAAAAAATCACGGAGTGGATCGGAGATTCAAGTTAGTAATTAGTTCACGGAAAGTTTGCAATAGTCCTTAGGTGTGTGCTGCAGTCGCTCGGGAAACTTGACGGTTGAGATGGCGCGACTGATGAGCATGATGATTAAAACTTGACGTTGGCGAATTTAGCGTCTGGGCACCCTGGGCACGTGCCCGGGCTCAACGCCGCCGGTTAGAAGTAATCTGGCGAGCTAGGTAGGATTAAGCATATCGATCCGTATCCTGGCAAGAGTATTGGGCCATAACTCCATAAGCCCATGGGCCACGGCCACGGGACAGAAACAAGTCATCGATCGACATATCTGCTCTTAGTACGAGAACTACGAGAACTCGACTCTACTCGTGCTATAGCCGATCCGATCGATCAGCATAGCGGCAGTTTCGCGTAGCGCCGTAGCGTGCCCTAGCTCGGAGACGCCGAGATGGTGCGCGGCCGTGGCTCCAGTCAGGCGGCGACTCCGACGCGAGACAGCAACGTGCGGAAGCGCATGCGGCAAGGCGGTGATTCCGGCAACGACGGCAGTACTGGCTCATCAGCGTCGCAGCATATGGAGGCGGCGAGGACGTCAACGGCGATCGGCACTGTCCACACACGACAGCTAGGTAAGTTTTCTAGGGTAATTAAACATCGCTAGTGTGGCCAGTGTTAAATTTTACTTGTTTAATTTTTAGATTTGGGGAGATTTTTTGTTCACAAAATGAATTCATCACAAGTGGAACCACCGCAAGAACCACAGCCAAGTAATGAAGATGAACAAAATATCGTCAGCGATGCCGATGATGACATTGACGAGGTTGAGGACTGGATTGAGCAAGAGATGCGCGATGAGGAATATGAGGAGCGTTTCGAGGAAAATAATGATGATGATTTGTTTAATCCGAAAGAAATTATGTGTGATCCAGCTCTTAGGCAACAAATTGAAGATTATCATCCAGATGTTCAGGACCAAGTGAGAAGAGCCTATCTTTTGAAGGGTCCAACGCAGCCAATTGTTGATTTCCCTACCAAAAAATATGGAAGTAAGAGCCGTAAATTTTCTGTTGGTTGGTATAAGAAGTATGATTGGATAGAATATAGTGAGTCTCAAGATGCTGCATTTTGTTTCTATTGCTTTCTTTTTAAACCACCTGGAAATAATACACACTTTGGTTATGATGTCTTCAACAAAACGGGGTATAGTAATTGGAAGCATGCATATGAGGCATTGCCCCAACATGTTGGTGGTGTAAACAGTACACACAACAAGGCAAGATTACATTGTGATGATTTTCATAATCAAAAACAAAGTGTGTCCACTAAGCTTGCTAGGGCATCAGAAGAGTCCAAAGTAATGTACAAAATCCGTTTGACCTCTTCTCTTGGATGTGCAAGATATCTCATTGCTCAAGGCTTGGCTTTTCGTGGGCATGATGAGAAACCAACTTCATTGAACAAGGGTAACTTTCGTGAAATGGTCGATTGGCACAAAGCTAATGATGAAAAAGTGAGACATGCTTTTGACTATGGTGGGAGAAATTGCCAGATGCTTGCTCCCAAAATTCAAAAGGAACTCGCAAGGTGTTGTGCTGAAGAAGTCACAACTGTGATTATGAGAGAAATCGGTGATAAGAAATTTTCAGTTCTCATCGACGAGTCACGTGATATATCTGTGAAAGAGCAAATGGCGGTAATGTTGAGGTTAGAAGTGGTTATTTATTATATTACCTATTTCATAGTTGATCCATACTTTCATCTAACTTTGTTACTTGTTTCAATTGTGTTTGTTATAGGTATGTGAATAATGAAGGGAAGGTCGTGGAACGATTTCTATCTTTATATCATGTCCACGAGACTACATCTGCGGCGCTAAAGGTAGCTCTTGATGGCATTCTTTATCATCACAAGTTATCTATTCATAGGCTGCGGGGACAAGGATATGACGGGGCTTCAAATATGAGAGGTGAATTTAACGGTTTGCAAAAGAAAATCCTTGATGAGAACCCTTATGCTTTCTATGTTCATTGTTTTGCCCACCGTCTGCAATTGGTGGTTGTATCAGTTGCTAGTTGTTGCTCCTCCATTCATGATTTGTTTGAGTATGTCTCATTGATTGTCAACACAACAAGCGCATCTTGCAAGAGGAGGGATTCATTGATAGAAGAACAACATCAAAATATTTTAGATCAGCTTGAGAGAGGTGAGATATCTAGTGGAAGAGGTTTGAACCAGGAAACAAATTTATCAAGAGCCGGGGATACTAGATGGGGTTCACATTATACAACTTTGTTTCGTTTGAGTCAAATGTGGAAGCCGGTATTATTTATCCTTCGGCAGGTCAATGATGAAGGGCGTGGACCATCTCAAGCTGCAGGTTTGATAGAACTAATGGAGACTTTCAAATTCGCTTTTGTCTTGAATCTTATGATAAAGTTGCTTGGTATCACAAATGGTCTATCAGATGTGTTACAAAGTAAAGATATCAACATTGTCAATGCCATGGAACTAGTTGGAGATGTCAAAACTCGGTTGGCCTCTATGAGAGAAAGTGGCTGGGAGTTTTTTTTTTATGAAGTCCAACAATTTTGTGCTAGGAAGGGTATTCCGGTGCCTAATATGGATGAACGGATACCCGTTCGGGGTCGTTCGAGGCTTGATGGTGTGACTTACACTTATCTTCACTTCTATCGAGTTGAAATTTTTTATGTTGCCATAGACAAGATATGCACAGAGATGGATCATAGATTTAATGAAGCATCTTCACAGATAATAACGGCCTTCTCATGTCTTCATCCAAAAAAATCTTTCTCCAAGTTTGATGTTGATAAGCTTTCTAGCCTAACTGAAACTTATCGTGGGGATTTCTCTAATGGTGATCGTGCAATCATAAGAGATCAACTTCAAACTTACGTTCTTCACGTACGAAGGCATGAGGCCTTCAGGTCTTGTAAAACACTTGAAGGCTTGGCTTCAAAGATGGTTGAAACTGAGAAACATTTAGTTTTTCCATTGGTCTACAAGCTCATTGAGCTCGCTTTGTTATTGCCGGTCTCAACGGCATCAGTTGAACGAGCATTCTCGGCAATGAAGATTATCAAGTCTAAACTGCGCAACAAAATGAATAATGTATGGTTTAATAACTTGATGATTTGCTACACTGAGCGAGAGATTTTTAAGAAACTTGATGATGATGCTATTGTCAAACGTTTTCAAGCTATTGAAAACAGGAAAGGACATTTGCCTAGGCCTAATTAGCACTGTATGGTATGCCCCATTGTCTCTTGCCTGTTTATATTTCAATGCAAAGTTAGTAATTTACTAATATATTTTTGTGTGAATTGTAGATTTTCTATGGATGTGCGGTTGAGCACTGGGCTTACATATTGGACACTCTTCAAAAGTTTGACTTCTGCAATTTATATGGCTAGAACTTGACAGAATATTTATTATTAGAATTCATGGTTTTCTTCATATATTATCTATGCAACATTAGTGATTATATTCACATGACTTTATATAGGAATGTGTGAAAATTTTATTTCTTGATAGAAAAATGAGTCTTAGCTTCCGGCGTGCCCAGGCTTTAATAAATCGCTAGATTCGCCACTGTTGATATGCACTCCAGGAAACGTGAACAAGCAAATGTCTACCCCATGAGTATTATAGATGAGTTGCAAAAAATCAACATTTGTTTCAACCAAATAGTTTTTAGCTTTGCCTCAGCTCATAGCTTACAACAGGGTTTTTGGTATGAGCTGCTGAACCAAACACACCCTAAACCTTCCACTTGCTAGAGAAGAGCTCAACCATTTCAAGGTGGTGCCATTGAAGAAGAGACGGCTATGTGAACTGCGAACGCTGTACTAGTATGATTCTCATTCACTCCCAGTCCTACGTATACGAGATGCCCTGCACAACACGGTTTTTTTTTACATAGACCTTAACCTAGCGAAGGATGCTGACTAGTGGAATATTGTGAGGTCTGCTCCCTTTAATTTGTTTCCCCTCTCAGTGCAGATATATAAAGTTAGGTTACATGACATTCCGAACAGCTCTCATCTCTTCAAAATTTATAGAGGGCTAATCATAACGTGCACTAGCATAGTCAATCGAAACTGGTAGTCTACATAGTCAATCCAGATTCGTTGGTGAATAGCAATTGCAAGGTATGGTTATTCTCATTAAAACTTTGTCTGATAATTACTTCACGGTATCACAACCATAAGGTCTATATATTCAGTTTGTCTGTATCATTGGGAAGGTATCTTGGGGTATGCATGAAAAATCTCTTAGTTACATGGTTGTGTAGGACATCAGTGTAGAATTGGAAGTCATTGGGAAGCAAATTTGTACAAAGTGATACATTCAGGTTTGGTCGGTCGTTGCAACTCGCACCACTTGCGCTTGTGTTGCCGGACGCCGTCATGGTCCGTGCTGCCTATGGTACGTTCGAGACGGGTAGAAAATACAAACTTTATCTAGCTTCGGAATACATGCCACTCTGTCTAGATGGCTTCGCAGCACCTTAGCCACATGGGGTGCCCCGTTGCCAGAGCGCGCCATCCGCAAGAAACTTATCGAAGATACCAGTGCTCCTATGAAGAGCTGTACAGTCCTGTGCTGTTTGCCCAGACCGAATTTTTGGAACCCAGGGACTACTAATCCAGCCAGGGGTCACTTGATGGTGGGACCAAAATGTGTTTGGGCCCATGGGCTGGCTGGCTTTTTATAAAATAGAGAGAAAATATGTCCAAACATAATACAAATATGCATATCCTCTATACTCTCCCGTTCTGTCATGCCCGCTCAAGCGCCACCCCGGTAATTAACGTTGATGAAAGGGGAAGTAGAGAGAGGGAACGGAGGACCGACGCGGTAATTAACATTGATGAAACGTAAAGAAGAGAGAAGGTTTACTGGTAGGTAAGGCCATATGATAGATTTGCGGCCCGACTAACCAGGAGTGGGCTTGGCCGGTCACTAGGGTAACAGATCCAAAATGGTACGGTGAGCCGTTTGGTTCGATCGACATAGTAAAAAATTATGATGTCGAGCGATGTGAAGTTGTGAACTGTTTGAAGACCATATCGGACGGTTTGTCGAGTCAAATCGGTATGGTTAACTTTTTTGTAGGAATTCTTTACTGATGCTTCATTCAAAATAGATATTGGCACACGATTGCATGCATCATATCCCACTAGAACTTAAGTGAATCAGTATTCAGTACAAGACTATCAAAATCTCATCCTCCCTGCGTCGCTCCCCAGGTGACACCGGGGGCGCACGCCCACCGGTGGAGCTACCTTGGCCCAACCGGGTGCACAGAACACCGGGTCCATTTATTTTTTCTTTACATACTAGCAATTTTCCACCGTATGTGCACCCCTGAGCCCATGACCTGTGCACCCGTGCAGCCCAGGAGGAGGAATTTGTAGTGTTGTGCACCCTGAAGTCGTTTGCTATAGCTCCGCCGCTGCGCACGCCGCCGCAACCACACCCACCTCTCTTCTCGGCGCCGGCGTAAAACTACTTTCTATTCGAGGCCACATGTGCTTTTGACTTACCGTTGGCCCCGTAACCTAATAAGACGACCACTCACTTGCACCACATACAGTTTATTTTATAAGGGGAATATATTACTCCCCCGATCGGTATTAGTTGTCGCGAGCTAACATAACTTTTGTACTACCGTAGTGTATTTGCCGCGACAATCTTATCCGGCCGGAGGGAGTAGTATCCAGGAGATAACATTATACCAGCCTTTGCACTAACATAATGTAAAGAAAATATCAAAAAAATAACGATCCACATTGGCAAAAAGGAAAAGAAAAATCTGAAAACTAAGATGATCCTCCCAACAATGATCAATGACTTGGAGCAACAGAATCGAAACCACCACTAAAGGCAACACCTAGACTGCATAACAAATTCTCAAAACGTCACGTTTTCCGAAAGGAAACAATTCATTAGGGGAGGGGGGGGGGGGGGGGGGGGGGGGGAAGGTGAGTAGGGCCAGCGAAAAAAAGGAAAATGACGACTAATAGATCCATTGTTTTATCAACTTTAGGAGGCAACAACCGTAAACAAACTTTAGGACGCAACAACTAGATCTTACTAGTAAATATTATGTGTCTCGGCTGATAGAGTTTTCCAAACTTAATCTGGTTCGGTACACTCCCTTTACAAGAGACAGCTCAACCATTTTAGGCCTTAATTTACCGGCCATACTGCAAGCGCTGCTTATGCTTCTCAAACGCGAAACGCTAACCAAACGCATATTTTCCACGGTTGATTCGGCACACGCAGCTAACTTCTGTTTCCGGCAGCACCTTCACTACACCTGCTTTCACCGTGGTGAGATTGAACCTTTGGTCTGTTTCAGCCTTCTTTTCTTCCCAGAGAGAGGTCACGGGCTAGGTTGCAGTCTGAGTCATCACCCCTCCGGCAGCCCGGCCGGCTAGGGCCGACAATGGCAATCCGCATGACCATCTCCTAGCAAGCTCTGCTCCGTCGTCCCCATAGCTTCTCTGCTCATTTCAGCTGAACTCCCGGCCCCGCCCAAACTCTCATCTGGTCGGCCTCGCACTTCGCTTAGCTTGAAGGCTTCTGACCTCACCCCAAATCCGGCCGGATCTCGTAGGACATGGAACCTCTTGCTCGGCTCTTTCTTTTTACCCTGCTGTTGTACGCATGGTTTTGGTTACCGGTAGGTAAGATATCCCAAGCACCCCCGGAAAATGCTCATACCGGACGAAAAATATCGATTTTTTTGAATTTTATGAAAAAATAAGGAAAATGGTCAAATGAAGAAACCAACAAGTTCGAATTTTCGAATTTTCGAATTTGTTAGGTAAGCGGTAGGGATTTTCTGGTAACCAAAACATTGGTAACCAAAACCGTGGGAACCGAAAATCCCGACTCCCTAAGAAATGTTTTCCTACCGGTAACCAAAACATTGGTTATACGTTGGCTTATGTTTCTACTTTGGTTTGTGTGAGGTAGTTGTTCACTCAAATTGTAGTTGTGATTGTGATACTTGTCAACTCCAGTATACTGAAAATAAAGCACGTTGCTCATCTCCATGATTTGCAACGGAGGTACACGGTGCTTTTTGAATGGTGATTTAGGGGTGAGAATCTAGAATATGGATGTGGCGGCATGTCTTCGTAGAAAGGACCAACTCTGACGAACTTTCGAGGTCTAACAAATTATAGGGAGGGTCCAGCAATAATTATGATGGCCAGAGGCAGTCTGGCGAGGTATGGCATATCATTAACGATTTCTGCCAGATTCCGACGATATCCCGACCAACTTCACTGAAGCTCCGACAAGATACGATCAGGAGCGAGGTGGCTGGAGGCGAGGCCGCTCGTGGGCTAGACAAATTCTGCCGAGATATTCGAACCGACGATGCTCCAAGGTTCTTATGGGTATTATAAAAGAGTCGCATGAAATCCACAGTTGTTTCAGCCAAACAATTTTAATTTTTTTCGCAACAACTTTTTCGCAGCTCGCAACATGTTTTTTGGAATTAATGTACAGCGGAACCAAAGACTCCCTAAAGCTTCCACTTGCTAGAGAAGAGCTCAACCATTTCAAGGTGGTGTCATCCAAGACGAGACGGCTACGTCAACCACAAACGATGTACTATTGTGATTCCCAGTGACTCCCCCTCCTACGCTTACGAGATACTATGCACAACCCTCTCATGCCAGCATGGGTTTTTACTTTGACGTTAACCTAGCGAAGAATGCTGAGTAGTTGAATATTGTGAGGTCAATTGAAATTGGTATTCTGCATAGTCAATCCAGATTCGTTATATGATATTCCGAACAGCTCTCATCTCTTCAAAATATATGGAGGTCTAATCATAACGGGCACCGGCATAGTCAATCGAGATTGGTAATCTGCATAGTCAATGCAGATTCGTTGGTGAATGGCAATTGCAGGGTATGGTCGTTCTCATTAAAACTTTGACTACATACTGACAATCACTTCACAGTATCACAACAATGAGGTCTATATATTCAGTTTGTCTCTATCATTGGGAAGGTATCTTGGGGTATGTATGAGAAATCTCTCAGTTACATGGTTGTGTAGGACATCGGTGTAGAATTGGGAGTCATCCGGAAGCAAATTTGTACAAGGTGATGCAATTTGGTTTGGTCAGTCGTTGCACCTTGCACCACTTGCGCTTGGGATGCTGGACACCACCACTGTTCATGCTGCCAATGGTACATTTGAGGTGCATAGGAAATACAAACTCTACCTATAGTGCTAGCTTATGAATACATGTCACTCTGTTTGCATGACCTCGCAGCACCTTAGCCGCATGGGGTGCCCCCGTTGCCAGAGCTCACCAGCCGCAAGAAACCTCATGGAGGTACTAGTGCTCCTCTGGAGAGCTGCACAGGCCTCTACCGTTTCCCAGACTAGACTTTTGGAACCTAGGGACTACTAATCCAGCCAGGGGTCACTTGATTGTGGGACTAAAATATGGTAGGGCCCATGGGGTGGCTGACATTTTTTAAAGAGAGAAGATATATGTCCAAACACAATATGCTTCCATACGTCTGTGCGACCAGACGAGAGACGGGAACAAACATAACTTAAGACCGACGCGCTAACATTGATGAAAAGGGAAGTAGATAGAAGGCTTAGAAGTAGATAAGGCAACAAGATCGATTTGCGACCCGGCTAATCAGCAGTTGGCTTGGCCCGATCACCGGAGTGGCAGCTCCAAAATGGTACAGTGGGCCGTTTTGATCGGTCGATGTACTCCCTCTAAACCATAAAGATTGTCGCCGGCGTAGTGGAAGATTGTATTAGCTTCATACAGTTTCTACCACAATTAATCTAGACCAAAGGTAATAGTAAAAAGTGAGGTGTCGAGCGAAAACCATATCAGACGGTTTGTGGAGTCAAATCGGTATGGTTGATTTTTTGTAAGTAACCTAAACTGTTACTTCGTTCCAAATCATTATTTGGATAAGATATTGCCACGCGGCATGCATCATGTCCCGCTAGAACTTAAGGGAATTAGTAGAAGGACTGTCAAATCTCAATAATATAAACAGGGAAAAATGAGTACAAAATGACTCATCCGTAAAATCAATATCCCCTACTGATGACCATCACAATCTTAGCGAGTTGAAGAAGTTAGAATACGTCAAATGAGTATGCTGTTAGTTTTCTCTGTGCTGTTTTAATTAAACATTTTTACCTTCCCTTGTAATATGGAAATTGGTAGGATTATGGGTGAGGTTCTACAAGTTTTTGCCTCGTACGGGTTGTTTGAGATTGAACACTCGTATGGGATTTCTTGTTAGTGGCTCCAATGTATTACCCTTGTTTTCATATCTCCTTTTGCTCGTTACGAACTCGTAGAGATTAATCCATTTGGAGAAAACGTTGTCTTAGTATGGATGTGAAAGTATTATGGAATGAGTCCCTAATATAGTAAATAGTTGGTGCGTTGTCCATTTTAAATGTCGAACCACACAAGTGTCCTTCAAAGATTTCAAATAACTGAGCCCCATCCCGACTTTAGGGGCAGAACGATCAAATGGATGGCATCTATAAATATCCCGTATAGCATGCATGAACCTATTTCAGTGATGAGGTCAAGTAACTTATTTGGCGATGCCGTCAAAATCAAGCAACTACCAAATGTTGGTGGGTGGTGATGTTCTAGGATTGGGAGGGGTTGGGAAAGCAATAGTAGGACACTAGTAACATCTTTGCAGGCTTGCAGCATATATAGAAAAAGAATTGATCTTACAATCCTACACAACCTTGAATTAGGCAGCTGATCTAGACACCTTGAAGAAGGATCTTCCATGTATACTGTATACTAGCAGTAGGGCCGCCACAAGAGTTTGCCCGCACGCTGCTCCATAACGACATCGTCGGCGAGTGTAAGCATTACACAAAAAACATTCGCTATCTGAACTTGTTCAACCCAATCCGAAAGAGGTTCTGAACTTTTGATCCCCTTGTTGGCTCCAACGGGGAGTCGTCTCGGTCTCTAAATGTGGACCCTATACTACGTTTAATTATTTACCCCCGCATCATTCTGCTGCTGACACGTAAGTTGAACCAGGTCCATCCGTGAGAAAGAGAAACGCATCAACCTGATCCAGCGGGTGAGAGCTGTAGTTGTCGGGCCGCGGCTTAGCAGAGAGTAGCATACTGCAAATTAAACTTGTTGGTATCGTCCAGTGCCTTGGTATGCCATCACATAATCCCTCCGCCTCGTGCTTTTGATATGACTGTATCTAGACGTGTTTTATGTCTGTATATATTTATATTTAGGTAAATTTGAGACATTTATTTTGGAACTGGGAGAATATCAAGATATATCTAAGAAAAAAATAACAGCCGTGCATATCACATATATGATATAACTAAGAAAAATATTTTAAATGAATTAGTTGATAGACGTCTAAAACTAGACACAAATTATATGTTTGTATGTTTGGTTATTATCCATATAAATTTGGTGGCGGGTCATGGGTTGTTCCTGATTAGCATTTTATCTTGCAACATGACCAAAATGCATGCTGACTAGATGCACATTTAAATAAATGCACATGCAGACTAAAACATGTCTACATACATGTAGCTACATGTGAATCTTGACGAATGCTAAAACATCTTATATTGAAAAACAGAGGGAGTAGTATCTAGCAACAAAAGGTGTTGGTAAAGGTGCAAGATAAAAGACTACACATGTTATGTATTTAAGTTTTATATGAATTAGTTATAGACACTTTTCGCGAAGACTGAGAACATTAAATACTCCCTCCATGCAGCAAAGGATGTTGTCGAAATGGATGTATCTAGACAGGTTTTAAACGACATCCTTTTTCAGACAGAGTGAGTATATAACTTTCTCTAAGATTTCCTATTTTTGGACATGGCCATGTTGCGATGCCAAAGAAACCGCCTCTGTTATCTTAAGGTTTATGCATGTGAAAAAATTAGTTCTGTTTCCAGTGTTAAAATATATATTATGGAATTACATGTTTTTTGCAGCATATCGTTTGGTAACATCCTGTGTTCGCAGTACGCCCGCTTCAAGCAAGGACCGCATACCGTTTGGTAACAACAATGTTTACAGGAAGAAAATGACAGCATATTGTTTGATGTTTATCTTTCATGCCCACTTCATGTATTCAGGTTGTGACTTTTCCAGGGCGACGGTGGCTGGTTGAATACGTGGCGGTGGCTGCGGCCGGTTGTCCATGTCTGACCGCGTGCTAGTACCTAAGATGTGGACAACACATGATGTACCAGTAACACATGAATTCCAGGAGCATGGACAAGTGACTCAGGGTAAATATGATCACTGCAAGTTATGACAGACCTCACCACTCTTATAAAGCTCGAGAAGATGGGTAATGAAATGAAGACGTTAGTAGTGTGCACCTGAATATCATAGAACTAGATTTGGGGCGCGGCCTGCCGCGCGCCACCTGGTTTCTAAGGGGTAAATCAGCAAAGGGTGTAACACCCTGTTAGCGTACTGTTAGTCGAACACGATACAACAATATTGATTATGAAGAGGGGCGGAGGGGGGAGGGGAGGTGGTGGTGAATACAATGAAAGAATCATTATAAAGAAAAGGGCAAAATAGATTTGAACCTACAACACAATATGCTAATAGATATATAGATGATCACATTAACAAACAGGTAAAATATATTGTCAGAGAAACGATGGAGGCTACATAAGTTAAGTTCATGCCTCTGCATACAGTCTAACTCAGATTGTTAACAGATGCACCAACTATTGTCTTAATCTATTACATAGCACAGCTGACAGAAGGCTCCTTGTACTCTTCAGTCAAAAGCGTTTCATCATATGGTTTGGATGATCAGATGGATTTCATCAGCTTGGTTATAAAAAGCAAGGCATACCTTGCTTCAAGCAGAATGAACATCGAAAATGGAACCGATCTTTGCCATCAAGAAAGCATCGTTGACGGCTTATATTCATAAGCAGAGCAAAATACATCTTGTAAGGCATCACCTACTGGCAGAGACATTAAATAAAAGGACACAATAAGGTCATAATCTGTAAGTTCTGAAGAACAGATCATCGACAACCACCACACAGGTGGGAATGAACAAAACACATGAAATGAGACATTCATACCTTATATGATTCTTTGACCATATAATCTCACAGTCTAAGGGTTGTCTTTGTTTAGGATTGGCGTAGTACTGCCACTGATTTCCAGACCAAGCGTTGCATTGTCAATAACCTGGAAAACAACATGTAAGATAAGGGATCCAAGAATCAACATAAGGATCAGCTATAGGATGAGGGTTAGTAAAAGGTAGACTTCATAATACAAGTATACATGGTATAACCTAGGAAGATAGCCATAATACCTTATCGGTTTTAGATAGGTCCCTAGTATTCTCCCGCAGTCCAGCTTTGCTTGCTTCATTTTCACCGTTCTGGAACATAGGCTTTCGAACCTTGGAGCAGAGCGACACAGTCCTTGCCCTGGAAAGATCGAACGGCTTCTATAGGAACCTTCTTTAAGCTGTACAAAAGAAAAATTGTGCACTCAAGTTGTTATAAACAAAATTATTACCCCCTGTTAATAGCAATGCCGCATCAAAGTGAACTAACCCCGCCTTCCCCTCCCCTTGGCGTCGATAAATCGGTAGCAAAGAGTGTTTATCTCCACGTTTAGAGTAACTATGTGTATGAGTGCCTTTTCTTTGCGTAAAATTTGATTTGATTTCGAATAACTTAATTGGAAAATTCACCACAATACCCCCTCAATTGGTTGAATCGACTGGCCCACTCTGTCTCCCTCGCTTCTCTCTGTCTATATCACGAGCTCTATCCCCTTCTATGTTCCTGTGATCTGCCTCCGACGCCCCCGCCATGCTCCGACTAATGCTCATCCATCACCAACGACGTTGCTCCGAGCGCTGGCCTCCTCCTCTCCTCTTCGGTGATTCCACACCTTCACCCAGACGACTCACCTTCATCCTGATCCTACAGATTACCCTAGCTTGGCCATCGGCGTTGCCCAACCTCCTCCAAAGCTCTCCATCACCTTCCACAGTGGAGAGAGACACACCACCATGTGTAAGAGAGAACACGCTATGGTAATATTTTGTTATGAATTCCGCATAGTAAGCAGCGAGGGAGGGTAAGTAGACTGCTATGGTACTCCCAAAAACTATAGGGGGTCAGTACCTCGCTTTTGAGACCCAAACAGCTACCAGCATGAAGAGTCTCTGACCCATTGCGTGGATTTGAAGGGTAGTTGTAAACATTTTCTAAATAAAACCTACATAAACCTACCGTGGTTAACACCGTAAGACCCTTTTAGTCCGTAAACATGAACCTGGTCGCATGAACAACTTTAGATCTATGGTCTTTGGAAACGTTATTCCTAAATTGGTACTAAATTGGTAGTAAAGATATTTAGTTCACACAAAACTATCAGTAGGAGATTTGCTGAACCGACTATATTGGATGTCCATGAAATAAGTATCGCACAATCAAGGATCATACATTGGTCTGGGTACCGCCGGAACTTTCATTTTGACTTTTACATCCCCTTCAACATATAAATTTTGAAAAGCGGATACATCAATGTACGACCACCTAAAAATTGTAAAACCATCATATAAAAAAAACTGCCCCATGTATTTCAATAAGAACAAATTTGTAAGGCAAATCATCATATTAGTCTCACTGTTTCGAAACAATAAGACATAAAAGAGACGCGGCGAGCAACTGGACATACTTTCACATATGCAACAGAAGGCACATAAGGTAAGTCCATAAGCGACCTTAGAGGCCGATACATATATAAGAGGAGGTGCCGGTAAATTACATAACATAGCTAAAAGAGGTTCTACATATAATGTAACAGAACCTAGTAAGGTCGACATAAGGCACATAATTGTAACTCATGCGCCCCCTCATAGCCTGATACAAATACATAAGTTTGGGCAATAGTTCATTTAACACTAATATTGTCATAAGCATATTAATACATAACAGAACTAAAGGTGGCTCTACAAACGATCTAAGAAAGCTTCCTAAAATCCAACGGATTCTTCCGAATCGTCACATCACAAGGTTGGTACGATCATATAGGGCTCTTCATCAGATAGGGCTCTTCATCGCCTGAACAAAGACAACAGGCACAGCCTGATTCAAGTAGCATGAAAATGAACATCTAAAACCAGATCAATCATGGCCATCGGGGAAACAACACCGATGAGTTATATTCACATGTAGAACAAAATAATCCTGCGAGACAAAACTGTACAGTCAGGGCTACTAAAAACAAAGTCACTAAAGACATGCTTGTGCTTGTAACTGAAAAGAAAACCAACTACAAAAAAACTAATAGTCGAAATATCCAACAATGTCAAGGATAACATATAAAATTAAAGTGAACTTATATACAACAGCTCCGGCCAAAAGCCGTACCTCTTTCATGAAAGACCACATAATTTTATACTTCTGTGTCTATGTCATGAGCGAGAAAATAAAGGAGCCTATCTGTACATGAAGGTGAAAGGAGGCACGCACGAAACGTTCTACACAGTTTTAAAAGCAGCTACAAAAATAGAGATCTACTTTATATATTATAAATTAGCCTGATCAAAACTATTTTTCAATATCTACACAATGAACAAAAGACCTATCTACGCTTTGAACCAAGAATCAGTAATCATTTGTCCGACGACAACACATGACAGTCCGAAAGTTCATATCAAGTAGATTTCAAAAGCAGTTTAGAGCTAGAGGAGCATGAGGCCATGGTGCTTTTTTATCTCACCCCTAATAACCTACAAATATACATGCCATCACTCTAGCTGAGCAAGCTAGCTATCGAGAGACAGAACACTTCAAACAGATATAAAAATTGTTGAGCCGTGGGTACACTCAACATAGAGGCTAACTGATATTCCATGGACACAATCCTGAAACTAATTAGTGTAACTAAAGGAAAGGTAAACATCCATACCTCACATGAACCTGAAGCCATCAACTCTAATGGTCTGAGGCTTGTTCTTCTTTGAAGCTGCGACAGATGCGGCTTTCCCAGTCTGCACCCTACGCCTGAATTTTGATCTCTCATTAAATCTTGTTGAATAAATGATCACTTAGCGATGCACAACTATGAGATACCCACCTTTTTTCAACCGACACTGCATTGACGACTGATTCTGAATCAACCACAACATCATCTTTACCAGACTGCCATTTTAGGTTGTTAGTAATCTGAAACTAAATGCACACGAAAAAAATGATCTATATGAGATCACTGTTCTGGACTGATGCACTCTCCCTGGGCCCCAAGGACACATCAACATTCCCACACAGCTCTCCTATTCAGTCCAGGGGACAACCCTAATGAGTGTGCATATTTTTCAAATTTGTCAAATTTATATAGCACAGATAGTTTGTGTGTAACTCCATTGACGTAAGCCAAGTAGATTAGAAACCTCATTAATTCCCCGATCATCTAACTTCTACAAATTGCATAGATTCGTAAGCAGGTTATAACAAAAAATAAGAAACATCTTGGAACCTAGTAAAAGAGGGAATCACGCCAAAAAAAATAGAGACAAATGCAAGGGAGGAAGAAGGGATTCACCACGAACCATACCTGTAGTAAACGTTATTGGGCGACTCAATCTCAGCCACCCACGAGGTGGCATTCTGCTTCAATGCACCTGTTCCTGCTCACCATCTTTTCCTGCTCACCATCTTTGGCGACGACTCTCGAAGCCCTGGTGGGGTGCATCCGAATCCGTGCGATGCGCCCGCCTATCGCACCCTGCTCCAGGAAGGCAGCCGAGCTAGGCAGCGAGTCAGCAAGCTCATCTTCTTCTGTAGTACAGAATCCAAAACCATAAACATGCAACATCATGAGGTAAAACCTTATGGCTCAGCTCTAAATACTGACTATCTAGAAAGACCGTTGATGCAAGATGAGAATAAGGAATATTACTGGATCAGGATTTCAGCAAATCCGGCTAATTTAAAATATTTTGGTGCATCAAGATCAAATATTCAACACTTAAGTACAGTTATCCTAGGTGCATATTAAGCCTACCAGGTCTGATCGTTTGCATACCAATATATCTTAGGAACCTACCATTGTAAATGCAACCAATCAATTTTTATCACCTCATGCAACATGAACACGATCAAATGAACTGTATTTCCCTTATAGATAGTGAAAAGGCTGTGAAGCAAGATCAAGAAGCTACCTTGTGTCAACTCCCAATCAAACACCCTATCAACACTGAAATGTTTCCTTGTTGAACGGTATTCTGTGATTTGGTCTTCAAGTTGCTGGTAGAGATTGAAGAGCTGAAAATAGTAAGTTGCCGTTATCGACATTGTACCTCCTGATTTCCTGAATATACAGAACGACCCAAAGAAACTGTTAGCTGAAACTTCAAAAGTGATGAAACACAAGTGAGTGAACAGCCCAGGAGTAATAAGGCAGATACAAATAAGGTTGTATCACATAGAATTTATGAGGGATACATACAATTTAAGTAGGAGACCATGTAATCTGATTGAGTGTTTAACCAACGCTAAAAACATAACTGGCCGAGAATTATTCATTTTCAAGGAGGAAGGCTAAGAATGCCAGCATGCTTTAGAAAGGTAACTAAAGAATACTTAATCAAATAATCAGTTTATATTTGAGCATGTACAACGAAGGAAAAAAATGGAAGGGCCCCTAATTTCATATTAGTAAACTAAAAAGATATTATGTTCTATTTTCAGAGCAGCCTTAAGCATTGTTCGAAGCAAGAATAAAACGCAGTGTATTTCCTTTATTGGAAGCAAAATGTAGGGCATACATGCATGTAAAAAGCTGAATAGTAATTCTGAAGTCAAGACCATCAAAAACACAATGGTCAGCATCATAATGGCCATCAAGAAAAACTTAACTATGAGGTGAATAATAACATGTGTACGAAAAGTCCCAACTCTTGATCGACATTATACCTTTATAAGATATATGTGTACAGAAAGTCCCAACACAGCCCTCCTTGCATACCAACAGTCCTTCCTGGTAAGGTGAGCACAACGACATTAAAGAAAGCCGAGATTCTGCAAATCACATGGAAGCATCAGCGCATGCTTACCTGAACCAGAACATGGGAGCAAATCACATGGCAGCATCAGAGCATGCTATAAAGCAATGTTTCCAAGTGCGAGCATCAGAGCATGCTTACCTGAACCAGAACATTGCAGAAACAATTATGGTCACATGGTATCTCTTCACCGGTCTCTACAATGGCCTAGGTATGTACTGAAAATCACCACACAATCAGCAAAGAGAAACTGGAATTGCAAAGATATAAAAGCAGTGAGTTTCTAGCGATCTACTGTTTCTCAGGCTGCTGAAGCCATTCAAATAACTATTCAGATATTGCAAAACTTCCTAAGAAGATCCAGCAGTCCACAAAACAGGTGGTTTTATATAACCCTTTCATGTTTCTCTTAGTGGTGCGGGTACTAAAATAATAAGTGGCATGCCAACACTGTTAGTCTTGGGAGAATGATTAATACAGTAACTTTAAAAGCTTTTCTATAAAACTTTAAAAGTAACTGAAATGGAGTATTTCTGAAAGTATGAGCATCATCTGTCTATTCTTATTGAGACCAGGTGTATCCGCACACATTAATTAACATGTTTCATGAACAACGGGCAATGGAAATACATGAGGCAAGGAAGAAATAAATGTAGGTGTTTACAAAAGGGACATACCAGATTATATCTAACAGGTTTGAAGCTCGACCAGATCCATGATCCATCCACACACAAAATGTGCACAGAAAAAAAAACGAAAAAGGGAGAGCGTCATCGTTGACTGCAAGTAAATTTCAGAAGAACTAAATCACTAAGAAGATGAGCTGATCTGTACCTGCAGCCTATTTGGATTTTCCTCAAACACCTTATCCAAAAACAGCTGTACAAATGAAGAGGAGAAATTATGGAGAGTGGAAGAGAGAGGGGAGGAGGCAAATAAAGAGGAAGAGAGGTGCGCCTACCTTGAATCGGCAGCAACATGGAGGTGGAGAGATGGAACTGGAGGAGGGCGAGCTCGGCGGATTGCCTCTCAGACCATGCAGCTATGCTTTTTAATCATTTTTAGGAGCAGGTCAAGCCCAGACTACAAAATCTTATTGCATATAAAAACTCTCAAATACAAGCATTAGTTATAAACCAAAGTAGCATGTGCAATTTTTTTCGTAAATCCACCACAAAAATTCAGAGAAGAGTGCTAACCGAAGATAAAAGAAGACCGAAACATCACCATGCTGGAGATATCATAGACGACGACAGCCGCTGCTGCACCGCTTGACCTAGAAGAAGGCTGGGCTTGACCTGCTCCTAAAAATAGAGGCATGCCATGACAACGCTCATTATATGATGTCCCATCATTATCTTATAATGCTTCATGTTTGGTCCTGCTTACTTCTATATATACATTAAGTTATATTCATTAGATGACAGAAGTTTCTTGTAAGCTTTACCAATAAAACAAAAAAAATGAGTTATTTTTTGAAAGAAACTCAATGAACATATCATGACAAATCTCTGGAAAACAGGCACCGAAGCATACATCATATCTAGCTTCAATAAAAAATATGTTCATGAAAAGTTAATGTTCGAACACACGTGATATCATATTGGTTGCCATCTAACAAACTACCTTTTAGATGTGAAGGCTCTACGCATGAGCAAAAATATGATCTTAACTCACATGTTAAAATAATATTCAGAGCAGCATAGTCATTAGGACCAACGTCATTGTTTTCCAACAGAAGGAGAGCAATATATCAAGCATGCTAGTCATCTAGCTAATACATGGACGCTGAGCCAAGCACTTGCCGGTGCCGGGTATTTAGAACTGCAAGTAATTAAGTATAAGAAATATGATTCACTCATATCTAGTCTGATCAGAATTTATGATCATGAAGCTAATTCCAATAATATGTAACGGAGGTCCATCATCATTCATTGTTTGTACTCAAAGAACAAAATCCCATCGCCCACTTTTTTTTTCAAAACATGGATATGTGAAAACAATTAAACGGATTGAGCCTAGTTAAGAAATCACTATTCCACTTAAACCATTCATATCATCTGCTCCCAAATTTAGTTGCTCTACCATATTAGTATAAATTTGATCATAACAATTGGCAGGAACCACAAACCAATGAAATACAAAACATGGACCAAGATTTGCATTTACCTTCTAAAGTGTATCCAAATATCAGATGAACCTGCAAGTTGATAGTTAACCAGGACATTCTTCTAGCACTCGAAGGAGAAGAATAAGAGATTACAAAGGGCAGCTCAACAATCTTCTGTAGAACTTCATCTTCTTCTATAACACAACCGAACCAAAAAAATCAGAGATTAATGACAATCCTGCACCAATAAATTAGTAGGCATGAAAACAAAGTAGATTCCACGACAAATTGGGTATTACCAAAGGTAATTTTACACCCATACTTCATTCATAGCACACAAAATGACAGATAATATAATGCTATTTTCAGATCCAGAATTAGAACGGAAGAGAACCGAAAATATCACCTTGCTTTAGATGAGTAGGAAGGGAAGGGCTGCTTGGATGGTCGATGCAGGAGGATGGCGGCCAGAGGACCTTGAAAACGCAGCCAGGGACGCGTTGGCGACCAGATGCCGCCTCTGCCGGTCGACGTGGAGTCGGGGGTGTGCCGCTGGAGGTCGAGCTCGCGTGCGCCACCTCTGTGTCGTCTCCGCTGGCAGCTGGGAGAGAGAGGGAGACCGAGTAAGGAGTAAGAGGAGGTCAGACGGGGGAGAGAGAAATCAGAGGTGGAGGAGTAAGAGAGACACCTGATTTGTCGTCCTCGTGAGCTCTTCTCTGGCCCCTCGTGCGAGATCGACCTCCGAAATGCTTCTCCGAACCAAGCGAGCGAGAGAGAAGGGGCGAGCGCGAGGCCGGAGCAAGCAAGGGGCCGGAGCGCGTGGTGCCGGAGCTGGAGGCGCTATGGAGAAGAGCCGCAGGAGGAGACCGAGCAGGTGAAAGGGAGGGGCGGCCCGGCCATGGATTCGCAGCAGCCGCTGCCGGCGGCGGAAGGGAGACGAACGGGAAAGGAGAGGGAGGGCGCGTAGGAGAGGAGAGGATTTGGTCGCGACTGGGTGGCGGCTAGGGTTTCGCGGGGAGTTTTGTCTCAAGGATGGACGGTCCAGATCGAAGCGGAACCACAGCCCCTGGATCGGACGGTTCAAAATGGCCAAGCTTCGAGGAGGAAGCTGCACGCACCGGATTTCTTACCCGCAGAGTCGCTGACTGCTGGGACCCACGGGGTCGGGTTGAAAGTCAAAAGCAAAATGAACGGCCGTGATGAATCCGCGGTGAAGATCGGACGGCCAGGAGCTCCAAATCGCTGGGGAGGCGCGGTGACAACCCAGGGTTCTCTTCTTTAGACTAGATTTGGGGCGCGGCCTGCCGCGCGCCACCTGGTTTATAAAGATTAAATCGGCAAAAGGTCCGGTTAGTAAAACCGAAATCATTACCCGTGTAAACAACAATGCCGCATCAAAGTGACCTACACCCATCCTCCCCTCTCCTCCCTTCGGCATCGATCAATCGATAGCAAAGAGTGACGATTTCTACGTTTAGAGCGATGACGTGTCTGAGGTTTCGTCCGTGTTAAATTTTATTTTAATGTGAATAAATAATTGGATAATTCACCACAATGCTCTTTCATTTGGTCGATTTGATTGGCCCACTCCATGCCTCCCTTGCTTCTCTATGCCTCTATCCCGAGCTTGATCCCCTTCGTTGTTTCTGCAAGTCGTCCCCGCCACCACACTATGCTCTGACTGATGACCGTCCATCACCAACAACGCCGCTCTTTGGCGCTGGCCTCCCCTTCTCCTATTTGCCGATTGCGCACCTTCGCCCAAACATCTCACCTCCGGCCCGATCCTATGGCTTACCCTAGATGGGACACCAACGCTACCTGCTGAACCTTCTCCAAAGATCTCCATCACCATCCATAGCGGAGAGAGACACTACAACGTCGAAAGGGGGAGTTTAGAGAGTGCCACTATGTGTAAGAGAGAACGCTCTATGTTAATATCTTGTTACGAAATTTGTATAATAAGCATCGGGGGAGGGGAAGCACACCGCTATGGACCCCCCCCCCCCCCCCCCCCCAAACTATAGGAGGCTAGTAGCTCGGTATTATGATTAGGAGTACATAACGAATACCAACATGAAGAGTGTATGACCCATTGCGTGGATTCCATGGCTAATTCTAAAGATTCCCCTAAAAAAATTCTATATAAACCACCCGTGGGTAACATCATAAGACCCTTTTACGCCGTAGAAATGAATCTGGTTGAACGAAGGAATTGAAATCCACGGTCTGGAAATGTAGTCTCTAAATAGTTAGTAAATATATCCCATACACTGTAGGAAATCCTTTGAACCGGCGATTTAATGTTCATGAAATATTGATCACTAAATCAAAGATCATAACTGGGCTGGGTACCGCCAGATCGTTCATTTCTACTTTCATATCCCCTTCCACACACAAGTTTTGAAAAGCAAATACATCAATACATGGGCAGCTAAATATCATAAAGTCATCGTATAAAACAACACTGCCTGTGTATTTCAATATAAGATAGATTTGCAAGGCAAAGCATCATATTAGACTCAATGTTTTGAAAGAATAAGACATAAGAGAGATGTGGCCAGCAACTGGACATACTTTTACATATGCAACAGAAGCCACATAAGGTAAGTCCATAAGCGACCTCAGAGGCCGATACATATATAAAAGGAGGTGCTGGTCATTTACATAACATAGCTAAAAGAGGTTCTACATATAATCTAATAGAACCTAGTAAGGCTGACATAAAGCACATAATTGTAACTCATGCGTTCCCTCATAGCCTGATACACAGATACATAAGTTTGGGCAATGGTTCATTTAACACTAATATTGTCATAAGTATATTAATACATAACAGAGCTAAAGGTGGCTCTTCATACGATCTAAGACAGCTTCCTAAGGTCCAACGGATTCATCCGAACGTCACATCATAAGGTTGGTACGATCAGATGGGGCTCTTCATCGCTTGAGCAGAGACAACAGGCACAACCTGATTCAAGCAGCATGAAGATGAACATCTAAAACCAGATCGATCATTGTCATCGGGGAAACAACACCGATGAGTTATATTCACATGTAGAACAAAATCATCCTGCAAGAGAGCACTGTACAGTCAGACTCACAAAAAAAGCAATCAATAGAGGCATGCTTATGCTTGTAACTCAAAAGAAAACTATCTACAAAAACTAACAGCCAAAATAACGAACATTGTCAAGGATAGTATGTAGCATTAAACTGATATTAGGTACAGCAGCCCCGACTAATACCCGAAGCTCTTTCCTGAAAGACCACATAATTTTATACATCTGTGTTTATGCCATGAGTGAGAAAATAAAAGAACTTATCTGTACATGAAGGTGAAAAGTGGTACCCACGAAACATTGTACACACGGTTTTAGAAGCAGCTACAAATATACAGATGTTCTCTTTATATTATAAATTAGACTGATCAAATCTATTTTTCAATATCTATACAACGAACGAAAGACCTATCTAAGCTCTGAACCAAGAAGCAGTAATCATTTGTCCGACGTCAACACACGACGGTCCAAAAAAGTTCACATCAAGTAGGTTTCAAAAGCATCATAGGGGTAGAGGAGCGCGAGGCCATGGTATACATGTCACTATTATAACTGAGCAAGATAGCTATGGAGACAGAACACTTCAAACAAATCTAAAATTTGTTGAGCCGTGGGCACATTCAACATAAAGGCTAACTGATATTCCATGGACACAACCCTGAAACTAATCGGTCAGCCGATGCGCAACTATCAAAAGGATACCCACCTTTTTTCAACTGGCACTGCAGTGACGACGGTTGATTATGAATCAACCACGACATCCTCTTTAGCAGCCTGGTAAATTAAATTGTAACAAAAAATGCATTAAAAAGCCATAATGCTCATGTGTAAACTTCAATAGATGAGTTTAGGTGATGAAATCATCTAATAGGTAGAAGTCATTAGCGTGAATCTCTGTATACAAACCACAAAGAAAAAGCACGACACGAAATCAACCGATCTAAAGGAACCAAACACAGTCCCCATAGATAATATGTGAGTAAGCCTTATGACAAAAAATAAAACCCGAGAAAACCCTTGAAGTGATTATGTAAGTTAATTAAATTAAACAAACGGAAATGATGATTCATTGATGCTCTAATTTAAAGTAACAGGCAACTACACAGTTTTGTATTTCAGAACTGGGAGTATTACTCCAATTCTGGTCAATTCCTTGAACTAAATAAAAAAAAATCAGAAAATGACAGCAACATATAATGTAAAAGTTTTGAAACTGAATGACCACAATGCTAAACACTCATGCATCAGAAAACTCAGTCGGGGAGTAGAGCATCACATCAGTGCCCTAAAAGGGCATCCTTACATATTTCTAAATAAAGACACAAACATTACCAAGGCCACATCCCTCGCCAAAAAAGGCCACATCTGAACAGCTCATACGCTAAAAATGAAATAGTCCACAAAAGAATGAAGGCATAAGAACTAAATTTGTACCGACCACAAGACCAATAAATAAGGTAGAGAAAATGTTCAGATGGAATTTTGCTTTCGCCCCACCAGCTCGCAACACTGAGGAGGAGCTCACATGAGAACTGGACCTACTTGCCACGGTGATGGATCATCTCTGTAGAGGGAGCAACATTAGGTAAAAGATGGACCAACCCCCAATAACAATGATATATTGCAGCAATCTAGGTGGTGGTAGAGAAGGGAGATGGGTACCTTACCTTTGATATAAACCTTTGGTTCAGGCCCAATCTACCAGCCCGGTGAAACCATCGTCGATGGTTCCACCTCCCTGTCGAATATGGGCAGTAAATTGTCAAAATATATGAGACAAAGCAATACAGGTTAAAAGAGACTACTAATTGCATAATTTCTTTACTAACAATCCCAATAAATAAGAAACACAATATGCAAACTCTGTTCTTGATTTATGCACTGATATAACCCATATAACCAAGACCATTTGGTTGTTCATTAATTATGAAGTGGACACAATGGCTTGCTCTATACAGTCCATCAGCTCATTATAAAACAACACAATCAAAACTGAGATGACTACATTGGATAGATAATATACAGTCCATCAGCTCATTATGAAACATGTAACCTGGAATTGTTTCCTTTTTCAGAGCAACTCATACTAAATATGAGACGTGCATGGTTTGAATCAAGGGTAAAAGGTAGATGTACATGTCGAACCAGATGAATTTCGTTTGAAAAGAATTTCTACACCAAAAAAGAACTACTAATTAAATATGGTACAAAATATGAGAATGATTTGGAAGCAAAGATATAGCTAGAAGGTGTTCATGGGTAACTTTGAGAGAGACAGGCAGAGATGTGAGAATCTATAGATGTGAACCTGTAAATCAGCAGGCTCGAACAGCCAGACGGCATATAGCGACAAAATCGGCGGCACACGAATGGAGGAGAGAATAATAGATTAATAGGGCATCGCTGAAGACGGCATGAGAGAATAACATGGTGTTGAACTCCTGCAAGAGAAACCGGTCATTCTTCATTTGTACCACTTATTTATTTCATATATAAAATGTTCAACACAACTACATATAACCAATCTGATGTGCAAGAACTATATAACCGATCGTTTTCATTACTTAGTCCTGTAGTTTATTATGAAAGAAAAACAGTTAGGAAAGCATACAATTTTGGTGGTATAAGAATATAGTATATTGCATCATATTACTTGATATTTTATCTAGCAGAAATATAACAACATTTGGAAAACTCCTAAAGCTGAACCTGACTGATGTAACCTGGGAAAAAGAACCCAAAAAATGACGCTTTATGAGAAGTGAAATTAGAAAAGTGAAAATGACCGCTGCTTAACAAATAACCATAGAAAATGTTATTTCTTCCAAAAAAGAAGAATAACCTAGAAAAAAGGGACCTGCCATCTTCTTAAGGTCACTCTTTTTGCGTCAAAAAGCAAGTTTTCTCCACTACTCAAGTTCCTAGAAATGAATGTAATATACTTGATTTAAGAACTAAAAAAGGATTGACCAAAGCTGGCATCACACAACATTTCTGACACCACCTTGCTGTCATATAACACAACCACATAAACTAAGCAATCCCTAGCTTGTACTATGGTTCAGATCTGAAAAAAACACTAACCATTACATGTAGAACATCAAGATTAGGGCCAATCTTCTGTAGAATTTCACCATCTTCCATAACACACCTGAACAAAAAAAAGAGAAATGAGAACACGCCAGGTCTCACAACAAATTAGGTATTACTCTCACTTCCACAGCTTGTACTATGGTTCAGATCTGAAACAAACACTATGCAAGGTCATTGTGTGCCTTCTGCTATATTAAAATTATGCTAGCACAAATGAAGGGGCATATGGGTTAATTACTTCGTATAGACATGAAGAGTGCAGCCTTCACGTGTTGCCTTATGCAAAGGAAAAGGTGTTGCCTTTTGTAAAGGAATATCATATCTGCATGTTTAATAAGTAGATAGGAAGGTGAGCACAATCATAATCTCCTAAGATGGTGCCAACAAAGATAAAAACAGTTGATTCAGTCAACCAAGGAAACCTGTGTATTTCAATTAAATCCAAAAGGCAATTAAAATTGTCCAATGTGCAGCATGAACTGAAGTAGGCAAATTAATAGTTGGGTAATAAAATGCATCGACAAAGGAAGCATCAGGAGTACAGCCTGAGTTGGAAAAGAAAACCTATACCAACAGTCCTTCCTGGTATAGTGAGCACAGTGACATTAAAGAAAGCCGAGATTTTGCAAATCACATATGTATATCAATGAAGCGAAGTCAATGGCCTAGGTGAGCAAGAGAATGGTTTGATCAGGTAAAATCAAGAAAATAAAGGATAGGTAAATAGGCAAAGGAGTGAGGATGTCAGTCATCCTACCTAACAGACGCATCAAAACAATTCTCAAATCAAAAATTTATACAGATATGACACACATCAAAACCTCCAGAGGAGCTGGCCAGACAGGAGAGGAGAAGCAACATACATTGGCTCGCGCAAAATTACAAAGAGAGTAAAAGTAGGTTATTTGTTCACACTGTGGAGCTGGTGAGCGATGCAGGAGTTCTTCTTAAAATACCTCCAATTAATAGCAAATATGATAATTCAATAGTTCAGTTCAAGTCATCAAGGCATAAAAATTATGAAGGAAAAAAGGATATATGGAAACAAATAAGGGGGACTGGAGGGTGCAGCCTAAGAACAGCTGCTGGCCTGCAGCGTTGATGTCGGATTTGGATGCGGATGCAAGATGGAGGTCAGTTAAAGCCTATGAGTGGAGTCACGGCGTGAGCAAGGATGTGTCCTGGGTCCTGATTGTGCTGTCGTTATGAGCCCACCAGATTACCTGACCAACTCTCACATTTGCAGTCGCATTAGCACTTCTTAGGTCTCCTACCACAAGAAAAGACCAAACAAAAGTGAGTGGACTACAAAAATAATTTCTCATGTGAAGATAAATTGGAATAAATAGATTAGAGACTACGCTTGAAAGCAATGTTTCTGAGCATCAGAGCATGCTTACCTGAACCAGAACATCGCAGAAACAATTGTGGTCACATGGTAGCTCTTCACCAGTCTCTACAATGGCCTAGGTACGTACTGAAAATCACCACACAATCAGCACAGAGAAACTGGAATTACAAAGATATAAAAGCAGTGAGTTTCTAGCGATCTACACAGTTTCTCAGGCTGCTGAAGCCATTCAAATAATTATGTTTTTTTAGGACGATGACCTCTAGAAAAGAAATGGAGGCCAAAAAACATCTTGCTGAACTAAAACAAAGGAACCGTGAGGTGAACTTGCCTCCCTTCTATGCTCATGCCAACTTCCTAAATAATCAGTGTCAAGTAAACTTCCTAAGAAGATCTAGCAGTCCACAAAAAAAAGGTAGTTTTATATAACCCTTTCATGTTTCTCTTAGTGGTGCGGGTACTAAAATAATAAGTGGCATGCCAACACTGTTAGTCTTGGGAGAATTATTAATACAGTAACTTTAAAAGCTTTTCTAAAAAACTTTAAAAGTAAAGGAAATGGAGTATTTCTGAAAGTATGAGCATCATCTGTCTATTCTTATTGAGACCAGGTGTATCCGCACACATTAATTAACATGTTTCATGAACACCGGGCAATGGAAATACATGAGGCAAGTAAGAAATAAATGTAGGTGTTTACAAAAGAGACATACCAGACTATATCTAACAGGTTTAAAGCTCGAACAGATCCATGATCCCTCTACACACAAAATTTGCACAGACAAAGTAAATTTCTGAAGAACTAAATCACTGAGAAGATGAACTGATCTGTACCTGCAGCCTACTTGGATTTTCCTCAAACACCTAATCCAAAAACAGCTGCACAAATGAAGAGGAGAAATTATGGAGAGTGGAAGAGAGAGGGGAGGAGGCAAATAAAGAGGAAAAGAGGGGCGCCTACCTTGAATCTGCAGCAACATGGAGGTGGAGAGATGGAGCTGGAGGAGGCCGAGCCCGGCGGATCGCCTCTTCCTACCGCCGCCTCTCTCAGACCATGAGGGTTGGCAGTCGATGAATCGATGGCGCCGTACCTCGGCACGACGTAGTCGTCTCCATCTTTAAATCGACAGCAGCTTCGACGGGCGGAGCACCAGCGCAAGCCTTACGGACCGTGCACTGAGAGGCGAGGAGGGTCGCCGCCTCCTCCATCTCTCTACATCTTGGCGAGGATGTCGGCGGCGTGACTGGCTGGGCCTCCTCGTTCTTCCCTCCGGCCACGCGCAGCAGCAGCGCTCCAGGGAAGTGAAGAGGTGGGCGGGGCTCGTTCTACCCTCCGGCCTCGCGCAGCAACAGCACGGGCCCGTCCCTGTGGAAGAGAAGAGACGGGAGGGGCGGGGGAAGAGGTCGAGCACCGCAGGGCTCGTCCCGCCCTCCGCACCGTGGAGAAAGACCACGAAGGCCCTGCGGCCGACGAAGCCGAGGAGGAGGAAGGAGGGCGACGCGATGCGAGGAGGCCGAGGAGAAGGCGCGCCGCGATGCGAGCGTGAGGAGAGGCTGAGAGCGGCTAGGGTTTCTACTGCGTCTCCTCACTGTCGTCGGAGAGAGAAAGGGGATCGGGGATGGGAGGTGAGGCGCGGACTGGCGAACGTGCAGCTGTGGGGCCCGAGCTCTCTCCACCACTCGCTTCCCGCGAGCACCATCTGCACAGATTTTGCGACCCACATAGCCGCTGACTGGTGGGCCAAATTTTAGCAAGGAAAAGTCACCGCAAGATCGGACGGCTGAGAGTGCTTGGCAGTGAAGATCGGACGGTTCGGAATGCCAAACGCCTGGGAGCTCGCGGTGACAACCCAAGGTTCTATTCTTTAGATTCAACTAGGCAAGGGAAGAGTATCAATATTTGAGGAGTCTGGAGTCTTGTCGCGCCTCTACAACAAAAAAAAAAGTGGGATTGGGAGGCGTTAGGAAATATAACAAAACAAGGAAAAATGATGAAGCCCAATAATGGGAAGAGTACACAAGCATGCCAGTCCGCAAATGTTCTCCTTTTTACGTTTTCGTGGATATAGTGTCTTGTATACCGGCGTTCTAATTCTCTTTATAAAACCAAAATGACGAGTGGCTTTGAGATGATCACTAGTAGAAATAAGGCCTTTGGTGTGGCCTTTTTGGAACTGGTTGTAATGGAACCGGTACTAAAGGGGGCATTAGTACCGGTTTCAGAGGCGATTTGGTCGGCCGGAAACAGCACCGGTTGATGCGGACCTTTTAGTACCGGTTGACAACAACAACCGGTACTAAAGGGTTGGGGCAGGCGGCTGTAGTGGGGGACCCCACGGCCAGACCTTTAGTACCGGTTTGTAATACCAACCGGTATTAAAGATGGACCTTTAGTACCAGTTGGTATTACAAACCGGTACTAAAGGTTTGCCCTATATTACCTTCTTCCACGCGAGTACAGCTCCATTTTCGTTTAATATGAAATAATTCATATCTTCAAATTCATAAATCGAATTTTAACAAATAAAATGTCTAAATCGATTAGAAAAATTAGAGGAATCCAAATATGACAACTATATCATCTTTTACATGATAGTTTTTATACTTGGTTCACAAAAAAGTCATTTTTTGCTATTAAAAAATGAAAAATGATATTTATGAAAATAATTTGAAAATTTCCTTCGGCATTGTTGTTTCCTACACCAAGATGCACCTATATATGGAATATGATATCTTTATCACAAACTATGCCGTGCGAATGGTTATAACTTAATCATTTGGCTTGAAACTTGCAGATGTTTATAGATGATGTACCTTTTTGTGAAAACTTTTTTTACAAAAAAATTCAAAAATCAAGTTTATCATTTTTCATAGAATCTAGTAGACATATAAGGACTCCATGCCAAAGGATATCCTTTTTTGAGGTGTTTACAATTTTATTTTATTTTTTCGTAAAAACGGTCACCGTGACTATTCATCAAAAGAGTTAGTATTTTCTAAAATTATCGATATTTCTGTGACTTTACCACTGGTTGTCTACCTTAAAATGATTTTTACAAAAATTCAGGCCAAACTATCAAACAGTTTTAGTTCAAATTTAAATTACTTTCGGAAAATCGGCATAAACTCATTTAACTAGACGAAACTAGGTATAAATCAAGAAAATTCCTAATATTTGGGGATTATCCATAAAATGTGGACTACTCTTTGTGAAAATTAGATGAGGTCCATTTTGCACCATATTGTTTGTACTTGGTTCACAAAAAAAGTTATTTTTTACACTTAAAAAAATGGATAATGATATTTATGAAAATAATTTGAACAATTTCTTCGGCATTTTTATTTCCTATACCAAGATGTACCTATATGTGAAATATGAGATCTTTATCACAAACTATGCCGTGGGAATGGCCATAACTTGATCATTTGGCTTGAAATTTCAAGATGTTTATAGATGATATACCTTTTGTGAAATCTTTTTTTATATATATTTTGTCAAAAATCAAGTTTATTATTTTCCATAGCAACTAGTACACATATAAGGACCCCATGCCAACGGATATGCTTTTTTGAGGTGTTTATCTTTTTTTTGTTTTTTTTAATCTGTCAAAATGGCCAACATGACTATTCATCGAAAGAGGTCGATTTTTAAAAAATATCGATATTTCTATGATGCAATAGATGATATGGGTGTCATATTTGCATTCCTCTAATTTTTCTATTCCATTTAGAAATTTTATTTGTCAAATTCTGATTCTGGATTTAAAGATACGGATATTCCAAACTAAATGGAAAAAGGAAATTAATATTTATTTTATCATTTTTTATTTCAATATTATTATATAATATTTGTTGTTTATTCAACTAAATTTTTGTAATTCAAACAATGAAGAAGTGTAACATTATGACCGAGTGGTTAATATGATTGATAGGATATTAATATCAGTAAGTTCTCTGTTCTCACTTGGTATTTAATTTGGAAAGAACTCAATAGTTAAGCGTGCTTGGGTTGGAGCAATTTGAGGATGGGTGACCGAATGGGAAGTTTGACTAGATTGAGTACTTTGACTTGAAATTAAGTGTGTAGTTAGTGATTAAGTGTGTGGCTTAGTGGGTAGTGAAGTGTGTGCTAAGTGGGAAATTTCAAAATTGAAAAAGTTCAAAAAAATTCCAATTTTTTTGAAAAACGGAAACTATTAGTCCGCCACCCGCGCGCTTGCAGCTATACCCACATGAACACCTTTAGCACCGGTTTCATATTGTACCGGTACTAAAGGGGTACCCCTTTAGTCCCGGCCTTTTAGCACCGGTTGCACAACCGGTGCTAAAGGGTCTTTCTCTACTAGTGGATCTTACGATTGTCTCTTTTGATGTAGTGTCTTTTTAAATATGGAATGAGGTGTTTTAGATAAATTTCTATGCTTGGTTGTAACTATCGAAAGTCCGAACAGGCGAGTTAGGCAATTTACATATGCAATTTACCTCCCCTCCTCTCTGAGGTATATGACAGAAGCTGCCCATGGAGAACAAGTGTGGAACAACTAATTTAGATTAAACTACGAACAACATGAATCGAACCCCAAACCGTAGGTACTGATACATATAAGTTTTATTCACTAGCCAACCGAATCAAAAATCCGGTTATTAGCTAGCCAATTTACATATGCACTTACATAGTAACTATAAAATTAAGGCTGTAGTTGAAAAGAAATTTGGTTACGACGTTTGCATTTTGACTCCTGAATTTGACTGAGTTTCTAAACAGCAACTACTCATTTCTTGCCACATTAAGAATCAACCCTCAGAACCATCACCTCAGGAAAATAATTTGGTCATCATGGAAATAAGAAGGAATTGAAAGTATTGTCACATTTCTCGTACATTTGCTCAATTTGTCGATTCTCATTCAATTTTAGTAAAATGACACAATGCATCAACACAAACAAATGTTTCTGTTTCTAATGGATATCATATTGGTGGGGGTATAGACCATACATATCGAACTAATGTTTCAAACGTTGGTAACACAATAGAGCAACATGTACATGCATTGTATGATGGTTACTTTGGCAGTTCTTTCTAAGTGATGGGAATCTAAATAAATATTCTCCCAATGCACACCCTAAAAACATCTCACTCGTGCCCAAAGGTTTTGGGTTCGACTCGGCCTCTCTCCATTGCACTTGCACAGGCAAGGCTATATTCGTATAATCCTTCCCCATACCCTACCTGGTGTGGGAGCTTCTAGCACTCAATCTTTCCTTATTTTTATATAACATATAGATATATTGCAGGTGTTCCAGATTGTGTATCCCCTAGTTGACCATGGCCTATAGATCCATAAACTCGATGATCACCGTGGAGTCAAGACATTCAACAAAGCAGAGTCGTAAGACAACCTTGTTCGAGAATACACAACAGTCACAACATGGAAATTCAGCCAAGTCGCGATTATCCGAGGAGAGAATAGAAAAGCAACATATACTCAAAAATGCTTTTCCGAATGAGAAATACCATGTCAAACTCAATGCAAACGTATTTTTTCGAGCACATAGATATATCTACTCACCCACAACATACCTTCATGTTCTTCGAAGCCTACCACTAGTGGAAAAAGAACCAGCAGTACCGGTCGGGGAGGGGCATCAGTACCGGATTTGCAACCGGAACTGCCCAAGCGGGACTGTTGCCCCCCCAACATCAGTACCGGGCGTGTTGCGACCGGTACAAAAGGCCTACACGTGGGGTCGCGGACTGAGATTTCGACTGGAGACCTTTAGTACCGGTCGATGTTACCGACCGGTACTACTAAAGTTTTTTCAAAATAATAATTATTTTTTGAAACTTTCCTTTCAGAGAAAAATATTTTTTAGAATTTCGAAATTTCTCACTTAACTATCCACTAACCCACACTTAATCTCTAGTCTAACTCACTTAATCTCTACACACTTAATCTATTTGAGAACTGTCAAATTTCCCGATTGGTCACCCATCTTGAAATTGCTATAACACTAGCACGCTTAACATTTAGGTTCCTTTCAAACTAGATACGAAGAGAGAACTGAGAACTTACTGATAGTTCTATCTTATCAATCATGTTAACCACTCGGTCATGATTAAACACTTATTCATTTGTTATACTATAAAAATTTACTTGATTAAACAATTATATTATATAATAATAATATTGCAATAAATAATGATAAAACAAATATTACTTTATTTTAAAAATGATTGTATAATAATAAATATTTAAATAATGAAATAATGTGATAAACACTTCAAAGAAAGAAATCTTTCTTAGGAAAAATCATTTTAAATTACACAACTAGTGGTTATATTATATAATAATAATATTGCAATAAATAATGATAAAACAAATATTACTTTATTTTTAAAATGATTATATAATAATAAATATTTAAATAATGAAATAATGTGATAAACACTTCAAAGAAAGAAATCTTTCTTAGGAAAAATCATTTTAAATTACACAACTAGTGGTTATATTATATAATAATAATATTGCAATAAATAATGATAAAACAAATATTACTTTATTTTAAAAATGATTATATAATAATAAATATTTAAATAATGAAATAATGTGATAAACACTTCAAAGAAAGAAATCTTTCTTAGGAAAAATCATTTTAAATTACACAACTAGTGGTTATATCACAGAAACACTATCAATATGAAAAAACATTACATCTTCTGATGAATTGTCATCACGACCGTTTTGACTTTCTTTATCAAAAAATGAAAAAAATGTGATAAACACTTCAAAAAAAGAATTATTAGAGATAAATTGTTTGCAACAATAACACTACTACAAAATATTAGAGATAAATTATTTGCAATAATAAGACAACTCACATCCAACAATAACACTACTACAAAATATTAGAAAGTTATTGTTTGCAACAATAACACTACTACAAAATATTAGAGATAAATTTTTTGCAACAATAAGACAACTCACATCCAACAATAACACTACTACAAAATATTAGAGAGTTATTGTTTGCAACAATAACACTACTACAAAATATTAGAGATAAATTTTTTGCAACAATAAGACAACTCACATCCAACAATAACACTACTACAAAATATTAGTGATAAATTGTTTGCAACATAACACTACTAGCTACAAAATATTAGAGTGTTTGTAACAATAACACTACTAGCTCACATCCCAACAACACGACTGCATATATACATGAGGAGACCCCCAAGGCACTACAAACACTAGCTAGTACATATCGTCATCCGAATAATCAGAATCAGAAGGCTCCTGGCGCACTGGTCGCGGTACGAGGTGACGCTGCCCGTAGTTGATAATTCTAATCTTACGGTACACCTCGTATGCAACATACGCATCTATTGCTGCATACTCAATGTTGCAACCGTCAAGTGGGTACTTCTCCCAAAGATAATGTTGTCCACTCTTGAATCTTGTCTTCATATCCTTGTACGCGTCCTCGTCGAGCACGGCGCTTGCCATATCAGCCATTCCAGTCTTGAGATGCTCAAGCCTAAAGATAGCCTGGAGATCAATGTGGTAGGCAGATGGTATCTCAAGTCCCGGCCAGGTGCGTTTCATCTTGATCTTGTCATTTGTTATATCAACGCTAGCAAAATGAATGCCGCTGCGAAGAAAATCCATGAGTGGTTGACATTGCTTGTCACTTCTGCAACAACAAATGGAACACATGTTAAAAATACTAACAACAACTATGTACTATGCAATGCAACAACAATGTACAATCAACAATATATATATATATATTCATATGTGTCAAGATATATATTTTCAGCCAAACTATGCAACAACAATATATATATGCAACAACAATATAGAACAATCTAACCAACAATGTATAATAATAACAACTATTTAACCTATTGAAAACTATGCAACAACAACAATATTAATATAGACAATTGAACAATGTATAATTCGGCCAACTATTGAATTAATTAACAATCTCATTTCGGCCATATTGAACAATCTTTATTTCGGCCAACTATTGATGAATAACAACAATTTCATTTCGGCCAATGCAACTATATATATATATATATTGATCAACAATTAATTAATCTCATTGGAACTATATGTATACACAACAACAATCTCATTTAATCTCATTTCGGCCAACTATTGAACAATCTTATTTCGGCCAACTATTGATGAACAACAACAATCTCATTTCGGCCAACTATATATATTGATCAACACAATCTCATTGGAATGTATAATTAACAACAAATCTCATTTATAATTCGGCCAACTAATTTATTGAACAATTAATCTCATTTCGGTCCAACTATTGTAATATCTATTTCGGCCAACTATATATGAACAAAACAACAAATCTCATTTCGGCCAACTATATATATTGATCAACAATCAACAAATTAAAGTAAAATTGCCCCAAAATATAACATTTGGATCGGATGCCATGAGATTTTTTGTACCTTGCCCATTGGAAGACCAAGACATTCTTCTTAAAACATAGTTGGATCACCGCAACCTCTTGCTGATTGGTGGTGTACTCGAAATCGAGACCGATGAACTTCTCTTGATCCCGAGCTTCACCAATCCATTTCTTGAAATCGGAGAGATAACCGCCCACCAACGTGCTATCGTTGGTATAAACCACCTTCAGATTGGTGGTGTGTGCAAGCACCGGTCCACAGCGCGCGATTGGTGGCGCCGGACTCATGGTGGCCGGAGTGGATGAAGAGATCAGAGGGGAGAGAGAGTGTCGCCGGAGGGAGAGAGGAAGAAGAAAACCCCGGCCGTATCGAAAAATAAAGAGACAGGGGGAAGAAAACTGTCCACTCCCGTCTAAAATCGTGGCGGGAGTCGAACGGTTAGAGCTTTAGTACCGGTCCGTAACACGAACCGGTACTAAAGCTCCACCCGCCCAGCCCCGCGCGACGGTTGCCATGCCACAGAGCTTTAGTACCGGACGGTGTTACGGACCGGTACTAAAGGTCCCTTACGGACCGGTACTGCTGCCCCCCTCCCTTCTGTCCGTTCGGACCGGTACTGATGTTTATTAGTACCGGCCGCAAATGTAACCGAGACTGATAGTCTGGACGTAAAGTTCTTTTTCCACTAGTGTACCCGGTCTGATAGCTTAAGTCGAGTGCCTACCTCGTGATGAATTCTGTTGTCGCTTCTCAAGACTCCACTTAGAACTTCTTTCACATAACTACGACACACTGAATGATTGAGCCCCTGATGCCTGTTAGGGTGCACTGTATACGGTACAAACTGAATGATTGAGCCCCTAATGCCTGTTACGGTACAAACTGATATGCATTTATTTTTTAGAAAAGGGTCACCCCAGCCTCTGCATCAAAATGATGCATACGGCCGCTTTATTTCTTTTATTCAACAATACGTGGCTAAAAGCCTTACAACAATCGATCATACAAATCGAAGCCAACCAAAACAGTGAAACACCACAACAAGCACAAATGAAAGAGTAAAAACAGGGCCTTGTGCCCCGGCCACAGCTATCATCGGCTCCCTGGCCAACTCCAGAGGTAGTGCCTTGTGCACATATCTCCGGATGTCGCCTCCACCATCTTCCGCCAACCCAACTCCATCAGTAGATCGAAGAGAAAGCTCCAGCCATGCCTGCCGTCGATGCCACCATGGCACCAGACCGCGCCCCCACCCTGCACGAGTCCACCCTGTCACGATCGTCGTCGAGTCCTCGCTGCACCACGCCGCCATGACCCATCGTCGTTGTCATCATAGATGAAACTCCGCTCCACCGAAAGACCCCTCCAGAAATCTCGTGTTCCAGGACGATGCCCCCAAGAGGGAGTGCCACACCGAGGATGTCGCCATCATCCGATCTGAGACCAGATCTAGGGTTTCCCCCGGAACTCTTGGAGAAAGGTGATTCGCGGCGACGACACCTTCAACAAGGTAACGACACCCATTGGTGCCGCTGTCGTCGGCTCAGACGAGCCCGGGTTACACCGGCCGACCTCCACATCCCAGACGGGCCACAACCATGGCCGAGCCGCCGGAAAAGGAGGTCATCACGCCGTCTACCGCCGATCTTCTGGAGTAGCCCTCCACGAACTGCAAGCTGCTCCGGAACCAAGGGCCGCCGGAGCCGACCCGCCAGACCTATCAAACCTAACACTTCTGCCGAAATTAATATATACTCTCTCCGTAGCATATTAGATGACTTATGTCTGTATAAAAGTGGATGTATTTAGATTTATAATATATCTAGATACATTTATTTTTGTACAAATGAAAGTCATCTAATTTATAACAAATGGAGTACTATATTTGGTTTGGTATTTTGTTTAGTAAATCAAGAAGTAAAAAAGGCCACACTTGGGTAAATATCTTTCGCATGTTACGGCCAGCCTCTATAAAATAAAAACGAGTGGCTGCAAGGGGGCTTCAACGTATCACATGGCACAGTTCAGGTGCGCATCGCTCATCTCCATGGATGCTAGACTGCTAGTCGTATCTATCGCTCAGTCTAGTGGGCTTGAGAGGTTTGGGGAAGTGCAGCAACCCATTCACGTGAGAAGCCCACAGCCAACAAATGGTAGCCGGCGCTGAAGGTTTAGGATTGGGATGCGAGGGGAAACTAATAGCAAGTGACAAGTATGATATATGTACAATCAGGAATCTAGGCAGAAATTAGCGCGCAGCAATACTTGGGCATCGCAAACAAAGTAGTCTCTTCCTCCCATGCTCATGTACAGTCTTCTTCTGACAAGCCAATACATTTTCGTTGTGTGTTTGTCATTATACAAAACCTCGTCAAAATAGGAGTTCGCCTCGCTTTATAAATAAAACAACCAACCAAAAACTAGATACGGTTCAAGATATAAATACGAAGAAAAAGAAAAAGGTTCGATGGGGCCACAACGCAAATAAGCCCAACACAAAATCAAGTGTCAATACAACTCCCCAATGATTAAAACTGAACGACTGGATGGTGGAGAAATTCGACTGTTTACAGAGTGGTGCCTTATTGCAAACAAAAGCCAAGAATTTGAAAATCTAGTCTGAGCTCCATCTCAGAAAGACGCGTTCCATAACCATTTTGTTACGAATAGTCCATAACATTTAGCTCATCGCAGCAAACACTACCTAAAAGAGGCGCCTCCTCCTCCCAATACGGTTTGTCTGCACGTTCAGGAACTCCACATAGTCTTGAGCTTACCACTCAGGAACAAGCGTCTCGACAAGAAAACTCCACAAGAAGTGCGTTGCGGAACAAGATTGTCTATGATGCGTCCTGGCTATATACCGCTCTATAGCCTCACCTGTCGGGGTCAGGTTGCTAGGGGTGTCGCATGGGCCAGATTGTCTTTGAGTGCTCTTGTTGGTGAGCTTTGTCTACGTGTGCTCGATTGAGCTGTGGAACATTAGGAATTTGGTGGACTGTTCGCCGTTTCATGCGCAACGCTTGTTGGGCACGTGTCTCGGTTTGTTTGCTTAGTTTTATATTATTTTCCTCTCTCTAGTCTCCTCGGTTTGTCGGTGCTCTGCATCGTGTCGCCAGCATGCCTGGGTCTGCTTCTTGGGAGATTCCTCATTTTTGTGATCTTCTGATTACATGTCGTTTGTTTTGATGTTGTGCTTCGTCTCTGAGATTTGGAAGCTCATCGGCCTTCTCAGTCCGTGGTGGTGCTGGGAAAACCAATTTTACAAAAAATTATGCTAAGAAATAGCTTGTCGAAAATCCTGTTTCGAAGCAATAAATAATAAAATCGGTTACATAACCTTATTTTTCCGTACTCATTTTTCTTTCTTCCGAACAATTCCACTCCTAAACTAAATCGCATATGCCTAAGAAGCAGGAATATGGTTTTTCTGGATAGTGTAAACACGTTCATACTAAAACAAATAATAGTCATGTTTCCACAAACCCGGTTTCCTCCTGAGCTGACATTGAGACTTGGTGAAACTAGATATGATAGGAATAGGATCCGCCTTTCTTTGTTGGAAAACATCCGATCTATTCATCATTTGTGAAGATGGTACAAAGAACACAAGAAATAATAAAAATTGCATACAGATTCCTAGACCACCTAGCGAAGACTACAAGCACTGAAGCTATTCTTAGACCACAGGCAAGCTCGGCAGGGTTGAACTGGCTTCTGATCTCGGTGGCATTGTCAAGTTCCTTAATAAGAGAAAGCTCAAGTAAACCCATCCTCTAGCTCAACATACATAAAAAAGCCATTGAGCTCTCGATAAGTTATAGTCGTTTGAACACGATTCGGTAAAATACCTTGTCCAGAGCTTTGATTCAGAAAAGATCAAACAGAACAGGATTAGCTTGCGTAGATGAATGCTTTTTATAGCTAGCCCAAGCAGTGGAGAAAAAAAAAGTCATTCTTGTCATTTAAGAGAAAGAATAAACAAGTAATAATATATGGAGCTCTTTTTTTTTAGAAACACAGTACAGACGCAGACGCTCACAAACACGCACGTACAGACACCCTATGAACGCACACACGCACGCAAACCCTACCCCTATGAGCACCTCTGAGAGACTGGTCCAACAGATCTTAAGGTGGACGAAGTCACCACAGATGCCTCGCTGTTAACGGGCACGTCATCTACCACTGAAAGCATAGCGCCGTTTAAATCCTGTAAAATTCAGGAAAATGCGAGTACCCGTGTCAAGTCTGGGATTTGAATCCGGGTGGGCTGGTTCCACCATAAGGAACCAACCAGCTGAGTTAGGCTCTCTTCAAGTACAAAGAAGTATATAAAGTCAGACAATACTTGCATTCTGCGAGAACTATTTTAGACCACAGCTAGGCCACACGTGAGCTTCGATTGGCAGCCAGTGCACACTTGAGAACTTGAGACACAAAAATTGCTAGGATTAGGAAGCATTCAGAAATACAGTAGTGCAAATGCGCGCATCTGTTCAAAAAAAAAAAAAAAAAATGCGCGCATTGTCATTCTTTTTTTTGACGAAAAAGCAGGGCTCTGCTATTTCATTGATTGTACAAAGGAGTGACAAAGTACAGGGGAAAAAAGCATGGCCACAGAGCAAGCCCGAAAAACTAATGCTAAGCCAAGCTATCCTACAGCGTTGCATCAGAAGGGTGGACAATACATCGAAACTCATTGCCCAAGGGTAGAGAAAGACAGTTTCCACATAAAAACAACAAACACTAGCGCAAACATAATATAAGTCCGGCATCAGCAAGCTCGTGACGCTTGGACGTCCAGCAGAACGCCATAGGCTAGCTTCTTACAGAACTTTCAACTTCATATCGCTCATGCTGCAGGCTAACTGGTTCAATATGCGTGCATTTCTTTCGTTCCACACCATCCACCATCTTAATTATTAGTTGGGTCTCAGTCATCTTAATGCGTTTCATTGCTTCCGCTTGTGCTTCTCAGTCATCTTAATGCGTTTGCCCCGGCGGTGGCAGGTAGCAAGGAGGCTGAGCTTGGTGATGCATCTGATTATGCAAAACATGGTTGTGTACGGCACGTGTATGATTGGGAGTCATCAGGAAGCATAGTTGTACAATTCTCAGGATGGGTTCGTTTCAGCTTTCAACTGCTTTCCATGAAAAAAATGTTAGACAAACGGAACAAACTTCACAGCGCCATGGTGGGCTTTAGCAGAAGCACCTGCCCTTCCCTTCATGCTCGAAAAAGAACCTTGGAGAGGTGTTTCCTGAGCTTCCTAGCGAAGTGCTGAACTGCTACCAGCCTTTGCCCATTTCGTTAGTCGTTACTACTGGCAGAATGCCACTCTAGGTTCTTTCACGGATGTCCCAAAGGTTATTTTTCTGCCTCGTGTCTGTCGATAGAGCAAGCGTCACGATGTGATTCTGTGCGATGTCGGAGTTCGTCCCCGCCTGCCCTCCAACAAACTCGGCCTCCAGATCGACCAGGCTGGCCGATTCATGATATTGTCCTCCTGCTCACAGCTCAGAGCGGCGCCTCCACAAGCTCTTCCGCGACCTCTGGTCGAGCTCGTTCTTGTCCAAGCTCTTCCCGGTATGCCGCCCGTCGTCTCGCCTGCGACCTGCAGATTGGAGCGGCGCCTCCCCAAGCTTGTGCGCCTGAATACCAAAGAATTCAACTCAGTGAAGTTAAACAAGAAATCATATAGATCACATACCTTGTAAGATATTGCAACATATGTATTTGTCTGGATATGTAGGAAAACTGTATTAATAATGGTTGTATGCATCAATCGATGCAGAGGAAAAGAAAATGTAGGAAAAATCTGGCAGACAGTATGTTTTAGAAGTAGGAACTGGAGGTGTTAGGAAATGTCTGAAAACATTCCTGAAACAGGCAGCGAATTTATACAGGCATGTCGGTCCTGAAATGTTCTGCTTGACAGTAATCCTCTGCATTACCCAGCTCAGCAACCGGAACAACTTTGGAAGTTTACAGTAACCATCCACCCTACGCAACCATCCCATGCGTTTCGTCTGGATAGGTGGACCTAAGTCGCTAATCTGTCCCGTTCTAGCACCAAGGTCAGCACGTTCAGCTTAACACATGCACTCACTGGTAGACAATTGGCACTTCAACAAGCCCCACTCTACGTGATATGCCTCTGGTTGCTTTGATATACCGAGGTCAAAGAGAACAAACCAGATGATAAAATTCTTATATCATCTTCCTTCTCGAATCCTAAGTTACTATATGTCTGTTTCAACCACAAATTGACATGCATGCAAACTTCTGTCTAGTAGATGTCTAGTAGAGCCAATTTTACTAGTGTTTATTTATTTCGCTGACAAATCATATCTTTTGGTGATTTATTTTTTGCATGTTCTACTTTTCCACACTAGTAGGAAAAAGGCTACTGCTGGCGAGCTGTTTTTGCCTAGCGCTGGCGAACAGCTGTCCGCCAGAAGAGCTACGCCAGTGGTAACCTTTACCGCTGGCGAACAGCTGCTCGCCAGCGGTAGAGGCGGCCATCGCTGGCGAACGGCGGCTATGTTCGCCAGCGGCAGTAGGCCACAGCACTGGCGAACTAGCCTTGTTCGCCAGCGGTTGCGCATCCGCTCGCCAGCGCTAGTCCCCGCGGGTAGGCGGTCTGTTCGCCAGCGCTACCATTTCTGTTCGCCAGCGGTATAATTTCCGAATTAAATATTTTATTTTAAAATATTGCATTACAGGATTATATATATATATATATCAGAATTGCAGTACAGTAATTTCAGAAAGTTAAAAGTGTACAGAATTCCAGAAAGTTACAATTTGACAATGCCCAAACATAGATTCACATATGCATTTAAAACATGTTCATGGCATTACAAAAATGTTTTCATCATACACAAACATCGGAATTAAGTCGTAAGTTCTCCAAAACAAGTAGACGGTAAGTTACAATCATCACATAGTCATGGTGGGTAATGAAGTGTTCATTCATCCGGTTCTAGCTTCCGGTTCCAAGCTTCTAGCTTCATGTCCTTCTCGTTGCTCTCGACTCCTTCATCCCTATACACAACACATATATATAGTGTTAGAACATAGCAATGAAATTATCGACATATTGAAAACAGAATGTAAACTAAATCATTTTAGTGTGTCTAGACACACGAATGTGTCACACACACCATCAAATCTAGGACTTCTCCTTGCTCGGCTTCTCATTGCTCGGCTTCTCCTTGGGCTTCGGCGGGAAAGGGCGACAACCTTCTAACGAGTTGAAGGGTCTGTAGTCACCCTGCTGTTGTATGAGCGTTTCAATCGCAGTGTTAGAAGTTGGTTTCCTGTTGAGGTGGAATATCCCGCCTCCGCGGGAGACATCCCTACAGATTATTCGCGCAAGGTCCTGCTGGATGCGTCCGAACTCCTTTCGGATAGTGGCATCAGAGGCATTCGCCATGTCCACGGCCAATTTATCACAAGCGCTTGGATATCGTAGATGTTCCTCGTCCATGAGGTACTCACGCATTTGAAGGATGAGGTACCAGGCGTCCCTCGTACTACCTGGCGCCTTGTGTGACAAAATATTCATACACAATATTCATACACAATATTCATACACAATAATCAACAATGCTAGTAAAACTCATAAAAATCAACAATATTCCAGAACTGTGACAACTACACTTAGCATTTTTTTTTGCAACTCTTCAAAATCCAAAATATTCCTAAACCAACCTAAAGTCTACATATACTAATATATACACTAACATGATCAAATCCTAATCTAAACTAACCTAAAAAAACCCTAACAGTGGCAGTGACATTTCATCGAACACCTGCTGTGCAGAAATTGGAAGAGAGGGAGGAGGAAGAAGGAGGCAGGAGAGAAGGGAGGCAGAGAAGGAGAGGGGGAGGAGGAAGGAGAGATGGAGGAGGAAGGAGAGAAGGGAGAGGTATACCTGCTCGGGGAAGGGAGAGGAGGGCAGGGGCTCCGGCCGGTCGGTCTGCACGTGCTCGGGGAAGGGAGAGGAGGGCAGGGGCTCCGGCCGGTCGATCTGCACGCGTGCTCGGGGAAGGGAGAGGAGGGCAGGGGCTCCGGCGGCGTGGTGGGCGTCCTGGCGTGGTGGGGGAAGGGAGAGGAGGGCAGGGGCTCCGGCGGCGTGGTGGGCGTCCTGGCGTGGTGGGGGAAGGGAGAGGAGGGCAGGGGCTCCGGCGGCGTGCTGCTCGGGGAAGGGAGAGGAAGGAAACGGTTTGAAACAGAGAGGCGCGAAGACAGTCAGTTATGCCCGGTGAGAGCATAGCGCTGGCGAACAAACTTCTCCGTTCGCCAGCGGTAACCGTAGCGCTGGCGAGCAACCTGGTTTGTTCGGCAGCGGTATTCTCACTACCGCTGGCGAACACAATTGTCTGTTCGCCAGCGGTAACCTGGGACATTTCAAACATTTCAAATACATTTGTGCATTTGAGAACACATTTCAAACACTTCTCAAAAAACATTTCAAACACTTCTCAAAAAACATTTCAAACACTTCTCAAATATGAAATTCAAATATTCTTGTGCATTTGAGAAAACATTTCAAATACATCATGGATTTGAAGAAATTACACGGCCATATGACTTGTGGATTCAAATTACATGGCCATAGTTTCCAAAATATGAAGATATACAAATTATGATACACATAATGCCCGTATTTGTCATCGTTTGACAATCTTCTTGCCTTTCTTATTTGCAGTCGCATAATTTAGCCCCACATCATGACTTCTTCTTTTGAATGGTTGACCTTGCCGAGGTAACGTTGTTCTGCTTCTTCTTGTGGTGTATGTGGCCGTACCATCATCATGATCTTCATCATCGTCGATATTTGGGTCGCCGAATTCGTTGAAGTCATTCTCGTTGGCGACTCCATCCATTCCGACGATGTTTCTTTTGCCTCTCCTCACGACAACACGGCTAGGACGTGACGGGTCGGTTATAAAGAAGCATTGAGACACGTGCTTAGCCAATACCCATGGCTCATTTTGCGCGGTGACGTTTGCGCCTGCTGAACTGCCGGCTTCGGGTAGAACCATGGTGGTGAAGTATTGGTCTTCTTTTGTGACGGTTGATCTTCTAGCCCATCTGACACGGAACATCGGCACCTTCACTCCGGAGTAGTTAAGCTCCCATATCTCCTCGATCCTACCGTAATATCTTAATTGCTCGTCTCCGTCTCCGGTGTAAGATTTCATTGTTACCCCTGAGTTTTGATAATCGGAAGTTTTGTCCTTTGCTTCGGTGTAAAATGTGTACCCGTTTATATCATAAGCTTGGAACGTACTAAGGTTGGGTGCGGGGCCATGTGCCAATGTGTAAATCATTTTTCCTTGTGCAGACTCATCGAGGGAGGATTAGCGACAAGGTGTTCTTTGAACCATTGAAGGAAAGAGGAGTTGTGCTCTCTGATTATTTCTCCTTCGGTCCTCTGCTTGCCTTTGTCGGTGTATTTCTTCTAAATCATTCGTTGGTGTTTTGTCAACCAAGGATCGACAATTGCAATGTGTTGTAGAGCCACTAAGTTTGCCCTGTTAAAGTCGACGCGTCGACAAGCGAAGTCCACATGCAGGTCCCTCCGGCCATTTTTGTGACCTACTCCATGGAGCCTACCGATGTGCTTGTTTCCTGGCAAACCAACCGGATCCTGGACGTTCAGATGATTCGTGCAGAAAGAAATGCACTCTTCGGTGAGAAATCCTTGAACGATGCTTCCATCCGGACGAGCCCTGTTACGGACGAAACCTTTGATGACCCCATTCATCCTTTCAAACGGCATCATGTTGTGCTGGAATAACGGCCCCAGATGGGTTATATCATCCACGATATGGATCAACAAATGCACACAGATGTCAAAGAATGCGGGAGGGAAGTAAATTTCAAGCTCGCATAGGATCACGACGATCTCTTCCTTTAGCCTGTTGAGTCGCTTGAGGGTGATTGACTTTTTAGAGATCACGTCGAAAATGTTACATAGGCCAAACAGGGTTTCACGGACGTGTTTGTCCATTATACCACGGATCGCAACCGGGAATATCTGCGTCATCATCACGTGACTATCATGAGACTTCATCCCGCTGAACTTCTGTTTGGTTGAGTCTAGGAATCTTGTTATCAGTCCACCGTAACCCAAAGGAATTTTGACTTCAAGAAGGCATTTCATCAATTGTTCGATCTCTTTTCGACTTAGGGTGAAGCAGGAGGGGGGGCAGTAATAATCAGGCAGCTTCACCCTCTTGGCCCTACGACTGTGATCGTCCTGCTCCTCTGTCTCATCAGGCACCTTCTCTCCTCGACCCCCATGAAGCTCTTCTCTCATATTGAAATGAACTAGGTCGTATCTTGCTTTCGGCCCATCTTTGGTTCTCTCCGCCATGTTGAGCAGAGTGCCAAACAAACTCTCGAACACATTCTTCGTCATATGCATTAGATCAAGGCAATGAGGCGTACCGAGAATCTTCCAGTACGGCAAGTCCCAAAACACGGACCTCGTCTTCCATACACCCAGGAGAGGTTTTGGTGTCTTCTGCTTCTTTCCCGGTGCAGGGCACTGTTGCCAACCATTCAGTAGCTCTAAGATTTCTTCCCCGGACCTCTGAAGGGGCAGTCCCCGGGGCTCATCTTCGTTGTTGAAGAGGTCTTCACGCTTTCTCCAAGGGTCTTTCTTCGGTAGCCATCTTCGATGACCCATGTAGACGGTTTTTGAAGACCCGGGATCTTTCGGAAGCTGGAGAAACGTCGGATCATCCATGCACCTCACACATGCGTTATGTCCGTGGCACACCCGACCTGCGACATATCCGTATCCGAGAAAGTCATGCACAGTACATAGCAAGACAGCTCTCATAGGAAAATATTCTTCTGACACGGTGTCCCATGTGTTAACACCTTCCTCGGCCCATAAGGTCTCTAGCTCATCTTTCAGTAGCTTCAGATAAAGATTGATGTCGTTTCCAGGTTGTTTTGGGCCTTGGATTAGCATGCTCATGTGAATGTACTTCCTTTTCATGCACAACCAGGGCGGGAGGTTGCAAATCCATACAAACACGGGCCAGGTGCTGTGTGTGCTGCTCTGGCTGCCAAACGGATTAAGCCCGTTGGTGCTCGCACCCAACCTGATGTTCCTTGGATCTGCTCCGAAGGTTGGATATTCAGCGTCAACTGCTTTCCACTGACTTGCATATGAAGGGTGTGTCAGATTTATATTTTCATTACGCTTTGGATCTTTGAGCACTTGCTTTTTTCTTTCCGCGTGCCAGCGCATGAGCTTAGCTTCCTTACGGTCCGTGAAATACCGCTGGAGACGGGGAATCAGCGGAAAGTACCAAACAACTTTGCGAGGAGCTTTCTTCCCTTTCTTGTATCGAGCGGCATCGCACACTGGACACTTTGTCTTCTCCGCATCCTCTTTCCGATAAATGTAGCAATCATTAATGCACACATGATACTTCTCGTGCGGTAAATCAAAAGGGCAAACAACTTTTTTGGCCTCATCACAACTTTTTGGACAGGTGTTGTCCTCAGGAAGGACACCGTGCCAATATTCCAGACTAGAATCGACGCTTATATCGCTCCATTTGTATCTTGCCTTCATCTGCAAAACATTGAGCGCAACATTCAAACGGGAATCTTCCGCACCGCAACCTGGATACAACGGAGTATTTGCATCTTTCTCGAGTTGCGCCAACTTAGATTGCTCTCTAGAAGCTGCTCTGGAGTTAGTGGTCTTCTTTAGAAGCAGTTCTTGGACATGAGGATCTTGCACGAGTAAAGTTAATGGTGTCTCGTCTTCCATAGCTGTTTCTTCTGCCACCTCATTATCTCCATCATGATCAGGAGGCTCTTCGTTATCATTATTGTGATCATGTTCATGATCTCCATCATAATCAAGAGGCTCTTCATGATCATTATCATGATCATTTCCTGTCGCAGGTGCCTCATTACCAATTACCTTCATGATCATGGCGGCCATTATCGCTCAACCACTGAGTGTGGCCATCCATGAAACCACGCATGAGCAAGTGCTCTAGCAACTTTCCGGAGAAAGGGTTGATCAATCCCATTAGTTTGCATTTTCGACATGGACATCTTATCTCTGTGCGGTTATGTCGAAACATGTCCTCTGTCGCGTGTTTTAGATATCTGTTCACTACAGCTTCACTCATGGCGGCCATTATCGTTCGCCTACAAAGTGTAGAACAAACTCATGAGAATCATACATATACCGCGCTTGTCACGAAAAATTTCGCCATGACCTTTCTATATGTAGAGGTCATGATAAGAAAGAGTACCGAAATTTGCCGAAACGGAAATGAATCAACATTTCGGCAATAAATCGGCATCACTCTCCTATTTCACACATATTGTGTTACACGTCATCACAAATTTTAACAAATTTATCCCACTTTCATGCACTTCATGTCAAAATTTGACATTTTCACATAATTTTACATACATAGCGTTCATTTCACACATATTCATAGAAATAGAGCTCGACCTTTGATTCAATACACGTAGGACAAGAGATAACCAAGCCGAAACACCGACGAAATGGCTATGGATTGGCTCAAAAAGGTGAAACTATTTTTTGGGATTGTGAGATAAAACTTTTTGGTGGAAAGTGGTTTTTGGGGGTGGTTTAGCTAGATCTATCAAAAATTCTAGTTTTTATTGGCTAAAAAGAGAGTATTTGAGGGGAGAAAAGAGCAAAATCTCGGGTTGGCTCGTGGTAGAGAGAGAGAATTCAATGGAGTTAATGGAGGGGAAAGGAGGTGGGTGATGCAATTTAATGCTCTGGTCCCAGGTTACCGCTGGCGAACAAGGATGCAGCTCGCCAGCGCCGCATCTGGACCGCTGGCGAACATATTTGTTCGCCAGCGGTAGTTGCCACCATCGCCGCCCCAGCCAGGATACAGCCGCCACACTGCCTCTGGCGGGCACATTTATGTGTTCGCCAGCGCTATGTCATCTACCGCTGGCGAACAAGGACCGCATTCGCCAGCGGTGTTCTTCGGCGACAGCCCCGCCCAGCCCAGATAGAGCGCTGGCGAGCAGGTTTCGTTGTCCGCCAGCGATAGCAGTTTTACCGCTGGCTGTGACGGCTATGCGTTCGCCAGCGGTAACAGCGCTGGCGGTCGTTTTTTCTTGCTCGTCAGTGCTATCCTGGTGGCTATAAGCCTTTTCCTACTAGTGCCAAGTATATGAAATACTGTCAACACATAAATAACTTATGATTACAGGTCAGAAAATTCAAGCCTTCCAATGAAAGGATCAATCGGTGAGCTCTCCAAGACAACGGTTATCGTCGAAATTCAAATTAACCCGCATGTCGTTGATCCACTTGTATGCTACATGCATGGCATTGCACATGCCTTTTTAGGGCCAACCGCGTGTGCAAAATATCACATATACTTCATCAATGTGTTACGTTCATAGTCGTATACGGTTAGTTTTTAGCTACATCGTGTGTGTTGAAACAGATGCGGTTTATCTTTAGGAGAGGCTAGTTATTTGTTGATATTCACTCCAAGGTTCCAATCGTCAATATTAAAAAAATTCAACTGAAATCATTTCACTTCATAGCAGGTTGAAAAGTTGGTTGGTCAATACTACTATGGTGGATATGATTTCCCTCTTTAAAACGATTGAGTAAGGAGTTTCACCACATCACATTTAGATGAAATATAAATCCTTTTAAAGGTTAAACTTAGATTTTTTCCTCAGCAAAAACACCTGATGAAAACTGATATTTTGTATTAAAATTTGAAGAGAAAATCCTACATACAATACTTGATAGTATGTTGTGTTGGTGCAGTACTTGATAAGTCTGCAATTTCTTCCAATATCAAGCGACCCTGTCTCCGCTCCTCCGGTTCTTTTTATATCTTTTTTCATTAGTTCTTTTTGTTATTGTTTATTCCATTTTACTGTCATTATTAAAAGGTCATATCTATATAGATGTATTTTTGAAGCATGGAATCATGGGAAAGACAAAAAAAAATCTACGCCAAAAAAAAATATATTAATATGCACACCTTATCATGCTTGTAGGGTCAAAAACCCTGGACTACAAGTGCATGTGAGCATTAGTTGTCCTTGTCCGTGATCTGCGTAGTCATACAAGGGGTGGATTTGTTGGTGACTAGCATTGCATGGTATGATTGTCCTCCTCGAAATTATTGGGGCAATTACTTCATGGTGTCGCAGTCATGAGGTCTATCTATCCAGAGCGTCTATATCAATGGGACAGCGCTGAGCTTAGTGATGCATCTGATTATGCAAGAGAAACCTCTCGACAGCATGGTTGTGTATGTGACTTGTGTAGGATTGGAAGTCGTCAGGAAGCACATTTGTACATCCCTGCCCTGTCTTGCTTGCTCGGTCGCGCCATCTAGCATTAGTCGGGTTTGGTACATTAGGCACAATCACTGTTTTCGCTTCCTATGGCAGGGTTGAGGCAGGTTTGATATACAAACTTTCCCCAGCTTTAAAATACGACACTGCCGGGGTGGCTGAGGTGGTGGTACCTTAGATTCTTGAAGTGCCCCAGCGCCAGATCTCACCAGTCTAAAACAACGACACTGCTCCTCAATACAGTTACTTAGGACTTGGCCGTTTGCAAAGATCCCAAGATCGAATGATGAAACCTAGGGAATCGGAAACCTGTGATCAGTCACTCTTGCAGACGGTAAGCTCAAAATGTGGTAAGGTCCATCTACTGGATGTCATTTATAAACATCTAGACATATTGTTACATATGGTGGGCCGATCTGTTTTGGTTCCTCTCCCATTCTCAATATGACGGTGGTGCTCGGCGCGCATGGACTGAGTAGCTAGGAAGTGTGTCATGGCGAGCGCGGCCTAAAACTAGGCAAGCGAAAGCAACTGCTTGTGTAGCGGCAAATCGACGGCCGTCTAGAGTTTGAACAAGAGCAGACGATGCATGGGGGAGAACCGTCCATCGAATACAAGAAGGGTGGTGTCGGTGCGATAGCGGTAGCATGCAGGTTTACCTGGCCGGCAGGAGCGCGGCAAGCGGCTGCCCCAATGCCTGCACGAGAGAGTTGACAACAACACCGTCCCGAACTGCAAGCTGATGGTAGAAGGAACAAATGCTGGCACAGATAATTATTTCAGTTGATGGCATAGTAATCCTTCTTTAGTTAAGTTCTGGTTAATTATTCTATCAGCGTAAAAGTGGAAATGTTGAATGGAGGGTGTCCCTCCTACGAAAGTGGAAATGTTGAACGCGGACACGATAACTTGGAAATTCACAAATAGCGGATGCTACACGTCGGCGGCGGCCTAGAAGATGTAATTCCTAGGCCACACTACATCATGAATTCCTCCTTTGTTTGGAAACCTTGTGCACCCCTAATTGCATAAAATTTACGTGGTTGATCCTCCAAAAAACGGATGTCGACGGTTGATAGGCTTGAGCGGACATGATGGAAAAATTGTGGGGTTTTCCAAGTTGTGTAACCAAGTTCAAGAGACGGCCACCCACCTTCTTTTTCAATGCCATTTCACCACAAGAATATGGACCTCTTTGAAGACTTGGATTGGAATTCATGACTTCTCTCTAAGAGATTGCTACCGGTTTCACAATGTTAAAGAATGGTGGATGGAGGACATTCACAATAAGGGTGATTCTAGGAAAACTCTTGCAACTCTCGTGATGCTCGCATCATGGGAGATTTAAAAGGAAAGAAATGCCCGAGTCTTTAGAACTAAATTAATGACCGCCACCATGATTGTGAAGATTAAAGAAGAAACAACTAAATAAAAGGAGATTCATTAGAAAATGTCCAATGTTCTGTTAATCAGGTTGTGTAGCACCATATTTTCTTTAAAGTCCTCACCACGGATTATATTAATTGGGCACAATAGTTACATAGTCCGCGATTACATAACACACACATATATCATCTTCCTTCTCGAATCCTTAGTTATGTCTATCTGTTTCAACCACGAATTGGCATGCATGCAAACTTCTGTCTAGTAGAGCCAATTTTACTAGTATTTATTTATTTTCACTGAAAAATCATAGCTCATGTGATTTATTTTTTGCTTGTTCTACGTTCCAGGTATATGAAATGTTGTCAACACCTAAAAACCTAATGATTACAGGTCAGAAAATTCAAGCCTTCCAATGGAAGGATCAATCAGTGAGCTCTGCTAAAAACGATTATCGACAAAATTCAAACCCACTTGTAGTTAATCCACTTGTGTGCTAGCGTGTGCATGGCATCGCACATGCCTTTTTAGATGAACTGTGTGCAAAATATCACATATACTCCATCAATGTGATACGTTCATAGTTGCATACGATTAGTTTTAGCTACTCGTGTGTGTTTGTCAAAAAACATGCGGTTTATTTTTACAAGACATGTTAATATTCACTTGCAAATACTCAATAATTGAGGTTTCAATCATCAATTAAAAAATTCAGAAAAAATCTTCACTTCATAGCAGGTTGTAGAGTTGGTTGGTCAATACTACTATGCTGGATATGATTTCCCTCTTTAAAAATATTGAGAGAGGAATTTCGCCACATCACATTTGGTTGAAATGTAAATCCTTTTAAGGTTAAACTTAGATTTTTTCTAAGCAAAATAACTTAAACTCTAAGGAAAATTAAGATTTTTAAAAAAAATTGCAAGAGAAAATCCTACATACGATACTTGATAGTACGTTGTGTTGGTGAAATAGTTGATAAGTCTTCAATTTCTTCCAATATCAAGCGACCTTGTCTGCGCTTCTCCAATTGTTTTTATATCTTTTCTCGGTAGCTTATTTAGGTATGTTTTACTCCTATTCACTATCATTATTAAAAGATCATATTTATGTGGCGGTATTTATGAAGCATGATAGCATGGGAAAGATAAAACCTTTTTAATCTACGCAAAAAAAAAGATAGAAATAAATATGCACACCTTATCATGCTTGTAGGGTCAAAAACCCTGGACTACAAGTGCATGTGACCATTAGTTGTCCTTGTCCGTGATCTGCGTAGTCATACAAGGGGCAATTGCATGGTATGATTGTCCTCCTAATTTATTTTTAGACAATTACCACTAGTAGAAAACAAGGCTTTGGTGGGGTCACATTTGGCACCGGATTGACTGGAACCGGTACTAAATGGGTATTAGTACCGGTTCCAGAGGCGAGACAGCCCGGCAGTTAATTGCACCGGTTGCGTTGGACCCTTTAGTACCGGTTAGTAATACAAACCGGTACTAAAGGGTCTACCCAACCGGTACTAAAGGTTCGGCCTGCAGTGCCCGTACAAACCGGTACTAAAGGTTCGGCCTATATTGCCTTCTTCCACCCGACGCACAGCTCCATTGGTTTCATTCAAGCTCCAATTTCTTCTCTCTTTGCTCTCCCAAACTCTAGCACTACTTGATCTCTACAATATTTGTTAAGATTGGTAGCACTTATTTATATAAGGGTTAGCAACTTCATCTTCTCTTCCGGCATTTCAATTTTAGCTCATTTTGCTAGTTTAACTCATTTGATTTTTCTAGTGCAAGCAAGGTGTTTGATGAAATGCCTAAGTTAGGGATTTTATTAGTTTTATATGCATTTTGAGCTCAATTTAAAATAAGATTTGTGCCTTTTTATAGTGTCGTCCCCACTTCCTCACCGCCGCCGATCGCCCGCGGCGCCCCGTGACCGACACCACCTCGGTGAGCCTCTTTTTTTTTCTTATATTTTTAAAAAATATTAGTTGTATGGTTTAGATGCATAATTATTACTTGTATATTTTTCTTACTTGATAATTGTTTGTTATATATATAGTGTCATGGTTTTGACATCTGTCCACACCGGCTCTCGTCCGCTCTATTATTCGGATGTGGTACGATTGTTTGTTATAACTATATATTTGTTTAATTTCGAGTTTCTAACAATTAAGTCGACCAACTTAACGTAGATATATTTTTATCTAGGAGGTTGTTGAACCGGAAAATGAACCCGACCCTATTCTCGAGTTTTTTGTAAAAGAAAACGATGATTTGAAAGCAAAACTGAAAAGAAGCGAAGATCTTCGTCTCGAAGAGAAGATGAAATGGGAGTTGAAGATTGCCGACGTCGTTGATGATAACGAGATCAAGATGGAGGCAATGCGCTTGGATCACGAGATCAAGATGAATGCAATACGCTTGAAGCTTAAAAAGATTAGAAAATATGCCATTAGTCAAGAGGCTTGGTATCATTATGCTGTTGGTTCAATAATTACCTTAGTTACGATTTTGATCGCATTTATCGTTGGATTTAAATTCTTTATCTAGTTATATGTTAGTTTAAATTAATGAATGTTTATGAGAACTATGTATTTGATTTGTTTAAATCCGGTGAATTTGTATTAATGAATTTAGTCATATGATATAGCTGTGGTGTAATGGTTTTAGATATATTTATATAATGCAGATGAATCGACAATGGATGTACGTTGACCGACGCTCTCCGGAGTTCATTAGTGGCCTACAGGAATTTCTCCGTGCGGCTGAGTTAAACAAGAAGAATGGTTTTATGTTTTGTCCATGCGATGAGTGTCGGAATAAGACGAATTACCCTAGCGCAAGAACCCTAAACTTCCACCTGTTCCGGAAAGGCTTCATGCCCAATTATTTTTGTTGGACCAAGCACGGAGAAACAGGGGTTATAATGGAGGACAATGAAGAAGATGATGATGACAACTATCCTCTGTTCTCTGAACACGGTGATACTAAAATGAGGGAAGACGAAGCTGAGCATGAGGTCATTGTTGATAATCAGTCTGATGATGATCTTCGTCAGGTTATTCTTGATGAACAGATAATCTGCGGAACTGAAAACGAGTGGTTGAAGTTAGAGCGCATGTTGGAGGACCACAAAAAATTATTGTATCCAACTTGTGAAGATGGCCAGAAAAAGCTGGGTAGCACCCTGGAATTGCTTCAATGGAAGGCAAGGAATGGAGTATCTGACAAGGGATTTGAACAGTTGCTACAAATATTTAAAAAGATGCTTCCAAGGAAAAATGAATTGCCCTCCAGTACGTACGAAGCAAAGAAGATTGTCTGCCCACTAGGATTAGAGGTGCAGAAGATACATGCATGCATCAACGACTGCATCCTCTACCGCGGTGAGAAGTACGAGAATTTGAATGCATGCCCGATATGCGGTGCATTGCGGTATAAGATCAGGCGAGAAGACCCAGGTGATGTTGAGTGCGAGGCCAGCCCCAGGAAGAGGGTTCCTGCCAAGGTGATGTGGTATGCTCCTATAATACCACGGTTGAAACGTTTGTTCCGAAACAAAGACCATGCCAAGTTGTTGCGATGGCACAAAGAAGACCGTAAGGAAGACGAGATGCTGAGACACCCGGCTGATGGGTCGCAGTGGAGAAAGATTGACAGTGAGTTTCGAGATTTTGCAGCTGACGCAAGGAACTTAAGGTTTGGTCTAAGTACAGATGGCTTGAATCCATTTGGGGAGGAGAGCAGCAGTCATAGCACTTGGCCTGTGACTCTATGTATCTATAATCTTCCTCCTTGGTTGTGCATGAAGAAAAAGTATATCATGATGCCAGTGCTTATCCAAGGCCCGAAGCAACCCGGCAACGACATTGATGTGTATCTGAGGCCATTAGTTGACGAACTTTTACAGTTGTGATCTGACGAAGGTGTACGTGTGTGGGATGAGTATAAACAGGAGGAATTTAACCTACGAGCGTTTCTGTTTGTAACCATCAATGATTGGCCTGCTCTTAGTAACATTTCTGGACAATCAAACAAGGGATACAATGCATGCACGCATTGTTTAGATAAGACTGACAGTATATATTTGTGTAACAAGATTGTGTACATGGGGCATCGTCGATTTCTTGGACCCAAGCATCCCTTAAGGAAGAAAGGCAAACATTACAAAGGTGAGGCAGATCATCGGCTGAGGCCTACCCACCCTTGTAGTTCTGTTATATATGATATGGTTAAGGATTTAAAAGTAATCTTTGGAAAGGGTCCTGGGGACTACAAGTTCCGAATGACGCAAACAACCACGTACCCATGTGGAAAAAGACATCTATATTTTGGGAGCTGCCCTATTGGATACTGCTAGAAGTTCAATCTGCAATCGACGTGATGCACGTGACAAAGAATATTTGCTGCAACCTGCTTAACTTCTTGGGCGTGTATGGGAAGTCAAAAGAAGGGAAGTCAAAAAAAGGGAAGTCCAAAAAGGGGATGTCAAAAAAAGGGAAGTCAAAAGATACACCGAAAGTAAGGCAGGCCCATCAACGTATGAGCGAAGAGATGCATCGAGACGACAATGGGACAGAGAATGAACCAGCTCCTGCCAGCTACGCTCTTACGAAAGAAGAGAAGAAAATATTTTTTGAATGTCTTCACTGTATGAAGGTTCCATCTGACTTCTCGTCGAATATAAAGGGAATAATAAACATGACAGAGCTAAAGTTTCAAAATCTGAAGTCTCATGACTGTCACGTGATTATGACACAATTACTTCCGGTTGCATTGAGGGGGCTATTACCGGAAAACGTTCGACAACCCATTGTGAAGCTATGTGCATTTCTCAATGCAATATCTCAGAAGGTAATCGATCCAGCAACTCTACCAAGTTTACAGAAGGATGTGGTGCAATGTCTTGTCAGCTTCGAGTTAGTGTTTCCACCATCCTTCTTCAACATTATGACGCACCTCATAGTTCACCTAGTCGAAGAGATTTCCATTCTCGGTCCTGTATTTCTACACAACATGTTCCCCTTTGAGAGGTTCATGGGAGTCTTAAAGAAATACGTTCATAATCGTGCTAGGCCAGAAGGAAGCATGTCCAAGGGCTATGGAACAGAGGAGGTCATTGAGTTTTGTGTGGACTTTATTCCTGATCTTATGCCGATCGGTGTTCCTCAATCGCGCCATGAGGGGAGACTGCGTGGAAAAGGAACGCTAGGAAAGAAAACAACAACAAGTATGGATGGACATTCTTTCACCCAAGCACACTACACAGTTTTAGCAAATTCCAGATTGGTGGCTCCGTATATCGTGGAGCACATGGATATTTTACGCTCCGAATATCCGGAGCAGACTGACTACTGGATTAAAGGAAAACACGTGGATACTTTTGGCAGTTGGTTGCGTACACATCTCATTAATAACAAAGATGTTGGAGTAGAGCTATACTTGTTGGCCAATTCACCATCTTCGACTATATTGACTTTCGAAGGGTACGAGATAAATGGAAATACATTTTACACGGAAACCCAAGACAAAAAGAGCACTAACCAAAACAGTGGTGTCCGCTTTGATGCAACAAACGACAATGGGACAAAGGACACATATTATGGTTGCATACAGCAGATATGGGAACTTGACTATGGACCTTCTTTTAAGATCCCTTTGTTTAAGTGCAAATGGGTCAACCTGTCAGGCGGGGTAGAGATAGATCGACGGTACGGAATGACTACCGTGGATCTCAACAATCTTGGGTACTACACCGAGCCATTCGTCCTAGCCAATGATGTGGCTCAGGTTTTCTATGTCAAGGACATGTCTTCCAGACCGAAAAAAAGAAAAGATAAGCAAGCTGATACATCATACGATGAGCCAAGGCGCCACATAGTTCTTTCAGGGAAAAGAAACATCGTGGGAGTGGAGGACAAGACAGACATGTCAGAAGATTACAATAAGTTTGATAAAATTCCGCCCTTCAAAGTGAGAACTGACCCAACCATCGCTTTAAATGATGAAGATTGTCCATGGCTACGGCGCAGTGAGAAGAAAGGGACACACACGAAGAAAAAATGAACACTAGATAGGGTGGTTGTTCGTGATGTGTAACAATGTATTAAAACTGCATATCAAATGCAATGTTGGGCGTATGCAGGAAATCCAAATGCTTTGTATTCGGTCGATGAACTGAAGTATTATGTAGATAGAACAGAACACACGGTTTCCCCTGCATACAGCCCAACAGTGGCTCGTGAGTGCCCGCATATCAAATGCACTGTTGGGCGTATGCAGGGAATCCGAATGCTTTGTATATCAAATGAACTACACTAAGTGGCAAGACATCTGATGATCTACAACCGTCCGGCAAGACATCTCTGATGATCTGCAACCGTTTGGAACGGTCGCAGATCATCAGAGACGTCTTGTCGCTGGTTGCCCAAAGATGCCTCCGCCGAGGGGAGGGTTCACCTTCAGCCTTCACTAAGTGCTCTCTGCTACCCGTGTGCTGCCAAAATGAACTACAATGAGTAGACACTGAGTGCTGAACATGTCCGGGAGGGGGCTATATATAGGGTACGTGTGCTTCTTTAGTCCCGGTTGGTAACAACAACCGGGATCTAACGGCTCACAAGTGATTGAAAGAAACACACTCCTAATCTAACGGCTCACAAGTGCTTGAAAGAAACACACGATCCGTGTGCTTCTTTAGTCCCGGTTGGTGGCTCAACCCATGCCAAAGGATTTCATTTTTTTAGATGTTTATCAATTTATTTCATTTTTTTCTTAAAAGCGATCAAAACGGTCGCGATGACTATTCGTCGAAAGAGGTAATATTTTTTAGAATTATCAGTGTTTCTGTGATATAACCACTAGTTGTGTACCTCAAAATGATTTTTCCAAAATTTTTAGAACAAACTATCAAACAGTTGTAGTTCAAATTTGAATTACTTTCGATAAATCAACATAAACTCATTAAACTATGGGAAATTAGTTAGAAATCAAGGAAAAACCTAATACTTGGGAATTATCCATCATATGTGTACTAGTTTCCATGAAAATTAAATGGGTCCCATTTTGCATCATATTTTTGGTACTTTGTTCACAAAAAAAGTCATTTTTCACTTAAAAAATGGAAAATAATACTTATGGAATTAATTTTAAGATTTCCTTTGGCAAGGTTGTTTCTTATACCAAGATACATCTATTTGTGGGATATGAGATATTTATCACAAACTATGCTGTGGAAATGACCATAACTTGGTCATTTGTCTTGAAACTTCTAGATGTTCATACATGATAGACCTTTTTGTGAAGACTTTTTTTACAAATTTTGTCAAAAATCAAGTTTATCATTTTTCATAGCAACTAGTACACATATAAGGAGCCCATGCCAAAGGATTTCATTTTTGAGATGTTTATCAATTTATTTCATTTTTTTCTTAAAAGCGATCAAAACGGTCGCGATGACTATTCGTCGAAAGAGGTAATATTTTCTAGAATTATCAGTGTTTCTGTGATATAACCACTAGTTGTGTACCTCAAAATGATTTTTCCAAAAATTTCAGAACAAAGTATCAAACAATTGTAGTTCAAATTTGAATTATTTTCGATAAATCAACATAAACTCATTAAACTATGGGAAATTAGTTAGAAATCAAGGAAAAACCTAATACTTGGGAATTATCCATCATATGTGTACTAGTTTCCATGAAAATTAAATGGGTCCCATTTTGCATCATATTTTTGGTACTTTGTTAACAAAAAAAGTCATTTTTCACTTAAAAAATGGAAAATAATACTTATGGAATTAATTTTAAGATTTCCTTTGGCAAGGTTGTTTCTTATACCAAGATACATCTATTTGTGGGATATGAGATATTTATCACAAACTATGCCGTGGAAATGACCATAACTTGGTCATTTGTCTTGAAACTTCTAGATGTTCATACATGATAGACCTTTTTGTGAAGACTTTTTTTGCAAATTTTGTGAAAAATCAAGTTTATCATTTTTCATAGCAACTAGTACACATATAAGGAGCCCAAGCCAAAGGATTTCATTTTTTGAGATGTTTATCAATTTATTTCATTTTTTTCTTAAAAGCGATCAAAACGGTCGCGATGACTATTCGTCGAAAGAGGTAATATTTTCTAGAATTATGAGTGTTTCTGTGATATTACCACTAGTTGTGTACCTCAAAATGATTTTTCCAAAAATTTCAGAACAAACTATCAAACAGTTGTAGTTCAAATTTGAATTACTTTCGATAAATCAACATAAACTCATTAAACTATGGGAAATTAGTTAGAAATCAAGGAAAAACCTAATACTTGGGGATTATCCATCATATGTGTACTAGTTTCCATGAAAATTAAATGGGTCCCATTTTGCATCATATTTTTGGTACTTTGTTCACAAAAAAAGTCATTTTTTTCACTTAAAAAATGGAAAATAATACTTATGGAATTAATTTTAAGATTTCCTTTGGCAAGGTTGTTTCTTATACATAGAAATAAAAGAAAAAGAAACTAGAGAAAAAACAAAATTGAAACCAAATAGATATAAAGGAAAACAGAAAACATAAGAAAATATAAGAAAACAGAAAACATAACAAAAAAGAAACAAAATTCAATTCAAAAGCCCTTTAGTACCGGTTTGTAACTTCCGGTACTAAAGGGGTTGTCTTGGCGCGCAACACCATTCGGTGCCTCCGAAAATCACCCTTTAGCACCGGTTGCTATTACCAACCGGTGCTAAAGGGTCTTTAGCACCGGTTGGTAATAGCAACCGGTGCTAAAGCTCGATTTCGAGCAGTTAATACAGGGAACCGCCCCCAAATCGGCTAAGTCTCACGCATCGTCTTCTTCGCGCGTCTCTCGATCGACCTCTCCGGCGAAGCCCTGCCCGCCACCACCATCGCCGCTCCGGCCTGCCCGCCGCCACCGTCGCCGCTCCGGCCCCGCTCCGGCCTACCCCGACCTGCTCCGGCCTCCAACCACCGCCATCGTCGGCCTCCCGAGCTCCGGCTGCCTCGCGTCTCCCGGCCCGGCCGCTCCGGCCATCGCGCGCACTTCCTCCCAGCTACGGCCGCTCCCGCCACCGCGCGCAGTTCCTCTCCCTGCTACGGCCGCCTCGTCGCCTCCCCGCTCCGGCCACCGCAGCACCTCCACCGCCATCGTCGGCCACACCTCCAAGGTATGTTTTTTTTCTTCTTTTGATTATTGCTAGCTTTAGGATATGTTTTTAGATAGAATAGTACTGTTAATTTAGGCATGTGTAGCAAATGTGTAAAACAACTATTGTTCTTTTAGTTCCAAATGTGTAGGAAATTTAGAAATTTAGGAACTTTAAAAATATAGCAAAGTTAGTAAAACAACTATTGTTCTTTTAGTTCATAATATAGCAAAGTTAGTAAAACAATCTTTTTGTTGCAATATTTTTGTGTTAAATAAAAACCCTAATATGCTATGTACCAATGTTAAAATTTGTGTTAGTAAAACAACTATTGTATCAATTTGTAAAACAATGTAGTTGCAATATTTTTCTGTTAAATTTAGTTGCAATGTTAGAATTTAGCACTATGTTGGAATTTTATACAATGTCTTTGAATTTTACAATGTTTTATACAATGTCTTGGAATTTTAAGAGTTAATGTAAAGATTCATAGTTTCGAGATGGACGGGACTATGGATATCCGGGACTGGGCTCCGCCGGGTTGGCACTGGGAGGTGCCACCTTCCAGTGTGCGCAGATTGGTGAGGAATGAGAGAACCATCGTCGACCCGGAGCTTCTTTGGTGGCGGTCACGTGGGCCATGACGGGTACAGAGGGTGCCGGCCCCCGAGGAGTTGGTACGTCGTCGTGTCAGGGCGGAGGACGAGCACGTCCGTCGGTACATGGTCGCGTTGGACGTCTGTCCGTCCAACACTTGGCAGCATCTTCAGAGATCTCACATTAGTTATGATCCTGTTTGGGTTCCTTCACTTTGGGTTTTCACCGCCCGCGGCATGTTTCCGGCAGTTCGACGTGCATTTTGATTAGCGTGATGTATTATTGATGCGATATATATTATTATGACTTGTAACGCCCCAAATCGGCTAAGTCCTTCACTATTAGATCCCTGAAGATTTTTGTGTTAGTAAAACAACTATTGTATCAATTTTTGCAAAGTTAGCAAATTTTGTAAAACAACTATTAGAAATTTAGCAAAGTTGGAAATTTAGCAAATTTGAAAAATTTTGTATCAATTTTTGCAAAGTTAGCAAATTTTGTATCATATTTTGTATCAATTTTTTGTATCAATTTTTGCAAAGTAAGCAAATTTTTGTTCCAATTTATGTGTATAAGAAATATTTGTTACAATTTATGTGTATAAAAAATATTGGTTGCAATTTTTGTATCAACTTTAATTGTAACCTTGATTCAAATTTAAATTTGAAGTGACATTGAGCTATGGACAACAACCCCTTCATCCGAAACGAGGTCGTTGAAGAGCAAATGGCAGCAATAATATATGAGAAGAGTCTTGGAGTAAATTCCGATGGAGAAGATTCTGATGATGAACAAGAGGATGATTTCAGCTCAAGATGTCTGAACGACTCCGGTGAGGAACTTGAGCTAGAAATAATAGACGACGATCAAGTGCCCACGGAAAACTCCGGCCAGGTATATATATATATTAAGTCTTGTTGATGCATAAATTGATTTATATTGCACCTACTAACAAAACATTTTTCTTTTAGCCCTCCGGATCTAAAAAGAAGCCGACAAACCCTACACGAGGCCCGGCCAAAAGGTTGAAGCTAGAAGATGGTGCAAAGCTGTCGATCGTTGAAGTAGGCGATGATGGCAAACCGCTGAAACCCGAAAACACCTGCCGCAAATATGTAGCTCAATGCGGAGCGATTGTTAGGGACATTATCCCGATCACCCTTGCAGAATGGAATGAGCCAAAGAAAGCCAACGTTGGCGCAAGTTATGTCGACGACAGACTTAAGCAAACACTTTGGGACTCAATCTTGAGTGATTTCAGCCTACCGGAAGGTCTCCCAGAGAAGAAGCTGCAGAAAGTCAGGGAGTGGACTCTTAAGAAGATGGCCACACAATTCAACAGCTGGAAGAAAAAATTGTGGAAAAATTATGAGAAAAAGGCTCCAGAATTCAAGGGCCCTCTAGAGAAGATAAAAGATGATTGGTCTGCATTTGTAGCTTATAAGAAATCAGCCGTCGCTCTGGCCCGATCCGAGAGATATAAGGAGAATGCTAAGAAGAAGAAATACCACCATACTTTGGGGTCAGGTGGCTACAAGACTGCCTTGCCTAAGTGGGAATCCTTTGAAAACGAACTGCGTCTAAAAGGGATCACTCCACAGACAGATGACTGGCCCGAGAGGTCCAAGTACTGGTTGTTCGCGCATGGAGCAGTGTTGGACCCAGAGACAGGGCTAATTGTTGCAAAAGGAAAATGGAAGAAAAGAATTACACGAGTTGTAAAAAAGCTAGAGAAGGCAATAGCGGCCGTCCGAGAGGGAACATTTGTTCCCAATAGAGAGGACGACGAGCTGACACTCGCCCTCGGGAAGCCTGAACACTGGGGACGATGTCGAGGTAGAGGAGGCGGGGTTGGTTTCCTTCATGGGTTTCCCGCTGACGAGGGTGTAACTCAGCAAATCCCAGGGTTGTGCACCCCGGGTTGATTGAGGGGGAGAGAGAGTGCGCGCTGGTAGTTCCGTCGGCTGACAAGTAAGGATTTACCCAGGTTCGGCCCCTCATGGTGAGGTAAAGACCTACATCCTGCTTGTCTGATCTGTATAGATGTATAATGATGTTACATGGTGGCCGCAAGGACGATGATGTGAGACGTGGTCTCGCTAGGGCTATGCCTATCTGTGTGTCCCGTGGGGATCTCTCGTATGGGGTGCCCCTGCCTGGCTTTATAAAGGGAGCCAGGTAGGGTTTACATGAGGTTCTTGTCTTGTACTTCAAGTTGTAGTTTGTTGGGCTTCATGGGCCTCCAGGTGCTGGGCTGCATCGGGTACGCCAACGGTCGGGTGCCCGGAGGGTACGCCCACGTCAGGAGCCCCCGAGTGTCTGGTCGATACGAAGAATCGGGTAGAGACTCAAAGCAGCATGTCGTGTAGGCGTAGTCGATGCGTCGGGTAAGTACTCTTTCCTCCTGGGCACGCCGTCTTGTTCCTGAAAACGATAGTTAAAGAAATTCGACTCCGGCCGTTGAGGGCTTACAGAGGATGCTTTAGTCGTTCAATGTTTCGACTGAGTCTATCGGGAGTGCGAACAGTGCTCCCGATGGGAGTAGCCCCCGAGATTAAGCTGAATTGCTTGTAATTGAGGTTAATCTCAGAAACTTCTCAGTCGAAAAGAAATGTCTGATACCCTCCCGATGGGAGTGACGTTAGGAACTCGCTGATGGAACCATGCATCTTTGATTCAGCCAAGCGGCCTACTTCGTAAAAAAGCCAAGTGAGATTGGAGTTTGTATTTAGTCGAATGACCTACTTTGTGGAACTCGAATGAGATTCGAGTGCTCATTCAGCCCGACGGCCTACTTGGTGGATTCGACAAACATACCGAGTATTTGCTCAGCCGAACGGCCTACTGCGTTGTTGGACCTGTATGGCGCAGCCCCCGAGTGTTCGAGTGCGGCCTAGGTTTTCTTGTTGGACCTGTATGGCGCAGCCCCCGAGTGTTCGAGTGACGGCCGAGATTTGACTTAGACCTGTGCGGCGCAGCCCCCGAGTGCTTCGGGTGGCGGCCAAGGATTTTTCGAGTTACACCTGTATGGCGCAGCCCCCGAGTGCGTCGGGTGACGGCCGAGGTTTGACTTAGACCTGTGCGGCGCAGCCCCCGAGTGCTTCGGGTGGCGGCCAAGGATTTTTCGAGTTAGACCTGTATGGCGCAGCCCCCGAGTGCGTCGGGTGACGGCCGAGGTTTGACTTAGACCTGTGCGGCGCAGCCCCCGAGTGCTTCGGGTGGCGGCCAAGGATTTTTCGAGTTAGACCTGTATGGCGCAGCCCCCGAGTGCGTCGGGTGACGGCCGAGGTTTGACTTAGACCTGTGCGGCGCAGCCCCCGTGTGCTTCGGGTGTGGCCAAGGCGAATTTGTTTGTGACCTGTGCGGCGCAACACCCGGGAGAGCATCAGGTGTGGCCAAGGCGAATTTGTTTATGCGCGGCGGACCGGAGTCGACGCGGCGGAGTGGTGCCGTAGAGGCAGTCGACGCGGCGGACCGGAGTCGACGCGGCGGAGTTGTGCCGTAGAGGCAGTCGACGCGGCGGACCGGAGTCGACGCGGCGGAGTGGTGCCGTAGAGGCAGTCGACGCGGCGGACCGGAGTCGACGCGGCGGAGTGGTGCCGTAGAGGCAGTCGACGCGGCGGACCGGAGTCGACGCGGCGGAGTGGTGCCGTTGAGACAGTCGATGCGGCGGACCGGAGTCGACGCGGCGGAGTGGTGCCGTAGAGGCAGTCGACGCGGCGGAAGTAGTCGACGCGGCGGAAGTGATGAAGGTGAAGCGCCAGCCCCCGAGTGTCGGAGACGGAGTCGACGAAGGCAGAGTCGACGAAGACGGACCGGAGTCGACGCGGCGGACCGGAGTCGATGCAGCGGAGTACGTCGAGGTTGACCCGTAAAAGTGGTTGTAGAAGTTGTCGAGTCTTGGATGTCGATCTTGGCGAGTTGTGGATGTCGTAGTGGGTGGAGTCGACGCCGTGAAGTGCGACGGAGGGAGTCGAAGCGGCGAGCCGGAGTCGACGCCGTGAAGTGCGACGGAGGGAGTCGAAGCGGCGGGCCGGAGTCGACGAGGTGGAAGTAGTCGACGCGGCGGACCGGAGTCGACGCGGCGGAAGTAGTCGATGCGGTGGACCGGAGTCGACGCGGTGAAGGTAGTCGACGCGGCGGACCGGAGTCGACGCGCGGAAGTAGTCGACGCGGTGGACCGGAGTCGACGCGGTGAAGGTAGTCGACGCGGCGGACCAGAGTCGACGCGCGTAAGTAGTCGACGCGGCGGAGGTAGTGCGTCGCAGGGAGTCGAAGCGGCGGACCGGAGTCGGCGCGACGCGGGCAACACTCAGCCCCCGAGTCCCTTATCAGGCCAGCGAAGCGGAGTCGACGATGCAGAGCCGGTGAAGGCACTCGAGTCGCTTGTCGAGTGCAGCGATGAACTTGTTGTTGTTGACGAAACGCCAGCCCCCGAGTGTCGGAGGCGGAGTCGATGAAGGCGAGGCCGCCAGCCCCCGAGTTGCCTGTCGACGTCGAACAGCCAGCCCCCGAGGGTACGGCGATGTAGTTTGTTGTCGGTACCGCCGGCGCTGATCGTTGTCGCGGTTGTCGGACGGAGTCGACGATCCGTCGGGTCGGCGATGATTGAAGCCGATGTGCTGGCGGCGGATGCTGATCGCCGCCGCAGTGCTTGAAGAAGTTGAGCGAGTTGAAATTTGCCCGCGGTGAGTCGTAGTCGATGCAGGTGATGCCATCTCTGCAGACCGTCAAGGGTGACCAAGGCCGAGCCGTCGTACGCGGAACTGGCGCAGCAACTCAGCAAGCCCGCATCTTTTTATCTCCTCGTACATGCACATATATGTGTTTAGAACACAAAGCAATTATTAGCAGATAAACCTGGGAGAGTAAGACAAAATCGGTTAATTAATGAAGATCGAGTCTCTGATCACGCGCATGCGGATGCACATGCGATTGCATGCGGTGGAATCTGTACGTGGCCTTCATGCTCCTGCTAGCGAGATATGCAGTGATCCGGCCGTCGCTTAGCCGACGAGATTGGATCGGCGAGCGTGATCGGAACACCGCCGTCGCCGTAGTTTGTTGACGAAGTCGAATCCGTCGAAGTAGATGAGTCGGCCAGATTCGATCTAGCCGCCGTTGTCGATGGAGATTGGAGCCGCCGAAACGTTGAATCCAGCGCGCGTTCTTCCCACAGACGGCGCCAATTGACGAGGGTGTAACTCGGCAAATCCCAGTGTTGTGCACCCCGGGTTGATTGAGGGGGAGAGAGAGTGCGCGCTGGTAGTTCCGTCGGCTGACAAGTAAGGATTTACCCAGGTTCGGCCCCTCATGGTGAGGTAAAGACCTACATCCTGCTTGTCTGATCTGTATAGATGTATAATGATGTTACATGGTGGCCGCAAGGACGATGATGTGAGACCTGGTCTCGCTAGGGCTATGCCTATCTGTGTGTCCCGTGGGGATCTCTCGTATGGGGTGCCCCTGCCTGGCTTTATAAAGGGAGCCAGGTAGGGTTTACATGAGGTTCTTGTCTTGTACTTCAAGTTGTAGTTTGTTGGGCTTCATGGGCCTCCAGGTGCTGGGCTGCATCGGGTACGCCAACGGTCGGGTGCCCGGAGGGTACGCCCACGTCACCCGCGGACGTTGCAACATATAAAAGCCGTTCCAGAAGTAAGAAGAAGGAGGCGGACCGATTATCACAATTAGAACGCCAGGTCCACACATCGGAGGCCCAGGTGAAGCGGCAGCAGGAGCAACTGGACTCAATTACCCAGCAAAGGGAATCTTGGATGGTGCTAGAAGATCCTCCAGTCGATGTCACCCTATCTCAGCGGAAAAGCAGCGTGGGTTCCACGCAGCTAGAATATCCTGCAGTTGATGAACCGGCGGCTCACTACCCCGTGGATGATATCACGGAGAAGACAAATTGTGAGTTACATGTGCCAATGAAGAACATCAGTTATCCGGTGGCGAAAGGATATGCTTTACAACATCAACCTGGAGCAACCTTCCATTTTGGTCAGATTCCAGCTGGATATGCTCGTGTCGGGGTCACAAAAGTTATGCCGGGATTCCACTCAATGGAACTTGACATTCCTGGAAATGATGACGAGAAGACTTTGGGAGAAGTCGAGCATGGTATCGTCCTATGGAAGAAGAAATACATCATCTTTACAGACTCTACGCCAAGGCCACCGACTCCTCCGTGTAGAAATTTATCACCTAAAAGTCCACCCGCCTTCCGCGATGATTGGGTGCCCACCGCAAGTCCATCGCCCGCGCCGTCCCGTCAGCCGACTGATGCGCCCACTAGTCATGTGACAAAGCGGAGTTTGTTCAGGAAAGACAGGTCCCCTGTCATTAAACGTGCAAAGAAAACGCATAAATTGAAGTCTCCTGAGAAGTTAGCTCCTGAGAAACCGGCTTGCGAGATGACTATGGAGGAAATAACGGTGAGCTTAAATGCCGATGCGGCAACCTTTTTTGAACGGAGAAAAGAGGAAAAACATGCCGCAACACTGGATCCCTTAAAGGAACTTCTGAAGACTATACCAATTGAGGTAAAAGATCGCACCATTGATAACTTATATAACCCTCCACCGGCGCCGTTTACAGACTATGAGCGAGGTATTAACAAGGTACATAGCTCGCAGATGGAGGAAGAGGAGGAGCAACGGAAACAAAAGAAATGCGGGAAACAAGTTGCCCAGCTCGGGGAACAAGAAGTACAATCGATGGCCCCGCTCATTGTGTCGTCTCGGGCTCCTCAGGAAATCGAGCCTGCAGAAGTTGTATACCGTGCAGACAGAGAGTACGAGACTCTTGAGATAGCATATCAATATACTCTCGGGCTGCCTCTGGTGACAAACCCCAGTGCTCTAACAACACAGTTATGGAGATTGCATAACTGGTACATGGACATCTCAAAAGATGGGACTTTCTATTTCAAGGCGGGAGTTAAGGATGAGCACTACTTCCAAGAATATGCTGTACAGGTTGAGTTCTCTGAACTTTTTCAGATGTACAATCAACGTGCTCTGGACAAATCTATCATCAGCTGCTATTGTCTGTAAGTAATTTATTTGTGTATTTTCGTTATTTAGTTAAGCTCGTTCATTGCCAGTAATTATCCTCACATCATTCTTTTGTACGCTATTATATATGCAGAATGAAGATTCGTGAATGCAGACAGCTCAAAATCTGGGACATTGGGTTCATTGACCCGGATAAAGTTCATGTCCAGACTTTAGAAAATCAACCCGACGCCATAGAGGACGTTCTACTGAATTTCTTTGAGCGACAAAGTACCAAAAAAGAAATACTTTTTCCTACAACTTCAAGTGAGTGTTAATGTCTTGTACACATTATTTTTTGCTTTCCCGATATTAAGTGCAATTGATGAGTTCTGAATTACGTGCGCAGTTACCACTTCATTCTCCTGATCATTAAACTCGACGATGGAGAAGTTGAAATCTGGGACTCAAAAAAAACAAATCCAGATGCATACAAAAGCGTGCGTATAATGCTCAAGAGGTAATTTCAATCGCACTAGGCCTCTATTTCGTTCATTTACTTGATATCAAAAGTAAGTAATAACTTCTCAATTCATATTCTTTTTGTGCAGGGTTTGGAAAAAGTTCACCGAGCAAGAACCCGGTGAATGGAAAGATAAGCTGGAGTTCAAAGCTAACAAAGTAAGTACTACTACTTAACTAGGTCCGTGTATCGTTCTAATTCTCTTTATTATTATTTGATTAAATCATATTGTTGTATAGTGGTGTCAGCAACAACCAGATGGGACAGATTTATGTGGATACTACGTTTGTGAGTTCATTCACATGAAAGTCAATGAGAGAGTCAATAGTCAAAGAAACATAGAGGTACGCAAAAATCATTCACAACTTTATTTTTCTACTATCACTTGTGTTTAGTTTCAATCATAACTAATTTGATCTCCTCCTTTTAAAGATCGCAAGGAAGCGGAACCAACTCCTACCAACGAACCGCGTTAAAGCAATTGCGGAGGAATTGGCGGGATTTTTCCTTACGCATGTCATAAATCCATCCGGTGAATTTCACTATGTGGAAAAATAGACTCCCTCCATGTAATAGCAGTGATATCTCCGTGAAAAAAGTACTTTAATTATATGTAATTATGGGTACTTCATTTATATGTGTAGTGAGTACAATTATATGTGTACGTAGTGAGTACAATTTATATGTCTAATGGGTACTTCATACGTGATCTCCTCCGAAACCCTGAAAAATAAGCGAAAAGGAAAAAAACAGAAACCCTAAACCCCTAAAAATAAGCGCAAAAGAAAAAACAGAAACCCTGAAAAATAAGCGAAAGAAAAAAAAACAGTAACTATTGATACCGGTCGGTAAAACCAACCGGTACAAAAGGCCTCCGCCCGCGCGCGCGCAGCTCTGCCCACGTGGAGGCCTTTAACACCGGTTGCAAATTGTGTCGGTGCCAAAGGGGTACCCCTTTAGTCCCGACCTTTTAACACCGGTTGCACAACCGGTGCTAAAAACCCTTTACAACCGGTGCTACTGCCCATTTCTCTACTAGTGTACTTCGTGGTGTTGCAGTCATGACATATATATAGCGTCTATATCAATGGGAGGGCTGAGCCTAGTGATACATCTCATTATGCAAGAGAAACTTCTCGGCAACAAGGTTGTGTACGACACTGGTGTAGGATTGGGAGTCATCAGGAAGCACATTTGTACGGTCCTGTCCAGTGCGGCTTCCTCGGTCGCTCCACGCAGCATGAGTCGGGTTCTGTAGATTGGGCACCATCACTGATTGCGCTCCTTATGGCTGCGTTGTGGCGGCTTGCACATAAAATCTTTCTCTACCTTGAGAAAGGACATATGCCACTTTGGCTGGCTGACTTGCCAGTATCTTTCATGGAGTGCCCCAAGGACGAGAGAGGCCACCAGCCCAAGCCATAGACTTGGCGGTAACACACTTCCCCTCAATAATCGCTTATGCTACTGGCAATTGTTCCAAGCTAGGCTATTCGTGATGCTTACGCATACAGCATGTGCAAAGTTACAGGTTTAGTCGATTTTGCTCCGGTACAAAGTTCTATCGTCCAAGCTTCACACCACGTTTCCATGTTCCAGTTGATTTAAGTGGGCATCCCACGAATCCCATATATACCGCATAACTTGATGTGGGTGTTGGCGGGCCGCCCACATAATCTCCACGGCAGCTGTGGAACAGAAGCGGGACACCCGCGAAGCGTCCCACCTGCACGATGAGTAACACTTCTCCAAGAAAGAGCTATCCACAACTTGGGTGTTTGCATAGAGTGAAATTTTTTGAAACGCAGGAAATCGTAATCCCCGCCATTACTCGCTCGATGGTAGTGGCCTCCCCGGTGGGAATAGCTGGCTAGACGATATTCGAAAACAACAACGAGACAAATTGTGATTAAGTTGATTGTTAAGGGCGTAAGCGCTTGTACAAATAACTAATTGATCAGGCGATGGCATAGTAACCCTACTTTTTAATTCAATTATGATTAATTATTCTGTCATGATCAGTGTAAGTGGAAAGCTTTTGCGAGGGTTTCATTCCTAAGAAAGCTCAATTTGCTACAAGTTAACAAGATCGTGATTTTGTACAGATGAAGCTTCTAAGTAGATCAAGCTTAGTGTCAGTTATAAGATACATTTTTTTTTAGAAAAGGGGCGGACCCGGCCTCTGCATCAGGGTGATGCATACGGCCTTTATTTCATTTATTCAATTGAGAAGAGATCTGGCTAAGATATACATCACAAACCCGAAGCCACCACACATCACCTACGAACCCGACAATGGGTGAAGAAATGTCATCAGGACCTATGCCCTAATAACATAAACAAACTCCCCATCAGCTAAAAATCACCGGAAACGTGGCTGAGTCACCCTATGGCGAAACAGGAGCACATGACCCGTGTAGCAGACCCTTCGCGAGCGCCTATGCTCTCGCTGCAGAAGCCGTCACCTCCACCGACCGTTGGTCCATCTTCAAGGTAGAGCTCCGTATAGCCATTAGCAGACCTCGAAACACCACCGTCCGACGGCTGCTCTAAAAACAATGCCGTCAAGAGGGAAAGCGACGCAAGCTGCGTCACCATTGTCCGACCAGGAAGACCCGGATCTAGGGTTTCCCCCAAGAGCAACTCGAGTAGAGTGGAAGCAATCCGCAATGACGATGTCTTCAACAAGAGAACGGTGCATACACACCGCCATCGCCCGTCCAGATCGGAATCCGAGCACGGTTGTCACCGGCGGAAGCACCACCTCCTCACCATCGGAACATCCGGCCGACCACCTCTGGCAGAAGAGGAGGCCACCACAGATCCACTAACTTGACGACGAAGCCGCCGCCGCCAGCTCCCATCACCGGAGCGGAGCCACCGGGGGGAGAAGCGACAGGGCCCGCCGACCACCACCACTCTCAGCCACGCCGCCATGGACGCCGGATCGGCAGCCATTGGGGTCGCCCCCGCCGCCAGCTGCTTCGCCGGCCACCGCCCGCCCGCCATGAACTCCACCATGGAGCTGCCATGGAGTTATAAGATACATGACTAATAAATTTAGTAACATAGCACAGTAAGTGAATAGATTACTTTTGATGTGACCATCTTAGTTTGCAATACAGTAATTGAAAGTGAAACAAAATCAGGATTGCAACAACAAATTTCAACAACCCATGTACACCAATTTCTTAACTGTTGCAACAAATCATCGCAACATTTTAAAAAAAAAGCACATCTACAAAAAAGTGGTTAGACGAAAAAAATTGTTGTTTATTGCTTTGAAACAAAAATCACCTACCGTTTTAAAATTTCAAAATTTAAAAGAACGTTTTAGAAATTATCAAAATAAATTTGATAGAAAATTTCTTTTTTGAATTTTTTTTCATAAAAATTCAAATTTCTTTTTTGAATTTCATAAAAGTTAGATGCGTCCTGCTGCTGCCGTTCCCGGGCGCGTCCTGCTGCTGTCGTTCCCAGGGATGCAGGGCCACACCAACCCATTGCTGCAGGGTAGCCCGGGCACGACGCCATGCCACCGGCGTCGAAGCCGTCTAAGATGGCGGCCACGCGGAACGGGATGATGGGTGACGACGAGGGTGGGGCGGTAGGCGAGGCGGCGGCCGAACTGGAGCATCAGTGATCCTGGATTCCTGGTGTTACCATGATCGCACCGAGACATGAGTCACTTAGCTCTCCGCAGGAACAGAAAAGATTCTAGCTCCCGAGCATCAGTGATCCTGGTGTTTAAGAGTTTTAAATTTCTGGAAAAAAAAACATGTATGTAGCCAATGGTTCATTCCGCAAACGTGTAAGATATCAACTTAAAAGACATTGTAATTTTTCTCTAATATCTTTGGCACGATTTGTTTTCTTATCCTATGTTATTCACATATTGTTTAAACACGCAATTGTTTTTAAATCCGTGAGTGTTTTAGATGTATTTACATAAAAAAAAAGAAAACAGCAAAATCTATTATATACTAAAAGCAAAATGAGTTAGTTTTTCGAGCCACCACGTTAAGCCACATCCCCTTAATTATATTAACCGTTGGATCTAAATATCAAGGCTGTGATTAAATAGTGCTAACCACGTACGTACACCACGTGAACATTAATTGTGTACACGTTAACATTAACAACACGTTAATATTAACCGTGATTTAAAAATTAACACCGATTATTATCTTAACTTACGGCTGAATATTATCTCAACTTATGGTTACAGCACGTGAGGTGGAGAGTTGGTTGGTAGAATCCAGAGTTGGTTGGCAGAGTCACGTGAAGAGTTGGAAGAGTCCCCTGCAAATATGAATATAATATACGTGAATAGTTGGTTGGCAGAATCAATCAGACGCCTCCAAGACGTAAGGTAAATAGAGACCCTCTCATACATGACTTGCAGAGTCATTATATATGCATCTTCCACGTACCATATTTCTCAGATTTCTTGAACCTCTTGCAACCATTCCACGATCTTGCGGCCTCCTGCATCTTGCGGCAACTCGGTAAAGAAGATCCCAGCTTGGCAACTTGGCAATTATGCATCAAATCAAGTCTGTGCATCCAAAGGAGCAGGTAAAGATCCTTTTTCCTTTTGATCTCATTGCAGTACGCTATATTGATCTCAAAAGCTAATCGACTAAGAAAAATTAGCTATATAGTTTAACATCATGGTTCACCCATGTGCAAACTTCTATCAAAGTAGACATAAACTGCAAACAACAAGCAATTTTCTAGATCGACCTACCCATCTCCTTTTTCTTTTGATCTTACACGCAATCAACAAGTGCATAAATATTGGACATCAATTTTTAGAAAAAGTATATCTGTCGAAAGTAAATAACGTGATTGTTTTCGCCTATCAATAATAAATACATGGTTATTGTATAATTTTCATATTAGCCTTTCCATTTATGGTACACTTGCCTCCACAGATATGTCGCCTACCCTCCTAAGTGCACTGTCAACGAGAGACGAGTCATGGACAGTCAAGGTCAAGGTTTTAAGACTTTGGGATTCAATGAATCTATCGACCAATGAAGTCATTAGTGTTGATATGATTTTAGCAGACAAAAAGGTACAACTATTAAGTCTGTATTTGTATAATTTAAGTGGTATTTCATATTTCACATTTTCTAACATATTATGTGTACATAGGGAAATACAATACATGCTTCTATTGGAACAAAACTGATCAGCAAGTTTAAGTCACAGTTTGAAGAAAACCAAATCTACATATTGAAGACATTCAAAGTTTGGGAATATGACAAGTACAGGCCTTTGAAGAACAATCTGAAAATTGTATTCATATCTGATACAACAGTAAAGGAAGTTCTAAAAGAATCACGGAACTTCCTAGACTATTACTTTGAGTTTGCTGATAAAGATACCTTATGGAGTAGGGAAAATAATGATGCACAATGCTCAGGTATGTAGATCCAAAATCTATACCAAAGATAAATTATATATAAATTAAATAATATCTCTATGCAGATGTTATTGGCATGCTTAGAGGGATAAAACCAATACAAGAAAAAATAATAGCCAAGGACACTTCAAAGGAGCGGACTTCAAAAATCCGTGAGATTGAGATCCTTTTGTTGGAGTAAGTAATTTAAGTTCTATCATTATTTAACTTCCTTTTTCATATTTAAGTTCTCATATTATTTCAAATGAATTTTACATAATTATATTTCTGAAGTGGTGAGAAAATCAAACTCACTTTGTGGGGGGACAATTTAGCAAATATGGTAAACGAAGATCTCTTGGGAAAACAAACGATAGTGATTGTCACTTCAAATCTGGTCAAAGATTTCTACGGTGAGAACTTTACTGTTTGTTTTTTGCATGATATAATTTTACTGATCCATTTATAAATAGGTTTATCACTGCGTACAACAAATGCATCGAAAGTGTACCTGGACTTTCAAATTCCAGAGGCAAGAGAAATCCTCAATAGGTATGATGTATATTATGTATACATTATTTATGAAAGAGTGTATTTTGACGATGTTCCCAATCAAATGCAGGCATTGTACAGTGGATGACTTCCCAACAATGATCGAAGTTGATGCAAGCACGCAAGGAACAATAGAGCAACAAATGTTCTATAATAGAAAAACCTTAAGGGAAATAAAAGAACTGCGGTACAATGATGTGAAAACAAAGGTTATCTGGACCCTTAGTTTGAAGTATGTTATATATATTTTCTTGCACATTGTCTCATATTTTTCTTTTTACTTAAATTAGGAATATATGTGCACAACCAAAGCAACAATAGATGAGATTATATCCGATAGAGGTTGGTGGTACATGGCATGTAAAAGTTGCTATTGTGCAACAAAAAAGGACTCAGATAACTATGTTTGCAAAGCGTGCAACAAAAAAGCAGAAACTGCAGAACTACGGTAAGAATTCTTAGTACTCTATTTTGTTAATATTGTACCTAATATGAGTTTTTGTTAACACTAAAGTATCATATTAGGTACATAATCAATATCAAGATAAGTGACGACACAGCAGCAACAACATGTGCATTATTTAATGAGGTAGCACAAAAACTTTTGGGGAATAAATCTGTTGATACCATGCTACAGCAAGAAGGATACTCGGAGACAATCCCAGAATCAATTCAGAACCTTTGTGGAAGAACACTCATATTCCGTTTGAAGTTAACTTCAAGGAATTTGGAAGAGTGTAATGAAAATTATAAAGTGAATTACGCCTTTGAGCCTAATGACAAGCTAGAGATGGAATATTCAAATGATAAAGCTGAAGAGGTATGCACATGTACATTCCTTTCTACCGAAGGACATACAAAATCGTAATGGAGAATGTTTTGCAGGACATGCTAGACTACCAAGGACATGGAGACTCGATTGCTTCAGTTATGCATGATTTCAGAAATCAGGTTTGCTAATATATGGTTTCAGTAGCAAAAGTCATCAAAGGTCATGTACTATTCTCTTTTTACTAAAAACATGTTCTTTTATAGGAAAAATTATCCTCCGGTACTGTCACGGAGAGTGATACCAGTGAGAAGGAAATACACGCATCTACCAAAAAAAAACTTCTGAGGAAAATGAAGAGAGAGAGATCAAGGAGAAGCCCTAAAACAAAAGTAATGAAGGTAAATTCCATGAGGAGCCACCATGATGAGGTAATATTCTAAAGAAGACTTTCATCACTTACAAACATGTATGTTTTTTTTAGCATAAAGATATGAAAAAAATTATGCAGAATGAGTCAAACTCTTACCAAGAGAGAAAATATGAGAAATCACGGAAGAGATCATGCAGACAAGAAACAAGGGTTGGCAAAAAAAAACAAAAAATCTGTTATAAAAATGGAAATTTCTCATGATGAGGTATGATAATATTTATTATTATTTCCTATTCATATTAAGCTCTTTTTACTATGTCATACAACACCAACGAAAATGCAGGAACCGAAGTCAGATTCAGAGGAGCTAAGAGAGGATCAGAACAATACAATAAGAACATATGGAATTCAAGATTACGTACGCAATTGCCAAACATCAAATGAAAATTCAATTCTAATAGATGGTTCAGATAATGAGCGTGATAATACATATACACGTGTGAACAAGTCTGCATGCAACAACACAAAGGTTGCGAAGGGAAAGAAACTCAAGAATAAGGTACATCATTTGTTGATTACAAATCAACTCTAACATTGTCAATTATTTTTCATAAAGCTCATCAAATTTCGGTGTTATGTATGCTGCAGGAGGCAAAAAATGATATGGAAAATATTGGGAAAAGGAGAGGAAACAAGATATGTAAAAAAGAAAGGGGAAAGGTTGGTTCCAGAAAGAGCAAAAGAAATTTCGTGCAGAATAAACTGCTAGATGATGAGGTACTAAAATCTACATGTATGAAATAAGTTTTTTTTATCATGGGGCATTTAAAAACTATATATATATCATGGGGCATTATTATTAATGAGATCCCTAAAACTTTATATTGTAACAAAAAAGATATATGTTATATTTTAATTCTTTGATTCTGACTTACAGGTACAAACGGGAACTAATGGAGAATATGGATTTCAACAGAGCGTACACAATTGTGAAACGTCAGCTGAAAATTTAATTATAATAGATGGATCGGATAAAGAGTGTGATAATACAGATATACATGTGAACAAGTCTGCATGCAAGAATACAAAGGTTGCGAAGGGAAAGAAACTGAAGAATGAGGTACATCATTTGTTCATAAAAAATAACAACATTGTTAATTATATTTCACAAAGATCAAAAAAATTACGTGTTATGTATGCAGGAGGCAAAAAATGATTCGAAGATCAACGCAATATGTAAAAAAGAAAGGGGAAAGGTTGGTTCTAGAAAGACCAAAAGAAATGTTATGGACAATAAACTGATAGATGAAATATTAGTTTTAATACAAATCAAATGTTGTCCTATTCTCTAACTAAGGTAAGCTATCTTGCAGGTGAAACGGGAACAGAAGGATGAAATCGAAATCAGTATGAAGCAAAGAAAAAATTCTAGAAAGGTAACTTGTGATATATAACTTTCATATCTATCATTACCTATAATTTCTTTATTTTAAGAGTACCACTGATTTTACAATTTAACAGAGAAACAACAACAACAATGATGAAAACAATGATTGGATCAGAACAGACAAATGTGCGGAAGAGCTGAATGAAGAGATTGCAAGGACAACAAAGAGGAAAAAGGTTGACAGCAGAATTAAGATGAAAGTATCATCAAAAAAGGAGAATATAGAAGCACTAGCAATGAATCTCAGTCACGATAGACCCAAGAGGATTAGGAAAGCACCCGAAAGATTCACCTACTAGCTAGGATCAAAAGCAATTGCTCGACGCTTCAAATAGCACGTAGTAATATTATCTTTTACTTTACTATAAGTTAGATCAAGTACTCTATATATACTTAGTGATTATTGTAAGCTCTATGAGAGCATGAAGTTTTTTTCAGATTACTATGCATACAGACATACACTGTCAAGTCTATGAATATTTAGTTGTGCTAATCTTGAATTGCTGGTGAAGAGAGAGGTCAAGATTTGAGAAAAGTTGGATTTATAGAAGAAATCAATGTATATCGGGTAAAATGTTGTCCGCCCGCGGAGACTGATTACCAAGTGAGAAATATTACAGGCAGGTCGCACAAACCATAAGATATTAAATTGAGCAACTCACCAATGTATTGTACATATAATTTCAAAATATTAATTTGAGCAGTTCAAGGAAAGCTGCATCTGCGGCTCCTATATTGAGTATTAGCCGATTGCAGATTTTATGATTTCATAGACTATAAAGTAATGAGTATCGACCATGTTATGGTCTTTGTTTTCAGGGCGTCGACTAATCGTCGCCTAGGCGTCCAGTCGCGCTGGAGCCGTCTAATGGGAGCGACGCCCAGGAATTTTTCAGTTAGGCGCTCGCCCCGCTCGCCTGGGCGTCGCCCCGCTCGCCTGGGCGTGGATTGGGCAGGTTCGGGCGCTCGCCCAGGGAAACTGGCGGCAGTTTTCTGCGGGAGCGGGAGAAACTGGCGGCAATTTTTTGCGGGAATCATCAAATCGAGCGGGAGAGCGAGAGAATCGACTGCCTTACAAGTGAATTGAGCGGGAGAGAGAAGGAATCGACCCCTGCAGAAGCGAATCGAGCGGGAGAGAAAGAATCGCGCCGCCACCACCAGCTTCACCGACGACGCGCCGCCAAGCTTCTGCGTCCGCTCCGCCTCCGTCCAGCGGTAAGTCTCCTTCCTCTGCCTCTCTCCTCCGCCTCTCTTTGCAGCTCTGCTCCTCTGCTCCTCCCTCTCCCTCTCCCTCCGCCCCCCTTTGCTCTGCTCCTCCCTCTCCCTCCGCCCCCTTTGCAGCTCTGCTCCTCCCTCTCCCTCCGCCCCCTCTGCAGCTTTGCGCCCCCCCCTCTGCAGCTCTGCTCCTCCCTCTCCCTCCGCCCCCCTCTGCAGAGCTGCTCCTCCCTCTCCCTCCGTCCCCTCTACAGCTCTGCTCCTCCCTCTCCCAGCGCCATGTTCTGCTCTGTTCTGCCCCCCCCCCCCCCCCCCCCCCTCTACAGCTCTTGTTTATTTGTTGCTGCTCTGTTCTGCTCTCATATGATGCACCTTATTCCTGTTTGTGTTTCCTGTTTCGAACTTCTGAACCTTATGTTGGTGAACGTATGCTACTGCTAGTTGTTATTTATGTTCCTAAATCTCCAAATTTGCTCTCATATGATGCATTATTTCATTTTCATGTCATATTATTTATTTATTATTATTATTACGCCCAACGCCCAGTTGTCGCCTAGGCGGCGACATATCGACATGTCGACTCAACTCTTCGAGCTCGACTCGACTCGACGACTTCCGAACAAAGGTTATGGTATATAAAAAATCCTACGTATAAACGTTTTCCTAGGAAAGTTCACATGGAGCACATGGGATTTATGGATCCGTCACCTAGCCATACGTAATATTTAGTTCAGGACAATATTTTATATTTAAAAAGTCAACTCTCAAGAGATAAGCCTGTATACCAACGAAATTAAACTTCTTATTAGAGATTGACACGGCTTTAGAGATAGATTTTAAAGAGAAGAGTTAGTTAATATCCAAACAAAAAACATGTCGTATATACCTTGGAAACAACCTATATAACATCTATTAACGCTCAACCTGTTCTCTTCTCCCCAAAAAAAGCAATCTACAAATTTGGAGAGTACGATCAAGATCCAGAAATTTAAAGGCGGAAAATTCTACAACAGAAGAATCGTCTAAGGTAAGAACATGTTTGCCACCATGAAGTTTCCATCCACATTTGCATCGCCCCCTTTCTTAATGCATGCAATTTTACAGCTTTTGTTCTGTTTGGAGGATTGGTCTGTACACCAAAACAATCTTGGTTTCGAAATCTATCCAAATAACAATCTCATAGATTAACAAACAAAACCTTAGGCATACAACATGCAACAGGAAAATTCAATTGACTCACTCTGTCCATGCGAGATGCTTCCATGTGCCAGCTTGCCAGCTTGCACACTCTGAATCAAAACAATGTCAACCTCTTGATCATCTGAAACCCTATTAGGGATAAATAAAAACAGCTTTAATTGTTTTTCCTATACCGATTCAGGCAAGGCCAAAAACCCATGCATGCATTATAAATTGGAAAGCACACCAATTTTAAGCATTAAACAAACCATATATTAATGCATGACATATCAGCCAGATTATGTTCCATTTGTGTACAATTTGCTTTATCATATTTATTCTTTTCAATGCCATACAGTAATACACAATGAAGAAAAAAGGGGACACACACAGCAAGACATCTCAGAAAACTGCCAAGATGCTCAAAACATACGAAATATGCAATATGTCAAGGTAATTACTATGTTAGTAATAAAGCATCTATGAACGGACAGTGTAAGTTGAATATATCAAAGTATATGTCTCATGTCAATACAGGGAAACCATCAAAATGGCAAGATTGACAAGGATAAAGAAAATCCAGGACAAGAAGAACACAAGGGCTACAATAGTACATGGTGATGAGCCCAATGAACAATCTCTGAACAAGGAGAGGTAAAGGATTATACATAAGTTTTATTATATTATAATATGCTTTAATCCTAAAAACAAACTATTCTATTCTACGTTTGGTTCATCATTAAGCAGGACAAGTCATTCAGTGGAATTAGCTACAGAAGAGACCAACGCAGACCAAGTGCCTAAAGAAACTGCAAAGAGAAAGAGGTAAGTTATTTGAACGTGCACAATTTGAATAGTCAAGAATCAATCTCTAATTTCAAATATGATGCTAAAAATGAAACAGAACATCAAAAAGGACTGCAATGAAGATTTGGAATTTCGGGAAACCAACTTACAAGTGTGAAAAGTGCGGAGCAATATTCTGGTATGAAGAAAGAACAAAGGCTAGAGGGAGCAGAAACCCAACATTTGGACTATGTTGCCAAAATGGAAAGGTTGACTTGCCACCCTTAAAGGAGCCACCATCTTTCCTTATGAAATTGCTAAGGAAAGAAAATGGAAAAAGATCGAAAAACTACATGCAAAATATCAGATTGTACAACTCCATGTTTGCTTTCACATCAATGGGAGGAAAGGTTGACAAAGAAATAAACAAAGGGAGTGGACCTTACGTGTTCAAAATGAATGGGCTGAATTACCATCGTATTGGAACTCTGCTACCAAAAGAAGAAGGAGACAAGCCACGGTGGGCTCAGCTATATATCTATGATACAGAAAACGAGGTCAAAAATAGGATAGAAGCATCAACCACTTCCACGGATAAGAGGAAGTCGTTAGATCCCCACATCGTTGAAGGCCTAAAAAATATGTTGGATCAAGAGAATATACTAGCAAAAACGTTCAGAATGGCGAGGGATAGATTCAAAGAAGGTGACTATGATGATGTTAAGTTGAAAATAATAAATAAACGACAGAGAGATGGTAGACAGTATAATATGCCTTCAGCATCTGAAGTGGCAGCCCTCATTGTCAATGATACAACGGAAAATAGACAAGGGCGTGACATCATTGTACAGTACAAAAACATGAAGCCGAGAAGAATATCCGAGAACCATCCAAAATTCATGGCAATGCAGTATCCTTTACTGTTTCCCTATGGGGAAGATGGGTACAGAGAGAAAATACCATACATATTGAAAGAAGGGATAACATGCAGGAGAAAGCATGTTACAATGCTAGAGTACTATGCATACCGGGTACAACAACGCATGAACCAGTCAATGCACTTGATGTCCTGTAAAAAGCTAACACTGCAATTCTTCGTGGACGCCTTTGCATGCATTTTACACTTCAGGCTAGACTGGATAAAGAACCATCAAGGAAACCTAAGAACAGATCTATACGCTGGATTGCAGGATGCTGTTGAAAGGGGAGATACAAGAGCTGACCAGGTAGGAAAGAGAATACTACTTCCATCCACTGTCACGGATAGCCCGAGGTACAAAAAACAAAACTTCCAAGATGCAATGGCCATATGCAGGTGGGCTGGATACCCAGACCTATTTGTCACATTCACGTGCAACGCAGCTTGGCCAGAAATTCAATCTATGCTATAGGAGGTAGGGCAAATAGCTTCAGAAAGACCTGATATCGTTGACAGAGTGTTCCACATAAAACTAAAGGAGTTCATGAAAGACATAAAAGAAAGAGAATATTTCGGAAAAACACTCGCAAGTAATAATCTACAACTTACACTACTAAATTTCTAATTGTTTTTGTATATAAACTAACTTATAACTATTCTTATTTGCAGTTATATACACAATAGAGTTCCAAAAGAGGGGCCTCCCGCATGCGCACATAGTCATATTCCTTGACAAAAAAGACAAGAAGTTCAAATATATGGAACCAGAACAGGTAGATAAGATAACAAGTGCGGAGATTCCAGACAAGGAAGTTGATCCAGAAGGTTATGCAGCTGTCGAGAACTTCATGATGCACGGACCATGCGGGCAGGCCAAACCAAACTCACCATGCATGGTTGAGAATAAATGCATAAGAAAATTCCCTAAGCAATTCAACAAAAACACAACCATAGATGAAGATGGATACCCAGCATACAGAAGGCGTGAAGACGACAGATACATAGAAAAGGGGGGAGTGAAGTTGGACAACAGATTCGTGGTCCCGTATAATAGAGATCTACTGGTAAAGTATCAAGCACACATAAATGTTGAGATTTGCAACAGATCACTCTCAATAAAGTACCTCTTTAAATACATAAACAAGGGGGACGACCAAGCTACAGCTGTCATAGAAAACGATGAGATCAGAAGTTACCTCGAATGTACATACATTTCAGCACATGATGCGTGTTGGCGACTATTTCAATTTGAAATGCACTTCCGAGATCCCTGTGTTGAAAGGCTTCCTTTCCACCTGCAGAATGAACAACAAGTAATCTTCTCAGACACTACAGACTTAACAAAGATAGTAACAAAGGAAAGGGCAGGAATCACAAAGTTCACAGAGTGGATGGAGACAAACAAAAAGTGTGAAGAAGCAAGGAATTTGACATATGCAGAATTCCCTACACAATGGGTGTGGAACAGAAAAAAGTCAAAATGGACAAGCCGAAAGAAGGGAAGATCTGTTGGAAGGATTTATTATGCACATCCAGCAAGTGGTGAAAGATTCTACATGAGAATGCTACTTAACGTTGTGAAAGGATGCACATCCTTCGAACACATAAGAACGGTAAATGGAGTTGTCCACACAACAAACAAGGCAGCATGTGAAGCATTAGGATTTCTTGATGACGACAAAGAGTGGATTGAGTGCATCAACGAGGCATCAAGTTGGGCAAGTGGAAATCAGCTACGACAACTTTTCACAACCATCTTATGCCATTGTGAAGTCACAGATCCTAAAACTGTGTGGGAAACATGTTGGGAAATTCTAAGTGAAGACATGGAGTACAGACAGAGAAAAATACTGAACTATCCTACACTGCGTCTAACAGACCAACAAAAGAAAGACCACGCCTTGGTGGAAATGGAAAAGCTAATGAGAGACACTGGAAAATCACTTAAGGAATACCCAGGAATCGAGCTACCAAACTCTTCAGGTCTAAAAGAACTTGGAAATAGGCTCCTCAATGAAGAGATGAACTACAACAAACAGGAGCAAAAAGATGAACATATAAGTATCTTCCAGAATCTAAACTCGGAACAACGCCACGCATTTGACATCATAATGGAATCAGTAGACAAGGATTTGGGAAAACAGATTTTTGTGGATGGATATGGTGGTACAGGGAAGACATACCTATGGAAAGCAATCACAACAAAATTGCGTTCCGAAGGAAAGATAGTCCTAGCAGTGGCATCCTGTGGTATTGCAGCCCTACTTCTACAGGGAGGTAGAACAGCACACTCAAGGTTTCATATCCCTCTAATACTTACAGAAGAGTCAACATGTGACATCAAGCAAGGTTCACACTTGGCAGAACTAATAAATAATACATCGCTTATTCTTTGGGACGAGGCTCCAATGGCAAACAAGCTATGTTTCGAGGCACTGGACAGAACCCTAAGAGATATACTGAGGCACAAAAATGAGAACAGCAACGAAAAGCCATTCGGCGGGATGACGGTGGTTCTAGGAGGGGACTTCCGCCAAATTCTCCCCGTTCTGTCAAAGGGAAGAAGACACAACATAGTCAATGCATCCATCAAAAGGTCCTATCTTTGGCAGCACTTCCAAATATTGGAACTCAAAAAGAATTCTCCCCGTTCTGTCAAAGGGAAGAAGACACAACATAGTCAATGCATCCATCAAAAGGTCCTATCTTTGGCAGCACTTCCAAATATTGGAACTCAAAAAGAACATGCGGCTCACTTGCATGACAGATGATGAGACAGAGAAAAGACAAGTAGCAGATTTTGCAGACTGGATTTTGAATATTGGGAATGGAACAACCACATCATCTGAAGGCGAAGAATGGATAAAAATACCAAATGACATACTACTGAATAAGGGAAATGATCCAAAGAAGACAATAGTGGAGAGCGTCTATCCAAATTTTCGACAAAGATATAGGGACCGAGAATTCTTGGAAGAAAGAGCAATCTTATGTCCAAGGAACGACACTGTCACCGAGATCAATGATTATATAATGGACCAACTAGAAGGTGAAGACACAATTTATCGAAGTTGTGACACTGTATGCAAAGCTGTTACATTAAGTGATGATACAGATATGCTATGTTCAAAAGAATTCCTACACAACCTAAAGATTCCTGGAATTCCAAATCATGAACTCAGACTGAAGATAGGACTACCTGTGATGCTAATGCGGAATATAAATCAGAGTGCTGGGTTATGCAACGGTACACGGATGACAATAACTCAGCTAGGAAGAAGATTCATCGAAGCCCAGATAATAACAGGAACCCACGTAGGTGACAAGGTATATATTCCAAGGATAATGATGTCACCGACTGAATCAGCGTGGCCATTCTTGCTAAAAAGAAGACAATATCCTATTTCTGTGTGTTTTGCTATGACGATAAACAAAAGTCAAGGGCAGTCTCTAAACATGGTAGGACTATATCTGCCTAAACAAGTTTTCACACACGGACAACTATATGTAGCATTCTCAAGAGTAACAAAAAGGGATGGCCTAAGGGTACTGGTAGATGATGAAGATAGCAAGGAGGAGGACGCAGTCAAAAACATTGTCTACAAAGAAATTTTCTAATGGTACGAGAAAACTAATTACCTTCTCTACTATGCTTCTTCAACCTGATAATGTTAATGACCATTTATATAAGTTATCTGTGAATTATCTTTGCATACAAAAATGACTTTACTACTCTAAACATCATTGTTTTGCACTATGTGGCAGGATGGATATGCTCTACTACAAGCTACAGAAGCATCTGTAACACAATAGTAAAAGCTTAACACAATTTAAGCTTTTAGTTTATTATATATTCATTCTCTATAGATTTATATTTACACAATCGACAATTTTTTTTGGTAAACTTCTTTATTTTTAGATTCTATTTGGGGGTTCTTCAATTTTTTAGATATAAATTAGGATGGGGGGCCTAACACTGCCGATGCCGGTCCCAAGCCCGGAAAAAAGTGGAGGGGGCATCAACATGTTTCAGATTTGCACAAGCAGTACCTATATTACACAAACTTTTAGACGGACAAAAATGACTAATACGTATACAATTGTTAAAGTTCAGACTTTTTCCATAGGTATATGTTTTATCCTTATAAATGAGGAATGAAGCACTCGGGATAATCTACGATAACCCCCCCTGGTCACTTAAGTATCGCCCACAGGCCCCTTTGATGGGTCACTGACATGTGGGGTTTAAGTGACCCGGGGGGGTTATTAGGGAATCTCCCGCACTCGGCTAATTGAAATTATTTCGGCAGTACAGGTTAGTTAAAATAAATTTGCCCAATATACGCGGTACAGCTAATTGCTTCACCTTTTTAAACATCCAATACTGATGAACTTCTGCCTATCTTTTAAAGATTAGCATTAGAGATGAAAATGCAGAGATTGTTGAACAGCCTCGGCCATGCGGCAATCATGGATATTTTCCAAGTTCTGGGCTCCCGGCGAGTAAGCGACTATACCTGCATAACAATTATTGCATCCAGATTCAGTGGCAAAAAATGAAATACACAGTGTATTTTAGAGGGAAAGGGAGCAACAAGTCCGGCAGCTGAAAAAAGAAATAACTTGACCAAATAGATCAACCTACGCATTAGAAAGAAAAAAACTGACAGCAACTACTACAAATTAGTGCCCACATGTACTTACCGAGACCAACAAAGAACATCCACCAACGTCTTAGTATCCTCCAAGTAGACGCCTCACAGTTCGCCGGCCGCTCGGATGCACAGATCAAGCACTAATCACGCTTGGCGTAAAGATACAAGGTGCCTGCTCCAGCCACTACAAGAATCGCATGGTCCTACTACAGCAGCACCTCAAGCTCCATTTCTAGGTAAGGGAGAGAAGAGAGAGGGGCGCCGATTTGGATTTGGGGAACGACGGAGCAAGGAGATTTAAAGATACAAGGTGCCTGACTCCAGTCACTACAAGAATCGCATGGTCCTACTACAGCAGCACCTCAAGCTCCATTTCTAGGTAAGGGAGAGAAGAGAGAGGGGCGCCGATTTGGATTTGGGGGACGACGGAGCAAGGAGATAGTGCACGGACGCCGGCCGGAGATATGTGCTTCAAAGGAACAGTACAAAAGTGGGGATGGATAACGATCTGTACAAGGGAGTGAGAGAGTATCGCTCCGCTTAGGGAAGGGAAAAAATATACAAAAAATATAATAAGGCCCGCTTGATTGATTGCCTTTTTTAATTGGAATACGGTTGTACAAAATACTGGACATGTTAAGGTCCCCTACAAAATTTACATCTAAAATTATTTTAAGACAAAAAAAAAAAGAGTTCATACATATTTTAAGACAAACTCAATTAGGAACAATACTGCAATACTATGACATACACCTGTATTGTACTAACATATTCACAGTATTAGGAGTAAAAAAATTAAATTAGATTAAATACTATAAAATATCACGATCATCCTAATATAATAATAAACGTTAAATTCATAATAGAAATATAAAAGAGAAAAATTAACAAACAACATATAGTAGATGCCCGCGCATTTGCGCGGGCCCCTGTGCTAGTGTGAACGAAAAAAAGGCCAGATGGGCCGGGCCTTGAGGGAGGTTAGTTCGGGCGAGGCATAGTGGTCGCACTATTGTCGCCTCTTCTCTGCTCGATCTTCATCCCCTGCTTAGTGCTTACTGCATTCGACGGCAACACGGCGGATCCCCGGTGGGTGGAGGCCGGCGTAGGGTGTCCGGTTGGGCTCCTCTCGTCCGCGCCCGGGTCAGGCTGGTCGCCGGCGCGTGCGTGGTGACCAGCGGCCAGAAGCCGACCTTCAGGTTCCTGGCAATGGCGCGGTCGACCTACCTAGCTGCTAGCTCCTGCACTCCTTCGAGTGCTGCCAATGCTCAAGGATGCGCTGCAGCCTTCTCTCCCTCTCCCTAAGGTAATTTTGTGTTCCGATTTAGCTTTTGTTGGGTTCTTGCTTCTGAACTTTGCATCTAAAATTGGGGGTATAAACTAGGTTATCAAAACTGTCGTCTACAAGACTACAAATTGATTTTTCAGTATACAGTGAGGATGCGATGGTTACGGAGAAAAAAATTGACTCATTTTTCAAACAAAAAGGTGTGAAGGTGACTTTATATATAGAAAAAAAAATCTTTTAATAGATACTATTTCGGCATGAAATTATTTTGCTTCATTCAGTTACATACGACATGTATACAATTTTTTTTTCACTTCGCGTAAACCAGATGAAAGTTTCAGTGAGAAGATTGCATTCTAATTGCACATGGCGTGTGGTCCTATCTAAGTATTTGTAGGATTGAAAAGACACACACTAACTTGTTACTTGAAGTAAAAATTGAATATTGGTACATTCAAATTGATGAATACTTGGCAGCAAATTCACGAATATTCTTGTCCGAATTTCCTCCTTCCTGCATTGCCTCCTTGGCCTTTTTCATCCACTGCGTAGCATTTCTTCTATATTCATCTTTCCTTTCGCCATCCATCACTTCCTTGATACACCTGTGAACCTCCTCCCTCTTTATCCAACCATTATTGTCATGTTGTGCTCGCACGCCGATGCCCCACAAACTTTGTACATATTTTGCAATAGTTGGCTGGTCTGCCCAATGCGGAATTCCAACAAGAGGCACACCACAAACAATTGCTTCTAGTGTCGAGTTCCATCCACAGTGTGTAACAAAACAACCTACATATAATTGAACAGTTACTTTACACCAATTTTTAATATCTTGTCTATAAATAGTTGAAAGAAAATAAATAAATTGAAATGTCATACCAATCGATTTGTGCGCCAAAACGGCAAGTTGGGGACACCAGGGCACAATTAGTCCTTTTGCCCCACACTTTTCCTTGAGTTCTTCAGATAACTTGTGGGACTCATTAGACCTCACAACCCATAGGAAAGGCTTGCCCGAATTGCATAGACCATTCCCAAGTTCCTCTAGTTGGGCAGCATTGTATTGGGAGAATGTGCCATAGGATACAAGCACAACCGAGTTAATGGTCTGCTGCTCCATCCAATCCATACACGAGTCGTCACCACTGAAGAGGTTGAAACCATACGATTTGTTGGAGGGCAAACGACGGTCATCGAGATAGAATGACGGCAAGGTTGGGCCTATCATCTTTGCTCTCCATGTCGACTCCATGTATTTTGCTTCCTGATCAAGCAACATGGTGTACATGTCAATTATCTAGTAAAATGATAAATTAGTCATGTATCCTACTGGATGGAACAAATTTACATGGTCCTAATTATAGTTTTCTACTCATATGATCACCAATTAACACATATATGTTTGGGGTAGTGTTTCTACCCATGCTACGCCGTCCAGCCTTACATAACTTCACAATATATTTTCTTGCGTTGTGATTGCTCATTAGCATAGCCCTCGATAATGGAGTTTTCAATGTCTGTGTGACACACAAAGTTTCTCCCCCAACATACAATTCATAGAAAACGTATTAGTTTCATGAGTTTTCTAACTGGTCCACCACGACAAGTGGATTTCGAGACATCCGTAGGTCACTAGGAAAAGTGTTTAGACCCGCGACGAAGACGAAACCAAAGGTGTTTAACTTGAGCCGGCAGGAACAAAAAATGTGTACTACTTCCTCTGTATCTAAATGTAAGACGTTTTGGTGGGCTAAAATACACTAACAAAACGTCTTATATTTTAAGACGGCTGGCAGAAGAACGCCGCGGTGGGGATGTCGGCTGCCCGCGCCACCCGTGGCGCCCACGCGAGGTGCGGGTCGTATACCAGCGCGCGCGCAAGGGGCGGCCCCTTGCGCGCCTCCGACAGGAGGAGCTCCCGCAGCGTCTCGGACCCAACGGCTGCCAGCCGGGAAATGTACACCGCGATGTCAGGACAGGAGGCGCTGCCGCCAGTGTCGAAGCCGTCGGAGATGGTGGCCACGCGGAAGGGGTCACCGGGAGGCGTGGTGGTGGAGAGAAGGTAGTGGGTGGAGACGAGAGTGGGGCGGACGCCGTGGTACGCGAGACGGCGGCCGGTTGAGGTGGCCCTGCGCCCCCGGCATCAGAAAAAGCAGGACACTGGCACCTCCATGGCCGGCAGGGGTCGAGCTGGCGTTGACTGTCGGCGTGGTATCCATGCTTCAGTTGGGTGTGCTCTGTTTCTTTCTTGGGTTGCTAATGGCTCGTTGGATAAATAGGCACCGAAAGATCGAAGCAGAGTGACGCGCATGAGTTCTCCTGGGAATGGTCAAATTTGTGGTAGGCTCGCTGCATGGTGCGGCTGCATTCTGGACTCTGGGACACACACCGGCATGCGTATCTTCCCAGAGGACAGGAAAATTGCAGTGAAGATATTTGACACGTTCCTAACTTGTTTGTTATTTAACTTTTGGTGAGAGAAATGAAATTCAACGATGATATCAAGTCTTAGTGGTGCATGTATATTTGATTTGTGCTATCTTAATATTCATACTCACCATAGACGCATATATATGAGAAGGATGCAGTGCTGTGCCTAGTTGTGTTCTTGCAGACCGACTAAAGATGTTAGAAAATGGGTGCGAGACGCTTAAATCCCTGGTTGCAATGTAACTCACCTTTGGCTCAATGTCACAGAATGAGTTGACGAGTATGTCGGCGGCGCCATCCAGCCCCTTGAACTGCCCAATCGACGTCTTAAGGAACTCGGGCTTCAACTCCGGCACTGCCACGAACGGCGGCATGTCCTCAGGCCTCAGTTCCACACCCAGAGCTCCTCTGGCCATGAGCTCGCGGCCGTCTGTGGCCGGCAGAGCCAGCCGCCCAGCCCACAACTCCCCGTACACGATGTTCACCGCGCACGGCTGCGTAAAGAACGCCGCGGCAGGCACGCCGGCCGCTCGTGCCACCCGGAGCGCCCACGGCATATGAGGGTCGTACACAAGCACGCGCACGGGCCGCCCGGCGCGCGCTTCGGACACGATGAGTTCCCTCAGCGTCTCAGACCCCACGGCATCCAGCCGGGATATGTACTCCCCCATGTCCGGGCAAGACGCCAGGCCGCCGGTGTCGAAGCCGTCAGAGATGGCGGCCACACGGAAGGGCTTGCCGGGTGGCGGGGTGGCGGAGAGCACGTAGCGGGTGGCAACGAGGGTGGGGCGGATGCCGTGGTACGCGAGACGGCGGCCGAACTGGAGCATCGGGTTAATGTGGCCCTGCGCCTCTGGGATAGGAAGAAGCAGGATGTTCGCGCCCTCGCCGTCGACTCCATGGCCGACACCACTTGAGTTGGCGATGACTGTCGGCGTACTCTCCATGGCTCGCTTCTGTGTGTCTTTCCTGCTGGATTTTTGTTGATATTGCGGCTGCATTTAGGACCATACGCATCCATATATTGCGAGGACAGATATAGATCGTAATCTAACATGTCCATACCCGCGAATTGAAAAAAGCAAACTATCGTGTACAAATAATTGAAGTTTGGTGAGACAGTGACACTTTTGTATTTCAGTGTTTGGGCTCTGTTTTTTATCTTTTTTTTTGGTTGAATGATTCCTCGTTGGCTAACGAATCCCACTAAGATAGTAGGATGTACCTAGTAGGATGATGTCGGGATGATTAGTTGTTAATCCACACGATAAGACTATTAGGATAACCTCAGCTAATAATAATAGGAAGTCGACTTCTACAAAACTCTAGGAGCATGTGAATGATTATGTTATATCATGAAAAATATCTGAATTTTTACTCGTGTTCATGTCCGTGTCCTATGTGCAGTTGTGCACAGGTATATGCTGATTGAAAAATAACCAATTTGTGGTATTTCAAAAAATATCTTACTCATGGTCATTATACATGAAATCGTTGAATCGGAGCATCGGTTATCCAAATAATTACATCTCAAGCTTGTGTTATATATTCAAAAGCGGAGCTTCTAGTTTACCTGTGTTGGTGTTCCTGCTGAGCTGTTGTGGTTGTTGTCGTGTTGTGGTTGTCGTTGTTGTAGTGTTGCTTTCAGTGCTTCGGCATGTTGTATGGTTTTCAGGTGTGGTTTTCCTTATAAACCGATATATTTTTCTTCCTATAATCAACGAATCGCAGTTCTGATTGCTGTTTGTCAGAAAAAGTAATTATGTTGTTATGTTATGACCTATGATTGGGTCGGTTGCAACAGGATCTGGAGAAACAAAATAGGGAGTGGGCACGAGGTGGGTCCTATTCTTTCTACAACCAATTTCGACAACCGAATTAACGTCAACTTCCGTTCGAGTAAGAAAGAAAGAAACGTCAAACTCCCAATCTTCTTCGCTTAGTCTGCTCTTTTCCTTACTTGAACTTTTTTAGACTTGAGTCCAACCTCTTGTGGTCTTGTCACACCAGATCACCATCCACAGTGGTGACATATTCATTGTTACCATATTGGTTGTTAAAATTAAAAAAGGATTAGTTCTTGGAACTGATTCAGTTTCTGCTCTTGTTTGATATATACAGTATAAATTAAAATTTTGGTTCGGGCGCTTAAGAGAAAATACATTCTTAATGAAACTACTATAGTATTTTTATGGGGTACATTTTCTTTTTATGGCATTCCACCTTTTGCTTCCCACTGGTACAAAATATGAAATGTCCAGTGAAAGTCGAAACACCCCTAGTAACTTGATTATTGTAACAACCTAACAGGTACCACTGATAGAAGATACCATTCAATTTGTTCTATACTTTTTCTTGATCATGCCATTAGAGCTCACTACATATATAACGAGAAAGGAAAGAATATTCCTCTATCAGTATGTGCATATGGAAGCAGTGACAGTAACCAGCTAGGTGGCTAGTGAGGCATGAAACCAGGAATAAATTTAATTCGATAAATACTTTCTTGCAAATTCAGCAATATTCTTATCGGAGCTCCCTCCTTCCTGCATAGCCTCCTTGGCGATCTTCATCCATTTTTTCGCATTTCGGCGGTACTCCTCCTTCCCCTCTCCATCCATCACCTTCCTGATGCACCCCTCCACTTCCTCCCTGCTCACCGAACCTTTCTCATTAGCCCGCATCCGCACGCCGATCCCCCATGCACTCTCCACATACTTTGCATTAGTTGGCTGGTCCGCCGAGCGTGGCATTGCCACCATTGGCACACCGGCAGCAATTGCTTCCGTCGTCGAATTCCATCCGCAATGGGTCAAGAAACAACCTGCATGAGCAATGGTTTCAAATTTTAATCTCCTGCAAGAAAAATCAATTGCGGAAACTATATACTACAATAATTTCGGATCAATTTCGTACCTATGTCCTTATGCGCCAAAACCTCAAGTTGAGGACACCATGGCACAATTAGCCCCTTGGCCTTGCATCTGTCAAGTAGTTGTTGGGATAAATTTTGTGATTCGCCGGACCTCACGACCCAGAGAAATGGATTGCCTGAATCGCAGAGCCCATTTCCAAGCTCGTCAAGCTCGGCGGCGTCCATGCTGTAGACCGTCCCATATGACACCAGGACAACTGATCCCGGTTGGTGCTGGTCCAGCCATGCCATGCACGGCGCGGTGGTGCTGAAGAAGTTCATGCCGTAGGCCTTGTTCAGTGGTAGGCGGTCGTCGTCGAGGAAGAAGGACGGCAGCAACGGGCCGACCGTCTTCGCGCGCCATGTCGACGCCATGTACTCCACTTCCTGCTCAGTTTGCAGATCATATGCGTATATCAGCAGTGGCGGAGCAACAGCAAAAATCAAGGACGTGCCGGACACGGAAATTGCTTCATTTTCCTGCCAATGGAGGCAGCATCCAAAGCAGAGCACTGACCTGTGGCTCGAGCTCGCTGGAGGAATTGACAAGCACGTCATCTACTTCCTCGAAGCCCTCGAACTGACGGATAGACACGTCGAGGTACTTTGGGTACAGCTCCGGCGAGACCACGAACGGCGACAGGTCCTCTGACCCAAGATCAACGCTCACCGCACCCCGACATCGCAGCGCGCTCCCGTCGCCCATGGGCAGCGAGGTGCGCCCCGCCCACGCCTCCCCGTAGATCAGGTCGACCGCGCACGACTGCGACATGAACGCGGCGGTCGGCACGCCGGCAGCACGCGCCACCGGTCGCGCCCACGACATGTGCGGGTCGTAGACCATCACCGACGGGGTTCTCCCGGCGCTCACCTCAGCGGCGATGACTTGCGCCAGCGTCTCGGACCCGACGGCCTCGGCCTTGCGGCAGTACTCGACCGGGTCCTCGCACGAGCCCATGCCGCCGGCGTCGAAGCCGTCGGAGATGGCCGCCACGCGAAAGGGGTCACCGGGGGCCGGGCCGGTGGAGAGCACGAAGCGGGCGAGGGTGGGGCGGAGGCCATGGTACGCAAGCCGGCGGCCGAGCTGGAGCATCGGGTTCATGTGGCCCTGCGCCGGCAGCGGCACCAGGAGGATGTGTGCGCCGTCGTCGATAGAGATGTCCCCGGCCTCCATGTCTCCGCTCTGCCTGGGCTCCGGCTCAGTGAGTGTATTCGAATTTCGGGAATATATATAGGATTCGCGAGATGGGAGAAGAGTGGCGCGCAAGAAGCTTGGTTTTGCTCTGCTTTTGGGTAGCTTCCGTGAAGCAGCAGGGAGAGGAGAGCACATCCATCCATGAACTGGCTGCAAGTGTAAGCAGCTTGGTTTGACTTGACTGGTAGTATTATTTCAGAGCGTGGATCACACGGGTGCAACGTGTGGATCACTCTTCCCGGTTATGTTTGCTATCGCAGATTTTTGTGGCTTAACATTTTTGAAAATAATCCGTTAAAACCTGTTTTAAATGTCACTTTAAAATTTAATGCAATGGCAAGAGAACAGTTATTTCATTTTACCCTGTTAAAAAAAAGTTGTTTTACGATTGAATGTGTGTAGTTACACTTGCATGATTGATGGTTAATGTATTGCAACAAAAACTAGTTTCTGTTCCCAATGTTCAGTAAAACATAGAATCTCATACAACTCTCAGCAATGTATCAACAGCGACCCTAACAAATTCCGAAACTTAGGACAATACGCTTCAAAATTCTGCAGGAAAGAGTACCAAGCTCTAGGGAAAAGAAAAAAAAAACTCTAGGGATTACTCTTGTAAGAACAATTTGTATTTTCATTTTGTGTTTTTGACTATCAGCTTCATTGATTTGAATTCTATTGTAGGTTACATTTTCACAAGCAATGACTTTTGTTATCCGACCTGCCATTAGAGGGTTTCTTTCACAGGTGATGGTCACATGTGTTGAGTAGATAAGCTACAGAAATATATATTTGACCTTAGCCAGCCCATCAATGTCCGAAAAAGGTCTCCATCATAATAACATGATTTTGGTTGGAATCTTAAATTAACCTCTCCCCTTGGGGACTACTATAAATCATGCGTATCTATATGTCCAATTCCATGTGTCATAAGCTATATGATGGTGGTCAAATTCCATGTGTCTTAAGTGTAAGCAGATCTCCAATTTCATAAATATTTGGCTGCAAAATCTGCAATATTCTTGTCGGAGCTCCCTCCTTTCGTCATTGCCTCTTTGGCCTTCCGCATCCAGTTAGAAGCATTCCTCTTATACTCACCCTCACCCATCACCTCCTTGATACATCTTTCCACCTCTTCCCTCCTCACCAAACCTTTACCGTCTTGTCGCGCACGCAAGCCAATCCCCCATGCGCTCTCCACATACTTTGCCGTTGTCGGTTGGTCTGCCCATTGTGGTATTGCGACCATTGGTACACCCATGGCGATTGCTTCGGTTGTTGAGTTCCACCCACAATGCGTCAAAAAACAACCTGCATCGTGGAGATTGCAAACTTTACTTTCAATCCATGAGGAATTTCAGTATCAATTGTAATTGCCTTGTTGGTACATATGAACAAATTAGTTTGTTTCATACCTGTGGCTCTATGTGCCAGTACCTCCAGCTGAGGGCAAAAAGGAACAATCAGGCCTTTCCCGTTGCATTTTCCATGGAGTTCTTCAGGCAACTTAACTGCCTCACTAGACCTCAACACCCAAATGAATGGTTGTCCAGCACTGCACAGTCCATATCCTAGCTCTTCCAACTGTGTCGTGTCGACATTAGCGACCGTGCCAAAAGACGCGAGGACCACGGAGCAGGCACCCTGCTTGTCGAGCCATGCCACACACGGACCGGTGCTGGAGACGAGGTTGAAACCGTAGGACTTGTTCGACGGCAGACGGTCATCGTCAAGATAAAACGACGGCAATGTCGGGCCGACAGTCTTTGCGCGCCATCTCGATCGCATGTAATCCGCCTCCTGCTCAATCCCAGAACAATTAAATTAGTACCTCAACTTCACGTACGTCCAGAAGATTTTGCTTGATCAAAACAACAAACAGGTTTGTGCTTGTGCTCACCATGGGTTCCAGGTCGCGGAAGGAGTTGACGAGCACGTCGTCGGCCTCCTCGAGCCCGTCGAACTGCCCCAGCGCCGAGTCGGTGAAGGCCGGGTACCACTCCGGCGCGGCGACGAACGGCGGCACGTCCTCGGGCCCAAGGTCGACGCTGAGCACGCCCCGGCGACGCAGCGCGCTGCCGTCCGCGAGCGGCAGCTGCACGCGGCCGGAGAACGCCTCGCCGTAGACCACGTCGACCGCGCACATCTGCATCAAGAACGCGGCCGCGGCGACGCCGGCGTCCCGCGCCACCCGGCGCGCCCAGGGCAGGTGCGAGTCGTAGACGAGCACGCGGACGTCGTCGTCGGAGGGGAGGAGGAGCCGCGCCAGCGTGTCCGACCCGGCGGCCTCCATCCGGCGCAGGTACTCCGCGCTGTCCGCGCACGAGGCGATGCCGCCGGCGTCGAAGCCGTCGGAGATGGCGGCCACGGGGAAGGGGCATTCGGCGGGGACGGCGGTGGTGGAGAGGACGTGGCGGGTGAGGACGAGGGTGGGGCGGAGACCGTGGTAGGCGAGGCGGCGGCCGAGCTGCAGCATCGGGTTGGCGTGGCCCTGCATCCCCGGGAACGGCAGCAGCAGGACGCGCCCGCCGGCGGCTTGGACGGTGTTGGTGTCCATTGTGTTCGAGCTGCGTTGAGCCTTTTGTGGCTTGGTGCTTCAAATGGTTTAAGTAAGTGATGCGGTGGCGTGGCGCTCAAGTTCTTCTGGTTAAGTTTTTTTTCTTCTTTTGAAACGCACATGCGTTTGGGAGAAAATGTTTTGTTTTGGCAGCGGTGACAGCTCGCAGGATATAAACGCACATGCCACGTCTGAACCTTGTTCACCATTTTCTGTGTCCAAATGTCTGACTAAGGCCCCGCTTGGATACCCTGTATTCGGGTCAAAAATAGACTGTGCCTTGGTTGGTAGCGAATGTCTAATGTCCCTTGTGCTTTTTGTTTTGGAGATGGTAGATTACTCTGTTCTTGCCCATTGAAGATACCCATGCTTGGTCTAGAAACGCGGCACCAAAAGATACCCACTACCACTTTTGTATGGACATGGTAGAATGCACCTTCCTTGTTCCTTCCATTTTTGTATGGAGCTAGTCCAGATTCGCCACCAGACAGACAGGAGAGTGGAAACAAATTTGACCACTCCTCACAAGAACCTTGCGCGCCACTCTGCTCCCAAGAACCTTGCGCGCCACTCTGCTTCGAGCTTTCCGTCTCTATTTATCCATGGATCCAGCCAGAGTGACGCTGGCCACCGACGCAGAAGAACCTGCAGAAACATGGAGAACACCACCGACGTGACCGTCAACCATGGAGGCGGCGCGAGCGTCTTCTTCCTCCCGTTCCCTGCTGCGCAGGGCCACACGAACCCGATGCTCGAGTTCGGCCGCCGCCTCGCGTACCACGGCCTCCGCCCCACCCTCGTCGTCACCCGTTACGTGCTATCCGCCACCGAACCCCCCGGCGAACCCTTCAGCGTGGCCGCCATCTCCGACGGCTTCGACGCCGGCGGCATGGCGTCGTGCCCGGACTCCGCGGAGTACTCCGCCCGGATGGAGGCCGTGGGGGCCGACACGCTGCGGGAACTCCTGCTGTCCGAGGCGCGCGCCGGCTCGCCCGTGCGCGTGCTGGTGTACGACCCTCACCTGGCGTGGGCGCTGCCGGTGGCGCGGGCGGCCGGCGTGGCCACCGCGGCCTTCTTCTCGCAGCCGTGCGCGGTGGACGTCATCTACGGCGAGCTGTGGGCGGGGCGGATGGCGCTGCCGGCGACGGACGGCCGCGAGCTGGTGGCGAGAGGTGCGCTGAGCGTGGAGCTGGGGCCGGAGGACATGCCGCCGTTCGTGGCGGTGCCGGAGTCGGAGCCTGTGTTCACCAGGACGTCGATTCGGCAGTTCGAGGGGCTGGAGGAGGCCGACGACGTGCTGGTCAACTCATTCCATGCCTTGGAGCCAAAGGTAAGTATCTAATCTAGATTCACATGTCTAAGTATATAAATTTACTCACTCAAGTGTGTATCTAATTAACATGTGCAATGTCTAAAATATCTTCAATTTAAAAACTGAGAGAGTATGTTGATAGAAATTTAGTGGTCAAAGGTGTATATCAAACACAATGATAAATATCTGAACTATCCGTGCTATCAAACACAATGATAAATATCAAAGGTGCATATCTGAAAGAACACTTCCGGTGGTAATAGTTGAATATATTTATAGCATAATGCCATGTTTAGTTTGAAATATTTGCGGCGCGAATAACTGGCCCTAACACTATCTGTGCTAGATTGTTACTCAAAATATTTAATAGTAATCTTAGTACTTCATAAAGGGTTAGGACGTAACATATCCACGCCTTTGAAAATTATATTCCTATACTTAATTATGTTTAGTCGGTTTTAGCTTTATTTGATCTTTGGCACGTTGTCAAATGCGCAGGAAGCTGATTACATGAAGTTAACTTGGAGAGCAAAAATGATAGGTCCAACCTTGCCGTCGTATTACCTTGACGATCATCGCCTACCGTCGGACAAGTCTTATGGTTTTAACTTGTTCGGTGGTGATGCACCGTGCATGGACTGGCTAGAAAAGCAGAGCATCTCATCTGTTGTACTTGTATCCTATGGGACTGTCTCCAACTATGATGGAACCCAGCTGGAGGAGCTTGGTAATGGACTATGCGATTCTGGCAAACCGTTTATCTGGGTTGTTAGGTCAAATGAGGCACACAAGTTATCCAAAGATCTTAAGATGAAATGTGAGAAGATAGGATTAATTGTTTCTTGGTGCCCCCAACTCGAGGTTCTTGCACACAAGGCTATCGGTATGATATAACAAATTTTATTATTTTCCTCTTTTTCTATACAAGACTATTAATGATATGAAAACAAAATACAAAGTAAGTACTATAATTATTGCATGAACATACTTGTAGGTTGTTTTGTTACCCATTGTGGTTGGAACTCAACATTGGAGGCGGTTGCTAGCGGTGTACCTCTTGTCGGTATTCCACATTGGGCAGACCAACCTACTATCTCAAAGTATGTTGAGAGCTTGTGGGGCATGGGTGTGCGAGTGCGAAAGAGCGAGAATGGATTCATAAGGAGTAGGGACGTTGAGATGTGTATTAGAGAGGTAATGGATGGGCAAACAAAGGATGAGTATAGAAAGAATGCAGCAAAGTGGATGCAAAAATCCAAGGAAGCTATGCAAGAAGGAGGAAGTTCAGACGTGCATATTGTTGAATTTGCAACGAAATATTCAAAAAATAAATGCACTGAAGATAAGCAATTTTAGGAAGTGATTTCAGTCGTACAAATGTTTGGCAAGAGCAACATTTTGTGTATCATTCTTTTGAAAATAAAAGGAGGCATCAGGGGCCTGACTAAAAAAATTGTTTGGAGAGTGGATGACTGGGTATCCACTAGGTGCTAGAATTTTCATCTTATGAGCTAAGGTTAATTTACATATTGTAAGTCATTTAATCAATATACATAGTCCATACTGAGGACTATAATTATTACCAGCAATTTACCATATTGTATACGCTTGTCATCTATTGTATGTTCTAGCTAGGTTTTAGTCCATAGTAGCAAAGAATAACATAAATACGTATATTTGACAGAACCAGGCAATTCCCATAACCTCATAGCATAAGATATCATCGTGTTAGGTTATTTTCAAATGTTGGCGTTTTCTCATACTTTGAATGAATTCATTCTATGTTACATGTGGCATCGAAGCTAGATGCCCATGCTTATGGTCTAGTAGAACGCAGCATCACAAGATACCCGGCCACTAACATTTTTGTATGGACATGGTAGTATGCACCTTCCTTGTTCCTTCCATTGGGCAAAAGACACCCAGCTGATTCGCCACCAAAAGACAGTAGAGTGGAAACGAATTTGTCCGTCACGAAGAGAAGAGCAATCTTGGGCGCCACTCTGCTTCCAGCTTCGCGTGCCTATTTATCCATCGAACCAAGAGCAGACAGACAGCCAGAGTGCCACTAGAAACATGGAGAACACCACCAGCGAGTGCTCGACCCTCAACCATGAAGGCGACGGCGACGGTGGCGCGAGCGTCTTCTTCCTGCCGTTCCCGGGAGCGCAGGGCCACACGAACCCGATGCTCCAGTTCGGCCGCCGCCTCGCGTACCACGGCCTCCGCCCCACCCTCGTCGTCACCCGTTACGTGCTATCCGCCACCGAACCCCCCGGCGAACCCTTCAGCGTGGCCGCCATCTCCGACGGCTTCGACGCCGGCGGCATGGCGTCGTGCCCGGACTACGCGGAGTACTTCGCCCGGATGGAGGCCGTGGGGGCCGACACGCTGCGGGAGCTCCTGCTGTCGGAGGTGCGGGATGGGAGGCCCGTGCGCGTGCTGGTGTACGACTCTCACCACGCGTGGGCGCTGCCGGTGGCGCGGGCGGCCGGCGTGGCAACGGCGGCGTTCTTCTCCCAGCCGTGTGCGGTGAACATTATCTACGGTGAGCTGTGGGCGGGGCGGATGGCTCTGCCGGCGACAGACGGCCGCGAGCTGGTGGCGAGGGGTGCGCTGAGCGGGGAGCTGGGGCCGGAGGACATGCCGCCGTTCGTGGCGGTGCCGGAGTCGGAGCCTGTGTTCACCAAGACGTCCATTCGGCAGTTCAAGGGGCTGGAGGAGGCCGACGACGTTCTGGTCAACTCATTCCACGCCTTGGAGCCAAAGGTGAGCCATATAAATGAAGAGAAATGCTTAGGTGCTTTTCCGGAAAAATATGTTGCACGAATTTTAAATAAAATCGATGACTGTGATTAGGGGTGGGGATTGAGGGTGCTAATCCCACATGGTTAGTACTACTCTTAGATCACTTCTAAATTCCATGTGAATCTAATCATAGCCATCGATGCGATTTAAAATTCGTGCAACATGTTTTCCCGGAAAGCACCGGAGCACTTCTCATGAACGAATATGTTCCGCGGTTTTGCAACATTCATGATTTAATAATTTTGTTGGTTATGAATATATGATGATCATGCTAAATTCAGTGAGATAGAAATGTGGTACGTGCTAGTTGATGAAGTATTACTACGAGCGCTCAATTTTTTATTCATATCATATCGCTAGATTTCGTTGAAATATTTGAAGCACATGTACGTAACTGCACGAGTACCACTGAGCCTATCGATAGTACATCCAAGATATTCGCTTTTGTGAAATTTATATTCATATATACTTTATACTGTTCCGTCAGTTTTAAATTGAATTTGACCTTTGATGCCTTGTCAAATGAGCAGGAGGCAGATTACATGAAGTTAACGTGGAAAGCAAAAATGATAGGCCCAACATTGCCGTCATTCTACCTCGGCGATGATCGCCTACCATCAAACAAGTCTTATGGTTTTAACTTCTTCGGCGGCGATGCACCGTGCATGGATTGGCTAGAAAAGCATAGCATTTCATCGGTTGTACTTGTATCCTATGGGTCCGTCTCCAACTATGATGCAACCCAGCTGGAGGAGCTTGGTAATGGACTATGCGATTCTGGCAAACCGTTTATCTGGGTTGTTAGGTCAAATGAGGCACACAAGTTATCCAAAGATCTTAAGATGAAATGTGAGAAGATAGGATTAATTGTTTCTTGGTGCCCCCAACTCGAGGTTCTTGCACACAAGGCTATCGGTATGGTATAACAAATTTTATTATTTTCCTCCTTCTCTATACAAGACTATTAATGATATGAAAACAAAATACAAAGTAAGTACTATAATTATTGCATGAACATACTTGTAGGTTGTTTTGTTACCCATTGTGGTTGGAACTCGACATTGGAGGCGGTTGCCAGCGGTGTACCTCTTGTCGGTATTCCACATTGGGCAGACCAACCTACTATCTCGAAGTATGTTGAGAGCTTGTGGGGCATGGGTGTGCGAGTGCGGAAGAGCGAGAATGGATTCATAAGGAGTAGGGACGTTGAGATGTGTATTAGAGAGGTAATGGATGGGCAAACAAAGGATGAGTATAGAAAGAATGCAGCAAAGTGGATGCAAAAATCCAAGGAAGCTATGCAAGAAGGAGGAAGTTCAGACATGCATATTGTTGAATTTGCAACGAAGTATTCAAAAAAGAAATGCACTCAAGATAAGCAATTTTAGGAAGTGATTTCAGTCGTACAAATTTTTGGCAAGAGTAACATTTTGTGTATTATTCTTTTGAAAATAAAAGGAGGCATCAGGGGCCTGAATAACATTTTTCTTGGAGAGTGGATGACTAGGTATCCCCTAGGTGCTAGAATTTTCATCTTATGAGCTAAGGTTTACACATTATAAGTAATTTAATTAATTTACATAGTCCATACCGAGGACTATAGTTATTACCAGCAATTAACCATATTGTATACGCTTGTCGTCTGTTGTATGTTCTAGGTTTTAATCCATAGTAGCAAAGAATAACATAAATATGTATATTTGACCGAACCGGGCAATTTCCATAACCTCAAAGCATAAGATATCACCGTGTTAGGTTCTTTTGAAATGTTGGCATTTTCTCATAGTTTGATTGAATGCATTCAACCTGGCTATGTTACATGTGGCACATGATGCTTCGAACTTTTGTTTGAAAATAATCATATTGCGATCATATAAATACACCGGTCTAAAACGATATGTATGAAAAATATCTCTTCAAACTAAACATTGTCAAACGTCTTAGTTAGACATTGAAAAGCATTATGGCAAATACAAACATGTTTTCTCAATAAATATGTGTACATTAAACATATTATATCGTACTTGTGTACATACATCATATATATTATTGTAACACAATTTACGCCCGCGTCGGCGTGGGCTACTAGACGGTGGTGTCGCGGGAGTCGACGAAGGAGGCAGCACGGTCGGAGCTTCTCCCAAGCCGCCAAATGCATGATTTGCGACGCCCACGTGGAGGCTAGCAGCATCCGCCGCGTGTCGAGAGCGGACGACAACAACAATGGCGCAGGCAGCGGTACTGTGGGGGAGAAGGAGGAGCGTCTAGGGGTTGGGGACATGGGTTGTGTTGATGTCAGTTGGACCTAGGGTCTGGGGAGGACAAGGCCGGACGTGGACGTGTCCACTCCACCCAAACGTAGACCAAACTTGGGCTCAAAATGTGCTGAAACGGACATGTTCACAAACCCTTGTATGTTTGGGGAGGCCGTTGGGACGTGCCCTTTGTCCATGCGGGCATGATCCGACATGGGATGTGCGTTTGAGGGTAGGGCATTGCAGATGCCTTAAGGGACGAGTGTGGTGTGGAGTACGGTTAATTGTTCTTTTTGTAGGGTTGAAATTGCAATAAGTTTGGGAGACCCAAGCGGCAGTAGCACGTAGACGATAGATCGCCCCACTGAGTGCCCCGTGATTTACTATATTGTATATGCATGTTGCTTCCTCGTTGAAGGCGTTGTGTGGTGTTTTCTCGGATTTTCTAGAGGTGAAAACCCATGATTTGACTTTAGTTTAGATCGGGCATGAAAACGTTTGTGCATTGTTCGCTTATTGAAGACGTTGCTTTCAAAGAGACTCTTTCACAGGCTAGGTGTTGCTTGGTGTGTGTTTCCTACCGAGAATCACTATACTACTTGCTTTTGCGGGTGTCATGTGTTTTTATCTTTTGTGTTTGTGGATATTATGAGTACTTCTTGACATTTCCTTATTGTAGGGGCCGACCTAATTGTAATCTCTCTAGCGTTATAAGTGGCAGCTAGCACATGGACCCTACCAGTTTCCCATCACTCATGGCAGGATCAGGTCTTTGGTTCCAAATGTTTGATCTATGGAAAGGGCCAAATCCTCGTCTTCTCTCCGGAATAGCACTGTTTCTACCGCGAAGCAGCCAGCCGGAGTGTCGTGGCTGAACCTGCCTGAGAACTTCCATGGGAAGCGGGAACCATGACGGTTCCCAACATCACATGGCCGACTCGTGCAAGGTGCAGCACATGAGCAAACAGAAGTGGAATGTTTTGTATGAATGTGCTTCCCAATGGCACACAATCCTATCCCTACCTAAAATGACATCAATGTCGTACACTACCATGTAGCTGAGATTTTCTTCTCCCGTGTAACACTAATTAAGCTCGGCCTTTTCACATGATATATATAGATACATCGTATATATATGCCGCAACAGCGTGTGATATATATGCCACACCAATTATTATCAAACTTTTATAAATAAATCCATGAAGTGATTAGACAGAGATCACGAACAAAGACAACTAATACTCACATACATTGACGGTTAAGGTTTCAGCTTGTTGCAAGCGCTATAAATATTAAAATATATATCCATATTTCTTCTGAAAGTAAGAAAATGTTGATTTCCGAAGATATAATGCTTCATAAATACCAGCTCGTAAATATGCCATTGCCAGCATGATAATGGTGAAAGTTTTTTTAATAGTCACTCAATGCATGCCATAGTGGCCTCCGACACTAGCGACCACACTCTTGTATGTACTGCTTAGACTAGTCACAATGGGGAGTATCATATACTAGTATCATGCATATGATACTACTATATGTTACTACTTTCACAGTGCATGGTAACATATTTGTAGTATCATATATGACTGCATTTATTAGGTTGTAGACTCATCTTGTATTGGAATCCGTTATGATATCACCTCTCTCTTCATTAATTGCAGTGACACGTCATCCTTTTGCCAACATGACATATATGATACCCCTTATGATACTCCCATTGTGACTAGTCTTAGCTTTTCCTGATAATTTTCCAGACAGTCTTGTTTTCCTGACAATTTTTTTACATCCCTTCTCCTAAAAAATTCCACAACCACCAATAGATGTCGGCAAACATAAACCCATGCATGTTATTGATTACCTGCCTTGATATTTTGATCCTTATCTGCTAACGCAACATCAGGTCCTCCTAGTCCTACACACTATTATTGTTTCGAACACTTCTTCGGGCCATACCTTCTCTATAAACTCAACTTTCAACGAAAAAATCCTGGAATCTCATTGTCCCCTTTGTTACGAGCCTACGTTCAGGATTGAGGAAGCAATAGAAGAAAGATGATCTTTCAATTAGAACAGGATGAAGGGACTATTACGGGTCATGACAACATCAAAAATTACATAACCGAGTTCTACAAAAAGTTGTTTGGTGCATCGGCACAAAACAACTTCTCTCTTGTTGAATCTGAAATTTCGGACATACCACAAATATCGCCCGAGGAGAATGATATACTTATTTTGGATTTCACTGAGAAAGAAGTCCATGAAGCAATAGTGCAAATGAAAAAGAACAAGGCACCGGGACCAGATGGGTTTCCTGCAGAGTTCTATCAGGTGTTTTGGTCAGTCATAAAACAAGATATCATGAATCTATTTGAAAGTTTTCAAAGAGGGGATTTACCTTTGTTTCATTTAAACTTTGGAACTATTATTCTGCTCCCAAAGAAGGAGAATGCTGTACAGATACAGCAGTATCGTCCCATATGTCTACTAAATGTTAGTTTCAAGATATTTACAAAAGTAGGTACTAATAGGGTTACGGCAGTGGCACAAAAGGTGATACGGCCAACCCAAACAGCATTTTTACCGGGCAGAAATATTCTTGAAGGGGTGCTAACATTGCATCAAACCATCCACGGACTTCATAGGAAGAAGTTGGATGGTGTAATCCTTAAAATTGACTTTGAGAAGGCGTATGATAAGGTACAATGGCCTTTTTTACAACAAGTTTTACGTATGAAGGGATTCGATGCAAAATGGTGTCGTTGGGTTCAGGAGTTTGTGAGTCGGGGTAGTGTCGGCATTAGAGTAAATGATGACATAGGTCATTGTTTCCAAACTAAGAAGGGGCTCCGTCAGGGAGATCCATTATCCCCTATCTTGTTTAACATTGTCGCTGATATGCTTGCCATTATAATTGCTAGAGCAAAAGAGGACAGCCAGATTGAAGGACTTATCCCTCATTTGGTAGAAGGTGGGGTGTCAATTTTACAATACGCGGATGATACCATCTTGTTTATGTCCCATGATATGGCAAAGGCTTTAAATATGAAGCTCATCCTGTGTATGTTTGAACAACTATCAGGATTGAAAATAAACTTTCATAAGAGCGAGCTATTTTGTTTTGGAAAGGCTAAAGAGGTGGAGGATCAATATAGACTACTTTTTGGTTGTGCTTCTGGTACATTTCCTTTCAAGTACCTTGGTATCCCCATTCATTTCAGAAAGTTGAAGAATGGGGAGTGGAAATTAGTTGAGGATCGCTTTGAGAAAAAACTTGCTAGTTGGGCAGGGAAACTTTTATCTTATGGGGATCGCCTCATCTTGATAAATGCGGTACTTACGAGTCTTCCCATGTTTATGTTGTCCTTTTTTGAGATACCCAAAGGGGTACGCAAGAGATTGGATTTCTTCCGATCACGGTTTTTTTGGCAAAGCGATGGTCATAAGAAGAAGTACAGACTAACAAAATGGAACATTATTTGTAGACCGAAAGAACAAGGAGGGCTGGGTATAGAGGTTTTAGATGCTAAGAACAAAAGCTTATTATGTAAATGGTTCTCCAAAATACTATCAGAGGATGGGGTATGGCAGGAGCTAATACATAATAAGTACTTGCATTCTAAATCCTTAACGCAAGTGACGGTAAAGCCACATGACTCTCCTTTTTGGAAAGGACTAGTTAAAATCAAGGAGGAGTTCTTTCAACGTGGGTCATTTGTGCTAGGTAACGGCGAAACGATTAGATTTTGGGAAGATACTTGGTTAGGGGATAAGCCCCTATCATACCAATATCCGAACCTTTACAGTATTGCACAACGAAAACAAGTTTCGGTTGCATCAGTTTTAGCCCACGCACCTCCCCCCAATCTAGTGTTTAGAAGGACACTTACGGGATCTAGATGGACTAGATGGTTACACCTTGTTGGTAGGTTAATGGAGGTGCGACTTACAAACTCGCAGGATGTGTTTAGATGGGGTTTAACTAGATCACAAAAGTTCACAGTTAAATCCATGTACCTAGATCTTTTGAGCGATCATACTCGGTACTTACGCAAGTTTATTTGGAAAATGAAGGTACCACTAAAGATAAAGATTTTTATGTGGTTCTTACATCGTAAAGTGATTTTAACAAAGGATAACCTAGCAAAGCGGAATTGGAACGGAAGTAAAAGATTTTGCTTTTGTGATCAAGATGAAACAATACAACATTTGTTTATTTCATGTTCTTTTGCTAAAATGGTTTGGCGCATTGTATTTATGGCCTTTAATATTACACCCCCTTGTAGTATAGACAATCTGTTTGGTAATTGGTTAAATGGGGTAGATAAAAAAGAGAAAGTACAAATCCGAGTGGGAACATGTGCTTTGCTTTGGGCCATATGGAACATACGTAATGACATTATCTTTAACAATGCAAAAACATCTTCTTTTATGCAGGTGATACCAATGGCTATTCATTCGATTCGTACGTGGTCTTACCTACAAGCAACGGACAAGCATGCTGTTCTGGATATTGGGTGCAACCGGCTACTTTCGGTGGCGCGGGACTTGTACAACCAATACAGCTGACGTTCTGATCTTAGAATAACTTGCTGATGCAGAATCAATTTAAGTTATCTGTTCTGTTTAGGTGGTTAATTCATGTTGCAACCTTAAGTGATCCGTGATGTAATCCGATTGTAAGACTTGACTTTGCAATAAAGTAATAAAAGCCGTATGCATCTAATCGATGCAGAGGCTGGGTGCGCCCTTTTCTAAAAAAAAATTGTAGGCCATGTTTTTCTATCTGTACCGTTTCTGTATTTGTGTCCGTATTCCCGCCCCCTTAGCCCACGTACGACATCACTCCGTCATTAAATTTGTGCAGGCTTCGTTCATGGATACACTCTGTCCGTTGAAGATAGGAACGGACCGTAGCTCACTCCATTATGTACTCCATCTCTCGCTATCCAGAATTGTTCATCTAGTTCATATTATCGACGTAGCAGCCCCGACTCCCTTTGATCATGTGCACGTAATGTCGCATGGCGAGGAGGACAATCATACAGGTCTGGAGAGTTTTGTACAAATGTGCTTCCCAATGACACTCAATCCTATCCCTAATTAAAATGATACAAATGTCGTAGACTACCACGTAGCTGAGATTTTCTTCTCTTGCGTAAATAGATACCACAATAATTAAGCTCGGCCCTTCAGTTGATACATATACAATGTATATATATGTCGCTTCCTCAGGATTGTGACACCGCGAAGCAATTATCTATCAAACTATTTGAGGAGGACAAACATACCTGCAACAGCTACTCACCAACCAATTCACCCATTAATAGAGAGTGAGACTCCGCGCTTTATTAATAAAGCCATGGAGTAACTAGGCAGATCACGTACAAAGACAACTTATGCTCACATGCATCGACAATTAAGGTCATCTTGCAGGCACGATAAAATATTCAAAACTATATACATCTCTCTTCCGAGAATAAGAAACTTTTGGATAACTTAGTTGCATCCTAGCAACTTCGTGTATAGTAAATTTCTTCTTTCATCAGATTTTCGGTACCATGCGATGTTATTATTCCCTCGGTTTCAATTTAGTTTGCGTTCTGGGTTTAGTCAAAATCAAACTTTGTCAAGTTTGACCAAATATTGTGAAAAAAATAATTAACATTTACAATAAAAAATCATAGTGTTAAAATCATTATGACGTATATTTTTATATTGTATGCATTTGATTTTATGAATGTTGATTTTTTTTCCTATATTTTTTGTCAAACTTAATAAAGTTTGACTTTGACTGAAGCTAGAACGCGAACTAAATTGAAATGGAGGGAGTAGTTAGAAAAGTATAATTAATTAGCTTCAGGTGTGTTTCGTTTAGCTTTGAATTCGACATAAAAGTCACCAAAGCACATAAATACTCCCTCCGTCCAGGATTTCTAGGCCTCTTCTAATCTGCAGCGCGACCAAGGCGGAACCTAATTGGCTCGGTACATCCTCGTGAGCAAGACGTTTTTCTGCCGTTTCAGCCAATCAACAGGGCAGTCCAGATTTCGTTTTAATGGCCTAGTTATGGTAGACATTCAAACCGTCGCTTCGGTGGAGAGAAGAAAACCTGAAACAAAAGGAGAGCGAAGGAGAGAAATTTCTGGCGCTAATTTGGCTCGCATGCATTGGGCAGTTTCAATTTTCAGTCGATTCCTTCTTCCCCGCCGAGCAAAACTTCTTTCCCTCCTACTGCCGCGCTCAATCTACCAAAATCGCAGCTAAATCATGGGCGGCAATTTTCGTTTGATTTCCAAAACTAGCGCGAAAGCTTTGGTCCTTATATACGGCAGGCTATCGATCCTTAATCTTCTGTATCTCGTCTCTCTCCCTCGTTCTCCATGGCACCAACACCAGAGAGCTCGTCGCGGCGGCCGGTTCGATCTCTAGGATTGCTAGGTCTTCGATCGGCGGCTCCCTTCAAGGGAACAATTTTGGAGAGACCCGTGCGGCGCAACGTCGCTCCACCTGCGAACCCTGTCCGGCGCGTCGGTCTGATGCGTCCGCACGGTTCCTTTCTCGTCGGCGGCAGCGGCAGCCAGTTCTCTGCTCCGTCCGCGGCCACGAGCGGGAGCGGTGGTGGAGATGCAAGCGGGAGCGGCGTCGGGCAAGCTGGCGGGAGCGGTGGTGGAGAAGCGAGCGGGAGCGGTGGTGGAGATGCAAGCGGGAGCGTCGTCAGGCAAGCTGGCGGGAGTGGTGGTGGACAAGTGAGCGGAAGCGGCGTCGGGAGTGCAGCCGCGAGCGGGAGCGGAACAGCGCGGCAGCGCGGATCATGTCGCCGTCGCCGTCAACAAACTAGGTCAGACAACCTTGCCACCGTCGCCATGGATCCTCCGCTGACTCTCGGAGGTGGTTTCACCGTCGACATCAAGTCCAGCTTCTTCAACAGCACAGGTACGCAAGTGTTTGTACAACCACTGTTTTCAGATAATAAGAACTGGCAGTACTCTCGGTGCAGCAACCTCTTTCACACGGAGCATAGTTTACAAAAGGAATTAATGAGAGAGAGAGAGGAAGGTGCGCATGGGGTGGGATTTCTGAGTTATTAGTGCACAGTTAACTAAGGCAATTAATGATTAGAGGCCTTATTTGAGACTAGTTTTTGGACAAATAGAAAACCATTAGAGGCCTAGAAATTCTGGACGGAGGGAGTATGAGTTTTTGTTTTGTCTTTTCGCTTGACGTCACGCAACATAATCCAATTAAAAGCCGAAAACACGTATATCTAGGTGCCTTGTTTTTTGCTTGTAAGCCAGAGTAAAAAACTCACGAAATAAGAAACTGTCCAACAACACCTTAATTTTGCATGAAATCCTTCATTTTTGTTTGTATGCTTGCCATTTTCCTACTATGATTTTGCGATCGAACGTAGATAGGATAGTTTGTAAACATCTGATAATAAGTGTTTAGCGCAATCATAACCATCACTAACTCTTTCTTAATAATGAAGATATATAAACTGGTAAACATAAATGATAATCTAACCATTGGGCGGTTTTGCAGTTTCTTTGAGAACCCATTGGGTTTTCTTACTTTTTCCCTCGGGTCCGTTTTATGTGTCGTAGGATTTTAACTGTACTACTAGTACAATCTATATGCATAACTTTGCGAAGCTTAATTAGAATCATAGGGATTAGGGAGTACCTTCGATCCCTTCTCTCGCAACCTAACTATAACAGTTTGTATCCATTGGATATTCTGCCCTGATGGCCAGGTGATGGTGTTCATCAGAAATTTACTACGGCTGTAAGACCGGTGCTGAGCGAGCGCTCTCAGGGCACTTACGCTCGTTGCAGTCTCTGGCCTGTGGGCCTGCTACTTTTTCCCCCTGTTGTGCCGATAGGTCTCGTGGCTTCGTGTGCGTGGCTACCTGTCGATTCTGGAGAGTTCGGGTCGTGTTCCACGTCCCGACTTGCGTCTCTGGCTGGCCTATCCTGGCGATGACGGAGGATGCGGCCTGGATCGTCGGGAGAGAGGCCGAGCTTCGACGAGCTTATTGGGGAGCTCTGGCAGCGAGGAGCGGGGGGCGAGGAGGCCCTGCCATGGTGATCTCAGTATGGGTCTGGAATGGATCGAGGGAGCTGTTGAGCTCGGGGAGGCGGGCGGACCTGGCGGTGAGGCGCTAGAAGGAGATGGGGCGGGAGAGGGTGAGGAGATGTGGCTTGGAGGGAGAAAGGAGGCGGATGTCGCGGCGGCGGCGGATGCCATGGATGCCGGCGGAGGAGCAATGGGATTGTGGAATCGGAGGTTGGATTGGGTTTCTCTTCCGGAATTGGAGAGGCAAACCAGCAGGTGACAGCCCGTCCCCAGGCACTCTCCTCTCGGCTCTCTCCCTTGGTTTCTCTCCATTGCTCGCTGCTAGCGTTTCTGACTGCCGTCTCCTCTTGCTGTACCTCCTCTCTTCACTCTCCTCGAAGAGATCCACCGCGAAATCTGTTCACGCGCGGTAGCAGCGGCTCTCTTGCCATATACGCCGGCTGATGGAATGATGGGAGTTGCTTTCCGTGGCCATGGAGCTGGGAGATGGGCCGTTTCGGCGTCCCTTCCGTCACGCCGTTGGTTCGAAAGTGAAGCCGTGAGGTACAGTGGCTCCTCCGCTGGGGGCAGAGGACCTCGCGACCTTTCAGCCCCGTGTGCCCCTGCCGAGGCATCGAGCATGGTGTCTACGACTCCCTCGCTCTTAGGTCCGTCTAATTACCCTTCTCTATGCCTCTATGGCGCCTCAATCTGAATAATACTTTCATTTGATTTTATTTTCTACCAATTTCCTCATCGGGACAGCACAAGAAGACATGCTCATTCTACGTGTGTAGGGTTCAGACCGATTCGATGAGACTCTGTTGGTCATAGCCTGTTGCTAGATAAACCCTATAACCTTTTCAGAGATTCTCCGCAAAAAGAGAGGACATAGTGGTATGTACTTTGCTTATTCAGTGACATAATTTTTCATCCTCATTTGCACGTCATCTACTTCCTCCAAGCCCTCGAACTGACGGATAGACACGTCGAGGTACTTTGGGTACAGCTCCGGCGAGACCACCAACGGCGACAGGTCCTCCGACCCAAGATCAACGCTCACCGCGCCCTGGTGACGCAGCGCGCTCCCGTCGCCCATGGGCAGCGAGGCGCGCCGCCTCCACGCCTCCCCGTAGACCAGGTCGACTGCGCACGACTGCGACATGAACGCGGCGGTCGGCACGCCGGCAGCACGCGCCACCGGTCACGCCCACGACATGTGCGGGTCGTAGACCATCACCGACGGGGTTCTCCCGGCGCTCACCTCAGCGGCGATGACCTGCGCCAGCGTCTCGGACCCGACGGCCTCGGCCTTGCAGCAGTACTCCACCGGGTCCTCGCACGAGCCCATGCCGCCGGCGTCGAAGCCGTCCGAGATGGCGGCCACACGGAAGGGGTCGCCGGGGGCCGGGCCGGTGGAGAGCACGAAGCGGGTGAGGGCCAGGGTGGGGCGGAGGCCATGGTACGCAAGCCGGCGGCCGAGCTGGAGCATCGGGTTCATGTGGCCCTGCGCCGGCAGCGGCACCAGGAGGATGTGTGCGCCGCCGTCGATAGAGATGTCCGCGGCCTCCATGTCTCCGCTCTGCCTGGGCTCCGGCTCAGTGTCAGGGCCTATTTGATTCAAAGGATAGGAAAAACACAGGAATAGGAATTTCGTAGGAATGAAATGTCATGCCACTTGAAATACTACAGGAAACGAAAACGCAGGAATTAGTAGCAGATGTTGTTTGATTGCTCCGCAGGAAAAATGCAGGAAGTTGTATAGAGATTGAGTGTATGTCATAGTTGTCATAGACACATAGGAATTTTTCCAAGAGGTCTCACCTCTTGTTAGAAATCCTATAGGATTGTAGTGTAGGAAAGGAATTCATAGGAATTTTATAGGATTCAATCCTTTGAATCAAATGGACTCTATAGGAAAAATTCCTATGGGTAAGAATCCTATGCTTTTCCTTTGAAAATCCTTTGAATCAAAGAGACCCTGAGTGTATTCGAATTTCGGGAATATATATAGGATTCACGAGATGGGAGAAGAGTGGCGCGCAAGAAGCTTGGTTTTGCTCATCTTTTGGGTAGCTTCCGTGAAGCAGCAGGGAGAGCAGAGCACATCCATCCATGAACTGGCTGCGACTTGACTGGTAGTATTATTTCAGCATGTGGATCACTCTTCATGGTTCTGTTTGCTATCGCAGATTTTTGTGGCTTTAAGTTTTTGAAAATATTCCGTAAAAACATGTTTAAATGTCACTTTTAAATCTATCTACTATATACTAAAGTAAAATACAGAGGTGAGAATAGTGCCACCACGATTAATCCACATCGTCTAAATTAATTTTGTTAGTTAAATCTAAAATTACTGGTTAGGATTTAATGATGGATTAGTAATTGTCTAACCGTGTACTTCCTGTTGGAAACGTTTATGTCCGCCCAGTTTCGTTTGAGTTCGTATACTTACAGTTTGTACCAAGAAAATCTGAGCAATAAAGAGAAAAGAGAACGGGCACGATACGTGCCCTTGGCTAAACTTTGTTTGAGCGTGTTTTCGGATCTTCGTATGTGATCGATCTTGTGGGCGAAACCCAACAATTGGTATCAGAGCAAGGTCGAAGATTTGAAGCCACGCTTGCCCCGGGGAGGCGACCCGTAATAGCGCCTCGGGGCGGGCGATCGTCGTTCAGCGGAGCGACACGGAGGAGATGGCAGGGCTGTCGTCGGCAAGGCGTTGAAGGTGGTAGATGATCGTTGGTGCCGAGGGACGGTATCGGTAAATCTCGTTAAGATCTCCGGGGGAGTATGAAGGAGGTCGTCAAGGTGTGGTGCATGAGTTCTTGCAAAGATGCATCCAAGAGCTTGTGGTTGTGAGTCTTTCTGCGGCAGTTGTGTTACTGGCGGAGAAAATCATGAGCGGAAGGGAGCGAGCGGAAAAAAAAGGATGTGTGTCCTTGCGGTTCTGTTCGTGTTCGATGTTCCAGTGAGTTCGTATACGGGAGTTGCGTTGCGCGTATAGGACGAGTTGTGTTGCCGCTGGACCAGTGGAATTGCCGCGAGATCGTGTGTTCGATCTTGGGCAAAGGTAACAAGTTCCGACGAATTCATGTACGGAAAGATGTGTTGCACGTACATGAAGAGTTGTGTTGCCGTCGGACGTGAAGTGTTGTTCGGTTGCGTCACCGACAACAAGGATAAGGTATGAACTTGTGTCCAAGTGCTGGTCTGCGGGAGTTCGTTGCAGCGGAAGCGCGTCATGGTCGAGGCACTCCAGTGAGTTGTCTTCAAGGGACGAAGACGTGAGACTTTATGGTCGAGGTACTCCAGTGAGTTGTATCTCCAAGGGGCGAAGACGTGAGACATCACGGTTGAGGTGTTCTAGTGAAGGTGTACCTCCAAGGAGCGAAGACGTGCGCGTAGACAAGATGGCGGGTGGCTATCTGCGTGTCTCAACGAGAAGATGAAGACCAACGTAAAGATGGATGCGAACCGGTTAAGATGTGTTCCTGCATAAGGCTATGTGTTTAGTCTATGTGGCACGCTAAGATGTGTGAGCGTGGGCTGGTAATCCGGAGGACACGTTAAGTCGAGTCATCGAGTTGTGAAGTTGCAGCGAATCAAGACCACGAAAAGCACGAAAAGACGACAAGTTTGGATTATGGGGAGAATGTTGGAAATAATCCAACCTTGCCAAGCCGAGTATGAGGTGGAGACACGTGCAGTCTCCATAGTGCCAAGTCTGGGTCGGTTAGCTTGTTTGGAAAGTGCTAGTACTAGTCGATATAGGAAAGTGCATGTTCGTGTGCTATTAGGTGTTGGTGTACGACTAGGTTTTGATCCTAGCTAGTAAGGTTCGTCCGTGTATATATACATGGACAAGGTCGTGTAAGATTGTACCAAGAAAATCTGAGCAATAAAGAGAAAAGAGAACGGGCACGATACGTGCCCTTGGCTAAACTTTGTTTGAGCGTGTTTTCGGATCTTCGTATGTGATCGATCTTGTGGGCGAAACCCAACAATTGGTATCAGAGCAAGGTCGAACATTTGAAGCCACGCTTGCCCCGGGGAGGCGACCCGTAATAGCGCCTCGGGGCGGGCGATCGTCGTTCAGCGGAGCGACACGGAGGAGATGGCAGGGCTGTCGTCGGCAAGGCGTTGAAGGTGGTAGATGATCGTTGGTGCCGAGGGACGGTATCGGTAAATCTCGTTAAGATCTCCGGGGGAGTATGAAGGAGGTCGTCAAGGTGTGGTGCATGAGTTCTTGCAAAGATGCATCCAAGAGCTTGTGGCTGTGAGTCTTTCTGCGGCAGTTGTGTTACTGGCGGAGAAAATCATGAGCGGAAGGGAGCGAGCGGAAAAAAAAGGATGTGTGTCCTTGCGGTTCTGTTCGTGTTCGATGTTCCAGTGAGTTCGTATACGGGAGTTGCGTTGCGCGTATAGGACGAGTTGTGTTGCCGCTGGACCAGTGGAATTGCCGCGAGATCGTGTGTTCGATCTTGGGCAAAGGTAACAAGTTCCGACGAATTCATGTACGGAAAGATGTGTTGCACGTACATGAAGAGTTGTGTTGCCGTCGGACGTGAAGTGTTGTTCGGTTGCGTCACCGACAACAAGGATAAGGTATGAACTTGTGTCCAAGTGCTGGTCTGCGGGAGTTCGTTGCAGCGGAAGCGCGTCATGGTCGAGGCACTCCAGTGAGTTGTCTTCAAGGGACGAAGACGTGAGACTTTATGGTCGAGGTACTCCAGTGAGTTGTATCTCCAAGGGGCGAAGACGTGAGACATCACGGTTGAGGTGTTCTAGTGAAGGTGTACCTCCAAGGAGCGAAGACGTGCGCGTAGACAAGATGGCGGGTGGCTATCTGCGTGTCTCAACGAGAAGATGAAGACCAACGTAAAGATGGATGCGAACCGGTTAAGATGTGTTCCTACATAAGGCTATGTGTTTAGTCTATGTGGCACGCTAAGATGTGTGAGCGTGGGCTGGTAATCCGGAGGACACGTTAAGTCGAGTCATCGAGTTGTGAAGTTGCAGCGAATCAAGACCACGAAAAGACGACAAGTTTGGATTATGGGGAGAATGTTGGAAATAATCCAACCTTGCCAAGCCGAGTATGAGGTGGAGACACGTGCAGTCTCCATAGTGCCAAGTCTGGGTCGGTTAGCTTGTTTGGAAAGTGCTAGTACTAGTCGATATAGGAAAGTGCATGTTCGTGTGCTATTAGGTGTTGGTGTACGACTAGGTTTTGATCCTAGCTAGGAAGGTTCGTCCGTGTATATATACATGGACAAGGTCGTGTAAGATTGTACCAAGAAAATCTGAGCAATAAAGAGAAAAGAGAACGGGCACGATACGTGCCCTTGGCTAAACTTTGTTTGAGCGTGTTTTCGGATCTTCGTATGTGATCGATCTTGTGGGCGAAACCCAACAGACGCGGCCGCCGGCGGCTTGGACGGTGTTGGTGTCCATTGTGATCGAGCTGCCTTGAGTCTTTTGTGGCTTGGTGCTTCAAATGGTTTAAGTAAGTGATGCGGTGGCGTGGCGCTCAAGTTCTTCTGGTTAAGTTTTTTTTCTTCTTTTGAAACGCACATGCGTTTGGGAGAAAATGTTTTGTTTTGGCAGCGGTGACAGCTCGCAGGATAAAAACGCACATGCCACGTCTGAACCTTGTTCACCATTTTCTGTGTCCAAATGTCTGACTAAGGCCCCGCTTGGATACCCTGTATTCGGGTCAAAAATAGACTGTGCCTTGGTTGGTAGCGAATGTCTAATGTCCCTTGTGCTTTTTGTTTTGGAGATGGTAGATTACTCTGTTCTTGCCCATTGAAGATACCCATGCTTGGTCTAGAAACGCGGCACCAAAAGATGCCCACTACCACTTTTGTATGGACATGGTAGAATGCACCTTCCTTGTTCCTTCCATTTTTGTATGGAGCTAGTCCAGATTCGCCACCAGACACGAGAGTGGAAACAAATTTGACCACTCCTCCCAAGAACCTTGCGCGCCACTCTGCTCCCAAGAACCTTGCGCGCCACTCTGCTTCGAGCTTTCCGTATCTATTTATCCATGGATCCAGCCAGAGTGACGCTGGCCACCGACGCAGAAGAACCTGCAGAAACATGGAGAACACCACCGACGTGACCGTCAACCATGGAGGCGGCGCGAGCGTCTTCTTCCTCCTGTTCCCTGCTGCGCAAGGCCACACGAACCCGATGCTCGAGTTCGGCCGCCGCCTCGCGTACCACGGCCTCCGCCCCACCCTCGTCGTCACCCGTCACGTGCTATCCGCCACCGAACCCCCCGGCGAACCCTTCCGCGTGGCCGCCATCTCCGACGGCTTCGACGCCGGCGGCATGGCGTCGTGCCCGGACTCCGCGGAGTACTCCGCCCGGATGGAGGCCGTGGGGGCCGACACGCTGCGGGAGCTCCTGCTGTCCGAGGCGCGCGCCGGCTCGCCCGTGCGCGTGCTGGTGTACGACCCTCACCTGGCGTGGGCGCTGCCGGTGGCGCGGGCGGCCGGCGTGGCCACCGCGGCATTCTTCTCGCAGCCGTGCGCGGTGGACGTCATCTACGGCGAGCTGTGGGCGGGGCGGATGGCGCTGCCGGCGACGGACGGGCGCGAGCTGGTGGCGAGAGGTGCGCTGAGCGTGGAGCTGGGGCCGGAGGACATGCCGCCGTTCGTGGCGGTGCCGGAGGCGGAGCCTGTGTTCACCAGGACGTCGATTCGGCAGTTCGAGGGGCTGGAGGAGGCCGACGACGTGTTGGTCAACTCATTCCATGCCTTGGAGCCAAAGGTGAGGGTCTGTGGTTTTGCATACATTGGTGGTTTAGTAGTTTTGTTGGATATTATTAATATATAATGATCATGCTAAACTCATTGGTAGAAATGTAGTAGGAGTAATAGCTGAAGTATTTCTATGAACACATAATTATATATTTATGACATAACATCATATCTAGTTCACAATATTTGCGACACATTTAAGATTAGTCATAGTGTGAAGTATCATATAGTGGTATCATGCATATGATACTATTCTATGTTACTATCTCAATAGTGTGTGGTAACATATGTGTAGTATCATATTTATTAGGCTAGAGACTCATCTTGTTTCGAAATTCGTTATGTTACAGTATCTAACTATGATACCCCACCACCTCTCTCCTCATTAAATACTTGCCACAACATCTTTTTTCCTTGTGTGACACTTATGTTATGTTACTCTCACTATGACTAGTCTAATTGCGCTACCACTAAGCATATATGTGCTTAGTTTTAAAGTGATTTGATTGGTTGAAAAAATCCAACTCAGAATTTCTCACATCCTATCGTCTCACGCCTTAGTCATCTCTTCATTAGAGCTCCAATAAATCTCAACGGTGGGGGTACATAGTTGCTCCACGAATAAAATAGTACATTTAACATATTTGGTACTTTAAAATTTATATTCGTATATTCTTACTTAATTCTGTTTCATTAGTTTTGAATTGAATTTAACCTTTGACACCTTGTCAAATGAGCAGGAGGCAGATTACATGAAGTTAACATGGAAAGCAAAATTGATAGGCCCAACATTACCGTCATTCTACCTCGGCGATGATCGCCTACCATTTAACAAGTCTTACGGTTTTAATTTGTTCGGCGGCGATGCACCGTGCATGGAATGGCTAGATAAGCAGAGCATCTCATCCGTTGTACTTGTATCCTATGGGACCGTCTCCAATTATGATGCAGCCCAGCTGGAGGAGCTTGGCAATGGACTATGTGATTCTGGCAAACCTTTTATTTGGGTTGTTAGGTCAAATGAGGCACACAAGTTATCCAAAGATCTTAAGATGAAATGTGAGAAGATAGGATTAATTGTTTCTTGGTGCCCCCAACTCGAGGTTCTTGCACACAAGGCTATCGGTATGATATAATTTTTTTTTATTTCCTTTTTTCTATACAAGACTATTAATGATATGAAAACAAAATACAAAGTAATACTACTATAATTATTGCATGAACATACTTGTAGGTTGTTTTGTTACCCATTGTGGTTGGAACTCGACATTGGAGGCGGTTGCTAGCGGTGTACCTCTTGTCGGTATTCCACATTGGGCAGACCAACCCACTATCTCAAAGTATGTTGAGAGCTTGTGGGGCATGGGTATGCGAGTGCGGAAGAGCGAGAATGGATTCATAAGGAGTGGGGACGTTGAGATGTGTATTAGAGAGGTGATGGATGGGCAAACAAAGGATGAGTACAGAAAGAATGCAGCAAAGTGGATGCAAAAATCCAAAGAAGCTATGCAAGAAGGAGGAAGTTCAGACATGCATATTGTTGAATTTGCAACGAAGTATTCAAAAAATAAATGCACTGAAGATAAGCAATTTTAGGAAGTGATTTCAGTCGTACAAATGTTTGGCAAGAGCAACATTTTGTGTATCATTCTTTTGAAAATAAAAGGAGGCATCAGGGGGCCTGAATAAAAAAATTGTTTGGAGAGTGGATGACTGGGCATCCACTAGGTGCTAGAATTTTCATCTTATGAGCTAAGGTTTACATATTGTAAGTCATTTAATCAATATACATAGTCCATACTGAGGACTATAATTATTACCAGCAATTTACCATATTGTATACGCTTGTCATCTATTGTATGTTCTAGCTAGGTTTTAGTCCATAGTAGCAAAGAATAACATAAATACGTATATTTGACAGAACCAGGCAATTCCCATAACCTCATAGCATAAGATATCATCGTGTTAGGTTATTTTCAAATGTTGGCATTTTCTCATACTTTGAATGAATTCATTCTATGTTACATGTGGCATCGAAGATGCCCATGCTTATGGTCTAGTAGAACGCAGCATCACAAGATACCCGGCCACTAACATTTTTGTATGGACATGGTAGTATGCACCTTCCTTGTTCCTTCCACTGGTCACCAAAAGACACCCAGATTGGCCACCAAAAGACACCCAGTAGAGCGGAAACGAATTTGTCCGTCACGAAGAGAAGAGCAATCTTGGGCGCCACTCTGCTTCCAGCTTCGCGTGCCTATTTATCCATGGAACCAAGAGCAGACAGACAGCCAGAGTGCCACTAGAAACATGGAGAACACCACCAGCGAGTGCTCGACCCTCAACCATGAAGGCGACGGCGACGGTGGCGCGAGCGTCTTCTTCCTGCCGTTCCCGGGAGCGCAGGGCCACACGAACCCGATGCTCCAGTTCGGCCGCCGCCTCGCGTACCACGGCCTCCGCCCCACCCTCGTCGTCACCCGTTACGTGCTATCCGCCACCGAACCCCCCGGCGAACCCTTCCGCGTGGCCGCCATCTCAGACGGCTTCGACGCCGGCGGCATGGCGTCGTGCCCGGACTACGCGGAGTACTTCGCCCGGATGGAGGCCGTGGGGGCCGACACGCTGCGGGAGCTCCTGCTGTCGGAGGCGCGGGATGGGAGGCCCGTGCGCGTGCTGGTGTACGACTCTCACCTCGCGTGGGCGCTGCCGGTGGCGCGGGCGGCCGGCGTAGCCACCGCGGCGTTCTTCTCGCAGCCGTGCGCGGTGGACGTCATCTACGGCGAGCTGTGGGCGGGGCGGATGGCTCTGCCGGCGACGGACGGCCGCGAGCTGGTGGCGAGAGGTGCGGTGCCGGAGTCGGAGCCTGTGTTCACCAGGACGTCGATTCGGCAGTTCGAGGGGCTGGAGCAGGCCGACGACGTGCTGGTCAACTCATTCCATGCCTTGGAGCCAAAGGTGAGCCATATAAATGAAGAGAAATACTCTGCTGCTTTCTGGAAAAATATGTTGTACAAATTTTAAAGAAAATTGATGACTGTGATTAGGGGTGGTGATTGCGGGTGCTAATTCCCCATGGTCAGTACTCCCTCCGTTTCACAATATAAGATGTTTAAGCCAATTTCCACATTTATATGTGCACACATGTATCTAGACATGTTTTAGTATACATGTGCACTCATTTTAGTGTGAATCTAGACAACATGTGTTATTGCTATAATATCTTATATTGTGGAACGGAGGGAGTACTCCTCTAGATCACTTCTAAATCCCATGTGAATCTAATCATACCAATTCGATGCGTTTTAAAATTCGTGCAACATGTTTTTTTGGTAAAGCACCGGAGCACTTCTTATAAATGCATATCTTATAAATGCATATGTTCCGTGGTTTTGCAACATTCGTGATTTAATAATTTTGTTGGATGTTATGAATATCCGCTGATCATGCAAAATTCAGTGAGATAGAAATGTGGTACGTGCTAGTTGATGAAGTATTTCTACGAGCGTTCAATTTTTTATTCATATCGTATCGCTAGATTTCGTTGAAATATTTGAAGCACATGTATGTAACTGCACGAGTACCACTGAGCCTATCGATAGTACATCCAACATATTCGCTTTTGTGAAATTTATATTCATATATACTTTATTCTGTTCCGTCAGTTTTAAATTGAATTTGACCTTTATTTGCTACCTTGTCGAATGAGCAGGAGGCAGATTACATGAAGTTAACGTGGAAAGCAAAGATGATAGGCCCAACATTGCCGTCATTCTACCTCGGCGATGATCGCCTACCATCAAACAAGTCTTATGGTTTTAACTTGTTCGGCGGCGATGCACCGTGCATGGATTGGCTAGAAAAGCAGAGCATTTCATCGGTTGTACTTGTATCCTATGGAACCGTCTCCAACTATGATGCAACCCAGTTGGAGGAGCTTGGCAATGGACTATGCGATTCTGGCAAACCTTTTATCTGGGTTGTTAGGTCAAATGAGGCACACAAGTTATCTAAAGATCTTAAGATGAAATGTGAGAAGATAGGAGTAATTGTTTCTTGGTGCCCCCAACTCGAGGTTCTTGCACACAGGGCTATAGGTATGATACAACAAATTTAGTTTTATCCTCTTTTTCTATACAAGACTATTAATGATATGAAAACAAAATACAAAGTAATACTACTATAATTATTGCATGAACATACTTGTAGGTTGTTTTGTTACCCATTGTGGTTGGAACTCGACATTGGAGGCGGTTGCCAGCGGTGTACCTCTTGTCGGTATTCCACATTGGGCAGACCAACCTACTATCTCAAAGTATGTTGAGAGCTTGTGGGGCATGGGTGTGCGAGTGCGGAAGAGCGAGAATGGATTCATAAGGAGTAGGGACGTTGAGATGTGTATTAGAGAGGTAATGGATGGACAAACAAAGGATGAGTATAGAAAGAACGCAGCAAAGTGGATGCAAAAATCCAAGGAAGCTATGCAAGAAGGAGGAAGTTCAGACATGCATATTGTTGAATTTGCAACGAAGTATTCAAAAAAGAAATGCACTCAAGATAAGCAATTTTAGGAAGTGATTTCAGTCGTACAAATGTTTGGCAAGAGTAACATTTTGTGTATTATTCTTTTGAAAATAAAAGGAGGCATCAGGGGCCTGAATAACATTTTTCTTGAAGAGTGGATGACTAGGTATCCACTAGGTGCTAGAATTTTCATCTTATGAGCTAAGGTTTACACATTATAAGTAATATAATTAATTTACATAGTCCATACCGAGGACTATAGTTATTACCAGCAATTTACCATATTGTATACGCTTGTCGTATGTTGTATGTTCTAGGTTTTAATCCATAGTAGCAAAGAATAACGTAAATATGTATATTTGACCGAACCGGGCAATTTCCATAACCTCAAAGCATAAGATATCACTGTGTTCGGTTCTTTTGAAATGTTGGCATTTTCTCATAGTTTGATTGAATGCATTCAACCTGGCTATGTTACATGTGGCACATGATGCTTCGAACTTTTGTTTGAAAATAATCATATTGCGATCATATAAATACACCGGTTCATCAGAAATACACTGGCTAGGTTCTTTTGAAACTATAACAGTTTGTATCCATTTGATATTCTGCCTTTTTTTTTTTTGAACAAGGGAAGGACCCCGAAGGGTCCAGACTGCATTAATCGGTGGGATTACAGTTTACACCAAGAACCAGAAAGTAAGCAGAAATTACAATCAAGTCCCTAGCTTTTGCAAAAAGGACCTCTAAAGCCAAATTGGGAACGCAATTGGGTCCTTCTCCACCGAGGAAGACGAGTTCAACACCGCGGCCGTCAGCGCCGTCGCCGGGGACGAAACCACTTGGCGCCAGAGCGACGATGGGCGCCGCAGATGAACTGGAAGAGGGCCTCCATAAGGGCACACCGGCCAGGAGGTTGAAACCACCACGGTGCAGAGCACACCGTGGACCGGAGCGGCCCCAACGGCCAAAGATAACGGTGGCAGAAAGTTGCCACCATTGACGAGCTCCGGAAGCAGCAGCCTGAAGATCTTCCCAAGGAGCCGCAGATCCAGCGAGCGCCACATCCTCTCCGCGACCTCCGCAACGAAGAAGGACAGCAGCACCAAATCCAGGGGCTCCAACACGAAACGGATGATTATTGAAGCAGTGGCGGCTGGAGCTTGACACAGATGAGCTCCACCATGAAGCCCCAGTCCGCAGCAAGCCCATCCCCTCTAGCAGTGCATCCGCAACACCGCCAGAACACCAACTGCGCATCAGCCTCTTCCATGAGATCCTCCACTGCTCCCCGCACCACCATGGCCGGACCTGAGCTGCAAAGGAAACCATCGAAGATGGATGCAAAGGCACTTATTGAAGAAGAAATCCGTCAGTCCAGCACCTCCATCCCCTCTCCACCTCGGAGATCTGATGAAGGGCAGAGCGACGGAGTGTCCAGCGCCGCGCCAGCACGCCGGAGCAACTTTTCTTCGGGGCAGGGGAGACGGCAAGATGCCATACGCCACGGGGGACCACTCACCGAGCACCGGAACAAGCAGAAAACCTAAAAAACTACAGCTATACAAGGGCCCCAGCATCCGAGACCAGCTCGCCGTCGACCAGCGCGAGCGCCGGCGACGGGAGCGGCCGGATCTAGGGAAAGGCGGCGGAGGACTCTCAAGCGGAGCGGGAGGGAGGGAGAGGAGAGGAGAGGAAAGAGCCTCCTGACATTCTGCCCTGATGGCCAGGTGATGGTGTTCATCAGAAATAGAATTGGAGACTTATTTTCCACGTAGCACTCACGATGTACTAGCATTTATGAACTCACGGATCGAGTCACGTCCTTCCCGAGAGGCCCAAGACGTAGGTGTCGCCGCCCACAAGGCAGCGTGGCATGCACACAGCTTTCAGCTCATTTGTTTATTGTTTATTGACACACGTACCTACCCCTTACACCTGGAAGCAAGTGTGAGTATCAGAGTATGCATCTCACCTGGAAGAAGCAATGTGCATCATCACTATAAATAACCACTTCGCTTGCACTTGTCTTCAATCGCAGCTCGATCGCAGCAGTTCAATACAAAACCACACTTCAACTGTAGATCGTCGACCATCAGATCAGAGTAGTGTAATCTAGAAAACCAAATCCACACGAGAAGCAATGGAGTACCAGGGGCAGCACCACTGGTAGAAAACAAGCCTTTGGTGAGGCCACATTTGGCACCGGATTGACTGGAACCGGTACTAAAGGGGTATTAGTACCGGTTCCAGAGGCGAGACAGCCCGGCAGCTATTTGCACCGGTTGCGTTGGACCCTTTAGTACCGGTTGGTAATACCAACCGGTACTAAAGGGTTGCCTCAGTCGGGTCAGACCTTTTAGTACCGGTTTGTATTACCAACCGGTACTAAAGGTTCGGCCGGCAGACACGGCCAGACCCTTTAGTACCGGTTTGTAATACAAACCGGTACTAAAGGTTCGGCCTATATTGCCTTCTTCCACCCGAGGCACAGCTCCATTGCTCTCATTCAAGCTCCATTTTCTTCTCTCTTTGCTATCCCAAGATCTAGCACTCTTTGATCTCTACAACATTTGTTAAGATTGGTAGCACTTACTTATATAAGGGTTAGCAACTTCATCTTCTCTTCCGGCATTTCAAGTTTAGCTCATTTTGCTAGTTTAACTCATTTGTTTTTTCTAGTGCAAGCAAGGTGTTTGATGAAATGCCTAAGTTAGGGATTTTATTTGTTTTATATGCATTTTGAGCTCAATTTAAAATAAGATTTGTGCCTTTTTATAGTGTCGTCCCCACTTCCTCACCGCCGCCGATCGCCCGCGGCGCCCCGTGACCGACACCACCTCGGTGAGCCACTTTTTTTTCTTATATTTTTAAAAAATATTAGTTGTATGGTTTAGATGCATAGTTATTACTCGTATATTTTTCTTACTTGATAATTGTTTGTTATATATATAGTGTAATGGTTTTAGATATATTTATATAATGCAGATGAATCGACAATGGATGTACGTTGACCGACGGTCTCCGGAGTTCATTAGTGGCCTACAGGAATTTCTCCGTGCGGCTGAGTTAAACAAGAAGAATGGTTTTATGTTTTGTCCATGCGATGAGTGTCGGAATAAGACGAATTACCCTAGCGCAAGAACCCTAAACTTCCACCTGTTCCGTAAAGGCTTCATGCCCAATTATTTTTGTTGGACCAAGCACGGAGAAACAGGGGTTATAATGGAGGACAATGAAGAAGATGATGATGACAACTATCCTCTGTTCTCTGAACACGGTGATACTAAAATGGGGGAAGACGAAGCTGAGCATGAGGTCATTGTTGATGATCAGTCTGATGATGATCTTCGTCAGGTTATTCTTGATGAACAGATAATCTGCGGAACTGAAAACGAGTGGTTGAAGTTAGAGCGCATGTTGGAGGACCACAAAAAATTATTGTATCCAACTTGTGAAGATGGCCAGAAAAAGCTGGGTAGCACCCTGGAATTGCTTCAATGGAAGGCAAGGAATGGAGTATCTGACAAGGGATTTGAACAGTTGCTACAAATATTTAAAAAGATGCTTCCAAGGAAAAATGAATTGCCCTCCAGTACGTACGAAGCAAAGAAGATTGTCTGCCCACTAGGATTAGAGGTGCAGAAGATACATGCATGCATCAACGACTGCATCCTCTACCGCGGTGAGAAGTACGAGAATTTGAATGCATGCCCGATATGCGGTGCATTGCGGTATAAGATAAGGCGAGAAGACCCAGGTGATGTTGAGTGCGAGGCCAGCCCCAGGAAGAGGGTTCCTGCAAAGGTGATGTGGTATGCTCCTATAATACCACGGTTGAAACGTTTGTTCCGAAACAAAGAGAATGCCAAGTTGTTGCGATGGCACAAAGAAGACCGTAAGGAAGACGAGATGCTGAGACACCCGGCTGATGGGTCGCAGTGGAGAAAGATTGACAGTGAGTTTCGAGATTTTGCAGCTGACGCAAGGAACTTAAGGTTTGGTCTAAGTACAGATGGCTTGAATCCATTTGGGGAGCAGAGCAGCAGTCATAGCACCTGGCCTGTGACTCTATGTATCTATAATCTTCCTCCTTGGTTGTGCATGAAGAAAAAGTATATCATGATGCCAGTGCTTATCCAAGGCCCGAAGCAACCCGGCAACGACATTGATGTGTATCTGAGGCCATTAGTTGACGAACTTTTACAGTTGTGGTCTGACGAAGGTGTGCGTGTGTGGGATGAGTATAAACAGGAGGAATTTAACCTACGAGCGTTGCTGTTTGTAACCATCAATGATTGGCCTGCTCTTAGTAACATTTCAGGACAATCAAACAAGGGATACAATGCATGCACACATTGTTTAGATAAGACTGACAGTATATATTTGTGTAACAAGATTGTGTACATGGGGCATCGTCGATTTCTTGGACCCAAGCATCCCTTAAGGAAGAAAGGTAAACATTACAAAGGTGAGGCAGATCATCGGCTGAGGCCTACCCGCCCTTGTAGTTCTGTTATATATGATATGGTTAAGGATTTAAAAGTAATCTTTGGAAAGGGTCCTGGGGGACTACAAGTTCCGAATGACGCAAACAACCACGTACCCATGTGGAAAAAGACATCTATATTTTGGGAGCTGCCCTATTGGATACTGCTAGAAGTTCAATCTGCAATCGACGTGATGCACGTGACAAAGAATATTTGCTGCAACCTGCTTAACTTCTTGGGCGTGTATGGGAAGTCGAAAGAAGGGAAGTCAAAAAAAGGGAAGTCCAAAAAGGGGATGTCAAAAAAAGGGAAGTCAAAAGATACACCGAAAGTAAGGCAGGCCCATCAACGTATGAGCGAAGAGATGCATCGAGACGACAATGGGACAGAGAATGAACCAGCTCCTGCCAGCTACGCTCTTACGAAAGAAGAGAAGAAAATATTTTTTGAATGTCTTCACAGTATGAAGGTTCCATCTGGGTTCTCGTCGAATATAAAGGGAATAATAAACATGACAGAGCTAAAGTTTCAAAATCTGAAGTCTCATGACTGTCACGTGATTATGACACAATTACTTCCGGTTGCATTGAGGGGGCTATTACCGGAAAACGTTCGAGAACCCATTGTGAAGCTATGTGCATTTCTCAATGCAATATCTCAGAAGGTAATCGATCCAGCTAGTCTACCAAGTTTACAGAAGGATGTGGTGCAATGTCTTGTCAGCTTCGAGTTAGTGTTTCCACCATCCTTCTTCAACATTATGACGCACCTCATAGTTCACCTAGTCGAAGAGATTTCCATTCTCGGTCCTGTATTTCTACACAACATGTTCCCCTTTGAGAGGTTCATGGGAGTCTTAAAGAAATACGTTCATAATCGTGCTAGGCCAGAAGGAAGCATGTCCAAGGGCTATGGAACAGAGGAGGTCATTGAGTTTTGTGTGGACTTTATTCCTGATCTTATGCCGATTGGTGTTCCTCAATCGCGCCATGAGGGGAGACTGCGTGGAAAAGGAACGCTAGGAAAGAAAGCAACAACAAGTATGGATGGACATTCTTTCACCCAAGCACACTACACAGTTTTAGCAAATTCCAGATTGGTGGCTCCGTATATCGTGGAACACATGGATATTTTACGCTCCGAATATCCGGAGCAGACTGACTACTGGATTAAAGGAAAACACGTGGATACTTTTGGCAGTTGGTTGCGTACACATCTCATTAATAACAAAGATGTTGGAGTAGAGCTATACTTGTTGGCCAATTCACCATCTTCGACTATATTGACTTTCGAAGGGTACGAGATAAATGGAAATACATTTTACACGGAAACCCAAGACAAAAAGAGCACTAACCAAAACAGTGGTGTCCGCTTTGATGCAACAAACGACAATGGGACAAAGGACACATATTATGGTTGCATACAGCAGATATTGGAACTTGACTATGGACCTTCTTTTAAGATCCCTTTGTTTAATTGCAAATGGGTCAACCTGTCAGGCGGGGTAGAGATAGACCGACGGTACGGAATGACTACCGTGGATCTCAACAATCTTGGGTACTACACCGAGCCATTCGTCCTAGCCAATGATGTGGCTCAGGTTTTCTATGTCAAGGACATGTCTTCCAGACCGAAAAAAAGAAAAGATAAGCAAGCTGATACATCATACGATGAGCCAAGGCGCCACATAGTTCTTTCAGGGAAAAGAAACATCGTGGGAGTGGAGGACAAGACAGACATGTCAGAAGATTACAATAAGTTTGATAAAATTCCGCCCTTCAAAGTGAGAACTGACCCAACCATCGCTTTAAATGATGAAGATTGTCCATGGCTACGGCGCAGTGAGAAGAAAGGGACACACACGAAGAAAAAATGAACACTAGATAGGGTGGTTGTTCGTGATGTGTAACAATGTATTAAACCTGCATATCAAATGCAATGTTGGGTCCGAATGCTTTGTATTCGGTCGATGTGATTTCACCTGCATACAGCCCAAGTGAACTGAATTATTTTGTTGATGTGTAATATCCGAATGCTTTGTATCAGAAGAACAAGTGAACTGAAGTATTTTGTAGATGCATGGAACAAAACACACGATTTCACCTGCATACAGCCCAACGGTGACTCCTGAGTGCCTGCATATCAAATGCACCGTTGGGCGTATGCAGGGAATCCGAATGCTTTGTATTCGGTCGATGAACTGAAGTATTATGTATAGATAGAACCGTCCGGTGGCAAGACATCTCTGAAGATCTACAACCGTCCGGCAAGACATCTCTGATGATCTGCAACCGTTTGGAACGGTCGCAGATCATCAGAGACGTCTTGCCGCTGGTTGCCCAAAGATGCCTCCGCCGAGGGGAGGGTTCACCTTCAGCCTTCACTGAGTGCTGAACATGTCCGGGAGGGGGGCTATATATAGGGTACGTGTGCTTCTTTAGTCCCGGTTGGTAACAACAACCGGGATCTAACGGCTCACAAGTGCTTGAAAGAAACACACTCCTGATCTAACGGCTCACAAGTGCTTGAAAGAAACTCACGATCCGTGTGCTTCTTTAGTCCCGGTTGGTGGCTCAAAACGGTCGCGTTGACTATTCGTCGAAAGAGGTAATATTTTCTATAATTATCAGTGTTTCTGTGATATAACCACTAGTTGTGTAACTCAAAATGATTTTTCCAAAAATTTCAGAACAAACTATCAAACAGTTGTAGTTCAAATTTGAATTACTTTCGATAAATCAACATAAACTCATTAAACTATGGGAAATTAGTTAGAATATAAGGAAAAACCTAATACTTGGGAATTATCCATCATATGTGTACTAGTTTCCATGAAAATTAAACGGGTCCCATTTTGCATCATATTTTTGGTACTTTGTTCACAAAAAAAGTCATTTTTTGCACTTAAAAAATGGAAAATAATACTTATGGAATTAATTTTAAGATTTCCTTTGGCAAGGTTGTTTCTTATACCAAGATACATCTATTTGTGGGATATGAGATATTTATCACAAACTATGCCGTGGAAATGACCATAACTTGGTCATTTGTCTTGAAACTTCTAGATGTTCATACATGATAGACCTTTTTGTGAAGACTTTTTTTGCAAATTTTGTCAAAAATCAAGTTTATCATTTTTCATAGCAACTAGTACACATATAAGGAGCCCATGCCAAAGGAACTCATTTTTTGAGATGTTTATCAATTTATTTCATTTTTTCCTTAAAAGCGATCAAAACGGTCGCGATGACTATTCGTCGAAAGAGGTAATATTTTCTAGAATTATCAGTGTTTCTGTGATATAACCACTAGTTGTGTAACTCAAAATGATTTTTCCAAAAATTTCAGAACAAACTATCAAACAGTTGTAGTTCAAATTTGAATTACTTTCGATAAATCAACATAAACTCATTAAACTATGGGAAATTAGTTAGAATATAAGGAAAAACCTAATACTTGGGAATTATCCATCATATGTGTACTAGTTTCCATGAAAATTAAACGGGTCCCATTTTGCATCATATTTTTGGTACTTTGTTCACAAAAAAAATCATTTTTTGCACTTAAAAAATGGAAAATAATACTTATGGAATTAATTTTAAGATTTCCTTTGGCAAGGTTGTTTCTTATACCAAGATACATCTATTTGTGGGATATGAGATATTTATCACAAACTATGCCGTGGAAATGACCATAACTTGGTCATTTGTCTTGAAACTTCTAGATGTTCATACATGATAGACCTTTTTGTGAAGACTTTTTTTGCAAATTTTGTCAAAAATCAAGTTTATCATTTTTCATAGCAACTAGTACACATATAAGGAGCCCATGCCAAAGGAACTCATTTTTTGAGATGTTTATCAATTTATTTCATTTTTTCCTTAAAAGCGATCAAAACGGTCGCGATGACTATTCGTCGAAAGAGGTAATATTTTCTAGAATTATCAGTGTTTCTGTGATATAACCACTAGTTGTGTAACTCAAAATGATTTTTCCAAAAATTTCAGAACAAACTATCAAACAGTTGTAGTTCAAATTTGAATTACTTTCGATAAATCAACATAAACTCATTAAACTATGGGAAATTAGTTAGAAATTAAGGAAAAACCTAATACTTGGGAATTATCCATCATATGTGTACTAGTTTCCATGAAAATTAAATGGGTCCCATTTTGCATCATATTTTTGGTACTTTGTTCACAAAAAAAGTCATTTTTTGCACTTAAAAAATGGAAAATAATACTTATGGAATTAATTTTAAGATTTCCTTTGGCAAGGTTGTTTCTTATACCAAGATACATCTATTTGTGGGATATGAGATATTTATCACAAACTATGCCGTGGAAATGACCATAACTTGGTCATTTGTCTTGAAACTTCTAGATGTTCATACATGATAGACCTTTTTGTGAAGACTTTTTTTGCAAATTTTGTCAAAAATCAAGTTTATCATTTTTCATAGCAACTAGTACACATATAAGGAGCCCATGCCAAAGGAACTCATTTTTTGAGATGTTTATCAATTTATTTCATTTTTTCCTTAAAAGCGATCAAAACGGTCGCGATGACTATTCGTCGAAAGAGGTAATATTTTCTAGAATTATCAGTGTTTCTGTGATATAACCACTAGTTGTGTAACTCAAAATGATTTTTCCAAAAATTTCAGAACAAACTATCAAACAGTTGTAGTTCAAATTTGAATTACTTTCGATAAATCAACATAAACTCATTAAACTATGGGAAATTAGTTAGATATTAAGGAAAAACCTAATACTTGGGAATTATCCATCATATGTGTACTAGTTTCCATGAAAATTAAATGGGTCCCATTTTGCATCATATTTTTGGTACTTTGTTCACAAAAAAAGTCATTTTTTGCACTTAAAAAATGGAAAATAATACTTATGGAATTAATTTTAAGATTTCCTTTGGCAAGGTTGTTTCTTATACATAGAAATAAAAGAAACAGAAACTAGAGAAAAAACAAAATTGAAAACAAATAGATATAAAGGAAAACAGAAAACATAAGAAAATATAAGAAAACAGAACAAAAAACAAACAAAATTCAATTCAAAACCCTTTAGTACCGGTTGGTAACTACAACCGGTGCTAAAGGGGTTGGCTTGGCGCGCAACCGTTTGGTGCGTCCGAAAACCAACCTTTAGCACCGGTTGTTGTTACCAACCGGTGCTAAAGACCCTTTAGCACCGGTTGGTAACAACAACCGGTGCTAAAGGTCGATTTTGAGCAGTTAACACAGGCGAACCGCCCAAAACTGCTAAGTGTTCTTCGATCTCCCCCAGTCTCTCGAGCTCCACGCGCGACGCCGACGCCGCCTACGGCGAAGCCCTGCTCCTCCGCCGCCACGCAGTCGCCACCGACCACCGCGCCGTCGCCACCGACCACCGCGCCGTCGTCTCCTGCCTCCGAGCGCGCCATCGCCTCCCACGCGCCCCGCTCCGGCCTCCCTCCACCTCCGGCAGCGCGCAAGCCTCCGGCCTCCGCCACCGCTCCGGCCATCGCCTGAGCCGCCGCACATCGCCGTCCCTCCCTCCCTGCTACGGCCGCGGCGAGACCTCCCCGCTCCGGCCATCGCCTCCGCCACCGCCGGCCTCTCCAAGGTTTTTTTTTTCATTATAGCTAGCAAATTAATTATAGGTTATTAGTTATAGGTTATAGGTTATAGGATATGTATTTAGATATAATAGTACTGTTAATTTAGGCATGTGTAGCAAATGTGTAAAACAACTATTGTTCTTTTAGTTCCAAATGTGTAGGAAATTTAGAAATTTAGGAACTTTAAAAATATAGCAAAGTTAGTAAAACAACTATTGTTCTTTTAGTTCATAATATAGCAAAGTTAGTAAAACAATCTTTTTGTTGCAATATTTTTGTGTTAAATAAAAACCCTAATATGCTATGTACCAATGTTAAAATTTGTGTTAGTAAAACAACTATTGTATCAATTTGTAAAACAATTTAGTTGCAATATTTTTCTGTTAAATTTAGTTGCAGTGTTAGAATTTAGCACTATGTTGGAATTTTATACAATGTCTTTGAATTTTACAATGTTTTATACAATGTCTTGGAATTTTAAGAGTTAATGTAAAGATTCATAGTTTCGAGATGGACGGGACTATGGATGTCTGGGACTGGGCTCCGCCGGGTTGGCACTGGGAGGTGCCACCTTCCGGTGTGCGCAGATTGGTGAGGAATGAGGGAACCATCGTCGACCCGGAGCTTCTTTGGTGGCGGTCACGTGGGCCACGACGGGTACAGAGGGTGCCGGCCCCCGAGGAGTTGGTACGTCGTCGTGTCAGGGCGGAGGACGAGCACGTCCGTCGGTACATGGTCGCGTTGGACGTCTTTCCGTCCAACACTTGGCAGCATCTTCAGGGATCTCACATTAGTTATGATCCTGTTTGGGTTCCTTCACTTTGGGTTTTCACCGCCCGCGGCATGTTTCCGGAAGTTCGACGTCCATTTTGATTAGCGTGATGTATTATTGATGCGATATATATTATTATGACTTGTAACGCCCCAAATCGGCTAAGTCCTTCACTATTAGATCCCCTGAAGATTTTTCTGTTAGTAAAACAACTATTGTATCAATTTTTGCAAAGTTAGCAAATTTTGTAAAACAACTATTAGAAATTTAGCAAAGTTGGAAATTTAGCAAATTTTTGTTCCAATTTATGTATATAAGAAATATTTGTTCCAATTTATGTGTACAAGAAATATTTGTTCCAACTTATGTGTATAAGAAATATTTGTATCAACTTTAATTGTAACCTTGATTCAAATTTAAATTTGAAGTGACATTGAGCTATGGACAACAACCCCTTCATCCGAAACGAGGACATTGAAGAGCAAATGGCAGCAATAATATATGAGAAGAGTCTTGGAGTAAATTCCGATGGAGAAGATTCTGATGATGAACAAGAGGATGATTTCAGCTCAAGATGTCTGAACGACTCCGGTGAGGGACTTGAGCTAGAAATAATAGACGACGATCAAGTGCCCGCGGAAAACTCCAGCCAGGTATATATATATATTAAGTCTTGTTGATGCATAAATTGATTTATATTGCACGTACTAACAAAACATTTTTCTTTTAGGCCTCCGGATCTAAAAAGAAGCCGACAAACCCTACACGAGGCCCGGCCAAAAGGTTGAAGCTAGAAGATGGTGCAAAGCTGTCGATCGTTGAAGTAGGCGATGATGGCAAACCGCTGAAACCAGAAAACACCTGCCGCAAATATGTAGCTCAATGCGGAGCGATTGTTAGGGACATTATCCCGATCACCCTTGCAGAATGGAATGAGCCAAAGAAAGCGAACGTTGGCGCAAGTTATGTCGACGACAGACTTAAGGAAACTCTTTGGGACTCAATCTTGAGTGATTTCAGCCTACCGGAAGGTCTCCCAGAGAAGAAGCTGCAGAAAGTCAGGGAGTGGACTCTTAAGAAGATGGCCACACAATTCAACAGCTGGAAGAAAAAATTGTGGAAAAAATATGAGAAAAAGGCTCCAGAATTCAAGGGCCTCTAAAGAAGATAAAAGATGATTGGCCTGCATTTGTAGCTTATAAGAAATCAGCCGTCGCTCTGGCCCGATCCGAGAGAAATAAGGAGAATGCTAGGAAGAAGAAATACCACCATACTTTGGGGTCAGGTGGCTACAAGACTGCCTTGCCTAAGTGGGAATCCTTTGAAAACGAACTGCGTCTAAAAGGGATCACTCCACAGACAGATGACTGGCCCGAGAGGTCCAAGTACTGGTTGTTCGCGCATGGAGCAGTGTTGGACCCAGAGACAGGGCGAATTGTTGCAAAAGGAAAATGGAAGAAAAGAATTACACGAGTTGTAAAAAAGCTAGAGAAGGCAATAGCGGCCGTCCGAGAGGGAACATTTGTTCCCAATAGAGAGGACGACGAGCTGACACTCGCCCTCGGGAATCCTGAACACTGGGGACGATGTCGAGGTAGAGGAGGCGACGTTGGTTTCCTTCACGGGTTTCCCGCGGACGTTGCATCTTATAAAAGCCGTTCCAGAAGTAAGAAGAAGGAGGCGGACCGGTTATCACAATTAGAACGCCAGGTCCAAACATGGGAGGCCCAGGTGAAGCGGCAGCAGGAGCAACTGGACTCAATTACCCAGCAAAGGGAATCTCGGATGGTGCTACAAGATCCTCCTATCGATGTCACCCTATCTCAGCGGAAAAGCAGCGTGGGTTCCACGCAGCTAGAAAATCCTGCAGTTGATGAACCGGCGGCTCACTACCCCGTGGATGATATCACGGAGAAGACAAATTGTGAGTTACATGTGCCAATGAAGAACATCAGTTATCCGGTGGCGAAAGGATATGCTTTACAACATCAACCTGGAGCAACCTTCCATTTTGGTCAGATTCCAGCTGGATATGCTCGTGTCGGGGTCACAAAAGTTATGCCGGGATTCCACTCAATGGAACTTGACATTCCGGGAAATGATGACGAGAAGACTTTGGGAGAAGTCGAGCATGGTATCGTCCTATGGAAGAAGAAATACATCATCTTTACAGACTCTACGCCAAGGCCACCGACTCCTCCGGGTAGAAATTTATCACCTAAAAGTCCACCCGCCTTCCGCGATGATTGGGTGCCCACCGCAAGTCCATCGCCCGCGCCGTCCCGTCAGCCGACTGATGCGCCCACTAGTCTTGTGACAAAGCGGAGTTTGTTCAGGAAAGACAGGTCCCCTGTCATTAAACGTGCAAAGAAAACGCAAAAATTAAAGTCTCCTGAGAAGTTAGCTCCTGAGAAACCGGCTTGCGAGATGACTATGGAGGAAATAACGGTGAGCTTAAATGCCGATGCGGCAACCTTTTTTGAACGGCGAAAAGAGGAAAAACATGCCGCATCACAGGATCCCTTAAAGGAACTTCTGAAGACTATACCAATTGAGGTAAAAGATCGCACCATTGACAACTTATATAACCCTCCACCGGCGCCGTTTACAGACTATGAGCGAGGTATTAACAAGGTACATAGCTCGCAGATGGAGGAAGAGGAGGAGCGACGGAAACAAAAGAAATGCGGGAAACAAGTTGCCCAGCTCGGGGAACAAGAAGTACAATCGATGGCCCCGCTCATTGTGTCTTCTCGGGCTCCTCAGGAAATCGAGCCTGGAGAAGTTGTATACCGTGCAGACAGAGAGTACGAGACTCTTGAGATAGCATATCAATATACTCTCGGGCTGCCTCTGGTGACAAACCCCAGTGCTCTAACAACACAGTTATGGAGATTGCATAACTGGTACATGGACATCTCAAAAGATGGGACTTTCTATTTCATGGCGGGAGTTAAGGATGAGCACTACTTCCAAGAATATGCTGTACAGGTTGAGTTCTCTGAACTTTTTCAGATGTACAATCAACGTGCTCTCGACAAATCTATCCTCAGCTGCTATTGTCTGTAAGTAATTTATTTGTGTATTTTCGTTATTTAGTTAAGCTCGTTCATTGCCAGTAATTATCCTCACATCATTCTTTTGTACGCTATTATATATGCAGAATGAAGATTCGTGAATGCAGACAGCTCAAAATCTGGGACATTGGGTTCATTGACCCGGATAAAGTTCATGTCCAGACTTTAGAAAATCAACCCGACGCCATAGAGGACGTTCTACTGAATTTCTTTAAGCGACAAAGTACCAAGAAAGAAATACTTTTTCCCTACAATTTCAAGTGAGTGTTAATGTCTTGTACACATTATTTTTTCCTTTCCCGATATTAAGTGCAATTGATGAGTTCTGAATTACGTGCGCAGTTACCACTTCATTCTCCTGATCATTAAACTCGACGATGGAGAAGTTGAAATCTGGGACTCAAAAAAAACAAATCCAGATGCATACAAAAGCGTGCGTATAATGCTCAAGAGGTAATTTCAATCGCACTACGCCTCTATTTCGTTCATTTACTTGATATCAAAAGTAAGTAATAACTCCTCAATTCATATTCTTTTTGGGCAGGGTTTGGAAAAAGTTCACCGAGCAAGAACCCGGTGAATGGAAAGATAAGCTGGAGTTCAAAGCTAACAAAGTAAGTAATACTACTTAACTAGGTCCGTGTATCGTTCTAATTCTCTTTATTATTATTTGATTAAATCATATTGTTGTATAGTGGTGTCTGCAACAACCAGATGGGACAGATTTATGTGGATACTACGTTTGTGAGTTCATTCACATGAAAGTCAATGAGAGAGTCAATAGTTAAAGAAACATAGAGGTACGCAAAAATCATTCACAACTTTATTTTTCTACTATCACTTGTGTTTAGTTTCAATCATAACTAATTTGATCTCCTCCTTTTAAAGATCGCAAGGAAGCGGAACCAACTCCTACCAACGAACCGCGTTAAAGCAATTGCGGAGGAATTGGCGGGATTTTTCCTTACGCATGTCATAAATCCATCCGGTGAATTTCACTATGTGGAAAAATAGACTCCCTCCATGTAATAGCAGTGATATCTCCGTGAAAAAAGTATTTTAATTATATGTAATTATGGGTACTTCATTTATATGTGTAGTGAGTACAATTATATGTGTACGTAGTGAGTACAATTTATATGTGTAATGGGTACTTCATACGTGATCTCCTCCGAAACCCTGAAAAATAAGCGAAAAGGAAAAAAACAGAAACCCTAAACCCCTAAAAATAAGCGCAAAAGAAAAAACAGAAACACTGAAAAATAAGCGGAAGAAAAAAGACAGTAACTATTAATACCGGTTGGTATTACCAACCGGTACAAAAGGTCCTTCCCTGCGCGTGCTCAGCCGTGCCCACGTGGAGGCATTTAGCACCGGTTGGTATTACCAACCGGTACAAAAGGTCCTTCGCCTGCGCGTGCTCAGCCGTGCCCACGTGGAGGCCTTTAGCACCGGTTTCATAGGGTTCCGGTGCTAAAGGGGGTACCCCTTTAGTCCCGACCTTTTAGCACCGGTTGCACAACCGGTGCTAAAAGCCCTTTAAAACCGGTGACAATGCCCCTTTCTCTACTAGTGCACGGGCAGGAGATGAACAAGGTGGAGGAGTAGAGTTTAGCATAAAACCGCGACTTTGATGCCTAAACTAAATTACGGAAAACCGCGACTTTGATGTGAGATTGCATAAAACCGCGACTTTGATGCAAGTCGATAGCAATGTACACAGATTTGGATCTAACCGCGAATTGACACTCAAACTGACCAATGATTGTGTGCATACAGATTGTGTGTAGTACTTTGTTGTAGTCCTTTCATTACTATTCTGGTAAATGATTGGAGTTAAGTTGAAGTGCTTTTCCAGCTTAACCTTGGCAATGTATGTACGTTCCTTGTAAAATAGATTCGTACTGCACGATGCAACTTTAGAACAAGGTTTTTAAACTGTGAATGTTGTATCCGGCTAGGTCCAACAAGTTCAATTTCGAATAACTCATCTCTACTTCCACCGTTCCGGTATTCAGCCCTTCCCTACCAAAAATAGTTTTGTTCCGAAATAAGCAAGGATTACGGCCCGGATGAATTAAGGAGGCTAATTAATCAGGCGTCATATGCATTCTCTCTCCTCCTATAATTACTCTTAGCCGCACCCTGGTGCTCTCTCTCATCTTCCACCGTGGTGTGAAACGGTTAGCTTGCCCTCGCTAATAGCGATAATCAACGGAAAGATAAAAAAATCCGAGCTGATTGGTGGAAACGTTGGCCGCGATGCTAATTTTACTAAGCCCAAAATACCGGAACAGAGGGAGTATAACTATTAGTCAAGAGAAAACCCACAATACTGAGTAATTTGCTCTCTGTAATCTGTTGAAACGCTTATTATGGGTAAAAATTTGCTCGCTCGATGGGTTAGCGTGGAGTTCCAAATTAAATCATAGCATCTGAAAACCAACCAATTAAGTCCGGGCCGGAGAGAGGGTTCGTGTTTTTAGCAGATCCTGGCAATAACTATTGCTCCAGAAAATCAGGGCATGCTTGGTGCTTGGGTGCCACCGTACAATTAATTATCGCATGCCCCCACTGAATTGGTTCTCCCACCACGTCACCAATTCATTGTGCTATACATCCCAGCCGTCCAAGGTCTCTGCCGCCCCAGCATGCAACGGGAGAGATGTGAATAGCATGCAAAGAGAGATGAGAGTAATCCTTGTTTCATCCCGCGCGTTTTCTTTCAAACCTGCCCGCGCTTACTCTCAAACCTGTTTGCCTACCTCTGTTCTATAAATATAAGGGCACCATTAGAAGAGCCGCGTGCGGTTGCGCGTGTGACTTGGCGACTTGGGCGAGCTTGTATCTCGGCGTAGAGCGAGCGAGCAGAGCAATGGATCTCCGGCCGAAGAGAAGGAACACTAGAACAAGTCGGCGAGCGAGGCGGGAGGCATGACACGAGCAGTGGATCTGCGGCCGGAAGCTGAGATCTTCTCGAGCGCGGTTTTCCCAGACCATCGTTCGGGTGCCCGGCCTATCCTGGATCTCCGGCCGAATAGAAGGAACAGTAGAACAAGTCGGCAAGCGAGGCGGGAGGCATGACGCGAGCAGTGGATCTGCGGCCGGAAGCTGAGATCTTCTCTCCAACCAGGTAACCAGCAGTGGATCTATTTCTTAGTAAGAGATTGATGCATCCATAAGCATTGCTAGCTGGCTATGTGTAGTTTGATACTTTGATCCATTCTCGCTCTTCCGCACTCGCATACCCATGCCACACAAGCTCTCAACATATTTTGAGATAGTGGGTTCGTCTGCCCAATGTGGAATATCTTGAGAAAAAATTATCTTCAAGATATCACGATTTTGGTTACATAGAAAGCTCAAAAATACATGTATGAAATACAATGAAATATTGCCGACAAAAAATATGTGTGACTTCACTATTCTGGCTTTTAAAGTAGAAATGCATAGCCATGATTCTGGCAGATTGTTTGTTCTAATTGATTTGCATAGATCAGTCAATTTGGTTATCACGAGAGTTCTTTACAGTTATTCCATTTTCTTCTACTGTGAAATGAATCCCGTATCTTGTTATGCATGTGATTTTAGTAAACCATGATTATGATACAAATAAGGTAACTGTGATATAAGCCATATTTTTTTTGAAGTTTAATGCGGTCGTATCCAGTGGCAGCTTAAACGCCCTCGCCATTTATTAGATTACACAATAGGGATTTTTGGGGTTGCGTGTTGATCTATTTATGTTACACAATAGGGATTAGTCTATTTAGTCATCATGATTAATGTGTATCTTCTCACTTCCTTTATATTTGTGTACTTGGTACACAGGCACGCCCACATCATATACTTTTCCCCCGGTGTATGAGAGAGTCGCTTTCATCTCTTGTAAAAAAAAGCGCTCTTTCGTGTCAAACAAAATCATAGGACCGCCACTGTCTAGGGAGGTGTACATAGTTCAGGTGAACGAGGGAATGAATAAACTTATAGAGGTGCATGCGGGGCTAGAAGATAAAAATAATTGCATGTGAACATATCATTTTGTGTGGCGGTAGCGTGGACGGGGAAACCGGAAAACTACAGAACAAGTTAAAGAGAAAAGAAAGTGGGACGGTAAAACAGTGATAACCAAAACAGGTGGGGATAACTTTGGAGGAAAGACGTGAAAACACCTGCCATGGAAGTCAGGCGGGAATCTTGAAAGTGGGATGAGAGAATGTCTGCAGAGTGAACTTTTCTCGTGTACATCAAATAATATCTTGTCTATAAATAGTTGAAAGAAAATAAATAAATTGAAATGTCATACCAATCGATTTGTGCGCCAAAACGGCAAGTTGGGGACACCAGGGCACTTCCTGTTGGACACGTTTATACCCGCCCAGTTTCGTTTGACACGTTCCATAGATTCCCTTTTAAAAGTGGACCTCCGTAATTAATTAAACATGGAAACATACCACTTTGCCTATACGGTTTGCTACTGTCATATTATGGGATCAGCGTTCCCTCAAGCTAGCAGCCTGAACCAGAATGTGTTGCCAATGCATATATTTTAAAAAAAATGTTCAAGCCAATATTAAGCTCTATTTACGAGCATCCACGCACCGCCTGCTGCACGAGAATGGATCTCATGTGCACAACCACTTCCACGTAAACATTGCTTCCGGCTGCTGACCAACTCTTACACCGTTATTACGTTGACTGTTAAACAATGTTGAGTGTGTTATGAATCTTGAACACCTTCCTCTATGAAATTTGCCTCCTAGCCTCCATATGCAGCTAGAACCGTGATGTTGCCCAACCTCACAAGCTCTTTTTTTTTTTGAAGCGGGGCAAAATGCCTTTTCATTGATATAGAAGAATAGAATTGACCGGTTTATAAGGAAAACCGGCCGAAAACCGATACAAACACAGAACACAACACACCGGCCCCAAGGCCGCGCTCCAAACTAGTCGATGGCCACACCGCCCGAGCGGCCAAAGCCAACACCAACGCCCCTCAATGCAACTAGGCGGAGGAAAGCAACCGGAGCCGCCGCTCCGACATCCACGCCGGCTCCAGAGCTGCGCTCCACCAAGCCGATGACGGGAGCTCGTCGCCGCCTACCACCAACTCTCCTCGGGTCCCTCCGACCGGCGAAGTATCCAAGACGAGGTCCCAAGAGACAAGCGACACAGAAGCGCCGCCCCCGCCCGATCCCATGAAGGATCAAGGTTTCCCCCGGAAGCTTCCGGGCGAAAAAAAGAGATAAACATCACCTCAGCGACGTCTTCAAGAAGAAAGCGGCGCCCCAGGGCGTCGCCGCCGCCTGCCCTGGTCGGCAACCAGCACTAGTAGAAATCTGACATTTAGTACCGGTCCATGAGAACCTTTAGTACCGGTTTTGCAACCGGTACTGCGCAATCGGGACTAAAGCCCCCGTAGCATTAGTACCGGTTGCTTATAGGCCGGTACTAAAAGGGTCTCCACGTGGGCGCGGGACAGCGATTTGTGTGGAAAACCTTTAGTACCGGTCGGTGTTACCGTCCGGTACTAAAGGTTTCTAAAAAAAATTGATTTTTTTTATTTTCCAGAAAAAAGAATTTTTTTTTAGAATTTCGAAATTTCTAACTTACCAACACAATTAACTAACCACTAACCCACACAATTTATCACTAACTACACACTTAATCTCAAGTCAAACTATTTAATGTAGTCAAATTTCCCGTTCGGTCACCCATCCTCAAACTACTCCAACCCCAGCACGCTTAACATTTAGGTTCCTTTCAAATTAGATACTAAGAGAGAACTGAGAACTTACTGATATTACTATCATATCAATCATATTAACCATTCGGTCATGATAATACACTTTTTCATTGCTTGTATTATAAAATTTTAATTAAATAAACAAAAATGATTATATAATAATAATATTGAAATAAATAATAATAAAATAAATATTACTTTATTTTTACCTTTTTCATTAAGTATGAAATAACCCGTACCTTTAAATCCTTAAATCGGAATTTAACAAATAAAATGTCTAAATTGATCAAAAAAATTAGAGGAATCCAAATATGACATCCAAATCATCTTTTGCATTCCAGAAACATCGATAGCCATCGCGACCGTTTTGATCGTTCTTACGAAAAAAATAAAATAAAGTGATAAACACCTCAAAAAAGGAAATCTTTTGGCATGGGGTCATTATATGTGTACTAATCGCCATGAAAAATGATAAACTTGATTTTTGACAAAAAAATGTAAAAAAAGTCTTCACAAAAAGGTCTATCATCTATAAACATCTATAAGTTTCAAGTCAAATGATCAAGTTATGGTTATTTTCACGGCATAGTTTGTGATAAAGATCTCATATTTCACAAATAGGTGCATATTGGTATAAGAAACAATCATGCCAACGGGATTCTTGAAATTATTTTCATGAATATCATTTTTCATTTTTTAAGTGCGGAAAATGACTTTTTTTGTGAAGAAAGTACAAAAAATATGATGCAAAACGGCACTCATTTAATTTTCATGGAAACTAGTACACATATGATGGATAATCCACAAGTATTAGGTTTTTCCTTGATTTCTACCTCATTTTGCCTAGTTAAATGAGTTTATGCCGATTATTCGAAAGTAATTCAAATTTGAACTACAACTGTTTGATAGTTTGGTCTGAATCTTTAGGAAAAATCATTTTAAGGTGCACAACTATTGGTTATATCACAGAAACATTGATAATTTTAGAAAATCTTACCTCTTTCGATGAATAGTCATCGCGACCATTTTGATCGTTCTTACGAAAAAATGAAATAAAGTGATAAACACCTCAAAAAAGGAAATCCTTTGGCATGGGGTCCTTATATGTGTACTAGTTGCCATGAAAAATAATAAACTTGATTTTTGACAAAAATTGCAAAAAAAGTCTTCACAAAAAGGTCTACCATCTATAAACATCTAGAAGTTTCAAGTCAAATGATCAAGTTATGGTCATTACCACGATATAGTTTGTGATAAAGATCTCGTATTCCATAAATAGATTCATATTGGTATAAGAAACAATCATGCCAACGGGATTCTTGAAATTATTTTCATGAATATCATTTTCCATTTTTTAAGAGCGGAAAATGACTTTTTTGCGAACAAAGTACAAAAAATATGATGCAAAATGGCACCCATTTAATTTTCATGGAAACTAGTACACATATGATGGATAATCCCCAAGTATTAGGTTTTTACTTGATTTCTAACTAATTTCGCCTAGTTAAATGAGTTTATGCCGATTATTCGAAAATAATTCAAATTTGAACTACAACTGTTTGATGGTTTGGTCTGAATCTTTAGCAAAAATCATTTTAAGGTGCACAACTATTGGTTATATCACAGAAACATTGATAATTTTAGAAAATCTTACCTCTTTCGATGAATAGTCATCGCGACCGTTTTGATCGTTCTTACGAAAATATGAAATAAAGTGATAAACACCTCAAAAAAGGAAATCCTTTGGCATGGGGTCCTATATGTGTACTAATCGCTATGAAAAATGATAAACTTGATTTTTGACAAAAATTGTAAAAAAAGTCTTCACAAAAAGGTCTATCATCTATAAACATCTATAAGTTTCAAGTCAAATGATCAAGTTATGGTCATTTCCACGACATAGTTTGTGATAAAGATATCATATTCCACAAATAGGTGCATATTGGTATAAGAAACAATCATACTGAAGGGATTCTTCAAATTATTTCCATAAATATCATTTTCCATTTTTTAAGTGCGAAAAATGATTTTTTTTGTGAACAAAGTACAAAAAATATGATGCAAAATGACACCCATTTAATTTTCATGGAAACTAGTACACATATGATGGATAATCCCCAAGTATTAGGTTTTTTCTTAATTTCTACCTAATTTCGCCTACTTAAATGAGTTTATGTGGATTTTTTAAAAATAATTCAAAATATGGAATTTATAGGCGAAACCTTTAGTACCGGTTCGTAACACGAACCGGTACTAAAGATTCGTCACGGACCGGTACTAATGCTCCCGGCCGAACTTACCGGCCCGTGTCACGAACCGGTACTAAAGGTTTTGGCTCGGGCCCAGCCTGGCGCAAAACCTTTAGTACCGGTTCGTGTCACGAACCGGTACTAAAGGTTCGTCACGGACCGGTACTAATGCTCCCGGCCGAACTAGCCGTTGGGACCGGTACTAATGCCCCATTAGTACCGGCCTCCAACCCGGCCGAGACTAATGCTCTGGACGAAAGGTCCGTTTTCTACTAGTGCAGGGCAAGGCTTTCGCCCGGTGATGACCAACCTCACAAGCTCGTCAGGTGGAAAATGTAACACGTGATAGAGAGGTTTTCAGCAGCTTAGTGCTATTGTGTTTCTCGATGTCTTCCAATCCTACGTGCACCAATGCAATGGAGTACCATATGCAATGAGGTTAATTAATCAGGCGTCACATGCATCCTCTCTCCTCCTATAATTACTCTTAGCCGCACCGTGGTGCTCTCTCTCATTTTCCACCGTGGTGTGAAACGGTAGTTGCACGCAGAAAGACGGATAGCTTGCCCTCGCTAATAGCGATAATCAACGGAAAGATAAAAAATCCGAGCTGATTGGGGAAACGTTCGCCGCGATGCTAATTTTACTAAGCCCACAATACCGGAACAGAGGGAGTATCCACATGCAGAAAAAAACTATTAGTCAAGAGAAAACCCACAGTACTAAGTAATTTGCTCTCCCTGGTCCGTTGAGACGCTTATTATGGGTAAATACTTGTTCTCTCCATGAGTTAGTGTGGAGTACCAAATTGAATCATAGCATCTGACAACCAACCAGTTAAGTCCGGGTAGGAGAGACGAGACGGTTCGTGTTTTTAGCTGGCCCTACACAATATAATAGGGAGTAGTACTACCAAACAACTAATCCACGCCATAACTGTTACTGCAGAAAATCAGGGCATGCTTACCGCTTAGATGCCACCACACAATTAAATATCGCATGCGGCACTGCGGTTTTCAAGTCAAAGCCACCACGTCACTAATCCATGGTGCTATACATCCCAGCCGTCCAAGATCTCTGATCCATGGTGCTATATGTCCGTGTCCTATATATGTGCAGTTGTGCACAGGTATATGCTGATTGAAAAATAACCAATTTGTGGTATTTCAAAAAATATATTACTCATGGTCATTATACATGAAATCGTTGAATCGGAGCATCGTTATCCAAATAATTACATCTCAAGCTTGTGTTATATATTCAAAAGCGGAGCTTCTAGTTTACCTGTGTTGGTGTTCCTGCTGAGCTGTTGTGGTTGTTGTCGTTGTTGTAGTGTTGCTTTCAGTGCTTCGGCACGTGCAGCTGTCCTAGCTGCGTGTTGTATGGTTTTCAGGTCTGGTTTTCCTTATAAACCGAGATATTTTTCTTCTTATAATCAACGAATCGCAGTTCTGATTGCTTTTTGTCAGAAAATGTACTTATGTTGTTATGTTATGACCTATGATTGGGTCGGTTGCAACAGGATATGGAGAAACAAAATAGGGAGTGGGCACGAGGTGGGTCCTATTCTTTCTACAACCAATGTCGACAACCGAATTAACGTCAACTTCCGTTCGAGTAAGAAAGAAACGTCAAACTCCCAATCTTCTTCGCTTAGTCTGCTCTTTTCCTTACTTGAACTTCTTTAGACTTGAGTACAACCTCTTGTGGTCTTGTCACACCAGATCACCATCCACGGTGGTGACATATTCATTGTTACCATATTGGTTGTTAAAATTTAAAAAGGATTAGTTCTTGGAACTGATTCAGTTTCTGCTCTTGTTTGATATATACAGTATAAATTAAAATTTTGGTTCGGGCGCTTAAAAGAAAATACATTCTTAATGAAACTACTATAGTTTTTTATGGGGTACATTTTCTTTTTATGGCATTCCACCTTTTGCTTCCCACTGGTACAAAATATGAAATGTCCAGTGAAAGTCGAAACACCCCTAGTAACTTGATTATTGTAACAACCTGACAGGTACCACTGATAGAAGATACCATTCAATTTGTTCTATACTTTTTCTTGATCATGCCATTAGAGCTCACTATATATATAACGAGAAAGGAAAGAATATTCCTCATCAGTATGTGCATATGGAAGCAGTGACAGTAACCAGCTAGGTGGCTAGTGAGGCATGAAACCAGGAATAAATTTAATTCGATAAATACTTTCTTGCAAATTCAGCAATATTCCTATCGGAGCTCCCTCCTTCCTGCATATCCTCCTTGGCGATCTTCATCCATTTTTTCGCATTTCGGCGGTACTCCTCCTTCCCTACTCCATCCATCACCTTCCTGATGCACCCCTCCACTTCCTCCCTGCTCACCGAGACTTTCTCATTAGCCCGCATCCGCACGCCGATCCCCCATGCACTCTCCACATACTTTGCGTTAGTTGGCTGGTCCGCCGACCGTGGCATTGCCACCATAGGCACACCGGCAGCAATTGCTTCGGTCGTCGAATTCCATCCGCAATGGGTCAAGAAACAACCTGCATGAACAATGGTTTCAAATTTTAATCTCCTGCAAGAAAGATCAATTGCGGAAACTATATACTACAATAACTTCGGATCAACTTCGTACCTATGGCCTTGTGCGCCAAAACCTCAAGTTGAGGACACCATGGCACAATTAGGCCCTTCTCCTTGCATCTGTCAAGTAGTTCTTCGGATAACTTTTGCGATTCGCCCGACCTCACGACCCAGAGAAATGGATTGCCGGAATTGCAGAGCCCATTTCCAAGCTCTTCAAGCTCGGCGGCGTCCATGCTGTAGACCGTCCCATATGACGCCAGGACAACTGATCCCGGTTGCTGCTGGTCCAGCCATGCCATGCACGGCGCGGTGGTGCTGAAGAAGTTCATGCCGTAGGCCTTGTTCAGTGGTAGGCGGTCGTCGTCGAGGAAGAAGGACGGCAGCAACGGGCCGACCGTCTTCGCGCGCCAGGTCGACGCCATGTACTCCGCTTCCTGTGGCTCGAGCTCGCTGGAGGAGTTGACAAGCACGTCATCTACTTCCTCGAAGCCCTCGAACTGACGGATAGACACGTCGAGGTACTTTGGGTACAGCTCCGGCGAGACCACGAACGGCGACAGGTCCTCCGACCCAAGATCCACGCTCACAGCGCCCTGGTGACGCAGCGCGCTCCCGTCGCTCATGGGCAGCGAGGCGCGCCCCGCCCACGCCTCCCCGTAGATCAGGTCGACCGCGCACGACTGCGACATGAACGCGGCGGTCGGCACGCCGGCAGCACGTGCCACCGGTCGCGCCCACGACATGTGCGGGTCGTAGACCATCACCGACGGGGTTCTCCCGGCGCTCACCTCAGCGGCGATGACTTGCGCCAGCGTCTCGGACCCGACGGCCTCGGCCTTGCGGCAGTACTCGACTGGGTCCTCGCACGAGCCCATGCCGCCGGCGTCGAAGCCGTCGGATATGGCCACGGTGCGAAAGGGGTCACCGGGGGCCGGGCCGGTGGAGAGCACGAAGCGGGTGAGGGCGAGGGTGGGGCGGAGGCCATGGTACGCAAGCCGGCGGCCGAGCTGGAGCATCGGGTTCATGTGGCCCTGCGCCGGCAGCGGCACCAGGAGGACGTGCGCGCCGCCGTCGATAGAGATGTCCATGTCTCCGCTCTGCGTGGGCTCTCCGGTTCAGTGAGTGGATTCGAGATTATATATAGGATTCGCAAGATGGGAGAAGAGTGGCGCGCAAGAAGCTTGGTTTTGCTCTGCTTTTGGGTAGCTTCCGTGAAGCAGCAGGGAGAGCAGAGCACATCCCATCCATGAACTGGCTTTGACTTGACTGGTAGTATTATTTCAGCGTGTGGATCACTCTTCCTGGTTCTGTTTGCTATCGCAGATTTTTGTGGCTTAAAGTTTGTAAAAACATGTTTAAATGTCACTTTTAAATCTATCTACTATATACTAAAGTAAAATACAGAGGTGCGAATAGAGCCACCACGTTAATCCACATCATCGAAATTAATTTTATTAGTTTGATCTAAAATCACTGGTTAGGATTTAATGATGGATTAAACCGTGTACTTCCTGTTGGACACGTTTATACTTATACCCGCCCAGTTTCGTTTGACACGTTCCATAGATATTCCCTTTTAAAAGTGGACCTCCGTAATTAATTAAACATGGAAACATACCACTTTGCCCATACGGTTTGCTACTGTCATATTATGGGATCAGCGTTCCCTCAAGCTAGCAGCCTGAACCAGAATGTGTTGCCAATGCATATATTAAAAAAAAATGTTCAAGCCAATATTAAGCTCTATTTACGAGCATCCACGCACCGCCTGCTGCACGAGAATGGATCTCATGTGCATAACCACTTCCACGTAAACATTGCTTCCGGCTGCTGACCAACTCTTACACCGTTATTACGTTGACTGTTAAACAATGTTGAGTGGGTTATGAATCTTGAACACGGTTCTATATGAAATTTGCCACGTAGCCTCCATATGCAGCTAGAACCGTGGCGTTGCCCAACCGCACAAGCTCATCAGGTGGAAAATGTAACACGTGATAGAGAGGTTTTCAGCAGCTTAGTGCTATTGTGTTTCTCGATGTCTTCCAATCCTACGTGCACCAATGCAATGGACTACCATATGTGCGCACAAGATTTGTCTTGCATAACCTATCTAAGCTCAACTTTTCAAATATTGGAGACATGTCGAATATATAGTCCTCAAATATTTGATACCGTGAAAAAATCTTCCCTAAAACCTTTCAAGAGGACAATCATTATTAGTACTACTCAACAACCAACTCTACCATGGTGTTACTACAGGGATCACAACAATGACAACTAATGCTCACATGCTTACTCAATCAAGGTTTACAACCTCACAAGGATGATGATATGGAAAATTTAACAATATATATTCTAGATATTACGGTGCGAAACCACTCATTTGTATCTACATGCACCAAATACCAATCAACCCATGTGTATGCATGATGGAGGAGCTTAATTATCAATGTGATCATGTCCAACATTGTTCGTTACACCATTAGCACAACAAAGTATATGAAAAATGATGCAAGTGCGTGGTCAATGTGGAAGCAACTCATCTTTTGGAATCATATGGTAACCATTGCATACAAAGCACTGGTAAAAGAAATTGGTCATCTATGATGCAATAAAGGAGAATCCGGCAAAAAACACAAAATGAAAGATGTCCCCAACATCAATATGGGTGCACACGAAGCATATGAAAGAGCAAGATTTTGAAATATTTGTTGTAAGATAAAATATATAGAAAACAATACACTCATGACAAGACATGCTCACAATAACATTATGGTTGCAAACGAAGCATGAAAGAACAACATTTCATCACATATGTTGGGAAACATTATTTGCAACACCATGTCAGCTCTCGTTTTACAAGGCATCATACCGGCCCCTTCAATCTTCTTTCGGGGGAGGGTTGCAAGGAGGACATGCCGTGATGGAAACTCGACCAAAACAAACGATTTGATGTGGTGTAGGGAGTCAGAGGCGGGTGAGCCTACAATGAAGGCTTCTGCCACAAGGCTGTGAAGAAAGTGGCATTGGATCTCGCTGATGAGAAGCAGCACTGAGCGTTTTCCATGGCAGCGTGGGTCCCACCGGAGAGGCTGCGAGGGCCGCCAACATAGAAACGTTGTCATGTCAATGACTATAGTTGTTTCAATAACTGCACTTTGTAGATGACAATGTTGATCATACTTATGAAGCCTTTAAGGACAACATGATGACGATCTCCAACGACAAGCAGGAGTTGGTGGTTATAGTGCCCGAGATGGGTGTGTTTTTAGTGCATCTAATCTATATATGGTTTATCGTATGTGCCTTTTGGCTGTTCCTAGCCTGATATGCACCTTCTGGCTGACGGGGAGCTCTATCCAGGGTTTCAGTAATTAGACATTAAGGTTTTAGAACTTCACCTACAATGAGTTTAGACGGATGTGTTTATTTTATTTAGCGAAATGAACTCAGTGGTAGGTTGGAATTCGTCAGGTTGCCAAGCAAGGAGGATGCCACCTCTTGTGCCGGCTGGCGCATACCTGAATTCAGTGAACAGCGGTCCACAACACTGCCGAACAACATCTAAATCGATTACGTCACGGTGACGGTTAGATCTATATATCTGGGCCTGATCGTGAGGCTCTGATTTGTTAATTTTAGTCTGTGTACGTTTGGTGGGTGGCATTAGAGAAGAAAATGTTTGCTCTTTTAATAGTAGTATAGATAATCTGCAGAGATGGGTTAGATCCACACAAGGTAAGGAGATGATGATAAAAGAATATGTAATCAGGTCAGTGTTCTGAAGAATTGCCCAAAGAATTGCTGAACCCTACAAAGCACAACCAATTTATAAACAATACTAAACCAAAAATCACATAATGAACACAAACAAGGATCAGAAAGCCCAAAAAATTAATGAATCTTTACTTCAAACGAACAAAAAACGGAACATCACAACGAAGAAGGAAGAGATATTTGACCATATCTTGTCCTTAGGAAATCCTATATCCGCGTCACTATGATCGCTCTCTCTTCCAGCACCACAACCAACATATAAAGATCTGATAAGGAATGGCAAAATCAGAAGCATGAGTTCTTGCACGAACATACTGAACTGACCAGAAACTTTAAGCTGCAAGATGAAATAACCTCAGCCTTTGGCCGGTGCAAATCTCCGGTCGAGGGACATCAACGACCACAATGTTTGCTCGGGTTGCAAGACTGGAATATGCCTTGGCACCACGACGCCGAGATAGGCCCATGGCCACTGAACGTCGCAAGTCGCCGCTCTTAAATCACCGCCGCCTTCCTCCCAGGCTCCCGTGGTGCAGTCCCGCCGACTATCCACCGGCAGCGCCCCGCCTATCCTCTCCTCTGCTTCCTTCTGGACGAAACCGTTGTTCATGGTGAGTTTAGGCCGGCGGGGAGGGACTCGTATCCTCTGACGTGCCAACCCTGCCATTCCCTAACTTTGGGTGGGTGGGTCCCACTCCGGATGGGCCCATGTGTCAGCGACCCAATGACAGGATTGGCTAAGTCAGAGGTTTTGTGTCCGGCGGGGAGAGGCGTGGAGGAGTACGTTATGTTGATCCCTGCTCGATCCATCGGTCAAAGCGGTGCGGGGATAAGATAAGACTAAGCGGTGGAAAGTGGCCGCACAGCGAAAGGATCACCGTTCGTAGCCAGGCCTAGTCACACGGTTTTGACGCAAACAGAAAAAAAAACATCACAGATGCATAGCCCACGGACATATGTGTCTAACACTCTGATTGGAAGAAATTACGAATGAACAGTAGCCGCGTTGTTGAGAGGCCGGCAATCGCACGGTCTTTTATATATAGTGTAATATGATGGTGGTCCTTAAATCAATCTAGTAATGAATACCATCTTCATATGAGTGTGTCTTAAGTATATGTAGATCTTTAATTTCACAAATATTTGTCTGCAAAATCTGCAATATTCTTGTCGGAGCTCCCTCCTTTCGTCATTGCCTCTTTGGCCTTCCGCATCCAGTTAGAAGCATTCCTCTTATACTCACCCTCACCCATCACCTCCTTGATACATCTTTCCACCTCTTCCCTCCTCACCAAACCTTTACCGTCTTGTCGCGCACGCAAGCCAATCCCCCATGCGCTCTCCTCGTACTTTGCCGTTGTCGGTTGGTCTGCCCATTGTGGTATTGCGACCATTGGTACACCCATGGCGATTGCTTCGGTTGTTGAGTTCCACCCACAATGCGTCAAAAAACAACCTGCATCGTGGAGATTGCAAACTTTACTTTCAATCCATGAGGAATTTCAGTATCAATTGTGATTTTCCGGGTGTCTCACCCGCGGTACTGTTCACTAGGAACAGCACCGTACTGTAGCGGCACTGTAGCGGCACTGTTCATTAGGAACGGTGTACTATTCTTCGTGTGCCTCTCTCAGCACGCGTTCGAGCCACAGCGATAGGAGTCACAAAACGCGTGGGGTTTGTATAGATATGTAGGTCTTAGCTTGCACACTAGGGGTGTGTGGGGTGTTGAGTGCGTGCGTGTGGTGTGAGTTGGTGTGCTAAGTTCAGATACTACAGCTATACCAATCCAGAGGCATCTCAAAAAAAAACTTCACGTACGTCCAGAAGATTTTGCTTGATCAAAACAACAAACAGGTCTGTGCTTGTGCTCACCATGGGTTCCAGGTCGCGGAAGGAGTTGACGAGCACGTCGTCGGCCTCCTCAAGCCCGTCGAACTGCCCCAGCGCCGAGCCCGTGAAGGCCGGGTACCACTCCGGCGCAGCGACGAACGGCGGCACGTCCTCGGGCCCAAGGTCGACGCTGAGCACGCCCCGGCGACGCAGCGCCCAAGCTGCACGCGCCCGGAGAACGCCTCGCCGTAGACCACGTCGACTGCGCACATCTGCGTGAAGAACACGGCCGCGGCGACGCCGGCGTCCCGCGCCACCCGGCGCGCCTAGGGCAGGTGCGAGTCGTAGACGAGCACGCGGACGTCGTCGTCGGAGGGGAGGAGGAGCCGCGCCAGCGTGTCCGACCCGGCGGCCTCCATCCGGCGCAGGTACTCCGCGCTGTCCGCGCACGAGGCGATGCCGCCGGCGTCGAAGCCGTCGGAGATGGCGGCCACGGGGAAGGGGCATTCGGCGGGGACGGCGGTGGTGGAGAGGACGTGGCGGGTGAGGACGAGGGTGGGGCGGAGGCCGTGGTAGGCGAGGCGGCGGCCGAGCTGCAGCATCGGGTTGGCGTGGCCCTGCATCCCCGGGAACGGCAGCAGCAGGACGCGCCCGCCGGCGGCTTGGACGGTGTTGGTGTCCATTGTGATCGAGCTGCCTTGAGTCTTTTGTGGCAAATGGTTTAAGTAAGTGATGCGGTGGAGTGGCGCTCAAGTTCTTCTGGTTATGTTTTTTTCGTTTTGTTTTCGGTTTTTTTCTTGTTTTGAAACTAAGTTTCGGCAGCAGTGACAGCTCGCAGGATATAAACGCACATGCGTGTGGATGCTTCTTTGAAGGATTGCCACGTCTGAACCTTGTTCACTATTTTCTGTGTCCAAATCTCTGACTAAGGCCCCGCTAGGATACCCTGTATTCGGGTCGAAAATAGACAGGAATATTTTACGGACCGGCCACCACCGTCCGTAATTTTACTCCGTATTTCACGGACCAGAAAAGAAAACGCGAATCCAAGCGAGCCCTAACCTTTTTACCCAAGATGATCTGTTTGAGACATAGGGCGGACGGACTAAACCACAATGACCCATAATCACTACGGCCTCCGAAAAAGTAGCACAACAATAAAAGTCCTCTCACGTAACAAATAAGTGAGCTTTTTTAAATACACATTTTTCTTCTAATCTGAAATGCTTCTTTGGACCCATGAACATATTCTAGAAACTCTTCAGCGTTTTTTTTAAACCCTGTAAAAATTTGTGTTAGCCACGCGAATCTTTTTGGAACCCGTTAACCTTCTTCTGAACCACAATATTGTTTTGGAAACATGAACTTTGAATATGTATGAACAAATTTTCACGGTTATAAAAATGGGTCACGGTTCACATGTAAAATAAGACATATCGTGTAGGCTTACAAAAATACTCCTACACAGTTATTTTAAAAAAGGTATACTTGCATTTGTCGATGTTCATACATCTAAAAAAACGTGAGAAATTCTCGCAAAGGAATGAATCAAGGGCTTAGCCTTGGTTGGTACTTGGTAGTGAATGTCTAATGTCCCTTCTGCTTTTTTGTTTTGGACATGGTAGATTACTCTGTTCTTGCCCATTGAAGATACCCATGCTTGGTCTAGAAACGCGGCACCAGAAGATGCCCACTACCACTTTTGTATGGACATGGTAGAATGCACCTTCCTTGTTCCTTCCATTTTTGTATGGAGCTAGTCCAGATTCGCCACCAGACACGAGAGTGGAAACAAATTTGACCACTCCTCCCAAGAACCTTGCGCGCCACTCTGCTCCCAAGAACCTTGCGCGCCACTCTGCTTCGAGCTTTCCGTATCTATTTATCCATGGATCCAGCCAGAGTGACGCTGGCCACCGACGCAGAAGAACCTGCAGAAACATGGAGAACACCACCGACGTGACCGTCAACCATGGAGGCGGCGCGAGCGTCTTCTTCCTCCCGTTCCCTGCTGCGCAAGGCCACACGAACCCGATGCTCGAGTTCGGCCGCCGCCTCGCGTACCACGGCCTCCGCCCCACCCTCGTCGTCACCCGTCACGTGCTATCCGCCACCGAACCCCCCGGCGAACCCTTCCGCGTGGCCGCCATCTCCGACGGCTTCGACGCCGGCGGCATGGCGTCGTGCCCGGACTCCGCGGAGTACTCCGCCCGGATGGAGGCCGTGGGGGCCGACACGCTGCGGGAGCTCCTGCTGTCCGAGGCGCGCGCCGGCTCGCCCGTGCGCGTGCTGGTGTACGACCCTCACCTGGCGTGGGCGCTGCCGGTGGCGCGGGCGGCCGGCGTGGCCACCGCGGCATTCTTCTCGCAGCCGTGCGCGGTGGACGTCATCTACGGCGAGCTGTGGGCGGGGCGGATGGCGCTGCCGGCGACGGACGGGCGCGAGCTGGTGGCGAGAGGTGCGCTGAGCGTGGAGCTGGGGCCGGAGGACATGCCGCCGTTCGTGGCGGTGCCGGAGGCGGAGCCTGTGTTCACCAGGACGTCGATTCGGCAGTTCGAGGGGCTGGAGGAGGCCGACGACGTGTTGGTCAACTCATTCCATGCCTTGGAGCCAAAGGTGAGGGTCTGTGGTTTTGCATACATTGGTGGTTTAGTAGTTTTGTTGGATATTATTAATATATAATGATCATGCTAAACTCATTGGTAGAAATGTAGTAGGAGTAATAGCTGAAGTATTTCTATGAACACATAATTATATATTTATGACATAACATCATATCTAGTTCGCAATATTTGCGACACATTTAAGATTAGTCATAGTGTGAAGTATCATATAGTGGTATCATGCATATGATACTATTCTATGTTACTATCTCAATAGTGTGTGGTAACATATGTGTAGTATCATATTTATTAGGCTAGAGACTCATCTTGTTTCGAAATTCGTTATGTTACAGTATCTAACTATGATACCCCACCACCTCTCTCCTCATTAAATACTTGCCACAACATCTTTTTTCCTTGTGTGACACTTATGTTATGTTACTCTCACTATGACTAGTCTAATTGCGCTACCACTAAGCATATATGTGCTTAGTTTTAAAGTGATTTGATTGGTTGAAAAAATCCAACTCAGAATTTCTCACATCCTATCGTCTCACGCCTTAGTCATCTCTTCATTAGAGCTCCAATAAATCTCAACGGTGGGGGTACATAGTTGCTCCACGAATAAAATAGTACATTTAACATATTTGGTACTTTAAAATTTATATTCGTATATTCTTACTTAATTCTGTTTCATTAGTTTTGAATTGAATTTAACCTTTGACACCTTGTCAAATGAGCAGGAGGCAGAATACATGAAGTTAACATGGAAAGCAAAATTGATAGGCCCAACATTACCGTCATTCTACCTCGGCGATGATCGCCTACCATTTAACAAGTCTTACGGTTTTAATTTGTTCGGCGGCGATGCACCGTGCATGGAATGGCTAGATAAGCAGAGCATCTCATCCGTTGTACTTGTATCCTATGGGACCGTCTCCAATTATGATGCAGCCCAGCTGGAGGAGCTTGGCAATGGACTATGTGATTCTGGCAAACCTTTTATTTGGGTTGTTAGGTCAAATGAGGCACACAAGTTATCCAAAGATCTTAAGATGAAATGTGAGAAGATAGGATTAATTGTTTCTTGGTGCCCCCAACTCGAGGTTCTTGCACACAAGGCTATCGGTATGATATAATTTTTTTTTATTTCCTTTTTTCTATACAAGACTATTAATGATATGAAAACAAAATACAAAGTAATACTACTATAATTATTGCATGAACATACTTGTAGGTTGTTTTGTTACCCATTGTGGTTGGAACTCGACATTGGAGGCGGTTGCTAGCGGTGTACCTCTTGTCGGTATTCCACATTGGGCAGACCAACCCACTATCTCAAAGTATGTTGAGAGCTTGTGGGGCATGGGTATGCGAGTGCGGAAGAGCGAGAATGGATTCATAAGGAGTGGGGACGTTGAGATGTGTATTAGAGAGGTGATGGATGGGCAAACAAAGGATGAGTACAGAAAGAATGCAGCAAAGTGGATGCAAAAATCCAAAGAAGCTATGCAAGAAGGAGGAAGTTCAGACATGCATATTGTTGAATTTGCAACGAAGTATTCAAAAAATAAATGCACTGAAGATAAGCAATTTTAGGAAGTGATTTCAGTCGTACAAATGTTTGGCAAGAGCAACATTTTGTGTATCATTCTTTTGAAAATAAAAGGAGGCATCAGGGGGCCTGAATAAAAAAATTGTTTGGAGAGTGGATGACTGGGTATCCACTAGGTGCTAGAATTTTCATCTTATGAGCTAAGGTTTACATATTGTAAGTCATTTAATCAATATACATAGTCCATACTGAGGACTATAATTATTACCAGCAATTTACCATATTGTATACGCTTGTCATCTATTGTATGTTCTAGCTAGGTTTTAGTCCATAGTAGCAAAGAATAACATAAATACGTATATTTGACAGAACCAGGCAATTCCCATAACCTCATAGCATAAGATATCATCGTGTTAGGTTATTTTCAAATGTTGGCATTTTCTCATACTTTGAATGAATTCATTCTATGTTACATGTGGCATCGAAGATGCCCATGCTTATGGTCTAGTAGAACGCAGCATCACAAGATACCCGGCCACTAACATTTTTGTATGGACATGGTAGTATGCACCTTCCTTGTTCCTTCCACTGGTCACCAAAAGACACCCAGATTGGCCACCAAAAGACACCCAGTAGAGCGGAAACGAATTTGTCCGTCACGAAGAGAAGAGCAATCTTGGGCGCCACTCTGCTTCCAGCTTCGCGTGCCTATTTATCCATGGAACCAAGAGCAGACAGACAGCCAGAGTGCCACTAGAAACATGGAGAACACCACCAGCGAGTGCTCGACCCTCAACCATGAAGGCGACGGCGACGGTGGCGCGAGCGTCTTCTTCCTGCCGTTCCCGGGAGCGCAGGGCCACACGAACCCGATGCTCCAGTTCGGCCGCCGCCTCGCGTACCACGGCCTCCGCCCCACCCTCGTCGTCACCCGTTACGTGCTATCCGCCACCGAACCCCCCGGCGAACCCTTCCGCGTGGCCGCCATCTCAGACGGCTTCGACGCCGGCGGCATGGCGTCGTGCCCGGACTACGCGGAGTACTTCGCCCGGATGGAGGCCGTGGGGGCCGACACGCTGCGGGAGCTCCTGCTGTCGGAGGCGCGGGATGGGAGGCCCGTGCGCGTGCTGGTGTACGACTCTCACCTCGCGTGGGCGCTGCCGGTGGCGCGGGCGGCCGGCGTAGCCACCGCGGCGTTCTTCTCGCAGCCGTGCGCGGTGGACGTCATCTACGGCGAGCTGTGGGCGGGGCGGATGGCTCTGCCGGCGACGGACGGCCGCGAGCTGGTGGCGAGAGGTGCGGTGCCGGAGTCGGAGCCTGTGTTCACCAGGACGTCGATTCGGCAGTTCGAGGGGCTGGAGCAGGCCGACGACGTGCTGGTCAACTCATTCCATGCCTTGGAGCCAAAGGTGAGCCATATAAATGAAGAGAAATACTCTGCTGCTTTCTGGAAAAATATGTTGTACAAATTTTAAAGAAAATTGATGACTGTGATTAGGGGTGGTGATTGCGGGTGCTAATTCCCCATGGTCAGTACTCCCTCCGTTTCACAATATAAGATGTTTAAGCCAATTTCCACATTTATATGTGCACACATGTATCTAGACATGTTTTAGTATACATGTGCACTCATTTTAGTGTGAATCTAGACAACATGTGTTATTGCTATAATATCTTATGTTGTGGAACGGAGGGAGTACTCCTCTAGATCACTTCTAAATACCATGTGAATCTAATCATACCAATTCGATGCGTCTTAAAATTCGTGCAACATGTTTTTTTGGTAAAGCACCGGAGCACTTCTTATAAATGCATATCTGATAAATGCATATGTTCCGTGGTTTTGCAACATTCGTGATTTAATAATTTTGTTGGATGTTATGAATATCCGCTGATCATGCAAAATTCAGTGAGATAGAAATGTGGTACGTGCTAGTTGATGAAGTATTTCTACGAGCGTTCAATTTTTTATTCATATCGTATCGCTAGATTTCGTTGAAATATTTGAAGCACATGTATGTAACTGCACGAGTACCACTGAGCCTATCGATAGTACATCCAACATATTCGCTTTTGTGAAATTTATATTCATATATACTTTATTCTGTTCCGTCAGTTTTAAATTGAATTTGACCTTTATTTGCTACCTTGTCGAATGAGCAGGAGGCAGATTACATGAAGTTAACGTGGAAAGCAAAGATGATAGGCCCAACATTGCCGTCATTCTACCTCGGCGATGATCGCCTACCATCAAACAAGTCTTATGGTTTTAACTTGTTCGGCGGCGATGCACCGTGCATGGATTGGCTAGAAAAGCAGAGCATTTCATCGGTTGTACTTGTATCCTATGGAACCGTCTCCAACTATGATGCAACCCAGTTGGAGGAGCTTGGCAATGGACTATGCGATTCTGGCAAACCTTTTATCTGGGTTGTTAGGTCAAATGAGGCACACAAGTTATCTAAAGATCTTAAGATGAAATGTGAGAAGATAGGAGTAATTGTTTCTTGGTGCCCCCAACTCGAGGTTCTTGCACACAGGGCTATAGGTATGATACAACAAATTTAGTTTTATCCTCTTTTTCTATACAAGACTATTAATGATATGAAAACAAAATACAAAGTAATACTACTATAATTATTGCATGAACATACTTGTAGGTTGTTTTGTTACCCATTGTGGTTGGAACTCGACATTGGAGGCGGTTGCCAGCGGTGTACCTCTTGTCGGTATTCCACATTGGGCAGACCAACCTACTATCTCAAAGTATGTTGAGAGCTTGTGGGGCATGGGTGTGCGAGTGCGGAAGAGCGAGAATGGATTCATAAGGAGTAGGGACGTTGAGATGTGTATTAGAGAGGTAATGGATGGACAAACAAAGGATGAGTATAGAAAGAACGCAGCAAAGTGGATGCAAAAATCCAAGGAAGCTATGCAAGAAGGAGGAAGTTCAGACATGCATATTGTTGAATTTGCAACGAAGTATTCAAAAAAGAAATGCACTCAAGATAAGCAATTTTAGGAAGTGATTTCAGTCGTACAAATGTTTGGCAAGAGTAACATTTTGTGTATTATTCTTTTGAAAATAAAAGGAGGCATCAGGGGCCTGAATAACATTTTTCTTGAAGAGTGGATGACTAGGTATCCACTAGGTGCTAGAATTTTCATCTTATGAGCTAAGGTTTACACATTATAAGTAATATAATTAATTTACATAGTCCATACCGAGGACTATAGTTATTACCAGCAATTTACCATATTGTATACGCTTGTCGTATGTTGTATGTTCTAGGTTTTAATCCATAGTAGCAAAGAATAACGTAAATATGTATATTTGACCGAACCGGGCAATTTCCATAACCTCAAAGCATAAGATATCACTGTGTTAGGTTCTTTTGAAATGTTGGCATTTTCTCATAGTTTGATTGAATGCATTCAACCTGGCTATGTTACATGTGGCACATGATGCTTCGAACTTTTGTTTGAAAATAATCATATTGCGATCATATAAATACACCGGTTCATCAGAAATACACTGGCTAGGTTCTTTTGAAACTATAACAGTTTGTATCCATTTGATATTCTGCCTTTTTTTTTTGAACAAGGGAAGGACCCCGAAGGGTCCAGACTGCATTAATCGGTGGGATTACAGTTTACACCAAGAACCAGAAAGTAAGCAGAAATTACAATCAAGTCCCTAGCTTTTGCAAAAAGGACCTCTAAAGCCAAATTGGGAACGCAATTGGGTCCTTCTCCACCGAGGAAGACGAGTTCAACACCGCGGCCGTCAGCGCCGTCGCCGGGGACAAAACCACTTGGCGCCAGAGCGACGATGGGCGCCGCAGATGAACTGGAAGAGGGCCTCCATAAGGGCACACCGGCCAGGAGGTTGAAACCACCACGGTGCAGAGCACACCGTGGACCGGAGCGGCCCCAACGGCCAAAGATAACGGTGGCAGAAAGTTGCCACCATTGACGAGCTCCGGAAGCAGCAGCCTGAAGATCTTCCCAAGGAGCCGCAGATCCAGCGAGCGCCACATCCTCTCCGCGACCTCCGCAACGAAGAAGGACAGCAGCACCAAATCCAGGGGCTCCAACACGAAACGGATGATTATTGAAGCAGTGGCGGCTGGAGCTTGACACAGATGAGCTCCACCATGAAGCCCCAGTCCGCAGCAAGCCCATCCCCTCTAGCAGTGCATCCGCAACACCGCCAGAACACCAACTGCGCATCAGCCTCTTCCATGAGATCCTCCACTGCTCCCCGCACCACCATGGCCGGACCTGAGCTGCAAAGGAAACCATCGAAGATGGATGCAAAGGCACTTATTGAAGAAGAAATCCGTCAGTCCAGCACCTCCATCCCCTCTCCACCTCGGAGATCTGATGAAGGGCAGAGCGACGGAGTGTCCAGCGCCGCGCCAGCACGCCGGAGCAACTTTTCTTCGGGGCAGGGGAGACGGCAAGATGCCATACGCCACGGGGGACCACTCACCGAGCACCGGAACAAGCAGAAAACCTAAAAAACTACAGCTATACAAGGGCCCCAGCATCCGAGACCAGCTCGCCGTCGACCAGCGCGAGCGCCGGCGACGGGAGCGGCCGGATCTAGGGAAAGGCGGCGGAGGACTCTCAAGCGGAGCGGGAGGGAGGGAGAGGAGAGGAGAGGAGAGGAGAGGAGAGGAAAGAGCCTCCTGACATTCTGCCCTGATGGCCAGGTGATGGTGTTCATCAGAAATAGAATTGGAAACTTATTTTCCACGTAGCACTCACGATGTACTAGCATTTATGAACTCACGGATCGAGTCACGTCCTTCCCGAGAGGCCCAAGACGTAGGTGTCGCCGCCCACAAGGCAGCGTGGCATGCACACAGCTTTCAGCTCATTTGTTTATTGTTTATTGACACACGTACCTACCCCTTACACCTGGAAGCAAGTGTGAGTATCAGAGTATGCATCTCACCTGGAAGAAGCAATGTGCATCATCACTATAAATAACCACTTCGCTTGCACTTGTCTTCAATCGCAGCTCGATCGCAGCAGTTCAATACAAAACCACACTTCAACTGTAGATCGTCGACGATCAGATCAGAGTAGTGTAATCTAGAAAACCAAATCCACACGAGAAGCAATGGAGTACCAGGGGCAGCACGGGCAGGAGACGAACAAGGTGGAGGAGTAGAGTTTAGCATAAAACCGCGACTTTGATGTCTAAACTAAATTACGGAAAACCGCGACTTTGATGTGAGATTGCATAAAACCGCGACTTTGATGCAAGTCGATAGCAATGTACACAGATTTGGATCTAACCGCGAATTGACACTCAAACTGACCAATGATTGTGTGCATACAGATTGTGTGTAGTACTTTGTTGTAGTCCTTTCATTACTATTCTGGTAAATGATTGGAGTTAAGTTGAAGTGCTTTTCCAGCTTAACCTTGGCAATGTATGTACGTTCCTTGTAAAATAGATTCGTACTGCACGATGCAACTTTAGAACAAGGTTTTTAAACTGTGAATGTTGTATCCGGCTAGGTCCAACAAGTTCAATTTCGAATAACTCATCTCTACTTCCACCGTTCCGGTATTCAGCCCTTCCCTACCAAAAATAGTTTTGTTCCGAAATAAGCAAGGATTACGGCCCGGATGAATTAAGGAGGCTAATTAATCAGGCGTCATATGCATTCTCTCTCCTCCTATAATTACTCTTAGCCGCACCCTGGTGCTCTCTCTCATCTTCCACCGTGGTGTGAAACGGTTAGCTTGCCCTCGCTAATAGCGATAATCAACGGAAAGATAAAAAAATCCGAGCTGATTGGTGGAAACGTTGGCCGCGATGCTAATTTTACTAAGCCCAAAATACCGGAACAGAGGGAGTATAACTATTAGTCAAGAGAAAACCCACAATACTGAGTAATTTGCTCTCTGTAATCTGTTGAAACGCTTATTATGGGTAAAAATTTGCTCGCTCGATGGGTTAGCGTGGAGTTCCAAATTAAATCATAGCATCTGAAAACCAACCAATTAAGTCCGGGCCGGAGAGAGGGTTCGTGTTTTTAGCAGATCCTGGCAATAACTATTGCTCCAGAAAATCAGGGCATGCTTGGTGCTTGGGTGCCACCGTACAATTAATTATCGCATGCCCCCACTGAATTGGTTCTCCCACCACGTCACCAATTCATTGTGCTATACATCCCAGCCGTCCAAGGTCTCTGCCGCCCCAGCATGCAACGGGAGAGATGTGAATAGCATGCAAAGAGAGATGAGAGTAATCCTTGTTTCATCCCGCGCGTTTTCTTTCAAACCTGCCCGCGCTTACTCTCAAACCTGTTTGCCTACCTCTGTTCTATAAATATAAGGGCACCATTAGAAGAGCCGCGTGCGGTTGCGCGTGTGACTTGGCGACTTGGGCGAGCTTGTATCTCGGCGTAGAGCGAGCGAGCAGAGCAATGGATCTCCGGCCGAAGAGAAGGAACACTAGAACAAGTCGGCGAGCGAGGCGGGAGGCATGACACGAGCAGTGGATCTGCGGCCGGAAGCTGAGATCTTCTCGAGCGCGGTTTTCCCAGACCATCGTTCGGGTGCCCGGCCTATCCTGGATCTCCGGCCGAATAGAAGGAACAGTAGAACAAGTCGGCAAGCGAGGCGGGAGGCATGACGCGAGCAGTGGATCTGCGGCCGGAAGCTGAGATCTTCTCTCCAACCAGGTAACCAGCAGTGGATCTATTTCTTAGTAAGAGATTGATGCATCCATAAGCATTGCTAGCTGGCTATGTGTAGTTTGATACTTTGATCCATTCTCGCTCTTCCGCACTCGCATACCCATGCCACACAAGCTCTCAACATATTTTGAGATAGTGGGTTCGTCTGCCCAATGTGGAATATCTTGAGAAAAAATTATCTTCAAGATATCACGATTTTGGTTACATAGAAAGCTCAAAAATACATGTATGAAATACAATGAAATATTGCCGACAAAAAATATGTGTGACTTCACTATTCTGGCTTTTAAAGTAGAAATGCATAGCCATGATTCTGGCAGATTGTTTGTTCTAATTGATTTGCATAGATCAGTCAATTTGGTTATCACGAGAGTTCTTTACAGTTATTCCATTTTCTTCTACTGTGAAATGAATCCCGTATCTTGTTATGCATGTGATTTTAGTAAACCATGATTATGATACAAATAAGGTAACTGTGATATAAGCCATATTTTTTTTGAAGTTTAATGCGGTCGTATCCAGTGGCAGCTTAAACGCCCTCGCCATTTATTAGATTACACAATAGGGATTTTTGGGGTTGCGTGTTGATCTATTTATGTTACACAATAGGGATTAGTCTATTTAGTCATCATGATTAATGTGTATCTTCTCACTTCCTTTATATTTGTGTACTTGGTACACAGGCACGCCCACATCATATACTTTTCCCCCGGTGTATGAGAGAGTCGCTTTCATCTCTTGTAAAAAAAAGCGCTCTTTCGTGTCAAACAAAATCATAGGACCGCCACTGTCTAGGGAGGTGTACATAGTTCAGGTGAACGAGGGAATGAATAAACTTATAGAGGTGCATGCGGGGCTAGAAGATAAAAATAATTGCATGTGAACATATCATTTTGTGTGGCGGTAGCGCGGACGGGGAAACCGGAAAACTACAGAACAAGTTAAAGAGAAAAGAAAGTGGGACGGTAAAACAGTGATAACCAAAACAGGTGGGGATAACTTTGGAGGAAAGACGTGAAAACACCTGCCATGGAAGTCAGGCGGGAATCTTGAAAGTGGGATGAGAGAATGTCTGCAGAGTGAACTTTTCTCGTGTACATCAAATAATATCTTGTCTATAAATAGTTGAAAGAAAATAAATAAATTGAAATGTCATACCAATCGATTTGTGCGCCAAAACGGCAAGTTGGGGACACCAGGGCACTTCCTGTTGGACACGTTTATACCCGCCCAGTTTCGTTTGACACGTTCCATAGATTCCCTTTTAAAAGTGGACCTCCGTAATTAATTAAACATGGAAACATACCACTTTGCCTATACGGTTTGCTACTGTCATATTATGGGATCAGCGTTCCCTCAAGCTAGCAGCCTGAACCAGAATGTGTTGCCAATGCATATATTTTAAAAAAAATGTTCAAGCCAATATTAAGCTCTATTTACGAGCATCCACGCACCGCCTGCTGCACGAGAATGGATCTCATGTGCACAACCACTTCCACGTAAACATTGCTTCCGGCTGCTGACCAACTCTTACACCGTTATTACGTTGACTGTTAAACAATGTTGAGTGTGTTATGAATCTTGAACACCTTCCTCTATGAAATTTGCCTCCTAGCCTCCATATGCAGCTAGAACCGTGATGTTGCCCAACCTCACAAGCTCTTTTTTTTTTTGAAGCGGGGCAAAATGCCTTTTCATTGATATAGAAGAATAGAATTGACCGGTTTATAAGGAAAACCGGCCGAAAACCGATACAAACACAGAACACAACACACCGGCCCCAAGGCCGCGCTCCAAACTAGTCGATGGCCACACCGCCCGAGCGGCCAAAGCCAACACCAACGCCCCTCAATGCAACTAGGCGGAGGAAAGCAACCGGAGCCGCCGCTCCGACATCCACGCCGGCTCCAGAGCTGCGCTCCACCAAGCCGATGACGGGAGCTCGTCGCCGCCTACCACCAACTCTCCTCGGGTCCCTCCGACCGGCGAAGTATCCAAGACGAGGTCCCAAGAGACAAGCGACACAGAAGCGCCGCCCCCGCCCGATCCCATGAAGGATCAAGGTTTCCCCCGGAAGCTTCCGGGCGAAAAAAAGAGATAAACATCACCTCAGCGACGTCTTCAAGAAGAAAGCGGCGCCCCAGGGCGTCGCCGCCGCCTGCCCTGGTCGGCAACCAGCACTAGTAGAAATCTGACATTTAGTACCGGTCCATGAGAACCTTTAGTACCGGTTTTGCAACCGGTACTGCGCAATCGGGACTAAAGCCCCCGTAGCATTAGTACCGGTTGCTTATAGGCCGGTACTAAAAGGGTCTCCACGTGGGCGCGGGACAGCGATTTGTGTGGAAAACCTTTAGTACCGGTCGGTGTTACCGTCCGGTACTAAAGGTTTCTAAAAAAAATTGATTTTTTTTATTTTCCAGAAAAAAGAATTTTTTTTTAGAATTTCGAAATTTCTAACTTACCAACACAATTAACTAACCACTAACCCACACAATTTATCACTAACTACACACTTAATCTCAAGTCAAACTATTTAATGTAGTCAAATTTCCCGTTCGGTCACCCATCCTCAAACTACTCCAACCCCAGCACGCTTAACATTTAGGTTCCTTTCAAATTAGATACTAAGAGAGAACTGAGAACTTACTGATATTACTATCATATCAATCATATTAACCATTCGGTCATGATAATACACTTTTTCATTGCTTGTATTATAAAATTTTAATTAAATAAACAAAAATGATTATATAATAATAATATTGAAATAAATAATGATAAAATAAATATTACTTTATTTTTACCTTTTTCATTAAGTATGAAATAACCCGTACCTTTAAATCCTTAAATCGGAATTTAACAAATAAAATGTCTAAATTGATCAAAAAAATTAGAGGAATCCAAATATGACATCCAAATCATCTTTTGCATTCCAGAAACATCGATAGCCATCGCGACCGTTTTGATCGTTCTTACGAAAAAAATAAAATAAAGTGATAAACACCTCAAAAAAGGAAATCCTTTGGCATGGGGTCATTATATGTGTACTAATCGCCATGAAAAATGATAAACTTGATTTTTGACAAAAAAATGTAAAAAAAGTCTTCACAAAAAGGTCTATCATCTATAAACATCTATAAGTTTCAAGTCAAATGATCAAGTTATGGTTATTTTCACGGCATAGTTTGTGATAAAGATCTCATATTTCACAAATAGGTGCATATTGGTATAAGAAACAATCATGCCAACGGGATTCTTGAAATTATTTTCATGAATATCATTTTTCATTTTTTAAGTGCGGAAAATGACTTTTTTTGTGAAGAAAGTACAAAAAATATGATGCAAAACGGCACTCATTTAATTTTCATGGAAACTAGTACACATATGATGGATAATCCACAAGTATTAGGTTTTTCCTTGATTTCTACCTCATTTTGCCTAGTTAAATGAGTTTATGCCGATTATTCGAAAGTAATTCAAATTTGAACTACAACTGTTTGATAGTTTGGTCTGAATCTTTAGGAAAAATCATTTTAAGGTGCACAACTATTGGTTATATCACAGAAACATTGATAATTTTAGAAAATCTTACCTCTTTCGATGAATAGTCATCGCGACCATTTTGATCGTTCTTACGAAAAAATGAAATAAAGTGATAAACACCTCAAAAAAGGAAATCCTTTGGCATGGGGTCCTTATATGTGTACTAGTTGGCATGAAAAATAATAAACTTGATTTTTGAAAAAAATTGCAAAAAAAGTCTTCACAAAAAGGTCTACCATCTATAAACATCTAGAAGTTTCAAGTCAAATGATCAAGTTATGGTCATTACCACGATATAGTTTGTGATAAAGATCTCGTATTCCATAAATAGATTCATATTGGTATAAGAAACAATCATGCCAACGGGATTCTTGAAATTATTTTCATGAATATCATTTTCCATTTTTTAAGAGCGGAAAATGACTTTTTTGCGAACAAAGTACAAAAAATATGATGCAAAACGGCACCCATTTAATTTTCATGGAAACTAGTACACATATGATGGATAATCCCCAAGTATTAGGTTTTTACTTGATTTCTACCTAATTTCGCCTAGTTAAATGAGTTTATGCCGATTATTCGAAAATAATTCAAATTTGAACTACAACTGTTTGATGGTTTGGTCTGAATCTTTAGCAAAAATCATTTTAAGGTGCACAACTATTGGTTATATCACAGAAACATTGATAATTTTAGAAAATCTTACCTCTTTCGATGAATAGTCATCGCGACCGTTTTGATCGTTCTTACGAAAATATGAAATAAAGTGATAAACACCTCAAAAAAGGAAATCCTTTGGCATGGGGTCCTATATGTGTACTAATCGCTATGAAAAATGATAAACTTGATTTTTGACAAAAATTGTAAAAAAAGTCTTCACAAAAAGGTCTATCATCTATAAACATCTATAAGTTTCAAGTCAAATGATCAAGTTATGGTCATTTCCACGACATAGTTTGTGATAAAGATATCATATTCCACAAATAGGTGCATATTGGTATAAGAAACAATCATACTGAAGGGATTCTTCAAATTATTTCCATAAATATCATTTTCCATTTTTTAAGTGCGAAAAATGATTTTTTTTGTGAACAAAGTACAAAAAATATGATGCAAAATGACACCCATTTAATTTTCATGGAAACTAGTACACATATGATGGATAATCCCCAAGTATTAGGTTTTTTCTTAATTTCTACCTAATTTCGCCTACTTAAATGAGTTTATGTGGATTTTTTAAAAATAATTCAAAATATGGAATTTATAGGCGAAACCTTTAGTACCGGTTCGTAACACGGACCGGTACTAAAGGTACCACCTTTAGTACCGGCCCGTGTCACGAACCGGTACTAAAGGTTTTGGCTCGGGCCCAGCCTGGCGCAAAACCTTTAGTACCGGTTCGTGACACGAACCGGTACTAAAGGTTCGTCACGGACCGGTACTAATGCTCCCGGCCGAACTAGCCGTTGGGACCGGTACTAATGCCCCATTAGTACCGGCCTCCAACCCGGCCGAGACTAATGCTCTGGACGAAATGTCCGTTTTCTACTAGTGCAGGGCAAGGCTTTCGCCCGGTGATGACCAACCTCACAAGCTCGTCAGGTGGAAAATGTAACACGTGATAGAGAGGTTTTCAGCAGCTTAGTGCTATTGTGTTTCTCGATGTCTTCCAATCCTACGTGCACCAATGCAATGGAGTACCATATGCAATGAGGTTAATTAATCAGGCGTCACATGCATCCTCTCTCCTCCTATAATTACTCTTAGCCGCACCGTGCTCTCTCTCATTTTCCACCGTGGTGTGAAACGGTAGTTGCACGCAGAAAGACGGATAGCTTGCCCTCGCTAATAGCGATAATCAACGGAAAGATAAAAAATCCGAGCTGATTGGGGAAACGTTCGCCGCGATGCTAATTTTACTAAGCCCACAATACCGGAACAGAGGGAGTATCCACATGCAGAAAAAAACTATTAGTCAAGAGAAAACCCACAGTACTAAGTAATTTGCTCTCCCTGGTCCGTTGAGACGCTTATTATGGGTAAATACTTGTTCTCTCCATGAGTTAGTGTGGAGTACCAAATTGAATCATAGCATCTGACAACCAACCAGTTAAGTCCGGGTAGGAGAGACGAGACGGTTCGTGTTTTTAGCTGGCCCTACACAATATAATAGGGAGTAGTACTACCAAACAACTAATCCACGCCATAACTGTTACTGCAGAAAATCAGGGCATGCTTACCGCTTAGATGCCACCACACAATTAAATATCGCATGCGGCACTGCGGTTTTCAAGTCAAAGCCACCACGTCACTAATCCATGGTGCTATACATCCCAGCCGTCCAAGATCTCTGATCCATGGTGCTATATGTCCGTGTCCTATATATGTGCAGTTGTGCACAGGTATATGCTGATTGAAAAATAACCAATTTGTGGTATTTCAAAAAATATATTACTCATGGTCATTATACATGAAATCGTTGAATCGGAGCATCGTTATCCAAATAATTACATCTCAAGCTTGTGTTATATATTCAAAAGCGGAGCTTCTAGTTTACCTGTGTTGGTGTTCCTGCTGAGCTGTTGTGGTTGTTGTCGTTGTTGTAGTGTTGCTTTCAGTGCTTCGGCACGTGCAGCTGTCCTAGCTGCGTGTTGTATGGTTTTCAGGTCTGGTTTTCCTTATAAACCGAGATATTTTTCTTCTTATAATCAACGAATCGCAGTTCTGATTGCTTTTTGTCAGAAAATGTACTTATGTTGTTATGTTATGACCTATGATTGGGTCGGTTGCAACAGGATATGGAGAAACAAAATAGGGAGTGGGCACGAGGTGGGTCCTATTCTTTCTACAACCAATGTCGACAACCGAATTAACGTCAACTTCCGTTCGAGTAAGAAAGAAACGTCAAACTCCCAATCTTCTTCGCTTAGTCTGCTCTTTTCCTTACTTGAACTTCTTTAGACTTGAGTCCAACCTCTTGTGGTCTTGTCACACCAGATCACCATCCACGGTGGTGACATATTCATTGTTACCATATTGGTTGTTAAAATTTAAAAAGGATTAGTTCTTGGAACTGATTCAGTTTCTGCTCTTGTTTGATATATACAGTATAAATTAAAATTTTGGTTCGGGCGCTTAAAAGAAAATACATTCTTAATGAAACTACTATAGTTTTTTATGGGGTACATTTTCTTTTTATGGCATTCCACCTTTTGCTTCCCACTGGTACAAAATATGAAATGTCCAGTGAAAGTCGAAACACCCCTAGTAACTTGATTATTGTAACAACCTGACAGGTACCACTGATAGAAGATACCATTCAATTTGTTCTATACTTTTTCTTGATCATGCCATTAGAGCTCACTATATATATAACGAGAAAGGAAAGAATATTCCTCATCAGTATGTGCATATGGAAGCAGTGACAGTAACCAGCTAGGTGGCTAGTGAGGCATGAAACCAGGAATAAATTTAATTCGATAAATACTTTCTTGCAAATTCAGCAATATTCCTATCGGATCTCCCTCCTTCCTGCATAGCCTCCTTGGCGATCTTCATCCATTTTTTCGCATTTCGGCGGTACTCCTCCTTCCCTACTCCATCCATCACCTTCCTGATGCACCCCTCCACTTCCTCCCTGCTCACCGAGACTTTCTCATTAGCCCGCATCCGCACGCCGATCCCCCATGCACTCTCCACATACTTTGCGTTAGTTGGCTGGTCCGCCGACCGTGGCATTGCCACCATAGGCACACCGGCAGCAATTGCTTCGGTCGTCGAATTCCATCCGCAATGGGTCAAGAAACAACCTGCATGAACAATGGTTTCAAATTTTAATCTCCTGCAAGAAAGATCAATTGCGGAAACTATATACTACAATAACTTCGGATCAACTTCGTACCTATGGCCTTGTGCGCCAAAACCTCAAGTTGAGGACACCATGGCACAATTAGGCCCTTCTCCTTGCATCTGTCAAGTAGTTCTTCGGATAACTTTTGCGATTCGCCCGACCTCACGACCCAGAGAAATGGATTGCCGGAATTGCAGAGCCCATTTCCAAGCTCTTCAAGCTCGGCGGCGTCCATGCTGTAGACCGTCCCATATGACGCCAGGACAACTGATCCCGGTTGCTGCTGGTCCAGCCATGCCATGCACGGCGCGGTGGTGCTGAAGAAGTTCATGCCGTAGGCCTTGTTCAGTGGTAGGCGGTCGTCGTCGAGGAAGAAGGACGGCAGCAACGGGCCGACCGTCTTCGCGCGCCAGGTCGACGCCATGTACTCCGCTTCCTGTGGCTCGAGCTCGCTGGAGGAGTTGACAAGCACGTCATCTACTTCCTCGAAGCCCTCGAACTGACGGATAGACACGTCGAGGTACTTTGGGTACAGCTCCGGCGAGACCACGAACGGCGACAGGTCCTCCGACCCAAGATCCACGCTCACAGCGCCCTGGTGACGCAGCGCGCTCCCGTCGCTCATGGGCAGCGAGGCGCGCCCCGCCCACGCCTCCCCGTAGATCAGGTCGACCGCGCACGACTGCGACATGAACGCGGCGGTCGGCACGCCGGCAGCACGCGCCACCGGTCGCGCCCACGACATGTGCGGGTCGTAGACCATCACCGACGGGGTTCTCCCGGCGCTCACCTCAGCGGCGATGACTTGCGCCAGCGTCTCGGACCCGACGGCCTCGGCCTTGCGGCAGTACTCGACTGGGTCCTCGCACGAGCCCATGCCGCCGGCGTCGAAGCCGTCGGATATGGCCACGGTGCGAAAGGGGTCACCGGGGGCCGGGCCGGTGGAGAGCACGAAGCGGGTGAGGGCGAGGGTGGGGCGGAGGCCATGGTACGCAAGCCGGCGGCCGAGCTGGAGCATCGGGTTCATGTGGCCCTGCGCCGGCAGCGGCACCAGGAGGACGTGCGCGCCGCCGTCGATAGAGATGTCCATGTCTCCGCTCTGCGTGGGCTCTCCGGTTCAGTGAGTGGATTCGAGATTATATATAGGATTCGCAAGATGGGAGAAGAGTGGCGCGCAAGAAGCTTGGTTTTGCTCTGCTTTTGGGTAGCTTCCGTGAAGCAGCAGGGAGAGCAGAGCACATCCCATCCATGAACTGGCTTTGACTTGACTGGTAGTATTATTTCAGCGTGTGGATCACTCTTCCTGGTTCTGTTTGCTATCGCAGATTTTTGTGGCTTAAAGTTTGTAAAAACATGTTTAAATGTCACTTTTAAATCTATCTACTATATACTAAAGTAAAATACAGAGGTGCGAATAGAGCCACCACGTTAATCCACATCATCGAAATTAATTTTATTAGTTTGATCTAAAATCACTGGTTAGGATTTAATGATGGATTAAACCGTGTACTTCCTGTTGGACACGTTTATACTTATACCCGCCCAGTTTCGTTTGACACGTTCCATAGATATTCCCTTTTAAAAGTGGACCTCCGTAATTAATTAAACATGGAAACATACCACTTTGCCCATACGGTTTGCTACTGTCATATTATGGGATCAGCGTTCCCTCAAGCTAGCAGCCTGAACCAGAATGTGTTGCCAATGCATATATTAAAAAAAAATGTTCAAGCCAATATTAAGCTCTATTTACGAGCATCCACGCACCGCCTGCTGCACGAGAATGGATCTCATGTGCATAACCACTTCCACGTAAACATTGCTTCCGGCTGCTGACCAACTCTTACACCGTTATTACGTTGACTGTTAAACAATGTTGAGTGGGTTATGAATCTTGAACACGGTTCTATATGAAATTTGCCACGTAGCCTCCATATGCAGCTAGAACCGTGGCGTTGCCCAACCGCACAAGCTCATCAGGTGGAAAATGTAACACGTGATAGAGAGGTTTTCAGCAGCTTAGTGCTATTGTGTTTCTCGATGTCTTCCAATCCTACGTGCACCAATGCAATGGACTACCATATGTGCGCACAAGATTTGTCTTGCATAACCTATCTAAGCTCAACTTTTCAAATATTGGAGACATGTCGAATATATAGTCCTCAAATATTTGATACCGTGAAAAAATCTTCCCTAAAACCTTTCAAGAGGACAATCATTATTAGTACTACTCAACAACCAACTCTACCATGGTGTTACTACAGGGATCACAACAATGACAACTAATGCTCACATGCTTACTCAATCAAGGTTTACAACCTCACAAGGATGATGATATGGAAAATTTAACAATATATATTCTAGATATTACGGTGCGAAACCACTCATTTGTATCTACATGCACCAAATACCAATCAACCCATGTGTATGCATGATGGAGGAGCTTAATTATCAATGTGATCATGTCCAACATTGTTCGTTACACCATTAGCACAACAAAGTATATGAAAAATGATGCAAGTGCGTGGTCAATGTGGAAGCAACTCATCTTTTGGAATCATATGGTAACCATTGCATACAAAGCACTGGTAAAAGAAATTGGTCATCTATGATGCAATAAAGGAGAATCCGGCAAAAAACACAAAATGAAAGATGTCCCCAACATCAATATGGGTGCACACGAAGCATATGAAAGAGCAAGATTTTGAAATATTTGTTGTAAGATAAAATATATAGAAAACAATACACTCATGACAAGACATGCTCACAATAACATTATGGTTGCAAACGAAGCATGAAAGAACAACATTTCATCACATATGTTGGGAAACATTATTTGCAACACCATGTCAGCTCTCGTTTTACAAGGCATCATACCGGCCCCTTCAATCTTCTTTCGGGGGAGGGTTGCAAGGAGGACATGCCGTGATGGAAACTCGACCAAAACAAACGATTTGATGTGGTGTAAGGAGTCAGAGGCGGGTGAGCCTACAATGAAGGCTTCTGCCACAAGGCTGTGAAGAAAGTGGCATTGGATCTCGCTGATGAGAAGCAGCACTGAGCGTTTTCCATGGCAGCGTGGGTCCCACCGGAGAGGCTGCGAGGGCCGCCAACATAGAAACGTTGTCATGTCAATGACTATAGTTGTTTCAATAACTGCACTTTGTAGATGACAATGTTGATCATACTTATGAAGCCTTTAAGGACAACATGATGACGATCTCCAACGACAAGCAGGAGTTGGTGGTTATAGTGCCCGAGATGGGTGTGTTTTCAGTGCATCTAATCTATATATGGTTTATCGTATGTGCCTTTTGGCTGTTCCTAGCCTGATATGCACCTTCTGGCTGACGGGGAGCTCTATCCAGGGTTTCAGTAATTAGACATTAAGGTTTTAGAACTTCACCTACAATGAGTTTAGACGGATGTGTTTATTTTATTTAGCGAAATGAACTCAGTGGTAGGTTGGAATTCGTCAGGTTGCCAAGCAAGGAGGATGCCACCTCTTGTGCCGGCTGGCGCATACCTGAATTCAGTGAACAGCGGTCCACAACACTGCCGAACAACATCTAAATCGATTACGTCACGGTGACGGTTAGATCTATATATCTGGGCCTGATCGTGAGGCTCTGATTTGTTAATTTTAGTCTGTGTACGTTTGGTGGGTGGCATTAGAGAAGAAAATGTTTGCTCTTTTAATAGTAGTATAGATAATCTGCAGAGATGGGTTAGATCCACACAAGGTAAGGAGATGATGATAAAAGAATATGTAATCAGGTCAGTGTTCTGAAGAATTGCCCAAAGAATTGCTGAACCCTACAAAGCACAACCAATTTATAAACAATACTAAACCAAAAATCACATAATGAACACAAACAAGGATCAGAAAGCCCAAAAAATTAATGAATCTTTACTTCAAACGAACAAAAAACGGAACATCACAACGAAGAAGGAAGAGATATTTGACCATATCTTGTCCTTAGGAAATCCTATATCCGCGTCACTATGATCGCTCTCTCTTCCAGCACCACAACCAACATATAAAGATCTGATAAGGAATGGCAAAATCAGAAGCATGAGTTCTTGCACGAACATACTGAACTGACCAGAAACTTTAAGCTGCAAGATGAAATAACCTCAGCCTTTGGCCGGTGCAAATCTCCGGTCGAGGGACATCAACGACCACAATGTTTGCTCGGGTTGCAAGACTGGAATATGCCTTGGCACCACGACGCCGAGATAGGCCCATGGCCACTGAACGTCGCAAGTCGCCGCTCTTAAATCACCGCCGCCTTCCTCCCAGGCTCCCGTGGTGCAGTCCCGCCGACTATCCACCGGCAGCGCCCCGCCTATCCTCTCCTCTGCTTCCTTCTGGACGAAACCGTTGTTCATGGTGAGTTTAGGCCGGCGGGGAGGGACTCGTATCCTCTGACGTGCCAACCCTGCCATTCCCTAACTTTGGGTGGGTGGGTCCCACTCCGGATGGGCCCATGTGTCAGCGACCCAATGACAGGATTGGCTAAGTCAGAGGTTTTGTGTCCGGCGGGGAGAGGCGTGGAGGAGTACGTTATGTTGATCCCTGCTCGATCCATCGGTCAAAGCGGTGCGGGGATAAGATAAGACTAAGCGGTGGAAAGTGGCCGCACAGCGAAAGGATCACCGTTCGTAGCCAGGCCTAGTCACACGGTTTTGACGCAAACAGAAAAAAAAACATCACAGATGCATAGCCCACGGACATATGTGTCTAACACTCTGATTGGAAGAAATTACGAATGAACAGTAGCCGCGTTGTTGAGAGGCCGGCAATCGCACGGTCTTTTATATATAGTGTAATATGATGGTGGTCCTTAAATCAATCTAGTAATGAATACCATCTTCATATGAGTGTGTCTTAAGTATATGTAGATCTTTAATTTCACAAATATTTGTCTGCAAAATCTGCAATATTCTTGTCGGAGCTCCCTCCTTTCGTCATTGCCTCTTTGGCCTTCCGCATCCAGTTAGAAGCATTCCTCTTATACTCACCCTCACCCATCACCTCCTTGATACATCTTTCCACCTCTTCCCTCCTCACCAAACCTTTACCGTCTTGTCGCGCACGCAAGCCAATCCCCCATGCGCTCTCCTCGTACTTTGCCGTTGTCGGTTGGTCTGCCCATTGTGGTATTGCGACCATTGGTACACCCATGGCGATTGCTTCGGTTGTTGAGTTCCACCCACAATGCGTCAAAAAACAACCTGCATCGTGGAGATTGCAAACTTTACTTTCAATCCATGAGGAATTTCAGTATCAATTGTGATTTTCCGGGTGTCTCACCCGCGGTACTGTTCACTCGGAACAGCACCGTACTGTAGCGGCACTGTAGCGGCACTGTTCATTAGGAACGGTGTACTATTCTTCGTGTGCCTCTCTCAGCACGCGTTCGAGTCACAGCGATAGGAGTCACAAAACGCGTGGGGTTTGTATAGATATGTAGGTCTTAGCTTGCACACTAGGGGTGTGTGGGGTGTTGAGTGCGTGCGTGTGGTGTGAGTTGGTGTGCTAAGTTCAGATACTACAGCTATACCAATCCAGAGGCATCTAAAAAAAAAACTTCACGTACGTCCAGAAGATTTTGCTTGATCAAAACAACAAACAGGTCTGTGCTTGTGCTCACCATGGGTTCCAGGTCGCGGAAGGAGTTGACGAGCACGTCGTCGGCCTCCTCAAGCCCGTCGAACTGCCCCAGCGCCGAGCCCGTGAAGGCCGGGTACCACTCCGGCGCAGCGACGAACGGCGGCACGTCCTCGGGCCCAAGGTCGACGCTGAGCACGCCCCGGCGACGCAGCGCCCAAGCTGCACGCGCCCGGAGAACGCCTCGCCGTAGACCACGTCGACCGCGCACATCTGCGTGAAGAACACGGCCGCGGCGACGCCGGCGTCCCGCGCCACCCGGCGCGCCTAGGGCAGGTGCGAGTCGTAGACGAGCACGCGGACGTCGTCGTCGGAGGGGAGGAGGAGCCGCGCCAGCGTGTCCGACCCGGCGGCCTCCATCCGGCGCAGGTACTCCGCGCTGTCCGCGCACGAGGCGATGCCGCCGGCGTCGAAGCCGTCGGAGATGGCGGCCACGGGGAAGGGGCATTCGGCGGGGACGGCGGTGGTGGAGAGGACGTGGCGGGTGAGGACGAGGGTGGGGCGGAGGCCGTGGTAGGCGAGGCGGCGGCCGAGCTGCAGCATCGGGTTGGCGTGGCCCTGCATCCCCGGGAACGGCAGCAGCAGGACGCGCCCGCCGGCGGCTTGGACGGTGTTGGTGTCCATTGTGATCGAGCTGCCTTGAGTCTTTTGTGGCAAATGGTTTAAGTAAGTGATGCGGTGGAGTGGCGCTCAAGTTCTTCTGGTTATGTTTTTTTCGTTTTGTTTTCGGTTTTTTTCTTGTTTTGAAACTAAGTTTCGGCAGCAGTGACAGCTCGCAGGATATAAACGCACATGCGTGTGGATGCTTCTTTGAAGGATTGCCACGTCTGAACCTTGTTCACTATTTTCTGTGTCCAAATCTCTGACTAAGGCCCCGCTAGGATACCCTGTATTCGGGTCGAAAATAGACAGGAATATTTTACGGACCGGCCACCACCGTCCGTAATTTTACTCCGTATTTCACGGACCAGAAAAGAAAACGCGAATCCAAGCGAGCCCTAACCTTTTTACCCAAGATGATCTGTTTGAGACATAGGGCGGACGGACTAAACCACAATGACCCATAATCACTACGGCCTCCGAAAAAGTAGCACAACAATAAAAGTCCTCTCACGTAACAAATAAGTGAGCTTTTTTAAATACACATTTTTCTTCTAATCTGAAATGCTTCTTTGGACCCATGAACATATTCTAGAAACTCTTCAGCGTTTTTTTTAAACCCTGTAAAAATTTGTGTTAGCCACGCGAATCTTTTTGGAACCCGTTAACCTTCTTCTGAACCACAATATTGTTTTGGAAACATGAACTTTGAATATGTATGAACAAATTTTCACGGTTATAAAAATGGGTCACGGTTCACATGTAAAATAAGACATATCGTGTAGGCTTACAAAAATACTCCTACACAGTTATTTTAAAAAAGGTATACTTGCATTTGTCGATGTTCATACATCTAAAAAAACGTGAGAAATTCTCGCAAAGGAATGAATCAAGGGCTTAGCCTTGGTTGGTACTTGGTAGTGAATGTCTAATGTCCCTTCTGCTTTTTTGTTTTGGACATGGTAGATTACTCTGTTCTTGCCCATTGAAGATACCCATGCTTGGTCTAGAAACGCGGCACCAGAAGATGCCCACTACCACTTTTGTATGGACATGGTAGAATGCACCTTCCTTGTTCCTTCCATTTTTGTATGGAGCTAGTCCAGATTCGCCACCAGACACGAGAGTGGAAACAAATTTGACCACTCCTCCCAAGAACCTTGCGCGCCACTCTGCTCCCAAGAACCTTGCGCGCCACTCTGCTTCGAGCTTTCCGTATCTATTTATCCATGGATCCAGCCAGAGTGACGCTGGCCACCGACGCAGAAGAACCTGCAGAAACATGGAGAACACCACCGACGTGACCGTCAACCATGGAGGCGGCGCGAGCGTCTTCTTCCTCCCGTTCCCTGCTGCGCAAGGCCACACGAACCCGATGCTCGAGTTCGGCCGCCGCCTCGCGTACCACGGCCTCCGCCCCACCCTCGTCGTCACCCGTCACGTGCCAGGGTTTTGGATTTCGGCCGAGAGAAACGAAATTCCACCGAAATCCGGCAATTCCGGTCAGGACCGGTAAAAGTATTTACCGGACGAAATCTTTCGAAATTTGGACAATTTTGGTAATATATATTCATAAAATATAAGTTTAAATGAAATTTGCTTAAAAAAAATCAAATTCAAGTTATTTTTGGTTCTAAGTTTCAAATTTTGGTTCTTTCTTTTCGTCCGGAATTTCACCGAAATTGCCGAAATTTCCGAAATCCGGCCATTCCGGTCAGGACCGGAAAATTTGCAAAACCGAAATCCAAATCCTTGTCACGTGCTATCCGCCACCGAACCCCCCGGCGAACCCTTCCGCGTGGCCGCCATCTCCGACGGCTTCGACGCCGGCGGCATGGCGTCGTGCCCGGACTCCGCGGAGTACTCCGCCCGGATGGAGGCCGTGGGGGCCGACACGCTGCGGGAGCTCCTGCTGTCCGAGGCGCGCGCCGGCTCGCCCGTGCGCGTGCTGGTGTACGACCCTCACCTGGCGTGGGCGCTGCCGGTGGCGCGGGCGGCCGGCGTGGCCACCGCGGCATTCTTCTCGCAGCCGTGCGCGGTGGACGTCATCTACGGCGAGCTGTGGGCGGGGCGGATGGCGCTGCCGGCGACGGACGGGCGCGAGCTGGTGGCGAGAGGTGCGCTGAGCGTGGAGCTGGGGCCGGAGGACATGCCGCCGTTCGTGGCGGTGCCGGAGGCGGAGCCTGTGTTCACCAGGACGTCGATTCGGCAGTTCGAGGGGCTGGAGGAGGCCGACGACGTGTTGGTCAACTCATTCCATGCCTTGGAGCCAAAGGTGAGGGTCTGTGGTTTTGCATACATTGGTGGTTTAGTAGTTTTGTTGGATATTATTAATATATAATGATCATGCTAAACTCATTGGTAGAAATGTAGTAGGAGTAATAGCTGAAGTATTTCTATGAACACATAATTATATATTTATGACATAACATCATATCTAGTTCGCAATATTTGCGACACATTTAAGATTAGTCATAGTGTGAAGTATCATATAGTGGTATCATGCATATGATACTATTCTATGTTACTATCTCAATAGTGTGTGGTAACATATGTGTAGTATCATATTTATTAGGCTAGAGACTCATCTTGTTTCGAAATTCGTTATGTTACAGTATCTAACTATGATACCCCACCACCTCTCTCCTCATTAAATACTTGCCACAACATCTTTTTTCCTTGTGTGACACTTATGTTATGTTACTCTCACTATGACTAGTCTAATTGCGCTACCACTAAGCATATATGTGCTTAGTTTTAAAGTGATTTGATTGGTTGAAAAAATCCAACTCAGAATTTCTCACATCCTATCGTCTCACGCCTTAGTCATCTCTTCATTAGAGCTCCAATAAATCTCAACGGTGGGGGTACATAGTTGCTCCACGAATAAAATAGTACATTTAACATATTTGGTACTTTAAAATTTATATTCGTATATTCTTACTTAATTCTGTTTCATTAGTTTTGAATTGAATTTAACCTTTGACACCTTGTCAAATGAGCAGGAGGCAGAATACATGAAGTTAACATGGAAAGCAAAATTGATAGGCCCAACATTACCGTCATTCTACCTCGGCGATGATCGCCTACCATTTAACAAGTCTTACGGTTTTAATTTGTTCGGCGGCGATGCACCGTGCATGGAATGGCTAGATAAGCAGAGCATCTCATCCGTTGTACTTGTATCCTATGGGACCGTCTCCAATTATGATGCAGCCCAGCTGGAGGAGCTTGGCAATGGACTATGTGATTCTGGCAAACCTTTTATTTGGGTTGTTAGGTCAAATGAGGCACACAAGTTATCCAAAGATCTTAAGATGAAATGTGAGAAGATAGGATTAATTGTTTCTTGGTGCCCCCAACTCGAGGTTCTTGCACACAAGGCTATCGGTATGATATAATTTTTTTTTATTTCCTTTTTTCTATACAAGACTATTAATGATATGAAAACAAAATACAAAGTAATACTACTATAATTATTGCATGAACATACTTGTAGGTTGTTTTGTTACCCATTGTGGTTGGAACTCGACATTGGAGGCGGTTGCTAGCGGTGTACCTCTTGTCGGTATTCCACATTGGGCAGACCAACCCACTATCTCAAAGTATGTTGAGAGCTTGTGGGGCATGGGTATGCGAGTGCGGAAGAGCGAGAATGGATTCATAAGGAGTGGGGACGTTGAGATGTGTATTAGAGAGGTGATGGATGGGCAAACAAAGGATGAGTACAGAAAGAATGCAGCAAAGTGGATGCAAAAATCCAAAGAAGCTATGCAAGAAGGAGGAAGTTCAGACATGCATATTGTTGAATTTGCAACGAAGTATTCAAAAAATAAATGCACTGAAGATAAGCAATTTTAGGAAGTGATTTCAGTCGTACAAATGTTTGGCAAGAGCAACATTTTGTGTATCATTCTTTTGAAAATAAAAGGAGGCATCAGGGGGCCTGAATAAAAAAATTGTTTGGAGAGTGGATGACTGGGTATCCACTAGGTGCTAGAATTTTCATCTTATGAGCTAAGGTTTACATATTGTAAGTCATTTAATCAATATACATAGTCCATACTGAGGACTATAATTATTACCAGCAATTTACCATATTGTATACGCTTGTCATCTATTGTATGTTCTAGCTAGGTTTTAGTCCATAGTAGCAAAGAATAACATAAATACGTATATTTGACAGAACCAGGCAATTCCCATAACCTCATAGCATAAGATATCATCGTGTTAGGTTATTTTCAAATGTTGGCATTTTCTCATACTTTGAATGAATTCATTCTATGTTACATGTGGCATCGAAGATGCCCATGCTTATGGTCTAGTAGAACGCAGCATCACAAGATACCCGGCCACTAACATTTTTGTATGGACATGGTAGTATGCACCTTCCTTGTTCCTTCCACTGGTCACCAAAAGACACCCAGATTGGCCACCAAAAGACACCCAGTAGAGCGGAAACGAATTTGTCCGTCACGAAGAGAAGAGCAATCTTGGGCGCCACTCTGCTTCCAGCTTCGCGTGCCTATTTATCCATGGAACCAAGAGCAGACAGACAGCCAGAGTGCCACTAGAAACATGGAGAACACCACCAGCGAGTGCTCGACCCTCAACCATGAAGGCGACGGCGACGGTGGCGCGAGCGTCTTCTTCCTGCCGTTCCCGGGAGCGCAGGGCCACACGAACCCGATGCTCCAGTTCGGCCGCCGCCTCGCGTACCACGGCCTCCGCCCCACCCTCGTCGTCACCCGTTACGTGCTATCCGCCACCGAACCCCCCGGCGAACCCTTCCGCGTGGCCGCCATCTCAGACGGCTTCGACGCCGGCGGCATGGCGTCGTGCCCGGACTACGCGGAGTACTTCGCCCGGATGGAGGCCGTGGGGGCCGACACGCTGCGGGAGCTCCTGCTGTCGGAGGCGCGGGATGGGAGGCCCGTGCGCGTGCTGGTGTACGACTCTCACCTCGCGTGGGCGCTGCCGGTGGCGCGGGCGGCCGGCGTAGCCACCGCGGCGTTCTTCTCGCAGCCGTGCGCGGTGGACGTCATCTACGGCGAGCTGTGGGCGGGGCGGATGGCTCTGCCGGCGACGGACGGCCGCGAGCTGGTGGCGAGAGGTGCGGTGCCGGAGTCGGAGCCTGTGTTCACCAGGACGTCGATTCGGCAGTTCGAGGGGCTGGAGCAGGCCGACGACGTGCTGGTCAACTCATTCCATGCCTTGGAGCCAAAGGTGAGCCATATAAATGAAGAGAAATACTCTGCTGCTTTCTGGAAAAATATGTTGTACAAATTTTAAAGAAAATTGATGACTGTGATTAGGGGTGGTGATTGCGGGTGCTAATTCCCCATGGTCAGTACTCCCTCCGTTTCACAATATAAGATGTTTAAGCCAATTTCCACATTTATATGTGCACACATGTATCTAGACATGTTTTAGTATACATGTGCACTCATTTTAGTGTGAATCTAGACAACATGTGTTATTGCTATAATATCTTATATTGTGGAACGGAGGGAGTACTCCTCTAGATCACTTCTAAATCCCATGTGAATCTAATCATACCAATTCGATGCGTTTTAAAATTCGTGCAACATGTTTTTTTGGTAAAGCACCGGAGCACTTCTTATAAATGCATATCTGATAAATGCATATGTTCCGTGGTTTTGCAACATTCGTGATTTAATAATTTTGTTGGATGTTATGAATATCCGCTGATCATGCAAAATTCAGTGAGATAGAAATGTGGTACGTGCTAGTTGATGAAGTATTTCTACGAGCGTTCAATTTTTTATTCATATCGTATCGCTAGATTTCGTTGAAATATTTGAAGCACATGTATGTAACTGCACGAGTACCACTGAGCCTATCGATAGTACATCCAACATATTCGCTTTTGTGAAATTTATATTCATATATACTTTATTCTGTTCCGTCAGTTTTAAATTGAATTTGACCTTTATTTGCTACCTTGTCGAATGAGCAGGAGGCAGATTACATGAAGTTAACGTGGAAAGCAAAGATGATAGGCCCAACATTGCCGTCATTCTACCTCGGCGATGATCGCCTACCATCAAACAAGTCTTATGGTTTTAACTTGTTCGGCGGCGATGCACCGTGCATGGATTGGCTAGAAAAGCAGAGCATTTCATCGGTTGTACTTGTATCCTATGGAACCGTCTCCAACTATGATGCAACCCAGTTGGAGGAGCTTGGCAATGGACTATGCGATTCTGGCAAACCTTTTATCTGGGTTGTTAGGTCAAATGAGGCACACAAGTTATCTAAAGATCTTAAGATGAAATGTGAGAAGATAGGAGTAATTGTTTCTTGGTGCCCCCAACTCGAGGTTCTTGCACACAGGGCTATAGGTATGATACAACAAATTTAGTTTTATCCTCTTTTTCTATACAAGACTATTAATGATATGAAAACAAAATACAAAGTAATACTACTATAATTATTGCATGAACATACTTGTAGGTTGTTTTGTTACCCATTGTGGTTGGAACTCGACATTGGAGGCGGTTGCCAGCGGTGTACCTCTTGTCGGTATTCCACATTGGGCAGACCAACCTACTATCTCAAAGTATGTTGAGAGCTTGTGGGGCATGGGTGTGCGAGTGCGGAAGAGCGAGAATGGATTCATAAGGAGTAGGGACGTTGAGATGTGTATTAGAGAGGTAATGGATGGACAAACAAAGGATGAGTATAGAAAGAACGCAGCAAAGTGGATGCAAAAATCCAAGGAAGCTATGCAAGAAGGAGGAAGTTCAGACATGCATATTGTTGAATTTGCAACGAAGTATTCAAAAAAGAAATGCACTCAAGATAAGCAATTTTAGGAAGTGATTTCAGTCGTACAAATGTTTGGCAAGAGTAACATTTTGTGTATTATTCTTTTGAAAATAAAAGGAGGCATCAGGGGCCTGAATAACATTTTTCTTGAAGAGTGGATGACTAGGTATCCACTAGGTGCTAGAATTTTCATCTTATGAGCTAAGGTTTACACATTATAAGTAATATAATTAATTTACATAGTCCATACCGAGGACTATAGTTATTACCAGCAATTTACCATATTGTATACGCTTGTCGTATGTTGTATGTTCTAGGTTTTAATCCATAGTAGCAAAGAATAACGTAAATATGTATATTTGACCGAACCGGGCAATTTCCATAACCTCAAAGCATAAGATATCACTGTGTTAGGTTCTTTTGAAATGTTGGCATTTTCTCATAGTTTGATTGAATGCATTCAACCTGGCTATGTTACATGTGGCACATGATGCTTCGAACTTTTGTTTGAAAATAATCATATTGCGATCATATAAATACACCGGTTCATCAGAAATACACTGGCTAGGTTCTTTTGAAACTATAACAGTTTGTATCCATTTGATATTCTGCCTTTTTTTTTTTGAACAAGGGAAGGACCCCGAAGGGTCCAGACTGCATTAATCGGTGGGATTACAGTTTACACCAAGAACCAGAAAGTAAGCAGAAATTACAATCAAGTCCCTAGCTTTTGCAAAAAGGACCTCTAAAGCCAAATTGGGAACGCAATTGGGTCCTTCTCCACCGAGGAAGACGAGTTCAACACCGCGGCCGTCAGCGCCGTCGCCGGGGACAAAACCACTTGGCGCCAGAGCGACGATGGGCGCCGCAGATGAACTGGAAGAGGGCCTCCATAAGGGCACACCGGCCAGGAGGTTGAAACCACCACGGTGCAGAGCACACCGTGGACCGGAGCGGCCCCAACGGCCAAAGATAACGGTGGCAGAAAGTTGCCACCATTGACGAGCTCCGGAAGCAGCAGCCTGAAGATCTTCCCAAGGAGCCGCAGATCCAGCGAGCGCCACATCCTCTCCGCGACCTCCGCAACGAAGAAGGACAGCAGCACCAAATCCAGGGGCTCCAACACGAAACGGATGATTATTGAAGCAGTGGCGGCTGGAGCTTGACACAGATGAGCTCCACCATGAAGCCCCAGTCCGCAGCAAGCCCATCCCCTCTAGCAGTGCATCCGCAACACCGCCAGAACACCAACTGCGCATCAGCCTCTTCCATGAGATCCTCCACTGCTCCCCGCACCACCATGGCCGGACCTGAGCTGCAAAGGAAACCATCGAAGATGGATGCAAAGGCACTTATTGAAGAAGAAATCCGTCAGTCCAGCACCTCCATCCCCTCTCCACCTCGGAGATCTGATGAAGGGCAGAGCGACGGAGTGTCCAGCGCCGCGCCAGCACGCCGGAGCAACTTTTCTTCGGGGCAGGGGAGACGGCAAGATGCCATACGCCACGGGGGACCACTCACCGAGCACCGGAACAAGCAGAAAACCTAAAAAACTACAGCTATACAAGGGCCCCAGCATCCGAGACCAGCTCGCCGTCGACCAGCGCGAGCGCCGGCGACGGGAGCGGCCGGATCTGGGGAAAGGCGGCGGAGGACTCTCAAGCGGAGCGGGAGGGAGGGAGAGGAGAGGAGAGGAGAGGAGAGGAGAGGAAAGAGCCTCCTGACATTCTGCCCTGATGGCCAGGTGATGGTGTTCATCAGAAATAGAATTGGAAACTTATTTTCCACGTAGCACTCACGATGTACTAGCATTTATGAACTCACGGATCGAGTCACGTCCTTCCCGAGAGGCCCAAGACGTAGGTGTCGCCGCCCACAAGGCAGCGTGGCATGCACACAGCTTTCAGCTCATTTGTTTATTGTTTATTGACACACGTACCTACCCCTTACACCTGGAAGCAAGTGTGAGTATCAGAGTATGCATCTCACCTGGAAGAAGCAATGTGCATCATCACTATAAATAACCACTTCGCTTGCACTTGTCTTCAATCGCAGCTCGATCGCAGCAGTTCAATACAAAACCACACTTCAACTGTAGATCGTCGACCATCAGATCAGAGTAGTGTAATCTAGAAAACCAAATCCACACGAGAAGCAATGGAGTACCAGGGGCAGCACGGGCAGGAGACGAACAAGGTGGAGGAGTAGAGTTTAGCATAAAACCGCGACTTTGATGTCTAAACTAAATTACGGAAAACCGCGACTTTGATGTGAGATTGCATAAAACCGCGACTTTGATGCAAGTCGATAGCAATGTACACAGATTTGGATCTAACCGCGAATTGACACTCAAACTGACCAATGATTGTGTGCATACAGATTGTGTGTAGTACTTTGTTGTAGTCCTTTCATTACTATTCTGGTAAATGATTGGAGTTAAGTTGAAGTGCTTTTCCAGCTTAACCTTGGCAATGTATGTACGTTCCTTGTAAAATAGATTCGTACTGCACGATGCAACTTTAGAACAAGGTTTTTAAACTGTGAATGTTGTATCCGGCTAGGTCCAACAAGTTCAATTTCGAATAACTCATCTCTACTTCCACCGTTCCGGTATTCAGCCCTTCCCTACCAAAAATAGTTTTGTTCCGAAATAAGCAAGGATTACGGCCCGGATGAATTAAGGAGGCTAATTAATCAGGCGTCATATGCATTCTCTCTCCTCCTATAATTACTCTTAGCCGCACCCTGGTGCTCTCTCTCATCTTCCACCGTGGTGTGAAACGGTTAGCTTGCCCTCGCTAATAGCGATAATCAACGGAAAGATAAAAAAATCCGAGCTGATTGGTGGAAACGTTGGCCGCGATGCTAATTTTACTAAGCCCAAAATACCGGAACAGAGGGAGTATAACTATTAGTCAAGAGAAAACCCACAATACTGAGTAATTTGCTCTCTGTAATCTGTTGAAACGCTTATTATGGGTAAAAATTTGCTCGCTCGATGGGTTAGCGTGGAGTTCCAAATTAAATCATAGCATCTGAAAACCAACCAATTAAGTCCGGGCCGGAGAGAGGGTTCGTGTTTTTAGCAGATCCTGGCAATAACTATTGCTCCAGAAAATCAGGGCATGCTTGGTGCTTGGGTGCCACCGTACAATTAATTATCGCATGCCCCCACTGAATTGGTTCTCCCACCACGTCACCAATTCATTGTGCTATACATCCCAGCCGTCCAAGGTCTCTGCCGCCCCAGCATGCAACGGGAGAGATGTGAATAGCATGCAAAGAGAGATGAGAGTAATCCTTGTTTCATCCCGCGCGTTTTCTTTCAAACCTGCCCGCGCTTACTCTCAAACCTGTTTGCCTACCTCTGTTCTATAAATATAAGGGCACCATTAGAAGAGCCGCGTGCGGTTGCGCGTGTGACTTGGCGACTTGGGCGAGCTTGTATCTCGGCGTAGAGCGAGCGAGCAGAGCAATGGATCTCCGGCCGAAGAGAAGGAACACTAGAACAAGTCGGCGAGCGAGGCGGGAGGCATGACACGAGCAGTGGATCTGCGGCCGGAAGCTGAGATCTTCTCGAGCGCGGTTTTCCCAGACCATCGTTCGGGTGCCCGGCCTATCCTGGATCTCCGGCCGAATAGAAGGAACAGTAGAACAAGTCGGCAAGCGAGGCGGGAGGCATGACGCGAGCAGTGGATCTGCGGCCGGAAGCTGAGATCTTCTCTCCAACCAGGTAACCAGCAGTGGATCTATTTCTTAGTAAGAGATTGATGCATCCATAAGCATTGCTAGCTGGCTATGTGTAGTTTGATACTTTGATCCATTCTCGCTCTTCCGCACTCGCATACCCATGCCACACAAGCTCTCAACATATTTTGAGATAGTGGGTTCGTCTGCCCAATGTGGAATATCTTGAGAAAAAATTATCTTCAAGATATCACGATTTTGGTTACATAGAAAGCTCAAAAATACATGTATGAAATACAATGAAATATTGCCGACAAAAAATATGTGTGACTTCACTATTCTGGCTTTTAAAGTAGAAATGCATAGCCATGATTCTGGCAGATTGTTTGTTCTAATTGATTTGCATAGATCAGTCAATTTGGTTATCACGAGAGTTCTTTACAGTTATTCCATTTTCTTCTACTGTGAAATGAATCCCGTATCTTGTTATGCATGTGATTTTAGTAAACCATGATTATGATACAAATAAGGTAACTGTGATATAAGCCATATTTTTTTTGAAGTTTAATGCGGTCGTATCCAGTGGCAGCTTAAACGCCCTCGCCATTTATTAGATTACACAATAGGGATTTTTGGGGTTGCGTGTTGATCTATTTATGTTACACAATAGGGATTAGTCTATTTAGTCATCATGATTAATGTGTATCTTCTCACTTCCTTTATATTTGTGTACTTGGTACACAGGCACGCCCACATCATATACTTTTCCCCCGGTGTATGAGAGAGTCGCTTTCATCTCTTGTAAAAAAAAGCGCTCTTTCGTGTCAAACAAAATCATAGGACCGCCACTGTCTAGGGAGGTGTACATAGTTCAGGTGAACGAGGGAATGAATAAACTTATAGAGGTGCATGCGGGGCTAGAAGATAAAAATAATTGCATGTGAACATATCATTTTGTGTGGCGGTAGCGTGGACGGGGAAACCGGAAAACTACAGAACAAGTTAAAGAGAAAAAAAGTGGGACGGTAAAACAGTGATAACCAAAACAGGTGGGGATAACTTTGGAGGAAAGACGTGAAAACACCTGCCATGGAAGTCAGGCGGGAATCTTGAAAGTGGGATGAGAGAATGTCTGCAGAGTGAACTTTTCTCGTGTACATCAAATAATATCTTGTCTATAAATAGTTGAAAGAAAATAAATAAATTGAAATGTCATACCAATCGATTTGTGCGCCAAAACGGCAAGTTGGGGACACCAGGGCACTTCCTGTTGGACACGTTTATACCCGCCCAGTTTCGTTTGACACGTTCCATAGATTCCCTTTTAAAAGTGGACCTCCGTAATTAATTAAACATGGAAACATACCACTTTGCCTATACGGTTTGCTACTGTCATATTATGGGATCAGCGTTCCCTCAAGCTAGCAGCCTGAACCAGAATGTGTTGCCAATGCATATATTTTAAAAAAAATGTTCAAGCCAATATTAAGCTCTATTTACGAGCATCCACGCACCGCCTGCTGCACGAGAATGGATCTCATGTGCACAACCACTTCCACGTAAACATTGCTTCCGGCTGCTGACCAACTCTTACACCGTTATTACGTTGACTGTTAAACAATGTTGAGTGTGTTATGAATCTTGAACACCTTCCTCTATGAAATTTGCCTCCTAGCCTCCATATGCAGCTAGAACCGTGATGTTGCCCAACCTCACAAGCTCTTTTTTTTTTTTGAAGCGGGGCAAAATGCCTTTTCATTGATATAGAAGAATAGAATTGACCGGTTTATAAGGAAAACCGGCCGAAAACCGATACAAACACAGAACACAACACACCGGCCCCAAGGCCGCGCTCCAAACTAGTCGATGGCCACACCGCCCGAGCGGCCAAAGCCAACACCAACGCCCCTCAATGCAACTAGGCGGAGGAAAGCAACCGGAGCCGCCGCTCCGACATCCACGCCGGCTCCAGAGCTGCGCTCCACCAAGCCGATGACGGGAGCTCGTCGCCGCCTACCACCAACTCTCCTCGGGTCCCTCCGACCGGCGAAGTATCCAAGACGAGGTCCCAAGAGACAAGCGACACAGAAGCGCCGCCCCCGCCCGATCCCATGAAGGATCAAGGTTTCCCCCGGAAGCTTCCGGGCGAAAAAAAGAGATAAACATCACCTCAGCGACGTCTTCAAGAAGAAAGCGGCGCCCCAGGGCGTCGCCGCCGCCTGCCCTGGTCGGCAACCAGCACTAGTAGAAATCTGACATTTAGTACCGGTCCATGAGAACCTTTAGTACCGGTTTTGCAACCGGTACTGCGCAATCGGGACTAAAGCCCCCGTAGCATTAGTACCGGTTGCTTATAGGCCGGTACTAAAAGGGTCTCCACGTGGGCGCGGGACAGCGATTTGTGTGGAAAACCTTTAGTACCGGTCGGTGTTACCGTCCGGTACTAAAGGTTTCTAAAAAAAATTGATTTTTTTTATTTTCCAGAAAAAAGAATTTTTTTTTAGAATTTCGAAATTTCTAACTTACCAACACAATTAACTAACCACTAACCCACACAATTTATCACTAACTACACACTTAATCTCAAGTCAAACTATTTAATGTAGTCAAATTTCCCGTTCGGTCACCCATCCTCAAACTACTCCAACCCCAGCACGCTTAACATTTAGGTTCCTTTCAAATTAGATACTAAGAGAGAACTGAGAACTTACTGATATTACTATCATATCAATCATATTAACCATTCGGTCATGATAATACACTTTTTCATTGCTTGTATTATAAAATTTTAATTACATAAACAAAAATGATTATATAATAATAATATTGAAATAAATAATGATAAAATAAATATTACTTTATTTTTACCTTTTTCATTAAGTATGAAATAACCCGTACCTTTAAATCCTTAAATCGGAATTTAACAAATAAAATGTCTAAATTGATCAAAAAAATTAGAGGAATCCAAATATGACATCCAAATCATCTTTTGCATTCCAGAAACATCGATAGCCATCGCGACCGTTTTGATCGTTCTTACGAAAAAAATAAAATAAAGTGATAAACACCTCAAAAAAGGAAATCCTTTGGCATGGGGTCATTATATGTGTACTAATCGCCATGAAAAATGATAAACTTGATTTTTGACAAAAAAATGTAAAAAAAGTCTTCACAAAAAGGTCTATCATCTATAAACATCTATAAGTTTCAAGTCAAATGATCAAGTTATGGTTATTTTCACGGCATAGTTTGTGATAAAGATCTCATATTTCACAAATAGGTGCATATTGGTATAAGAAACAATCATGCCAACGGGATTCTTGAAATTATTTTCATGAATATCATTTTTCATTTTTTAAGTGCGGAAAATGACTTTTTTTGTGAAGAAAGTACAAAAAATATGATGCAAAACGGCACTCATTTAATTTTCATGGAAACTAGTACACATATGATGGATAATCCACAAGTATTAGGTTTTTCCTTGATTTCTACCTCATTTTGCCTAGTTAAATGAGTTTATGCCGATTATTCGAAAGTAATTCAAATTTGAACTACAACTGTTTGATAGTTTGGTCTGAATCTTTAGGAAAAATCATTTTAAGGTGCACAACTATTGGTTATATCACAGAAACATTGATAATTTTAGAAAATCTTACCTCTTTCGATTAATAGTCATCGCGACCATTTTGATCGTTCTTACGAAAAAATGAAATAAAGTGATAAACACCTCAAAAAAGGAAATCCTTTGGCATGGGGTCCTTATATGTGTACTAGTTGCCATGAAAAATAATAAACTTGATTAGTTGCCATGAAAATTATTTCCATAAATATCATTTTCCATTTTTTAAGTGCGAAAAATGATTTTTTTTGTGAACAAAGTACAAAAAATATGATGCAAAATGACACCCATTTAATTTTCATGGAAACTAGTACACATATGATGGATAATCCCCAAGTATTAGGTTTTTTCTTAATTTCTACCTAATTTCGCCTACTTAAATGAGTTTATGTGGATTTTTTAAAAATAATTCAAAATATGGAATTTATAGGCGAAACCTTTAGTACCGGTTCGTAACACGGACCGGTACTAAAGGTACCACCTTTAGTACCGGCCCGTGTCACGAACCGGTACTAAAGGTTTTGGCTCGGGCCCAGCCTGGCGCAAAACCTTTAGTACCGGTTCGTGTCACGAACCGGTACTAAAGGTTCGTCACGGACCGGTACTAATGCTCCCGGCCGAACTAGCCGTTGGGACCGGTACTAATGCCCCATTAGTACCGGCCTCCAACCCGGCCGAGACTAATGCTCTGGACGAAAGGTCCGTTTTCTACTAGTGCAGGGCAAGGCTTTCGCCCGGTGATGACCAACCTCACAAGCTCGTCAGGTGGAAAATGTAACACGTGATAGAGAGGTTTTCAGCAGCTTAGTGCTATTGTGTTTCTCGATGTCTTCCAATCCTACGTGCACCAATGCAATGGAGTACCATATGCAATGAGGTTAATTAATCAGGCGTCACATGCATCCTCTCTCCTCCTATAATTACTCTTAGCCGCACCGTGGTGCTCTCTCTCATTTTCCACCGTGGTGTGAAACGGTAGTTGCACGCAGAAAGACGGATAGCTTGCCCTCGCTAATAGCGATAATCAACGGAAAGATAAAAAATCCGAGCTGATTGGGGAAACGTTCGCCGCGATGCTAATTTTACTAAGCCCACAATACCGGAACAGAGGGAGTATCCACATGCAGAAAAAAACTATTAGTCAAGAGAAAACCCACAGTACTAAGTAATTTGCTCTCCCTGGTCCGTTGAGACGCTTATTATGGGTAAATACTTGTTCTCTCCATGAGTTAGTGTGGAGTACCAAATTGAATCATAGCATCTGACAACCAACCAGTTAAGTCCGGGTAGGAGAGACGAGACGGTTCGTGTTTTTAGCTGGCCCTACACAATATAATAGGGAGTAGTACTACCAAACAACTAATCCACGCCATAACTGTTACTGCAGAAAATCAGGGCATGCTTACCGCTTAGATGCCACCACACAATTAAATATCGCATGCGGCACTGCGGTTTTCAAGTCAAAGCCACCACGTCACTAATCCATGGTGCTATACATCCCAGCCGTCCAAGATCTCTGATCCATGGTGCTATATGTCCGTGTCCTATATATGTGCAGTTGTGCACAGGTATATGCTGATTGAAAAATAACCAATTTGTGGTATTTCAAAAAATATATTACTCATGGTCATTATACATGAAATCGTTGAATCGGAGCATCGTTATCCAAATAATTACATCTCAAGCTTGTGTTATATATTCAAAAGCGGAGCTTCTAGTTTACCTGTGTTGGTGTTCCTGCTGAGCTGTTGTGGTTGTTGTCGTTGTTGTAGTGTTGCTTTCAGTGCTTCGGCACGTGCAGCTGTCCTAGCTGCGTGTTGTATGGTTTTCAGGTCTGGTTTTCCTTATAAACCGAGATATTTTTCTTCTTATAATCAACGAATCGCAGTTCTGATTGCTTTTTGTCAGAAAATGTACTTATGTTGTTATGTTATGACCTATGATTGGGTCGGTTGCAACAGGATATGGAGAAACAAAATAGGGAGTGGGCACGAGGTGGGTCCTATTCTTTCTACAACCAATGTCGACAACCGAATTAACGTCAACTTCCGTTCGAGTAAGAAAGAAACGTCAAACTCCCAATCTTCTTCGCTTAGTCTGCTCTTTTCCTTACTTGAACTTCTTTAGACTTGAGTCCAACCTCTTGTGGTCTTGTCACACCAGATCACCATCCACGGTGGTGACATATTCATTGTTACCATATTGGTTGTTAAAATTTAAAAAGGATTAGTTCTTGGAACTGATTCAGTTTCTGCTCTTGTTTGATATATACAGTATAAATTAAAAATTTGGTTCGGGCGCTTAAAAGAAAATACATTCTTAATGAAACTACTATAGTTTTTTATGGGGTACATTTTCTTTTTATGGCATTCCACCTTTTGCTTCCCACTGGTACAAAATATGAAATGTCCAGTGAAAGTCGAAACACCCCTAGTAACTTGATTATTGTAACAACCTGACAGGTACCACTGATAGAAGATACCATTCAATTTGTTCTATACTTTTTCTTGATCATGCCATTAGAGCTCACTATATATATAACGAGAAAGGAAAGAATATTCCTCATCAGTATGTGCATATGGAAGCAGTGACAGTAACCAGCTAGGTGGCTAGTGAGGCATGAAACCAGGAATAAATTTAATTCGATAAATACTTTCTTGCAAATTCAGCAATATTCCTATCGGAGCTCCCTCCTTCCTGCATAGCCTCCTTGGCGATCTTCATCCATTTTTTCGCATTTCGGCGGTACTCCTCCTTCCCTACTCCATCCATCACCTTCCTGATGCACCCCTCCACTTCCTCCCTGCTCACCGAGACTTTCTCATTAGCCCGCATCCGCACGCCGATCCCCCATGCACTCTCCACATACTTTGCGTTAGTTGGCTGGTCCGCCGACCGTGGCATTGCCACCATAGGCACACCGGCAGCAATTGCTTCGGTCGTCGAATTCCATCCGCAATGGGTCAAGAAACAACCTGCATGAACAATGGTTTCAAATTTTAATCTCCTGCAAGAAAGATCAATTGCGGAAACTATATACTACAATAACTTCGGATCAACTTCGTACCTATGGCCTTGTGCGCCAAAACCTCAAGTTGAGGACACCATGGCACAATTAGGCCCTTCTCCTTGCATCTGTCAAGTAGTTCTTCGGATAACTTTTGCGATTCGCCCGACCTCACGACCCAGAGAAATGGATTGCCGGAATTGCAGAGCCCATTTCCAAGCTCTTCAAGCTCGGCGGCGTCCATGCTGTAGACCGTCCCATATGACGCCAGGACAACTGATCCCGGTTGCTGCTGGTCCAGCCATGCCATGCACGGCGCGGTGGTGCTGAAGAAGTTCATGCCGTAGGCCTTGTTCAGTGGTAGGCGGTCGTCGTCGAGGAAGAAGGACGGCAGCAACGGGCCGACCGTCTTCGCGCGCCAGGTCGACGCCATGTACTCCGCTTCCTGTGGCTCGAGCTCGCTGGAGGAGTTGACAAGCACGTCATCTACTTCCTCGAAGCCCTCGAACTGACGGATAGACACGTCGAGGTACTTTGGGTACAGCTCCGGCGAGACCACGAACGGCGACAGGTCCTCCGACCCAAGATCCACGCTCACAGCGCCCTGGTGACGCAGCGCGCTCCCGTCGCTCATGGGCAGCGAGGCGCGCCCCGCCCACGCCTCCCCGTAGATCAGGTCGACCGCGCACGACTGCGACATGAACGCGGCGGTCGGCACGCCGGCAGCACGCGCCACCGGTCGCGCCCACGACATGTGCGGGTCGTAGACCATCACCGACGGGGTTCTCCCGGCGCTCACCTCAGCGGCGATGACTTGCGCCAGCGTCTCGGACCCGACGGCCTCGGCCTTGCGGCAGTACTCGACTGGGTCCTCGCACGAGCCCATGCCGCCGGCGTCGAAGCCGTCGGATATGGCCACGGTGCGAAAGGGGTCACCGGGGGCCGGGCCGGTGGAGAGCACGAAGCGGGTGAGGGCGAGGGTGGGGCGGAGGCCATGGTACGCAAGCCGGCGGCCGAGCTGGAGCATCGGGTTCATGTGGCCCTGCGCCGGCAGCGGCACCAGGAGGACGTGCGCGCCGCCGTCGATAGAGATGTCCATGTCTCCGCTCTGCGTGGGCTCTCCGGTTCAGTGAGTGGATTCGAGATTATATATAGGATTCGCAAGATGGGAGAAGAGTGGCGCGCAAGAAGCTTGGTTTTGCTCTGCTTTTGGGTAGCTTCCGTGAAGCAGCAGGGAGAGCAGAGCACATCCCATCCATGAACTGGCTTTGACTTGACTGGTAGTATTATTTCAGCGTGTGGATCACTCTTCCTGGTTCTGTTTGCTATCGCAGATTTTTGTGGCTTAAAGTTTGTAAAAACATGTTTAAATGTCACTTTTAAATCTATCTACTATATACTAAAGTAAAATACAGAGGTGCGAATAGAGCCACCACGTTAATCCACATCATCGAAATTAATTTTATTAGTTTGATCTAAAATCACTGGTTAGGATTTAATGATGGATTAAACCGTGTACTTCCTGTTGGACACGTTTATACTTATACCCGCCCAGTTTCGTTTGACACGTTCCATAGATATTCCCTTTTAAAAGTGGACCTCCGTAATTAATTAAACATGGAAACATACCACTTTGCCCATACGGTTTGCTACTGTCATATTATGGGATCAGCGTTCCCTCAAGCTAGCAGCCTGAACCAGAATGTGTTGCCAATGCATATATTAAAAAAAAATGTTCAAGCCAATATTAAGCTCTATTTACGAGCATCCACGCACCGCCTGCTGCACGAGAATGGATCTCATGTGCATAACCACTTCCACGTAAACATTGCTTCCGGCTGCTGACCAACTCTTACACCGTTATTACGTTGACTGTTAAACAATGTTGAGTGGGTTATGAATCTTGAACACGGTTCTATATGAAATTTGCCACGTAGCCTCCATATGCAGCTAGAACCGTGGCGTTGCCCAACCGCACAAGCTCATCAGGTGGAAAATGTAACACGTGATAGAGAGGTTTTCAGCAGCTTAGTGCTATTGTGTTTCTCGATGTCTTCCAATCCTACGTGCACCAATGCAATGGACTACCATATGTGCGCACAAGATTTGTCTTGCATAACCTATCTAAGCTCAACTTTTCAAATATTGGAGACATGTCGAATATATAGTCCTCAAATATTTGATACCGTGAAAAAATCTTCCCTAAAACCTTTCAAGAGGACAATCATTATTAGTACTACTCAACAACCAACTCTACCATGGTGTTACTACAGGGATCACAACAATGACAACTAATGCTCACATGCTTACTCAATCAAGGTTTACAACCTCACAAGGATGATGATATGGAAAATTTAACAATATATATTCTAGATATTACGGTGCAAAACCACTCATTTGTATCTACATGCACCAAATACCAATCAACCCATGTGTATGCATGATGGAGGAGCTTAATTATCAATGTGATCATGTCCAACATTGTTCGTTACACCATTAGCACAACAAAGTATATGAAAAATGATGCAAGTGCGTGGTCAATGTGGAAGCAACTCATCTTTTGGAATCATATGGTAACCATTGCATACAAAGCACTGGTAAAAGAAATTGGTCATCTATGATGCAATAAAGGAGAATCCGGCAAAAAACACAAAATGAAAGATGTCCCCAACATCAATATGGGTGCACACGAAGCATATGAAAGAGCAAGATTTTGAAATATTTGTTGTAAGATAAAATATATAGAAAACAATACACTCATGACAAGACATGCTCACAATAACATTATGGTTGCAAACGAAGCATGAAAGAACAACATTTCATCACATATGTTGGGAAACATTATTTGCAACACCATGTCAGCTCTCGTTTTACAAGGCATCATACCGGCCCCTTCAATCTTCTTTCGGGGGAGGGTTGCAAGGAGGACATGCCGTGATGGAAACTCGACCAAAACAAACGATTTGATGTGGTGTAAGGAGTCAGAGGCGGGTGAGCCTACAATGAAGGCTTCTGCCACAAGGCTGTGAAGAAAGTGGCATTGGATCTCGCTGATGAGAAGCAGCACTGAGCGTTTTCCATGGCAGCGTGGGTCCCACCGGAGAGGCTGCGAGGGCCGCCAACATAGAAACGTTGTCATGTCAATGACTATAGTTGTTTCAATAACTGCACTTTGTAGATGACAATGTTGATCATACTTATGAAGCCTTTAAGGACAACATGATGACGATCTCCAACGACAAGCAGGAGTTGGTGGTTATAGTGCCCGAGATGGGTGTGTTTTCAGTGCATCTAATCTATATATGGTTTATCGTATGTGCCTTTTGGCTGTTCCTAGCCTGATATGCACCTTCTGGCTGACGGGGAGCTCTATCCAGGGTTTCAGTAATTAGACATTAAGGTTTTAGAACTTCACCTACAATGAGTTTAGACGGATGTGTTTATTTTATTTAGCGAAATGAACTCAGTGGTAGGTTGGAATTCGTCAGGTTGCCAAGCAAGGAGGATGCCACCTCTTGTGCCGGCTGGCGCATACCTGAATTCAGTGAACAGCGGTCCACAACACTGCCGAACAACATCTAAATCGATTACGTCACGGTGACGGTTAGATCTATATATCTGGGCCTGATCGTGAGGCTCTGATTTGTTAATTTTAGTCTGTGTACGTTTGGTGGGTGGCATTAGAGAAGAAAATGTTTGCTCTTTTAATAGTAGTATAGATAATCTGCAGAGATGGGTTAGATCCACACAAGGTAAGGAGATGATGATAAAAGAATATGTAATCAGGTCAGTGTTCTGAAGAATTGCCCAAAGAATTGCTGAACCCTACAAAGCACAACCAATTTATAAACAATACTAAACCAAAAATCACATAATGAACACAAACAAGGATCAGAAAGCCCAAAAAATTAATGAATCTTTACTTCAAACGAACAAAAAACGGAACATCACAACGAAGAAGGAAGAGATATTTGACCATATCTTGTCCTTAGGAAATCCTATATCCGCGTCACTATGATCGCTCTCTCTTCCAGCACCACAACCAACATATAAAGATCTGATAAGGAATGGCAAAATCAGAAGCATGAGTTCTTGCACGAACATACTGAACTGACCAGAAACTTTAAGCTGCAAGATGAAATAACCTCAGCCTTTGGCCGGTGCAAATCTCCGGTCGAGGGACATCAACGACCACAATGTTTGCTCGGGTTGCAAGACTGGAATATGCCTTGGCACCACGACGCCGAGATAGGCCCATGGCCACTGAACGTCGCAAGTCGCCGCTCTTAAATCACCGCCGCCTTCCTCCCAGGCTCCCGTGGTGCAGTCCCGCCGACTATCCACCGGCAGCGCCCCGCCTATCCTCTCCTCTGCTTCCTTCTGGACGAAACCGTTGTTCATGGTGAGTTTAGGCCGGCGGGGAGGGACTCGTATCCTCTGACGTGCCAACCCTGCCATTCCCTAACTTTGGGTGGGTGGGTCCCACTCCGGATGGGCCCATGTGTCAGCGACCCAATGACAGGATTGGCTAAGTCAGAGGTTTTGTGTCCGGCGGGGAGAGGCGTGGAGGAGTACGTTATGTTGATCCCTGCTCGATCCATCGGTCAAAGCGGTGCGGGGATAAGATAAGACTAAGCGGTGGAAAGTGGCCGCACAGCGAAAGGATCACCGTTCGTAGCCAGGCCTAGTCACACGGTTTTGACGCAAACAGAAAAAAAAACATCACAGATGCATAGCCCACGGACATATGTGTCTAACACTCTGATTGGAAGAAATTACGAATGAACAGTAGCCGCGTTGTTGAGAGGCCTGCAATCGCACGGTCTTTTATATATAGTGTAATATGATGGTGGTCCTTAAATCAATCTAGTAATGAATACCATCTTCATATGAGTGTGTCTTAAGTATATGTAGATCTTTAATTTCACAAATATTTGTCTGCAAAATCTGCAATATTCTTGTCGGAGCTCCCTCCTTTCGTCATTGCCTCTTTGGCCTTCCGCATCCAGTTAGAAGCATTCCTCTTATACTCACCCTCACCCATCACCTCCTTGATACATCTTTCCACCTCTTCCCTCCTCACCAAACCTTTACCGTCTTGTCGCGCACGCAAGCCAATCCCCCATGCGCTCTCCTCGTACTTTGCCGTTGTCGGTTGGTCTGCCCATTGTGGTATTGCGACCATTGGTACACCCATGGCGATTGCTTCGGTTGTTGAGTTCCACCCACAATGCGTCAAAAAACAACCTGCATCGTGGAGATTGCAAACTTTACTTTCAATCCATGAGGAATTTCAGTATCAATTGTGATTTTCCGGGTGTCTCACCCGCGGTACTGTTCACTCGGAACAGCACCGTACTGTAGCGGCACTGTAGCGGCACTGTTCATTAGGAACGGTGTACTATTCTTCGTGTGCCTCTCTCAGCACGCGTTCGAGTCACAGCGATAGGAGTCACAAAACGCGTGGGGTTTGTATAGATATGTAGGTCTTAGCTTGCACACTAGGGGTGTGTGGGGTGTTGAGTGCGTGCGTGTGGTGTGAGTTGGTGTGCTAAGTTCAGATACTACAGCTATACCAATCCAGAGGCATCTCAAAAAAAAACTTCACGTACGTCCAGAAGATTTTGCTTGATCAAAACAACAAACAGGTCTGTGCTTGTGCTCACCATGGGTTCCAGGTCGCGGAAGGAGTTGACGAGCACGTCGTCGGCCTCCTCAAGCCCGTCGAACTGCCCCAGCGCCGAGCCCGTGAAGGCCGGGTACCACTCCGGCGCAGCGACGAACGGCGGCACGTCCTCGGGCCCAAGGTCGACGCTGAGCACGCCCCGGCGACGCAGCGCCCAAGCTGCACGCGCCCGGAGAACGCCTCGCCGTAGACCACGTCGACCGCGCACATCTGCGTGAAGAACACGGCCGCGGCGACGCCGGCGTCCCGCGCCACCCGGCGCGCCTAGGGCAGGTGCGAGTCGTAGACGAGCACGCGGACGTCGTCGTCGGAGGGGAGGAGGAGCCGCGCCAGCGTGTCCGACCCGGCGGCCTCCATCCGGCGCAGGTACTCCGCGCTGTCCGCGCACGAGGCGATGCCGCCGGCGTCGAAGCCGTCGGAGATGGCGGCCACGGGGAAGGGGCATTCGGCGGGGACGGCGGTGGTGGAGAGGACGTGGCGGGTGAGGACGAGGGTGGGGCGGAGGCCGTGGTAGGCGAGGCGGCGGCCGAGCTGCAGCATCGGGTTGGCGTGGCCCTGCATCCCCGGGAACGGCAGCAGCAGGACGCGCCCGCCGGCGGCTTGGACGGTGTTGGTGTCCATTGTGATCGAGCTGCCTTGAGTCTTTTGTGGCAAATGGTTTAAGTAAGTGATGCGGTGGAGTGGCGCTCAAGTTCTTCTGGTTATGTTTTTTTCGTTTTGTTTTCGGTTTTTTTCTTGTTTTGAAACTAAGTTTCGGCAGCAGTGACAGCTCGCAGGATATAAACGCACATGCGTGTGGATGCTTCTTTGAAGGATTGCCACGTCTGAACCTTGTTCACTATTTTCTGTGTCCAAATCTCTGACTAAGGCCCCGCTAGGATACCCTGTATTCGGGTCGAAAATAGACAGGAATATTTTACGGACCGGCCACCACCGTCCGTAATTTTACTCCGTATTTCACGGACCAGAAAAGAAAACGCGAATCCAAGCGAGCCCTAACCTTTTTACCCAAGATGATCTGTTTGAGACATAGGGCGGACGGACTAAACCACAATGACCCATAATCACTACGGCCTCCGAAAAAGTAGCACAACAATAAAAGTCCTCTCACGTAACAAATAAGTGAGCTTTTTTAAATACACATTTTTCTTCTAATCTGAAATGCTTCTTTGGACCCATGAACATATTCTAGAAACTCTTCAGCGTTTTTTTTAAACCCTGTAAAAATTTGTGTTAGCCACGCGAATCTTTTTGGAACCCGTTAACCTTCTTCTGAACCACAATATTGTTTTGGAAACATGAACTTTGAATATGTATGAACAAATTTTCACGGTTATAAAAATGGGTCACGGTTCACATGTAAAATAAGACATATCGTGTAGGCTTACAAAAATACTCCTACACAGTTATTTTAAAAAAGGTATACTTGCATTTGTCGATGTTCATACATCTAAAAAAACGTGAGAAATTCTCGCAAAGGAATGAATCAAGGGCTTAGCCTTGGTTGGTACTTGGTAGTGAATGTCTAATGTCCCTTCTGCTTTTTTGTTTTGGACATGGTAGATTACTCTGTTCTTGCCCATTGAAGATACCCATGCTTGGTCTAGAAACGCGGCACCAGAAGATGCCCACTACCACTTTTGTATGGACATGGTAGAATGCACCTTCCTTGTTCCTTCCATTTTTGTATGGAGCTAGTCCAGATTCGCCACCAGACACGAGAGTGGAAACAAATTTGACCACTCCTCCCAAGAACCTTGCGCGCCACTCTGCTCCCAAGAACCTTGCGCGCCACTCTGCTTCGAGCTTTCCGTATCTATTTATCCATGGATCCAGCCAGAGTGACGCTGGCCACCGACGCAGAAGAACCTGCAGAAACATGGAGAACACCACCGACGTGACCGTCAACCATGGAGGCGGCGCGAGCGTCTTCTTCCTCCCGTTCCCTGCTGCGCAAGGCCACACGAACCCGATGCTCGAGTTCGGCCGCCGCCTCGCGTACCACGGCCTCCGCCCCACCCTCGTCGTCACCCGTCACGTGCTATCCGCCACCGAACCCCCCGGCGAACCCTTCCGCGTGGCCGCCATCTCCGACGGCTTCGACGCCGGCGGCATGGCGTCGTGCCCGGACTCCGCGGAGTACTCCGCCCGGATGGAGGCCGTGGGGGCCGACACGCTGCGGGAGCTCCTGCTGTCCGAGGCGCGCGCCGGCTCGCCCGTGCGCGTGCTGGTGTACGACCCTCACCTGGCGTGGGCGCTGCCGGTGGCGCGGGCGGCCGGCGTGGCCACCGCGGCATTCTTCTCGCAGCCGTGCGCGGTGGACGTCATCTACGGCGAGCTGTGGGCGGGGCGGATGGCGCTGCCGGCGACGGACGGGCGCGAGCTGGTGGCGAGAGGTGCGCTGAGCGTGGAGCTGGGGCCGGAGGACATGCCGCCGTTCGTGGCGGTGCCGGAGGCGGAGCCTGTGTTCACCAGGACGTCGATTCGGCAGTTCGAGGGGCTGGAGGAGGCCGACGACGTGTTGGTCAACTCATTCCATGCCTTGGAGCCAAAGGTGAGGGTCTGTGGTTTTGCATACATTGGTGGTTTAGTAGTTTTGTTGGATATTATTAATATATAATGATCATGCTAAACTCATTGGTAGAAATGTAGTAGGAGTAATAGCTGAAGTATTTCTATGAACACATAATTATATATTTATGACATAACATCATATCTAGTTCGCAATATTTGCGACACATTTAAGATTAGTCATAGTGTGAAGTATCATATAGTGGTATCATGCATATGATACTATTCTATGTTACTATCTCAATAGTGTGTGGTAACATATGTGTAGTATCATATTTATTAGGCTAGAGACTCATCTTGTTTCGAAATTCGTTATGTTACAGTATCTAACTATGATACCCCACCACCTCTCTCCTCATTAAATACTTGCCACAACATCTTTTTTCCTTGTGTGACACTTATGCTATGTTACTCTCACTATGACTAGTCTAATTGCGCTACCACTAAGCATATATGTGCTTAGTTTTAAAGTGATTTGATTGGTTGAAAAAATCCAACTCAGAATTTCTCACATCCTATCGTCTCACGCCTTAGTCATCTCTTCATTAGAGCTCCAATAAATCTCAACGGTGGGGGTACATAGTTGCTCCACGAATAAAATAGTACATTTAACATATTTGGTACTTTAAAATTTATATTCGTATATTCTTACTTAATTCTGTTTCATTAGTTTTGAATTGAATTTAACCTTTGACACCTTGTCAAATGAGCAGGAGGCAGAATACATGAAGTTAACATGGAAAGCAAAATTGATAGGCCCAACATTACCGTCATTCTACCTCGGCGATGATCGCCTACCATTTAACAAGTCTTACGGTTTTAATTTGTTCGGCGGCGATGCACCGTGCATGGAATGGCTAGATAAGCAGAGCATCTCATCCGTTGTACTTGTATCCTATGGGACCGTCTCCAATTATGATGCAGCCCAGCTGGAGGAGCTTGGCAATGGACTATGTGATTCTGGCAAACCTTTTATTTGGGTTGTTAGGTCAAATGAGGCACACAAGTTATCCAAAGATCTTAAGATGAAATGTGAGAAGATAGGATTAATTGTTTCTTGGTGCCCCCAACTCGAGGTTCTTGCACACAAGGCTATCGGTATGATATAATTTTTTTTTATTTCCTTTTTTCTATACAAGACTATTAATGATATGAAAACAAAATACAAAGTAATACTACTATAATTATTGCATGAACATACTTGTAGGTTGTTTTGTTACCCATTGTGGTTGGAACTCGACATTGGAGGCGGTTGCTAGCGGTGTACCTCTTGTCGGTATTCCACATTGGGCAGACCAACCCACTATCTCAAAGTATGTTGAGAGCTTGTGGGGCATGGGTATGCGAGTGCGGAAGAGCGAGAATGGATTCATAAGGAGTGGGGACGTTGAGATGTGTATTAGAGAGGTGATGGATGGGCAAACAAAGGATGAGTACAGAAAGAATGCAGCAAAGTGGATGCAAAAATCCAAAGAAGCTATGCAAGAAGGAGGAAGTTCAGACATGCATATTGTTGAATTTGCAACGAAGTATTCAAAAAATAAATGCACTGAAGATAAGCAATTTTAGGAAGTGATTTCAGTCGTACAAATGTTTGGCAAGAGCAACATTTTGTGTATCATTCTTTTGAAAATAAAAGGAGGCATCAGGGGGCCTGAATAAAAAAATTGTTTGGAGAGTGGATGACTGGGTATCCACTAGGTGCTAGAATTTTCATCTTATGAGCTAAGGTTTACATATTGTAAGTCATTTAATCAATATACATAGTCCATACTGAGGACTATAATTATTACCAGCAATTTACCATATTGTATACGCTTGTCATCTATTGTATGTTCTAGCTAGGTTTTAGTCCATAGTAGCAAAGAATAACATAAATACGTATATTTGACAGAACCAGGCAATTCCCATAACCTCATAGCATAAGATATCATCGTGTTAGGTTATTTTCAAATGTTGGCATTTTCTCATACTTTGAATGAATTCATTCTATGTTACATGTGGCATCGAAGATGCCCATGCTTATGGTCTAGTAGAACGCAGCATCACAACAAGATACCCGGCCACTAACATTTTTGTATGGACATGGTAGTATGCACCTTCCTTGTTCCTTCCACTGGTCACCAAAAGACACCCAGATTGGCCACCAAAAGACACCCAGTAGAGCGGAAACGAATTTGTCCGTCACGAAGAGAAGAGCAATCTTGGGCGCCACTCTGCTTCCAGCTTCGCGTGCCTATTTATCCATGGAACCAAGAGCAGACAGACAGCCAGAGTGCCACTAGAAACATGGAGAACACCACCAGCGAGTGCTCGACCCTCAACCATGAAGGCGACGGCGACGGTGGCGCGAGCGTCTTCTTCCTGCCGTTCCCGGGAGCGCAGGGCCACACGAACCCGATGCTCCAGTTCGGCCGCCGCCTCGCGTACCACGGCCTCCGCCCCACCCTCGTCGTCACCCGTTACGTGCTATCCGCCACCGAACCCCCCGGCGAACCCTTCCGCGTGGCCGCCATCTCAGACGGCTTCGACGCCGGCGGCATGGCGTCGTGCCCGGACTACGCGGAGTACTTCGCCCGGATGGAGGCCGTGGGGGCCGACACGCTGCGGGAGCTCCTGCTGTCGGAGGCGCGGGATGGGAGGCCCGTGCGCGTGCTGGTGTACGACTCTCACCTCGCGTGGGCGCTGCCGGTGGCGCGGGCGGCCGGCGTAGCCACCGCGGCGTTCTTCTCGCAGCCGTGCGCGGTGGACGTCATCTACGGCGAGCTGTGGGCGGGGCGGATGGCTCTGCCGGCGACGGACGGCCGCGAGCTGGTGGCGAGAGGTGCGGTGCCGGAGTCGGAGCCTGTGTTCACCAGGACGTCGATTCGGCAGTTCGAGGGGCTGGAGCAGGCCGACGACGTGCTGGTCAACTCATTCCATGCCTTGGAGCCAAAGGTGAGCCATATAAATGAAGAGAAATACTCTGCTGCTTTCTGGAAAAATATGTTGTACAAATTTTAAAGAAAATTGATGACTGTGATTAGGGGTGGTGATTGCGGGTGCTAATTCCCCATGGTCAGTACTCCCTCCGTTTCACAATATAAGATGTTTAAGCCAATTTCCACATTTATATGTGCACACATGTATCTAGACATGTTTTAGTATACATGTGCACTCATTTTAGTGTGAATCTAGACAACATGTGTTATTGCTATAATATCTTATATTGTGGAACGGAGGGAGTACTCCTCTAGATCACTTCTAAATCCCATGTGAATCTAATCATACCAATTCGATGCGTTTTAAAATTCGTGCAACATGTTTTTTTGGTAAAGCACCGGAGCACTTCTTATAAATGCATATCTGATAAATGCATATGTTCCGTGGTTTTGCAACATTCGTGATTTAATAATTTTGTTGGATGTTATGAATATCCGCTGATCATGCAAAATTCAGTGAGATAGAAATGTGGTACGTGCTAGTTGATGAAGTATTTCTACGAGCGTTCAATTTTTTATTCATATCGTATCGCTAGATTTCGTTGAAATATTTGAAGCACATGTATGTAACTGCACGAGTACCACTGAGCCTATCGATAGTACATCCAACATATTCGCTTTTGTGAAATTTATATTCATATATACTTTATTCTGTTCCGTCAGTTTTAAATTGAATTTGACCTTTATTTGCTACCTTGTCGAATGAGCAGGAGGCAGATTACATGAAGTTAACGTGGAAAGCAAAGATGATAGGCCCAACATTGCCGTCATTCTACCTCGGCGATGATCGCCTACCATCAAACAAGTCTTATGGTTTTAACTTGTTCGGCGGCGATGCACCGTGCATGGATTGGCTAGAAAAGCAGAGCATTTCATCGGTTGTACTTGTATCCTATGGAACCGTCTCCAACTATGATGCAACCCAGTTGGAGGAGCTTGGCAATGGACTATGCGATTCTGGCAAACCTTTTATCTGGGTTGTTAGGTCAAATGAGGCACACAAGTTATCTAAAGATCTTAAGATGAAATGTGAGAAGATAGGAGTAATTGTTTCTTGGTGCCCCCAACTCGAGGTTCTTGCACACAGGGCTATAGGTATGATACAACAAATTTAGTTTTATCCTCTTTTTCTATACAAGACTATTAATGATATGAAAACAAAATACAAAGTAATACTACTATAATTATTGCATGAACATACTTGTAGGTTGTTTTGTTACCCATTGTGGTTGGAACTCGACATTGGAGGCGGTTGCCAGCGGTGTACCTCTTGTCGGTATTCCACATTGGGCAGACCAACCTACTATCTCAAAGTATGTTGAGAGCTTGTGGGGCATGGGTGTGCGAGTGCGGAAGAGCGAGAATGGATTCATAAGGAGTAGGGACGTTGAGATGTGTATTAGAGAGGTAATGGATGGACAAACAAAGGATGAGTATAGAAAGAACGCAGCAAAGTGGATGCAAAAATCCAAGGAAGCTATGCAAGAAGGAGGAAGTTCAGACATGCATATTGTTGAATTTGCAACGAAGTATTCAAAAAAGAAATGCACTCAAGATAAGCAATTTTAGGAAGTGATTTCAGTCGTACAAATGTTTGGCAAGAGTAACATTTTGTGTATTATTCTTTTGAAAATAAAAGGAGGCATCAGGGGCCTGAATAACATTTTTCTTGAAGAGTGGATGACTAGGTATCCACTAGGTGCTAGAATTTTCATCTTATGAGCTAAGGTTTACACATTATAAGTAATATAATTAATTTACATAGTCCATACCGAGGACTATAGTTATTACCAGCAATTTACCATATTGTATACGCTTGTCGTATGTTGTATGTTCTAGGTTTTAATCCATAGTAGCAAAGAATAACGTAAATATGTATATTTGACCGAACCGGGCAATTTCCATAACCTCAAAGCATAAGATATCACTGTGTTAGGTTCTTTTGAAATGTTGGCATTTTCTCATAGTTTGATTGAATGCATTCAACCTGGCTATGTTACATGTGGCACATGATGCTTCGAACTTTTGTTTGAAAATAATCATATTGCGATCATATAAATACACCGGTTCATCAGAAATACACTGGCTAGGTTCTTTTGAAACTATAACAGTTTGTATCCATTTGATATTCTGCCTTTTTTTTTTGAACAAGGGAAGGACCCCGAAGGGTCCAGACTGCATTAATCGGTGGGATTACAGTTTACACCAAGAACCAGAAAGTAAGCAGAAATTACAATCAAGTCCCTAGCTTTTGCAAAAAGGACCTCTAAAGCCAAATTGGGAACGCAATTGGGTCCTTCTCCACCGAGGAAGACGAGTTCAACACCGCGGCCGTCAGCGCCGTCGCCGGGGACGAAACCACTTGGCGCCAGAGCGACGATGGGCGCCGCAGATGAACTGGAAGAGGGCCTCCATAAGGGCACACCGGCCAGGAGGTTGAAACCACCACGGTGCAGAGCACACCGTGGACCGGAGCGGCCCCAACGGCCAAAGATAACGGTGGCAGAAAGTTGCCACCATTGACGAGCTCCGGAAGCAGCAGCCTGAAGATCTTCCCAAGGAGCCGCAGATCCAGCGAGCGCCACATCCTCTCCGCGACCTCCGCAACGAAGAAGGACAGCAGCACCAAATCCAGGGGCTCCAACACGAAACGGATGATTATTGAAGCAGTGGCGGCTGGAGCTTGACACAGATGAGCTCCACCATGAAGCCCCAGTCCGCAGCAAGCCCATCCCCTCTAGCAGTGCATCCGCAACACCGCCAGAACACCAACTGCGCATCAGCCTCTTCCATGAGATCCTCCACTGCTCCCCGCACCACCATGGCCGGACCTGAGCTGCAAAGGAAACCATCGAAGATGGATGCAAAGGCACTTATTGAAGAAGAAATCCGTCAGTCCAGCACCTCCATCCCCTCTCCACCTCGGAGATCTGATGAAGGGCAGAGCGACGGAGTGTCCAGCGCCGCGCCAGCACGCCGGAGCAACTTTTCTTCGGGGCAGGGGAGACGGCAAGATGCCATACGCCACGGGGGACCACTCACCGAGCACCGGAACAAGCAGAAAACCTAAAAAACTACAGCTATACAAGGGCCCCAGCATCCGAGACCAGCTCGCCGTCGACCAGCGCGAGCGCCGGCGACGGGAGCGGCCGGATCTGGGGAAAGGCGGCGGAGGACTCTCAAGCGGAGCGGGAGGGAGGGAGAGGAGAGGAGAGGAGAGGAGAGGAGAGGAAAGAGCCTCCTGACATTCTGCCCTGATGGCCAGGTGATGGTGTTCATCAGAAATAGAATTGGAAACTTATTTTCCACGTAGCACTCACGATGTACTAGCATTTATGAACTCACGGATCGAGTCACGTCCTTCCCGAGAGGCCCAAGACGTAGGTGTCGCCGCCCACAAGGCAGCGTGGCATGCACACAGCTTTCAGCTCATTTGTTTATTGTTTATTGACACACGTACCTACCCCTTACACCTGGAAGCAAGTGTGAGTATCAGAGTATGCATCTCACCTGGAAGAAGCAATGTGCATCATCACTATAAATAACCACTTCGCTTGCACTTGTCTTCAATCGCAGCAGTTCAATACAAAACCACACTTCAACTGTAGATCGTCGACCATCAGATCAGAGTAGTGTAATCTAGAAAACCAAATCCACACGAGAAGCAATGGAGTACCAGGGGCAGCACGGGCAGGAGACGAACAAGGTGGAGGAGTAGAGTTTAGCATAAAACCGCGACTTTGATGTCTAAACTAAATTACGGAAAACCGCGACTTTGATGTGAGATTGCATAAAACCGCGACTTTGATGCAAGTCGATAGCAATGTACACAGATTTGGATCTAACCGCGAATTGACACTCAAACTGACCAATGATTGTGTGCATACAGATTGTGTGTAGTACTTTGTTGTAGTCCTTTCATTACTATTCTGGTAAATGATTGGAGTTAAGTTGAAGTGCTTTTCCAGCTTAACCTTGGCAATGTATGTACGTTCCTTGTAAAATAGATTCGTACTGCACGATGCAACTTTAGAACAAGGTTTTTAAACTGTGAATGTTGTATCCGGCTAGGTCCAACAAGTTCAATTTCGAATAACTCATCTCTACTTCCACCGTTCCGGTATTCAGCCCTTCCCTACCAAAAATAGTTTTGTTCCGAAATAAGCAAGGATTACGGCCCGGATGAATTAAGGAGGCTAATTAATCAGGCGTCATATGCATTCTCTCTCCTCCTATAATTACTCTTAGCCGCACCCTGGTGCTCTCTCTCATCTTCCACCGTGGTGTGAAACGGTTAGCTTGCCCTCGCTAATAGCGATAATCAACGGAAAGATAAAAAAATCCGAGCTGATTGGTGGAAACGTTGGCCGCGATGCTAATTTTACTAAGCCCAAAATACCGGAACAGAGGGAGTATAACTATTAGTCAAGAGAAAACCCACAATACTGAGTAATTTGCTCTCTGTAATCTGTTGAAACGCTTATTATGGGTAAAAATTTGCTCGCTCGATGGGTTAGCGTGGAGTTCCAAATTAAATCATAGCATCTGAAAACCAACCAATTAAGTCCGGGCCGGAGAGAGGGTTCGTGTTTTTAGCAGATCCTGGCAATAACTATTGCTCCAGAAAATCAGGGCATGCTTGGTGCTTGGGTGCCACCGTACAATTAATTATCGCATGCCCCCACTGAATTGGTTCTCCCACCACGTCACCAATTCATTGTGCTATACATCCCAGCCGTCCAAGGTCTCTGCCGCCCCAGCATGCAACGGGAGAGATGTGAATAGCATGCAAAGAGAGATGAGAGTAATCCTTGTTTCATCCCGCGCGTTTTCTTTCAAACCTGCCCGCGCTTACTCTCAAACCTGTTTGCCTACCTCTGTTCTATAAATATAAGGGCACCATTAGAAGAGCCGCGTGCGGTTGCGCGTGTGACTTGGCGACTTGGGCGAGCTTGTATCTCGGCGTAGAGCGAGCGAGCAGAGCAATGGATCTCCGGCCGAAGAGAAGGAACACTAGAACAAGTCGGCGAGCGAGGCGGGAGGCATGACACGAGCAGTGGATCTGCGGCCGGAAGCTGAGATCTTCTCGAGCGCGGTTTTCCCAGACCATCGTTCGGGTGCCCGGCCTATCCTGGATCTCCGGCCGAATAGAAGGAACAGTAGAACAAGTCGGCAAGCGAGGCGGGAGGCATGACGCGAGCAGTGGATCTGCGGCCGGAAGCTGAGATCTTCTCTCCAACCAGGTAACCAGCAGTGGATCTATTTCTTAGTAAGAGATTGATGCATCCATAAGCATTGCTAGCTGGCTATGTGTAGTTTGATACTTTGATCCATTCTCGCTCTTCCGCACTCGCATACCCATGCCACACAAGCTCTCAACATATTTTGAGATAGTGGGTTCGTCTGCCCAATGTGGAATATCTTGAGAAAAAATTATCTTCAAGATATCACGATTTTGGTTACATAGAAAGCTCAAAAATACATGTATGAAATACAATGAAATATTGCCGACAAAAAATATGTGTGACTTCACTATTCTGGCTTTTAAAGTAGAAATGCATAGCCATGATTCTGGCAGATTGTTTGTTCTAATTGATTTGCATAGATCAGTCAATTTGGTTATCACGAGAGTTCTTTACAGTTATTCCATTTTCTTCTACTGTGAAATGAATCCCGTATCTTGTTATGCATGTGATTTTAGTAAACCATGATTATGATACAAATAAGGTAACTGTGATATAAGCCATATTTTTTTTGAAGTTTAATGCGGTCGTATCCAGTGGCAGCTTAAACGCCCTCGCCATTTATTAGATTACACAATAGGGATTTTTGGGGTTGCGTGTTGATCTATTTATGTTACACAATAGGGATTAGTCTATTTAGTCATCATGATTAATGTGTATCTTTTCACTTCCTTTATATTTGTGTACTTGGTACACAGGCACGCCCACATCATATACTTTTCCCCCGGTGTATGAGAGAGTCGCTTTCATCTCTTGTAAAAAAAAGCGCTCTTTCGTGTCAAACAAAATCATAGGACCGCCACTGTCTAGGGAGGTGTACATAGTTCAGGTGAACGAGGGAATGAATAAACTTATAGAGGTGCATGCGGGGCTAGAAGATAAAAATAATTGCATGTGAACATATCATTTTGTGTGGCGGTAGCGTGGACGGGGAAACCGGAAAACTACAGAACAAGTTAAAGAGAAAAGAAAGTGGGACGGTAAAACAGTGATAACCAAAACAGGTGGGGATAACTTTGGAGGAAAGACGTGAAAACACCTGCCATGGAAGTCAGGCGGGAATCTTGAAAGTGGGATGAGAGAATGTCTGCAGAGTGAACTTTTCTCGTGTACATCAAATAATATCTTGTCTATAAATAGTTGAAAGAAAATAAATAAATTGAAATGTCATACCAATCGATTTGTGCGCCAAAACGGCAAGTTGGGGACACCAGGGCACTTCCTGTTGGACACGTTTATACCCGCCCAGTTTCGTTTGACACGTTCCATAGATTCCCTTTAAAAAGTGGACCTCCGTAATTAATTAAACATGGAAACATACCACTTTGCCTATACGGTTTGCTACTGTCATATTATGGGATCAGCGTTCCCTCAAGCTAGCAGCCTGAACCAGAATGTGTTGCCAATGCATATATTTTAAAAAAAATGTTCAAGCCAATATTAAGCTCTATTTACGAGCATCCACGCACCGCCTGCTGCACGAGAATGGATCTCATGTGCACAACCACTTCCACGTAAACATTGCTTCCGGCTGCTGACCAACTCTTACACCGTTATTACGTTGACTATTAAACAATGTTGAGTGTGTTATGAATCTTGAACACCTTCCTCTATGAAATTTGCCTCCTAGCCTCCATATGCAGCTAGAACCGTGATGTTGCCCAACCTCACAAGCTCTTTTTTTTTTTTTGAAGCGGGGCAAAATGCCTTTTCATTGATATAGAAGAATAGAATTGACCGGTTTATAAGGAAAACCGGCCGAAAACCGATACAAACACAGAACACAACACACCGGCCCCAAGGCCGCGCTCCAAACTAGTCGATGGCCACACCGCCCGAGCGGCCAAAGCCAACACCAACGCCCCTCAATGCAACTAGGCGGAGGAAAGCAACCGGAGCCGCCGCTCCGACATCCACGCCGGCTCCAGAGCTGCGCTCCACCAAGCCGATGACGGGAGCTCGTCGCCGCCTACCACCAACTCTCCTCGGGTCCCTCCGACCGGCGAAGTATCCAAGACGAGGTCCCAAGAGACAAGCGACACAGAAGCGCCGCCCCCGCCCGATCCCATGAAGGATCAAGGTTTCCCCCGGAAGCTTCCGGGCGAAAAAAAGAGATAAACATCACCTCAGCGACGTCTTCAAGAAGAAAGCGGCGCCCCAGGGCGTCGCCGCCGCCTGCCCTGGTCGGCAACCAGCACTAGTAGAAATCTGACATTTAGTACCGGTCCATGAGAACCTTTAGTACCGGTTTTGCAACCGGTACTGCGCAATCGGGACTAAAGCCCCCGTAGCATTAGTACCGGTTGCTTATAGGCCGGTACTAAAAGGGTCTCCACGTGGGCGCGGGACAGCGATTTGTGTGGAAAACCTTTAGTACCGGTCGGTGTTACCGTCCGGTACTAAAGGTTTCCAAAAAAAAATGATTTTTTTTATTTTCCAGAAAAAAGAATTTTTTTTTAGAATTTCGAAATTTCTAACTTACCAACACAATTAACTAACCACTAACCCACACAATTTATTACTAACTACACACTTAATCTCAAGTCAAACTATTTAATGTAGTCAAATTTCCCGTTCGGTCACCCATCCTCAAACTACTCCAACCCCAGCACGCTTAACATTTAGGTTCCTTTCAAATTAGATACTAAGAGAGAACTGAGAACTTACTGATATTACTATCATATCAATCATATTAACCATTCGGTCATGATAATACACTTTTTCATTGCTTGTATTATAAAATTTTAATTAAATAAACAAAAATGATTATATAATAATAATATTGAAATAAATAATGATAAAATAAATATTACTTTATTTTTACCTTTTTCATTAAGTATGAAATAACCCGTACCTTTAAATCCTTAAATCGGAATTTAACAAATAAAATGTCTAAATTGATCAAAAAAATTAGAGGAATCCAAATATGACATCCAAATCATCTTTTGCATTCCAGAAACATCGATAGCCATCGCGACCGTTTTGATCGTTCTTACGAAAAAAATAAAATAAAGTGATAAACACCTCAAAAAAGGAAATCCTTTGGCATGGGGTCATTATATGTGTACTAATCGCCATGAAAAATGATAAACTTGATTTTTGACAAAAAAATGTAAAAAAAGTCTTCACAAAAAGGTCTATCATCTATAAACATCTATAAGTTTCAAATCAAATGATCAAGTTATGGTTATTTTCACGGCATAGTTTGTGATAAAGATCTCATATTTCACAAATAGGTGCATATTGGTATAAGAAACAATCATGCCAACGGGATTCTTGAAATTATTTTCATGAATATCATTTTTCATTTTTTAAGTGCGGAAAATGACTTTTTTTGTGAAGAAAGTACAAAAAATATGATGCAAAACGGCACTCATTTAATTTTCATGGAAACTAGTACACATATGATGGATAATCCACAAGTATTAGGTTTTTCCTTGATTTCTACCTCATTTTGCCTAGTTAAATGAGTTTATGCCGATTATTCGAAAGTAATTCAAATTTGAACTACAACTGTTTGATAGTTTGGTCTTAATCTTTAGGAAAAATCATTTTAAGGTGCACAACTATTGGTTATATCACAGAAACATTGATAATTTTAGAAAATCTTACCTCTTTCGATGAATAGTCATCGCGACCATTTTGATCGTTCTTACGAAAAAATGAAATAAAGTGATAAACACCTCAAAAAAGGAAATCCTTTGGCATGGGGTCCTTATATGTGTACTAGTTGCCATGAAAAATAATAAACTTGATTTTTGACAAAAATTGCAAAAAAAGTCTTCACAAAAAGGTCTACCATCTATAAACATCTAGAAGTTTCAAGTCAAATGATCAAGTTATGGTCATTACCACGATATAGTTTGTGATAAAGATCTCGTATTCCATAAATAGATTCATATTGGTATAAGAAACAATCATCCCAACGGGATTCTTGAAATTATTTTCATGAATATCATTTTCCATTTTTTAAGAGCGGAAAATGACTTTTTTGCGAACAAAGTACAAAAAATATGATGCAAAACGGCACCCATTTAATTTTCATGGAAACTAGTACACATATGATGGATAATCCCCAAGTATTAGGTTTTTACTTGATTTCTACCTAATTTCGCCTAGTTAAATGAGTTTATGCCGATTATTCGAAAATAATTCAAATTTGAACTACAACTGTTTGATGGTTTGGTCTGAATCTTTAGCAAAAATCATTTTAAGGTGCACAACTATTGGTTATATCACAGAAACATTGATAATTCTAGAAAATCTTACCTCTTTCGATGAATAGTCATCGCGACCGTTTTGATCGTTCTTACGAAAATATGAAATAAAGTGATAAACACCTCAAAAAAGGAAATCCTTTGGCATGGGGTCCTATATGTGTACTAATCGCTATGAAAAATGATAAACTTGATTTTTGACAAAAATTGTAAAAAAAGTCTTCACAAAAAGGTCTATCATCTATAAACATCTATAAGTTTCAAGTCAAATGAGTTATGGTCATTTCCACGACATAGTTTGTGATAAAGATATCATATTCCACAAATAGGTGCATATTGGTATAAGAAACAATCATACTGAAGGGATTCTTCAAATTATTTCCATAAATATCATTTTCCATTTTTTAAGTGCGAAAAATGATTTTTTTTGTGAACAAAGTACAAAAAATATGATGCAAAATGACACCCATTTAATTTTCATGGAAACTAGTACACATATGATGGATAATCCCCAAGTATTAGGTTTTTTCTTAATTTCTACCTAATTTCGCCTACTTAAATGAGTTTATGTGGATTTTTTAAAAATAATTCAAAATATGGAATTTATAGGCGAAACCTTTAGTACCGGTTCGTAACACGGACCGGTACTAAAGGTACCACCTTTAGTACCGGCCCGTGTCACGAACCGGTACTAAAGGTTTTGGCTCGGGCCCAGCCTGGCGCAAAACCTTTAGTACCGGTTCGTGACACGAACCGGTACTAAAGGTTCGTCACGGACCGGTACTAATGCTCCCGGCCGAACTAGCCGTTGGGACCGGTACTAATGCCCCATTAGTACCGGCCTCCAACCCGACCGAGACTAATGCTCTGGACGAAAGGTCCGTTTTCTACTAGTGCAGGGCAAGGCTTTCGCCCGGTGATGACCAACCTCACAAGCTCGTCAGGTGGAAAATGTAACACGTGATAGAGAGGTTTTCAGCAGCTCAGTGCTATTGTGTTTCTCGATGTCTTCCAATCCTACGTGCACCAATGCAATGGAGTACCATATGCAATGAGGTTAATTAATCAGGCGTCACATGCATCCTCTCTCCTCCTATAATTACTCTTAGCCGCACCGTGGTGCTCTCTCTCATTTTCCACCGTGGTGTGAAACGGTAGTTGCACGCAGAAAGACGGATAGCTTGCCCTCGCTAATAGCGATAATCAACGGAAAGATAAAAAATCCGAGCTGATTGGGGAAACGTTCGCCGCGATGCTAATTTTACTAAGCCCACAATACCGGAACAGAGGGAGTATCCACATGCAGAAAAAAACTATTAGTCAAGAGAAAACCCACAGTACTAAGTAATTTGCTCTCCCTGGTCCGTTGAGACGCTTATTATGGGTAAATACTTGTTCTCTCCATGAGTTAGTGTGGAGTACCAAATTGAATCATAGCATCTGACAACCAACCAGTTAAGTCCGGGTAGGAGAGACGAGACGGTTCGTGTTTTTAGCTGGCCCTACACAATATAATAGGGAGTAGTACTACCAAACAACTAATCCACGCCATAACTGTTACTGCAGAAAATCAGGGCATGCTTACCGCTTAGATGCCACCACACAATTAAATATCGCATGCGGCACTGCGGTTTTCAAGTCAAAGCCACCACGTCACTAATCCATGGTGCTATACATCCCAGCCGTCCAAGATCTCTGATCCATGGTGCTATATGTCCGTGTCCTATATATGTGCAGTTGTGCACAGGTATATGCTGATTGAAAAATAACCAATTTGTGGTATTTCAAAAAATATATTACTCATGGTCATTATACATGAAATCGTTGAATCGGAGCATCGTTATCCAAATAATTACATCTCAAGCTTGTGTTATATATTCAAAAGCGGAGCTTCTAGTTTACCTGTGTTGGTGTTCCTGCTGAGCTGTTGTGGTTGTTGTCGTTGTTGTAGTGTTGCTTTCAGTGCTTCGGCACGTGCAGCTGTCCTAGCTGCGTGTTGTATGGTTTTCAGGTCTGGTTTTCCTTATAAACCGAGATATTTTTCTTCTTATAATCAACGAATCGCAGTTCTGATTGCTTTTTGTCAGAAAATGTACTTATGTTGTTATGTTATGACCTATGATTGGGTCGGTTGCAACAGGATATGGAGAAACAAAATAGGGAGTGGGCACGAGGTGGGTCCTATTCTTTCTACAACCAATGTCGACAACCGAATTAACGTCAACTTCCGTTCGAGTAAGAAAGAAACGTCAAACTCCCAATCTTCTTCGCTTAGTCTGCTCTTTTCCTTACTTGAACTTCTTTAGACTTGAGTCCAACCTCTTGTGGTCTTGTCACACCAGATCACCATCCACGGTGGTGACATATTCATTGTTACCATATTGGTTGTTAAAATTTAAAAAGGATTAGTTCTTGGAACTGATTCAGTTTCTGCTCTTGTTTGATATATACAGTATAAATTAAAATTTTGGTTCGGGCGCTTAAAAGAAAATACATTCTTAATGAAACTACTATAGTTTTTTATGGGGTACATTTTCTTTTTATGGCATTCCACCTTTTGCTTCCCACTGGTACAAAATATGAAATGTCCAGTGAAAGTCGAAACACCCCTAGTAACTTGATTATTGTAACAACCTGACAGGTACCACTGATAGAAGATACCATTCAATTTGTTCTATACTTTTTCTTGATCATGCCATTAGAGCTCACTATATATATAACGAGAAAGGAAAGAATATTCCTCATCAGTATGTGCATATGGAAGCAGTGACAGTAACCAGCTAGGTGGCTAGTGAGGCATGAAACCAGGAATAAATTTAATTCGATAAATACTTTCTTGCAAATTCAGCAATATTCCTATCGGAGCTCCCTCCTTCCTGCATAGCCTCCTTGGCGATCTTCATCCATTTTTTCGCATTTCGGCGGTACTCCTCCTTCCCTACTCCATCCATCACCTTCCTGATGCACCCCTCCACTTCCTCCCTGCTCACCGAGACTTTCTCATTAGCCCGCATCCGCACGCCGATCCCCCATGCACTCTCCACATACTTTGCGTTAGTTGGCTGGTCCGCCGACCGTGGCATTGCCACCATAGGCACACCGGCAGCAATTGCTTCGGTCGTCGAATTCCATCCGCAATGGGTCAAGAAACAACCTGCATGAACAATGGTTTCAAATTTTAATCTCCTGCAAGAAAGATCAATTGCGGAAACTATATACTACAATAACTTCGGATCAACTTCGTACCTATGGCCTTGTGCGCCAAAACCTCAAGTTGAGGACACCATGGCACAATTAGGCCCTTCTCCTTGCATCTGTCAAGTAGTTCTTCGGATAACTTTTGCGATTCGCCCGACCTCACGACCCAGAGAAATGGATTGCCGGAATTGCAGAGCCCATTTCCAAGCTCTTCAAGCTCGGCGGCGTCCATGCTGTAGACCGTCCCATATGACGCCAGGACAACTGATCCCGGTTGCTGCTGGTCCAGCCATGCCATGCACGGCGCGGTGGTGCTGAAGAAGTTCATGCCGTAGGCCTTGTTCAGTGGTAGGCGGTCGTCGTCGAGGAAGAAGGACGGCAGCAACGGGCCGACCGTCTTCGCGCGCCAGGTCGACGCCATGTACTCCGCTTCCTGTGGCTCGAGCTCGCTGGAGGAGTTGACAAGCACGTCATCTACTTCCTCGAAGCCCTCGAACTGACGGATAGACACGTCGAGGTACTTTGGGTACAGCTCCGGCGAGACCACGAACGGCGACAGGTCCTCCGACCCAAGATCCACGCTCACAGCGCCCTGGTGACGCAGCGCGCTCCCGTCGCTCATGGGCAGCGAGGCGCGCCCCGCCCACGCCTCCCCGTAGATCAGGTCGACCGCGCACGACTGCGACATGAACGCGGCGGTCGGCACGCCGGCAGCACGCGCCACCGGTCGCGCCCACGACATGTGCGGGTCGTAGACCATCACCGACGGGGTTCTCCCGGCGCTCACCTCAGCGGCGATGACTTGCGCCAGCGTCTCGGACCCGACGGCCTCGGCCTTGCGGCAGTACTCGACTGGGTCCTCGCACGAGCCCATGCCGCCGGCGTCGAAGCCGTCGGATATGGCCACGGTGCGAAAGGGGTCACCGGGGGCCGGGCCGGTGGAGAGCACGAAGCGGGTGAGGGCGAGGGTGGGGCGGAGGCCATGGTACGCAAGCCGGCGGCCGAGCTGGAGCATCGGGTTCATGTGGCCCTGCGCCGGCAGCGGCACCAGGAGGACGTGCGCGCCGCCGTCGATAGAGATGTCCATGTCTCCGCTCTGCGTGGGCTCTCCGGTTCAGTGAGTGGATTCGAGATTATATATAGGATTCGCAAGATGGGAGAAGAGTGGCGCGCAAGAAGCTTGGTTTTGCTCTGCTTTTGGGTAGCTTCCGTGAAGCAGCAGGGAGAGCAGAGCACATCCCATCCATGAACTGGCTTTGACTTGACTGGTAGTATTATTTCAGCGTGTGGATCACTCTTCCTGGTTCTGTTTGCTATCGCAGATTTTTGTGGCTTAAAGTTTGTAAAAACATGTTTAAATGTCACTTTTAAATCTATCTACTATATACTAAAGTAAAATACAGAGGTGCGAATAGAGCCACCACGTTAATCCACATCATCGAAATTAATTTTATTAGTTTGATCTAAAATCACTGGTTAGGATTTAATGATGGATTAAACCGTGTACTTCCTGTTGGACACGTTTATACTTATACCCGCCCAGTTTCGTTTGACACGTTCCATAGATATTCCCTTTTAAAAGTGGACCTCCGTAATTAATTAAACATGGAAACATACCACTTTGCCCGTACGGTTTGCTACTGTCATATTATGGGATCAGCATTCCCTCAAGCTAGCAGCCTGAACCAGAATGTGTTGCCAATAAGGATTGCTTCAGTGCTACCCCCTTACGGAAACTTAAAGGAAAATTTTGGTTCGGGACGTCTCATCAATGGAGCGGTCTGCTTCGTGAGATCGGCATACGGGTCGTGTCTGGAACTGTCGCGTCATATGGTGTATACGCGCGGGCCGTACGGGCTTCTACAGGGCATATACGTACCTGTCAGATTGTCCGTTCGAGTTAGAATATTTGGCAGGGGAGGAGCACCGGAGCAGAACCCGTTGCCAATGCATATATTAAAAAAAAAATGTTCAAGCCAATATTAAGCTCTATTTACGAGCATCCACGCACCGCCTGCTGCACGAGAATGGATCTCATGTGCATAACCACTTCCACGTAAACATTGCTTCCGGCTGCTGACCAACTCTTACACCGTTATTACGTTGACTGTTAAACAATGTTGAGTGTGTTATGAATCTTGAACACGGTTCTATATGAAATTTGCCACGTAGCCTCCATATGCAGCTAGAACCGTGGCGTTGCCCAACCGCACAAGCTCATCAGGTGGAAAATGTAACACGTGATAGAGAGGTTTTCAGCAGCTTAGTGCTATTGTGTTTCTCGATGTCTTCCAATCCTACGTGCACCAATGCAATGGACTACCATATGTGCGCACAAGATTTGTCTTGCATAACCTATCTAAGCTCAACTTTTCAAATATTGGAGACATGTCGAATATATAGTCCTCAAATAGTTGATACCGTGAAAAACTCTTCCCTAAAACGTTTCAAGAGGACAATCATTATTAGTACTACTCAACAACCAACTCTACCATGGTGTTACTACAGGGATCACAACAATGACAACTAATGCTCACATGCTTACTCAATCAAGGTTTACAACCTCACAAGGATGATGATATGGAAAATTTAACAACATATTTTCTAGATATTACGTTGTGAAACCACTCATTTGTATCTACATGCACCAAATACCAATCAACCCATGTGTATGCATGATGGAGGAGCTTATTATCAATATGATCATGTCCAACATTGTTCGTTACACCATTAGCACAACACAAGTATATGAAAATTGATGCAAGTGCGTGGTCAATGTGGAAGCAACTCATCTTTTGGAATCATATGGTAACCATTGCATACAAAGCACTGGTAAAAGAAATTGGTCATCTATGATGCAATAAAGGAGAATCCGGCAAAAAACACAAAATGAAAGATGTCCCCAACATCAATATGGGTGCACACGAAGCATATGAAAGAGCACGATTTTGAAATATTTGTTGTAAGATAAAATATATAGAAAACAATACACTCATGACAAGACATGCTCACAATAACATTATGGTTGCAAACGAAGCATGAAAGAACAACATTTCATCACATATGTTGAGAAACATTATTTGCAACACCATGTCAGCTCTCGTTTTACAAGGCATCATACCGGCCCCTTCAATCTTCTTTCGGGGGAGGGTTGCAAGGAGGACATGCCGTGATGGAAACTCGACCAAAACAAACGATTTGATGTGGTGTAAGGAGTCAGAGGCGGGTGAGCCTACAATGAAGGCTTCTGCCACAAGGCTGTGAAGAAAGTGGCATTGGATTTCGTTGATGAGTAGCAGCACTGAGCGTTTTCCATGGCAGCGTGGGTCCCACCGGAGAGGCTGCGAGGGCCGCCAACATAGAAACGTTGTCATGTCAATGACTATAGTTGTTTCAATAACTGCACTTTGTAGATGACAATGTTGATCATACTTATGAAGCCTTTAAGGACAACATGATGACGATCTCCAACGACAAGCAGGAGTTGGTGGTTATAGTGCCCGAGATGGGTGTGTTTTCAGTGCATCTAATCTATATATGGTTTATCGTATGTGCCTTTTGGCTGTTCCTAGCCTGATATGCACCTTCTGGCTGACAGGGAGCTCTATCCAGGGTTTCAGTAATTAGACATTAAGATTTTAGAACTTCACCTACAATGAGTTTAGACGGATGTGTTTATTTAATTTAGCGAAATGAACTCAGTGGTAGGTTGGAATTCGTCAGGTTGCCAAGCAAGGAGGATGCCACCTCTTGTGCCATCAGCTGGCGCATACCTGAATTCAGTGAACAGCGGTCCACAACACTGCCGAACAACATCTAAATCGATTATGTCATGGTGACGGTTAGATCTATATATCTGGGCCTGATCGTGAGGCTCTGATTTGTTAATTTTAGTCTGTGTACGTTTGGTGGGTGGCATTAGAGAAAAAAATGTTTGCTCTTTTAATAGTAGTATAGATAATCTGCAGAGATGGGTTAGATCCACACAAGGTAAGCAGATGATGATAAAAGAATATGTAATCAGGTCAGTGTTCTGAAGAATTGCCCAAAGAATTGCTGAACCCTACAAAGCACAACCAATTTATAAACAATACTAAACCAAAAATCACATAATGAACACAAACAAGGATCAGAAAGCCCAAAAAATTAATGAATCTTTACTTCAAACGAACAAAAAACGGAACATCACAACGAAGAAGGAAGAGATATTTGACCATATCTTGTCCATAGGAAATCCTATATCCGCGTCACTATGATCGCTCTCTCTTCCAGCACCACAACCAACATATAAAGATCTGATAAGGAATGGCAAAATCAGAAGCATGAGTTCTTGCACGAACATACTGAACTGACCAGAAACTTTAAGCTGCAAGATGAAATAACCTCAGCCTTTGGCCGGTGCAAATCTCCGGTCGAGGGACATCAACGACCACAATGTTTGCTCGGGTTGCAAGACTGGAATATGCCTTGGCACCACGACGCCGAGATAGGCCCATGGCCACTGAACGTCGCAAGTCGCCGCTCTTAAATCACCGCCGCCTTCCTCCCAGGCTCCCGTGGTGCAGTCCCGCCGACTATCCACCGGCAGCGCCCCGCCTATCCTCTCCTCTGCTTCCTTCTGGACGAAACCGTTGTTCATGGTGAGTTTAGGCCGGCGGGGAGGGACTCGTATCCTCTGACGTGCCAACCCTGCCATTCCCTAATTTTGGGTGGGTGGGTCCCACTCCGGATGGGCCCATGTGTCAGCGACCCAATGACAGGATTGGCTAAGTCAGAGGTTTTGTGTCCGGCGGGGAGAGGCGTGGAGGAGTACGTTATGTTGATCCCTGCTCGATCCATCGGTCAAAGCGGTGCGGGGATAAGATAAGACTAAGCGGTGGAAAGTGGCCGCACAGCGAAAGGATCACCGTTCGTAGCCAGGCCTGGTCACACGATTTTGACGCAAACAGAAAAAAAAACCATCACAGATGCACAGCCCACGGACATATGTGTCTAACACTCTGATTGGAAGAAATTACGAATGAACAGTAGCCGCGTTGTTGAGAGGCCGGCAATCGCACGGTCTTTTATATATAGTGTAATATGATGGTGGTCCTTAAATCAATCTAGTCATGAATACCATCTTCATATGAGTGTGTCTTAAGTATATGTAGATCTTTAATTTCACAAATATTTGGCTGCAAAATCTGCAATATTCTTGTCGGAGCTCCCTCCTTTCTGCATTGCCTCTTTGGCCTTCCGCATCCAGTTAGAAGCATTCCTCTTATACTCACCCTCACCCATCACCTCCTTGATACATCTTTCCACCTCTTCCCTCCTCACCAAACCTTTACCATCTTGTCGCGCACGCAAGCCAATCCCCCATGCGCTCTCCACATACTTTGCGGTTGTCGGTTGGTCTGCCCATTGCGGTATTGCGACCATGGGTACACCCATGGCAATTGCTTCGGTTGTTGAGTTCCACCCACAATGCGTCAAAAAACAACCTGCATCGTGGAGATTGCAAACTTTACTTTCAATCCATGAGGAATTTCAGTATCAATTGTAATTGCCTTGTTGGTACATATGAACAAATTAGTTTGTTTCGTACCTGTGGCTCTATGTGCCAGTACCTCCAGCTGAGGGCAAAAAGGAACAATTAGGCCTTTCCCGTTGCATTTTCCATGGAGTTCTTCAGGCAACTTAACTGCCTCACTAGACCTCAACACCCAAATGAATGGTTGTCCAGCACTGCACAGTCCATATCCTAGCTCTTCCAACTGTGTCGTGTCGACATTAGCGACCGTGCCAAAAGACGCGAGGACCACGGAGCAGGCACCCTGCTTGTCGAGCCATGCCACACACCAACCGGTGCTGGAGACGAGGTTGAAACCGTAGGACTTGTTCGACGGCAGACGGTCATCGTCAAGGTAAAACGACGGCAATGTCGGGCCGACAGTCTTTGCGCGCCATCTCGATTGCATGTAATCCGCCTCCTGCTCAATCCCAGAGCAATTAATTATTAGTACCTCAACTTCACGTACGTCCAGAAGATTTTGCTTGATCAAAACAACAAACAGGTCTGTGCTTGTGCTCACCATGGGTTCCAGGTCGCGGAAGGAGTTGACGAGCACGTCGTCGGCCTCCTCAAGCCCGTGGAACTGCCCCAGCGCCGAGCCCGTGAAGGCCGGGTACCACTCGGGCGCGGCGACGAACGGCGGCACGTCCTCGGGCCCAAGGTCGACGCTGAGAACGCCCTGGTGGCGACGCAGCGCGCTGCCGTCCGCGAGCGGCAGCTGCACGCGCCCGGAGAACGCCTCGCCGTAGACCACGTCGACAGCGCACATCTGCGTCAAGAACGCGGCCGCGGCGACGCCGGCGTCCCGCGCCACCCGGCGCGCCCAGGGCAGGTGCGAGTCGTAGACGAGCACGCGGACGTCGTCGTCGGAGGGGAGGAGGAGCCGCGCCAGCGTGTCCGACCCGGCGGCCTCCATCCGGCGCAGGTACTCCGCGGTGTCCGCGCAGGAGGCGATGCCGCCGGCGTCGAAGCCGTCGGAGATGGCGGCCACGGGGAAGGGGCAGTCGGCGGGGACGGCGGCGGTGGAGAGGACGTGGCGGGTGAGGACGAGGGTGGGGCGGAGGCCGTGGTAGGCGAGGCGGCGGCCGAGCTGCAGCATCGGGTTGGCGTGGCCCTGCATCCCCGGGAACGGCAGCAGCAGGACGCGCCCGCCGGCGACTTGGACGGTGGTGTCCGTGCCCGTGCTGTCCATTGACAATTGTGATCCAGCTGCCAGCTCGTGGAGTCTTGGTGCTCGTCGATGGTCTTGGAGTTAAGTGATGCGGTAGAGTGACGCTCAAGTTCTTCTTGTTTAGTGTTTGCGAGAAAATGGCGGCAGTGACAGCTCGAAAGATATGAACGCACACGCCCAGGACGATTGCGACGTCTGAACTGGTTCAGCATTTTCTACCTCGAAATGTTTGACAAACCATTTTACCTCATAGCCCCAATATATTAATATATCAACCATCGTGAAATAGTAGTGAAATCATACTTTCTCCAGATACGGAGTCGGAGCGGACAGTGGGCATATACGAATACGAAACATGGTTCGGTTACGGATAAACATTTGACAGATGTCGCTTTGGAAATAGTACTGACATATAGCAAATATTATTAACCAATTTAGTCCAAGTTAACTCTTCAGCGTTTTTTTAAAACCCTGTAAAAATTTGTTTTTTTTTTAGAAACACAGTACAAACACAGACGCTCACAACACGCGCGCACACTCACCCATATGAACGCACACACGCACACCCTACCCCTATGAGCACCATCGAAATACTGAGCCGGCGGATCGAGTCTTGAGATTGACGAAGTCACACCACGGGCGCCTCGCTGTCGACGGGAACGTCGCTTCCCACTGAAAGAATATTCCACCTAAATGCAACACACAGACGTCAAACCTGGGGTTTGAACTCTGGTGGGCTGAGGGTACAACCACCCTGCTAGCCATCCAACCACAGGTTGGTTTGCTCCTGTAAAAATTTGTGTTAGCCACGCGAATCTTTTTGGAACCTGTTAACCTTCTTCTGAGCCACAATATTGTTTTGAAAACATGAACTTTGAATATGTATGAACAAATTTTCACGGTTACAAAAATGGGTCACGGTTCACCCGTAAAATAAGACATATCGTGTAGGCTTACAAAAATACTCCTACACAATTATTTTAAAAAGGTATACTTGCATTTGTTGATGTTCATACATCTAAGAAAAACGCGACATGCAAACTATGCTCCCTCCGTAAAAAACATGAGAAATTCTCGCAAAGGAATGAATCAAGGGCTAGCCTTGGTTGGTACTTGGTAGTGAATGTCTAATGTCCCTTCTGCTTTTTTGTTTTGGACATGGTAGATTACTCTGTTCTTGCCCATTGAAGATACCCATGCTTGGTCTTGAAAGAGCAAATTGCAAGAACCAGCAACTCTCCGGGCAGTTGTTGCGCAAACCAGCGACTTGAGTTTGTTTTTGCGCAAACCAGTGACTCTACGCCTGATTCATTGCAAGAAGCTGTAATCAGCAGATCAAACGTTATAACACCATAGCTGACAGCCACCATAGCTGACAGCCACCGTGGCATTGTGAATTGCTCAAGATTTGCCTCACCGTGGCATTGTGTAACAAAACTGATGGATTATAGCATTATATTTGAATAATATAATTCCATAGGAAAAATGACAGCAAAATATCACATAAAAAAATGTTATCAACAGTCAATCAGTCACATGAATTCCATCAAATTTATATAGGGCATGATACCAATTGCAATCAAATATATGTGTCATGTGGCACATATAAACATCATTCAGATTACAATCATGGATTTATGTGTCTCTCAGCACATACAACCATATACAAAACTGTGTCTCTTCACAGACACATCACAAAAGAGAATTTTGCACTATAATGACGCAATACAATCATTCTTCTTGCTGATTCAGAGCATCAAGACCTGGAGTGAAGTAGCTATATAATCTAGAGTTCAGATACCCCCCTTCCCTTTGTTGTCCATGTGGAGGCACATGTGTTGGAGCAGCCTGTCTTGGTGGAATCCATGGTGGGCGTAGTGGAGCTGGAGAATGGGGCAGTGGAGGGCTTGTAGTTGCAGAAGGTGCACTTGTTGTTTCATCTTGTGTTGTAGTAGTTGAACCTGGGGCTGCACTTGCAGCTTCTGTAGTAGAAGCGGGTCACTTTTGATGTTTTGTTCATAGGTTTTGCTAATCCATTCACTGGTTATCCTTGAAGAGGATGTTGTGGTGCCACACGTGTGAGGCATCAGAAGTTGTCGAATGCAATGAGTTTTCTCGCCTTTGATAATTGATGTTGTCATGGTAAATGGACATGTACCATCAGACTTGCAACAAACAACTATTCTGCTCGGAGTATTTTCCAGAAATTCATAGTCCCGGCAATGTCGAATATGGTGGTTCACAAGTGCCCTTCTGCATTGATGCACATCAGCAAAACACATGTGCACACACATTTGATCGTGTGCATTTTCCCTTGACTCATCATAGTAGATTCTCTTCTGCATTTTTTTTGCTCTACTCGTCCTCTTAGTGACAGACAAGCTTGTGTTAAGGACAACTCCATCGTCCTCACTAGAATCTGAAAGATCCTGGCAGTCTTCACTGTCTTGATCGCTAAAGGTCATGCCTTCATCTTTTATACCTGCTTCATAATCAGCTGCTCTCCTTTTCACTTTCCTTGTCGTAACAGCCCTTGATTTAGCTTGATTTGCTTTAGTTTCTTTATGCAATTCTTCCTTGGACTTCGGTGCCTCTTCCACAACAATTTCTTCATAAGTGGGAGTTGGATAGAGTTCTTCAACGTCGGTATCTCCTTCGCAATGCACAGTGAATTCTTCCACATCAGATTCTGATTCTCCGGCCGACGATTCCTCCATATTACCATCCACCTGACTATGCAAACAATCTATAAAGTTGACACTCTCTTGCGTACCAGCAATCAAAGAAAGCATGGACCTCCCCATCCAAGCTTCATCAGCTAACCTACAAATATTTGGAATCTGGTGAATCAAACTGACCAACACAGTATGAACAAGGGTTCTTGTGCCAACCATAAAACCAAACGAAAATCAAGATTAATTGGAAAAGGAGTGGGCTTCACAGGAGACTTACTGCCTGAAGGAGATTGGATCGTCCGATTCAATCGTCGACGTCCTTCCCAACGGCCGGTCGCCACCGTTCCCATCACATCCAGGTGGTTGCATCTGGCCGCCGCCTGGGAAGAAAGGAGGAAGACCGGGGAATACTTGTCCAGATCGCTCATGTGGAGAAGATCCTGTTGCCGGCAGCACACCACCGCCGCCGTCTCCGTCAGCTCCCGGTGGCTGCATCTGGCCGCCGCCTGCTGGGATCGATGAGATGAGGAACGGCTTGTCTCCAGACCGAGCTGCTATTTTTCCTTTTCTTAAAACGCTTTGGTGCAGCCAAGATTATTGATTTAGTGGGCCACTATTGTCAGGTATGATGTTAAATCACGTAATATTTTTGTTATAGCACCTTGCAATGAATTAGTCGTAGGGTCGCTGGTTTGTGCAAAAACAAACACAAGTCGCTGGTTTGCGCAACTAACGCCCCAAGAGTTGCTGGTTCTTGCAATTTCCTCGTCTTGAAACGCGGCACCAAAAGATGCCCACTACCACTTTTGTATGGACATGGTAGAATGCACCTTCCTTGTTCCTTCCATTTTTGTATGGAGCTAGTCCAGATTCGCCACCAGACACGAGAGTGGAAACAAATTTGACCACTCCTCCCAAGAACCTTGCGCGCCACTCTGCTCCCAAGAACCTTGCGCGCCACTCTGCTTTGAGCTTTCCGTCTCTATTTACCCATGGATCCAGCCAGAGTGACGCTGGCAACCGACGCACAAGAACTTGAAACATGGAGAACACCACCGACGTGACCGTCAACCATGGAGGCGGCGCGAGCGTCTTCTTCCTCCCGTTCCCTGCTGCGCAGGGCCACACGAACCCGATGCTCGAGTTCGGCCGCCGCCTCGCGTACCACGGCCTCCGCCCCACCCTCGTCGTCACCCGTTACGTGCTATCCGCCACCGAACCCCCCGGCGAACCCTTCAGCGTGGCCGCCATCTCCGACGGCTTCGACGCCGGCGGCATGGCGTCGTGCCCGGACTACGCGGAGTACTTCGCCCGGATGGAGGCCGTGGGGGCCGAGACGCTGCGGGAGCTCCTGCTGTCGGAGGCGCGGGATGGGAGGCCCGTGCGCGTGCTGGTGTACGACTCTCACCTCGCGTGGGCGCTGCCTGTGGCGCGGGCGGCCGGCGTGGCAACGGCGGCGTTCTTCTCCCAGCCGTGCGCGGTGAACATTATCTACGGTGAGCTGTGGGCGGGGCGGATGGCTCTGCCGGCGACGGACGGCCGCGAGCTGGTGGCGAGGGGTGCGCTGAGCGTGGAGCTGGGGCCGGAGGACATGCCGCCGTTCGTGGCGGTGCCGGAGTCGGAGCCTGTGTTCACCAAGACGTCGATTCGGCAATTCGAGGGGCTGGAGGAGGCCGACGACGTTCTGGTCAACTCATTCCACGCCTTGGAGCCAAAGGTGAGCCATATAAATGAAGAGAAATGCTCCGGTGCTTTTCGGGGGAAAATATGTTACACGAATTTTAAAGAAAATCGATGACTGTGATTAGGGGTGGGGATTGAGGGTGCTAATCCCACATGGTTAGTACTACTCTTAGATCACTTCTAAATTCCATGTGAATCTAATCATAGCCATCGATGCGATTTAAAATTCGTGCAACATGTTTTCCCGGAAAGCACCGGAGCACTTCTCATAAACGAATATGTTCCGCGGTTTTGCAACATTCGTGATTTAATAATTTTGTTGGTTATGAATATATGATGATCATGCTAAATTCAGTGAGATAGAAATGTGGTACGTGCTAGTTGATGAAGTATTACTACGAGCGCTCAATTTTTTATTCATATCATATCGCTAGATTTCGTTGAAATATTTGAAGCACATGTACGTAACTGCACGAGTACCACTGAGCCTATCGATAGTACATCCAAGATATTCGCTTTTGTGAAATTTATATTCATATATACTTTATACTGTTCCGTCAGTTTTAAATTGAATTTGACCTTTGATACCTTGTCAAATGAGCAGGATGCAGATTACATGAAGTTAACGTGGAAAGCAAAAATGATAGGCCCAACATTGCCGTCATTCTACCTCGGCGATGATCGCCTACCATCAAACAAGTCTTATGGTTTTAACTTGTTCGGAGGCGATGCACCGTGCATGGATTGGCTAGAAAAGCATAGCATTTCATCGGTTGTACTTGTATCCTATGGGTCCGTCTCCAACTATGATGCAACCCAGCTGGAGGAGCTTGGTAATGGACTATGCGATTCTGGCAAACCGTTTATCTGGGTTGTTAGGTCAAATGAGGCACACAAGTTATCCAAAGATCTTAAGATGAAATGTGAGAAGATAGGATTAATTGTTTCTTGGTGCCCCCAACTCGAGGTTCTTGCACACAAGGCCATCGGTATGGTATAACAAATTTTATTATTTTCCTCCTTCTCTATACAAGACTATTAATGATATGAAAACAAAATACAAAGTAAGTACTATAATTATTGCATGAACATACTTGTAGGTTGTTTTGTTACCCATTGTGGTTGGAACTCGACATTGGAGGCGGTTGCCAGCGGTGTACCTCTTGTCGGTATTCCACATTGGGCAGACCAACCTACTATCTCGAAGTATGTTGAGAGCTTGTGGGGCATGGGTGTGCGAGTGCGGAAGAGCGAGAATGGATTCATAAGGAGTAGGGACGTTGAGATGTGTATTAGAGAGGTAATGGATGGGCAAACAAAGGATGAGTATAGAAAGAATGCAGCAGAGTGGATGCAAAAATCCAAGGAAACTATGCAAGAAGGAGGAAGTTCAGACATGCATATTGTTGAATTTGCAACGAAGTATTCAAAAAAGAAATGCACTCAAGATAAGCAATTTTAGGAAGTGATTTCAGTCGTACAAATGTTTGGCAAGAGTAACATTTTGTGTATTATTCTTTTGAAAATAAAAGGAGGCATCAGGGGCCTGAATAACATTTTTCTTGGAGAGTGGATGACTAGGTATCCACTAGGTGCTAGAATTTTCATCTTATGAGCTAAGGTTTACACATTATAAGTAATTTAATTAATTTACATAGTCCATACCGAGGACTATAGTTATTACCAGCAATTAACCATATTGTATACGCTTGTCGTCTGTTGTATGTTCTAGGTTTTAATCCATAGTAGCAAAGAATAACATAAATATGTATATTTGACCGAACCGGGCAATTTCCATAACCTCAAAGCATAAGATATCACCGTGTTAGGTTCTTTTGAAATGTTGGCATTTTCTCATAGTTTGATTGAATGCATTCAACCTGGCTATGTTACATGTGGCACATGATGCTTCGAACTTTTGTTTGAAAATTATCATATTGCAATCATATAAATACACCGGTCTAAAACGATATGTATGAAAAATATCTCTTCAAACTAAACATTGTCAAACGTCTTAGTTAGACATTGAAAAGCATTATGGCAAATACAAACATGTTTTCTCAATAAATATGTGTACATTAAACATATTATATCGTACTTGTGTACATACATCATATATATTATTGTAACACAATTTACGCCCGCGTCGGCGTGGGCTACTAGACGGTGGTGTCGCGGGAGTCGACGAAGGAGGCAGCACGGTCGGAGCTTCTCCCAAGCCGCCAAATGCATGATTTGCGACGCCCACGTGGAGGCTAGCAGCATCCGCCGCGTGTCGAGAGCGGACGACAGCAACAATGGCGCAGGCAGCGGTACTGTGGGGGAGAAGGAGGAGCGTCTAGGGGTTGGGGACAAGGGTTGTGTTGATGTCAGTTGGACCTAGGGTCTGGGGAGGACAAGGCCGGACGTGGACGTGTCCACTCCACCCAAACGTAGACCAAACTTGGGCTCAAAATGTGCTGAAACGGACATGTTCACAAACCCTTGTATGTTTGGGGAGGCCGCTGGGACGTGCCCTTTGTCCATGCGGGCATGATCCGACATGGGATGTGCGTTTGAGGGTAGGGCATTGCAGATGCCTTAAGGGACGAGTGTGGTGTGGAGTACGGTTAATTGTTCTTTTTGTAGGGTTGAAATTGCAATAAGTTTGGGAGACCCACGCGGCAGTAGCACGTAGACGATAGATCGCCCCACTGAGTGCCCCGTGATTTACTATATTGTATATGCATGTTGCTTCCTCGTTGAAGGCGTTGTGTGGTGTTTTCTCGGATTTTCTGGAGGTGAAAACCCATGATTTGACTTTAGTTTAGATCGGGCATGAAAACGTTTGTGCATTGTTCGCTTATTGAAGCTTTCAAAGAGACTCTTTCACAGTCTAGGTGACTACGGGACTAACAGCCTAGACCGACGGTATTTGTCGTCGGGATCACGCTGGAAACCGTCGGCGTACACGTAGCCCGACGGTGGCCGTCGGGCTAAGGCCGTCGGCGTGTAATCCATCGGGCTCACGCCGTTGCCGTCGGCGTCGCAAATGCCGTCGGGCTCATAGCTAGCTCTACCAAATATTTTTGAAAACCAATTTTTCAAAAAAAAAATCGAATTTTTTTTCAACTTTTTTTATTATTATTTCAACTCCAGTTTAGTCATATATTTATATCTCATATCACACACTTAATCATAATCTTAGCTCAAACTATCCACCATTAGTCAAACTTCCCAGACGGTCACCCATCCTTAGAGTGTTCCAGGCCAAGCACGCTTAACTAGCACGCTTAACTATTGAGTTCTATTCAAATGAGATTCCAGTTGAGATGTCATACCTTGCTGCTATTAGTATGCTAGCAATCATATTAACCCTCATTTGAGATATTATACTTTTTAATCTTTAAAATTTCAAAAATAAGATTTGAATGAACAAAATAACTATGTTTAATAATACTTGAATAATAATAATAATCAATTATTTTAGTTTTGTTTTGTCTTTTCCATTTAATAAGAAATAATTCATATCTTCATATTTGTATATCAGAATTTACTAAATAAAATGTCTATGTCGATCATAAAAATGAGAGGAATCCAAATATGACATCCATGTCATCATTTTCATAATGAATGATGTCTTTTAAAACAAACAAGAACCAACATAAATCAGCATAAAGTCTATTAAAGAGGCGAATTTAGATAGAAAGCAAGGAAAATCCTCATATTCAGGTATTATCCATCAAATATGTACTACTCTTTGTAAAAATTAAATGGGTGTCATTTTGGACCATATTTTATGTACTTGCTTCACAAAAAAAGTCATTTTTGGCACTTAAAAAATGGAAAATGATATTTCAAAAAAGAATTTTGAAAATCGCTTCGGTGACGTTGTTTCCCATACCATGACACACATATGTGCTGAATATGGGAACTTTATCACAAACTATGACATGATAATGGTCATACATTGGTCATTTGTCTTGAAACTTATGCATGTTTATAGATGATTGACATTTTTGTGAAGTTTTGTTTTGAAAAGTTTGCCAAAAATCAAGTTTATCATTTTTCCTATAAACTAGTACACGTAAAAGGACTCCATGCCAAAGGGTTTCTTTTTTTGAGTACTTTTTCATATTTTTTCATTTCTTTCAAAAAACGGTCAAAATGGAGAGCATGGCTATTCATCAAACTATAACAGTTTGTATCCATTTGATATTCTGCCCTGATGGCCAGGTGATGGTTCATCAGAAATAAATAGAATAGGAAACTTATTTTCCACGTAGCAGGCGCGATGTACTAGCATTTATGAACTCACCGATGGAGTCATGTCCTTCTGGAGAGGCCCAAGACGTAGGTGTCGCCGCCCACAAGGCAGCGTGGCAGGCACACAGCTTTCAGCTCATTTGTTTATTGTTTATTGACACACGTACCCCTTACACCTGGAAGCAAGTGTGAGTATCAGAGTATGCATCTCACCTGGAAGAAGCAATGTGCATCATCACTATAAATAACCACTTCGCTTGCACTTGTCTTCAATCGCAGCTCGCAGCAGTTCAATACAAAACCACACTTCAACTGTAGATCATCGACCATCAGATCAGAGTAGTGTAAGCTAGAAAACCAAATCCACACGAGAAGCAATGGAGTACCAGGGGCAGCACGGGCAGGAGACCAACAAGGTGGAGGAGTACGGCAAGCCGGTGGCCGGCCACGGCGGCATCACCGGCGGCCCCACGGGAACACACGGCGCCGCCGCTGCCGCCGGTACGGGCGGTGCACAGGTGCAGCCGATGAGGGACGACCACAAGACCGACGGCGTCCTGCGCCGCTCCGGCAGCTCCAGTTCCAGCTCGGTACGTCCCTGTTGTCTCGCTAGCCCTGTTGTCTCGCTAGCTCTATCTCAACTAGCTAGTCATCATGGTTGACGATGAATTAACCATGCCGTGTGATCTACCCTCTTGTAGTCTGAGGACGATGGAGTGGGCGGCAGGAGGAAGAAGGGGATGAAGGACAAGATCAAGGAGAAGCTCCCCGGAGGCCACAAGGACGAGCAGCAGCAGCAGCAGCAGACGGCGGTGGCAGGCGAGTACGCTGGCACGCACGGTGCCGAGGCCACCGGCGAGAAGAAGGGCGTCATGGAGAAGATCAAGGAGAAGCTTCCCGGCGGGCAGCACTGAGTGTGAGCAGCCTATGCATTTCATCCAGCGTTGCGTTGCGGCAGTATATATCTATGACAAAATAAGATGTCGCATGGACGCGTTACTTTCAGACATGAGTGTTGTGTGTGCGAGTGATGAGTTCTGTGCATATGTAATCATCGATGTACATCTAGTATTTGTCTTCCGTTGGAATAAATAAAAGAAGTATTCGTGTTTTATATTTCTATTCTATATGCAGCGACTTAACATCCATAATTCCATATGCATGCACACCTGGCTTGACCAGAATGTAGCCCAACACATGCTGCCACGCTCAAGTTACAGAAGTTGCTTGCAGTACTGAAGACAGCTGAGAGAAAACAAACAGTGGAAACGTGAATAGAACCTTAAACATACAGGAAGCAAACACGATGTAAAATTGCAGATCCAAAGAGATGGCATCATAACATTATGGAAACAAAGATTATCTAACCAGCTGGTATTATAAGAATAACGAAAGACGTGAGCCGGCAACGCAAACCATAATTCAAACTCTGTTTAGGGAACCGCTATAGCATAGGATTCAGAGTGACATGCCAAAGCTCAATGTGATATGCATGGAAGATCTGAGAATGAATCGGCAAGGGTTGGTGTTTCAACTCAAGGCTGGTCAAGATAATATGTTCATGCAGTTCAAGGACATTTGCGGTCACTACATTGTACTCCATGCTTCAGATCATGTAGCGCTGTGATGATAAATAATCTATCAGATCATTCAACAAGCCGGGAAACTGATAACAAAGGTTACAAAGGAAGCAAAATACCAACACATAGTAGTATTTCTGATTCCCCCTCCCAGAAATCAGGACACAAATCTAACATAAATTCTGGGACGTAAGGGCCACCAAAGTCTCAGAGCGGCTAGCAAGAGAAGCTGATACCACTGTGTGCTTCATAGCTCACATTCAAAAAAGACTTCCACTGCTCCATAGGCATCAAGCTTTCTTGTCGATCTCCGCCTCGGAAAACGGGTCCTCCAACGAAAAATCGATTCCTTTCTTGAAAGTCCACGCTTTCCCTCCTTCCGGACCTGTACTCACAAGAACAACCACTCGGCAGCGGCAAGCTCTGGCATCAGAGGCACTCTTCACTTTGGAAAGCGCGACGTCTGGTGAGTACGGCGTGAAGCTTGGATTTGCCATCGTGATCGCCATAGTCTCCAGCTCATACGCACTCTTGAAGAGCAGCTTGAGGAACGCGACCTCGCCTTCGTCCCCTCGAAATTCACGGAGATACACCTCTTCGACGCACCCCATGGCGCTTTCGACGGGAACCACCTTGAACTTGAGGCTGAGAGTACCACTGGACTGGTTACATTTTGCCGACTGCACGAAATAAAATAAATCGGTCAGTATTTGGAAAGCATCTAAGGGAAGTGGGCATATTTGGAGGATGAAGAATTAATCATCAGTATACTTCGTGAAGCACATGATGTGCAATACACTCAAGCATACCTAAATGCTAAAATCTGATATGTGCAAGATATGGCAAGGTATACACAATGGTAAACTTTGGATTGTGGAACAATAAATTTTCTTAACAAATATCATAACATAAATAGATCAACACGCAACCCCAAAAATCCCTATTGTGTAATCTAATAAATGGCGAGGGCGTTTAAGCTGCCACTGGATACGACCGCATTAAACTTCAAAAAAAATATGGCTTATATCACAGTTACCTTATTTGTATCATAATCATGGTTTACTAAAATCACATGCATAACAAGATACGGGATTCATTTCACAGTAGAAGAAAATGGAATAACTGTAAAGAACTCTCGTGATAACCAAATTGACTGATCTATGCAAATCAATCAGAACAAACAATCTGCAAGTAAAAAAATTGTTGCAAGATGGAGCAAGTATTCGATGTATAATACCTAATGTAAGAAAAACATGAAGTAGCTCAGATACATTGGTTTATAGTTGCCATAAGCTACTTCGAAAGAAAATAAAACTATAACAGGTAACAGTATTGCATACAAAAATACCAATTTGGCAGCTGATATAGATTATAGGCAGTGATCAACATAAATACTGTATCTTATACTCATGCATAACAAAATGCTGGCCCTGATTAGCGGAAGTAGTGATAAGACAATGCTGTCATGTCCATGACGAACCTAGCAGAAAGTACCAACTACCAAGTAGCCTAGCAGTGAGAGAAAAAACAACTGAGGCGGTGCATGCGTTATTCAGCCTCCAATGATTATCATCCACCCATAAAAAGAACTAGACGAACATGCCAGCTTCGCCTGGCCGCCTGCAAAACGTTCTGGCTACCACAACAGAAGGACATGCTGAAGAGCTAGACCACCGGATCGAGACTACCAAAACCAAACTTAGTTCAAGTGGGGCATATACAAACATGTGAACCAACACTACCACCCCAAAACTCGCAAGGTGAAAACTAAAATAAAATGTCGTGACGATTAAATATATGACAACTGTGTTAACTCATTAAGTCATGAATATCGGACGACAACATTGATACTGTTATGAATATGTTACTTTATATCTTTGGTCCCAGCCAATTTCAGAAATAGACGCATTAACTTTGTCAGCAAAGTAGCATACAGTAAGTTGTTTTCTGGAATTTCAATTGGCATCAATGTGAATTCTCACATAAACGAACATGCAAGAAATATATCGACCACACAAGAAATTATTCCAGGTGACTCTGCAGCAGACGCTCAATCGAAAGTTGAGCTGGACTGATGGTTGCTGCACCATGTTTTGTCTCAGACAGATGTACAAACTGCTAGCTAGCAAAAAAAAGGTGAGATTAAGAAACAATAGAATTTCCTCTTGTTTATTCGTAAGCTAAACTTGATTATTTTCTCTGCAAACAAATTCAAAAAACAAGCCTTACTTTTTTGCCCTATGCAACACGCTTTATGTTTTTCTTAACAATGTCTTGGTCTACTCTTTCCGGTGAGTTGCATGCAAGCAAAACAAATGGTCACTGTGTTGCCAGCATGAAGGTAGAGAAAGAAAAATCATTGCGTGCTGGCAAATTAGAGACTTTGCTGACATGTAAAGATGGTGTTATATATCCGAAGTTGTGTCTTCTATTTGTACAGAAAGGTCATCAAAGTGTTGCAAGCATGAAATATGATAAAGAAAAAACATTGGCTGCTAGTTAATTAGAGACTTTGCTGAAATGTAAAGCTGGTGTTGTAGATCCAAAGTTGTGTCTTCGATTTAAACTGAAAGGTCATCATGTAAGTGTATAATTGGAAAGGCATTGTAGAGATTGCAAGAGGACTATGCACTTATGTTCTTATATTACAAAGTCTATCTAAATTGTAAGACACGAGATTCATACAAATGGAAAAATATTTGTCATCTATTGTAATTTGAAGTTCATTTTAGCAATAGTGCTTTAAATGAATAGATTATAGATTACTGGTCTTAGTGGAAGAAAAGCTCTTAAAGGTTTTCCGCTTTCCAACTTCTTTCTCTCTTTCCTTGGAAAGTACAATAGTTCATTAAGGCATAAAATCTGCACCTACAAAATCGACTCTGAAATTGGGAAATAGGCTGCTGCTTCAGCAAAAGAACTTTTCTGTTCTAGCAAAAAACCTAAACCTTCATTTCTGGCACATGAGCTAAAATGTAAGGTCTTATGTGAATTATAAAGTAATATGAAGAATAATATCTTAATCGTCGATCCATCTACATTTTTGTTGCGGCAGATGAAAACATAGGGATTATCTATATCTCTTTCAGTGTCGGCAGGCCAACGAAATGCTATTTTATAAGGTTAGAAAAAACTATTGAAAGCGTATCAAAGTAACACAAATATGAACGGTAAGCGAAAATACTCTGAGAACTTTATGTCCTTCCACCTTATTGTAGAAAAGCAACATCAGCAGCAACCTTAAAAGGTTGAACTGGTCAAAACTACATTAGGCTTACTGAAATCTAAATGGCAATATGAGAACATCCGAGTTATTTCTTCTATTAGCTAGGCATTATTCTGCTATTAGGTGAATCATGCAGTTTAAAAAACAAAAAACGTTTGTACGTAAGATGTAACCACTAATTAACATTTTATAGTTAGTTAGACAAACCAAAAGATAAACAAACTCCCATAGATGTAAATGCCAACATAGTATGATCCGTAACTTCAAAATAGAAGGAGAGCTTAAAATTTTATTGTAAAGTGGTGTTCCTAATCTAGTTTGCATTGCCATCATTCATGGACGGACTCACCTGCCAAAATCCACTACCTAGAAGAGTAATGCTATTCTACGTGACGGCGAGAAAAAAATAAGTTCTTGGCCATTGTAGTAAATTTGAAAATTTTAACTTGTAAGCTCGCCCTCAATAGGATCTACAAATCTAATTGATGCAGATAGTGTGGTTAATTGGTACTAATTAAAAAATATGTAGATAATGAACTGTATCATAATATTTTCATAATATTTTCAGAGACAAAGAACTAAATGCCAATATCTTAAAAACAAACAGAGGGTTTCTTCTAAAGTTCAGGGCCCTGCACTGCACTTCCCTCTGCACCACGCACCTCCTCGACATACAAAGGTGGTGCGATTAAGAAAATGAAACCTGTTTTTTCAGTTGCTTGTCCTTGAACATAGGTGGTGGCATAGATTCTGGCAAACTTGTCTTCTCACCTTTGACCTGCAAAGTGCAACATTGCTAGATTGATTAGGCTGAAGAAAGAAAAGAAACAAAACGGTAACACACGAACACATACCATATTGGTTTAATCCAGCCCCGTGTCTGCATCTCCTATGTCACCCCAGCTGGGTTGCCATACATCAATTATTTTCCTTTTCCCCATATGCAAATAGAATTAGATTGCTGTAAAATTAAAGAATTAACCTACCCTATGGAGAGAAAGACAAATTATATGTTTCGATGGAAGGTAGCTTGTGCAATCTCCAAAAGAATACTGAATACATAACCCTTGAATTCTTTTAAAAGCAAACAAACCTAGTGAAACCCCTTTCGCTAATAGTAAGACAGTTAAGAATGACCAAACTGGTTGTCAAGGAAATTAGTTTTTTGAGAATGCGGCACTAACTTCGTAGGAGATCCTCTAGTCATAAAACACATGAATTGAGTACCCAAGAAAAATTCCGAATAACTAAAAGTAGTCCTAATTTACATGTGATGCACTTGGGCAGTGATTGACATCAATGAACCAAACTTTTCATCTCCCTACAAAATAAATCACATAAATACATAGAGGTGTATGATGATTCTACCCAAAGCAAGGAAGAAATATTCACATCTGACCTCTTACTACATAAATAATTACTTGATCTTTTCCAATATAATCTTATATTTAGCCCATCTAGAAAATGTACAAACAAACTAAATACTTGTATGTAGCATAAGAAAGAGAAATATCAATAGTGCATCATCACGTGTCTGGCCTACTAATCCTGCCATCAATGTTTGATGACCTACTGGATACTGATACACACCTGAAATTCGATGCACTGCTTAATTAGGGCAGATCGACTGAACGTATACGATGGAACAACTGAATGTATTGTGAGGAAATCAACCAACAATCTAAAGGGCAATATATTTCAGTATTGTGTATGAGAAATTGGTGAAGATGCGTCAGAAATAAAGTTGGAGCGGCCAGGAGACTAACCTAAATTCGAAGAAGAGGACCAGCGCCAAAGAGTCCACGACCCGGTAAACTCCAGACCCATAGCCGGCAACCACACGTACAGGTGAGGAGCGCAGCTGATGGCGTAGTCAGCTCATTCATCGTTCTCTCTCCTCTCTCCTTGTCCTTTCTTTTTCTTTCTCGCTGGCGTGCAAGCGTCGACCAGCAGCCTCTGCAGCGGCACGGAAGCTATGGAGAAGACGCGGCTGGCAGCGTGGAGGCTGGACCGCAAGCAGCCAGCATGCGGCGCGGAGGCTGCGGCGTTTCAGCTCGAGCTAAGCGGACGCTGCGGCGCAGAGGCTCCATCGCGGGCGGCTCAGGTGACGCGGAGGCTGCGGCGTGAAGGCTCCGGCGTGAAGCCGCGGCTGGCAGATGCGGAGGCTGCCGCGGTCCGGCTCGGGCGGCGTCGCGGCGCTGATGCTGCGGCGCGGAGGCTGCGGCAGTCCGGCGCGGAGGCTCCGTTGAGGGCGGCGCAGGGACGCGGAGGCTGCGGCGTTCCGGCTCGCGCGGCGGAGGCTGCAGCGGTCCTGCTCGGGCCGTGCCCGTCGCTCTTCATCGTAGGGTGGCCCGTCGCCGGGGCAGCGGCCATGTCACGCACCCGCTTCTAGCACCTGTGAAGGAGCGAGGCCGAGCATCACCCGAGCGCCATGCAAGGAGCGGCCATGATGTGGGGAAGGGGAGGAGAGAAGGGGCAGCGGTGATGGGGAGAGGAAGCAGCGGGGAGGCGAGATAAGATTTTGCTTAATGGTGATTGATTGGAAAGGAAGGAGAGTTAAAAGGCCCACAAGCAGAGTCACATGATAGGGGCCCACAAAACAGAGTCACAAGAGAGGTTTGATAGACGTGGATGCTCTGATTGGCCGCCGTCGGCACCGGCCTTAAGTCCTTAGAAGAATAAGAAGCCAGGTTGCAGATCTCAGTCTACAATGATCTTAAGTGCACATTGTCAGATTTGTTCTTTTAAGTCTACAATGATCTCAGTCATGACACTTTTTAATCAGAAACATGACTGTGAAATAAGCAATGCATGTCTCTAACAATATCCATCGCAGGAAAGTCAACTTGTGGCAGCTCAAATACAAAAGCACGCAAATTTACACGAGTGGTCTAAAAAACAAATCTGGACAAACCATAATTAAAGAAGAAAAGCTAGGGAAACCAAAATAATGGCATAACAAATACTGTACGCCTGTGTGCCACCAGAAAATTTTGTTACAAAGTATCATAACATAACAGGTGAGCATGCCACACCCAGAAGTGTAGTTGTGTTTAACCAATAATAACTGGTCATGGATATAAAATATCGTAATTGGGTAAGTATGCCTAGCCATCATGCATCTGATGTTATCTTCACCTTAACATTACTTGAACTAAGAAATCCCGCAAAAAAAGAAACGTATCAGCATTAATTCGCCATAAAGAGCTCTGATGATAATCGACTTGAAAGATATATGCAGCAAATCAGAACACACCATCGATATGCAATAATATGCAAGGTACTGCTACGAATGTAGGCGACTAGAACATGAATTGGTGGCAACTAGGAGTACCATAATATGCAGTCTCTTCACATTGGGAAAGCATTTGAGGAACTTGGGCACCATCTCTGCCTCACTCCGGACTCCAAAACGTACATTCAAGCTCAGGATCTTGACGCTTGTGAGAATTGTGCTTGTGCTCTCCTGTATCCCAGCCTGCAAGTTTTTAGTACCCAATTTAAGACCAAAGATCACAAACTTCAACTCATGGCCCTCCGCTCCGCCAGCGGGGGTAAATTTGCTACCTGCGAAAATGGATAGACTGAATATTAATTTACCATTATGATGGTGTCTCCGATCTCAAGGACATGATTTTGTGGCTCCAAGAACCCGAAAACACGCAGCTTTGGGGCATCAACGATCCTGACCCTGGAAGACAAGCCGAAAGGCATCTCCCGGCATCCATGGAGGATGAGCCGCTCGAGTTGTGGAGCCTTCACCACGGCGATGTTCTCCACAACACAGCTGCAGATTTGCACGCAGCGGAGGCTCTGGCTGACGAGGCGGAGGCGCAGCCCCTTGTTGCTTCCCTGGATGCTGAGGACCTCCAGGACGGGACTCCTGGCAACGATGGCGTCGACGTCCCCCTGCTCCATGACGACGCTGCAGATGCCGAGCTCGCGGAGGTGGGGGAACGTCCGGTAACTCCCCAGGCGGGCCGTGTCCGGCAGCTTCCAGAGGCCGATGTAGAGGCGGACGAGGGAGGTGATGGCGAAGAGCGCGTCGGGGAGGGGCACGTCGCAGGGCCATGGGCGGTTGACGAGGACGAGGTCCTGGACGCCCTTGGCGGCGAGATGCTGGAGCCAGCGCGCGAGCTGGGGCTGGTAGGCGTTCATGTGGCTGCAGACGAGGTGGACGCGGCGGAAGGGCCCCGGGTGCGCCTCGAGGATGCGGGAGACGGCGGCGGTAATGGCGGGCGAGTTGGCCGGCGTGGGGGGCCAGAAGTAGTCGTCGGGGCGGAGGTGGGCGTCGATGAGGTCGGGCTGCGCGGAGCGCCAGATGGTGCGCCAGCGGGAGGAGAGCGCGGCGGTGCGCGCGGCGTCGGGGGCGGGGAGGCGGCGGACGATGTTCCGGAGGAGCGCGCGCGGGAGGCGGCTGAGGCGGTCGAGGCCGTCGGAGGCGGGGAGGAGGGCGGTGAGCCGCCGGGCGTCGGGGAGGGGGAAGAAGTCGGGGATGAGGTTGAGGCAGATGTAGGTGAGCAGCTGCTCCGTGGCTTGGTCCAGCTCGTGCGGGTCGAAGCCCCTGCGCTGCAGGTCGTCCGCCGTCGCAGGGTCCAGGTTAGTGAAGCTCGCCCGCCCGGCCATGGTCGACGGCGGCGAGGTCTCTGTGTGGCGAGTGGAGTGGGACAGTGATCTTTTTTTTTTGTTGAGAATAGAGTGGGACAGTGACAGTGATCTGCAATTGTGGAGGCGGCGTCTGTGATATATAGTGCTCGGTTGTGGGCTTACTTGTTTAGTTGGGCCAAATTCCGACAATGCTTTCAGCCACTTATTTATTCCTTTCGTTCTTACTTGACTTCTTTCTCTGACTCAAAAAAAACCTGACTTATTTGTTCATGGTTGATCTAAAGAAAGAACATTGTTCATGGTCGGTCCGCACACACAAGTCTCTGCATCTGTGAAAAATGGGTGTCGATGTCTCTGAAAAATGTTGGTCCGCACACCCCCAACCAACGTTTGACGGCTCGGTTGGGGGTGTTTGGACATGTCTTTACACGCCTCGCCCGTTACCAATATAGTTTTTTTTTTAGCGAAAACCTGGCAGGAGCTCTGCCTATTCATTATAGAAGAAGAGAAACGTAGGACATTACAAACCCACGCAAATGAGAGAAACCCACATGCGGATTACTCCCAACGAAGTAAAACACTCACCGACCCCGAAGGGTGCAAAGCACTCAACACCTGACGAAACTCCTCGAAAGCTAGATAGGCCACCTCCAAGTAAGTCTGACGCGTCGCAGTGAAAATGCGCCGGTTTCTCTCCTTCCAGACATTCCACATGACATAGATGATTCTCCCGCTTCTTTCCCGAGCCCGAACGGAGGTGGTACTCGAGATCATCTTACTCCACGCCTTGTCGATGGAAACCCGAGACCCGAAAAAAGGGCCAAGCTTGTCCACGGACCAAGCATCAATGGTATTCCACACCGCCACCGTGAAAGGGCACTCCATACAGAGATGGGAGGCCGTTTCGGGATGAGAGAGACACAACTGACATAAAGGATCATGAGGCCACCCCTTGGTGGCAAGTAGATCAGCCGTGAGGATGCGATTGTGGAGGACTAACCAGGCGAAGAACTTGGTCTTAGGCTCAGCAAAAGCCCTCCAGACCTTGGAGGACTCGAACTTTGGAAAGGACCCTTCGAACTGAGCAGAGTAGGCCGAGGAGGCGGAGTAACACCCATCCGCCGTCCAACGCCATCTGATGGTGTCAGCCTGATCCGCCACAAGGTGGGTTTCTTGAATAATGGTGGCCACGTCCAAGAACTCGGCAAACTGAGTGAGGTTGGATAGTCGCGCCACTGACTGAATCCAAGAATCACTGTGAAGCTCAGCGCTGACCGTTCTGTTCTTCCTAGTAGCAATCTTGAAGAGATTGGGGGCCCTGATCGTGAGGGGGCCGCCCGGCGCCCAAGCATCATGCCAGAAGAGAGCGGTTTGACCATTTCCCAGGGTGATCTCGGTAGAAGCTCTGAAAAGGTCCATATCGGAAGCATCGCAAGGGAGGGGGGATCCCACCCAGGGACGGTGAGGTTCAGTCCATTGAAGCCAGGGCCAACGAAGGCGCAAAGCCCTGCTGAAACTGTCAAGGTCCGCAATCCCCAAACCACCAAGAGACTTGGGCCTGCACACCGTCTTCCAGTTGACCAGAGAGTGCCCGCCGCTGATGGATTCCTGATCATCCCCGTGCCAGATAAACCGGCGAGAGATGCGGTCGAAGGCGCGCTTCGCCCATTTCGGCAAAGGCAACACCATGAGGTGAAAAGTGATGATGGACGTGAGCACCGACTTGACCAAGGTCACCCTCGCAACACGAGTCATGTTTTTTCCCATCCATCCTGGAAGGCGGGCACGGGCTTTGTCTATAAGATACTGAAGATGGACCCGACGGAGGCGCTTATAGTGGAGAGGAAGTCCCAGATAGCGACCTGGGAACTCCATGATCCTAGCAGGGAAGGATGCCAGGATTGAGTGGAGGTCGATGTTGTCACAGCGGATGGGAAAAACTTCCGACTTGGTCTTGTTGGTGATTAGACCACTAGCACTGCCAAAGACGCCAAGGATGTCGGAGATTGCCTGGAGCTCCTCAATAGTAGGATTGGCGAAGACGCCTGCATCGTCGGCGTACAAGGAAACTCTGAACCTAGCCGCACGCGCAGGGATCGGTTGGAGGATGCCCCGTGAAGCCGCCAACTCGATAATGCGCTGAAGAGGGTCGATGGCGAGGATGAACAACATGGGAGACAAAGGATCTCCCTGACGCAGACCTCTAGCATGTCGGAAAGGCTGCCCCGGCGTACCATTGAGAAGTACCCTGGACGAGGCGGAAGCGAACAAGTGACACACCCAGCTACGCCACCTAGGCCCGAAGCCAGTCTTCTCCAACACCTCAATCATGTATGCCCAGTTGACAGAGTCGAAAGCCTTTGAGATGTCAAGCTTGAGGAAGAGGCCGGGAGAATTTGATTTGTGCAAATCTTTAAGAACATTTTGGACCTGGAGGAAATTGTCGTGGATGCACCGCTTCTTGACAAAGGCACTCTGCACGGAGGAAACCAGCGAGGGGAGGATAGGTGCAAGGCGGTTCGCCAACATCTTTGAAAAAATCTTTGAGACGCTGTGTATGAGGCTAATGGGACGATAGTCCCCCACGGTCGCCGCATCCACCTTTTTTGGGAGGAGAATGATGTTGGCAGAGTTCACGAGGCCAGCGCAACCCCCGCTGTGACTAGCAAGGTGCCGGATGGCGGAGGATAAATCTTCGCGAACAGTGTCCCAACAAGCCTTAAAAAAGGCACCGATAAACCCATCCGGACCCGGGGCCTTGACCGAAGGAAGGGAAAGGACCGCCTGTTTGATCTCCTCGTCATCAAAGGGGGCCTCGAGCGTGGACAGGTCTCGGGGAAGATATCCAAGAGTCTCCCAGTTGAGAAGCGTATTACGGTTGGAGGTTGTGCCAAGATGTTCATGAAAGTGCTTATGAAGCTCAGCTTCCTTGTCTTCACGGGAGATGGCAAAACCAGAGGCGGTACGAAGAGAGTGAATGAAGGTCTTGCGTCGCCTGCCATTTACCCGTTGATGGAAGAGCTTGGTGTTCGCATCTCCAACCCGAATCCAAGTGAGCCTGGACTTTTGGCGAATTTGAATCTTCTGGATGGAAAGAAGCCCCAGGTAACGGGCCTTAAGGGATCTTCTAAGGGAACGCTCAGCATCAGAGAGGCCTCTAGTTTCCTCCGCAACATCCAGACGACCAATAATCTCTTTAGCGACCCCGATCTGCATACGGATATTGCCGATGGAGGCACGGTGCCACTTTTTGAGAGCCCTGGCAGTACGGTTGAGCTTGATGTGTACACGGCGGATGGGGTCAGTCGCCGAAACATGCCTTGTCCATGCGTCAAACACGGTTTCATGAAAACCAGTCATTTTCAACCAAAACTGCTCAAACTTGAAGGAGGGCTTTCTTTTCTCGTCCGTGGCGCCCTGTAGAAGGAGGGGGCTGTGATCCGAACAGCCGGAGGGGAGCGCCTGGAGATGCACGTCGGGGAAGAGCATGTCCCAATCATCAGAGACAAAGACATGATCAATCTTGGACATGGTGGGGGTGGCCTGACCATTACTCCACGTGAACCTACGACCCGTCAGCTTGATCTTACGAAGTTGAAGAGCGCTAAGAGCGGACGTGAACTTGCCAATCATGCGGCGGTTGATGTTGGTGTTGCTCTTATCGGAAGCCTTCGTGATGAGGTTGAAATCTCCCAACAACACCCATTCAGTGCGCATCGACGGACGCAGAAGCTTGAGCTCGTCGATAAAAGCAACCTTTTCCGCATCACCTTGTGGCCCGTAAACAACAGTAAGAGACCATTCCACCCGCTCGTTCATCATCATAACTGTGGCGGACAAGGTGTGGGTTGTGAGGGAGACGTTGGAGATGGTGAAGAAGGCGTCCGAAACTGCAAGAATAATGCCTCCCCGGGTGCCAATGGCCGAGAGGAAAGCATAGTTTGTAACGAACTGAGGGCCGAGAGCACGCGCGATGATAGCGTCATCAACGACAGCCAGCTTGGTCTCTTGGATGCAGACGATGGTGGCGTGAGCGTCGCGGACCGAGTCACAGATGGCATCACAGTGGCCCGTGGAGTTCATGCCCCGGGCATTTAGGTTCAGCAGTATCACATCATGTTGCGCCATATGGATAACGAGGAACAAACTCTGAAGCACAGTCGTTGCCGAAACAAAAGGCAAGCTTTTATTTTCATTCTAGTACGTACCCACGATCTAGCAGGCCTGGCACAACAGGTAACAGCAGCCCAAAGCAAAGAAGGCAGCATGGAATGGAACTGTCACAGGGCGCCAGGATCGGGATGTAATGCATGGCGCAATTACACATCAGCAACTTGGGGAGACACGGCAGCAGGCATCTTCTTGAGGTTTGCCTTTTTCACCTTTTGGATGTTCTTCACAAGTTTTTCTATCGCAGCAATCACAGGAGCAGCCAGGGGACCCGCAAACATGTCAATGTAGGCGGCCTGGGCCTCGTCGTCAAAGGTGCCATCCTTGTCCATGAGGCCGCAGACTTTGGCGAGCAGCTCACGCACGGCCAGGAGGGTAGCATCCGCCGTCTTTGCCTTCTTCTTGGAGACGACCTTGCGCGCAGGTTGCGCAGCATCATCGGCCAACTTCTTGGCCTTTTTCTTGGCGATCCGTGCACTCTGCCGTGGGTTTGCAAGGGAGAAGGTGGGCGATGAACGCCAAGCCTTCGAAGGCACCGGAGAGGCCATGGGCTCGAGCAGCGGAGGTGGCACAGGCATGGTGATCTCGGCAAGAAAACCCTCCAAGGTACCCTTAGCAGCGGCCGACAACTCATCAGTCTGAAGGGGTGGCACAGGTGGTACGAAACACACCATCTGGAGCTCAGGTGACGTCTTGGCAAGGGACGACGGCGTGGCAGGAGAAGGCGTGATCAGCGTGTCCAGGGCCGAGCCAGAAGGTGATGAAGTACGGCGAGGCGACAGCCTAGTAGTGGACGACGACGGGGATGCGCCCGCAGGAGACGTGTACGTGGAGAACTGCAGCAGGGCGGGAGCCCGCGGTGGCGACTCCCGGGCCGGCCTGGGCGACCTTGAGCGAGTACGGCACACCGGCGAAGGTGTCACGTAGTCCAGGGTGACGCCCTCCATAACGTCCACCACTTCATTCTCCACAGCGGCGGACTGCGCAACAAGGTCGCGCAAGACACCAACCTCCTTCATGATCTCCTCACGCATAGCAGCACGTCGCTCCACCTCCTTGGAGCCATAGTCAGCACGAAGCTTTTCCTGAGCCAAAGAAACAAAGTCGAGCCGGTGGAAGCCAGGATCCGTAGTCGGGGATGCCTTGTGGCGGCGCTGTTCATCATGACGCCCACCTCCGGAATGGCGCCGCGGCGAGCGTGAGCGGACACGCTTGGTAACCGCGCGGCCGTCAGTGTTCCTGCGAACACGCAAGCACGCACGGTCGCGTCCCGCACCCTCCTTGTCACGGTCATCTTCATCGTCGCGGCGTGGGCCCAAGTTTCTGCGCTCTTTGCAGCCCCGGCGGCCGCCGCCGCGGTCAGGCCCCAACAAGCGCGACGCAACACCCGAACCTCTAGAGTCAAACTCTTTAGGCACAGCGACAGGAGCTGGCGGTGGGGGCGCACCATCGACGGAGCCAAGAACCCAAGTGAAGGATTCCGTGGGTGGTAAGTACTGGGCGTAGCCTCCAGAAGGGAGGGACACGGGCTCGCTCGGGGCCGCAGTGTAGTCCTCCACCTTGTCGAGGTGGACGATGACCCGGTAGGTGGCGCCGCGCTTGCGGTGTTCCGGAGGGACCTCAGAGACGTCGAATTTGGCGTCCGGCGAGCGCGTCGTGAAGGTCACCCAGAGAACCTTGGCGATGGCGCTAGGGTTGGTCGTCCACGCCCAAAGCCCGAGGGAGGAGGTGACCGTCATGAGAGCGGAATGGTCGTCGATGCGATGGAGCGAGCAGCGGCGCGAGATGAGGCGATCGACGATGGCCGGTGTCCAGGCGAAGGCGGGGAGGTTCTCGAGCTCAAGGTGGACGCGGAACGGCAACACCGCGCCCAGGGCGCGAGCCAGCGGACGCCACGGACGGATGAAGACGATGGTGCCGTCGTCGGCCTTGATCCTTCCCTTGCGCAGCACCTTGTCACACATGTCCTTGGTCTCAAACTTGACCAAGAACTCCTCGGGGAAATGTGGGCTCACCACGAGGTCGCGGCGGTGGAGGTTGAACCTGAACTCGATCATCTTTGCGACCTCGGAAGCGGACACCGGCGTAGGAGCGTCGATGGCCCAGGCGATGGCAGCCGTAGCTTCCCAATCGCGACGGTCGCGGTCGATCTCGTAGGTGGCCGGGATGATGCAGACGTCTTCATCCGGACGGGAGGCCGGCGCGCCGAAGCCTTGGGTCGCCATGGAAGTGGATGAGCAGCACGGCGTCGCGGACACGACCGTGGGCGACGGAGAGGCACCGGCGGTAACCCCAGCCCAGGAGCGGCAGTCGCCCGCCCGACGCAGCCCGGAAGAAGTGGCGGCGCGGGCAGGAGGAGGCGGAGGAGGCGGGGCGGTGCAGTTCCGAGCTCGGTGGCCGAGCTTGTCACAGGTGAGGCAGCGGAAGGGGTTCCGGCAGTGGGCGACGCGGTGGCCGCGCTCAAGGCAGCGGAAGCATCTGCCCCAGGTGCGCCTTTTGAAGGCCAACTCGCGCTCGGTGGAAGGCCGAGCTCCCCGCCCCTCCGACTGCCGAAACGGACGCCGTAGAGACGCCTCATGATGGATGCGCGGGCGGCGCCTCGGGCTCACCGTCTTCCACCCGCCCTCAGCATCAGAAACGGCCGGAGACGGAAACGCCTCCGTACGACCGCCATTAAAGCTGGGAGGCGCGAAGACTTCCGAGCGAAGCTGAGGCGGAGGAGAGCCTACCCGTGCGGACGGGGCAGCGATGCTTGGGGATCCCAGATCCGACTCAGGGACGGCCGTCGAGGAGGAGACCGCAGGGCGGCGCGGCGGCGACACGGAAGGCGGCGGGGTCGGGAACTGCGAGCTAGTTGGGAGGGACACGAGCTGCGAGGCTTGGATGGTGGCGCGCTGGTTTGGGGAGAGGAACCAGGGGGCCTGGGGGGCGAGTATGGTGGGCTGGAAGGGTGGGGGAGGGAGGGTGCGCGGCGGCGGCGGGGGTGGCGGCGGCGGCGGGAGCTGGGTCGCAGGAGCGGGCTTACCGGCCATCGCTTGGCCTCCTCCCCTATGATATGTTACCAATATAGTTAGCCGGAGATAAAGGTAGTTTTTTTTTGAAAATAAAGATATCCACTGTGAAAATCGACAAAGGGAACCAAAATATTTCAGATTACCAAAAAAACATTTCTTTTTTGCTCTTGTATCTCGGGTCACCAATATCCTCTTCTCACTTTTATGATATGGTGTTACACCAGAGAAATTCACGCTTGAATGGTTTCATAAACCGCCCTTTCCAGATTACCCGGAAAGTAAGTCACAATGAGTCGAATTAATTATTTTATCTTGTTGACAATTCACTCGATCACCATGTAAAGCATTCATCACTAATCAGATGACAGCTTCAAGTTCAGATAAACAGACCAAGTAGTGCAGACATCTTCACGTTCTGCAACAAATACTTAGCAACTAACTATAAGCAACAAAAGAGATGCCGATTTCCTGTACAGTATAGCATCTCATTGTATCTAATCAAGTCCTATCGGGTAGGTACTAACGCAGCCTAATTTCACGAGTGTTAGTTGGAATTGTCGCCTTCATCTTTGTTCAGAAGAAGCGGAAGCACACCTCTCGGGGTAGTTGTCGTAGTTGTGGCCGAGTACATATTCATCACAGCACAGCCTTGTATTTTTTCGTGGCTTTGCCTAGTACACACGAGGAATTACTCAGTAAATAAATAGATACAACTGAATGTGAGTGGAAACTGCCAGCAGGACAAACAGCTTGCAGCCTCTATAAATTATTATTCCGTTGAAAAAGATATATTAAATAAATTGCTGGGGGCATATATATGAGAGAAATAACTATGTAGATCGCTTTCTTAATGCATACATTATAGCATCTGCTTGGAACTAAATGTGATGTCTGTATGGAAAAAAGGCAAGACATAATTCATTATGGTTTGCAATTAATTTCAATGTGCAGAACATCAATCGATGCAGAGGCCGGGTTCTCCCTTTTCGAAAAAAAAAATTAATTTCAATGTGCAGAACATCTACAGCTTGCTCAACACAGTAGCATTAGTTATAAAAAGATACTTGAAAACTTTCCTAGGAAATAAATAATCTAGAAGCATGATGATATGATAAAAAATCCTCCCAGATGGACAATCTGACAAGATGGCAAATGAAAAGGACTGCACATCAGTCATAAGTGACGCTGAGCTAGCAAAGATAGATTCTAGATGACACCAAGCGCAAAAGACCTGATGTCACTACGAATCCTGATAGCCAGTATCACTTTCCAGGCTAGGCGGAGTTTGGCAACGCGACGGGCACTTCAAAGGCAGCCAGGTCATGTAGGAGAGGCAATCGTTACCTTTGCGGAGTCTCATCCTGTTGCTGCTGCTGCACAAAGAACAGTGGACACACGCACAATCTGGTGGCACCTTCAGCTCCTTAGCATCGACATCCCACTTCAAGACTCCTATTTCCGAAGCAAACAGACCCAGCTAATCCATCCATGTCCACTGCATTTGCCAAAACGCAATGTTAGTGAGTACAGCACAAGAAACAGTATTGATCAGAATGGCATGCTTTTTTTCCTCTTCTCGCCCAACCAAAAGTGAGCATTTCGTAACTAGCATACATGCTACATTAAACAGTATCAGACAGACAACTGATTCCAACAACATGGTATTCACCAGTACAGAACCATAATATAAATGATGATGAACAGTTCCATATTCCAAGAAAAGCCTACAGTCAACACTGGACAAGATAGAGGTGTTACTTTTTTTTTTTTTTTTTATGGGAAGATAGAGGTGTTACTGGAGTACAGGGAGTGGACATACCGACATAAGCTCCAAGTGTCTTCTGGCCTTGAGACAGCATCAAGAACTTCCCCGTTAATGGGTATTTCATATTATTAGCAGACCAGAAGTTGAGTAAGAACAAAGGGTGTTAAGATACATACATATATATAGGTTAAATGGTTTCTACTCATTCACTATACTACATGGAAAATACAAACTAATAACGCAGATATTGATCGAATAATCAACCTGCCAAAGACCTAACCTGCAAGAACCAACGGAGGTGTGTTTCACGAAGGTGAACACATGACCGCCATTAGTGAATCCACTGATCCACAGCCTGCCAAAAAGAATAGCAATACATGCTCATATAGCACCAATGGAGGTGTTGTTGAAACTAGCAGGCTTGAGCTGCTCACATGTTCTGTTCTGCTCAGGTAAGGATTTCAGTAGGGAAGCTCCAGGGACATTCAAGCCTTTTGCAAGAGCCTAGCTGGAAATTCCATTGCATAAAAATTAACCCGACATACAATAGTGCTTCAAAAGGGACCAGAGAGGGGGGTGCCAAAGGAAAGATCTACATTATCCGTGGGTCTGTAGAGTGTAGACATGAACTACTAAAATGAATTATACTTGGCTCTCGTCCTTTGAGACTTCTTTTATTTGGCGGAGGTGCTCTATCATAAGCCACACAATGGTCGTGAGCTCACCGCCGCTGCTAAGCTTCCTGGCGTGTGACTCCCTACTGCACCGGTTGGCTGCGTACGCCAGGAAGTCGGTCCACAGGTTTAGCAGCAGACGCACCTTATCAACCCCCTCCTCGTCAATTTCCTTGGCAATATTGCGTGCATACTTGAGCCGAGGATTTCCAGAGTCAGAGGGTTTATGGTCATCCAGCTCCCGTATGAGACCAGCAAGCTCCTTCTCAAGGCCAGAAGGTTTCATGTCCCAGTGATGATGCAGTACGAAAAATTTCTTGAGCACAGTGCAAAATCGTTCACGAGGAGAACTAACGAGTTGTTTTTTCTCCCGTTTTTTCTCAGCCCATATCTCGTCCAGATTGTTGCAGGTTTTCTTGTACAGCCAGTTTTGAGGAAGGCCTGGTAGCATGTAGGGGTGGTTCACAAGGAGGAACATCATGTAGTTGGACAGTGCCCTGATTGTCTCCACACGGGGGTCAGCTGCATCCTCCTTTTCCTCCATTGCAGCTAGGATCAAGTCTGTCGCGATGTGCCAGGAGATGATGCTCTCATGGAAGTCAACTCCATGCCACGTCTCCATCTTCTTAAATAGCCCAGCCTTAGCATTATTCAGTGCTTCTTCACCCCACCTGTACCTGAGCAAGCCCAAGGTGTTTATATTATCCCGTGAGATCCTCTTGTTCAACTCCTGTACACGCTTCAGGACCTTCTCTGGGACAATGATAGTACATGAGTAGTACCACATGTCCCACCACTCACTGAGTCCCAGCATCTTGAACAGATTGCCGAGCCAGACACTCACCGTGTCCACCTGTCCGGCACGAAACCGCAGCATATTGTGCTGCCCCATAGTGCCTGACCACCTCCTCGAGGTTCCTGTCAGGATCAACTTGGCAGGCCAGGACCTGCGAAGAGAAATAAGTGTGCGCCGTAGCCGATACCATCTTCCAGTGCACAGAGCTGAATGACGGAGCGAATCCCATTGTGTGGCACACAAGAAAGCAAGCGCCCAGCTTGACCCTAGTGCGCCAAGAAGCGTTTTCATCTCTAGAACCAAGGCACCGCCCAATAAGGTGTATGTGATGTCCACATCAACTTGTCTGTAACCAACTTTGCTGCTCATCTGGAACAACACGAGCGAGCTTCCAATGGCGAGCGGCGAGATGATGCGTATGATATAGCCAACCCAAGTGTGGGTCACGCTTGCCTTGGTGTACAGGAAGTCGTACATGAGGGAGAGCTCCATCTCCATCACCCTCCACATGGACTCAGGGTCTCGCCTAAGACGCCAGATTATTTTCCTTTCCTCAAAATCCACAGGGCTATCTGAGTCCACCTCGATCACCGAGTCAGCTATCCCGCGCTTGCAGATATGAAACAGGGAATGAGCATGCTGCAGAGCGCCCTCGTCGTTCAAGACTTTGCACCAGTCTTGCTTCTCAATGAAAAACTGTTGGTGATGCTTTTCACGTGCTTGTACCTTGAACGACCTCTGGAGGCTGCTGACGTTTGCGAACCAAAGCGCACACGTCCTCTCAGCATACTTTGCAACACCGACAATGAATATCAAGATGGCAGCCAGTGTGAGGAACAACCCACTGCCAGCAATGTTCTTGTAGAGGACATATCCGGCTCCCAGAACCTGCACCCCAAGGATCAACAAGTGACGCGTCCAGAGCTTGTTATCCTCGAGGGCATAGGCGGTGATGTTGTCTGGACCGCCGAGGTGCAGCAAGAGGAATGGTGCCCAGAAGGCAATGAGCTGGTGGTCTTGTGGTGTGCTGCTGCTGAAGAGGAGCTGGCCGGCGGCGTACGTCGCGGTCATGTCCGACAGCTGGTATGCCAGCCAGAGGGGAATCCTCAGCATAATTGAGCTGCTACGCCGACGTACATTGGCGAAGAGATGGAGGATGATCTGGAAGAAGAGGCTGGAGAGAACCCCGATCTGGCTCGCCCAGTTAATCCAGAAGTCCAACGGCCCTGAAGCCATTGTTGCGGGTTTGATCCTGCAATGCAACAACTCTACCCAGGTATAATCAGTAACGACAACTAAACAAGGTAAAGGCGCAGCCTAACTGCATAGTATCGAGCTAGGAGATCACCTGCACTCCAGAGTATGATCACCCGCCAACTTTGAAGAAACTGATCACCTGCACTCCCGAGTGTGATCACCTGCACTCCAGAGTATGACACTGCTGCCTAGAGTTACTACAGAGCAACTGATTGAGTAGCAGTACACTGTCATGTCAGCATACATGCCATTCTGATTTTCATGTTGCAGGAGCTAGCCAACTAGCTGTCCACTTTCAAGTTTCAACAAGTGGCCAAAGAACCAGAGCATTAAGAATGCAGATAAAGGTGAGCAATCACATGTGAAGGTGCATGCTGGATGCAGCCGCCAGACCAACTCATCATTTGTTGACTTGTCAACAATAAACTGGAAAGGAAATGGGAATTAGGGAGATAAATACTGTGCCAAGCATGTGCTTGCGAATATTCAGTAGATTTTTTATTGTTGAGAACATGCAGTATACGAGCTGCATTCAATCAAACAGCAGTACTATAATCCCAGAGCATGGGCAAGCAGGAGGTAATTAACACCTGACAAGGCCAAGCCACGGTGGGGAGACAATGAGGGTGAATCCCGCTGTCTGCAGCCTGGAGCAGGAGTCTAGCTGCAATGTGTTCACTACTAGTACAAACTGGAGTAGCAGGCATGACAAGTGCACAGCTTTTGTCGGGGTCCGAACCTGAAACATGAAGAAATCAACAATTAACTCAGAAGAATGGAAGCCACAGCTTGTTTTGTTGCAATGTCAACTACCAACTTACTGTTTCACTGCGATTGCAGATCTTTCATCTCATGCCTACCGGCTTTCTGAGCATGAGTGTTAACTTTCCGGCAACAGCTTTACTTCAACTTACTGTTTCACTGCGATTGCAGATCTTTCATCTGATGCCTACCGGCTTTCTGAGCATGAGTGTTAACTTTCCGGCAACAGCTTTACTTCATTTTAGCTTGTATACCAATTTTCTTTACCTCCACACCTGTAAGGCAGGTGTTTCATCATGGTTCCGGAGCAGCGATGTGCATCTCTAACTGAATTGGGTTAAACACTAGCTGACACTTGTAGTGGTTCAGACTAAACTGTGCTCTCTAACTGAAACTATCTTGGTATAATCACTCCCAAACTGTCTATTTTCTATGTATTTTCTCGAGAATTTGCGGCTCGATGCACTGATATAAAGCAAGGTATATGTACAAGTCTGAAACTGGAGCAACTCCTCAAGTTTACATTTTACAACGCTACTCCTAAGCGCTAGGAACACAATGCAGCACGTACTCAATTGTAAACTGGTCTGGTATCAGTTGCAGTGTAATATGGAGAGGAACAAAAAAAAGGATTAATTTATTTTAAATTTTTGGGTGGGCTGCGCAACGCAGCCTCATTTTTGTACTCTCAGCAATCTCGTAATATTCTCGTAAATATTCTCAAAAAAAAAAAAGCAATCTCGTAAAACAGCGATCCGGGACAAAAATAATTAGCTGTGCCCTGCTACTTACCAGAGCCGCCGGCGACTTCCTTGCTCCACCGCGCGCTCCCCACTTCCGCCCCTCCGCGTCCCGTCGTCGGTGCGCGTCGCCGCCACCATCAGAATCTCCCCTAGCCCTAGAAACAGAGCTTTAGCCGCGCGCGGAGCCGCGGATCGGCCCGCCGGCGCCCGTGCGAGAAAGTCCAGGGACGCGACGGGGCGGCGCAGCGCGAGACCTTCCACCTCCATTGTGCGCTCCTCTTGCCCTCGTATTTTTCGCCGATGGAGGCTGCCTCCTGACCTCCTCGTCGCGCCGCCGCCGGCGAACCACGAGAAGATCCAATCTTTGATGCACGGCGCAGCTCTAAGTTTTCTCAAGCGATACGAGCGGCGGCTGGGGTCAGCTAGCTGAGGGTGCTTCGTTGGAGACGGTGGAGGACGAGGAAACCGCCGCGTCTCCGGCGAGCAATGTCGATCGAAGTGGACAGTGGAGGTGAGGATCGGAGTGAGCGCAGAGAGAGACAGGTCTGGTTATGGGCCTAGCGGAGATCGTGGGCCGCGCTTGGTTGGGCCATGCACGAGGAACCGTTCGTTTAGTTGGGCCAGCTGGTCGTCAAAGAGCCCATGACGCAGGACCGATGGTCACCACTTCCGACTCGGATTCTCAACAAAAAAAAAACACTTCCGACTCGGCCTACTACTCCTTCACGTCCATCTAAAATGTCTGTGTCCGTTCAAGCTCTCCTCAAAAAACAAAAACTCTACGTACAGGTTACAACGTACTCAAGGAACTAACCGAGGTCTTCCAGAAAATCAACCATACGGCTAGTTCTAATCAACTTCAAGCACGGCATGGGTATCGTGGACATGTCCCGTATGTACCACATCGAGACCGTGCCCTTCACCGGCCGCGCCCACCTCGTGGTCCGATGCCACGGTGTGGTCCGCTCACTCACCGAGTCCCACTTCCTCGATTTCAAGAAGGAGCACGCCTCCGCGATCGTCCCCGAAGACCACGAAAGCAGCGTCCGCGTCAACCGAATCCTCTCCAAGATCGTCGACACCATGATCATCGCACCGTTGGCTAGTGAAACCCGAGAGCCCCTCGGTTGGGCGGCTGTGCTTGACTGGGAGGCGATCGTTCTCCAGGACGAGAGCATCCGCGCAAGGTGTTGGGCTGGTGCCGGAAAGATTGTGGTCTACACTGGGCTACTCGATCTTTTCGACACTGACGAGGAGATTGCGTCTACTCTTGCACATGAGGTACTGTGCGTAGCTTATATATATCTAGCTGCTTGATCTACATGTTATCTAGTTGCACATGTATATTAACTCGAGCTTGCATTATCTTGCGCGTACCTATGTGTGTCTAGGTTGGGCATGTTATTGCAAGGCACTCGGCGGAGATAATCCAAAGGTTCGCGAACTGGAAATGGCTTCCAAGCTTCCTTTTGACGCCGTTCTTTCGAAGGTATGTTTTCTCATAGGGCCGCCTCACTTTACAATCTTTGGATTCCAATTTTCATTGAGATTTTTTGGTTGTGATGATATGTCTACATAGTAATATATTTACCGAAAAACAAATACAAATGATATCATCATTTTGCTTCAAAATATAAATTTTACATATACTAGTTAGCAGTCAAAGTTTTGAAATATTGATCGACGAATAATCATATGTTTCTCATTCTTTAAAAAGATGATGTAGGTACTAGCTAGCGTCATCTCACATTAATGCCATGGTCATTTACATTATGTATCCTTGTATGTGTACCATGATTTTGCATTGATATAGTACAAGAGACTGAACTTCCATTGCCCCATACTAAGCATGTTAATTAATGGTGATCATGTTATTGTGCAGACACGAGTTTGAAGCAGACTACATTGGAATGATACTACTCGCAGCTTCTGGTTTCGATCCACAAGTAGCCCCTCGCGCTCTTGAGAAGCTCAGAGACATAGGAGGAGATTACACACCCAACAACATATTTTACCACCTCGCTTTCTCTACACATCCATCTTTGAAGAAAAGATCACAATTTTTGTTGCGACCTAATATCAGGAATAAAGTGATGGAACTATACATACAAGTAAAAAGCGCGGACCAAGTATAAGCGATGCAACTTGTAAATATGTAATATAAAAGGCACCTTTACAAATTCCATTTTTAAGAAAACATTTGTCTACCAGTGGCAAAATTCGGCAGTAGTGTTGTATGAAACCATTGTCGTGGGTTGAGGTGTCCCTGTGCCGGAAGCCGCACCAGGAGGAAGTGTGTGCAACCATTTTCATTGCCAAATGAGGTGATTACGCTCTCCATGGATATGGTTTACTTTGCTTTCAGTTCTATTCTTTGATTGCACGATTACAACATATAGGCGTTGAAGGGTTACAACAGAGCAGCGTGGGAGCAGGGTTTTTTTGTTGCTCTACCCTGCTTTGTTTTGGATAGTTTCTGAAAAAATATATACACAAACTTGACCATCTCAGCTTGGTTAGAAGGACATTAGAATGAGTAAACACGTGAGCATCTATTGCTCTTATTGCCTATATGCATGTTCGTAGCAAGGTAGAGTTGGTTGGTGAATATAATGGATAGTAAAGGTTGTGAATTGTCCTCTTGAAAAGTTAAGAGAGGAATGCTTCCAGATATAATATATCTGAGCTATATATATTCAACATGTCTACATCACTTAAACATGTTAAGATTCAGTTGTTTATTGGGAGGACTCTCCTGACTTGCGGTGGTAGAAACACGGTGGTGTGTTTGAAAGACAAGGTGGAGTAGTTGGTTAAAAACGCAGCCACATGGCAGTAGATGTCGTGCTTTTGTAGAAATGGGAGTCGCTGGGAATTACGGTGTTTCAAAAGGCTGAGACACTGTTCGAGAAGCTGATGATCCACGTACAGCTCAGGTGTTCGACACCGGGAACCTTCTCGGTTCAGGCAGGATCTCAATAGACAAATGTGGTTCGCATATACGAACCTTCTCAACATCTAAGGGTGTGGCACGGGGTAGCTGCAGCAATGCGTGCCGTTGGCCACCATTGTTAGTAAAAAATGCAGCTCCAAGCCCACCCAGGCAATGTAATTCAGAAAGATTTGGTGCTAGTACTTATAAAAATTTGTTTTTATTAGTTCGGCCGAATTCTCCTTTGTGAAGTCCCTTGTATTTTACATATGCATGTTCTTCACGGGTTCACCCTTCTCATTTTTTTGTTCTGATCTTGCAGCTCATTTTATTGATTGCACAGTTTTCTGACGTATTTGCATAAATGTGTGTCAGTTATCATTAGAGCTCTTTGTGGTCTTCTTTCTTCTCTTCTGTGAAACATGAGTGTATGTCTATGCATGTTAGGCTAAGTAATTGCCTGTGAGTACTAATCGAGAATGTCGCCTCACGCGTCATCGTGATGAGTATCCGTGAGTTCAGAGGGGAGTTACGCGAGATTGGGTTCCTTTAGTTCTTCTTCCACAGCGTGTAGGCGCTGAGGACTGCGACCATCGTGATGACCAACCCAAGGTTCACACTGTTTTCGGAAGACGCGGCATCTTCCAAAGTGAGGGGGAGCTGTAGGGACATGCGAGTAAATCCTGCGAAGTGCTTGTCCTCGGGAGCAATTTCCCTTGTTGAAACTGAACGAACATGGCCATTAAATCATCTTTTATTATTTCCCAAAAAGTTTGATAGAATTCAGCTGGAAAACCGTCAGACCCTGGCGCCTTGTTTGTCTCCATTTGATAGATCGCCTCATGCACCTCCTTCATAGTAAAGTTGGCTGTGAGGATCTCGTTTTCCTCGATGAAAAGTTGTGGTATATCTTGTTTAACATCCTCATTCAAACAAATATTATTTGTTTCCGGTGCACCAAATAACATCTTGTAGTGATTAGTAATATAGATCTTTAAATTCTCTTCCCCCACTATGGTTCTTTCATCTTGTTCTAAATGAAAAAAAAATCTGTTGCCGATCCTTACCATTTACAATAAGGTGGAAATATTCGTATTATTCTCACCCTCTTGCACATGCTTTAGTTTGGCTCTATGTGCCCATTTACTGAGTAAGCACGTGAGCATATATTTGTCCTTATTGTCTATCTGCATGTTCATAGCAAGGTAGAGTCGGTTGGTGAATGGATAGTAAAGGTTGTGATTGTCCTCTTGAAAAGTGAGGAATGCTTCTTGATATAATATATCTGAGCTCTATATATTCAACATGAAAATATGAAACGTTTGTGCCATCTAAAAACTGAGACCACTTTCATCCTTGTGTTGTTCGAGAAGTTCAGAGAGGAGCTCTCCACCACGGCTAGCTCTCCAAGCCCAGAGGACGTTGCCGGCCGCCAGGCCGGCGGCGCCACCATAGCAAACCCGATAGACCACCACCCACGCACCGCCGGCACCCATGCCACCGCCGGCGATGCATCCATCCAACAACCACCAAGGCCCCGAATCGTTGACGACCGCTCGGTCGGCAGCGCCACCACACACCCTCGTCTGCTTCAACATGTGGAAGGCCGGAGCACGCCGGCCAGGACAGACAAGGAGGACGTCGAGAGTGGGCGTCATGCCGAGGATACTGGCAGACGGCCGGCCACGATGAGTAGGCCAACGGGAGAGGCCTTCGACGTCTGCTGCGACGGCGAACCATTTCTGGCCGGCTGTCCCCTGCCTCCGGTCACCTCATCTGGGATGAGGTTCTACAGCAACCTGAGCAGGGGAACATGCTTGCAGCCATGTAATGGCCAGACTCGCTGCTGTCCTACGCGCGGGTCAGGGGAATGGCGCAACGCAACGCCTGCGGCCAGGAGCGGAAGAAGCCTCAAGCAGGGCAGCTGCACTAACTTCTCGGCTGCGGCGTCTGTGTCAGCTAAGTATTCGCATCCACCCCCCGCTCATCATGCCGCCACACTGCATCCTCATCTTGCATATAGGCATTGGTCTGCATCTAGTTCCCACCCTAGAGCCCATAGCCGCCTCGCCGCTGCCTCCTCTGCCGTCAGGGATTCTGCCGGTGAGCGCTTCAATAACCAGATGCTAGCCAAATTCCACTGCGGCACCACGACCGCAGTCAATCCTTTACTGCATAAACGTGCTGCTCTGCGTTTGGTGATTTTGTCACCGCCGCTTCCGGTGGACGTGAACCTCGTCGCCGTTCTGCTCCATTACTGGTTTGGAGGTGACCTAGGCGAGTTTGCTGTTTCTTCGCAAGGAGCGGGAGTTTTCAAATTCTACGTGGCCTCTCAGCACGTGGCCGCCCAGATTGCGCTAGCAGGCCGTTGGGCCGTCGGCCCATTTGCGGTTTCTATCGACATGCCTGGTTACGTGGAAGGCGGCAACGCCGCTTCGGGCTTGCATGGACGCCACGATTGCTTGCAATCAACACTCCCTGCTACCGCCAGTGCAACTCGCCCTGCCTCTGCCGCTGTCATGCATGCACTTACGTGCAGCGAGACGAGTCTCACTCATGATGGCAACGTCAGTGGGCTGTCACAACAGTCAAGCTCAAATGGCTACGTTGCAACGAAGCACGTGAAGAGTAAAAACTCGGCAGCAAGCAGCCATGCAATTTCTACCCCGAGCCGTGTGACGCCACCGCGACAACAGCAAGAGAAGCGGGGAGTGAAAGGCGGTAACAACCTAGACGCTCCCGACCAAATCTACGAAGGAACAAAATCTGTGAGAGACTGCAGCAACTGCCAGTTGACAGCTGACTTTTCGAATGATCTGCCCACCTGCGGACAGGAAATGTCGGAGCAAGTGACAACTCAAACCATGCAGACGCCACGGCTGACGTCTTGCGGGAAGCACACTCAAAACCCTCTGCGGCCGGCCTTGCCCTCGCCATGCGAACTGCAGCCCCAAAAACCCTATAAAGAAGCCCTACTACGGCCGGTCACCATCGCACCGCCTTCCCCTCGCTTGACACGTTTCTACCCCAATGAGCCAGCAAATATCCACCGCCGTTGCTACCGGTGTCTAGAGTACAGCCATAAGGCCATTTCTTGCTCAAACCAGATCATTTGCTGGTTCTGCCGTCGTGCAGGACACAAAAGGAACAGCTGCACCCTCCTCGCCAAGCTCAGGCTCACTTCCACACACACCACCAAAGCCATGGAACCTATCTTCCACGGCCGCCCAACCTCCATCGACATCCACTGCCCGCCGGTCCGCGACGCCCACGCCCTTACATGCCTCATCACCGTCCAGCCACCACGCCACAACCCCATTCCCTGGCTCCGACGAGTTTTCCACCAAAAGCTTGACAACCCATCTGTGCGGTTCGCGGCCAGCTCGGCCGGGGATGCGTTTGCCATTTTCCTGCGGCGGAGCGCGCACAACAGGGCTCTCGCCGCAAGTCCGCTTCGCGTTCGGGAGCAGGACGACACTGTCTCGGTCGTGCACATCATGCCGCATGACGCCGGCGACGACTCCTTCAGCTTCTCGTACCGCTACATCGCCTGCCTCACAATGGAGAAATTTCCCCTCGACTTCTGGGAGCGGACTGGAGTGCGGACAGCGGTGAGCGGCTTCGCCAGCCTCCTCAGCATCGAGCACGCTGCCGTCCGTGGGCATGACTATTCGGCGATCTTCGCCATGGTCAAGGTCGAATCTCCCCGCCACATTCCACACCACATATCCTTCCACAAGCATGGCGAGCGCGGGAACTACGCCGACGTGTTCATTAACGAGGTGTGGGACACCGCCTCGCCAAACTCCCCCATGCCTTCGAGCATCGACCCACCGCCTTCGCCGCGCCACCGCCACTCGCCGGCTAACCACGGCACGAGCCGTTCTGGGAGCTACAACGCCAGGCGCGGCCACTCCTCCAACGTCTGGGTGCGCACCGACTCCAACGCCGCGCCAACAGCGCCGGCTTCGCGCCGTGCGAACGCGGCCGACGCCGCGCCTGCGGCCAGCCAGGGGGTCGTGGAGCTGGGTCGCCGCCTGCCGAACTCTATGAGGGCACGCCGTGCGCTCCTCACGCCGCAGGCCGCAAACCTCAAGGACCTCATTGCGCTCGTCTCGGCCTCGGGCAAGGTTGACGCGCCCAAGTTCCAATCGCAGCCTCCCTTCGCGGTGGTGCAGTTCGACGGCTCCGCCAGGCCGGCTTTCAATGTCTCCGTCACGCTGAGCCGGGCTAGGACCTTCCAGGTCCGCATTCCTCTCGGAAACCCGCGGCGCGGGGACGATGGCGAGATGTTCCCTGTCTACAGCTTCAACCATGGGACCCAGTACGGCAACGGCAAACACCCGGTCCTTGCTCGTGAGTCAATCCGTTCCCTGCTTTTTAGCATGTTCCCCTCCCCGGTCCACGGCCTACGACCCCTCCCTCTTCTTCCTGAAGTGGATATGGGGGGGCCGCCAAAGCCTCTGCGCCCGATTTACATGATGGGGCCGCCGGTGACGCCACTGGCCTTGGCGCCGGGACCAGCTATGCCTCCACCACACCCATACATCCAGACTCTCGCTGCCACCCACTTCCACATCCCTTCGCCACCAGCCTGTCCGAACCCCCTGCTTAACCAGCTACTAAACCCAAGAGTATTTCTACTGCCTCACGTTCCTTTTTCCCCGGTCAGAGCCACCCCTATTCCATTCTCGACCTGTGCTTCTGAACCTGAGCCTCTGTTATCCAGTTTGGCAGCTGGAGACTACACTCCGATGCTAGGAACTGAGTCAGATGTGCTGCGGTGCAACTCCATTCTGCCTGCACCTGGGAGCGGCCACCTGCTGGACGAGGCCAGATCTGTTGTGGGCATAGGCCGCTATGTGGCCTCCAAGGGAGGCAACCCACTGGCCTGCGGCTCGCTGAGCATGACGGGAGACTGCGGCCCATTCCTGTTCGAGGTGGATGCCAACAAGGAAAACAAGGCTGCTTCTGTTCTGGCACAAGACGCCGGCCCAATGCCAAATGGGCCAGCTTTACAGGTTCAGCCAGCCGAAGAGAAGGAGCCCGTGCTAGGCCAGAGTGGCGAAGAAGCGCAGAAGCACGCTGCAGTTCTTGATCCTTCGATTTCCATGCAAATCATAGAGGTCTCCGACTCCGACTCACTGCCAGATCTCAACGAGCTGCCAGACACACGACGCGCGGGAAAGCGGCCTGCAGCCTCGCCGCGAAGGAGCGACAGGATCCGCATGATGCATGACGGCCCCAGACTGGGCTCAGTGGAGCGCGCGGCGCAGCGCAAAGCCACTGTGACTGAAGGGCAGAGCTCGTCAGTGGCGACCTACTCAAGGAGGAAGAAGGCGAAGAAAATCCTCTCCATCAACTGTCTTGCACCAATGCCAGTGCTCTCTTACCCACCAGAGCTTGGCAATCAGAGGCTGCGCGACCTAGCTGAATGCTGTGGAATTAACAATGAGGAACTGATCAATGCAACTCTGAAGTATACGCAGCAGAACGAGGCGAGCTCGGAGAGGACAACGTCCAATGGCTGAAGCGGCTTATGAGGCTTTAGATCCTGCTGTTGGTACTAGGCTTAGGGCGCCTTTGTTTTTTAATCGCCTGCATCTTTACTTTCCTTCAAAGCCGAGAGTTTGCGCTTCCCGCACCTCAGATCGGCACAGCTTGTTAGTTTTATCCACCTTGCTTGTACTTGCCCCTAAACCAACAGCAGTTATTTCCATTGCATTGTCTTGTAGCTTTGTTCTCTTGCATTCCCATGGCATGTCATCTTTTCATCTCACTAAGCGGGGTACTACAAAGCCACCATGAGGATTGCATCTTGGAATTCGAGAGGCCTGGGTGATGAGAACAAAGATATTATCGTTTTTGATACCATCGCTAAAGCAAAAGCCGAGTTAATCTGTATCCAAGAGACGAAACTACAGAACATTTCAAAATTTAAAGCAGCAATGTTTCTGCCGGCACGCTACACGGGACAGGCGTTCCAACCTTCAATTGGCACGTCAGGGGGGACTCTTATTGCCTGGACAGCAAAAAACCATGACATTCAAGTAATGCAGCAAAACAGCAGCGCCATGACAGTGCATGTCACCGGCACCAACGGCACGGATTGCTTCATCCTAACAAACGTGTATGCACCAGTAGATAACAACGCACGAACACAATTCTTTGAAGACATGCTGCAGCTTAAGCCCCAGATAGACCTGCCTTGGATAGTGCTAGGTGATTTCAACATCTACAGATACCCGGAGGAAAAGAATAATCACAATATCAACTGGAATGCAATGGAGGAATTTAACAACTGGATCAGGGAGATGGAGCTAATGGACATAGACATATCCAACAAAAAATACACCTGGTCTAACAAAAGAAGAGAGCCCACACTTGTACGCTTGGACAGGGTGCTAGTGAATGTACAGTGGAGCCAAAAATATGTGGCAACTGAGTGCAGAGCGTTAACTGCACCTACATCAGACCACACACCGCTGCTAGTTGACACAAAAATTACCGCTCAAAGATCAGATTTATTCAGATATGAAAACCACTGGTGTGACCTAACAGAGCTGCAGCAGTTAACAAGGGAGATGATCACCAGGCCTGCAAGACCGATGACAGTCACGACAAGACTAAATTACATCCTAAGATCTATCAGATCAGCAACGAGGGCGTGGCTAAGAGGAAGGAGGTCCGACAATACACTGCTAGCAAACAACAATCACCTGCTTGCATACCTGAATGCGATCGAAGAATGGAGGAAGCTATCGGATGGGGAGTTTGTGCTACGACAACTCAGCGAAGAAAAGATTAAAGCAATCACCACGTTCTGCTGCCACAAATGGAAGAGAAGGGCAAAAATAAAATGGTGCAATCTGGGAGACGAAAATACTAGGTTCTTTCACACGATGGCCACCTACAGATTCAGAAAGAGCAGAATAAAATGCCTAAAAAACAATGGACAAGACATTTTCGATGATAATGAGAAATTACAGCTGGCAACGACCTTCTACTCGCAGTTCTTCGCAGAAACACGGCACTGGGAAGCATCGGTAAACCTGGCGACGCTATATCCGCAGAACAATCAGGGCCTTCTGGCCTTGGGACAGCCTTTTACCTGGAGAGAGATCGAGCAAGCAATCACCAGGGCACCACCTAACAGAAGCCCAGGACCTGATGGATTCACTGCTGAATTCTACAAGAAATATGCAACAGAACTAAAACCCCAACTTCTTGAACTTTTCAGCAAACTACATGAAGGGACAATCGATCTCAAAGGATTGAATGTGGCATACATAACATTGCTGCCGAAATGCCAACAACCCATGCAACTGTCAGACTACAGACCGGTCTCACTACAACATAGTATTCCGAAGCTGATTGCCAAAGTGCTAGCGAATCGGCTACAAAAGGAGATCCCCGGCTTACTAGACCATATGCAGTCGGGCTTCGTGAAAGGAAGGTCCATCACCGAGAACTTTGCGACAGCAATTGAAATGATCCAATGTGTGCACAGGAACAAGCTGCCAGCATTTGTGCTGAAGCTAGACTTTCAGAAAGCTTTCGATACAATCAATTGGGAGGCGCTGCTACACACGCTGAAAATGAGAGGCTTTCCGGATGAGTGGATTGCTTGGGTGAAAGAACTGCTCACAACGTCACACGCGCAGATGCTGATCAACGGCGTGTTAGGGGAAAAGTTTGCGATCATGAGAGGCGTGCGACAGGGCGACCCGCTATCCCCATACCTGTTTAACATCGTTGCTGATGTTCTACAGCAAATGTTCAGGAAAGCATACGAGAATGGATTCCTCGAACACCCGATTCTGCACGGTGCTCCACTGCCAGTTCTGCAATACGCCGACGACACGCTTCTAATCGTCAGAGGCACGCCCGAGCAAGCGCAACATGTCCGACTCATTCTAGACGCGTTTGCAGCGTTCAGCGGCCTCAAGATTAATTACCACAAAAGCACACTTGTGCCACTGAATCTGGATGCTCACACAGCACAAGAGGTTGCAACCACCATGGGATGCACTATCGCCTCACTTCCATGCACATACCTAGGGCTACCACTATCCAGAAACAAGATCAACAACCAGATGCTGCAACCAGTGCTAAAAAGGATTGACAGAAGACTGCCAGGCTGGGTGTCGCAGATGTTAACGCAAGGAGGAAGATTAGAGATGATTAATGCAGTACTGTCAGCTATACCCAACTACTTCATGGCTTGCATATCCTGGGACAAGGCAAGCATTGAGGCGGTTGACAAGAGAAGGAGATCGTTCTTCTGGAAGAATGAGGAGACAATCACAGGAGGTCATTGCCTGGTGGCATGGGAGGTGGTTACGATGCCAAAAGAACAGGGAGGGCTCGGGGTCCGAAACCTAAAAATGCACAACACGGCTCTCATGGCCAACCTAGCCACCAAACTACTATCAGGAGGAGGAGGTCCGTGTTTTGACTGGCTGTCCCAATGGTACCTCTCACATCGCATACCTACTGAATCTGAGCAAAACGACACACCCTTCTGGCGATCTTTGCTGCCAGCGATCACTTTAGTGCAGCAGATCACAAAATGCACTTTCAGGAATGGAAAGACTATTGCTTTCTGGACTGATCATTGGAACAGAGGAGGTACATTCTCTCTGCTCTTCCCGGTGCTATATACATTCGCAATCGACCCACTTTGTACGATTGCATCACAAATCACTCACGATGCGTGGAATATTGAGGTACACAGACCCATGACTGCGACAGCGGAAGCTGAGATGGCTCAACTTATGATCTGCCTAGAACAGACACAAATACAACTTTCAGAGGAAACTGATATGCGAAGACTAATCAGTACAAACAAAAAGCCAACGACTGCTTCAATATATAAACTGTTGGCGGACAGAGGGCAAAGATGCAATAAACAACAATGGATCTGGATGCAACCCATTCCCAAACGACACAAGATTTTTCTATGGTTAGCTTACAAGGGAAGACTGAATACTAAGGATAACATGACTAAGAAATGCTGGACCAACGATGCTGGCTGTGACAAATGTCCAGCCTTAGAAACGATACATCACATCTCTTTACACTGTGAGGCAGCAACGAAGGTCTGGGACATAATGCAGCTCAAAGAACAGGCACTAAGAGCTGAATCAATAGCACAGTTCATGCAAAACACAACGCAGGATAAATCGAGAACCTGGCCCATCTGCTTTGCTGCATGCATATGGAATCTTTGGAAAGCAAGGAACAACAGAATTTTCAACAAGCAGCAGACAACGCTCACGATAATGAAAAAAAGTATCAAAGAAGATCTTGAACTATGGAGTACGAGAGCTACAACAGACAGAACGGAGATCAGACAATGGGCTCAAATTTTTAGTGTATAGCCTAAGCTTTATTTGCCTCACTTTTTTTTTACTTTCTCTCCTTTTTGCCGTGCTTGCGGCCTCATCATGTAAATAAACTTGCTGTATCTAAATAAGGTAGAGACAACTCTACCTTTTATGTTCAAAAAAAAAAAAAAATATATTCAACATGACCACATGACTTAAAATACTAAGATTAAGTTGTTTATCTGGGAGGATTCTCATGGGTTGCAGTGGTAGATACACTGTGCTGTGTTTGAAAGACATGGTGGCGTCTCCCTCTACATTCTCGTTGTTTCTTTAACTTAGTTGGTTAAAAAAACGCAGCCGCATGGCAGTAGTGTGCGGTGTTTTTTTTTTTTTGTAGAAATGGGAGTCGCTAGGAATCACAGTGTTTCAAAAGGCTGGAACACCGTTCGATAAGATGATATTCCTGGTACCGCTCAGCTCTTTGATACCGGGAACCTTCTTGGTTCAGGCAGGATATGGAAAAAGACACGTGCGTCTTCCAAACTCCAAAGTGAGCAGGAGCTGTAGGGATATTGCGAGTAGATCCTGCGAAGTGCTTGTCGTGGAGGTGAAGCCTGGAACTTCCAGGACCCTTTCTCGGCATCGGAGGTTCTCAGCTGATGTTAGTTTTCTATGGGGAGTTGGATTTGGTTTTTTGGTGCAGACTATGAAACATGGTATGTTGGTATCTGTTGGTCATGTGCCCTTACACGCTGGTTCTGTCGGAGTGGCATGATTATCGGTGGGAGTTGGAGACAATTCCACAATCACAGACTAATTAACTCGTACTATTTCGCTTTGCCGTGCAACCTGTGCTATCAGTTTCACATGCAGTACTTGCTGGTTATCGTGGGAGAGCACCCTGTGTTAACATCGTTCATCTGAATGACTAGACATCCTAAATGAACTATGAACACAGACTCCAGACCTTACCATTTCTTTGGTAGGCCTTCTCTAGTTGTGTAGTCATGTGAGAGCTTTGGCATGTTATTGTGAAGTCTCATGTGAGACCTTTTTATCTGGGTTCCAACTAGACCGAGTTCTTTGCTCAGGTGGTAAACTGCACTATGGGAATGAATAGATACGTTGACGGCCGGCAGCTACACCGATGACCAAATATCGGGGCCATCGGCGTAGCCAATATACGCCTACGGTAAAAAAATGTTGGCATAGTTTTCACGCAATGCCGTCGGCGTAGGTCTGTCAGAGTTATGCATACGGTAAAAAAGCCGTAGGCATAGCTCTTATTTTTCATTTTTTTTCTTTCATATGGCTAATGTATGTTCATTATCGTGTCATAGTTTGGAATAAAATACCCATATTTGGCATATATGCGTGCCATGGTATGGAAAACAATGTCGCTGAACCGATTATCCAAATTAATTTTAGAAATATCATTTTCCATTTTTTAAGTGCTAAAAATGACTTTTTGTGAAGCAAGTACAGATAATATGGTCCAAAACACAGTACACATCTAATTTTCACAAAGAGTAGTACATATTTGGTGGATAATTCCCAAATATAAAGAATTTTCTGTCTTTCTATCTAAATAAGCCTATTTAATTAACTTTATGCCAATTTTTCAAAAGTAATTCAAATTTGAACTACAAGTTGTCATAGTTTGCTATGAAAGTTTTACAAATATAATTTTAAGGCAAACAAGTATTAGTTACATCAGAGAACCATCAATAGTTTTGGAAAATTTGACCACTTTTAATGAATAGCCGTGGATGCAATTTTGACCGTTTTTAAGAAATAAATAATGAAACCCTTTGGCATGGATTTCTTTTATGTGCACTAGTTTCTAGGAAAAATGATAAACTTGAGTTTTTACAAAATTTTCGAAACAAAACTTCACAAAAAGGTCAATCGTCTATATAAACATGTATAAGTTTTAAGCCAAATGACCAATGTATGGTCATTATCGTGTCATAGTTTGTGATAAGTGTCCATATTCAGCACATATGTATGCCATGGTATGGGAAACAATGTCGCCTAACCGATTTTCATAATTATTTTTATAAACATCATTTTCTATTTTTAAGTGTAAAAATGACTTTTTGTGAAGCTAGTACATAACATATGGTCCAAAATGGCACCCAGATAAATTTCACAAAAAGTAGTACATATTTAATAGATAATCCTTAATTACGAGGATTTTTTTACTTTATATCTAAATTCGCCTATCTAATTAACTTTACTCGGATTTTTCGAAATTAATTCAAATTTGAACAACAAGTGTGTGATAGTTTGCTCTGAAATTTTTACAAAAATAATTTTAAGGTACATAAGTAGTGGTTACATCATAGAACCGTCGATAGTTTTGAAAATTTCAATCACTTTTGATGAATAGCTATGGTGGCTATTTTGACCCTTTTTTTGAAAGAAATCAAAAAATGAAAAAATACAAAAAAAAAGTAACCCTTTGGCATGGAGTCCTTTCATGTGTACTAGTTTCTAGAAAAAAATGATAAACTTGAGTTTAGACAAACTTTTCGAAACAAAACTTCACAAAAAAGGTTAATCATCTATAAACATGTATAACATGTATAAGTTTCAAGCCAAATGACCAATGTATGGCCATTATAATGTCATAGTTTGTGATAAAGTGCCCATATTCAGCACATATGTGTTCCATGATATGGGAAACAACATCATTGAACCGATTTTCCAAATTACTTTTAGAAATATCATTTTTCTATTTTTTAAAGCGTTTAAAATTGTGAAGCAATTACAGAAAATATGGTCTAAAAATGACACCCATCTAATTTTCACACATAGTAGTCAATATATGATGGGTAATCCCTAAATATTAGGAATTTTCTTACTTTCTCTCTAAATTCGCCTATTTAACTGACTTTATGTTGATTTATGTTGGTTCTTGTTTGTTTAAAAGACATTATTTATTATGCAAAAGATGATATGGATGTCATATTTGGATTCCTCTCATTTTTCTGATCGATTTAGACATTTTATTTGGTAAATTTTGATATATGACATCTTAATCCGGAAACTCAGTGGGAAGGAACTAAATAGTTAAGCGTGATTGGGCTGGAGCAATTTGAGTTTGGGTGACTGTCCGGGAAGTTTGACTAATAGTGGGTAGTTTGATCTTAGATTAAATTTGTGATATGAGATTAATTATATGAGTAATTCAGAATTAAAATAATTAAAATTAAAAAAAAAGTTGAAAAGAAAATATAGGAAAAAATTGATTTTTTTCGAAAATTTCTTAGTTATATCCGACGCTGACGGTTTGCAGAGCTACCTCGACATAACTACTCAGTCTTGTAGTGTTGGTAATACCTTTTCTGAAAAGGCTTTTCAAACATGGAGCTTTCTTAGTTTCTAGTTTAGAGGGGTGAATCGTTGCTTACTTATTTTGTTGGTGTGAGAAAACATAGAATAGTTCTGTGTTGGAGGAGAAGAAACTAATGAAGTTCACACATGCGTCACCCGCCTGGACAAGCAAAAGCGGCATGTCGGAAAAAAAAAGATGGAGTCGGGCTTTGCTTTGCAAGATCGTCGGCGCTATCTGCCCTATATTAGCTAGCGAAACCCGGGAGCCTCTCGGCTGGGCGGCTGCGCTCGATTGGGAGGCGATCGTTCTCCACAACAAGGACATCCGGGCAAGGTGTTGGGCTGGTGCTGGAAAGATTGTGGTTTACACAGGACTGCTCGATCTTTTCATTTTTCAACACTGACGAGGAGATCGCGACTGTTCTTGCGCATGAGGTACTGTGTCTAGCTTATATCTAGCTGCTTGATCTACAAGCTCTCTAGTTGCACATGTATATATGTTAACTCGAGCTTGCATTATCTTGCGTGCGTGCCTTATGTGTGTGTGCCTAGGTCGGGCATGTTATTGCAAGGCACACGTCGGAGATGATTGAAAGCCTCCATAGCATTCTCTTATCTCACATCGTGCACTCCGGAGGAGCCAAAATGCCACCTCTTGTCTGTTCCTAGCAACCTTTTCATCCCGGGCTAGGGGTTCACATGTATTTTCCACCTCCCCCTCATTAGGAAAACCTTTCACTTGATGCGACTGAAAGCAGTTCATGTGTCATCGACGCCACCTTGTATGCAAATCTTTCATATGCCGCCTACATGTCCTCCACTCTTCTATAATTTCTATGTGTGCATTTTTCTTTGTCGGTGAGACACTCAAACACCGCTTCTTTGGTTATTCACATAACATCATGATTTGTGCTATTTTGTTTCAACGGTGATGTGGTCAACGTCAAACACCTTTGGTATGGGTCCTCTATATGTACCCTCCTATCCACAAGAGCCACAACACCACGATTAAGTGATGCCTCATATATGTTGCCACGGCAAGAAGCATTCCATCGATTACCCTGCTTTGGAGGTGAGGTTTCTCCCATTCGATGTGGAAATTGATCGTGGTGGCATGGTTCATAGTTTTGTTGCATCTGAGTCGAAAAAACTAAAAACAAACATCGTTCTAGCCTTGTAGGTGTCGTACATAATAAACCCCTGCCATGTTGTGCTTGTCTTTTTCTTTAGTTGGCGTGTGACGTCACATATCTCATATGTAAAAATAAAAAATAGTTGTTTAGATCAGGGGGCGTTGCGAGAATCGAACTCGCGACCTCTCGCACCCAAAGCGAGAATCATACCACTAGACCAAACGCTCGATGTTTAGGTTCGTTTTTGTTAACTTAATTGTCAATTAAGGATTGACTAACAGTCCATAAGTGCATTCCAGCTCCTGTTTGCATGTATATCCTCTGCTCGCAGTGTCACAACAAACTAGATTTCCACATGATAATGGGCTTCTTCTTGTTATGCTACGAATAATGAAACGGATAACCGCATACTATCTGCATAAGCTCATCGATAGGATCAGCGATGCATCGATCTTCACTGCATTTTATCTGCATAAGTACTTAGCTCCAGATTTATACATATTGCTACTGGAGTGTAGTACGCAGTAGTAAAAGTTTAAAGCTCCCACGTCTGTCCCTCTTCTCCTAGTGTCACGCTGAACTGGCAGGGATTTTTTCAGGGGATTATGAACTGGTTAATGTTCATTGGCATATAGTAGTAATTAAATCTTAGCCAGTGTAACAGAAAGCTGTAGGCCTTAATTAGCTACCATGGAGTATCAATCAACATTCCCAACCCATGCATGATCAATTCTGACACACACAAAGCCAACATCAGGACAAGTCTATACTGGATATTCGCTTTCCAAATAATACTATTGAATAATACTTTTGCATGAACTCTACACAAGGCCTCCATAGATATTACGAAAAATATACAACGCTTAAAATGAAAGAAAAAGAAGAGAGAGGAAGGGTTCAAATACCACATGAAGGTGGCAACTTGTTTGTGTCCTATCCACTTTTATTTGGCTAGCTACCTAGTTAGGAAAATGTTTTCATAGTTTGTAGACGAGACGGTAGGTTGAGCTCCAACAATGGAAATCCCCGCTTCTGCTTATGCATCTTAAAGATGATAACCTTATAATGACGAACTCGCCAACGAACCACCTTCAGAATCACCACGTCGACGGTCTGGTAGATCGATCTCCAACAAATGGTAATCCCCGCTTATGCTTATGTATCTTTGTCGTCTCCAAGTCAAGACGATAACCTTATAATGACGAATTCGCCTAGGGATGACATTCGGAAGCTCCACATCGCCGGTCCAATTCCCAGAGCCCTTGAACCCAATACATTCATTTGGAATGCCGGGGATAGTAGGGTCCAATGACTCCTCCATGTCAACGGTCTCCAGCAACCAATACCACCCACTGTTGATACCAAGAGTTGTAGCTTGTAGCCACAGAAATCTATACTTCTTATAAAGTAAAACCCCACAAACATGCATTAATTAGTCTATCTCTCCATGTAAGTGTCCATATCATCCACTATTTGAGCCATTCATTTATCCATATCATCACCACATCATCAACTACGTAAAACATTCACTTATCCACGACATCACATATTTCTTAGTAATATTCATCCATACATGGCTATTCACATTATAAATTATTTTAACCATACTTCTACATCATCAATTTCTAATTGTTAAATACAGGAAGATTCCGTATGATTAAATTTAGAGTTGTGCCATTATTTTCGAGCATTATTTTCTATTTCATGCATCAGTAAAATTTTCTTTTATATTCCTATAAAAAAGTTATGGTTCCCCATCAACGCGCGGGGTATATTTTTTAGTATCATGAACCCAATAATTACGAGAAGGTTAGCAATCTTCCTTGTTAGTATCATGAACCCTTTAATTACGAGAAGGTTAGCAATCTTCATTGTTAGCATACAGCTAGGAATGACCGAGAGCAACGATCAGACGGTCGAAAATGCTAATGTCATGAGATTACTCTCTCTTTGTATCAGTTTGAATGTCCCTAATGGGGACTCCCTTTATCTCAAATGTAAAAAACACGAGAAAAGAAAAGCTAAAGGACATAGTATATATGGGGACTCCCTTTATTTCAAATGTAAAAACAAGAGGAAAGAAAAAAAGAAAAGTTAAAGGAAATAGTATATATATGGGGACTCCCTTTATTATCTCAAATGTAAAAAACAAGAGGAAATAAAAAATAAAAGGGGCGTTGCGAGAATCGAACTCGCGACCTCTCGCACCCAAAGCGAGAATCATACCACTAGACCAAACGCCCGATGTTGTATTTATTTTATGAATCGTTTTCTAACTCAAGTAATTTGATGCCAGCGCTCCCAAAGAGACCTTGACTAGTTGGACTTGAGCAGAGCAGATCGATCTTCCGAGACCTTCTCCCCTCCCCTCTCCGATCCCATGCCGGCCACGGCGGCGCTATCGCCCTCTCCTCCGGGGGCCTCCACCACCACCCGAGGACCCAACCCCCTCCGCCACCACCTCGCCGCCTCCTTTACACCCCCGCAGCCGTCTCGGCGGCGGCCGACAGGCGCCGTCGCCGCCTCCGCCTCCGCTGGACGCCGCGCCGTCGCGTCCTGCTGCAAGGCCGCCAAGGACCCCTCCTCCGCAACCGACCACGGTAAATTCTGTTCCAGGATTATTAGCTTATGCGAAATTGTCACCAGACAGACAGATTGATTTGATCCACAGGCCAATGTGTTCTCTGTGTCGACGACTGCCTGGAGCTAGAGCATCAGTTTTTTCTTTCTTTCTGTACCTGATGCGATGCCACCAGCTAGCGATTCATATGAACACACCATGATCCCTGATCTGGCAGCTCAGCTCACACAACTCCACGTACGCGCGCGCCGTCTATCGTTCATCTTGCCTCGTTTCACAACACTGTCATGTCTGAATTCTGAAACCGTGATACATACCACACCTGTCTTTCGTCCATCGTCAGAAAATATATAATTTCTACGCAAGGATTCAGATTTTGATCGGTGTGGCCGCAGTGGGAATCGCCGACAAAGCTTCGCTGCGTCATGTTTCTTTGCAAAAGGCGTCGGATTTTGAGTTATGTCGCCCTAGTGCATTTCACTGCATTTTTTGTGTAAGCAATGCCTCAGCTCCGGAGTTTACACTGCAGCTGGAGTAGCATATTATAACAATAAGTAGGCTCAACTTCCCGTCCTCTGCTTGTACCGTCGCGGTGAACTAGTTGTTAGTTCCCCGGTGGCTAATGAGCTGGTGTGTGCGTTGATGCATGCTAATTATTCCTAGTGCATCCTATATTCCTATCTACATCAGCTCTCAGCTTTGGAGCTCAGTTACTCCTCAAGTATCGTAGTCATGTAATAACAAGTTTAAAGCTCATGTTTGTGTCCTCTAGCTCTGGTGTCATACTGAACTAGTAGTAGGTTTTTTCAGAAGCTTATAAACTGGTTAATGTTCACCGTCACACACTAAGTAATGTAACTGAAAGCTGTTGGCATTTGCTACCGCGGCTTGTCTTTGCTCCCAGCCCATGGACTCTGTCTGTAAACCGATATTCTCGGTCCACACACGCATGATTAGTTCCAACAACACACGCAAAGCTCTGCACCTGTATGATTGCTTGCCCTGTTTGTTGAGTATGTGTATCTCGCCTTATATGTATGTGTTTGCACTTGCAGTGGGCGATGTAGAGCATCAAACATGGGACGAGGCTGTCCTCGGGTGCGAGACAACAGTGCTGGTCGAGTTCTGGGCGCCATGGTGCGGCCCCTGCCGCCTCATGCACCCCATCATCTCAGACCTGGCCAAGGCCTACGCCGGCAGGCTGAGGTGTCTGAGGGTGAACACGGACCAGAACCAGGAGGTAGCGACGAGGTACGGCATCAGGAGCATCCCCACCATCCTCATCTTCAAGGACGGCGAGAGGAAAGAGACGGTCATTGGTGCCATTGCGGACTCCGCGTTGGCCGCCACTGTCGACAGGTTCTTGTAATTGCCATAGCATGATGTAACACATTTATATCGAAACGAGTGAAAAAGGCTTTGCATGAACTTCTATGAAATCAAACCGAGTTTACCTGTTTGCATAAAAGATTAATATGCTATCGTTGCTTTTGACGATCATGAAGCCTACAAGAGAATGATCATTTGATACCCTATCGTTGCTATTGACGATAATTGCCTCCTTATTTTTCCTATTATAGTAAAGTGAGCAATTATATTCTTCTATGCAAAAGGTTGTCATAGGAAATTTGGAATCTTTATTATTTTTTCATTTAAGCATTTGTTTTTAAGGATTTCCTGCACTGCATTTTGGTTGGAAGTTGTCCATTGACTCCAACCTCCTGGAAATTTTTTTTGAGGCTTAATGGCAGTTGTTCTGCCTCATCAATTAAGAAGATAGAATAGTCTGATACATGCTAGGGAGGAGCTAGCTGTAAAGGATTTTTTTTTGGAAAAACAGGAGCAGAGTAAAAACATGACTACTCCCAAAATTCAGGCTCAGCGCCTGTCTCAAGCCGATGGTCATCTTGTGACAGTTCTTCCAAGTAGGTTCCCAGCAGTAAAAGGTCATCTTTTATCCAATCTACAATGAGTGGTTCCGATGCTGTTTTGTGTTGAAAAACCCTCCGACATCGCTCCTTCCAGATGTGCCAAGTCCCATATATCGCGACTAGCAGCTTGTCCTTTATCAGATTTTCAGTCATGAATTTCCACCAGTTCGCCGGTGCAAGAAATTGATTTCTTTGAATTTGCAAGAATGAACAGTCCGTCCACGCGCCAAAAGGTGCCAAATGGTACAAGAGCATTGATTGCCATCCTCATCTTCAAGGACGGCGAGAGGAAAGAGACGGTCATTGGTGCCATTGCGGACTCCGCGTTGGCCGCCACTGTCGACAGGTTCTTGTAATTGCCATAGCATGATGTAACACATTTATATCGAAACGAGTGAAAAAGGCTTTGCATGAACTTCTATGAAATCAAACCGAGTTTACCTGTTTGCATAAAAGATTAATATGCTATCGTTGCTTTTGACGATCATGAAGCCTACAAGAGAATGATCATTTGATACCCTATCGTTTCTATTGCCGATAATTACCTCCTTATTTTTCCTATTATAGTAAAGTGAGCAATTATATTCTTCTCTTCTATGCAAAAGGCTATCATAGGAAATTTGGAATCTTTATTTTTTTTCATGTAAGCATTTGTTTCTAAGGATTTCTTGCACTGCATTTTGGTAGGAAGTTGTCCATTGACTCCAACCTACTAGAAAGGTTTGTTTGTTTGGCGGTGCAACCAAAAACATTGACCGGGTTCTTAAGATTAATAGGGTAATTGCCTAATGGTAGTTTGTTAATCTTCATGCCACCAAATCAAACGGCACCGATCCTGAAAATGTTTAAGATGATCAAACGGAGTGGAACATTGGAGCTGCGGGACCATGGTCCGGTACAATATTTCTCTACAAATACTCATGTGCACAAGTAGGCCAGGCTGAAGGTTCAGGAGTTGACAGTATGTAAAATTACCAGCTACCATGAAGACTATATCCGGAAAAAAGATAGTTCACTTAAAATGGTTTTACTTGATGCCCTGAAAATTAGGAGGCACGGTTATTTTAAGAATATTAAAATGTTTGTACTTTCTGCAAAAAGATATAAATAAACTTGACCATCTTAGCTTGCATTAGATGAAGGACATGATGAGACTAAGTACACATGTGAGACTGTTGTCCTTACTCCCGAGTCCCGATCTGCATGTTCATTGTAAGGTAGAGTTGGTTGGTGAATGCCTAGTAAAGGTTGTGATTGTCTCTTGAAAAATCTGAGGAATGCTTCCCCGTATCATATATATGAGCTACTGTACATCACTTAAAATGTTAAGATTTACTTCATTGGGGAGGACTCTCATGGGTTGCAGTGGTAGACACACGTGGTTTGTTTGAAAGGCAGGGTGGGTCTCCCACTCTGTTCTTGTTTTTTTAGTAGTTAATTTGTTATGAAAGAATAAAATTGCAGCTAAGTTTGCGGTGCAGTGTAGACTTGGGAGTCCTCGGGAACCACACAGTTTCTAACAGCTGTAGCGCCGTTTGTTCAAATGGTGTTCTTGGTGTGTCTTAGACATCTGATACTGGGAACCTTCTCAGTTCAGGAAGTACATTTCATGACAAGAGTGGGTCGCTTATGCGAACTTCTTCAAGATTTCGCAAATTGTCCACTCCATTGGGGTTTTTCTGTGGCGAAGGTGCTGCACGAGGCAGTGCGAGCAAGACTTCGAGTTTGCCGTGACTATTAGCCAGTTTTAGCATGAGTTCCACTTTGGCAGAAAAGCAACTCCACGCCTATCTAGGAAATCCAATTCATAAAGATTGGTGTGACTACTTAAAAAATCCTTTAGTTCGTTCTGATTCTCCTTTTGAAGTTTACATTTGCATATTCTTCACGGGTACACCCCCCGGCAACTGGCTTCACCAGGCATCCCGGCGCCGCCTACCGCATCAGCCTTGAAGCTCAGGCCCGCCGAACCCAGATGGGCCGCGACGCCCGGAGCCCCTCGTCCGCAGCAGTAGGGGCGACTCCATCGTGCGAGCGCCGCGCCCCACGGCGGCCGACAACGCCGAGATGCTCGGCCGGGAACCGCAGCACCTTGCTGCCGTCCGCGCCGAATCCCAGGAGCCGCCGCCGCCATGGAGGTCGCCGCCTCGCGCGAAGGAGAAGGCCCCGCCGCCGCCGACCACGGAGCCGAGCCCGCGGAGAGCCTGGCAGCGGCGGGGAGAGGGAGCTGGGGAGGGCGGAGGGCCTCGCGCCGCCGGCCTTGGATCGCCGCCCGAGCCGCCTAGGGTTAGGCGACCCGGGGGCCTTTTTTGAGTGAGTCTGTCAACACCTTCCCGTGGACCAAAAAAAAAGGGTTCCGGGTATGCATGAGATACATGGTTGTGTAGGACATCGGTATCTAACACAAGCACATCGAAAACATTGAAATATTCCTCTAGTATTCGGCAATGTAGGAACGTTTTATATTTTGCTGGTCAAAAGGCATTTGACATGCGCTTGCTGGTCTTGTTTATCAAAGAAGTATGACCTGCCAATGTAAAAGAAATATCTCTACAAGTGTACTACTCCTTTGACTTCCTAGGGTTCCATACGATTAATAGGGTAATTGCCTAACTGTAGGATGTTAATCTTCATGTGCCGAAATTGAACAACTCCTATCCCGAAACGTTTCAGATGATCATACGGAGTGAAGCATAGGAGCTGCGGGTCATGGTACAATATTTCTCTACAAATTACTCGTATGCACCCAGCTCTGCGTGGAGATTGACAGCTCTGCTCCTTGTACAAACTTTGTAAACTCGTTTGGTTTGATTCAGTAAAGCTCTTTGAAAAAAAAAAATACTCGTATGCCCGAGTATGCCAGGCTGAAGGTTCAGGAGTACAGAGAAAGTCCACTCAAAATGGTTTTACTTGATGCGGAAATTAGTAGTTTCCGCAGAAGGCTATAAATAAACGTGTCCATCTTAGATTGCTTTAAAAGGACATGAGAGTACTTTTTTTTTAATGTTGGCAGGAGAACCGCCAAATTCATTGATTAGAAGAAAAAGGTACAAGGACCCGAACTGCTCGGATTATTGAGGAAATCCGGGCGAAAACCTGTACAAAGGCAAAGACTACACCTAGCAGCACAAAGCATACAAGGTCGTCAGCAGGCGTAACACACGACACCCACAGCCGGGCACTCGAGCCTATGCTACCAAAGTGCGCACCGAAAACTGTTGAGTCGAGCTGATCCACCATGAGCTCTTGCGCCAAACCTCGTCGACACCGGAGAGAAACGACGTGCCCGGAAGAGGAAGAGGCAAGTGCCTCGCCGACATTAGAGCAAAGACCAAGCTGCTCATCTGCCGCTCCTTGCATGCAAAGGGTACTCTGCAGCCCACCATTGCACCAGCCCTCACAAACCACAGGTCCCTCTGGCCGTCTCCACCTCCAGAACCGATGCTCCCAAGAGAGAATGGTCCGATCCAAGTTTCCGGATCTCAGGTTTCCCCTGGAGTGTGTCGAGAAGGGAGTGTAAATTGCTTGTCGAAGCCTCCAGCAAGGGGACGACGCCCGAAGGCGTTGCCATCGACAACTCCGGCAGCAGCCGGAGTCCGGCTTTCACCGGCAACTACACAACCCATCCCGCAAACCGGCCAGCCACACCACGCGAGGAACCACGACACAAGGCCGCGCAACACGCCAATCCGCTGCTTCTGCCTCCACGGCTGACCTCAACGCCACCTGCCTCCACGGTCTACCACACCTCCCCAGCCATCCCGAACGTGCTGCCGCCGCTTCTTCCAATCTCTGCCTTTGGTGGGAGGATGAAACACCAGAGGCGCCATTCGTCTCCCACAGCGCGTCTTCTTCAACGCGCCACCTCCCGCGCGGCCATGAGCCAAACCTGCCCGACAGCAACACCTCGCGCCAGCAAGACTCCATGGACGCACCGAAAACGGGCCCAAGATGGGCCCGCCCGGGTCCAGATCTGGCCCGCGCGCGAGAGCTCGCCGCCGGCAAGCTATGGCTCCTCCCAGCCATGCCGCCAAGTCCACCACTCCATCCACGCCCCCCACACACCAAGCAGCACCACGGGTTGGCCGAGCCGGCCTCACCAACTCACACGGGCGCGGCCCAGATCGAGCCCGCCGCCCGCCACCACCCCACGGCAGCGCGCCTCCGCCGCGCCCTGCGCGACCTCCACCGTGCCTACGCGGCGCCTCCTCGGACGACGACGTGCAGCGGCGCCAACCCCCGCAATCCTCCGGACCACCTCCTCTTCGCGCGCAGACGGGGTGTCGGGGCGCGGCCTCCTCGCCCTCCGCCTTTGGCGGCCGGGCGCCGCCACCACCGCCGGCGGCGGCGCCGGCGGCGGCCGAGGGAGCTCGAGATCTGGGGCTTTTTTTTGGACTAGGGTTGGACCTCCGGAGCCGCCGCGCGAGCGACCCGGGAGGTAGGAGGGGGCACACTTTGAGAAAGTAGGACATGAGAGTACTGAGTAAACATGTGAGCATATGCTGTCCTTACTCCCCATCTGCATGTTCATAGCAAGGTAGAGTTGGTTGGTGAATGGCTAGTATTAGTAAAGGTTGTGATTGTCCCCTTGAAAAGTTTGAGAGGAATGCTTCTCGGTATCATATGTCTGAGCTCTCTCTCTCTATATATAGTATATACTCATCATGTCTAGATCACTTAAAATGTTAAGCTTAAGTAGTTTTTTTTGGTCATGCAAGAAAATTTGCAGCCACATGGCGGTAGTGCACGGTGCCTGTGTTAAAATTGGGAGTAGTTGGGAAGCAAAATGTTTCGAATAGCTGCAGCACCGTTTGATCAGACGGTGTTCTTCCTTTGACTCAGCCATCTGACATTGCAGCCTTTCTTGGTCGAGGAAGAAGATGGCGCTCCAGCAGTGTGTCACAGTCACACATACGAACTCCCTAAATATTTAGCACATAGACCAGTCCAAGGTTCTACTTCCGTGGCAACGATCTTGCATGGGGCAGTTGTTTTGTTGTAAGTTCCACTCTGGGAAAAACACCATCTAGACAATCAAACTCATAAGATGCTACTCCCTCTATTTTAAAATATAATCTGTTTTAATCTTTTTCCATATTCATATGTATCCACGTATACCTAGACACATTTTAGTGTGTTCGTTTACTCATTTTCGACTGAATCTAATCAACATGTATTTTACACATAAACCATCTTATATTTCAAAACAAAGGGGGTAGTAATTATAAAAATATCCTTTAATTCGGCCGGATTCTCCAATTGAGGTCCCCTCGTGTTTTACATCTGCATATTCTTCACAGGTGAGCGACAGACTGCCTCCAGCTGAGCGACACAAACTGTATGAATGGGCCGAGCCCGCAAACGAAATTTCTTAAGCGAAACCGCGGTATGTATCGCCCGAGCGAGCAAGCTGTTTCGTAATTTGGCCCAACCAAACAATCGAGCGTTACTCCCTGTACTAAGCTAGTATAAACTTTGTACTAGATTAGCGACACTTTTTTGGATCAGAGGGAGTATATGTAACCGCCGCCGCCGCCTCCACACTCCATTCTATCGGCCACTCAGACCCTCGCCGGCGCCGCCGTTGACCATGGACGGGCGGGGGCAGTTCACCAACGTGGACCCCGCGATGGCGGTCGAGATGCGGTGCCAGGGCTGCGACCCGCACGACCTGGACCGAGCCGCGGAGACCTCGCTAGCGCTCGTCTACTTAAACCTCCCCAGCTTCCCCGTCTACGACGACCGCCGCCTCCCCCCCCCCCCCCCCGCCCCCGTCCTCGCCGCCTCCGACGCCGTCGACCGCATAAGCCGCCTCCCGCGCGAGGTCTGGCGCCACATCGTCTCCCTTCTCCCCGTCAAGGACGCCGCGCGCATTGTCGTCCTCTCCTCGCACTGGCGCACCATTTGGCTCTGCACGCCCCTCGTCCTCATCGACGTCCACCTCCTCCCCAAGGGCCAGGGCCTCCGCCCCACGCTCGCCAACACACCGTCCATCACCGCCGCCGTCTCCACTATCCTCGACGCCCACCCGGGGCCCTATTACCGATGTTGTCATCCCTTGCTTCGTAATCCAAACGGTGATTAGTTAGCCTAGCATACATAACTGCAGACATGACTCATATTTCACAACAGAAGAGTATACAGAAGACCATACATTCTTCTTTTTTTGTGAGGAAATGGAGCATGTTTTTCTGAACTGACAGCTGTCGTATGCTTGAGCAAGCAGTGTGTTTCTGAACCAACAATTGTCTCCAGACGTAGAGTCTGCATGTCAATTGCTAATCACTTGATTAAGATAGCACAAATCTGTTCAAGTATGGATACCAAAACGCTCAACATGCATTATCTGCTAGTTTGGTTTGGTTTCGTTTGTGCTTTTTTGGATGATTGAGAAATGCATGATTTGTCTTACAGCATTATGCGATGATGATAAATTAACTACACGTCCACAGTACCCTTACGATCTAGCTTACCATACTTGTGTCGTATCTCCGTTCTACCTCTGTCCGTGTTTCTTTTTGGTACATAATATTTACTGAGTGCAGGAATGATTACTCTACAGCTGCAAGTGGAAGGAGGAAAGCTAGTGTCAATGAAAGTTTACGATGCTCTTTTAGGATTTCATGGGAGATTGAGAGCCTGACGCCTCAGAAGGTGGAAAAATTACAGCACTGTGAGGTGAAGCTGAGCTGAATCTCAAGTCCAAGCAGATGAAATGCCGAGGGCACATTCATGAGCTCAAAGCCTGGGATGAGCGCAGATCCACCGCTCGCCGACTTGTTCCTTCTCTTCTCCACCGCTCTACGTGTTCCTCAACCTGCTCTTCAAGAGCGCGTATGAGCTGGAGACTACGGATATCACGATGGCAAATCCAAGATTCACGCCGTTCTCACCAGACGTCGCGCGCGCTTTCCAAAGTGAAGACTGCCTCTGATGCCAGAGCTTGCCGCTGCCAACGGCATACACTGAGCGGCCGTTTCAAGAAAGGTTGTTCTTGCGAGTACAGGTCCGGAAGCGTGGAGTTTCAAGAAAGGAATTGATTTTTATGGCTGGTTACCTGGTTGGAGAGAAGAAGCTCTCAACTTGCGGCCGCAGATCCACCGCTCGCGGACTTGTTCCTTCTCTTCGGCGGAGATCCATCGCTCTACGCCTACCGCCAACTTGATGAGCTTGTTTCTCCGATTTAGATACTTCCCTCAAAATTTGATGAGCTTGTTCGAATAAAATTTCCCATATGCGGAGACGTAGTTGTCACATCGGTTAAAAGTAAAACCATATCAGTTTGTGTAGAGCGGTGTAACGTCATAAAAACTGAATATTAAGGAGTGCCTTGTAACCACTAATGAAGACGCCGAGCACTGAACTAAGGATCTATTTGAAGAAGGTACGATTAAGAGCAACTCCAATCATGCCTCTGTCATCCTCCTCTCCCCCAAATCCCCCATATTGAGTGAGTTTTGCCCCCAAAACAAAAAACACTCCAACCATGTCCCCATCGACCTCCCCATTTTGGTACACCCCGCCCTATTTAAGAAAGTCTCGCCGCCTCGCTACTATTGGTCGTTTGCCAGAGCTCGATGTTGGCCAAGGCCGCCGCCCATCGGAGCCCATCGAAGCCCACTAGAGTTCGTTGGATCCATATATATTTTATTTTCTTATTCTTGTTTTAACATGAAAATTGGAGGAAAACAAGGGGTAATAGTTGAGGGGAATGTTTGGCTACTAATTCGGGGGCCATGGTTGGAGTTCTACAATAAAATGGTAATAATTGGATACCAAATTCCCCGCCAAAACACTTATGACTTGTTTAAGGATATCATGCATGTAGCGTATTCTCAGCTTTGCTGTTTGTTGTAGTGGCAGAGAACGAATTAAGCCACATCAACTGGCTAGAGTTTCGAGAGATACGTACCCTTTTCTACAGCTTGATGTTTCAAATTCACCTGTAAGTTCACAATAATTTGCCTCCGAATTCTTTCAAATTAAATACTATTTGTGTATTGTCCGGGCTAGACGACAATAGCTTTTGTAATAGGTTGTCAGATAGAACATAGAAGTAAAGAATATGATAGTTTAATTTATTGTATTTAAATTTCCAAACCACTTCTTGGCATGATTTATAAATTAATTAAGTTGATGGCGGTTTCAAACAACGGCCGACCGTTATCATATGTTTTATGTTTTGACTTTCCAAAATTATGATGATTAAGTTTATCATGTTTTTTTACATTCGTAACTTAAATGCTTAGCCGTGTAGCTTAATAAAATAAGAACACAAGTTTTCTTTTTTGGGATGATAAGAATGCACATCATGATCCTCAACAGGAAACTCTCATACTCATAGGCCTGTGAGCAACCTGTCTAAAACTAAGCAAGGTCTCGTTTCAAAAAAAAACTAAGCAAGGTGGACTCCTCAAGCTCCTCCAGCTGCCCCGTGCAACACCTTTGCCATAGAAGTAACCCGATTGAGTGTCCTATGTGCTAGATCTTGAGGAAGTTCGCATCTATGACCCGCTGTTCTGCCGGCATGTGCTTCCTGACTAAGAAGGTTCGAAATATCAGATGGCTGAGTCATACAAGGAACACTCCCTAGTCAAAGGCTGCTTCAGTTTTTCAAATAACTGTGTTTCCAGACGACTCCCAATTCTACCCAATCGCCAATGCGACTGCATTTTTTCTCTTACATAACCAAATGTACTCTACGTAATCGTAACATTTTAAGTGATGTAGACATGTTGAATAAACACTATATATAGAGGAGCTCGGATATGTGATACCGGGAAGCATTCCTCTCTCAAAACTTTCAAGAGGAAACTCACAACCTGTACCAGCCATTCATCAACCAACTGTACCTTTCTATGAAAATGTAGATCGGAAATAAGGACAACAAATGCTCACATGTTTACCCAGTCTCTCGTCCTTTTTCTAAAGCAAGCTAAGGTGGTTAAGTTTATTTATATATTTTTGTGAACAAACATTTTATTTTTCTCAATGTTTGTGCTTCCTAATTTTCAGCGCATCAAGTATAACCATTTTTGGTGGACTCCCTCTTTATTTTCAGATGTAGTATTCATTGTAGCTGATTTTTTTTTTAAATTTGAAGCTAAAATATTGTCAGTTCATTCAATCAATTGAAGAAAACCCAAAGCAAACAAGATCAATGGAATTTGGCCCAACTAAAATATGGAATTTGGCCCAAGTAAACAAGCCCTAGGCCCAGTCCGCCACACAATCGAGCACTATATATAATAGCCGCACACTCTCAGACCACGCTCCATTCTATCGGCCACTCATCGGAAACCCCCACCTCGCCGGCGCCGCCGTCGACCATGGCCGCGCGGGAGCAGTTCACCAACGTGGACCCCGCGACGGCGCTCGAGATGCGGCGCAAGGGCTGCGACCCCGCGACGGCGGACCGAGCCGCGGAGACCGAGCTAGCGCACGTCTACTTCAACCTCCCCAACTTCACCGTCTACGACGACAGCCGCCTCCCCCCCGCCCTCGCCGCCCCCGACGCCGTCGACCGCATCAGCCGCCTCCCCCGCAGCCTCCTCCGCCACATCGTCTCCCTCCTCCCCGTCAAGGACGCCGCGCGCACCGCCGCCCTCTCCTCGCACTGGCGCACCATCTGGCTCTGCACGCCCCTCGTCCTCATCGACGCCCACCTCCTCCCCAAAGCCCAGGGCTTCCCCCCCACGCTCGCCAACACGCCGGCCGTCACCTCCGCCGTCTCCACCATCCTCGAGGCCCACCCGGGCCCCTTCGCCTGCGTCCACCTCGTCTGCAGCCGCATGGACCCGTACCGCGCCCAGCTCGCGCGCTGGCTCCAGCTCCTCGCCGCCAGGGGCGTCGACGACCTCGTCCTCGTCAACCGCCCGTGGCCGCGCGAGGTGCCCATCCCGGCCACGCTCTTCACCATCACCACCCTCACCCGCCTCTACGTCGGCCTCTGGAAGCTGCCCGACACGGCCGCTCTGCAAGGCGCCTCCTTTCCCCACCTCCGCGAGCTCGGCCTCTGTTCCGTCGAAATGGAGCACGGCGTCGTCGATGCCCTCGTCGCCAGGAGCCCCGTGCTGGAGATCCTCAACATCTTCGGAGCCTACCATGGGCTGCGTCTCCGTCTCGTCAGCCAGAGCCTACGGTGCCTGCAAATCTCCAGCTCTACGATGGAGGACATCGCGGTCGTGAAGGCTCCACGCCTGGAGCGCTTCGTCCTGTATGCACCTTTGCCCAAACCTGGTGCCTTGTGCACCAGAGTTCGGATTGGCGATGCCCCCAAGCTGCACTCTTTTGGATACTTGCAGCCAGGTCAGGTCCTAGAGATACGAGACACCATCATCATGGTAAATCTTCCCTCTCTTTAATTCCACTTGTTCACATAACAAATATGTCCAACTGATTGAGGTCAATGACTAAATTGTGTCATCTTGCTTCTTGAATTGGGCGAATTCCAGCCAGGGATAACCGCGAGCACAGGAAGCATGCTCACAAGCGTGCAGGTCCTGAGTCTGAATGTTCGTTTCGGAGTTCGCAATGACGTCAAGGTGGTGCCTACCTTCCTCAGATGCTTTCCCAACATAAAGAGACTGCATATCATGGTATTTGTTGTCTCCAATTCATGTTCAGCTCACGTTTGTACAGATTTTGTGCATGCTGTTGGTTAATTATACATAGTACTTCTGATTAATGCATAGAATTACTTCATGCATGTCAGTTATTATGACAACTCTACATATGGTCTTTTGGTTTCGTCCACCGTAATGTGAATGATGATAGTGATGCAATTAACGAGCACATTGCCTAGATGCATCTTGCCAGTTATGCTGCCTAAAATGTGGCCAGTAATAATGGCATGCCTTGCATTTATCTCAGCCATCGTAGCTTCTCCCATATCCACATAATAGACTAGAATACATTACTAGTATTATGAAAGGGTTTCATGCTCATCTATAGATGGTCTTTTGGTTTTGTTGGTTTGTCCGCAGTAATGTGAATGATGATAGGGATGCAAGCTAGTTTAAGTAATTTTTCTGTGTGTCAAGTTGGCAATGAGCACATCAGCTGGATGTCTAGGCATACCTCGCCAGTTATGATGTTTAAAATGTGACCAGTTATAGTTTCAAACTTCAAATGACACGCTTCCCGTTTATTATCAGTCATTGTGTTGTCTCTACATTCTACCTACATTGACTAGAATACACGATTAGTATTATGAAAGGTTTCATGCTCATTTGATAAAGAATTTTTCTTGTGGTCTAATTTTTATTCCAGTATCTTGATTTATAGTGATTTTCTTCTTTATGCACATCCAGATTTTGGGTTCTAGTGTTTCTCACTGTTCATATGAGTATAGATTCTGTCTGAATCGTAGCTGAAAAATGCTCCATTTTGTCACAAAAAAACACTTTGATGATAGCATTGCCTTTTTCTAGCATTTTCTATCACAGCTGATGGAAGCTATGCACCATTTTATCTCAGCTTATTCATCCTTTGCTACATTCTTACAATTACCACTTGACACATTACTTGCAAGTTTTGTTCTGAGCTTGCAGGTGATTATTTTATGGCATTTGATAAGGATTTTTTTCTTGTGTGACAATGATTATTGTCCGTATCTCTTGGATTTATCATGCCTAATTTGCTTCCTTAGGCATTTCCAGATTTTGTTGTTCTAGTGTTTCTCACTGTTCATATGATCCACTATTATTCCTGTTCACTGAGCTTGCAGGTGATTATTATATGGCATTTGTTAAGGATTTTTTTCTTGTGTCACAATGATTATTGTTCCTATCTCTTGATTTATCATGCATAATTTGCTTCCTTATGCATTTCCAGATTTTGTTGTTCTAGTGTTTCTCACTGTTCATATGATCTATTGGTACCCCTGTTCATATGCATTAAGCTTGCAGGTGATTATTCTATGACATTTAATAAGGATTTTCTTCTTGTGTCACAATGATTATTGTCCATACCTCTTGATTTGTCATGCATAATTTGTTTCCTTAGGCATTTCCAGATTTTGTTGTTCTAGTGTTTCTCACTATTCATATGATCTACTAGTAATCATATTCATATGCATTGCTTACTTAGACTTACAGAAGTTACACATAGTAAACTAGTACGTCGGGTAAAGAAAAACTTGCACATTCATGTCCACGGTTCTTGAGGCAGTTTTGGCATCGGCAGGATGCTAGTACATTAGTTTCATAATATCAGGAGCTTAGGAACTTACGTCCGACTCAAGGAATTCGTAGTGATGAACATATTTTGCAACATGTCTGGAAAGTGGAAACTACTCATCAGATCCAACATTTAGTTATGGATGAACATCTGCAGTACTTAGTGTTCAGCAGTTTGCACTGCATGTAGTATAGATTCTGAATCTTAGCTGAGAAAATGCTCCATTTCCTCACCATTTCCTAATGGAAGCTATCAACAAATTCATCTTCGCTTATTCATGCTTTGCTCACATTTCTTTCTTTACGCATTACTTGAAAATTATGTTCCGATCTTGCAGGAGATTATAGTGGTTGCAGTTTCTGAGTTTTTAGAGCTTTGTATAGTCTTCTGTTGTGAAATATGAGGAGTCATGTGTGCAGTTTTGCTAGGCTAACTAATCGACAAAATAAGGGATGACAACATCGGTAATATGACTAGGCATACTTGACCAACTAACATATACATTCTTCACGATTCATAGCTAAAAGGCCAAGCACGGTCATGTATTCTCAGCCATCAGGTGTCGTGTACACACAGACTAGAGTAGGCAATAAGAATTATCGGGTTGCCTGTTCATCTGTCTGTGTTCTGACATTTGTTATGAAAAAATTGTTGCGCCACGGTTTACTGTTATAGCATTGTCCTTATTTCTACTTCTTGATTTCCAACATAATTTGAGGTTTCCTTTCTTCGCACATGACTTGACCTCAACTTCTCAGATGCTTTCCCAAACGTTGACACTTTGAATCATTTTATGCAGAGTAAAAAATGTGATAAACCCACTGGCGACCTCACAGCCAAGTTCTGGGAGCAGTCAGGCCCCATCGAAAACGTCGCCTCGCGCATCAAGGTGATGAGCTTCCAGGAGTTCAAAGGGGCGCCAAGCGAGGTCGGCTTCCTCGAGTACATCTTCCAGAACGCGCTGGCGCTGAGGACCGCAATTGTTGCGATGGCCAATCTGAGACACACGTCGTTCTCGAAAGATGAGGCGTTATGCAAACTGAGGAAGTGCTGCAAGGGCAGGGCGAGCAAATCCTGCACAACGGCAATTCTCGGGAGTAACGGTCCGGAAGGAGGCGACTTCTGGACCTTCCAAAGGGGCGCAGATTTCTCTTTGCATGACCCCTTTTCAGTCGCGGAGTTCGTCCCAGCATAGCTTAGCTCCTGCGGAGAAGTGTGGTGATTTTCTTGTATGGAGAAGTATGAAGTGTGGGATTTTGTTGCTACTAGCTAGCTGCGGCTTTAGGTTGGCCTGTCAAATTGTGGCTTGATGCCTGGTGGAAGTTGGAGATAGCTTGAGCAACTAGTTCACTGGTATTTTGCTTGCTCTGTAAGGTTGTGCATCAGCTTTCTTCATTACTCCAAACTAGGCCCCTTAAGAAATTTCATGTTGTTTTCCGGAATCAGCTATTTGGTGACAATGATATCGTTCATCCGCCTGAGAACTAACACTAGTAGAACATTGGTGGATGCGTATGAGCTGTTTGATGAAATGTGTCCAGACACTGACATCGTTCATCCTAATTCAAATCTTGCAACTTCGTATGAGACATGTTGTAGATGATGCTGCTCTTTCTCACATCAAACGAGTAAGCGAAGTTTATTCATGTAGTCAACGTTTCAAAACTTTGACCACTAACTAGTACATGTAAAGTTTAATTTGGAACGAAATTATGGTATCATTTGTATCTATATCTCGGTATATAATTTGTACTTATCATTTGTATTTATCTTTCGGTATTTAATTTCGTTCCAAATTTATGTGTAGAAAATGACTCGATTTGCTCTATGGCACTAGGATCATCTTCTACAAATAAATAGTTTAGCTGACCCCATTAGATATACAGCAGCATCCAACTTGGACGTGGAGGAGTAGGTCGGAAGGTGCCAATTTTTGCAGAGTGAAATATGTGTTTTTTCACTCAGCTTCACGCCAGTGAAGATGAGTTTTGGCTCAAGCCCATGACCATTCCATCTTCTCAAACCAAAAAATACACTTTAGTTCAAAGGATCCAGACAGACAGCCAGACAGCAGCAACAAAATATATAAGCAACCATTCATGGTTCACCCCTCTAAAGTAGTAATAACTAAGCAGGATCCATGTTTGAAAAGGAAAACCACTTAAGCAAGGAATTCGGGTCTAGTTGGAATCCAGACAAAAGAATGGAGAAGGCATAACAAATAAATGGTAATGTCTGGAGTTTTGTTCACACTTCACAGTTCATGAAGGATGTTTAGCCATGTTGAACGATATTAACATCACCAAAATGCCAAAGATGACACGATAAACAACCAGAAACTGTATGGACTGAATGCTACCACAACCAAATGTTCAATGAGCATAGATAGCGAAACTGAGTGCGACAATTCAACAAATTCCAAGTGTTCATCTTGTTTCAGGCGGCTTAATCCACCTCCCAGCACTATGCACTTCTTACCAGAGTTATGGAAAAGATAAACATGCGAGCCATACAATTCAAGTTATGAGCCCTGACCTAGCCTATGTTCCACAACTACATGAAAAAAACTCTCCCACAATGTAAATAACGTAAGTAGGCCAAAAAAACAAATATTGCAGATCGGAGTTAAAGGCACAGTCGATCACAGATGTCCAGCCATGCAAATGAACGGCATTTTATCATCACCAAACAGCTGACCATAGAGTGATCCCGGAAAACAACAGGATGCACAACATGAATTCTTTGTGGGCATAGTTAAGGAAAGAAGCTGCTACCACATGCTACAGCCTTAAACAAGAAGCAAAATATTCAGTTAACTAGATGCTCAGGTTATCTCCAACTTCCACCAGGGATCAAGCCAGAAATTTGAAAGGCCAACCTAAACGTCACGGCTAGCAAGTAACAACGAATCCCATACTTCTTAGGTTTACGTGCAAGAAACAAGGCTTGGCTGACCTCCGCGACCGAAAAGGGGTCATGGTAGGAGAAATCCGCACCCACGCGAAAGTTCCAGAACTTGCCTCCTTCCGGGTCGTGGCTCGCGAGGAAATACTTTTCGCAGGATTTGCTTGCCATGACCTTGCAACACTTCCTCAATTTGGAGAACGCCTCGCCTTCCGTGAATGGTGTCAAGCTTGGATCGGCCATCGCAACCATTGCGGTCTTCAGCGCCTGCGCGTTCTGAAAGAAGTACTCGAGGAAGCCGACCTCGCTTGGCTCCCCTTTGAACTCACGGAGACTCATCACCTTGATGCGTGAGGCGACGTTTTCGATGGGGCCAGATTGCTCCCAGAACTTGGCCGTGAGGTCGCCAGTGGGTTTATCACATTTTTCACTCTGCAAAAATTGATTACATCAGTCAACAATTAGGAACCATTTTGGGAAGGTGGGATGGCATGTGTGCATAAACGAAGTCTCAAATTATGTTGGAAATCAAGAATCCAAGTAATAAAGTTAGAGATAATGCTATAACAGTAAACTGACGCACAGTTCCATAACAAATGTCATAACACAAACATATGAACATGCAACCTGATAATTCTAATTGGGTACTCTAGTCTGCATAATTCTAATTGGGTACCATAACGCAAACATATATGCATGAAACCTTTCATAATATGAATCGTGTATTCTATTCTATATTTCTATGTATGTAGATTGTAGAGAAGACGTGATGGCTGAGAATAAATCTGAGGCAGTTCATTTGAACTACAACTGGTCACATTTAAAAATCATACTAATTGGCAAGGTATGCCTAGTCATCCAGGCGATGTGCTCTTTACCTTAACGCATGAAATTTTTCATAAATTAGCTTTATGATAGCCATCTAGTATCTTATATAGTACTGCAGTATGCCGATGCCGATGCCAAAACTGCCTCAAGAAACGTCGGACATGGATGTCCAAGTTTTCTTTACCTCACATGCTAGTTCTATGTGTATCTTTTGCAAATCTAAGTAAGCAATGCATATGAACTCAAATACTAGTAGATCATATGGACAGTGAGAAACACTAGAACAAGAAAATCTGGACATGCCTAAGGAAGCAAATACTATAAATCGAGATACTAGGACAATAATCATTGCGACACAAGAAAAACATCCATGAATAAGCTGAGTTAAATAGTCCACACCTTCCATTAGCTGTCTGAAAATAAAAGGCAATAATATCACCAAAGTCATTTTTAGAGGAAATGGAGCATTTTTTCAGCTAAGATTGAGAACCTATACTCATATCAACAGTGAGAAACACTAGAACAGCAGAATCTGGACATGCCTAAAGAATAAAAGCACTATAAAGTATAAACCAAGATGCTGGAATAATAATCATTGTACTACAAAGAAAAAATTCTCATCAAACGCAAACAGATGAGCATGAAGCATTGCATAAATATAATCGTGTATTCTAGTCTATGTTTGTATATTGCCGAGAAGACAATATGGCTGAGAATAAATGCGAGGCATGTCATTTGAACTATAACTGGTCACATTTTATACATCATAATGGGCAAGGTTTGCCTAACCATTTCAGGCAATGTGCTCTTTAAGGTAACACATGAAATGTGTACATAAACTAGTTTGCATCATTCACATTACAGTGGACCAACCAAATAAACCATATACAGAGTAAGCCGAAGTAGTTGGCCCATTAATCAGTAGCTGTACTTAAACCAGCTTGCCTCAAGAATGTGCAAGTCTTTCTTTACTGACATGCTAGTTTACTATGTGCAACTTTCGTAAGTCTAAGTAAGAGATGCATATGAACACAAATACTAGTAGATCGTATGGACAGTGAGAAACACTAGAACAAGAAAATCTGGACATGGCTAAGGAAACAAATCACTATAAATCGAGATACTGGGACAGTAATCATTCGACTCAAGAAATACATCCATGAATAAGCTGAGTTAAATTGGTCCACAGCTTGCATTAGCTGAATTAAATTGGTACCCAGCTTGCATTAGATGTTTAGAAAGAAACGGCTATAAAAGGCAATACTATCATCAAAGTTATATTTCTGAGGAAATGCAGAGCTACGATTCAGAATCTATAGTTCTATACACATATGAACAGTGAGAAACTCTTGAACAGCAGAATTCTGACATGCCTAAAGAATAAAATCGCTATAAACAAACATACTGGAATGAAAAAATTATCAAACGCAAACAGATGAGCATGAAGCATTTCATAATAGTAATTGTGTATTAATTCTAGTCTATGTATGTATATTGCCCAGAACACATGATGGCTGAGAATAAACACGAGGCATTAATCAGAAGCATGCACTATGTAGAATTTAACCAAAAGCATGCAAGAAATATGTACTAGAAATGTAAGCTGAACATGAACTGGTGACAGCAAATACCATGATATGCAGCCTCTTTACGTTGGGAAAGCATCTGAGGAAGGTAGGCACCATCTTGACGTCACTGCGAACTCCGAAACGCACACTCAGGCTCAGAACCTTGACACTCGTGAAGTCGTGAGCATGCTTCCTGTGCTGGCCGTTATCCCTGGCTGGAATATATTTGTCCAGTTGAAGAAGAAGCAAGACCACACAGTTTAGTCATGGACCTCAAATCCTCAATGAATCAGTTGAGCTGGACATATACATATATTTGCTATGTGGAAATTAAGGAAGGGGGGTAGGGGAGATTATACCATGATGATGGTGTCTCGTATCTCTAGGACCTGACTTGGCAGCAAGTATCCAAGAGAGTGCAGCTTGGGGGCGTCGCCAATCCTGATTCTGGTGCACAAGCCACCATTACCACGTTGGGGGATTGATGCATACATGACGAAACGCTCCAGGCGTGGAGCCTTGACGACGGCGATGTTCTCCATCAGACAGCCGCAGATCTGTACGCAGCGTAGGGTCTGGCTGACAAGGCGGAGCCGCAGCCCAACTGCCCAAGGAAGGCTCCGAGGATGTTGAGGGTCTCCAGTGTTGAGTATATAGGCAATTGTTCGATTAAATTAATCCAATAATAAATCATGAACATGACATAAACAGTGCTAATGACATGCTGAAACCTAATGATAAAACTACATACTAGACAGATAGTAGAAACATCTACACATGTGACTAGTACTGCAAATAAGGAAATAATCAGGAGAGGGATAAACGTGTTGTACCCTCCGGTAGGCCAGTTGGCCGTAGCAGCAGCGGAGGCGGCAGCAGCAGCAGAGGCGTTGGCAGCCTCTTGACCGGCTGCGGCGGCGGCAGCAGCAGCCGTAGTGTCGTCGGTGTTCATGGTGATGATGAAGGCGCCGCGGCAGACGTAGAGGAAGTAGGCGAAGTAGCCGACGTAGTGGATGAAGATTGGCGAGCAGTCGCGTAGGAGACGCTCTCCAAAAACCTAATTTGTGTAGGCAATTTTCGGTAAATGGTTTTGCTGCTGCACTGAAACCAGTCCCGTTTACGGGGACATATTTTAAGCGTTGGCAAACCAAAACCATCTTATGGCTCACTGCGATGAACGTGTTCTGGGTCGCCGGTGTCACTCCCACTGAAACGATTACTCCTGAACAGGAGAAGGCGTTTAGGGATGCCACCGTCGTCTTCGTTGGAGCCATTCTAAGCGTGATCGGAGATAAGTTGGTTGACGCATATTTACATGTGCGGGTTGCCAAGGACTTGTGGGAGGCGCTCGAATCTAAATTCGGCGCAACTGATGCTGGAAGCGAGATGTACACTGTGGTTGATAACCGTTCTGTATTGGAACAAGCTCATGAGATACAGTGCATCGCTAAGGAGCTTGAGCTTCTGAAGTGTGTGCTACCGGGCAAGTTTGTCGCGGGATGCATAATCGCTAAGCTGCCCAACTCCTGGAGGAACTTTGCTACTACTCTGAAACATCAGAGGCGTGAATTCTCTGTTGAGGATGTCATTGGCCATCTGAGTGTTGAGCAGAATTCAAGGGCAAAGGACTCGCATGGAAAAGGCGAAGGTGCTTCTGTTGCTAATATGGTACAGAAGAACTTCAACTCCCACAAGCACAAGGGAAAAACTGTCGTCCAACAGAATACCGACTTCAAGAAGAAGGGTAACAAACCTTTCAAGAAGGATAAGAAGAAAGGTGCATGCTACACCTGTGGTTCAGAGGAACATTGGGCTCCTAAGTGCCCAAAGAAGTTCAAGAAACCAGGACAAGACCCCAAGTCTGTCAACATGATCGTGAGCAACAATGAGAACGGTGCATCCGGGTACGGTAATTTATTTACTGTATTTTCAGTTTTTCAGTCTAATGAATGGTGGATTGATACTGGTGCAAATACTCATGTGTGTGCTGACATTTCATTGTTTTCTTCTTATCAGGTCACAGGGAACGGATCCGTATTGATGGGGAATGGCGCGAGTGCTTCTGTTCTTGGTGTTGGCACGGTCGATCTGAAGTTTACTTCGGGAAGGATCGTGCAGCTCAAGAACGTTCAGCATGTCCCCGCCATCAAGAAGAATCTCGTTAGTGGCTCCCTTCTATGTAGAGAAGGGTTTAAATTGGTATTCGAGTCTAATAAAGTAGTTGTTACGAAATATGGACTATTTGTTGGAAAAGGTTATGAATGCGGAGGCATGTTCCGCTTTTCTCTTGCTGATTTCTGTAATAAAGTCGTGAACAATATTCATTCGAATGTTAATGAAGCAGAAGTTTGGCATTCACGTCTTTGTCACATTGGTTTCGGTTGTATGACGCGGCTAGCAAAACTAAGTTTAATCCCATCTTTCACTTTAGCCAAAGGTTCTAAATGTCTTTCGTGTGTTCAAGCAAAGCAACCTCGCAAGCCTCATAAAGCTGCGGAGGAAAGACACTTGGCACCGTTAGAACTTATACATTCTGATCTTTGTGAGATGAATGGTGTTTTGACTAAAGGTGGAAAGAGATACTTCATGACACTGATAGATGATTCCACTAGATTTTGCTATGTATATTTGTTAAGTACTAAAGATGAGGCTCTACACTACTTTAAAATCTATAAAGCAGAAGTTGAGAACCAACTTGAAAAGAAAATTAAACACATCCGGTCTGATCGTGGTGGAGAGTACTTATCTAATGAGTTCGACTCTTTCTGTATGGAACATGGAATTATTCATGAGAGGACGCCTCCCTATTCTCCCCAGTCAAATGGGGTTGCCGAACGGAAAAACCGTACTCTAACTGATTTGGTTAACGCCATGTTAGATACATCGGGATTATCCAAGGCATGGTGGGGGGAGGCGCTATTGACGTCATGTCATGTCCTGAATAAGGTTCCAACAAAAGATAATGAACTCACTCCCTATGAACAATGGGAGAAGAGAAGGACAATACTCTCATACTTACGTACTTGGGGCTGTTTGGCGAAAGTCAATGTGCCGATCCCCAAAAAGCGTAAGCTTGGACCTAAGACCGTGGACTGTGTTAATTTGGGCTACGCTAAGAATAGCGTTGGCTATAGATTCTTGGTAGTGAAATCTGATGTACCTGACGTGAAGGTCGGTACGATTATGGAGTCTAAAGATGCTACTTTCTTTGAGGATGTTTTTCCTATGAGAGATATGCAAAGCACTTCTATACAGGAATCTGAAGAAACTCCTGAGCCTGCCATTCCTATGGAATATTATGAACAACAAACCCGTGATGAAAATCCTGAGAAGAATGATGAGGAAACCCTTGGTAGGGGCAAGCGACAGAGGACTGCAAAGTCCTTTGGCGATGATTTTCTCGTGTACCTTGTGGATGACACTCCCACTTCTATTTCAGAGGCTTATGCATCTTCGGATGCTGATTACTGGAAAGAAGCAGTCCGTAGCGAGATGGATTCCATCATGGCTAACGGGACATGGGAAATTACTGAACGTCCTTACGGTTGTAAACCGTTGGGATGCAAGTGGGTGTTCAAAAAGAAGCTTAGGCCCGATGGTACGATTGAAAAGTACAAGGTTAGGCTTGTGGCCAAGGGCTATGCCCAGAAAGAAGAGGAAGATTTCTTTGATACTTACTCACCTGTGGCTAGACTGACCACCATATGAGTTTTACTCTCGTTGGCAGCCTCGCATGGTCTTCTTGTCCATCAAATGGATGTTAAGACGGCTTTCCTAAATGGAGAGTTAGACGAGGAAATCTATATGCAACAGCCAGATGGCTTTGTATTAGATGGTCAGGAAGGAAAGGTATGTAAGTTATTGAAATCTTTATATGGCCTGAAACAAGCGCCTAAGCAATGGCATGAGAAATTCAATACAACTCTAACCTCTGCTGGTTTTGTTGTGAATGAGGCTGACAAATGCGTATACTATCGCCATGGTGGGGGCGAAGGAGTTATACTGTGCTTGTATGTTGATGACATACTGATTTTTGGGACCAACCTCAAAGTCATTGAGGAGGTCAAGTCTTTTCTATCTCAAAACTTTGAGATGAAAGACCTTGGTGTGGCTGATGTTATTCTGAACATCAAGCTATTGAGAGATAATGAGGGTGGGATAACACTTTTGCAATCCCATTACGTTGAGAAGATTTTGAGTCGATTTGGATATTCGGACTGCAAAGCTTCTCCAACGCCTTATGATCCTAGTGTGCAGATTCGAAAGTTTACTGGCACAGCTAAGGATCAACTGAGGTACTCTCAAGTAATAGGTTCTCTCATGTATCTAGCTAGCGCGACAAGGCCTGACATCATGTTTGCGGTTTGCAAACTTAGCCGGTTTGTTTCCAATCCGGGTGATGTGCATTGGCATGCTGTCGAAAGAATTATGCGCTATCTGAAAGGTACTGAGAACTACGGACTTCACTATTCTGGAAGTCCTTCAGTGCTTGAAGGGTACTGTGATGCGAATTGTATCTCTGATGCTGATGAGATGAAAGCCACAACAGGGTATGTGTTTACCCTTGGAGGTGGTGCTGTTTCCTGGAAGTCTTGCAAGCAAACGATCCTGACGAGATCGACAATGGAAGCAGAATTAACAGCATTGGACACATCTGGTGTCGAAGCAGGATGGCTTCGAGATCTTTTGATGGACTTGCCAGTGGTTGAAAAGCCAGTTCCGGCTATCCTTATGAACTGTGATAACCAAACAGTGATTGTTAAGGTTAAGAGTTCAAAGGACAACATGCAGTCCAACAAACACATAAGAATGAGATTAAAATCTGTCAGACATTTAAGAAACTCCGGAGTTATAGCGTTGGATTATATCCAGTCGGCTAAGAATCTGGCAGATCCCTTTACTAAAGGCCTATCACGTGTTGTGATAGAAAATGCATCGAGGGAGATGGGTATGAAACCCACATGAGTTGCCATGGTAGTAACCCAACCTATGTGATCGGAGATCCCGTGAATTAGGACCTGGGAAAACAAGCTAGTGGTTAACTGAAGAGAGTAAAACCTTTACTAACCCACTTCGTTGGAGATGCAATACTCTCGGTAACTGTATGGCAGGTTGACGTATGTCTTAATGTGTTCCAAAGCTTTGCATAAGCAAGACGCTATCCTACAGAGCGATCTTTGGAGGAACACACCTATATGAACCTGACTGCTGGTCACAGTCTATGAGATTAGGGTGATCTCTAGTAAGTTTATGAATAGGTCTGGAGTGACTAATATGCTCCACCCGAGGGGTCAGCCTTCGGCAGTCTAGTACTGGTAAGACAGTTAGTGAAGCTACTTTACGCCAAACTGACAATTCAAGGCCTAGTCCATTGTCAGTTGTGAAGGAGTGTAGCTAATTGCTCTAGGTGGAGTTCAACCTTAACAGGTCTCTACTAAAAATACTGGTATATCAAAACAGTGTTTGGAACGGATGACAACTTCATGGGTCTTTGGGATCTGGTGGGGGATTGCTGAAATATTGGGCCTTTAGCCCATTATCAATTCCTGAAAATCCCTAAGGCCCATGTTGTCATGCCATGTGGTGGGAGTTTAGTCCCATACCGCTAGTTGGATGAGATGTGCATCAGCTTATATACTGAGGCACTCTACTACTAGTATGAGTTGGTATGAGGTATGAGGAGAATGGCTGTGTACCACACGCGCGCTCCTCTTCCTCCGCCGCCCGCCTCGCCACGCCTCGCCTCGCCTCGTCACGACACGTCACGACGCGCCGCGCCGCGGGTTGCGGGAATCTCGCCGAGCCGATGTATTCTTTTTGTCACGCAGGAATAAAATGTCAACGGTCACGAAACGCTCTGCGGTAATGGAGATTGATTGCTAGCTGAAACGTCGTGTCTTAAGTGCTCTTAAGTACGTGCGTTTTCAGTCTTAACGATCATTCATTACGTGCGTTTCGACTGGACCCTTTGTCTCCCGTGTCTGTGCATAAAAGGAGAGGTCGCTCCTCTCCGAAAATATACCGGAGGAATCATCCGCCCACAGCCGCCACCATCGTTCCTCCTCGCTGTTGCTGCCTTCGTTGATCCCATCCCGTCCGCCGCGTACACGGTCCGCCTCTGCTGCTGCTACGGCCAACTGGCCTACCGGAGGGTACAACACGTTTATCCCTCTCCTGATTATTTCCTTATTTGCAGTACTAGTCACATGTGTAGATGTTTCTACTATCTGTCTAGTATGTAGTTTTATCATTAGGTTTCAGCATGTCATTAGCACTGTTTATGTCATGTTCATGATTTATTATTGGATTAATTTAATCGAACAATTGCCTATATACTCGACATCCAGCACGGGGCTCCTGGCGACGAGGGCGTCGACGACGCCGTGGTTCATTTCGACGGAACAGAGGCCGAGCTCGCGGAGGTGGGGGAAGGAGGCGCCTTGCAGGGCGGTCGTGTCGGGCAGCTTCCAGAGGCCGACGTAGAGGCGGGTGAGGGTGGATATGGTGAAGAGCGTGGGCGGGATGGGCACCTCGCGCGGCCAGGGGCGGTTGACGAGGACGAGGTCGTGGACGCCCTTGGCGGCGAGGAGGTGGAGCCAGCGCGCGAGCTGGGCGCGATACGGGTCCATGCGGCTGCAGACGAGGTGGACGCAGGCGAAGGGCCCCGGGTGGGCCTCGAGGATGGCGGAGACGGCGGCGGTGAGTGCCGGCGCGTTGGCAGGCCTGGGGCGGAAGCCCTGGGGTTTGGGGAGGAGGTGGGCGTCGATGAGGACGAGGGGCGTGCAGAGCCAGACGGTGCGCCAGTGCGAGGAGAGGGCGGCGGTGCGCGCGGCGTCCTTGACGGGGAGGCGGGCGACGATGTTGCGGAGGAGGCTGCGGGGGAGGCGGCTGATGCGGTCGACGGCGTCGGGGGCGGCGAGGGCGGGGGGGAGGCGGCGGCCGTCGTAGACGGGGAACCTGGGGAGGTTGAAGTACACGTGCGCTAGCAAGGTCTCCGCGGCTCGGTCCAGGTCGTGCGGGTCGCAGCCCTTGCGCCGCATCTCGACCGCCGTCGCGGGGTCCACGTTGGTGAACTGCTCCCGCCCGGCCATGGTCGACGGCGGCGCCGGCGAGGTGGGGGTTTCCGATGAGTGGCCGATAGAACGGAGCGTGGTCTGTGAGTGTGCGGCTATTCTATATAGTGCTCGATTGTGTGGCCGACTGGGCCTAGGGCTTGTTTACTTGGGCCAAATTCCATATTTATGATGTAATCACGCTCTCCATTCATCTTGTTTGCTTTGCTCTTTCTTCAATTCATTGAATGAACTGACAATATTTTAGCTTCAAATTTTAAAAAAATCAGCTACAATTAATACTATATCTGAACATAAAGAGGAATTCCACCAAAAATGGTTTTACTTGACGCGCTGAAAATTAGGAAGCACAAACATTGATAAAAATGAAATGTTATTTTTTTTTGAGAATTAAGAGAGCATTACAACGAGGTGGGAGCAAAGGAGGCAGAATCCCGCGACACGAAGTCACACACAGCATCAGGTAGGGGGCTCGTCCAGGTGCAGCTGCCCGCTGATCTCGCCATCTTCGCGAGGCAGTCAGCTACTTGGTTGCTCTCTCTGTATACAGAGCTAACTCTGTAGTCCTTGAAGTTCTTCAGGAGGTTTTTTGATTCCTCAATAGTCGCCCAAAACTTAGTTCTGCAAAAATACATAAATAAACTTAACCATCATAGCATGCTTTAGAAGAAGGACGAGAGACTGGGTAAACATGTGAGCATTTGTGGTCCTTATTTCCGATCTACATTTTCCTAGAAAGGTATAGTTGGTTGATGAATGGCTAGTAAAGGTTGTGATTTTCCTCTTGAAAGTTTTGACAGAGGAATGCTTCCCGGTATCACATATCTCAGCTACTCTATATATAGTGTTTATTCAACATGTCTACATCACTCAAAATGTTACGAATAAGTAGCGTACATTTGGTTATGCACGGAGAAAATACAGTCACATGACGGTTGTGTAGAATTGGGAGTCATCGGGAAATACGGTTATTTGAAAAACTAAAGCACCCTTTGACTAGATAATGTTCTTTGTATGACTCGGCCATCTGATATTTGAAACCTTCTTAGTTCAGTAAGCACATCACGGCAGATCAGCGGGTCACGGATGCGAACTTCCTCAAGATCTAGCACATAGGACGCTCTATCGGGTTACTTCTATGGCAAAGGTGTTGCACAGGGCAGCTAGAGGGATCTCGCTTGATTAGTTTAGACAGGGATCTCGCGTGCCTATGAGTATGGGTTTCATGTTTAGGATCATGAGGCGCCTTTAATTTAAATTTATAAATCATGATGAGAAGTGGTTTGAAAATTTTAAATATGTTAAGTTAAACTATTATAAAAGTTGTTGTCGTATAGCCTGGAGAATACACATATAATATAACTGTAGTATTTGATTTGAAAGATTTAAGGGTCAAATTATTGTGAATTTAAAGGTGAATTTGAAAGATCAAGTTGTAGAAAAGGGTACATATCTCCCGAAACTCTAGCCAGTTGTTCTGACTTAATTTGTTCTCTACCACTACAACAAACCGCAAAGCGGAGAATATGCTACATGCGAGATATCCTTAAACAAGTCATTAGTATTTTGGCGGGGAATTTGGTAGGCAATCATCATTTTCTTTTAGAACTCCAACCATGGCCCCCGAACCGAATTAGCAGTTAACATTCCATTCCCCCATGTTTTCTCAACTGTTCATGTTAAAAAGAAGAATAAGTAAATAACATATATATGGATCCAACAAACTCCACTGGGCTCCGATGGGCGGTGGCGTTGGCCAACATCGAGCTATGGCAAACGACCAATAGTAGTAGTATGGATATGTCATCGCGAGGCGGCTATACTTCATTAAATAGGGGGGAGGCAGGTGTACCAAAATGGGGAGGTAGATGGAGACATGGCTGGTGTGGTTTTTGTTTTTGGGGCAAAACTCACCCGGTATGAGGAATTGGGGGAGAGGAGGATGACAGAGGCATGATTGGAGTTGCTCTTAATCGTACCTTGATCAAATAAGTCCGTAGTACAATGCTCGGCCGTCTTCAACAGCGATTACAAGGCACTCCTTAACAATCTTTTTTTTAATGATGTTACACCACTCTACACGAACTGATATGGTTTTAACCGATGTGACAACTACGTCTCCGCATATGGGAAATTTTATTCGAAACAAGCTCATCAAAATTTGAGGGAGGTATCTAAATTGGAGAAAGTACGAAAAAGCAATAAAATGTCAGGGAAATTCAAAGAGGCTAAAAGTTGAATTGACGTCATTTTTTAGTCGATGAAACATGGACACGCTTTTGCAATATTTTAACAAACAAAAAACTCGACCGTGCCGTACTATACTGGCTTGCTGGCTTCAAGTCCTGCGGTCAGTCGGTTCTAATTTTTCACGTGAGTCCTTGGCGTGCAGCTTGACTTATTGCGAGCGCTCTTCACGTATTGCCAGCTTTTCTATAGAGGTTTTGATCCAGCATTGCATACACGTACGCCCGAGTTGGCAAGTAAAATGTTTGTTCGCAAAAATATATAAATAAACTCAACCAACTTAGCTTGCTTTAGAAGAAGGACATGAGACTGAGTAAACATGTGAGCATTTGTTGTCCTTATTTCCGATATGCATTTTCTATAGAAAGGTACAGTTAGTTGTTGAATGGCTTGTAAAGTTTGTGTTTTTCCTCTTGAAAGTTTTGACAGAGGAATGCTTTCGGGTATCACACATCCGAGCTCCTCTATATATAGTGTTTATTCAACATGTCTACATCACTTAAAATGTTACGTATAAGTAGCGTACATTTGGTTATGCGGGATAAAAAATGCAGTCACACGGCGGTTGGGTAGAATTGGGAGTCGTCTGGAAACACAGTTATTTGAAAAACTGAAGCAGCCTTTGACTAGGGGATGTTACTTGTATAACTCAGCCATCTGATATTTGGAACCTTCTTACTTCAGTAAGCACATCACGGCAGATCAGCGGGTCACATATGCGAACTTCCTCAAGATCTAGCACATAGGACACTAAATCGGGTTACTTGTATGGCTAACGTGTTACACATGGCAGTCGTAGGAGTGCCGATTGCTTAGTTTAGACATGTTGCTCTCGTGGTCTTATGGGTATGGGTTTCCTGTTCAGGATCATGAGGCGCACTCTTATCATCCCAAATAAACTTGTGCTCTGGCTCCAAACGAGGTCCAACGAACTCCAATGGGCTCCGATGGGCGGCAGCGTTGGCCAACATCGAGCTCGGGCGAACAACCAGCGATAGTAGTATGTATATGTCATCGCGAGGCGGCTAGAGTTTATTGAATAGGGCGTGGGTTAATTTGTGCTCCATCCACCTCCCCATTTTGTGCTCAATCTCTGTGTCAACTCATTTGGAGCGAATACTTATGTTATGCTCTACATTTTCTTATAGTCTCTTAATTTGTACTTATATGCAGTAACGCTCTACATTTTTTAATCAACGAAACATGACACGCTTTTGCAGTCGTTTAATATAAAAAAAACAAAACTCGACCGTACTGTACTACTGGCTTTTTGCTGGCTTCACATCGCGATAGGCGGTTCTAATTCTTCACGTGAGTCCTTGGCGTGCAGCTTGACTTTGTGCAAGCGCTCTTCACGTATTTGCCAGCTTGGTTTTGGTCCAGCATTGCATGCAAGCGCGTACCGCGTACGCCCGAGTTGCCAAGTAACTCGTGACTCCGATGGAGTACGTGAAATAATAAACTGATCTAGGGAGTTCCCTAATCCCTATAAAAATCTCTTTGCTGCTGAGCCTAGGCCTAACATTTCTCTTGGTGCTAACTTTTGGGACCTACTCACTGATGAGGAGGCCCTACTACTTGATAGTCCTTTTTCTGAGAAAGAAATACATGATGCCGTGATGGGATCTTATGGTGCTGGTGCTCCAGGACCTGATGGGCTTTCCTTTTTATTTTATCAAACATATTGGCATGTGATTAAGCATGATTTTATGGCCTTAGTCAGAGATTTCGAAAATGGTGTACTAGATGTTGCAAGACTCAACTATTCTATTATCACTTTGATCCCGAAGGAAGCTGATGCTAAGGACCTTAAAAAAATTCGACCCATTAGTTTGGGGAACTGTAGTTTGAATATTATCACGAAAGCTATGACCAATAGGATTGCTCCAATTGGTGATAGAATCATTTCTAAAAATCAGACTGCATTTATTAAAGGGCGTTTTATTCTTGAGAGCGTGGTGGCTGCACATGAAGTAATTCATGAGGTGCATTCTAAAAAATCTTCTGGTCTGGTTTTGAAACTAGACTATGAGAAGGCTTACGACAGAATTGATTGGGCTTTTTTAGACCATATGTTAGAATCCAGGGGGTTTGGTCCCCGTTGGAGGGCTAGGATTAAATCCATTCTAGTTCAAGGTTCTTTTTGTGTGCGAATTAATGATGTGAACAACAAGTATTTTGTTGGAGGTAAAGGGCTGAAACAAGGGGATCCCTTATCTCCCATCTTATTCAACTTTGTGGCGGATGTTTTTACTAAAATGCTATCGAAAGCGGCTGGGCAAAATTTAATTCGAGGGTTGCTTGGGTAGTCATTCCAGGAGGTGTCATCAGCTTACAGTACGCTGATGACACCATCCTCTTCCTAGAAAATAATGTTGATATGGCTCGGCACCTAAAGTGGATCCTTACTTGCTTTGAGCAGATGTCTGGGATGCGTATTAATTATCACAAAAGTGACCTCCTTACCATTAATGTGCCTGAGGAAGAGGCTAACCTCTTGGCTCAGGTGTTTGGCTGTAAGCTTGGGGCCTTTCCATTTGTGTATTTGGGGGTCCCTTTGCACTTCTCTAAGTTGCGAAAAGAAGACCTTCATCCCATAATTGATAAAATCATGATACGTCTCCAACGTATCTAACATTTACTATGTTTCATGCTTATATTATACCAATTATCACATGTTTTATACACATTTTATATCATATTATGCCACTTATTGGACTAACCTATTAACAAGATGCCACAGTGCCAGTGTCTGTTTATTGCAGAAAAGGCCCGAAAACCAAAGTGCTCGGAAAAATCAAGAAAAAATTCAGAAATTCTATTTCGCCAAAAGACTCACGGAGCCACAAGGGCAAGTCCAGAGGAGGCCCACAGCCTCCTCCTCACGTGCTCGCGCGGCCAGGGGGGTGGCGCCCCCACATGAGGAGGCCGACTCAGCCACCCCCTTGCGCCGCCCTTACGCCTATATATTTCCTCTGCCCTAAAAACCCTAGATAAATCGTCGTTTTCCAAAAAAGAGTCCCGAAGCTCCGCCGCCACCAAAAACACCAATTCGGGGGACATAAATCTCTGTTTCGGCAACCTGCCGGGACGGGGAATTGCCCCCGGAGCCATCTCCATCGACTCCACCGCCATCTCCATCGCCGTTGCTGACTCCTACGATGAGGAGTGAGTAGTTCTCCCCCGGGGCTGCGGGCTCTACCGGTAGCTATGTGGTTTATCTCTCTCTCCCATGGTGTGATCTTTATGTGATCATGAGCTTTGTAATCTAGTTGAATATGTGATGCTACTCTTTATCTTTTATGCACTCTAGAGGTTACTTTAATATGAACTCTGGGGTTATTCATGGTTGTAAAGGTGACAGTATGTGCACCGTGTGTGATTCCTTTATGACGATGTGGTGTTAGTTTACTCTGACTTTGGGGGTGCTCTTGTAGCCCTACACAGTGAATGGTGTTTATCATATAACATGAGAGTGTTTGAGAGTAGTATTTATTATTCAGCTTTGATGTCATTGTTGAGAATGTCCACTAGTGAAAGTATGATCCCTAGGCCTTGTTTCTAAGCATTGAAACACCGTTTACAACCTGTTCTGCTACATGTTTGCTTGCTGCCATTTTTATTTCAGATTGCAAATACTACTTATAATCATCCATATTACTTGTATTTCACTATCTCTTCGCCGAACTAGTGCACCTATACATCTGACAAGTGTATTGGGTGTGTTGGGGACACAAGAGACTTCTTGTATCTTAATTGCAGGGTTGCTTGAGAGGGATATCATTAACCTCTACCTCACTGAGTTCGATAAACCTTGTGTGATTCACTTAAGGGAAACTTGCTGCTGTTCTACAAACCTCTGCTCTTGGAGGCCCAACACTGTCTGCGAGAATAGAAACGTGCGTAGACATCAAATCATCAAGAGAATTGCAGGTTGGATGGGTAGATTGCTCTCCTATAAAGCTTGGCTAGTTCTTTTACAAGCTTGTGTGGCTAGCATTCCCATGCATCTACTGTCATTTATTAAATTACCTAAATGGGCTATCAAAGTAATTAATTCACAAATGTCTCATTTTTTTGGAAAGACACTGATGCCTCTCCAAAATATCATCTGGCTAATTGGGAATCTGTGTGCCAAATGAAAGAATATGGGGGTTTGGGTATTCAGAACATTAGAGACTTTAATCTATGTTTATTAGCCTCTTGGATTAGGCGGTACCATCTTGACCAGCACAAAATTTGGAGAAAAATTGTGGATTTCAAATATAATGTTTCTCCCAACATTCTCCATGCTAAATCCACTCGCTGCTCCTCCTTCTAGAAAGGAGTTATGTGGGCTGCGGCTGCTGCAAAAATTGGGTACAAATGGAAGGTTGGGAATGGGAGGAAAGTTTTATTTTGGGAGGACATTTGGATAGGAAACTGTTCTCTAGCGACGATGTTTTGGGATATTTATATCATTGCTAATGAACATTGTTGTACAGTTTCAGAAGTGTGGGATGGGATGGACTTGAAAATCTCCTTTAGGAGGACAGTCTCTCCACAAATGTTTGAGCGTTGGCTGGAGCTTGTGTCCCTTATAGAAAATGTCAGTTTGTCGGATGATGAGGATAGTCCAGTTTGGATTTTCCATCCATCTGGACAATACACAGTCAAATCTTTTTATGGGATTGTTAATAACCGCGGAGTGGTCCCTGTGCATACACCGGCTGTCTGGAAGCTGCACATACCCCCGAGAATACATGTTTTTTTGTGGTTACTTGCCAATAATAAAGTCCTAACTAGAGATAATTTGAGCAAACGCAGGCAGGTAGATGATCGTTCCTGTCTATTTTGTGCTGAAATGGAATCTGTTCATCATCTATTCTGTGACTGTGTAGTTGCTAGGTCCATCTGGTCATATATGTCGGAAATTCTGGGCTTTGATATTGGAGAAAATTTTGAGTCTATTGCTAGATGGTGGCTGAGTGAAAATAGTAATTCAGTCATTAATAGTTTCTCCTCTGCTACCCTTTGGAATTTGTGGAATGTAAGAAATGAGATGTGTTTTCAGGGATTAAGGTGGCTAGGTGTCAAAGAAATATTGCGAAGAATTGGGGCTTCGATCAAAAACTGGAAGGTGTTGTGCATGGAGAAGCACTCCGGTTTGTTGGACGAGAATTTGCTGAAGCTGGACCATGTGAGGGGAGAGTTGCTCTGGATTGCTTGGACATAAACCTCGTCTGGCTGGGAGCGTTGCCGGATGCTGAAGGACCGGCCTCCAATCCGAGCTGTGGAGGAAATGGCAGCAGGAGCAAGCCTGTGAAGCGCTGGTGGAAAATGCCAAACTTCTGTAGTTGCTTTTAGGCAGGCTCTATGCTTATACCCTGTGTCTCTGAATGTAATTCCGTTTGGTGGGATGTTCGTTCACTGTGTTTTTGGTTACTGCTCCTAAAACTGGTGTAAACTGTGGTTGCATGATGAATGGAACCCGGGGGAAACCCTCTTTTATCTAAAAAAAAAGTTGAGCAAGTTTTGTCGGACGTCGATGCAGCATGCAGGTATATATATATATAGTGCAAATAAATTATATTATCATGTTATATGCACATTTAGTATTATAGATGTCGGTATTTTTCCCTCTACAATTGATGAACTTTTAAAAGTTTCGCCTAGCTAGTGTATAGGACAAATATATATACACTTGGTGAAAACTTTGACTAAACCAAGAATGTGAGTAGTAAAGATGATATATATGGTTATCGATTCGTACTGAACAAAAAAATATATATACATTGACATAGTTTCCAACATTTACAATTTATTTAAGTATTTGCTAGTAAAGAAAAAGAAAAAATTATCACAACAACATTTCTCGAGGTAAATTTAATGATGTTATTTTCGAATGTTATCGTAAAGCTCTCTTATATATTCGTAGTGTTTTTTTAATTGACCGGATTATTTTTATAACGTCAGGTATTTATAAAGGCAATGGCACGGGGTTACCCGCTCTTCTTTGCCAGCTGCCCGACACTACTCATCCAATCTCCGCCCACCGGATTTGGAAAGTGCGATTGAGAATTCAGCGTTTGCTGATACCTATACTAGTGCTCTGTGAAGTAAAGAGAAGGGAAAATCATTGCTTGATTATCACAAGGATTGGGACTATCCTCGCCCTTTTGTCAAATCGCAAATTTTCACCTTCGCCGGGACTTTTAGTTGCCAGAGCTGCTTCCAGACAGGGTGAGGAAGGCAATCGATTCAATTCATTCCCCAATTTTAGGCTTGGTGCTGCTCCTTTGCGCTCCACTACAGAGATCCTTGATCACTCGAGCTCAACTCAATGATGAGAAGACTGTTGACACTCCCTTGGAGCAGCTTAGGTGGAAGGCGAAGAAGGCCCCCTTCCGGGGGGGCCCGCCAGACTCTCAGGCATGACAAGTCCCATCCTCTGCTATCCTTTTTATTTTTTTAGCTTTTTAGAATGGAAGAAAAAATCAATTCATTTTCATTCCATTTGTACCCCGAGCAAACTAGAACGAAATAAAGAATACAAATCTTTGATGATTTTGTCGGCATCCAACTGTTCTCGAATTGGTTTATTCAGGCAAGAGCAATGGGTGCAGTTTGACTGTGCTGGCAAAACTATTCGGTTACCTCTCTCTCACCTCGAAATGCCATTGCAAGATAGTTAGAATGTGCTTGCTGATATCGAAACAAAACGCACCCTTCCTTGGCTTTATGATTTTTAGGGAAATTCGAGTAGATGTTGTTTCATCCCGCGTATGTCTAGAATCTTGTTAGGATTCATCTATTTCAGGTCAGGAAAGAGGGTTTTACTAACTTTTACCCTTTCCTAAGGAGCCATAGTTCTTCATCCAAGAAAGCCTTTCTACGCCTTTCTACTCTGAAAAGCAAGCCAATGGAAAGAATGATCCGAATTCCTTGCTTCTTCACGGAGCTCTAAAAAAAAACTTTATTGACTCGCAGCAACAAATGCAGTAATAGGTTCCGCCAAAATGTGCCAGAGCTAGTGAAAGGCAAGCCTACCCACGGTGTTAACTTGCCATCCCCCTAAGTAATTGATAAATACAACATTTTCCAGCTAAGACTCCTAATTTAAAGGCTCGTGCGTGTGCAGCGGTGCTCCCTCCTTTACACGTACTACTGAAACCATGCATGCATGCATGTGACACGTCAACTAATTATTTGCTTTATGCCAAGTCCAATCCTGGATCACCATGAGCATGCATGTCAACCTCTCCACGCACACGAATTTAAAAGCTAGCTAAAGCTTTGCCATAACTCCATTGCACGAGCATCCTCACGGATACACAGCCTAGCAATCCAAGAGTACGATCGAGAAAGACGATCGATCTCGATGCAACCTTCTTTCTCTCTTTAGCTAGCCAATAGCCATGACCCATGAGCTGTTCTCTCTCACTGTCTCTCTAAGGTGTCTTTAAGAACCCTACAGATCCTAGCATTGAGCCTTCCATCTACGCTGCTGCATTTCCTCGATCGATCCATGCCTACCCATGTCGCCACCATGATCGTTCTCCTGCTCCTGCTGGTGGTTGCCGGGGCGGAGGGGAGGGGTAGTCCGGCCACGACGTCGGCGCCGTTCAGGCCGGCGCGGCTTCCCCACCGCCGGCAGCCGCTCTTCCGTGGCCGGGCGGCCAACGGGTGCATGCCGCGGGGGTTCCGCGTGCCGCCGTCGGCGCCCAGCCGGTATGTCAATTACCACACCCTCGACGCCGGCGTGTGCGGCGACCACAGAGGTGGTGGTGGTGGTGGTCGGAATAAGCCATGAGCTGTGCTGAGTACGTCTAGGTGGTCGGCGACCACGGCGCGTACGTGTAAGTCGAGCAAATATATATACACATGATCGATATTATGATTATATACGAGTCCTGCTGAAGGAGTGAGGGCGATATATATAATCTGTCCTGTATGTGTGTTATATGGATTTTTTTTCACCCTTTCGTCAAAGAAGAGAAGGGTTTGATTCAGAGGGTGAACAATAACCTTTCTTGTAATTTTCATCTCTCAAACTCAGTACCTTAAATAAGTCAAGAGTGAATCTTCTCCATTGGTTTTCACTCCATCCATGCGAGGCAGTGATTACTCGTTTGTTTTCAATTTGATTCTGTTCTATGTGACTACGAACTTTGTATGTATCTCTCTTTGTGATGTATTTTTTGTTCTCCATTAGGCATGCATTTTATACTTTGGCACGGAGATCGAATACTATTTAGCGGATCAAGTGGAGTGGAGCGCAAGTTCGAACATTTTACAAACTTCTTCTGGACGATGTAACTATTGTTTGATATTAATTAACAATGCTATATTGTTTGTACTTTTACCATTAGACCTGACGAACTTCCTGTGAAGAATTGATCATTTGTACTACAGTAGTAGAAAAATAGTTATAGGCGCCACATGATCAGTGCCGTGCCTACATGTTTTAGCACTGCACCATCTAGCTATAGCTTCGCCTCAGTGTGTACACCACATTTTGTCGATCCATGTCTACCCATGTTGCCATGATATCGTTCTTGTATATGTTAATCTGCTACTATATTGCTACATATGCGTTGCTGCATATGAGATTAACTGGAAGGAGACGATGAAATAAAACTATAAAGTTATAAAATGATAGGGTTTGCAAGATAATAAAGAACAAGTGAACCGAAGGCCCCTCGCTTTTCCTCTCGTTTCCTCTCTCGTCGCCCCCGCGTGGCGACGGGGAGGAACCCTAAATCCTCCCCCGCCGCCGGCCCCCTCCCGTCTCCCTCCTCCTCCCTCGCCGCTGCCAGAGGGCGCCGGCGGCGGCGAGGTTTCTTCGTCCTCCCGCTCGCGGTGGGGTGGTCGCGGGTCCTCTCCCCCGGGCCGGAGCCTGCCTCTTCCGACGGGAGGCAGGGTGGCGGCGTTCGGCTTCAGCCTGGCGACGACGCGGCGGGCGTTGGGGTGGTGGAGCGCGTCCTGGTTCTTGGTGACAAGGGCCACAGTCTGGTCATCCAGATCTGGCGGCTGAAGGCTGCGGGCGGCGCGGACCGCGGGCTTTGGGCGGCGCAGGCCGTCCTCCTCTGCCGGTGACCCTGCAGGCGGTCGGGAGGCGGCGCTGGGTGAGGTTCGCCGGCGAGCTTGGTGCTGGGTGGTGCCCATCGACGCCTTCTTGTAGGTTGAGCAGCGAAACTGACTGTGGGGTGGTGGCAACGCACAACGACGTGTCCAGTGGTGGTGGCGGTGGATGGTGAGGATGCCGTTCTCGGTTGGGGAGTGGCGGCGGCGGCACTCGTGCTGCAGCGGGCGGCGGGGACTTTACGGGCCCGATCTGGGCCCGGCCGGGCCTGCCCGGGCCTGGTGTGCCCCTACTGCCTGTCCGGTCGGCACCCGTCTAAGAGACGGTGGAGGACGGACTTCTCCGTGTGGCCGCGGTGCGGCTGGTGCCCGGATCTAGGCCAGGCGGGTCTAGAATTGGTTGCCGGCTTCGGGGTGTGACCGGTGGGTGGTACGGAGGCGCCGTCCACTCGCCTATTGCACCTTTGCCGCTCCTTGAAACTCGCCTCTCCTCCTCACTTCGCCGGCTCCATGGTGTGGTGTCTCATGCCGGTTCGTGTTCGCGGTCTCCGGGGCGGCGGCCTTGGTGGTGGGAGCCATGGGGTGTGTGGGCGGCTCCCTTGGCTCGGGTGCGGGCTGGCTATCATGGTCGTGTGGGCGACATGGTAGCTAGTGTTCGCCGTTTGATGGAGGTGGTACGGCTTGCCCGCATCACGCATTGAAGGTGGAGGGTGCTTGCCGGGGTGAAGACCTTGTCTGGTTGGTCAGACCGACGATGGTGGCGCCTGTGGGTGTCATCTCCTTCCTGAAGGCATCGTCGTGGTTACCATTCGTCCTTCATGCTACTCTGGGTGAAAACTCTGATCTTTGGATCTGGCGGTGGCAGCACTACGGTGGCGTTCCCGTCTTGAAGGCGCCGTCTTGGAGCCCATCATTCGGCCTACGCGGCTTCTTCCTCCTGTTTGGGTTGGCGTAGCTGTTCTTAGCACCTTTGTATCTTGCCTTGGGTGAGTGGGTTGTGGTGTTGTGTCTTGGGTGCGTGAGTGTGGTGTGGTGTTGTACGCTGGTTTGTATGGTCGTTGCTTTATTTATAAAGCGGGGCGAAAGCCTGTTTCGGCAGATAATAAAGAACAAGTAAATAGAAGGATATATGTTTCCAAGATAATAAAAAACAGGTTGATAAGAGTTACACATCATAAAAGAACCATAAAGTAACATACTATGAGTGTGGAATAGTGGTGATAGGTGTGACAAAATTTTCACAAGCAATTAGTGAAGTTACAATACATTTTTCATCATTGTTGCCGTTTTATATGTAGGAGATGCCAAAACTTACATATGTTCAACTACTTGTGATTTTTTTGGAGCAAAACAACTTTCTTCTGATTAGATGTACATATGATTGAAATCTATAGCAAGCATCCGAAAATACTAAATATTCCAATAAAATAAAACCCAACCATATCCTTAGGTAAATCAGACCCCCTTCGTTCCCATATGCTTACAATCACTAAAGTCGGGAAAGATATTGTGTCACTTTCGCTTCCAATGTAAAGTTTCTCAAGCAATACTACTAACTATATAGCGATGTTCCATGCGCGCTTAAATATATGATGGACACCATACTACAGTAGCATGACAAATATAAATCAAATCATGATAGATAACCATATGCCAAAACGGAAGTACTCAAACATAGGAGAGATGCAATTATTTATAACATCAAACAACATGTTCACACAGCGATTACAAACATTTGTGAGAGTGGACTACTATTAATAGAAAGGAGATGACGATGAAGGGCGGCTTCAGGGGAAGGAAGAGTCAGCGCGTGAGTCACATGATGATCGTGGCGTCGGCCAAAGAGGATTCCCGCCCCTTAGCCTCCTCCCTCCATCGCCTTTTGGGGTTGTAGATGAGCCCGTCCCCTTGTAGATGGGGACCAATGGGGAGCTGAAACTGTGACAATGGGTGGCTGCCCCAAAACTTAAGAGTTTTCTCTCTTTATATATGCCGAGACTATGCTTATCCGCCCTCCGATCAATGACCCTTTGATACGAGGGCTCTTGGGAACCTCTAGAAACTCCGCAGGGTGTTCTCTCAGCCTTCCCGAGTCTATAGGGACAAAACTTGGCCGAAACCATCATGTATGGCGAGAGTTCGACTCAATTTTGTCATCCTCTTTTGGATTCCCGTAATCAGATCTGGGACTTCGGTTGAACAGGGCCACAGGTCACCCAGAGTCTGTTTTAGGCGAATTTTATATCAATCAGCACACCCGGAAATTTTCCATCAAATTTCGCGCATAAACTTTTTCGGCTTGATGTTGTGTTCAGGCCGTCTCTTGACAATCTCTAAAATATGTCTTGTGAGACAAATATCGGGAAAGTCAAGGGTCAACCTCAATGAAGATTTATTTTGCATTTTTTTAGCAATATCCAGGTAATTTCTAATATCAAAGTGTAAACCAAAAAACTTGTGCACTCATGCAACTATTAATAGGTTAATCCAAGTAAATAAACCAAACTCAATGACAAATAACAAGAAAAACATCATAATGAACTACAAAGTTCGTCCATACATTTTCGATATATCACTAGGATAGTATCGAGGAAACATGCAGGATTTTCTCTTTTCTAATACATATGTATAACTTTAGAAAAAAACAGAGGATGGAGTCAAAGTGACTTTTCGAATCGTAGCTTTAAAAAAGACTTGTGCTCGAGGCCATAGATCACGGGAGTTCATATTTACTGACAGGTGGGTCCACCTGCAGCTAGCCCAAAATGTGAGAGAGACGAGCTGACGAAGAGGAAACTCATACGTTGGGGCACCGCAAACGCGCGCTCCCTTTCTTCACTGACAGTGGGCCACCCGCGCGTGTCCCACACGCTGGCGACCCACTACATACTCCGCAGCAACGAAATCTTTTCGGGCAGCCCACTCATTTTTCCGCCCAAAATTTCGAAATCCCCGCCGGGCCGGCTCCGAGCGCGCGGCGACGCAGACGCAACGCCGGCGAGGGGCGGCGAAGGTGAGGTTAGCCCCCCCTCTCTCTCGACCGCCGGTACCAGATCCCCTCGCTCCCCCTCGCTCCGTTTCCACTTCTCGGCGTCTAACTCATGACCTCGTCTCCTCTTCGTCTTTGGATCAGCTAGCCGGGCTTGTACGGCGCGGCGTCGGGAGGGAGGATTCCCACGCGCGGCGGTTCGTGGTCGATTCGTCGCGGCTTCTGAGGAGATCCCCGAAACTAAGGTACGTACCGACCCCGGATCCCCCCGCCCAACCCCTGGATTGGCTCGGTCCGTGGTTGCCGCACGCGAGGTTCTAGGGTTTAGGGACTTGAAACGGATGGATGCCCTCCTCCTTGATTGGCTTGTTCCGGCAAGTGTTCGCCCATGACTTGTAGGGTTCCGCTGGGGTGATTGGACTCGCTATTACTTCCTGCTGTCTGTTTAATTTGACGCAGTTTATTGGCGCCGCGGTCATTCCCCACTCCGAATCAGGTTGCGCACGCGCTTTGGTCTTTGGTACCGTGTAATTTCAGGTTTCAGCCACCGTAGGAATTCAGACCTGGCATATAAGTTACGCCTCACATGAATATTTTGTGCTCTTCTGTGTTATTACTGTTTAATTTCTGAATTTCTGTCAGGCATGCCTCATACGTGCTGTATTTCCATACAAAAATATAACGAATTGATGCATCTCCTACTTCATTTTGTCATGCATGTATATAAGAGATCGTTAGTACTCCTTGCCTCTGTGCCAACTCTGCAGTGCAAGTACTACCGATTCCTTTCACCCTTAATCCATTTCCCCTCCTTTGCTCATACGCCACCAAATTGTTTTCCTACGAGAATGTCTTCTAGGCGGTGCGTCTTTGCAAGTATCCTGTTTACACATCTGTGAACTTTAATTTGATTCTGCAAGATGATTTAACATTGGTGGAGCATAACCTAATGCACTTTCTCTCCTGTTTATCAGCTTCAACTCAAGTTATTTTGGTATATTATTACTCCAGACCAGAAGCTGTGACGATGGACATTGTGCTGCCAAACATGCAGAAAGTGAGTAGCAGTTCCTCTCCAAACTTGTTTCCTGTTTCAGTTCCTGCTCTTCTTTTCATAGTAGCATTTAACAACTCGTGCACTATGATGTGTCCAGGCTGCATCAAGTGAACGTTGGAGTCTGGCCAGCAACCAGTATCCATCTGGTAAATTTCCGAAGGTCTCAATTGGCATCCCAATTCCAAAGGCAGGTTCTGTATCAAGAGTCAGAGATGCTGCTAGTGCCCCTGCATTCGAGAGGAACTTGTCTCAGGGAACTGATGGAAGATCTAGACCCCCGAAAGGCTGTAATGCTTCACTCCGGGCCTCACAAGAAGCTGCAAATCATGGTGGATCTGCTACAGAGGTACCCGAAGCCGTTCCTGTTAAGTGTTCTCTATCACAACCTGATGATCATGCACGTGAGCAAATAGGAACCTTTTCCTTTGGAACAAGAAAAGAACAAGGCAGCCAGCCTGAAAAGACACCCTTTGTGAGTTCACAAGAAAAGCGCGCAGTAGACTCTGCAGATAAAACCAAGCCCAACAGCGAAGTGCTCAGGATGAAGTTGCGGGAGATCCTTGGTGGTACTTCACAAACCAATCAGGCTCTTGCTTCCCCGAACCATGAAGACATTGAGACACCTGACCAACCTAAAAGGCAAACCGCGAATGGACCATGTTCAGGGATAAAGAAGGTTTACACGTCACCTTTTCCTGATAATATCAAGACACCTGATCTGCTGAACTGTCAAACAGCTAGCTATACGAAGAGTAAACCATCCTCTGATCACATTGAGTCAGATTCTGATACTCCACAAGTAGTTGAAGTAAGGCCTGTTACTCGCACAATGGGACGCAAGAAAGCACCCGCAGCCTCCAAGAAGAGCCAGAGTGCAAAGAAACCATTATCTACTTCACGTTCTGCTCCCAAGCAGAAAACTCTTGATAATGTGTTTGTTTTCAATGAGAAATGCACTCCCAAAACAGTGGGGAAGGCTGCAAATAATAACTCTGTCAGCGTGAGAAATCTTAGGAGCTCAAATAGGAAGGCCAAAGTAGAGCTTAAGAAGATCCATTGTTCTGACAGGATTTCTGACAAGACCACACAGGATGATAAGGAAGGACAGCTACCTTCTAGAAATGCACCATCAGAGAACAAGGGAGAGAAAACCTCCTCCTTTTCTTCTTTGTCCCGAACTGGAAAAACTGCTGAGAGCCGTTCTAGAAGCCCTACAAGGGAGAAGCAGCTGAATGAAATGGCTAAAGTTGTGCCTTCAAAGATGCAGTTTGCAAAAAAGTTAGCCACAACACTGAATGAGGGTGAAGATAAGGTCTCTTCTCACAATATTTCATCAAAGAGTAAGGAAAATTATTCTTCATCGCTGCACCGGAAGGAGAATGCTAATTTGAACAAAGCTTCAGACAGAAGCCCCCAGGCACATACAGCGGCAGGAAATAATCTTAACTCACCACCATCTTGTGCTGCTAGTCCATCACCTGAACCAAAAACGTACCCATGGGATCATGATGTAAGTCCACAGATAAATGGTAAACTTGGAGAGAAGTTTACCAGTCCATTGGCAGACAGGTTCAGAGACATGCAAGATGACTTTGCAAGTCCTACTTTTGCAACTAATGGAACTGGTTACCACCCAAGAAGTAAATTGCTACATGATGACACATACAGCCCCAAATATCCAAGAAGTGTGAACAGGTCAAGATCAAGTTCCTATGCTTCTGATCCAGGGTCTGAGCCATTGGTAGGCTTAAAAACTTCTAAAAGCACTGCCCAGTCTTACTATATATATTTTGTTTATACTCTGTAACAGATTAACATAGTACTATCTGTTTGTCACATAATAATGAATTGCTGATTTCCAGGATGAAAAGGATAAAACTGATGAGTTACCTAGCAGTGAGTCTCCTAATTCTCCAGAAGAAAGGGAGAACAAAAAACAACCATATCTTTCACCCAATTTGCCAACTGAAGATGAAGGAGCTCAAATTTCTATTCCAAACTTTGGGAAAGGTCTGAATACTAACATTGCAATTTTACATGCATTTTATACAGGCATACTCTAGGAGTAGTTTCCTAGAGTATGTTTTTTTTTTCCTTTTGGATTTAGTGGTACATTTGTGGAACCAAAGGTGACTTTTAGTTTACAGAGTAGCACTCCTCCTATTCCGCACGAGGACAATAATGCTTTAGGAAAATGATACTTCTCTATGTATTCCTATATGAGTTGAGCAATTTCTCTATACATCTATTACCAGTTACACAGTATTGGCACAGCTCCCGTCATTTTTTTGTGTTGCAAAAGTAGACCAGTTAAACATTGGGATCAGAGCCTCCAGTAGTACTGCGTCAGCTGTATTTGAATTTCACAGCTATCGTACTATTGAGCAATCACTATCAGTGTCGGAGCCTCCATAGTCCTATTGTGGCTTTAGGGTTAAGGCTCTCCAAACATATTGTAATGACTTGCTGTTGCTGGTGCCTGATATGCTTACAAGCTACACCCAATCTTTATTACTGTATGAAGTGCTTGCTCATAGGAAGTCATTCGGATGGAATAGAAGCAACATCTGGCATATTTTTCATGTGCATGCATGCTAGTTAAATGTGTTTCATTAGTATCTTTGGTAATGTTGACCAGTGAACACTATAGTTCTAGAAAACAATAAAAGTGAGCTAAGCTCTTCCCACATGTCGTTTTGAGATGTGTAAATTACAGTATGTCTTGTATCCAAAAGTTGCTTATCTGTGTTGTATTACTTATTGATAGTTGGTTCTTCGTTTGCAGGATATAAGTCTCACAAATGGCTTTCAGGTGAAGACAGCCCTGATAAATCTCCTCTTGAAAATCTGGATAGGAAATCACATCTGAAAGAGGGTAAAAGATGCAAAAGGCGCTTACCTTCGCCCATTCCTGTTGCCAATTCTGGTAAAGTTTCTTACCCCACGTTTATTTAATGGTTGCAGTTCATCGCTAATATGTCCACACTATTTTATTCAGGAACACAGGAAACTGTAATGTCAGATAAAGAACCAGTGCAATTGCCAGATGACTACCTAAGCAGGTCCGTCTTTGGTTTTATTAATAAACACATATCTGACATTGCTTGTTGGTCCAAGTTAATTCTTTTTTGCAACCAGGGCTTTTGACCAGTTACTGGTGGTGCTGGGAAGGTTCCAAACCAAGATCAAGTCTGAAACAAGCAATAAAAGTTCTGAGATACTGGCGGCTAGCGGAGAGATAATACGCCAGCACCTCCAGGGGGTCGAGATTCAGATGCAGGATGATGTGTAAGTTGCCAGTGCTACCAAGAAACTATATCTACCACATATGCACACTGAGTTGTACACACGCTTATTACAGAAGTGTCACATATACTGGAGGTGCAGCTATATTTCATGCATCTCATTTAACTGTGCTTTCAGGGATAAGCTGGTAAATGCAGGAAGATCTAAAAGAAAGCGACTAGAATCAACATTTGAAGGTATAAAAATTATGTCATTTTAATGTAGACATTAATCTGGCGGATGTGTTCTTGTGAATTGTGAGTTTATGACAATGGAACCCATTAGTCAAAATCCATTCGGAAAGCAGTAAATTTATAAAGATGTGATGTGTTGGTGTGTTGATCCATGGTGTCACTCATGCTTCATCTATTTGGTATTCAGCTCGAGCAATTTGCAGAATCTTATGCTTGAACCAAGAATTGAAAAATTGAAAACAACATAATTAGCTAAATATCAGATCCATATAAAAGACCCAAAAAATAGGTTGAAAAATGTTGGATCCTAGTTTTATTGTTCCTGAATCTCTCTCATCATCTGAACACTGAAGCATAAATCTAAAAATCAGTCCCATGAGAACTTGAGAAAATCTAGTGTGCCATTTTTTTAGTATGCCCGCAGTTACCCAATATGGCTTGATTCTTTCTCATCTGTTGTCTACCACTCTTTGTACTCTTTAGTCTTTATTACTGTAATGTACAGAGGTTTGAAGTTGTTTGGTTGGTATACTAACTGTGGTCTTGTCTTGTGTGGGAATTTCTGGATTCGGTTCACTATTCACTGCTAGGTACAGGTACATGTATGCACACACACACACATGTGGGCCATTTGTACGCACAAAACACGCTGAATTACACTCTTTCTCTCCTAAGCCTATAGTTAGACAATCTGCTATTTGTCCTCTTGAATTTACATGATTTGTCCTTATTATACCATCATCTAATTTCTCGATCTATCTCCACAAGCTTTGTTCTGTCAAGTTGAATTTGATTACTTGCCATTCAAATAGCCGACTTATTTGTCACACTGTGTTCAATGGGTCTTTCCTCAACACTTTCAGTTCTGATAGAAGATTTCTCACCCACATCTCACTAAATTTTTGTGACATTGCTCTAGATTTTGAGCATAACCATCGGTACACTTTTCTCATATACACACGCATGTGGGCCAATGGGCCACCAATACACATACACAGCCCAACACTTACCATGCCGCACTTTAACAGACCACAAGTTAAGCATGTTTCACTAAGTTAGTCATCTGTTTGGTTCATAGCCATACTTGTGGCAATATTCATTTGTGAACTCTTATACTTTACCTTGTTTTCCTGCATGCCTTCTATTGTTTCTCTTAAAAAAAGTTAACTACTCAAATGATATAATATTACCTGATCCTCTGTCATCTGGTTTTAGAGCAACAAGAGCAGTTAAGGGTTCTTCATGAGAAGTTCAAGGAGGAGGTAAATCAGCAGTTGCTTGGTTGCAAGGACTCGCTTGAGGATTTTGAAGCCTACCATGCAGAACTTAAGGGAGTAGCTGACAAGCAGAGTAAGTTTAACTTCAAACCTTGCACTTGCACAATGGAAAGAAACATTTACTTTATGGACTGCTTATTACAAAGAGATACACACCAACTTCTAAAATTGTGGAATCATGTTTAACCTTTATGTCATATAACTGATCCAGACATTTCAATTCTATGATTCCAAAATTGGTTTCCTGCATGAAGTTTGTTGCTGAATAATATGGTTAACTCAAACGTTTTTAGTTCAATAGAATGGCTTCCCAGTCTGCATTACCACATGATTATAAGAAACATCCGCCACTGAAGAACTTATTGTTTTTAGCCCATTGTTATCATTGAGAAGAAGCAAATGGTGGATTCAACATGGAGCCACTTCAAAAAATATATTTAAATGATCTGTTTTTTTCCTAATCATTGGCCACATGAATTACCCCTAAAACATGGTGTTCTTTCATGATTGCATCGACAGAAGCGTCACACAAAAGGCTCCTCCAACATGCTGAGAAAACAGTCGGTTCTCAGCTCAACGATGCTGAAATCAAAATCGCGGAGGTTCAGAAGGTAAGGCAAACACTGTCCCTAAATCCCAGGCATGCCGCATCCATCAGATGCCCCACCTTTTTCATGAAAAATGCCTTGCAGAGAGCCCGGAAGAAGATGAACAGCCTAAAATACGTTCTCAAGGAGCTCATCATGGAAACCGCAGATTGATCAAGTTCACCTGCTCTACACGAGTGGTACATAGCCAAGGCGAATGAGTAGACTGACACGTCAGAAACAGGTCTACAGCATCATTTTCAGAGGGTATAGGAGGAGGATGGTGCCAGAATGCATGTAGGGTTCCTTTTCTTCTTGCAGTTACAGGTTGCGTCATGACAATTATCCGTGTTCTAACTTCTATCTTGGTAGAGAGTTCTCTACCATTTGGGCCAGTGGAACTTGCCACCATATTGTCTTAACGACGAAGCATTCTTCATTTATTTATGTCCTGATGTTCTTTGTTTTTTCCATACTCGCGCAGTTGGGCAGTAGAACGTGTTCTTGCATAATGTAATGATCCAGTGCAAAACTGCGAATGCTCAGATTGGCTTTGGTGTCATGTGAACGTAATAGGTGAAAAATTATTTTCATTCTTGTGAGATCATCGATTCCTCTTGGCATGACCTCTTTATTACTGTTTGTGCATGTGCACAATTTCATCTGGATCAGAAGTTATGGGGAAGTCTTCAATCGTCCCCATCATCAGAGTTATGTATGAACAAAATGGTTCTGCAATAGTACATGGAAATGGGAACTAACAATGGCAGGATCCGCTTGATCAGCGAATCAGGTATGATGTTGTGTGTCCTGCTGGCTGCTGCGACCTATGCTGATGGTGGCTTTGGTCGTCCCTGACTTATACTGGGAAGTTTTCTCTACAGTTCTGTCTAGAGGACTGAGTTACTGTTCTGTATGTGTCTTTGTTCTCTTCTCCCGCGATGTGAGCACAAGCTGACTAGCAGTGGCAGATTCACTTATAGAAGGTTTTGCTGAGGTTTTGTATGAAATTTAAAGTTTTCTTAGGTTCCTATAGGCAAATTCCTAAAACCGTAAGATACCATCTCAGCCTGGGAAAAAAATAGCAGGGATAGTGCAGCATTATAATATACTTATATGGATACATCTTAATTCAGAGAAATAGAATCGAACCAGGCAATGCAAGCAGCCCCTCCTCTGACCTCACCGCTGATCCTAATCCAATATGTCGTACAGAAACCCAAATTTTACCAGCGACCAAATAACAATCAGCAAGAACATGTACAGTTTTTTTTTTGTAGAATAATAACATGTATAGTTGTACATAAATACGCAATAGGCAAGTAGGAGATGATGATTTGCTCAACTTACCAATGAAATGCATTACCATATGGGTATACAGAGATAGGAAAACCATAATACGACCGCTTCGACGCAAAAGCTGCATGGAGAATAAAGCAACACAACATGAGAAAAAAGGGGATAGAAAGGCCTATAGGGAAAAGACAATGGGATGAGCAGTTCAGTTGCCAGTCAAGAAATATGGTTACTGGTTTTGAATGTAATTTAAAGTTTTCTTAGGTTCCTATTGGTAAATGTTTTGATTAGCAGTCGAGAAATCTGGTTACCAACCATCATAGGGAAATGGTCATATTGGGCAGAAATCCTGAATTTTTGAATTTTAAAATCTTGACGACAATTCATTGTAAATCGTCAAATCTAGAACATTTTTATAAAAAAATAAAAAATTGATTTTTAAATTTTCCCAGTAACCAGTTGGGATTTTCCCGTAACCGCGGTAACCAGTTATCTCGACCCCCTTGGAATTTTTACATCGTCAAACTATGGTCCTTTCTAAGTATGCTTTTGGTTAATATATTCCCATGTTATCCCTAAAAAAGTGTAAATAATTTTTACATCCTAAAAGAGTACATCAAGCACAAATGATCCTAAGCGGACAAAACTTCTCCTTTAGAACTCTTTGTATTTTGTTTAGAGGGTTAAAAAAATTGAACAAACAAGGGACCCACTAACGGGCCTGTGACTAGTGTGAGAATTTGGCCCAACTAAGAAACGAAGCCCTACAACCGAGCACTACAGTCTACAGACCATTTTTAGCAAAAAAATGTTTTGGAATTTGTGACTTTTTAAAATTTTCTATTTTTTTCCGCATATCAGTTGCGCTGGTGCCCGAGAGCCATTTCCTCTCGTCTGATGCAACTGTGAATGATATGTATAAAGATGCAAGGTCTGTAATGCGAAATGCAATGGAATTAAGAGGGAGAATATGGCTTAGTTTGTACTAGCGCGGATCTTAACAAATTGGAGATCAGAGACTCCAATTAGGTGTAGAGTTGGATACAAAGTGAAACTCGAACAAAATGACTCGGAGTTGCCTGGCGCAGCATAGTACAAGCGCTGCAGCGGCTGCCCTATGAAGCAAGCAAGTCGGACCGCAAATGCTGCAACCAGCTGGTGAGCTGGCCATTGGGGCACTAATCTCATCCCTGCCACCGGAAGCAATGCCTCGTCATGTTGTGTGTGAGCTCAACCTTGAGGAAGTTTGGATATGCACTCAGCCGGGAAGCTGTAAAGTCCAGCCCGAGCGACCAAGGTGCCCAATATGAAATGGGCGAGTCATACAAAATCCTTCACCATTTGAAACACTGTGTTTCCCAATGATTCTCAGTCCCAATTCTACACACCTACAACACTATGGGCGAGTCATAACCAAAGATTTCTCGTTCACCTTTTGAAACACTATGGTTGCAAGATTTCTCATGCATACCCAAAGATTATGTAAGCTTAACATTTCAGACGATGGAGACTGAATATATGGAGCTTAACATTACAGTACCTTTTACTAGTCATGAAATATGACTAGTATGGTTGGATGAGAGAGATTTGGCCCGTAAGGCCCATTAGCGGTAATTCGGTGAAAAAAACCAATCAGGAGCTGTCAGCCTGACACAGTTTTTGTCGAACACAAACCAATCCTTTGCCGAGAATGGCTCTCCGCTCTCGCCGCCGAGCCGCCGCCGCCAACCCCTCTCCTCTCTCCACTTCTAACGCCGCTGCCGCCGTTTCACACGAGAGGTCGCATCTGTCAGCGACGATCCGGCGAGGCCGCGACCCAGGTCTCCTCAAGTATTCCGCACTGGTCTTTCCTTTTCTCCGAATTACCTGCTAGTACCCGCTGACCGCCACGAATCTGCTCCAGTCCGGAGGTCGCATCTGCTCCAGTTTCGTCTTCTCCGAATTTTTGCACGGCAAAGCCCCAAGTGACAGGTAATTTATTTTCCCCAAATCACCTCAGGGACAAAATCAAGCATATGAATATTCTGAAGTCCGGACCCACGGCTTATCGGATTCGTAACAATTGCATATTCCCGTATGAACTGTCGGCACCCAAATTCAGTACCTCATATTAGATTATTTCTCTATTTTTTCTCAGAGAATTGACATCAGTAGCATGTCTTCAGGTTCCAACAAGAGAACTAGGACCAGCAAGTGTTACTGAGGACCGTATGTCACTTGTACATCAGGCCTTTATCAAATAAACGATTGCACTTCCAGATCCGTATTTCAATTGCACTTCAACAAATTATTCAGAAAATCACATTATCCCAGCACCACATATTAGTCACCCTTATCCATTAATTTTAGAGTAGCACATTTACTGTGTAGCGTTTATTTATTTACAGATTTAACACCCTCACTGCTCAATAATCTTCTGAGAAATAAAGCATCACGGAAGTTAGCTTCATGTATAGGGTAGTATAGTTACTGTTTCAGTTTTATAGCCTGATGAAAGCTAGACATGGCCATTGGTAAAATAAATAGTAACATTACTCCTGTGGCATATTTTCAAGTTTCAGGAAATAGAACTCGTACACTTGTAACACACTTCAATTTATACATCAGTATCAAATGATCACATAGATGATCAGCTATTTAGTTAAACTTGTCGAGCCATAGTAAGTCGGATAACCATGATGAATTTAAACATGTCATAGCCAAAAACAATTATAATTAACTTAAACCTGTTATAGAAACAATTTTTCTAGTCTCCATTTTCTCCATGCCTTTATGGTCAAACTGAATCTTTGTATGCTTGATATTGTTTTGGAGCAATTCATTTATGTACATGTATGATCCTCTGAACCTAAAGTGTTGAGTATTGAGTAATGGCTAGTTGCGTACTGAAGTATATTATATAGAATTGCAATTCTTTGTGCTTTACAGGGCTCTGTAATTCGGAGTAGACACCAACTATGCTCATGATAATATGTCAACATATTTGGTATACTGCACGGTGTAAATTGTTCCCTGAATATTTTGAAATTGGGTTTTGTGTTGGCAATGTTAAAAAGTCTTCAGATTTAAAAAATTGTGGTATTAGCTTATGTGTCCAGTGCCATTGAGAACACATGTTCATGACCATATGAGACAAAAATTACAAAATTTGGGTAATGCAAAGTCATGCTATTAGAGATGTAATTTAGGTCCATGGACATATTTCTTGATCCACAGCAAGAATTTCATTTGTTTTCTGATGGGAAGTTAAGCTATGCCGGAGTCATGGTAGCATTAAACATCTTTTGCATGGTCAGATAATATTTTGTACGTGGTTGCTCCATACTAAGCAGATGCATAGTTTGCATAACTAGCTACTGCACATGCTGATCAAGGGTGCACATATGCTGTTATAACATAAGACATTGACTTAATCTCATATACTAGCACTTGCACCGCTTTGAGGATTCATTTTGGTCTTCATTTTAATTTTCTGATTACTGTCTTGAAAAATGGCTTAATTGCCATGTTAGTAAAAGGTACTGAATAGTAACATCAAGCTGAAAACTAACTAGTCTTAATGAATATGGCACATAGAGTTGTTTTTATCTTAATATGTGACTTACTTGATTATTGATTATTAATATGAATCCTACTCTTATGGTGACAGTTTTGATTCATGGATGGTGAAGGTGCCGGCATGGAGAAATGTGCTGAGTACCTCTGCGCGGTTAGCATAACCTTCAGAAGCGAGGATGAAGGATTCCAGTTTTATAATGAGTATGCAAAGGTCAAAGGTTCAATGTTAGGAAGGAAGAGGCGAACTTCAAAATACGTTGCACAATCCCCTGCTCCTCTATGGCCACGGTTTCCTCGTCGGCATCAACCATGGCGAGCAGAAGATTTTGGTCACTGCTGCGCTCCATAAAGACACCCTCGGTGCCGGCCAGCGGTCGCAGTACCACCGTGCTGGACATGCACGTGGACAGGCACTGGACGGAAAAAAGGTGTGGACAAGATGATAGAGCGACACATGCGCATCCTCTGGGGACTTCGAAATCTCCTACAAGGGTTCCTCGGACGTGCCGCTGCAGATGTTGAGCTGGGTGGAGAGTGGTCTCGAGCCTGAGCTACTCCGCATCGTTGACAAGGCCAGCCGGGATGGCGACACCGATATTTTGCCCTTCGTGCTGCTTGGCATAAAACTGACAGTTCTTTTTCTCCTCTTACAAAGTCATGTCATCTTCTCTTGAGCAGTAGTTTTTTTTAGTTTTGGGATTGGTCTTTTTTTATTTTTTGGTGACATGTGCTACTATTTCACCTCAACGGTTCAACCCAATGAATCAGTGAACAATCTCCACTACTAATAAATTGTGGAGGATTTGGTGCTCCAGTTGCCATATTCCCACGTTTCTGTAATACCTAAGAACACGATCTTGTGAAATAAAGAGCAATGAACTGTAACAGTTGGTGACGGAAAAGAGCATCCCATCAAGCAGTCAAGCAAGCTGAGATGAATTCTATGATGGCCTGGCCACTGATATCGAAATAAAACTTGATAAAAACGAATTAGAGGTAACAACTTGTCGAAGAGTGACTCCCACGTAACAGGGGTGGTCTCGCCCTGAAGAGAGGTTCGAAGGGGGGACTGAACACGGAGGTCAAACAACCCTCGAGAGGCTCGACGACGGTGCTCGACGGGCCTGGAGAGGAACTATCACGCCAGAGATGGACACCGGCCCGTACCCAGGTTCACGGCCCTCAGGAGGAGGTAAAACCGCTACTCCTGCTTGTCTGTATTGCACTGTGAAGGTTATAGGACAATGAGCTTGCCGAAGGCTCCCTTGAGGCAGTTTGGTGCCCGGAGAGGGACACAATGGTCGTCTTCCTCCTCCAGCAGCTGGCTATCCTATGTGTTTAGGGTGTGATTGCGCGATTGGACGATCCGGCCCTCACCTTCTACGGTGGAGCTCCTGCTCCTTTTATAGGTGCCCCGGGCTCCGTCCACGTGCTGGTGGGCTCCCACACGCCAGTCTCGTAGAGGAGCGGGAGTCCACCGCGGTTCGTCCGTCCATGGACGCGGTCCATCCGTGCTAAAGTAGCGCGCCGTGGCCGACAGGCTGCAGGCGGTGCAGAGCGGCTCGCAGGCGCAGCAGAGGTCGTGGTGGAGCCCACGGTGACGATCTTCTTGGAGCGTTGCGCCGTCCAGCCGCTTTATCACCAAAGAGGAAAGTCCTGGCTGTCCTGCCGCAGGCGGCGCGGCTTTGTTGACTCCTTTATCACCAGAGCGGCAACTGGGATGCTCGCGTCACCCTGCGGCTGCCGCAGGGGCCATGTGCGTTCTGCAGCGCTTGCTTAGCCGCGAAGTGTCTCCACAGGGCCGTGGTCGCCTGTGGAGGGGTTTCCTGCTGACTTCTCCCCAGGCGGGCTGTGCCTGGGGAGTCTCTTGAAGCGCAGGGTCCTCTTCAGGCCCTGGCGTCCTCTTCAGGCCCTCGGGCGGGGTCTCTCCAAGCGGTATCTTGGTCCTTAACCATTCCGTCAAAGATCTTCGCGGGCGAGGCCTGTAGGGAGTGGGCCGTGCATACCCCGGTCCTTACTGGGCCGACACAACTAGCAGTGGGTTATACGCTAGTTGATAGAAAATTCAAAGCAATTGGGCGTACAAGTTTTTGTACAGTTCCCCAACTTTTCAGATAAGCTATTGCGCAGGTTTAGATCAACAAGAAGTTGCACCACAGACTCATGATTGCGTGCACATTATACTGTTAAGAACAACAAGTTGCATCACAGACTCATTATTGCGTGCACATTATGCTGCTAAGAATCTCCATCAAGTGCAGTAGAGAAGTATAATTCTTCATCGACACGAGCACAGGCAAGTATCATTGTCCTGCAAACTAATTCATTCAACTGCTTCCTTGACGGGATCGGCATAGCCACCGCAGTACTCGAGCACGTCCTGGGACTGCCGGCCCTCCACGGATAGCCGCCTGCGCCAGTCCAGCGCTCGCGCTTGCGCACACGGCCAGCTGCTTCCGCTCATAGCTTCCATCCCCGTGCGCCTCGCTGAGGCCTCCGATGCGCTCTCCGCTGCCTACGCCTCGTCCTCGACGTACTCAGCGACTTGGTGGCCGCCGGACAAGGAGCCAGTGGAGACCAGGGCTGAGTGCTCAGCATCGGAGGCGTGGATGATTAGGGTTTCATTTCGCGTAAAGATTAGGGAATTTTGTCTGACTAACCGTGGCTGCGGTAACCCTACTGTATCTGGACCGAGGATTAATGAAATTTGTATTGGGCCAGAATCCTTCTACCGTATTGGGACAGGGCCCATCGCGCGGGAGCCTCCGATCTTGGACTAGTACGACTTATACTAGTCACAGTTTCAGCTCCAGTATGAAACGTTTTTAGCCATTAGATCAAAAGAAATAAATGGTTGTTATTTATTTGAGGGTACCGTAAAAGGGCTCCAAATATAGGATGTCGTAGCAAACCTTTCCCAAGTGTCAAAGAGGGAAATCATAACCAGTATTTACCATTCAACAACCAAATCTACCACGTCATCATGAATAAGGACAACCAATGCTCAGCTCACGTGCTTAATAAGTCAATGTTTGTGATCTTGTAAAAGCATTCTAAGATGGCCATGCTTACTTATATCTTTTTGCCGAGATTACAAATGTTTTAGTTTCCTTGGGGTCACCATCTTTCCTTATTCGTAGTATGTCAAATGAAACTATTTCCTCTGTATAGTTCGATATGTACTCTTTGCTTTAGCTGATAGTTTTGACATACATACAAGTGATTCGCATCATGTCGTCAAACTTACGTTGTAATTCAGAAAGAAATTTATAACAATATTGATGACATAAATCTCACTTAACCAAGATACTGACATAATTTGCCTAAAAAAAGATAGTGACATAATAAAGCACACACTTTGTTAAATTTCTGACTTCAACGTACCAAAATTTAAGGGACTAGCTTTTACAAAGGGAAAAAATATCAAGGGAAAGAAGTGCAAGAATCTGCATGCGCTACTTAGGAATGCATGATTACCAGTCGTCACGCACAATAATAACTTGTGCAGGGTTCATGCTCAGTTGTATGAACAATGGAGTAGATCAATGATGAATGAGTGGATCAATGATGAATTCTTTCTTCGAATTGATATGCATAGAATAAGCTTCACTAGTTGATGTGTACTCCATATAATTCATACAATTCAGCATGAATCATGGACATGTCTTCTACCCCGTCGTTGGAGGTCTGTGTGGCATACGACCTATTGTTGTTGTGCACTTGTGCTACTACACTGCATCATATAGGGTGACTTCTTTTGGGCTTTTCAGCCGGTTTTTGGATACCAAACCTCATAAGCTAAAAAGAAGTGTACAGATTCTCCCCCACCGAAAAACTCCCCAGAAGCCAAATTTAGTACGGTGGGGAGAAACTGCTCGACACCAGTTTCCCGAAAGTGCTCGTGCTGTGGTGGTCAACTTTCTGTGCAGATGATGCGAGTGGTATCGTTAATGATGGAGTGCTGGATGATGTTGTGCTAGACGTCCAGATTTTGTTGTATCATGTGTGCTGTTGCCTCGTTGCTTGTCAAGTTCACTTTGCTTGTGTCAAGACGTTGGAATTGTGCAATTGTGTTGTCCTCCTGCTCATGTCAATTTTGTTTTCTGATTCAATGTACAACACCGCATAGGTGTATTTTTTACTTTTCATATTATTTTGATCTTATTTTGTGCTTATTCGCATTTTCAACATAGAAAATAAGTATATGTAAGATCATATATAAAATGTATGGGCATTTTGGACATCTCACAACTCAACACTACAAATAAGCCAAACCAATAGAAGCTTAAAAAGCTTAAAAGAAGTCTCCGGTGGAGTTTCTACCCACCACAGTTTCTCCCAACCAAAATCTATAAGCCTGCTTATGCATAAGCAAGAGCCCAAAAGGCAGTTATGTCTGGTTAATTTATATCTGAAAATTAGTCCTGGATAATACATTCGCTACATAGTCCACATGTTACGAGGTACATTGCAGATAGAACATGCAGCCTAACTTCTTAATTTTGTACTATAATATATAGACCACCTCAGGTTTTTCACCTTCACATGGATGTATTTTGCAAGCCATGTCGTCCAGAAATCAGTTAAGTATTTAGTATGCATGGTATATGTGTTGAGGTTTCCATTATGCACAAAAGTTGCCACGTTCTTCAGATGTTTTCCCGAATAATGTCAGAGGCACTGCATATGCTATAAATTTCCATTGTGTGTACCATCATTTAACAATATTCATAGTTGGACTATTGAATGATTTACTTCAATTTAATTGTAGTCAGGAAAATATGATTCTCAAGCTGGTAGTACGAGGCAGAACCTCACATTCTGGAAGTCGGCCAGGCCCACTGAAGTGTCAAGTGGCGCATCAAGGTGTTCTCTATCAGAGAGTACCGAGGAGAGCTCGGGGAGGTTCTTCTCCGGAGCGGGAGGGCTCTCAAGAGTGCTTCCATTCGATGTCTAACCCGAGCTTCACTGGCTGTGGCCTGTGGGGGTGGGACAGTCCAAAGTGGAGCAGGCCCCTAAGATGGCCAGTAAATCCTGCCAGATGATCGTTCTTGGGAGTAGAGGTCTGAAGGAGGCAAGCATTGGAGCTTTAAGAGAGGTACTAATTATCCATTCGACGACCCTTTCTGGGCGGTGGAGTTCCTCAAGCAGATCCAAAAATGTGGTCCACTGCCAGAATTCCAGAAATTTCTAAGATTCCAAAATTTCCAACAAAATGCCAAACTCCTAGAAATTTACATGATTGCAAAAATTCCAGAAATTGATGTACATTTCGAAAAAAATCATAGCGAATTCATTTGGAATCCAAAAACATGTTCAAGATATCACAATGTCCGGAAAAAGGAAACCTATATATTGATGTCGAATTCAATGCCCCCTTTTTAGAATTACAATATTATTCATAATTGCAGAAACCTTCAAATTAAAATCTGAATAATGTTAATCGTATCAGAAAATCCGAAAAAATCAGTCCTATCTGTTCACCTTGAATTCATGCAGTAATGAAGAACTTTCAAGCATGTTTATTTAGAATAGATAGATAAAATTTTAGGATTTGAGTTGAACTTCAAATTAAAATCATAAAAATAGTCACCGTATTAAAATGCTTCGAATTCTCGACGGTGATTGTTCTAAAATAGTTTCCCCGTGAATTCTGAAGTGGAAAGTTTTATCGGTATTTCCCCATGGTACCAAACAGTGATCTTCATCATATGAGTTAACCCGAATGGCGGTATTTTTCAACGATACCCAAATAGCAATCTCGGGCGGTCAGTTTTACCGGTATTTTCCAACGGTACCTTAATAGTGGTCTTCACTAGATGAGTTAATCCGAGAGACGAGATTTTCCAACCGTTACCTAAACATCGATCTTCGACATATGAGTTAACCCGAGAGTGGTATTTTCCAATGGTACCCAAACATTGATCTTTGGTGGGTGAATTAACCTGGGGCACGAGATTGTCCCAAACAATGCCGGAAATTTCCAACGTTACCGAAACATTGATCTTCGACAGATGAGTTAATCTAGAGAGCGGTATTTCCAACAGCACACAAACATTGATCTTCGGCAGGTGAATTAACCTAGGGAACGGGATTGTCCCAAATAGTGATATTCACCATACGAGTTAACCCGAAGGGTCGGCATTTTTCACCGGTACCCAAACATCAATCTTCGATAAATTTCTGGGTGGTAAGTTTTGGCTGTATTTTCAACGGTACCCAAACAGTGATCTTTACCAGATGAGTTAATTCGAAAACAAAATTTTCCAGGATTACTTAACCGGCAACTCAAATAGCGGTATTTTATCAAAACAATGATCTTTGACAGGGGAATTAACCCGACGAACGAGATTTTCTAACGTTACCCAAACAACAATCTTCGCCGGATGAGTTAACCTAAAAAAAGGTATTTTCCAAGAGTATCCAAACGGTGATCTTTGGCGGGTGAATTAACTCGAAGGGAGCGGCGTGTCGTTGCGCCAGCTTACGTAGTATACTTAACAACCAGCTGAATTCACGCCCATAAAATGGTGTGGCTAGATAAAGCGGTTAATTTGCATTCGAATATTGGGACCCTTTTTCTACACATATGAATAAAGCAATTAATTTGCATTCCAGTATGATTTTGAATACGTATTTTATTACTCCCTCTGTCCAACAAAAGATGTCATACTTTTGATCAAATTTGGATGTATCTATACACTAAATCATGTCTAGATACATCCAATTTTTGATCAAGTTGAGATATCCTTTATTGGACGGAGGGAGTATCATATATACATGCATGAGAACTGTTTGCATGACATACAGAATTTATTGTTGAATTATCCATGGAGAGGGCTAGTTGCTCGGATTTTAAAGCCTACGCTGATGACCTTATCAGTACAGTATTAGTATGCCTCTATTCATGGTACATTCCACCTTGGGAACGGCAGGGGCAGGGCGCGCTCGCAATCTTGGACGTCGGTGGTGTCCGCTCGTTCCATGGCTGTGTACTCTTGGTCCACTGTAGCAATGTATTTCCCGGTGAATCCCAATCCTGCAACAACATCCTACACTATTGTCTTTTGGCGGCATGGCTTTTCTTGCCTAATCATATATTTTACTTATGCTCAACATTTTGAATGATGCTGACGAGCTGAATATATAGGCTCAGATATACGATATCGTGAAGAGGACCATCATAACCTGCACTGCCATTAACCAACCAAACCCACTCTGCCGTGAATAGGCAGATTGCCATTAACGAGATCATTTGAATAATGGCAACCGGTGCTCACATGCTTACCAAGTCAATGGTTTATTATCCGGTAAATATGCTTAGATGGACATGTTCATTATATATCTCATGGAGAGATTAGAGACATTTTTAGTTTTTTTGTAAGGTCATCGTGTTTCCTAATTCCCAGCGTGCGAAGTGAAATACGTTTTTACTCGATTTCCTTTCTATGGTCGTATATAACCTCTTCAGTGTAGCTGATATATATTTGTTGACTTCTAAACCTTCAAGCCTTTATCCCCTCGTCCAACTTATGTTATTAAAAATTTGATGATACTATTCTCACATAACAAATATGAATTGCGTGTTTTGTTCAGTTGAGGCTACACTTTAGCGACTTGTTCAATGCATAGGCAGACGATGGTTGTGTAGGTAGAATGACGATGGTTGTGTAGGGTCAATAGTCCTTGCACGTCATTTTGATACGCCAGTCTAACTAATTCCTGCTCGACCCAAAAAAAAACTACCTAAAGTAATTCACACTCGTACAATGCTGTGGCGAGATCCATTCAGAAATTCATTTGCATCGAAGGGCAACTTTTTAATATTCAGACCATACGTGGATGTCCTACTGTTTCACGGATAATATGACTTCAGTTTTCAGCTTATCAAAACAACCTTGTGCCGACTCCATGGTCGGCGGCAAGTCCTTCGGTCCCAACTTCACTATAGGGGAGAGGTCGTAGCGGGTGCGGTAGTGGCGGTATTAGGCGAGGGAGTGTCTTGGACTTGGATGACAGTGTTGCCTACACTGCCCACCGTCATGGACTTGGATGATGGTCTTCCACTTGCGCATGGTCTTGCATCAGAAATACGTATGTGCAAACCGCCGAAAAGCTGTAAAGTGCAGCGCATGGTCTTGCATCGAGTCATAGATTGTCCCTATGATGATCAAACGGTGTTTCATCGTTATGAAACACTTGCTTTTCCCAGTGACTTCCAATTCTACCAAAAAAAAAGACCTACACTAGCGCCATGTGGCTGCAGTACTTGCACAGCCAAGAAAATTAATTAACATTGATATTTTAAATGTGGGGACGTGTTGAATATGTAGACCTCAGATATATGATATTGTGAATAATTCCTCTCTCTACACATCAGAAATAGTAATTCCTCTATCAAGGATTTCAAGAGGACACTCATTATCTGCACTAGCCCGTCACCGACAAACTCTACCATGTCACGAATATGCAGATCGCAAATGAAGACAATCACTGAACGATGTTTATTCAGTCATATGACCTTATGAAGCATGCTAAGATGGTCAAGTATTTATATATTTTGGAGAGATTACAAACATTTTGATTTTCTTAAGCTCGCGCTCATTCCTAATTATCAGCCCATTGAGCCCAACCGTGTTTAGTGGATCCAACTCCTGGTGTATTTGGTTGCTAGTTGGAGAGGGTTGGGATGGAACCATTCATCTTTGTGGATGGGATGGTCCTCATTCCACGTTTTGTTTGGTTCCAGGTATTTGAGGTAGCTGGAACGGAATCCTGTTTGGATCGTTAATTAAGGGTAATTTTTAGCCGGATTTGTTAAGTCTTAGCTGACTGATTTTTTTCTTAAGTCTTAGCCATTTTTCAAAAAAGTGCAATCGCAGTTAATAGAAACGGGCAGAAAAGTGCAACTGGTTCAGCTGCACTAATCTGTTCAGAAAAAATGCAATGTAGCCACACTATTGTGAGATGACTGAGACTTAAAGAAAATCAGTGAGCTACGTCGGTCGTGATCGTCCTCACATCAGTTTTCTGAGAATATTCTCCTCATGTGGGCAGTTCCATTCACGTGCGTGATAACCAAACACATGCAAAACATGGGTGATCCAATTTCATACCACGTTGGGTCACCAACCAAATTAGGCACGCTTACATAGAATCCTCTCCTGAACCTTCAAGCCTGGCCTAGTCATGCATATGAGTAATTTATGTCTGCTGTCCAACCTACTATGTTGCAATTCAAATAATTCTTAAATCAAAATTGATGACACTAATCTCACTTTACAGATCCAAATATTGACATAATTGACGACATAGTTCTTCAAAAAACTTGAAGGAAATAACGACGAAGAGATCAGGGCTTGAATATACGTGAGCAGCTTCCTTATGTTCCACCACATACATTCGAATACTACTTCTTTTTGTTGAGAAAATCGAATAATACTACTAGTCAATTCAAAACCAGTTCATCGTACCCTCTTCGTCTTGAGAAAGCTATCGAAGACAAACCATATCATAGAAAAACAAAGTTTTGTGCGCCACTCTGATCATCTGAAGCACGTACGTATATAATGTATCCGTACGCTCACAGGACCGAAACTATGGTTACCAGGACATTAGCTCCATCAGCGTCGTCACTCGCTACGTGCTCCCCACGGGCCTAGCCCATCAACGTCGAATAATGCCGCTGGCCCAATGCAAATCATCTTCGCCGAGGAACATGCCAGGAGAACCCCATCCACACTTGTTGTGAAAGGTTTCAGAATAATGTGTGGCTTGCTTGATTAGCTGCTCAACAATCAGTATGCTAAAGGAGCCGAGGATGCTAGACCGCTGCAGATGACTTTTCCGAACGAGAAAGTACTCTTGACGTAGTGCTACATTTCCCAGCGCCTCCCAATCCTCCCTTCTACCGCGTAATAGCTACCGGATTTCTCTCACAGAGTCACAACCAAATAATCTACCCCAGCCTTGCTCGCTCTGCAGGGTATATTCGGTCTACTCAATATGACAGACCTTCTTCACTTGATTTTACTCACTGAAGTGAGTTCAGTCATGTGATAGTTAGAAGCACCCTGCTTCACTTCATTTCCCCTCTCGTCCCACCATATAGATGTCCGTCGACCATAACTTGCAATGACCACATTCACCAAACAACTCTATGCCCACTCAACTTGGCCATGCTCCCAGTTGCTTCCTATGTATAGTATATAAAAACACATCTATCAACACTAAGAAAGGGAACAAAATCTGTCCAATAGACCTCCACAAAACGACATTGTCATAATATTGGACAATGATCATCACTCTTTCAATATGCACATGCATGCATGGTGATAGAGGAAAAATATTCTGTTCACATTACTTCATGTTGTAATATCGTGGAACAATCAATATGTCTAGGATGAAGCTTAAAATTCACTGTATCAGTAGCCTTTGCAAATATCATGTTTCCATAGGTGATGGCTGACTTGCTAAGGATTTCATGTTAGGACCGGAAGTAAACAAGAAGTGGAATACCACAAAGATAAATTGTACCCTGAAAAAAAGTTCTTGTACTTGGAACATATTTTCTTAAGCGATAAAAGTTTATACAATTCGATCTTATTATACATCGGAACATTGTTATGGTCCCCACGTGTATGATGGCCACATCATACAAATGTGGTAGAAAATGATTATTGGACTTCTCTTTTAGAATGTCAAGATTACACATTTGAAAATCGTACAAATTGTACTGCCCATGAAAAATATTATGATCCTATACTCGGATATTGAGTATGTAATTATATTAGAATCATCACAACAGATGTACCGGAAATGTTGCGTACTAGGAACATGACGATAGATAGCCGTGAGGGCCCAATTGCATGTCAATGTATGTGGTTCCAATAAGGAGTTACATGTTTTGTGTGGTTGTCACATAGTTTGCCATTTTGTTGATGTTACTGTTCTCCCCGGTTCTTTTGAAGAGCCCTTTGAGGTTTTGCACATCCATCTCTTGGTAATAATTAACGACCTGTGTTAATTATTAGATTTTTAAAAGGCAAGTCATTACCGCTATTGCAGATGTGTCTTAATGACCCGTTTGCAATGAATAGCTTGCGACGGGGCAGGGGTCGATTGTTCTTGCGGCCGACTCAAAAGTCACATGTCGACCGACTCAAAAGTCACGTCATAATAGACTTCTCATATCAATCAGGGTGGCAACCAATGCGTAGTATGATCGAGGCATGAAACCTAGTATCACATTCGTATGTACTAGTATTCTATGGCCAAAAATTTACAGAAGTACAATTTGTATTAGCCTGTCATAAATTTATTGAAGTATAAAAAACACCAAATTATACAAGGTAATTCTGGCTTAATTAAAAGATCTTTTTTAATCTAATTTAGCTAACACCACAGCCGTGTATGATTCGCCAACCCACACTCGGCACGACACGACGCTTAAGTAGTGACCCAGTCCTTGATCGAGAAACTCTTTGATGGTTGCCCGGTCCTCATCTTGGGCTGGGCCTCTTCTCCTGCTGGGCCCTGGTCCATCTCCCGAGCCTATGCCGTGGAGGTAGAGGACGCAATGCTGACATTCCTATAGGCAGCCCTCTAGATAGTTGTCATATAGTCCGAGTCACAAAGGTTTCCGGAATCAAACAGCCATTCTGTACAAAGTCTTGTACGTCATCTAACCATGAATTATTTTTCTGTAGCGCTGTATTTCCCAATGACTCCCAACTCTATAACATCGACAACCTACATTATTGCCTTGTGGATATATGCCTTCTCTTGCGTAACCAAATAAACTATTTATGCTTAACATTCGAATGATGTAGACGAGCTAGATATGTATATATGTGGAGTTTAGATATGTGATATTGTTAACTTCTCAAGAGGACAACCATAACGTTTACTGCCATTTTACCAACCAACTCTACTCTGCCGTGTCAATACAAACATTTCCACCAAGGACATCATTTGAATAATGGAAACCAATGCGCTTATGCACTTGCCATCCTAGAAAAATAACTGCTATATGAAAATCACGAATGAGGATGAGCAGTTTTTACGTGCTTACTAACTCAATGTTTATGACCTGCAGGTAAATATGCTAAGAGAGTCAAGTTTAATCATATCTTTCATGGATATTACAAACATTTCGATTTTCTTAGAGCCATCCTATTTCCTAATTCCAGTGGATATATCCTTTTTATTTTCTTAGACCTATCATGTTTCGTAATTCCTAGCGGAATTTACTTAAGTGGATATCCTTTTTATTATCATATGTAACCTCTTCCATGCAGCAGTTATTTTTTTTGACTTATAGTAGAAACCTTCAAGACTTTGCATCCTATCCTCTAATGTTATAGATGATACCAATCTGATCTCTCCAATCTCAGCTGAATTGTTCGTGGGGTTGATGCAACACTGGGGGGGGGGGGGGGGGGGGGGTGGAAATGCGCAGGTTGATCTCAACTGTGTTTGTTCGTGTAGTTGAGACATACGGTTGAGAGACATCTCAAGTGCATTTTTTCTTGTTCATTTGAGATTTTTGCTTACGTTTTAGTGCAATTGAGAATTCATTTTTCTATCTTCTTTCCTTAACATGAGATTCATGCAATTTTTTGGCATTTGTCATTTTAAACGGCGTTTCATGCACATTAGTTATGTTTTTTCGTGTTAAGACGGGTCTCCGCCACGTCTCCAATCACGTAGTAGCCTTAATTTTCTTTGTACGCAACTGAGACACGTCCCAATTGTATGTGTTTCTCAGCTGCACTATCTATGGATGGGCCAATCTCTTCCATTTTTACAAGGGCCCGCATGCTGAACGAAGACCGCAACACAGACCGCTGATACGGTGTATCCAATGATGGGACTAAGTTCTAGGAACTCATGGGGCACGTCATGCGGCGAGAATGAGTTGATTAGGATGTAGAGAGACATGACCGACGAGCAAAGGCATGAGCGAACTAATAACAGACTGCTAGGCATCCTACAGCCCTACCCGATAACATAGCTTGTTATTGGATCCACATTTGTCGGCCTTGTGCTTGTAGTTAGCTGCAACGATCGTGTCGAAGATCACCTTTTCTTTCAGCGACAGTTTTTCCATGAGCTCGAGCCTCGAGCTGATGGCGCTCCGCCACCGCTATCAGGTGCGTATCGTGGTGCTGAAGAGGATCCAGGCTTGGATCGAAGGCCCTAAATACCAAATTGTTATCAGCACACTCATCGCTGTAGGGAATCGGATAGCTATATTATTTCGACCGAGGAATTGCTCAGGCCGAAGGATGATCCATGATCGAAACACAGAGTAGGTGAGATCTAGTTTAGCTAACAGCGTCAGCCGTGTACAATTCGCCAACCCACACTCGACACGACACCATTCTTATGTAGTGACACTTCGATGGTTGCCTGGTCCTCATCTTGGGGTGGGCCTCTTCTCCTACTGGGTCATGGTCCATCTCCTGGGCCTGTATCGTGCCTGTAGAGGAAGAAGTGCTGACATTCCTATACGCAGCACTCTAGATAGTTGTCATGTAGTCTGAGTCACAAAGGTTTCCGGAATCAAACAACCTTTCTGTACAAAGTCTTGTTCATCATCTAACCATGAATTATTTTTCTGTAGCGCTGTATTTCCCAATGACTCCCAATTCTACAACAACGACGACATACACTATTGGCTTGTGGATATATGGCTTGTCTTGCGTAACCAAATAAACTATTTATGCTTAACATTCGAATGATGTAGACGACCTGGATATATAAATATGTGGAGTTTAGATATGTGATATTGTTAAGTTCTCAAGAGGACAACCAAAACTTTTACTGTCATTTTACCAACCAACTCTACTCTGCCGTGAATACAAACATTTCCACCAAGGACATCATTTGAATAATGGAAACCAATGCGCTCATGCACTTTCCATCCTAGAAAAATAACTATATTAAAATCACGAATGAGGACGAGCAGTTCCGAGCAGTTCTTACGTGCTTACTAACTCAATGTTTATGACCTGCAGATAAATATGTTAAGAGAGTCAAGTTTAATTATATCTTTCATGAATATTACAAACATTTTGAGTTTCTTTGAGCCATGTTGTTTCCTAATTACCAGTTGATATATCATTTTTTTTCTTAGAGCCATCGTGTTTCCTAATTTCCAGTGGAATGTACTTAAGTGGGTATCCTTATTTATTGTGGATTGACGGGCCAGAATACTGGACCGTAATTTTTTTTTCGTTGTCGCGTTGGTATTTCTACAGGAGGTAGCTACGTCCGTAATGTTTCCGCCAAGATTCGCATAATATACGGTGGACCAATCAGAGCCGTAACCTGTTCCAAGCAGCGATTTTTTTTGACTTAGAGTAGAAACCTTCAAGACTTTGCATCCTATCCTCCAATGTTATAGATGATACCGATCTCATATCTCCAATATCAGTTGCATTGTTCGTGGGGTTGATGCAGCACTGGGGGGAGTGGAAATGCGCAAGTTGATCTTAACTGTGCTTTTTCGTGCAATTGAGACATACGGTTGAGAAACATCTAAAGTCTAGTTTTTCTTATTCATTTGAGATTTTTGCTTACGTTTTAGTGCAATTGCCATTTTAAACGGCGTTTCATGCACATTAGTTGTGTTTTTCTGGTGTTAATTAAGATGGGTGTCCGCCACGTCTCTTATCACGCAGTAGCCTTAATTTTGTTTGTACGCAACTGAGACACGTCCCAATTTTATGAGTTTCTCAACTGGACTGTCCAGATACGGGACAACCTCTTCCAGTTTTACAAGGGCTCGCATGTTGAACGAAGACTGCAACACAGACCTCCGATACGCGCGGTGTATCCAATGATGGGACTCCTGGGGCACGTCATGCGGTGAGAATGAGTTGATTAGGATGGAGAGGGACATGGCCGACGAGCAAAGGCATGTGCGGACTAACAGGCTGCTACGCTTCCTACATCCCTACCTGATAACATAGCTTGTTATTGGATCCACATTTGATTCATGTCATTGTGCAAGCAGTATGTGCATTGCTAATAGTGTGGAAAGATGGTTATACATGAATAAACATACTGTAAATTGAACGATGACTGGTGGTCTCTTGGAATTGCATCCTTTTGTCTAGCTAAGTTACACACATGGGGAATCGCTAAATTACACACATGGGGAATCTGACTGCATCGAACACGATGAGTGGTTGGATCCGGTGACGAAACAGACAAAAGGAAAGAGAAAAACAACTGTACTACGTAGTAAGGGAATGTTATCGTTCAATTCCAAGACATCCAAAATCTATGAAGAGCAGATCAGTGGTCGAGACGAGGTTGAAACCGTAGTGACTGGTTCAGTGCATAGGCAGAATACTATTGTGTAGGTAGAATGACAACAATGCATGGTCGACGGTAATTGCACGTCATTTCTATTCCATGTAGTCAGTTTCCTTCCAGCTGGTCTATGCAAAGGCAGCTACACCTACCTGAATTCATGCTCGTACAATGGTGTGGTGACCGGTGAGATCGATAAAGCAATTCATTTGCATTTGGAACGTGGATTGTTTTGTTTAGTTATCAATTGAGGGGGCGGCAATGCTTAATTTTCAGAGCATAAGCTGATGCACAATGTCAGTATCATTCATGTTTGCGGGACGTGATTTCAGGTTTTCAGCTGATGAAAACAACAAATTGGTGATGGGCCTGCACCAACTCTATGGTCGAGCAAGTACTCCAGATCTAGCTCCAACTCCAAGCTCACCATACCCCGGTGGCGCATCTCTCTCCCATCTATCTCCCTCGTTGGCAGTGCTTCCGGCGGTGGTGGAGAGGATGTAGCACGCGAGGCAGTGGTCGAGGTGTAATTTTGCCACATGGGGTTTGCGCGGCCCTGCATCCCGTGTATCGGAACAAGCCTGCGCTGTCCATCGTGGACCGTGCATCCCGCGACATTGTATTACAGTGGTGCCTGCGCTGTCCATCACCGTGAACACGTGGTCTTCCGCTCAGTGGCGGATCCACCTTGTGCCAGCCGGGTGCACAGGACACCGGGAAGAAAATAATTACTTTGTAAAATAGTAATTTTTCACCACATATGCACCCCTAAAAAATGTTTAAAATTTGTTAAATCACCATGTGTGCACCCTGGTTCTAATTGTTCTAGCTCCTCCACTGCTTCCGCTTGATAATGCCCTGACGCCAGAAGTTCGTATGTGCAAACCACTGAAGTTTTGTGATATGCAGTCTAGACAGCGAATGTGCTGAACAACATATTGTAGAGTCATACATAATCCATATCGTTATCAACTGGTGTTTCATCTCTGCGACACTCTCTCTTTCCCAGTGACTCCCAATTCTACACCAACACCATACACTAATGCCACGATAATGCAATGCAAGAATGTATGATTTCTCTTGCAGATCCAAAATTTAGTTAATGTTACCATTTCAAATGACGGAAACACGTTCAACATATAGAGCACATATATATGATATCGTGAAGCATTTCAAGAGGACAATCATAGTCTGTACTATCCATTCACCGACCAACTCTACCATGTCGGATCACAAATAAGGACAAACAATACTCAGATGTTTACTTTAATCGTGTGACCTTATAAAGCATGCTAACATGGCCAAGCTTGTTAATTATTTGTGTTAAACATTTTTGTTTTCTTAAAGTCGTACGGTCTTTCCTAACTGTCAAGCTCATCAGCGAAAGCATGTTTAGTGATCGGATAGAACTTCTTTATTATGGTTTTTTTAGAGGGCCATCTTTAGTATGGTTTTACTAGTGATCCACGGCACACATTCCTAAGCTGAATGATACTACTAATCAAGTAAAGGCAGTTCATAGTTTTACTGCTGTCTCAAGGAAGCTATCCCATTTTCCAAACAAAGCAGCGCAAACAAAATTGAACCTGCCGTCACGCCACCACCAATGCCACACGAAGCTCCACCGTTAGTTGCAAGCAGAAATTTTAGGGGCCGCAGCCATCTCCGGTAGCCAGCCAGTCTCCTTCCTGACCAGCGATGAATCCAGCCACGCATGCAACTTATTCGTAGCTTTGCAGCTTGCTGCCCTAGGCGTTCCAGCTCCGTCAAGATCGGAAGGCCAGTGCGGCCGGCCGCGTGCACGTGCCTTAAAGGCGCTATGAATTCAGCTGCCACTCATGTAAGTTGTTCGTGGCTTGCAGCTTGCTGCCCCCAAACGTTCCAGTTCCGTTCAGATCGGAAGGCCAGTGACCTGCCAAATCGGGAGGCCAGAAAAGCGACGGCCAGATCGTGAGGTATGCATGACGGCGGCGGCTAGTTTGTGAGGCCGTCGACACAACCACTACAGGAAAACGGTGATACACCGACGGCAGCTGTTTACGTCGACGGCTTTTTGTCGAGGCCGTCGACGTAGGGGTCGAACTAGCTACTTTTTCATTTAAAATGAAATAAATCATTATCTTTAAATTAATGAATCAAAATTTAACAAATAAAATGTATAAATTGATTAAAAAATGGAAGAAATTTAAATATAACAACTATATCATCTTTTGCATCATATTTTTCGTACTTGATTCATAAAAAAGTCATTTTTGGCACTTGTAAAATAGGAAATGATATTTATAAAAATAATTTGAAAAATCCTTTCGGCATTATTGTTTCCTATACCAAGATACACCTAATTTTGAAATATGAGAACTTTATCACAAACTATGCCGTCGAAATGATAATAACATGGTCATTTGGGTTAAAACTTATATATGTTTATACATGATAAAAAATTATGATTTTTTTGAACAATTTGTTAAAAATCAAGTTTATCATTTTTCATCTGATCGATTCATGGTCTCCTCCGCGCTGTATGTCTATTACACCCTTCGTTCGATCGATCGATCTCTGACACGGCGACGCCGACACACGCCGGCAGGCAATTTCCGCTAGCAGTACGGTTAGTCTCCATGTTTAATTTGCTCAGATTTGGTGTGTGCTGACGATTGTTAGTGCCTACAAGCCTCAAGGCACTACTAGTTACACATATACGACATGTCCGGCCTGATAGCTGTTTAATATGGTGAAACTAATCGCAAAAAAAAAACTAAGTCGCAAAAAAAATGGTGAAACTAATCGAACTGTGGAGTGGTGCTTTCTTGGAAGCGTCTTGCCAAATCATGATTGTGCAATGAGTATGTGCGAGTGTTTTGATTCAGTAACTAAATGACAAAAATGAAAGAGAGTGATAACTCGAACAACTATCCAGCAAGGGAGCTTTAGTGTTCAACTTAGAGCACTGTTCGAGACGAGGTTGAATCCATAGGGCTTGTTCAATGGCACACGATAAATGTGTAGGTAGAATGAAATATCAGGCCGACAGTGTCCTTGCGCGCCATTTCAATCCCATGGAGTCGTCTGCCTGCTCAGTTTGAGAACAACTACCAAATCCACACAAATAACTAGCTAGCAATTCATCTGCCTTCAGATTGTGGGACCTTTTCTTGTTACATACTTCTAAATCTTGCGATTCAAAACTCGAGTTTTTTTGTTGGAACGTGCACTAGATTTGTTGCATAGGATGCCATAGTACCTGTTAAATTATCTACGGTGGGGGTCCAATGTTTAGATTTCAAGACATATGAGCAGATATCCTATATCAGTATCAAGTACTAAGTATGCCTCTGTTCCCGGGACATGTTTTCAGCTGATCAAAACAGCACACAGGTTGTGCATACATCGGCTTTGCGAACACCTTTTACCACTCCAGAACGGCCTTGAAAGGGCGGCTGGTTCGCGCTTACTACATAATGGCACAAAGTTGCTCTCTGGCCAAGCTCCGTCAATTAGTGCACCACCCGTGGTTTTGGAAAGGACCTAGGGGTGCCCGGGCTGCAGCGGGTAGGTTGGCATGGCCCTGCATCCACGGCAGTAGGACACACCAACGTCCAATACCGGCCATGGATGACGGTGGTGCTTGTGCTGTGATGCTGTCCGTCCCAACAGTGGGTCTCTCACATGCTGCAGTATTGCTATCCAGTGCACCCCGAATCCCAATGGTTCTCGGTAAGAAATGGCAGAGTCATACAATGTAGCGCACTTAGGCAAACAGTGCTTCTGCCATTTGAAACGCTGCGTTTCCCAACGACTCCCAATTCTACACCAACACCATATACTACAGCCATGTGCTTGCAAGAGTTTTCTTGCACAACCAAAAAAGTTACTCAAGCTTAATACTTCAAAGTGTTGTAGACATGTTGACTATACAGGGCTCAGATATATAATACCATGAAGCATTCCTCTCTCAGACTTTACAAGAGGACAATCATAACTTTGCACTAGCCATTCACCGACTATCTCTACCTTGCTATGAATATGCATATCGCGGATAAGGACAATGTTTATGACCTTGTAAGAATGCTAAGATGGTCAAGTTTATTCATATATGTGTGCGAAAACTACAAACTTCTTGCAGTCACCCTGCTTTACAATTTCCAACTCATCAAGTTAAACCATTTGTAGTGTTCTTACTCTTTATGGTCGGATATAGTCTTCATTGCCCTCCAACGCAGAGCCTGATCACCTCATTCGGCCAAATAGACGGCCATGCGAGCACTTCCTGCAGGGCCAACTCAACCCAATAATAACGATACATAGGGCAATGTAGGAATGAGGGAGTTCTCATACAACAGTACTGCGAACATGCAGCCAAATATTCATGACATTATTTTTCTTAGAGAAATGGGTGTCACTACGGGAATCACTGGCAACGCCAACGGCCTTTGCCGTCGGCCTCATCAAGGGTACCCTCGGCGTAGAGGTACGCCGACGGCAACCGTCGGCCTAGCTTCATCGGCGTACAATCCATCGGCGTAGCGCCGTTGCTGTCGGCGTAGTTTTTGCCGTCGGGCTCATAGCTACGGCAATGCCGTCGGCGTAGCTCCCTGAAAACTATGCCGACGGTTTTATTTTGGCCGTAGGCATACATGCGCTACGCCGACGGCCCCAACATATGGCCGTCGGCGTAGCAAATGCCGTCGGCGTTGTCAGCGTTTCCCGTAGTGTGTGAACCATGCCTTTTCACTATGAAGAAGCGATTTGACTTAATATGAAATATTGTCTGAAAAAGATACAACACGACACCACACAACGATGCCGAGACCAATTACCACATGAACCGACAACTATTCTACCCAAGAAACACGAGACGACACTCAATAACCCTTTGGCATCCGAACCTCTACAACACACACACCGATCCTAAGGACGCGTCCCTGCAATATCAACGATTCTGCTGCCCAAGAGACCAAAGCCAACACCGAACGACACAATACAGAAACTCTAGAGCCACCACTCCGAAGTCCACAACAGCCCTGAGGCCACGCACCAGCTACCAGCTCTGCTCGGCTAATCAACAACACAACCAACACCTATGACAGAAAGGAAAAAAAAATCTGAAGTCGTCACTCTGACACCCACACAACTCCATGATCGCTCACATGCCTAGCCTACAAAAGATCTGCAGAGCTTCACAAGCCAAAACCAAGAGATGAAGTACCGAACTTCCAAGATGACACCCGAAGGGGGAAGCGATGATGCCGCCACCGACGCCTGCTCCAACAAAGGCCAAAATTTAGACTTAGAACAGAGGGAAGAATTCACACCGGTAATGTGGTGTTGCCAAGATATCAATTCATTTGCATTCGGGACTCCCATTGTGATTTAAAATCCAACATTATATCCTAGCAATATACTTCTACATCTTTTGATTTAGAACCCGTAATTATAAGCACAGAAGATCGTGCCATATTTTCTTGTTAAGTTATCCATGGAGATGCGCCCATTCTTTTGATTTCAAAGCATATGACCGTATAGCCAATATAAATATCACTTAGTATGCTAATGATCCTAGGACTGGGACATGCTTTAGTTGTACAGGTGTCAGTGTCTGAGCCAGTGCCAGACTTGGGGCTAGAGAGGACCGTTGAGTAACAGGGCCGTGGTACAGGTGTCAGTGTCTGAGCTGCGGCATCCCGTTGGCGTGGCTCTGTATCCCTTAATGATACTATGATAGTGCTGGTACAAGATCGAGTGGGCGTTGTAGCTTCAGGTTGGACTGGCCCTGTATTCAAGGCCCGCAACGGCAGCAGCAGGAGCCCGAGAAGAGGCCAGTGTAGCCTGGAAAGACAGTGGTATCCATGGCCGCTAACACTTGTTCTTCCATGCTCCAGAGGTGCAATGACTTCAAGCCCGATCCGCGACGGTGCTCAGTAACAAATGGCAGAGTCGTGACCAATGCAATCCTGGTCGCAAACGGTGCTTCAGTCATTTGAAACACTGTGTTTCCCAATGACTCCCAATTCTACACCAACACCTTGTGCTACCGGCATGTGCGTGCAAGAATTTTCTTGCATTTCCAAATGACATACTCAAACTTAAAATTTTCAAGTGAAAGACATATGTTCAATATATAGAGCTTAGATATATAATACCCTGAAGCATTCCTCTCTCAAACGAGGACAATCATAACCTGCACTAGCCATTCACCAACCATCTCAACCTTGCTGTGAATATGGGGATGGTGAATAAGGACACTGTTTATGACCTTGTAAGCATGCTAAGATGGTCAAGTTATTTAGATATTTTTGCAAATAATAACAAACTTTTTGATGTCACCGACCGTGCTTTGTAATTTCCAGCGCATTAAGTAAAACCATTTGTAGTACAGATATATATGGTCTTCAATCCAGTTAATATCCTTTAGCTAGTCAACTCCTAGACCTTCATGCATGCCCTAGCTGTGCATATGAATAATCTGATGTGCAGACACTTCCTGTTGGACTTCCGGTGCAGGGCAAACACAATGATGCTGAGTACAACTCAAGGCAATGTAGAAGAGGGAGTTCAGACAACAGTACCGCCAAATCTGCAACCAATTATTCATCAGATTATTTTTCTTACAGAAATCGGCATGCTAGGACTTTCATTAAGAAGAAGGAAATTTGCCAAATAATATGAAGTACTGATAAAAAGATAAACCATGCGCCAGATGAGCCGGCAACTCTTCTACCCATAACAACTAGAGACAACACTCAATAACCCCTCACGGAGCCACTACTCTGGCATCTAAACCTCTGCAACACATACACCGGTCCCAATTAAGACCGCGTCCCTGCATGGTTGGCGATTCTATTGTCGAAGTGGCTAAAGCAACACCTAATGACACTATTAAAACTCTGGAGCCACGATTCCCACGTGATCCACACTAGCCTCGAGACCACACCCAGCCGACAGATCCGTCGGCCAAGCAAGTAGAGCCGCCACCCTATTACCAAAGGCAAAATCCAGAGCCGGCGCTCCAACACCCAGACAGCTCCAGGGCCACAAATGCCTAGCCTAGTGTCACAAGCCAAAACCGAGAGACAAAGTACCGGACTTCCAAGATGATTCATGAAAGGAGGAAGCGATGGCGTGACACCCAACCTTCCCCGGCCACCCCCGAGTCGCCGAAATCCGGCGAAGTTCTGCCACCGCGCTTCGACTCGGTCCAAATCGCCTCTAATTTCCGGCAGATGGCTCGATCTCAGACGATTCGGCTGTTTCCGGTGTACTCCGATGAACTATACGAAGATCGACGAGATTGTGGCGGCGGCGCACCGAAACCGGGCTGGGAATATATCGTCGGCCATAGTCCAATCGATTCAGCAGCAAGCTGGCTAGCTAGCTCCTCCATGCCCCTACTCCTGCTCGAGTGATCGAGTTGCTAGCCACTTAGATTGCATCTCTAGCCAACCACCGTGCCGTGTACCAAGCTAGTACTCCAGCACTGATCTGGCCAGCGAGAGCAGCGACGGTGAAGGAGAGGAATAAGAAAAAAAAAACTAGTGATTTGTTGATCGAGTGTGATTTAGTGATCTTATTTCGGTATCTCTTCCGCGAGAATACAATTCGGTACTGTAACGCGTTTCAGATCAGAATTCTCCGGAACCTGCTAAAATTGATCTTAGCTCAAAACAGTAGACATGTGCAGAGGACGGATCAGGATGAGACAATTGCGGAGTTGGTGGTTGTTGGTGCCTGAGCTGCAGCGTCGGGTTGGCGTGGCCCTGTATCCACGGGAACGCCAGATCTCTACCTCGTAGAAGAGTTGGCGCCTGAGCTGCAGCTTTGGATTCAGACAGCCCTATATTCACTGCAACGGGAGCAGCTGGAGACGCCCGCGCCGCTTCTGTCATTTCCCGCGGACACTTGGTTTTTCATTTGCTACAGGCCTGATATATAATGCAGCCCGAAGCATGAAGGTGCTCAGTTTCAGGACTCAGTTCAGCCATCTGTATATCCCAGTAACAAATGGTGCTTCAGCAATTTGAAAACACTGTGTTTCCCGATGACTCCCAATTCTACACAGACACCACCATATACTATACCGCCAAGCGTCTGCAAGATTTTAATTTATTGCATAACCGAATAAATTACTCAAGCTTAAGATTCCAACCGATGTACACATGTTGAATATATGGAGCTTAGATATATAATATTCTGAAGCATTCCTCTGTCGAAATTTAAGATTTCAACCTTGCACTAGCCATTCACCAACCATCTCCACCTTGATGTGAATATGCGGATGTGAATAAGGACAATGTTTATGACCCTGTAAGCATGCTAAGATGGTCAAACTTATTTATATATTTTTGTGAAAACTACAAACTTCTTCAAGTCACCGTCCTCCATAATTCCCAGCGCATCTAGGAAAGCCCTTCTTAGCGCACTTCCACGTTGGATTAGCTAGCTCCTTGGCCCTGGAATGAATAGTGACCGAGTTTCAGTAATACTATACTTAGCAGTATATAACTCATATAAGAAAGCACACAAATTTTCAACGTTCATGGAACGTCATTGAGAAAACACCCACCAAATTAACAACCTTGTTGTAGTTCAGTACCATGAAATGCTACAGGCTATATCTACCCATTATATGTAGGATAATTTGAACTGAAGTTCAGAGCAGGTTTAACATACCACCTAATCTGATATTATTAGAATAATGCACATAATACTTGGTTTATATTAGTGTTCCAGTCTCTTACGATCAAATACCGAGTAACACAATATTTCTTTTATGATTTGGGTTTTAGAAACTGATGGACAGAAGAAGAAGGGCGAGGTGTTCTCAAGGGTTTAAAAGCATCTAAGAAGCGTTATGCCAATGGATCAGAAAAGCTTAATGTTTTATTCTCTGAAAAATTAGATGGCACATTAGGAATGAAGTAGATGATGTGGTAGTCATAATGAAAAAAAGGTTACCACTCATTGGAGTGAGAAGGTGGTCAGATATTCACCATAGCTACAACCCATCGACAAATTGTTGTGGCTATGATAGTGCGTACAGCTATTCGAGTCATAATGCATCTGTTTTGTACGCATTAGTATTTTTACTCCTATAAGTTTTACTACTCCGTTTACTCCTCTAAAGTTTTGAGGATCAGTTAAAGATGCCCTTATGTGCCTATGACATTTTAAATAAGAAATGTGCCTACGGCATGCTTTAGCTGATCAAAACAGGACACATGTGTGGTGCTCAAGGGGGTAGCAGGTTCACGCTTACCACCCAACGACAACGTTGGGCTCCAGTCTTTGTCTCCCAGAGTCGGTGCCTGTGCTGCTGCGTCGGTTTGACAATTCCCAAGGCTGCAGCTTCGGGTTGGTTTGGCCGCGCCACGACCAAGAGCCTGGGATGACGGTGTCCATCCCCCAAAATACTAGTTGTTCCAAACATACTCCATAGGTTCACTGAGTTCCAGCCCAGGCCGGGACGGTACTCGGTAACAAATGACACAGTTGTACTACGTATATCCTGGTTGTGAACCGTTATTCAGGAATTTGAAACACTGTGTTTCCCAATTCTACACCAACACCATATACTACCGCCATCAGACTGCAATATTTTTCTTGTATAACCAAATAAATTACTCAAGATTAGTTTTTCAAGTGATGTAGACATGTTGAACATGTATGGCTCAGATATACCGTGTGAAGCATTTCCTCTATCAAGCTTTACAAGAGGACAATCATAACCTGCACTACCCATTCACCAACCTCTCTACCATCTCTGAATATGCGGATCACGAATTAGGACAATGTTTATGACCTTGTAATCATGCTAGATCAGATTTTTATATATATTTTCGAAAACTACAAACTTCTTGTCTTTTTGAAGTTGTCGTGCTTCATAATTTTATCAAGTAAAACCCTTTTTTTGCTCATTTCCTCTTTACTGTTGGATAGTCTTCAACATTGTTTTACCTAGTCGATTAGTGGACCCTTCAAGCATGGCATAGTCATGCATACGAGTAATATGTATCATATCAACCCTTGTACCACAATTATTTCTTAGAGAACATTTGATGACCTTAATCTCATTTAACCAATCAAAATATTCACATAATAAAAAAATTCACTAACATTTTTCCAAGTGTTGTATTTTAACGGTGTGAAACTGTAAGCGACTGAGTAATATAGATGTTTTAAGAAACAAATTATGGGAAAAGAGAGACACAACCATAGAGATAAGCGTCGGAATAACACGACCAACTTCCTCGTGATCCACCTCGTCCATCCCAATACAAAGCAGAGCAGAGCAACAAAACTAAAACTTCTCAACCCACACTCACTTAACTGAAAGCAAAGAAAAACAGATCCATCGAGAGTGTGATCACTTAATGCAGCCATGATGCGTGTACTTTCTATGCGGCTTCCGGCAGAGGGCCAACTCCATTCGATCCGCTTAAGTGGTTATAAACTACAAAGAATTTTGCCGAATCACTAAATTAAGATATTTATTTCATATTTTACTTCGTTTACCAATAGAGACCTTCATTGTGGCCCCAGATATTTAGCCACAAGAAATAGTAGAAAACGATTATCACATATTTTTTGTACACATTAAATATTTGCAAATCTTACAATTCATATTGCACATCAAAGAGTAATCTAATACTTATATCCCTGCATATTGAGTCTGAATTTTTTGTTAGAATTATAAGTTTGAATTACTTTCAATGTTTTGCACTGGAGATGTGTCGATCACTGCCGTCAGGGGCCCAGCCTCACGTGATCATAGGCAGTCGTCTCCCTCAACGACAGTGCCAAGGACGGTGTACATGAGTCGACGCCGGAGCTGCAGCTTGGCGCTGTAGCAGCAAGCGAGGCTCGCGTCGTGGCTAGCAGCCTGGGATAACGGTGGTGTCCATCCCCTCGTACACGGTTTCTTTCGCCTGCTCCAGATAAGGCAGTGAGTTTCAGCACGAACCGAGACGGTGCTCAGTATAACGAATAGCACAATCATACTTTTCATCTCCCGGTTGCAAACGGTTCTTCAGCCATTTCAAACACTATGTTTCCTAATGACTCCCACTTCCAAACAAACACTTTATACTACCACTAACGCCATCTACCTGCGATGTTTTTCTTGCATAACCAAATAGGTTATTCAATCTAAACATTTCAAGTGCTGTAGACATGTTGAATATGTATGGCTCTTATATATAACCCCTTGAAGCATTCCTGTCTCAAACTTTACAAGAGGATAATCAATTAAATCATGGATGCACTAGCCATTCACCAACCATCTCTTCCTTGCTGTGAATATGAATAAGGACATGTTTACTCAGTCATATGATATGACTTTCTAAAGCAAGCTAACATGATCAGTTGGGCATGTTTGTTATATCATTTTGCAGAGGTTACAAGCATTTTGATTTTCTTAGAGCCATAGTGTTCCCTAATTCTCAACAAGCCAATGAAAAAACCATTTCTAGCAGATTTTATCTTTATGGACGGATTTAACCTCTTCAATGAAGTTGATAAATTTTATGTATAGTCGATTCCTGGATGTCCGAGTCTGGCCTAGTCGTGCATATGAGCCAATTTGCATCATGTTCTTTAACATATGTTGCGATCCAAATATTTATTATGAAAAATTTGATGAGACACATCGCACTCAATCAATCCAAGATATTCACATAATCAATCTTTCACTAACACTTCGTTTTTGTTGCTGAATTTTATCAGTTCTAAGTTGCAAGCGATAGAGTTATACGAAAATTTTGAGCAACTAAAATTTTGACGAAAGTGAGAAATAACCACGGAAAGAAAGGTTGGAACCAACGTGCGGAACTCATTCCTTGTGATCCACTGCATGCATTTCTACTATTAGTCACTCAAAGCAAGTTCATATTTCTATGAACTGGTCTCCCCATGTCTCGAGTCGACGAAGGTTATCCAAAACAGAGCAAAAAAATATGTTTGCGAGCCACTATGCTGCAAACCTCTAAAGACATATATTGTACCCTACGTACACTCACAGAACTGAAAACCCAGATACACGAAGAGCGTGATCACCATCGGCTATGTGCTTCCCAGTGGCCCAGCCCCATGCCCCCCCATGTGATCCCTTCCATGTCACCGACATCTCCGACGGTTTCGATGCCTGAGGCAAACGGACCTGGTCGAGTCCTACCACAAGCTGGACGCTATATGTGGTCTACCCACAGTCGGTGGCACGTGTCGTCATTGCCAGGTCGTGGTATGAAAGAACCCCATATCCCTGCTGCTGCTGGTGTCGTGGAATGTTTCTTGATAATGTATGGCTTGTTTCATCTGCTGATCACCCCTCACTACGAATGGCAAATAGCCAAGGAACCTGGACCGCTCTAAGGAGACTCTTAGAACCCGAAGATACAATCCACGTAGTCCTACATTTTCTAACGCCTCCCAATCCTCCTTCTCTCTTTGATATTTCTCTCAAAACCTAACATAGTGTTTAGCCCTTAATCCCTCTGCAAGGGTCCTTTACTACATTTTCCCCTTCAACCGAGTTGAGTCATGTGATATACTGATATCTTGAGGCACTCCCTCTTTTTCTAAAAAAAATCTTGAGGCACTCCCAAGTCCCATCCGGTCTGTTCTCACTCTCTCGTCTGACTTTTATAGATGTCAGGCGGTCATAACTTGTAATGACCACCTTCACCAAACAACTCCTTCCCCACTCAATCTGTCCATGGTCCCCTGGTTACACGCCTATGTATACGACAGAAAAATCACATCTCATATGCCTTCTCATTGGTATGTTGCATAAATCATCTAGGACGGCATTGAGGACGGACAAAAAAAATGTGTCAACAGTCCCTACAGAAAGGTGACAAAGCGTTTTCATCTAATATTGTACGGTGCTCATCAATCTTTCCATATTCTCATGCTGACAGAGGAATATTATTAGTCTTCATTTTACTATGATATCATTGCATAACCAAGAGTCTAAGATGATCCTTATTTTATCGTGTATCAGTAGCCTTTACAAGAAAAAATCAAAGCACGTTTCCAGAGGTAATGGTTTATTTACTTGATAACGATTTTATCTTTGGACCATAATCAAGCAAGAGGTTCAATAACGCAAGGATAAAGTTCATCTCACAAAAAAATTGTATCAGGAACATAATCAAGCTCGGATTGTCGGGTATGCCACTGGCTAGTGGCCATTTTGCCATTTTTTGAAAGAAATAAAAAAATATATGAAAAAATACTTAAAAAATGAAACCCTTTGGCATGAAGTCCTTTTATGTGTACTAGTTTTCAGCAAAAATGATAAATTTGAGTTTTGACAAACTTTTCAATATTAAACTTCACGAAAAGGTCAATCATCTATAAACATGCATAAGTTTCAAGCCAAATGACCAATGTGTGGCCATTACCGACACATAGTTTGTGATAAAGTGTCTATATTTAGCACATATGTTTGCCATGGTATGGGAAACAACGTCGTCGAACCGATTTTTCAAATTATTTTTAGAAATATCATTTTCCATTTTTAAGTGCTAAAAATGACTTTCACAATGGAATCCATCTAATTTTCACATAAAATGGGGTCCACAATGGAATCCATCTAATTTTCACAAAGAGTAGTACATATTTGATAGATAATCCTGAAATAGGTGGAATTTCCTTACTTTCTATCTAAATTTGCCTATTTAATTGAATTTATGCTGATTTATGTTGGTTCTTGTTTGTTTAAAAAGACATTATTCATTATGCAAAAGATGACATGGATGCCATATTTGGATTCCTCTCATTTTTCTAATTGATGTAAACATTTTATTTGGTTAATTTCGATATACGAATATGAAGATATGAATTATTTCTTGTTAGATGGAAAAAACAAAAATAAAGTAAATTTAATTTATTATTATTCAAATATTATTAAACAAAGTTATTTTTGTTTATTCAAATATTATTTTTGGAATTTAAAAATTAAGAAGTGTAATATCATGAATGATTGTTAATATGATTGATATCATACTAATAACAACAATGTATGACATCTTAATTGGAATCTCATTATAAAGGAACTCAATAGTTAAACTTGTTTGGTCTGGAGTCAATAGTTAAGCGTGCTTGGTCTGGAGCAATTTGAGGATGGGTGACCGTCTGAGAAGTTTGACTAATGGTGGATAGTTTGATTTGAGATTAATTGTGTGATATGTGATTAATTATATGACTAATTTGAAATTGAAATAATAATAAAAAATTAAAAAAATGGAAAAAAGTTGATTTTTTTTGGAAAATTCTTTTTGAAAAATATTCGGTAGAGCTACTGTCGGCAAAGCTATTAGGCCGATGGCTTAATATATGCCGACGGCCACGGAGTTATGCCGATGGATTCTATGCCGACGACACTACGTCGACGGTGGCCGTCGGCATAAGGGTATGCCGATGGTTTTTAGATCTATGCCGACGACAAATGCCGTCGGCGTATCTACTCAGTCCTGTAGTGAGCAAGCAAATGGGTGTAATGTCTCAAGGTTAAAGCGCAAGATTATATTTTCTTAAATCGCTCATACGAATTGTAATCTACCTATGAATATTCCAGAAGAGATAAACAAGATTTTTTAAAATACATTTCACTTCCCGCCCCCTTCTTATGTAGAATGCTATAACTACAACAATTTTACAGCTGACACCAAGTTTTATATCAGCCGACTCCAATTTTCAAGTAGCTGGACTTCTTTGCACATCAGGCATAACTTATTGAACCATGCGTGCATTTAGCTCTATCGTGAAGCATTCCTCTTTTAAACATTTCAACAGTACAATAATAGTGTCCACTAGACATTCATCAACCAATTTTAACATGTCGTGTATATGCGGAACGCCAATAAGGAAAACCAACATTTACATATTTATTCAGTTATATGACCTCATAAAGCATGGTAAGATGAACAAGTTTGGTTATATCTGCTCTCAGAGATTACATTTTTTTTGGTTTATTAAAGTAGTTGTGTGTACTACTTTATCGAAAAAAGCTGCGTGTACTAATGGCCAGCTCATCGAGCAAAACCATGTTTAGTGGCCGGATACAACTTCTTCAGTATAGCTGATATTTTTACATACAATCAAGTCCTGAAACTTTAAGCTCGATGTAGACATGCATATGAATAATTTGGTAATTTGTATGCTGTCCTCCAACCTTTGTTTTAATGAAATTATTTCTTAGAAAAAATTTGAGGATACTAATCTCACTTAACAATTCAAAATATAGGTCGAGGTAACAAAGCTTCCAGTCACATTTTGATCAAATTGCAAAGAACCGAGTTTTATGAAAACTTTAAGCATATGGAAACTTGTCTAAAGAGAGACATAAACACAGAGAGGAGTGCTGGAATCTACGTGAGTATCTTCCGCGTGATCCATCCGCAGCTGAATAATACCCTGCTGCCCGGTCTCGCCGAAGCTATCCAAATTCCAAAACAGACTAGAGCAAATACAAATCTAGTGTCCAACGTCAATGTAACCGTACACTCGCTGAACTGAGTCGCAAGGCAAAACAGATCCATGGAGAGCACGACCACCTCATCCCGCCGGCCATGATGAAGACTCCACGCACATCCTCTAGTGATGCTTCTTGTGCAGGGTAACCTCAGTCTGATGATCAGTTCGGCCACCGCCCGATCCTTGTCTCCACCAGCTACTTACTCTCCACCGGCCGGGCCCCAGGCGATTCGACACTCCAGGAATGGCTGAGTATTTCCGCAAGCCAGAACCGTCGAGGCACTGGCCAGGAGAACCCCGTCCGCGTGCTAGTGTTGTGAAAGGTTTCAATATAATGTACGGCTTGTTTCATTAGCTGCTCAACCGTCACTATGCAAGGCGAGGAACCGAGGATCCTGGGTCGTGGCAGTAAAATTCTGTGTAGAGGAAGATGGACTAGACCTAGTGCTACATTTCCTAACGCCTCCCAATCCTCCATCAATTGTGTCATGTTATCCAAAATACTCTAACTAACCGAATTAATTACTTAAACCCTAATCCTTCCGCAAGGCGTATGAAGTGTAGTGCCCCCTCACCGAAGTTGAGTCATATGATATTTCTAAGTACTCCCGTCCACTTTATTTTCCTCTTATCCGAATATATAGATATCAGCCGGTCATAACTCGTAATGATCACGTTCACCAAATAAATCTACTGCCACTCAACTTTGTCATGTCACCACTCCTTAAACTCGCGGGCTTATTTCGTCCTTAGTGGCGTGTTTGCGAGTTGCGACACACCACTCGTTATGCGCCACTTATAAGTTATAACTGGTTCCAGCGGCACGCATCACACGACACACACGTCACTATATAACGTGTTATGAGTGTGTCACTGTTGTCTTCACCAGTAGAGTGGAGAAGCACGCGCCAATGATAAGCTCGCCGCCGGTTAACTGACGCCGCCGGCTAATAGGGTATTTCATTCTAGACCGCCGGTGACCGAAAAGAGTGAAGAGGCAATACCGAAATTAAACAAACGCCAACAAAGTTTTCATTCATTTCTTAGATTTATTTATAAATCCAAGCGTCATCTTAATCTAGACCATAATCTACAGCTCCAGCCCTAACAAACTGCCTGTCGGATGTGAGGCGACATAAATGGTTTGTAACGAACTTGCATGCCTCTAGGCTGAACTGCATGTCAATGACCACCTCAGCTGCTTGAGAACTGCATTGTGGGAGCACCAGCTAATACTCCCTCCGTTCCAAATTAATTGACTCAGTTTTAGTACAAAAGTTGTACTAAAACTGAGTCAATTAATTTGGAACGGAGGGAGTAGCTATTAAAGCCGCGCCGGCTGAGTCGCCGACTAATACCGGCTGGAGGGGGCGGACCGGCGGCTAGGTCAAGAACCGTCTCCGGAGTCGCTCGGGTGTTGATATGCATTGCAGGATGGGACGCTGAAAGAAAAAACCTGGCCTTGGCATTGTTGTTCGTGATGAGAAGGGAACTAATAGTGGTACGTTTTCAACCTGGAGCTATCTACCGTACTGTATTAGTGCAGAAGAAGCTGAAGATCAGGCTTGTCTCTGAGTGGTCTGAGACATATTATTGACATACAACGACTCCCGGGCATCGTTGTAACGGACTGTCATTGAGTGATCTCGCATGTCACTTCTCTGGTGCATGACCGCTCGCCATCCTGGAGTTTATACATGGAAAATAAAGGACCTGCCTGCGTAGACATCCTATGCTGGAGATTAGGAAGATTGATCGGAAATAGTAATCAGGTTGGGCATTGTTTAGGGCAGTGAGAGTCTAATGGGGTGTTAAGTGACTCAGCTCCGGCCTCTGCGTGTCGGACCTGATCGCTAATGATTGTAAAAACATTGTTTTATGATCAATAAAGCTCACGTTTTCCTAAAGCATACATAACCAAGAAGTCCAAAATGAAGCTTTAAATTTTTTTTTGTATCACTAGCCTTCACAAATCTACAAGCTATACACTAGTAGAGAAAGGGCCCTTTAGCACCGGTTGTAAAGGGCCTTTAGCACCGATTGTGCAACCGGTTCTAAAAGGTCGGGACTAAAGGGGTACCCTTTTTAGTACCGGTACAATATGAAACCGGTGCTAAAGGCCTCCACGTGGGCATAGCTGTCCGTGCGGGCGGCGGACCTCCGTTTTTTTGAATTTTTTGGAAAATAAATTTAATTTTTTTTAAAATTTCGAAATTTCTCACTTAGCCACACACTTCATTACCCACTAAGTCACATACTTAATCACTAACTACACACTTAATTTCAAGTCAAAGTAATCAATCTAGTCAAACTTCCCATTCGGTCATCCATCCTCAGATTGCTCCAACCCAAACAGGCTTAACTATTGAGTTCCTTCCAAATTAAATACCAAGTGAGAACAGAGAACTTACTGGTATTAATATCATATCAATCATATTAACCACTCGGTCATGATGTTACACTTCTTCATTGTTTGAATTACAAAAATTTAGTTGAATAAACAACAAATATTATATAATAATAATATTGAAATAAATAATGATAAAATAAATATTGATTTCCTTTTTCCTTATCCATTTAGTATGGAATAATCTGTACCTTTAAATCCAGAAATCAGAATTTGACAAATAAAATTTCTAAATGGAATAGAAAAATTAGAAGAATCCAAATATGACACCCATATCATATATTGCATCATAGAAATATCGATAGTTTTAAAAAAAATCGACCTCTTCCGATAAATAGTCATGGTGGTCATTTTGACAGTTTTTTTTTAAATCAAATAAAATGAAAAACACATCAAAAAATGATATCGTTTGGCATGGGGTCCTTATATGTGTAATAGTTGCTATGAAAAATGATAAACTTGATTTTTGAATTTTTTTGTGAAAAAAGTCTTCACAAAAAGGTATATCATCTATAAACATCTACAAGTTTCAAGCCAAATGATCAAGTTATAACCATTCCCACGGCATAGTTTGTGATAAAGATATCATATTCCACATATAGGTGCATCTTGGTATAGGAAACAACAATGCCGAAGGAATTTTTCGAATTATTTCCATAAATATCATTTTCCATCTTTTAATAGTTAAAAATGACTTTTTTTGTGAACCAAGTATAAAAAAATATTATGCAAAAGATGATATAGTTGCCATATTTGGATTCCTCTCATTTTTCTAAACGATTTAGACATTTTATTTGTTAAATTTCGATTTATGAATTTAAAGATATGAATTATTTCATATTAAACGAAAAATGGAGCTGCTTGCGTGGAAGAAGATAATATAGGGCAAACCTTTAATACCGGTTTGTAATACCAACTGGTACTAAAGATGGCTTTAGTACCGGTTGGTATTACAAACCGGTACTAAAGGGTCTGGCCGTGGGGCCCCCCACTACAGCCGCCTGCCCATACCAACCGGTACTAAAAGGTCCGCACCAACCGGTGCTGTTTCCGGCCGGCCGAATCGGCTCTAAAACCGGTACTAATACCCTTTTAGTACCGGTTCCATTACAACCGGTTCCAAAAAGGCCACACCAAAGGCCTTATTTCTACTAGTGTATACTATCGTCGGGCTTTGCACCTGCATGCGCCGATGCAGCGCTAGCAATCAGGTCACCCGAGTGTCGCCCACTGAGGCAACACTTTACTGTCCATATCATATCCATCAACGATTGCGCTAACCATCTTGTTGGAGAGAACGTAGCGGCTACGGAAGACGGACATGCGGAGGTTGTGGTTTGAGAATTGACGCTCAAGCTGCAGCGGGCGGGTTGGCGTGGCCCTGCATCCACTGGAACGACAGCAGCAGGATAGGCCTACGGCCACCAACTGTGCTCAATGACGCCGATGCATCTGCTGTTCGTCCTTGCGAACACCTCGTCATCCATGCGCTACTAACATGCTCATGGGTGGATCCCAAACCGCAACGGTTCACAGTAACAAATGGCATATTCATACAGTGTACATCTCTGTTGCCAACGGCGATTCAACCATATGTGACACAATGTTTCCTAATGACTCCCAATTCTAGACCAACAACGTATATTACCGCGCCAAGTGCCTGCAAGATTTTTCTTGCACATCCAAATAAATTTCTCAAGCTTAATATCTGAAGTGTTGTAGACATGTTCAATATATATAGAGAGCTGAGATATATATACTATCTTGAAGCATTGCATTCTCAAACTTTAAAAGAGGACAATCATAACCTGCACTAAACATTCACCAACCACATCTGCCTTGTTGTGAATATGCAGATCAAGATTAAGGACAATGTATATGACCTTGCTGTGAAATCGTCGTGCTTCGAGAATTTAGCATCAAGCATTCTAGTGCCCTTCATCTTTATTGCCGGATATAGTCTTCAACATTGTTAGTATATTTTACGTACGGTCGTCTAATGAACCTTCAAAAAAAGAACGTGCCCAACGGGAGAATGATCCCTCGCTTGGTTTTACGTTGTTAGGTAGGGAGAGACCCGGTTTATTCGAGCACGCGCAGCTGGTTCCTCCCTTAGGAGCCTCAGCTAGGACTCGAACTAATGAACCTTCAAGCATGTACTAGTCGTGCATATTAGAAATTTGTATCATACATCAACTTATGTTGTACTACAACTATTTTATAGAACAAATTTGATGTCCTTAATCTCACTTAACCAATCAAAATATTTGGATGATAATGTTTTCACTAATGAGTTGCTGAATTGTAAGGGTGCGAAATTTTAAGCAAGTGAGTAATAGACTGTTTTATAAAATAAAAGAGTGGAGAACGAGAGAATAACCACAGAGAAAAGCGTTGGAATAACATGACCTTCATTATGGGCCCAGATATTTAGCAACAACAAAAATAGTAGAAAATAACTATCCTATCATTCTTATAAATTTCAGATTACATATTTTTATATATTACACGTGGCATTACACATCAAAGAGTAGTATAATACTCATCTCTTTGGACACTGAGTATATATTTTTGGTGTAATCGTGGGTTTTAAGTACTTTCAAAGTTGTGCACTGGATGTGTCGATCATTGCTCTCAGTCCAATGACACGTCATCATAGGCACGTCAGCATCTTCCTTGTGATGCATCCTAAGCGTAATAATACCCTGATGCCCTGTCTGTCTCGCTCTCGCCGAAGCTATCGAAAACAGGCCAGGGCAAAAATAATCTCTTGTGCGCCAGTCTGCTGCAACCGGCCAATGCCTATGTAACCTTAATTACAATCACTGAACTGATAGGAAGGTAAAACATACCCTTGGAGAGCACCACCCACTTCATCGGGCCTCCTGGTGCTGCTTCTGGGGAACGAGATCGTCTGGCATACCTATTTTGATGCACGTCCGATGCTACCTATTTCACTCGGTTGCAAACAAAACAAGCAGCCCATGAGGCCAAGTCTGAATTTGGCCATCGTTCTCGCCTGCTCCAGCTATCGTCGATGATCTAGAGTTAGCTACACCGGAGACAAGGGAAAGAGCTCCTTGTATGGTCTCGGAGCCGTCAAGAGCTTCGAGCCACACGTTGCCGATACCTCCCAATAGTTGACGACACGAATCTAACACGGCCAAGTCTTGTCGCAGGGCTGCTCTTTCTCGTGGGCTGCAATTGTACAGGTGTTTTCAGTCTCAGTTATGCAGATGCCAATTTGTGATTGTAGTGTATTGAGTGTAAACTCCAGTGGGTAGTGTGACTGAACTAAAATTCAGATTGCAATCATCTGATCTCAGTGGAGTTGACTGAATAGTGTGACTGAATTTAATGTTCAGTTTGTATATTAATGTGAAGGGCAATTGCTACACAATATCGAATGTGAATCGGTGAATTTACGAATATTGTGATCATTGTACTGTTGTGATCTAAGATTGTCCATTCTTAATTAAACATGATGTCACAATTATTGTCAATTTGGGAGCATGTACTTCCACAATGCTTGCTTTGGCTGTTGGATGTACAATGAGTTTGCATACAAAACGGCAGGTTCATTGAACAAAATAGATGGAAACCAGTGAATATATCTCTGAGATCTACTGCAGAACGGATCGAACTAAACTAAATGGTGCTCACAGCTGAATTTGATGACAGCCAGGACTGAATTTTGCCCGGAATTGAGATAAATAGCAGCCAGGAGCCCAGGACTGAACTATAGCTCAGAAATGAATTAAATGGCAGAGAAGACTGACTTGAGCTAAAGGGCACCCATAATTGAGCTAAATGGTACCCTAAACTAAACTAAATGGCAGCGATGACTGAACTTGAACTCTCCCTTATATCAAAGCACATGATTGTCCGAATGGTCCGAAAAGACATGTTCAGAATTCTGTGCTTTGTCTGAACTCATATTGACATGATTTTTGAATTGTGATACTGCCGTCCGATGCACAACTAATTTGACCAGGTGATCCTTTCCTTGTGGCGGGCAGATTCGACGCTTGCTGAATGGTGTAATTCCACCGCTAGCTACAGGTTGTGGCCTACGGGGCGAAGGGCCAGGAAAACCCCATCTGTGCTAGTGTTGTGAAAGGTTTCAGAATAATCTACGACTTCTTCAATTATCTCCTCATGCGTCACTATGCAAGGCGTGGAGCCGAGGATTCTAGGCCGCTACAAAGAAATTCTTTGAACTGAAAAGTACACTACATGTAGTGCTACATTTCCTAACGCCTCCCAATCCTCATTCAACCGCATAATAATTTCCAACTTTGTCTCACAAACCAAATAAATTACTTAAGCCTTAATCCCTCCGCAAGTATGAAGTTAACCGCCACAAGTGAAGGTGAGTCATGTGATATTTCGAGCCACTCCCGTCAACTTCATTTTCCCACTCATCAGATTATATATATCAGCCGGTCATAACTTGTAATGATCACGTTCACCAAACAACTCTATGTCCACTCAACTAGGCCATGTTCCTAGTTATTAATGTGTTGTATATATAGAACTCAGATATAAGATATTGTCAAGAGCATTCCCCTCTCAAGCATTTCAAGAGGACAATCATAGTCTCCACTAGGCATTGGCCAATAAACTCTACTGTCAATATGCAGATCGCGCCGATGCAAGGAAATAATATGAAATAAAATATGCAGATCGCATAAGACAATCCATGCTGAGATGTTGATTTATTCAGTCATATAACCTTATAAACTGTGCTAAGATGGTAAAGTGCGTTTGTTTCTTTTTGTAGCGGTTACAAGTTTTTGGTTTTGTTGAAGTTGTGGTCTTTCCAAATTGTGACCAAAACCATGGTAATTTCTATGCTGAATCACTGAATGATGCCATTAGTCAAGTTAAATCTAGTCGGGGTGAGAGGTAGACCAAACCGGCCCTTCTCGCTCTCCCGCCGTGTGGCAGAGCCACGCCGCAGCCTCCAGCCCCTCGCGAACTCATCCCCTTCTCCTCGCTCCGTTGAAGGCGTCTCCGGGCTTCGCTCGTGTGGCGCGGCTGTCTGTGGCTCCCAATCTGGAGGGCAGCGGCGTTCCTTCACCTACCGCATCACGAAGCGGCGGAGAGATTGTACGGCAGCAACCCGTCGGACAGGGCGATTCCTATTTCACGACCAGGTTGTGCTGTAATAGCGCACGCACACCCCCGCACTTCATGGGCCGGCCCACCTAGCAGCGGGTTTGCTGCTTTATATTTTTTTTCTAATTTATTTTTCTACTTCATTTTTTTCTGCTTTTCTTTTTTGTCTATTTGTTTCTTTCCTTTTTCTGTTTTCTTTTGAGATATTGTTTTCATTTTTTGTTTCGTTTTTTGTTTCATATTTTAAGTATTTATATTAAAATAAGTATTCCTATGTTGTTAAAAATATATTTTTAACATATAATTTATGTTCATGCACTTTTTTGTTCACTTTTTGAAAAAATTGTTCAAAATTAAAAAATGTTTTGAATTCAAAATTTGTTCATAGTTTGAAAATTGTTAAATTTAAAAATATTTTCAGTTTTGGAAAAATGTTCACAGTCAAAATTTGTTCAAATTCGAAAATTATCCACATTCAAATATTTTTCACATTAAATAATTATTTAAAAATTGTTCTTATTGGAAAAAATATTCAAATTTGAAATTAGTTCACATTTTAAAATTTATTCACATTCAAAAACTGTTCATATGCGACTTTTTTTTGTTTTTCTTTTTTCATCATGTTATTTTTCTGTAAAAACAGAAAAGAAAAATAGAAAAGAAAAAGTCAGGAGGTAGGAGCAAGTTGGTGGGCCGGCTCACACAATCCTCCCCCTCCGCAGTCCGCACAGGTCGTGAACTAGGAGCACCCGTCGGACAGGCGCGTTCACCTTTGCAGGCGGCTACGGAGCGGGCCCGTTTTGATCTCAATCTAGCGGGCTGCGGCCCAGGTCATGGCCCGTGTAGTACGTGTAAGCACCTTCAGAATTGTTTTGGAAATTTGCAATCTGCACTAGCGCTGAGCCCGTGTTGAGAAGTCGCAAGGATGAGAGCTAACTTCAACAAAGGAATAGTGCACATAGCATGCATGGCCTGGTATCAGTTCGTGACATCCTATTTCGCTAGTTCAACGCTCCACCGGATCACTCGAGTCCTCGCCCGACCGCCAACACTCGGTTTTATTTTTGCCGCCGACGCTCCATTAGATCGGACTGTGTGTCTCGAACTTGATTACAGGCTAGTAGCGACCTAGCCATGGCCCTGCCACGGACTCGCCGGTGAGCCCGGCCGTGCAGCCCCATACGGCTGCCTCCCCCAGACACTGGGGCCTACCACAGCCATTGTCGGCTCGTAGCCTCGAATTGGATGGTGTCGTATTCCGTGTTTTTTATTTATGGCTAATTGTTTGCTTGTACACTCAAAGTCATAATAGTTATCGTATCCTCTTGTTTGAGTTTTTGTTTTTCGGTTGTTGAAATTAGGGGTATTAGCCATTAGGGGTTTATTCTACACATATCTATCTTGTGGATTCTGGCCTTTGTAAACGGATAGCCTAGCTCTAAATATCCGAGAGGCTTCTACGTGAGAGTATTTTCTATCGAATCCACGGTCCACGCCAGTCAGTTGGTCACACATGTCCAACGTATCAGCTGCAAATATACCATATACTCCCTCCGTTCCACATTATAAGATGTTTTAAATGTTACACATATTGTCTACATTCGCACTAAAAAGAGTGGACATATACACTAAAACGTGAAAAATGACTAAAACATCTTATATATTAAGGAACGGAGGAAGTATTTCAGATCTAGAGGAATGGTTCCAAAATTATAGGATTGGTGATTGTAATATAGTGTCACTAAAGTTCACCCAAAAAAGTCTCGCTTTGTTTTTCCTATTTAAGTAATCACAAGCCAAAACTTGGTATCAAATCTGTTTACAAGGGCTGAGAAGGGGAAATATTACAACTTGTCGTATTCAAGCAATAGGCTTCAGTCCTGGTAATGCCACTGCTTGTAAAGTTGTAAGCACGCTAAGATACGCTAAACCGAGTGTCGGTGCCTGAGCTGCAGACGCCTCCGCCGTGGAAGAGTCGGCGCCCGAGCTGCAGCTTTAGGCTGGTTTGGCCCTGTATGCAATAGAAGAGCAGCAGCAAGAGACGCCAGCTCCGCGGACAGCAGCCTGGTATGACGGTTCTGTCGTTTCCCGTTGACACCTGGTTTTCCCCATTTGCTACAGAACTGAAGTTGAAGGCAGCCCGAACCACGACGGTGGTCTGGAAGAACTCAGGCTTCAGCCATTTGTACGTCCCCGTGGCAAATGGTGCTTCAGCAATTTGAAACACTGTGTTTCCCGATGACTCCCAATTCTATACAGACACCATATACTACCGCCATGTGCCTCACGATTTTTCTTGCAAAACCAAAAATAAAATGATCAATCTTAAGATTTCAAGTGAAAGACATGTTGAATATATATGGAGCTCATATATATCATACCCCGAAGTATAACTTTCTCAAACTTTACAAGAGGACAATCATTACCTTGGACTAGCCATTCAACTACCATCTCTACCTTGCTGTGAATATGCGGATCACGAATAAAGACAACATTGATGACCTTGTAAGCATGCTAGCATGGTCAAGTTTATTTATATACTTTTGCAGAAACTACAAACTTCTTAAAGTCACCTTGCTTCCTTATCTTCGCCGCATCAAGTAAAACTATTTATTGGGTACTCCTCTTTATTGTCCGCTATATAGTCTTCAATGTTGTTAATATCTTTTATCTAGTCGACTCATGGACCTTTAAGCATGGCCTAGTCGTGCATATGAGTAATTTGTATCATATCAACCCTTGTACTACTTTCTTACAAAAAAATTGATGACCTTAAACTCACTTAAACAATCAAAATATTCACATAATACATATTTCACACAAATATTTTTGTATGTTGCTGAATTATACCGATGTCAAATTGTAAGCGACTGAGTAATACAGATTATTCAAGAACACAAAAGTGTGGCAAAAGAGACACAACCACGGAGAGAATCGCCGGAATAAAATGACCAACTTCCTTGTGATTCACCACGTCCGTTCCAAAGCAAAGCAGACAGAGAAAAAAAATACTTCTCAACTCCTCTAACACCTATATATTGTTACCGTGCACTCACTATACTAAAAGCGCGATCAGCTCATCCGGCCATTTTATGGGGCTTTCGGAATAGGGCCAACTCAAGTGGATGAGCAAGCGGTGCAAACTACAGATAAAGTTTGCTGAAATTCACTAAATTAAGAAAAAAATCTTATTTTACTTCGTTTTAACACTGGACCTTCATTGTGGCCTCAGATATTTAGCCACAAGATATAGTAGAAAATGATTATTGTATTTTTCTTGTAATTTTCAGATTACATGTTTAAAATCCTACAAGTGTGGTATTGCACATCAAAGAATAATATAATACTCCTCTCCTTGCGGATTGGGTATATTTTTTTATTTTATAGAATCATCAGTTTGAAGTAGTCTCATTGGAGATGTGTGGATACCCTCAGGGCCCAACCTCACGTGATCATAGGCAGTTCCAGTAAATAGGCGTATGCTTTGTTTGTTTGTTTGTTGATGTTACTATTATTGGAGGTTCTGTAGAAAAGCCACCTGCAATAATGATACTTACTCATATAGCTCGTCAAAAAAAACATTTGTCGTACTTCTCAGACGGTTTTAAGACGAGCCAGATGTGGTTGCCAATATTGTGAATGTGTCTTTGCTGCACCATTTGCGATGATTTGCGCCATATGTGGGATTATATAGTAGTGAATTCAATGAGTGATTGAGCTGTCTTGGTGCACCATTTGAGATGAGTTGCGTCATACTGGACTCCGTATATGAAATTGTAGTGAAAGCCCTTTAAGACAAACATTTTGAACGGTTTGCAATGAGCCATTTGAGATTAGTGTTATCTTGACGGGTAAATGGATGGAATATAAGAGGAAACATTATTAATGAAATCATGAGAAAATATTATTACTGTTAATGTGCAATGGAGTTCTCACCATTTAGTTGCTCTCACAAGTCACCAGTCATAAGAAATGTCTTGTCCAACCTAGAACGAGAAAGTATACAGGTCAGTTTTCTAAATTTCACAACACCTCACAATTTCCTTTTATATCATGTAATATAGCTTGCAAATTTATCTCCCATCCAGCTGAAGTACTTAAGTCGTAATCCCTCATCAAGGTATATGATGTCTACTCAATACTGATATGCCTTGTTGATTTCATTTAACTCCTTTATTGAGTTGAGTCATTGGGTATTTTAAATCACTCTTCTTCATTTTATTTCCCATCTCATAGCACTTTATGTCACAAATACTATATTACACTATTCCCGGAAATGATTTCAGCTAATCATTAGAACAAACATGTCAACAGCCATGCTGCCAAGATTTTGGAGAGGACGCAACATGTGACGACCTTGGTGACCCCTGGTAAGCGAGGTGGCGGCGGAGCTGCAGCATCGGGTTGGGAGGATGACCCTGCATCCGCGGGAACAGTAGGACGCCCCCGCTGTGCTTACGGCTGGCCATGGAATAGATGGGGAACACCGTAAAGTTGTTGTGACTGGTACATGATTGATGATTCATGCTCCCGAAGTTTTTTGCAGACTATGTAAAGCACATGAAGCGAAGGGGCATAATCACCGATTGTCGAGATTTATTTTGTTCGTTTCTGGCACGATATAATATCAATGATGATCCTTTGCTGAAGGATCAATTTCCTGTACTCTTTTCCATTTTTTTTGACGTTTTAACGGGCAGGAGCTCGGCCATTGCATTATAAGAGAGGAGAGAACGTATTACAAGTCACGTCTGATCGAGAGTTTGATCAGACGAGGGGGGGGGGAGAGGAAACTACTCCCAAAACACCTCTCTAACGAGGGAGACATCATCTCTCACGAGTTGTAGCACCGCTGCCGGTGTCAACTGCTTATTCTGAAAAGTTCGTCTATTGCGCTCCTTCCATAGATGCCAGGCCGTGTATGCCGCGAAAGCGGCATTGATCCCACGCATCTCCTTGGACGGTCCCGCGTCTGATTGTCTCCACCAAGAGGTCACCGAAGTGGCGGAGAGAGCAATCGCGGAAAGAAGCGGGAGGTCCTGTGCAACAAGCAGCCAGAGCTCCCGAGCGTAGGTGCAGTGGAGCAGAAGGTGCGCCGCCGACTCAATCACCTGATCGCAGAAACAACATTCGGTGGAGTGCGGCCACCCCCTCGCAGCTAGTCTGTCCGAGGTCCAGTTCCGATTCTGCAGGAGCAGCCACATGTAGAACTTCACCTTCTGTTCCACCTTCAGCCTCCAGCACCTGGCCAGGTTCGGGCGCGGTACCCGCGCCAGGAACTGCACCTCGTACGCACTGCTTGCCGTGTATACCCCAGTTGACGTGGGGTTCCAACGAATAGCATCCCTCGACTCCGTCAGCTGCACAGCCTGGACCTGGTGCCACAGGTCGGCGAATTGCGCAAGCTGGGAAGCCGTCTGCATCCTTCGCAACCCCGCCATCCAGCGTCCACCAAGCAGCGCTTCCTTGACCCGCAGGTTTTTTCTCCAGGCTAGAGGAAAGATCTCCGGTGCAATCTCCACAGGCGCTCTGCCAGCTAGCCAGCGGTCAGACCAGAAACTCGCCAATTCCCCACTGCCCAAAGTGACAGTCGTACATGAGGTGAACAACTCACGATCCACCAAATCACACGGCACCGGCGTGCCCAGCCATGGTCGGTCGACCTGATCCCACTGGAACCAGAGCCATCGGAGGCGTAACGCACGCCCGAAGCAGGCGATGTCCTTGATCCTCAAGCCCACCAAGTTTCTTTGGCGCCGAAACCTGTGCCCAATTTACCAAACATTTGCCGCCATGTGCCTCCTCGTCGCCGGAAGCTGCAAAGTAACCGAGGCAGCGGGTAGGGGCTTTGCTCTTTTGTTCAGGCGAGCATTGCGTGGTGAACTTCTAGCCCAGTGGGAAACCAGTGGTACATTTCCTGGTCACTGAATAAGAAAGGAAACTTCTCTCTGCTCCGGCAACCGCTCCTCTCTGCCTCCATGAACCTGCAGGACCTGGGTGGAGTGGACGTATCAGGTGGAGGACCTGGGTGGGGCGGAGGTGGCGACAGGGCTGCAGCATCTGGTTGTCTTTGCGCTGCATCTGCATCCGCAGCATCATCAGTAGAAGCAGGACGTGCCCATCGTCGCAGCGGCTTTGGATGACGGTGGTGGTTACTCTCTGGCTGGCCATGGATTGGTCGGGGAACTTGTGCATCACTGCTGGGCCTCAAGTGCCATACACTACCGTTATGTGGCTGCGAAGACGTTCCTAAATTCCTAATAACAGATGCTCAAGTCATACGTGGCTCGTTTGAGCAGCAAGTGTTGTTTCTTCTCTACGAACCACTGTCTTTCCCAATGACTCCCAGTACCATACACTACCGTAATGTGGGTGCAATTTCTTTTTCTTCCATCACCAACTAATTAAACTACTTAAGCTTAACATTTGAAATTATGTAGACATGCTGAATATACAGAGGGGGACGCTCAACACGGTCCTATATAGAGCTCACATATGTATGATATAGTGAAGCATCAAGCATTCCTCTATCTGAACCATCCATGCACCAACCAAATCTACCCTGTTCCCGTCAAAAAAAAAAAATCTACCCTGTTGTATAGTGAATACGTGGATCACAAATACTCACAGGTTTCCTCAGTCGTACGTGTCCTTCTAAAAAGCTAAGATGGTCAAGTTTACATTTATCTGTTGTGAAAAGTAGAATTTTTCTTGTTAATGTCACCGGACTTTCTAGTTCCCAGCGCATTAAGCAAAAACAATTTTGGTGGATGTAAATGTAGTTTTCAATACGGCCGACTCCTAAAACTTATATTAAAATGCAAATATCTCAGGAATATAACACCACGAAGTATTATTCTCTCACACTTTTAAAGAAGATAAGCACAATATCCACTAGCCATTCACCAACAAACCCTACCCTTTTGCGAATATGCAGATGACGAACGATGACAATACTCACATGTTTACTTAGGCATAAGATATGACCTTCTAAAGCAATCTAACATGATCATTCACGTTTGTCATATCATTTTTGCTGAGAATAAAAGCATTTTGATTTTCTTAGAGCCATCCTCAACAAGTCAAGGTCGAACCATCTTTTAGCAGATTATGATCGGAGATAACCTCTTGAATGTGGCGGATACATTTTATGTATAGTCGACTCCTGGATCTTCGAGTCTGGCTTAGTACGAGTCAATTTCCATCATGTCCTTTAACATATTTTGTGATGCAAATATTTATTATGACACATTTGATGAGACTAATACCACACAACCAATCCAATATATTCGTATAATCAATCCTTCACTAACATTTTATTTATGTTGCTGAATTTTATCAATTCAAAGTTGCAGGACGGAGTTTCTACGGAAAGTTTTAGCAACTGAAAATTTGGTGAAACAGAGAAATAACCACGGAGAGAAGCGCCGGAACACGCAAACCAACCCTTGGTTGGATGGTTAGCAGGGTGATTGTACCCTCAGCCCATCAGAGTTCAAACCCCAGGTTTGACGTCTGTGTATTGCATTTAGGCGGAATATTATTTCAGTGGGAGGCGACGTTCCCGTCGACAGTGAGGCGCCTGTGGTGACTTCGTCAATCTCAAGACTCGATCCGCCGGCTCAGTATTTCGGAGGTGCTCATAGGGGTAGGGTGTGCGTGTGTGCGTTCATAGGGGTGAGTGTGCGCGCGTGTATGTGAGCGTCTACATTTGTACTGTGTTTCTAAAAGAAAATGCTGGAACACACACTTTCTTGTGATATCCACCGCATGGATTCCTACTGTTAGTCACTCAAAGCTTATCCAAAAGAGAGCAAGGATAAAGATGTGTGTGCGCCACTCTGTTGCAACCCTCCAAAGGCATATACCTTGGAGTGCGTGATCACCATCCGCTACGTGGTCGCTTCGGTATCACCCACATCTCGTCATCTCCGTTGCCTTTGACAAGGGACTCGGTCGAGTCTTACCACAAGTATGTGATAGTTTTCTATGATTTTTTTAAAAAAATAATTTTAGGTATACAAGTGATTACCTCACAGAAGCGTCTATGTTTTAAAAAGTTCAGTCGATTTCAATGAATGGCCATATCAATCATTTTCTTCAAAGAACTCAAAGAAAGTGAAAAACTAATCAAAAAACAGATCTCTTGGCATGAAGTTCTTTTATGTGTACTAGTTGTTAGGAAAAATTATAAACTAGAATTTCGACATATTTTTCAAAAATACCCTTCACACAAAGGTCTAAATCATCTATAAATATGTATAGGTTTCAAGCCAAATGATAGAGGTATGTCCATTCATGCGCCATTGTTTGTGATAAAGTACCCATACTTGACATATAGGTTTATCTTGGTTCGGGAAAAAATGGTGCCAAACTGGGTTTTCAATTCTTTTAGAAATATCTTTTTCCATTTTCTAAGTGTCAAATGACTTTCCTATGAAGCAAGTAAAACATGGTGTAGAATGGCACCAATTAAATTTTCACACAAAGTAGTCCCTATTTGACAGTGAATCCTTAAATATTAGGATTTTCTTGTTTCCTACCTAATTTGGCCTATTTATATGACTTTACGTTGATTTTAGAAAGTAATTCAAATTTAAACTGCAAGTATGTTGATAGTTTGTTTTTTTGTTTAGAAAAAACATTTAAAGGTACACAAGTAGTGACTATATCACAGAATCATCGATATATTTTAAAATTTCAACCCCTTTCAATGAATAGGCATCATGGCCATTTGTACCATTTTTTAAACAACATCAAAGAAACTCAAGAAATACTAAAAAAATATCGTTGGGCAAGGAGTTTTTCTATGTGTACTAGTTGTTAGAAAAAATGACAAACTAGAGCTATGACAAACTTTTCCAAAATATTCTTCAAAAAAAAGAGGTCTATCATCTATAAATATGTACAATTTTAAAGCCAACTGATGAAGGTATGACCGTACGCGTGTCATAGTTTGTCATAGTTTGTGATAAAGTGTCCATCTAGACACATAGGTGTATCTTTGTATGGGAACAAGGGTGCCAAACTGAGTTTTAAAATTATTTTAGAAATAATATTTTCTATTTTCTAAGGGTGAAGAATGATTTTTTTTAAGCAAGTATAAAAATTAAGGTGCAAAATTGCACCAATCTAATTTTCACACAAGTATTCCATGTTTGATAGATAATCTACTAATATTAGGAACTGTCTCGCTTTCTACCTAATTCCATGTTTTATGCCAAGTTTTTGAAAATAATTAAAATTTAAACTCTAAGTGTGTGATAATTTATTCTGTTTTTTTTTTTGCAAAAAATATTTTAATGTACATAAGCAGTGATTCTATCACCCCCATATTTTTACAATTTTTTCTGTACTTTTTCTCTCGTTTCCAAAATGTGATTGAAAAACTTTACCGCACGTCGCTGGAATCTACGTGAGCATCTTGCTTGTCGAAAAACTTGTCCAAAGAGAGAAATAAGCACGGAGAGGGAGCGCTGGAATATACGTGAGCACCTTCCTTGTGCTGCATCCTAAGCTGAAAAATACCCTGCTGCCCTCTCTTGCCGAAGCTATCCAGAACATAGCAGTGCAAACACAAATCACAAATCTGCTATTTGGAGTGAAGACTCGACGCACACGACACATCCATCCTCTAGTGCTGCTTCTGTCGCAGGGTCACCCCGCCAGCTACATACTCTATACGGCTGGCAGATTCGACACTGGATGAACGTCTGAGTACTGTCACAAGCCAGAACCGTCGAGGCACCGGTCCGGAGAACCCCATCCGTGCTGGTGTTGTGAAACGTTTCAAAATAGTCTCCGGCTTGTTTGATTGGCTGCTCAACCGTCACTACGCAAGGCGAAAAACCGAGTATCCTGAGACGTTGCAACTGAATTCTTGGTACAGGAAGATAGACTAGACCTGGTGCTACATTTTCTAACGCCTCTCAATCCTCCTTCAATTGCGTAATGTTCTCCAAATTTCTCTAACAAACCACATAAATAACATAAGTCGTAATCCTTCCGCGAGGCGTATGAAGTGTAATGTCCCCTCTACAAAGTTGAGCCATCTGATATTTCGAACTACTCCTGGCCACTTCATTTTCCACTCATCCAACTATATAGATGTCAGTCGGTCATAACTGGTAATGACCACGTTCACCAAATAACTTAACTGTCACTCAACTTGGCCATGTTACTAAAAATGAAGGTAGAGGCAATCTACTTACTCTTTTTTTTTTGAGATAAATCTACTTACTCTTCTGTAGTGGCGGAGTGTCAGGTGGGCCATACTGGGCCTTGGCCCAATCTTATGTGTAAATTTTCAAAACAATTTGTCATGTTGGAGGTCCATTAGCTTCAAAGAGCCTATGTACTGGCCCACACATGGTTTCATGTCACACTCCCATAAAAACAAATTAACCACCTAAAGAATTTACAAAATGTTGTTCGAGTTATTCTCAAAAAAAAAATGTTGTTCGAGTGCTAGCTAGTGTGCTACCAGTCACACAATATGAAAAGGAAAAGGAAAAGGTTGCACGGAGACTACTTTCCGGCGACTCAGCTCGACAAGACTTTCAACCAAATCAGCCTATCGGCCACGACACCATCGCGCCATAGAAAGCGGACGCCGCATACATACACACCGTCGCCACCCCTCGTGTCGTGTCCCGCCCTGCCGGCGTCGTGGGCTGCGTCTGCTACTCTGCTCCGGCTGCGCGCAGCGCGATGCCGATACGACGCGACCTCTTCCGCTCCGCCCTGAACTACCCCCGACGATCGACCTCACCCATACCACCTCTTCCGCGTTCTCCCTGCACTCCCACGAGCGATACGGCCGGGCACCAGCACCTTCCCCGCCGGCGCCAGCGAAGAACATGCTTTCACGTTCCTCCTTCCCGCCCCGTTCAGGAGCAGCACGGGGTCTTGCACACGGTGCTTGTCGAGGAGGGAGCCAAGCCAACACCCGAGCCGACGAGAGGCAGTCGAACGGGTCAGATTGCATGTGGAACGACGGCGAGAGTCTCGCCGCCGGGGACTGTCTGATACACGAAGCACTGTCTCTCTTTATTTATCTTTACTGGGAATGCGTTGAAGCAGTACAAATTCAATCTCGAACTCTCGATCAATCGTGTACGACCGAACTACGAACGGATCGAGTGTAATAGACATGTGGAGATCCGTATGATCGATCAGCCCAGCGGCGAGAAGGAGCCGGGGCACTCGAAGGTGACGTCGCAGCCGTCGATGGGCGTGAGCCTGATGACGTGCCACACCGAGGTCATGAACACCGGGAGGCGCGCCGAGGCCTGGCACACGCACGCGTTGTCGATGGCCATCAGCCGGCGGCAGCAGGCCGTGTCGTAGGGGTCCCGGTCGCTGTTGTCGGCGCTGTGGCGGTGCCGCTGCTGCCGGCGGTGGTGCTGCCGCTCCTCCTCTTCCTCGCCGTCGTCGTCGTCTTCGTCGTCCCTGGACCGAGCGGTCGTTGCTGCCGCCGTGGAGGAGGTCTCGTTGAGCTGCTGGCTGAGCTGCTGCTGCTGCCGGGGCACCGGAGGCCTAGCCCCCGGGAAGTTCCTCAGGCTGCACGCCTCGTTTGCCAGGCTGATCTGGGACCGGCAGAAGGCCTGCCCGTCCACGCCGCGCATCCACGTCGTGGCCAGGAGAGTGACGAGTAGCAGCAAGGCTAGGGCTACAGCTTTCTCCATGACTGTTCGGAGAGAGGGATCAGCTGCTGTGGCTTTAGATCGAGGCGAGATGTTCGGTTGGTTGGTTTCATTAGCCACTAATCGAGCCGCTTAAGTAGCCGCCATTTGCGCGATCGACCAAGTTCTTTAAACAATGAAAGTTGATTTTCGAAGTCATCTTTCGTTTCTCAAGAACACGCATATTTATGTGCATAATGTTAATCCATGGAAAGATAGGTCGTTGCAAAACAAAGAAGGGACGTAGTTTTCTTTTTGTTGAGATCAACAGGCCAGGTTGAGACAATCACGTCAAAACAAAGAGGGGTAGCTATGGGATCTTTATCTGCAACTTGTTGATCCTTCCACTTCTTCTGACTTACTAGGTATTAAATGTCCGCCAAGATGGTTAGCTACGCCTACGGTACCTAGATCAAGTGTAAGGGTAGGTTGGAACTGGTTAAGCGGTTGTTATTTAACACAAATGTTTCTATTGGTGTAGTGGTAGTTTTCTTTACAATGCAATACATATATAGCTACCGCCCATGTAAAACTTTGTGTGCGGCGGTTTCCCCTTCTCTCTACTACTCGCTCCGTTCCAATTTAATTGACTTGCTATGCACCACATATGGATGTATCTAGACATGTTACATACCTAGATACATCTACATATGGTGCATAGCAAGTCAATTAAATTGGAACGGAGGGAGTATGTATGTGTGTGATGACATGTGGGACGATGCATGATATCAGCGAGGTTCCATTTCCTTAAACTAAAAATACCTTTATTTTTTGAACGGTTAATAATCCTGCTGAAATTGATTTTGTTATATCACTTTGCCTACAGCTAAAATTTTCTGATCAACACGTTTTCTTTCTAGGAACGTCGGAGTAACCGACCAGAATTTCTTTTTAATCACAAGGACCTTCTTTACATTTTTTTTGAACACTAGACGGGTCTAGATGGACCCAGAGCCAGAGTGATAAGTGACGTGTCCGTCAACTGTGGGTCGCATTTGGTGACTTCATATACTTCATGGCAAGGGATGGTTGTCTCATGCAAAGTACATGACCAAACACTCGGTCAAACGTTGCTTCAGCTTTGGCAAACAGTGTGCTTCCTAATGACTCCCAATTCTACACTAACACTGTACCCTACTGCCACAAAATCTTAGTATTTCAAATGATGGAGACAAAGACGTGTTGATTATATAGACCTTAGACATATGATATCATGAAAAAATTCGTTCTCAAACCTGCGTTAGCCATTAACCAACCAACCCTACCTTGACTTGAATATGCAACCAATTCTCACATGTATGTCCATTCATATGTTCTTGTAAAGGAAACTCATAAGCACATATGGTGGGGTTTAGGCATTCCAAACCTATAAAACTTAAATCTCTGTCTTATAGGTTATTGGATCAAAAGATATATCCAAGGCGAGGGTACCATATGGAAAAAGTAGTTGACATGGGTGATGACCGCAGTGGGACAGCTGCTGGGACGATTCACCCATTGCATTAAAAAGGTAGTACGTTTTACTTTCTTTTTTATCGAGCGGTAAAAATTATATACCCACTGCAATAATTAGGTAGTAAGCTAAACACCCAATGTGAAAAATAGTACCTTTTTCCCATAATATATTGCATGGTGTATTTCGTCATAGCACATGATGCGGGCTAGCTACGCTTCGACACCGTTCTTTCAGCATATTCAGCATTCATATAGATCTTGAATGGTTATACACTGATCACTGTGCTAGTATTTTGTAGATGCATTTTTCGTTGCGTAGGCTGCAGTATGGTATCCCGTAAAAAGATAGTACGTCTGTACACCGGAAGGCAGTGCACCATAGGTGCTTAGGGTTGGACATCAAAACCTAGTGCATTATAAGGGAGAGCACCAACGCAACGGAAGGCAATGCAAAATATGCTTGGCTGCTCGATAACAAAACAGAATGCATGGGAAGACATAACATCATTACAGCAAATGCAGTGCAAAACATATGAAAATATTTTAAAAGATTATTCATTGTTGTATTCGAATCTATGAAAAAAAAAGGACATACGTACAGTGCTCGTCCCATAAGGGGACTCTCCCACAACGCGAGAAGTGGCGCAATGTGGTTCACCCGTGGGTTGGAGAACCTCCCACTGGACACACCAAACTTTTCGCGTAGACAAGGGGTCAAAACCACCCATTCTAGGGAGAGCGCACCTTTTCTGACAATTCTGATTTTTTTCGTTTTGTGTGGCCAAAAATCGGAATTACTAAAGTATCATGTTTTACATGAGGACATTAAAAACTTGTATTACTTTCTGCCCCTACTTATGCAGATTTTTCCTAAATTTACCTGACTTTATAAGTTTATTTTATATTTTACCCCTTTTAACATCGCACTTCGATTGTCCCGCATGTGATTGTAGACTGTTCCAAGAAATAGTCAAATATGTTGTATTGATATAAAATACCCTTTTTCATTTTTAAGCGTTCCTATTATTGGTGGTTCTCTTGAAGATCCGTTTGCATAGCTGACAGGGAACAGTCGGCTATTGGTGCCGTTAAGACATGGTGTCCCGGTCGTTGACAAAGACATAGCTGACAACTTACTATCGTCTTTACAGTTGACAAACACAATAGTCGACTGTACCATTGGCCATTACTGTAATAGTCGACCAAGCATAGCCGACCGAAGATAACCGTTAGCAAACAGAATAGCCAATTGTACCATCGGTCAAGATGCTTTCAGCGACACATGACAAACACAGTAGCCAATTGTATCCTTGGTCTCACAGATCATGTTGCAAAAACCAGAACATGCGCTTTCAAGGATGAAACAAACAACATTGTAGTGCTCCCATCGAAAAAGAATGGAAAGAGCTTGCGACGTAGCACTACCATATTTTCCAACGCTTCCAACTCCTAGTTTTTTTTTTGTGTGTGTCTGAAGTCCTGAACATATTTCCAAAGGAAACTCATCACGCCCGGGCTAGCTGCATGGGAAGCTGCGCAGTATGCGAGGGCCGTTGGCCAAATATAAATATTGGCTGACTTCATGTACTCCTTGTAGGATCTTCTTAAATGACAATAATAATAACTGTCTGTTTTGTTTCTTAAATTTCTATTATATTAGTTAAATTTACGACCTAGGGATACGTAAGCGACTTATAAACCGGGACGGAGGGAGTATATAAAATCATCGAAATTACTTTGCATATCCGACACTCTCTGTCCCATTCTTCTACAACACTGTCCCCAGACCCCAGTCGGACGATGCTGATTATCAATGCAGATCACGTCGTGTTGGTATAAAACTACATAATTTCAGGTGGCACGTGTATTTTGACCAGAAGACAAACATCATCAGGTGACAAGTGCAAAAATACATAATTTCACCACCGCAAATAATATGCAAATGCAGATCACGTTCGTCATGAATTATATTGAAGCGAGGTAAAAAAAATCTTTTATATTAATATAAGAGAAGCAAAGACACAAACAAAAGGCCGAAGCCTGGCCATCCCGAGGAGGGTTTGTCATGAATTATGAGCTCTGGACATACTTCATGAGGAACCAATCGAATTTTGAGGAGCAATTCTGTAGTAGTCAAGTAATTCTTCTAGATGATTCCAGTTTGGAAGAACACACGCGCAGAACTTGTTTGCAATAATAATCTTTCCTTATATATTGTGTTGAGTCCAATTAGGAAATAGCTGGGTAATAGTGTCGGCAAGCTTTGCCATACGTGTATGCCCTAGTGGCCTAGTCTAATTCGACTAGTACTAGTTTAATAGTTGTGTACGTACGAGGGTTAGTCCTAGTCTGGTCTGGACTGTTAATTAGCTTATTATTAGGAAGGTTTGAGTCGAGTTAGGACATTGTCCAATCTGTGTATGAGTTGAGTCGTGGTCTGCTGTCCGTGTATTTATACACCGGCAGGTTAGGTTGTGTATCAAGTTGTACCGGGGCACTGAGAAAACTGAAATAAAGAGAAGATTTACAGGGCCCGATATGCGCCCGTGGCAATAAGCTTTTCGTGTCGTCTTTTCGTCTAGTTTGATGTGATCGATCCTGTGGGGAATTCCAACAAAACTCCTCCCATTGCAAGAGAAAACAGTTAATAAACAATTTCTTACATCAAATGCTACTACCCTGACTTCCTATGTACAAAGAATTTCAGGACATACGCTTATGCATCTGATTACAAACCTCGATCTTATTTTCTGACGAAGGGGGGTCTCCAGGATTCCACATCAAACCGCTCGAACTCGAAACAGACCTTGTGCATGGCTGTTGGCGAATCCTGCGCACATAAACCTTCTCCTGTGCACCACCTCGTGCCGCACTAATCTAATTGCTAGCTTCAGGAAGTTTTGGCGGTCACGCGCGGCCGCCCGCCGTCTTCAGGAAGTTTGTATATCTAAACTGTTGAAATCTATATCTATATCTATACCTCTATACCTAATAATAAAGTCAGCAAGGCTTCTGCCAAAATTTTCGTCGACCACTTTTTTGGACGGTTTTGCCCCTGTCAATTTGAGTTATTTACCCACCATTGCCACTGCTAAGTTAAAAAACGGTTCGTCCATCGTAAGCGGGCAGGGCATGGGCGCGCGTCCACCAGCACGACGGGGCCGGCTTGGCACGCCGGCGACGGCGCGCGACGAACAGCGCGGCCGGGCGGCCGTGGTTTGCAGGCAGACGTACGGCCCAGCCCCCGGCGTCGAGACAATGAAGGCCGGCGAAGGCGTGGTGCGTGCGGACGTGGGCAGCACGGTCGGTGGGAGTTGGATCCTGAGGGAGGGGAGGACGAGGCGGTGGGGATACGCGACGGAGGCGTGCGTCAGCTTCGTCGATCTGCTGATTCGGTTGATTCAGGCCGACGAGCAGCGGAGGACGGTCCGGCGAGCAGCAGCGGCCGGGCGGAGGCGGAGGCGCAGCGGCCGGGAAAAAACGCGGAGACGTTGCGGGCTTACGCACGGCCTCTCCGGTGCTGTGGAGCAGCGGAGGACAGGCCGGGGAGCAGCAGACGGCGCGCGACGAACAGCGCGGCCGGGCGGCCGTGGTTTGCAGGCAGACGTACGGCCCAGCCCCCGGCGTCGAGACAATGAAGGCCGGCGAAGGCGTGGTGCGTGCGGACGTGGGCAGCACGGTCGGTGGGAGTTGGATCCTGAGGGAGGGGAGGACGAGGCGGTGGGGATACGCGACGGAGGCGTGCGTCAGCTTCGTCGATCTGCTGATTCGGTTGATTCAGGCCGACGAGCAGCGGAGGACGGTCCGGCGAGCAGCAGCGGCCGGGCGGAGGCGGAGGCGCAGCGGCCGGGAAAAAACGCGGAGACGTTGCGGGCTTACGCACGGCCTCTCCGGTGCTGTGGAGCAGCGGAGGACAGGCCGGGGAGCAGCAGCAGCAGGTAAGAGGCGGAGGCGCAGCGGCCGGGCAAGCGCGGAGGCGCTGCGTCCTTGCGCACGGCCTCTCCGACGCCGTGGGCATAGACGAAGATGACGCCGTGGTGTGCTGCACACATCAGCTAGCTAGCTCCACCAACGATTGGGGGCTTTTTTGAAAAAAAACGATTGGGGGCTTGATTGCTTTTCAATTTTTCGTGAGGGACCTATTTTTAAGAGTTAGGGTCTTCTTTGAAAAGTCAGGTATCTTTCTTCGGCATTTTAAATATTTTTGGCTCTATTATTTAAATTAACTCCACAACTTTTTTAGCTCTCCCCTACACTAACCACATCAATAACGGTCAAATTTGATGGGAATTTGTCGACGAAGCTCTAGGTGTCGCAAATGTGGGAGGAGATGATTATGTGTTTCAACAAACATGTTTTTTGTTTGCCGTGTGTTTGAACAAACATGTTTTTATTCTCCCGTCTTCTTAACAAATCCAATAGACATCGGTCAAAATTAATAAGATTTCGTAGGTGGAGTACTAAGTGTCGCCAATGTTGGAGAAGATGATTACGAGCTTAAACAACGTGGTTTTTTCTCCCGTTGCGAAGCACGGGCATTTTTCCTTGTTGTAAAACGAAGCCCGGGCCACGGCCCACGAAGGCGCCGAGTAGTACATCGTTCAGCCTACGCTCAAACTTTGCTTCAGCTTTTCCAAACACTGTGTTTCCCGATGACTCCCGATTCTACAGTAAGACACCGCAGCACACCCCACCGCCACAAACTCTTAAGCATTTCAACTGATGGATCGGAGACGGAGACGGAGACGTGTTGATTATATAGACCTTAGACATGTGACGTCGTGAAGAATTCTTCTCTCAAACCTGCACTAGCCATTAACCAAAACCAGCTCTACCTTCCATGAATATGCAACCAGTGCCCACATGTTTACCCAGTCATATGTCCTTCACCAAGATCATATGGTTAGGTTCGATTTTATCTTCTTGCAAAATTAGAAATGCTTTTTCGAAAGAGTCAACGGTTCTGTGTCTGTGTTACACAGTCAAAGACATTAACCAGGACCAATCGTGTCAGAAACATATTTTCAGTTGATACTTTTTATGGACTTAATTTTTATTTTTGGATAACGACCTCAATGTAAATGGTTTTCTACGGGGGTTTTTACAGTAAACCGCAGGCTTCATTAATTAGGCAACAGAGAATTACAATCTTTCGCAATCAGCTCCCTCACACATTCTAGAGCTCGATTGCTAATCGAGCCATTACACCAAGCTTTGCCTCAGTGCGCAGGAACATGCGCGACCCTATTGCACACACGGTCTACTTACATTCTAAAATCAAATCCCAGTTGCTTGATATATTGTTCTTCAGAGTTGCTCGAGTTGGACATGGCAGCACGCAGGCAATCTGTCTCCAGACTTGATGGACAACAACGTAGGTCAATCAGATGTTTCAGACCTTCAAGGATCGCCATCAACTCCACCTCCCCAGCACTCCCACAGTTGGCGATGAACTTCCACTCCGAGAGTAGGTTGTCCGCAATGATTTCAGACAACGACGCCAATTCCTACGTCCTTTGAGTGTGAGTCCCACTCCCACCCAGCATCGACTTATGCGTTGTCTTCAGCAATGGTTTTCTACGGTGTCTTCAGCATGTTCTAATCGTGCATATGAGTAGTATTTATCATATCCTCCAACTTATGCTGTAATGCAAATATTTCTCAAATCAAATTAATTATTCGGTGTGCCGTCCAGTGGTTTAGAGTGATCTAATTTAACACACCCGTAAATTCATGCAACACATGCGTCATTGCTCACACGGAGGGCTCGGGGATTGAAGCATGAGGCCCCTGGGTTGACGTGGTGCCCGATTCACCACGAAAAGTCTGGAATCAGCTGGTGTAGGAGGCATCAATCTCAGCGCAAGTCTGCACGGTGATGAAGGCACCAGCATTCCTGTAAAACCAGTGTCGAAGCACAAGAACTCCATGGCGGGCTTTGCCGTTGCCATCCCAAGACTGCCCTTTTGTATGCAGGGTCCCGGAGATCATGTTTCAAACCCGAACATGCGCTTTCAAAGTTGAAACAAACTGCCTGTAGTGCTCCCGTCGAAAACAATGGAACGACCTTGCCAGATAGCACTACCGTATTTCCCAACGCTTCCAACTCCTAACATTTTTTTGTGTCTGAACGATGTACTTCCAAAGAACCTCATCACTCCCGGCCTAGCTGCATTGCGAACTGTGCAGTATCAGTATGTGAGTACCGTCGCCCGAATATTAATATTCGGTGACTTCATGTAGTGTTGTGTACTTGTAGGGTCTTCTTTGATGACTATAACTAGAACCGCCTGCTTTTTCATCGACATTACTTTGCATCTGGCACTACTATAATTAGTATGCCATCGAAGAAGTTCCTGGACCGGATTCGGAGCAGAATACAAACATTACCGCATGGCTATACGTAAAAAGACACAATTTCATCATTGCAAATAATATAGAAAAATTATCCAAAAGAATAAAACCAAAGAGTGGCCAATCGTTTCACATGACAATATAGTCTAACAAGTTGACAATAACTTTACAAGTACTCTCCGTTTCACAATATAAAATGTTTTAGACATTTTCTACGTTCATATGTATACACATGTATATAGACATGTTTTAATGTATATATACATTCCTTTTAATTCGAATGTAGATAACATATCTAACACTTAAAACATCTTATATTATAGAACGGAGGCAGTATGTATATAGGTCGTGAGAACAGGGATAAGATTTGTTGTCCTTACTAAAACTAAAATTAGTAATCACTTGTAAGAAGTACTTTAGATGAATGTCTCGAGCAGAGCCCGACTTTAAATTATAACTTAAAACCACCATCGGCAGAGTACAAATCACACAATGAAGGGGTATTAGGATAATACAACATGTAAGAACGTACGTAGATCCGAGAGGCAAGAAACAAAATGAAAGATGAAAGCTATAGGTAAAGCTGGAAATTCTAGGGGGGGGGGGGCAACGCTACAACATAGCACAGTTAATAAACAACTTCAAGCGCTAACATGGAGTGTGTGAATCATGGCGATCGTCAGCTCCAGAGTTTTGTTTAACGATAGGTAATAAAGGACGAAAAAAATAAGATCAACACAGCACAAGCAGTATTATTTTATTATGATCCAAATTCATATAAAGATAAATCTAAATTCGAACAGAGCGAAACGAGACGCGTAGTCGGAAGCGTCAGGCCATTTTGGCTGCTGTCTGTCTATCGAGTAGCTCAAACGCTAGGTGAGCTACCATGCTCCTTTAGCACTTCTCGCTGTAATGTTGCTTAGCTGGTTGGTACCTCATTTTTTCCCTTTTCTTTGCACCTAGATGCTGCCCTGAGACTAGACTCTGTATTTCGTTGTCTCTCTGATAATGAAATTTGCTCCATGTGGAGCGTGTGTACAAAAACAAATGCACACTTAACTTTTGCTTCAGCATTTCCAGACATTGTCTTTCCCGGTGACTCCCAATTCTACACTAACACCGCACCACTCTACCGCCACATACTCTTAATATTTCAAATGATGGAGACATAGAAATGTGGATTATATAGACCATAGACATGTGATATATTGAAGAATTCCTCTCTCAAATCTGCACTAGCCATTAGCCAATCAACTCAACACTGCCGTGAATATGCAACCAACACGCACATGTTCACCAAGTCATACGTCCTTCTAAAGCAAGTTCATATGATCAAGCTCAATTTTATCACTTCACGAAACTAGAAACATTTTATTTGAGGATTTTTACAGTGTCCTCTTCTCGACATCACCGTGCTTCGTAAATTCTAGCACATCAACTAAAATCATTTTTTTTGTGGACTTCCCTTTTATTTTCGGATACAATCCTCGATGTAAATGGTCTTTTACGTACAATCTTCAGTCTGTTATAATCGTGTTATGAGTAATGGTTTTTTACCAAATGATTTTAAAATGAAATGATTTTTTACTAAATGTTGTAATGCATATATTTCTTTAAAAAATTAGATTACACTAATATCACTTTAGCAATCCAAATATTCACATAATAAATGTTTCATTTTTTTATTTCTGAGGCTTAGCTGTGTGAAATTGTAAGCGTCTGATCACTGATCAGTAATACAAAACATTTAAGCAAAAGAAAATTCGACGACAAGGGAGAGAAGTGCTAGAAATCTATGTGAGTATCTTCCTCGTGCTCCACCGTGGGCATTCCATGCTGACTTAATAATACTCCTCTTTCGAAAGAAAATTCAAAGCCAGTTCACTGAATTATCCAAAACAGGGCAGGACAAACGCAAATCTTCTCGATCTCGCATGCCATTCAAGGCCTATACTGTAGTGGTACACGGACTGAAGACTGAACTGAAAGCCAACCTTGATGCCTCCGCCTCATCAACGTTACCACACCCTGTGCCACGAATCTCCGACGGTTTGGATGCTTGAATAATGGCCTTGTGATAAACTTTTGATACTTTTGAGCACTAGTTGTTGTGCTAACTATGTATAACTTCTTAAAATTAGGGGATACATTTCCTGGTCTTTTTTATGCCGAAATTATTATAAATTGAAAGTAATCGTGAACTTTTGTCGCATATTCATGCAAAAAAATCTGGGGGAAAATCCTATTCCCAAATCCTAAATCATCTGGCAAACTCACCACAAGGTTTGGCTGGGGAAAGATCGTATTTTACACTACCATTCGATGGTAAACTAACGTTACCCGTCGGATATTTTTAGTGGCATATTTGGAACCAAGAAATTTTCAATAGTATAAGCAAACTTTGAGTAATACATACATTTAGAATTAACTGATTTTTATGTGTGCTTTTACTCTGTTTATTTTTCCTATACAATAAAAGTACAATGGTTGGAGCTCTCCCTAATTTTCATTACTAGAACCCATCCATCAAGGAGGTTTAGAATTTGCTTTTTGTCTGAAAAGCAATAGTAGAAAACGGACATCTAATACCGGTCAGTAAGGGGCATCTACTGTTTTATATACATATGGTATTATATATATACGGTACACGTTGATGCATACGTAATATATTTTCGTATATGTATTCTACGCTACTACATACGGTACACGTTGATATATAATATAATTTAGATATAGGACATATTCATACTACGCTATTACATACATATATATATACAATCCGGTATATATAGATCGCATTAATTACATGTGAGTTTCTTTCAGTCATTATAGTTATATTTTGGATTATGGTATTCTCCCTTTGGATGCATGACCTCCTCAAGAATAAATCCCGTCAACTCCTCTTGAATTGCTTCTACGGTAGGATGGCGCTCCGCATGTCGTTAAGCTTTAAAGGAGATCAATATGAATATATTAGTTGTGTGTATATATATATTAATTCATAATAAGATTGAAATATAGTGTAAGACAGTCACACTCACATCCATTGTTTTATCACGCGACGCCTGCTCAACGCTCAAGTTCCTTATGAACTCGCAGACGTAGAATCCACATAATTCATTTCTCGAGGGTTGCTTCAAGGTCTTTACGAGAATATAAATTAATTAAATAATAATCCAAAATGATGATGAGTTAAAGAGACGATGAATGGGTCAATGAACCCAACGTCCCAGATTCTTTTCCTTTTGCACTGGACAATCATCCACCTGCATATATAATAACATACAAAAGAATATAGCGAGGATAATTACAGGCTCAACTAGTGAGGATAATTACGTGCTCAGCTACAGTTTTAGAAAAAATCACTTACAGAACATAGCAACTCATGATAGTTGCGTTGAGAGCACGCCGGTTGTATAACTGCCATGATTCTTCAAATTCGACACATATCTCGTTGTCGATGAAGAATTGGTCTTCCCGGTATGTCACGTGAAACATATAGAATTAACTGATTTTTGTGTGTGCTTTTACGTTGTTTATTCGTCCTATACAATAAAAGTACAATGGTTGGAGCTCTCCCTAATTTTCAATACTAGAACCCATCATCAAGGATGTTTAGTTTTTTTTTTGTGAAAAGGACTCTGACATTAAAAGAAACACCTCAACAAAAACGAAAATTACATCGAGTTTAATCAGATGCCCTTCGTCTCTTCAACCTCCACAATGTGTTGACAGCGCACCGCCGCTACCGCTCCTCCCAAAGCAGGCTTGACGTTTTTGGTTACAAATGGGAAGGCCCGTGTCAAGAAGATCACATCTGTCCCGGAGCCGAAGAAGAAGGATGAACATCTGATAAAGCTCCATGACGATCTGAAAAATGTCACCGCTAGAAGAAGTTCTCAATAATCACACCACTCCCAAAAACTTCTCGACGTCGTCATCGAGATGGGGTTGAAATCGGGGAGACTTTATTGGAAGAGATACTGACGCCACCACATGTCTCCCAACCAAACCTTAATCCTAAAACCAGGGGAACGGAGCCCTCCCGCCGACGGGGCCAAGATCTGCCCCACCTACATGGTCTGAAGGCCACAGGAGTGAGGCAGAGCACCGACGGCGCTGACGGGAGGTGGAGGATCCTAAAAGCTCATGCGTGCAGGCTCTCGCGAAGGGGTACGTCTGTCTACTAATTTAGGTAAGGAGGTTTAGACTATGCATCAATAATAGATTCAATCTAAAAGAAAGGTGTAGTATAGGAGAAATAAGCTTATGAAGCTACAAACCATCTACTATTGGAGAACACGCAACCAAAGGAGAAAATGAGTAAATTAGACGAGGAGAACAACTGCGGAACAATCTGCCCGCCATAGCCTCACACGGGAAGTACTCGAGCATCCCAGATACTAATCAACCCATTAACTCACAGCATCCCAGAATCCCAGATACTAATCAACTCATATCTTGTTGTCTGACTACATGTTGTGACAAAGAATTGTTCCGCTACAACACTCTGAATCAACTCCAACGTACAAGTTGCTCCGATAAAGAAATTTCCTACGTACTAAAGCAAAGCACGAATCAAAAACCTCACGCAAAGTTATCCACATGATCAAGGGCGACCACCAGCGACAAAACCATGGCGAGTAATTTTTGTACTATTGAATTTCTTGATGTCTCTTAATCCTTCCCATAAAACGTCCGAAAACCATTACCAAATGAGTACTAACATGCACATACTAGATGGGGTGTTGCATGCATCTCTCCTTGCTAGACGAAAGTTAGTGTCTTATATCGAAAATCCATATAATGTTTCTCCCAGTTTTAAAAGAATAAGTATTAATTGCACGACAAACATGTGATTTGGAAAAATAAATGCTCTTTCAGGAATGGCAACCACTCTCAGTGGACCCGACTTGTAAGTTGATTGTTAAGTTGCAATGTGTAATGCCTAAACTATAACAATATTTTGAGCATGCCTAGAAGGAGGTAAGGCAGTGGGGATGGAAATACAGGAATTTTGTTGGCAAGTCGCACGCTCGCCTTTTTCTTTTCTCTTTTTTCATTTTGTTTTTTATCAAGCGGTAAAAAATATATACCCACTGCAAACATAGAGAGTACACCGATGGCCACAGCCAGCTCGAGCGTCAGCAAGAACGAAGACACGAACATCCTCCTCCTCCCATTCCCAGCCCGCAGGGCCACACAAATCTGATACTAGAGACCTCGAGTTTGCTCGCTGCCTCGCTAGCCATGACCTCCAATCCGCCCCACCCTCGTAGCTACCCATTACTTGCTCTCTACCAATCAGCTACCCAGTGCACCCTTCCGCGTGGCAACCAGCATCTCGTACGACTTATGGAGAAGACACGGCCCGAACCATTCAGGTTCTGAATAAACGATGGTTGAGTCATACATATCTGAACTCATCGTCAAATGGTAGGAGCGAAACCGGAGGGTTTTCACGAACACGGCGCTGCCAGTGTTGGATGTAGCGCGCCTTGTTCGGAACGAGATAGAGCAGAGGGCCTTTGCTTTCACGGATGATCCAGGAGACCGGGGATTGTAGTTTATTTTTGTCCCGTGTTTTTATTTTTTCTAGCCTCGTTTGAGGCCTTCCTGTAAAGGAATTGCTTTCTATCTAATCGAATGGCAGAGCGCCTGCCTTAAAACCTCAAAAAAAAATAAAAAAAATAAATGGTAGCTCACCTTTTTGAAACAGTGTGTTTTCCTATGACTCCCAATTCTACACCCACACCAGCCGTACACTACCGCCTTGTGACAGCAAGAATTCCCGTGCAAAAATCCAAACAAATTAGTTCAGCTCATTTTTTCGAATGATCAAGACCTATCTATATATAACTCGGATATCGTACAGCATTCGTCCCTCAAGCTTTGTAAGAGGATAATCATAATATACGCACTAGCCATTCACCAACCAGCTCTACCCTATGGTAAATATGCAAAAGGACAACCAATGCTCACATGTTCACTCTGTCACATCTCCTTCTAAAGCAAGCTAATATTTTTAGGCAATTTTTATAGTACCTTTTACTACTCCTAAAATATGACTAGTATTGTTTCATCTGACGGCTGAGATTAATTAGGCCCAGCAGGCCCAACTAGCTGTAATTTTGTGAAATAAAACAATGAGACGCGCCTGTCAACAAAACCCCATCGGTCGACCGCTTCCACCCAGCTCGACCCTGCACTTGCGCCGCCGCCGGGATCCCGCCGCCGCCACCCTCCAGTCCGCTTTCCACGTGAGGGCGCCGCCGTCGAGCCGTCAGTCGACTGCCTCCACACCCCAAAGTCGCACCGCCGCCACCTCCCAATTCGTGCAGCATCCACCCCCTATCCCCTCTCTAGTTCTACGTGCGCGTCGCCTCCGTTGACTGTGCCTGGGTCGCATTCGTCGACGGCCCGTCCCCATATACAGCGGAAGTGGACGACGGTGATCGCGCTACTGCCACCTTCACACGGGAGGATCGAAGAAAGCATAAACGCTCGTTTATGTGTAATATATGTCTCTTACTGCCGGTTCATGGAAATCACATTGTAGCTTCGGCAGATCACAATCATCTAACAAAGGCGATGCATGATGAGTTAAACCCGAGATGGATCATTTGGTTGACATATTCAAGATCGAGATGAACACGATGCTTTTTGGTGCAGTGTATAGCTTGCTGTTTTTCTGTTGTTCTGTTTATTCAGAACCAAAACCAAAGCAATCCACCTGAAGCATGGTCCACGACGATCCTACTAACTCGTTCGGGACACACACATCGCATGTTGAGCAAAAGAATTACTAACTGAAAACAAACAGCTAACAGACCCTAGTCTAGAACTAACACCTGAAAAGTGAAACTGATAGACTAGAACTGATGCAGTAGTTATATTCTTCAACAAAATACAATAAGGCAATACTGACAACAGGATGAGCAGAGGTTCCTTGTCATCTCGTTCCCCTTCTGCATCGCGGGCACCAACGCCGGGGCGGTGGACCCGACGCGCCTCCTCCTGGGCGTGCTCAACGTCTTCATGGCTGACGGAGAAGGCGCCGGTGCGAGCTCGGCCGGCGCGCACCGATTGGGCTGAACCCGGTCATGAGGACGCGGCGGACTTTGAGGCCGTAGAGCTGCTGGAGGATGCCCCTGTACTCCAAGATGATGTAGCGGTGGCCACCGACGACTCCGAAATGACATCCTCGTCTGCAGGCGTCGACAATGCCGATCACAACCAGGAGTACGTCGAGCGCGGCCTCCTCACCGGCTAATGGCGTGGCGGCGCGCTGCACGGCGCCGAGATGTACTGGTCGACCATTCAGCTCCGCACCAGCCTCCGCGCCACCGAGGGCGATGCACGCTCCACACCAGCGTCGCGTGGTCTCCTCGCCGAGGAGCATGCTGCGCTCGTCGGCTGAGGATTAGGGGTCGTGGAAAGAATTGGGAAATTTCTGGCCTTAATGGTTTTTAGTGAAGGTCTGGACTGAGTTTTTTGTTGGGCCGACACTGTTCTACCTTATTGGGCCAGGACACATCCGGTTGAGCACTAGTATAAGTTATACTACTAATCATTTTAGTACTAGTATGAAACGTTTTTAGCCTTTAGATGGGTAGAAATTAATGGCTGTGGTTCATTTGAGGGTACCATAAAAGGGCAATTTTTATAGTACCTTTTACTACTCCTAAAATATGACTAGTATTGTTCCACTATCAAAGGATAACAGAACATTGTTTTACAAACCAGAAACCAAAACGGAACCAAACGAAAACCCGCAGGGGGAAACCCAAGCTACAGCTAGAAGTTATCCACAGGGCAACACAGCACCCCCGGCGCCATCAGCGCGAGATCACCGCCACACCTGCCTGACACAACGTCAAAAAATACAGGTGCGCGGGAAGCAAAACGAGAAACACACTATGGAACATCCAACCCCAATATTACAAGTTATAACTTCATCTCCCCTGCTCCCAGCAGTGGAAAGATAAGACCCAAAAACAGAAGTTTAAATCTTCCTTCACCAAGCCACAAGCTTCTTTTTCCTACTTGATGAACTTCTCCTCCTCTTCAACTGAGCGCATCTTCTTTTGTTTCAAGCTTTTTTGCAAACAACAACTTCACAGGCCAATGAAGCTGTCACTCTTGCTCCTCCCCTGGCCGCATCATGAGCACGAATAGCAGTGTCTTGGATACGCGCGGCTCCCTCCTCGATCTGCTGCCGCACTTCCGGAGACTGAAGACCTGCCCAGTATCGCAAGAAAGCACACATGTAACAGATGAGTTCCACAGGAGAAGAAATGAATTTCTTCTCAAAACACGCCCTGTTTCTAGTTTTCCAAATTGCCCAACAAAAGGCAGCAATGCCAATAACATGAACATTTGTGCCAAAGGGCAAAATCTTGGCAATCCACCAGAAATACTGAGTAAAACAAGATGGCCTAGTATGCACTCCCAGAGCAGAACTAATCACCCCCCACATGTAGACAGCAGCAGGGCAAGTAAAAAACATGTGGGGAATTGACTCATTTTCAGGACAAAATCTACAGGAAAAATCCCCAACCCATTTTCTTTTTTTCATGTTATCTTTAGAAGGTATGGCATTGTGCCAGATTAGCCAAAGCCAGATTTTGATCTTCAGAGGGATCCTGGCTTTCCAAAGTTCTTTAAAAGATCTGTCCACTCCAGGAGAGGACAATTTATTGTAAAGAGATTTGACTGAGAAGACACCAGATTTTGTGTATTTCCATTTGGGCCTATCCACTCCCTCCCCAAGGGCCACAGTCATCAACTTACTCCTCAGGCATCCACACTGCTGCTGACACACAGGATCCAACCATCTTCTAAAATTCAGCTGCCAGTTCCTATCCCACATCTCCCTTACTGTGAGCTCCTTATCCACACTAATATCAAACAGCATAGGGAATTGGTTAATAAGAGGAGTATCACCACACCAAGCATCATTCCAGAAGTCAGTCTCTCTCCCACCATTTACCACCATAACTCTCCCTCTCAAGTAGATGTTTTTAATCTTTAACAGATCCTTCCACACAGCTGAGTCATCTTGCTTCATTCTAACCCTCCATATCCCATGGGTGATTTTGTACTTGTTCTTCACCAAATTTTGCCACAGTCCTTCCTCCTTTTCCAGTCTCCACCACCACTTGTACAACAAGCTGATGTTAAACAACTTCAAATTCTTGATTCCCAGGCCACCCTTCTTCTTAGGTTTATTTATAAGGGTCCATTTGACCATGTGGTACTTCTTCTTACTACCCTTGCCATGTCAGAAGAATTTCCTCAATAATTTAGTCAGATCTTCAAGTGAGGTCTCATGTAGCATATACATGGACATTTGATAAATGAGCACACTGCTCAGAGTGGATTGAATGAGCACATACCTCCCCCCCAGAGATGCAAAATAACTCATCCAGCCTTCTAAGTGTTTCCCCATTCTCTCTTTTAATGGCTTGAAAGCAGATACTGGCAATCTTGATCCACACACAGGCACCCCTAGATATTTCATAGGCCAACTATCAACCTGACAATTGAACATCTCAGCATAGAAGATGCTTTTATCACTGTCCTCCAAAACCATCATCACTTCACTTTTCAGGAAGTTGATTTTTAACCCAGACATAGCCTCAAACATATAAAGAATCAGCTTCAACTGTCTGACTTGGTCAATGTCATCTTGCACAAACAGGATTGTATCATCAGCACATTGAAAGATAGCAATCCCTCTATCCACCAGGTGAGGAACCAGGCCCACAACCTGCCCAGCCCTTTGAGCCTGCTGTATCATTTTAGCCAGACTCTCATCTGCCAAATTGAACAGGAAGGGAGAAAAAGGGTCCCCTGCCTTACCCCTCTATGACTGCCAAAATCTCTCCCCTTTGTATTGTTGATCTTCACACACAGAGTACCATCCCTGATGATCTCACCAATCAATCTACACCACAATTGGCTGAAACCTTTTTGATGGACACACCTCAACAGATAGTCCCAATCAACCTTGTCATATGCCTTTTCAAAGTCTAACTTTAACACCACACCTTGTTGCTTCTTCCTCTTTGCTTCATGCAAAATTTCATGCAATGACATCACCCCATCCATAATGTTCCTCCCCTTGATGAAAGCAGTTTGACATGAAGAGATAAGCTTCCCCATCACAGGCTCCACTCTAAGGGTGGCCACCTTAGTGACAATTTTATATATCACCTGTAGAAGGCAAATGGGTCTGTACTTCTGGATGCAATCAGCATCAGCTGTCTTCTGCAGGAGAATAATCATGCCAAAATTAAGTCTATACAACCCCAACACTCCATTGTACCAATCCTCAAACAGGGCCATAATGTCCTTCTTGATTACAGGCCAACAGGACTGATAGAACTCAATAGGAATCCCATCAGGTCCTGGGGCTTTGTTTTTCACCATAATATCTATTGCATTCTTCACTTCAGCTTCAGAAAAAGGTTTGTCCAGTTCAAAGTTATCCAGATCATCCAGCTTCTCATTTTCCGACCAGACATGATCCCACAGGAATATCTTATTGCCTTCGCCCTTACCAAAAAGCGCTCTGTAGTATGCAGTAGCATGTTCCAGCAAGTCACCTGTCCCCTGAATCTGTAACTCCCCATCTTGCAAAGAGTACATTGTATTTTTTCTCTTTCTGCCATTAGCTACCCTATGGAAGTAGGCAGTATTGGAGTCACCCTGCAGCAACCATCTCTCACTGGATCTGCCATACCAAAACTTCTCTTCTTCTTCATGAATTTTCATCAGATTACTCTGAAGAATACCTTTCCTGACACACTGTTCCCCGGATAGCAGATTGTTCTCTTCTAGTTGTTCTAACACCTCCAGTTCATTGGTCCAGACTAAAGCAAGCTAATATGGTTGAGTTTGCTACAAATAGATTGTTTTGCCTCCAATTTTTCCATTGCATCAACTAAAGCGTTTCTAGCGGACTTCCTCTTCATTGTCAGATATACCTTGTAGCTATTTTATTCTCACGTATTGTCAATTGATGAATCTTCAAGCTTGGCTGAGTCATGCACATGAGTCTAGAAGAGTCATGCACATGGGTCATTGACAGCTTGGCCCAGTTATACCTGCTAATTAACGTAAGAGCGAAAGAAAACCAATTGAACCGGGACCAAGCCCACGTGAACACTAGCACAACAACGGCCTAGCCCAAACAACAGTCTGCCTAGACCACATATGCAAGAAAGAAGACGATGTAAGTATGTAACCGCTATGAGAGGATCAGACATGAAGTAGATGATGACGCTATCCGTTATCCCTTAGAAAGCAGCGCCAACCCAATCTAGATGAGAGAGCAGCATTAAGAGCTACCTTGTTGTCCACACGACACGAGCTTGCTGCCCTCAACACAGTTAAATTTCTTACGTCACCACTCCTAAATCAAGCAGCTCCGCCACGTCTAGCATGCCGCCAACACCACCTTCTAGGACGCCCTCCCGACATACAACCGCCCGTGTATGGCTATAAAATGATAATAAGAACATAACTGTTTGGAGATAATAAGTTACTAGTATATTAATTAATTACTACCAATGCATAGACTATAAAATTGCCGTAAGATTTTGCTTCATAAAATCCTAACTGTTTGGAGTATTAAACATAGTAGTATCTTTGGATCGTAATTCTCAGGCTTAGGTGATAACGCTAACTCTTGTCTCTTGGCCAACCCAGAATCATCCGGACTCCGGACTAAGTAAACTACTATACAAAACAGATGTGTCAACGTCTCCCCTGCATTTCTTTCGACAGCAGAGATTGCTCTGTGTCCGTCCATGGAAATGGAATGCGGCCGCATGCACCTTCGTTCCTGCTTCCGGAGAAAGCCAAGTGCAAAGTCTGCATTTCCGTCCATGGAACGCCGCAGCCCGAAGAGAAAGCCAAGTGCAAAATCCTGACCATGCATGCTTTGACCTGAATGGGATAGGAGTAGAAGACAATTCTTGCGCGCCACTCTGCTTCCATCCTTCGTCTTCCACCCATATATAGCTGTTGAGCAAACACTGACATTATCGATCATGGAAGCGGCGACACTCCGACAAAACATGGCCGAGAGCACGCCGACGGCCACCGCCACCTCGAACGTCCTCCTCCTCCCATTCCCGGGCGCGCAGGGCCACACGAACCCGATGCTCGAGTTCGGCCGCCGCCTCGCCTACCACGGCCTCCGCCCCACCCTCATCGTCACGCGTTACCTTCTCTCCGCCACGGAGCCACCGGGTGACCCATTCCGCGTGGCCGCCATCTCCGACGGCTTCGACGCCGGCGGCGGCGGCGGCGCATCGTCCCCGGACGCCGCGGGGTACTTCTCCCGACTAGAAGCCGTCGGGTCCGACACGCTGCGGGAGCTCCTGCTGTCGGAGGCGCGCGTGCGCGTGCTCGTCTACGACTCTCACCTGCCGTGGGCGGGGCGGGTGGCGCGGGCCGCCGGCGTGCCCACCGCGGCGTTCCTCTCCCAGCCGTGCGCCGTGGACATCGTCTACGGCGAGCTGTGGGCGGGGCGCATGACGCTGCCGGCGACGCACGGGCGCGAGCTGCTCGCGAGGGGAGCGCTGGGCGTGGAGCTCGGGCCGGAGGACATGCCGCCGTTCGCCGCGGTGGTGCCGCCGCCGGAGCCGTTGTTTCTTAAGGTGTCGCTCGCGCAGTTCGACGGGCTGGAGGACGCCGACGACGTGCTCGTCAACTCATTCCACGACATCGAGCCAAAGGTGAGCTAGCCTGCTCCACTCACTCCTCAACCCAACACTGATGGAAAGTTCTACTCGTCGGTTCGTACGTTTGATTCTACAATCCACATACTCTATCAGTTCCTACGTTTGATTCTAATTCGTCGGCTTTAAAGTGAACTTGAACTTTGACACTTTGCCAACCGAGCAGGAGGCAGAATACATGGAGTTAACATGGAGAGCAAAGATGATAGGCCCAACACTGCCATCATTCTACCTCAACGATGATCGCTTACCATCCAACAAAACCTACGGTTTTAGCTTGTTCGGCAGCGACGCGCCATGCATGGACTGGCTAGAGAAACACAGCATCTCCTCTGTTGTGCTTGTATCGTATGGGACTTTCGCTAACTATGATGAAACCCAGCTGGAGGAGCTTGGCAATGGACTATGTGATTCCGGTAAACCTTTTCTTTGGGTTGTAAGGTCCAACGAAGCACACAAGTTGTCTCAGGAACTGAAGACGAAGTGTGAGACGAGTGGATTGATTGTTTCTTGGTGCCCCCAACTTGAGGTTCTAGCACACAAGGCCATCGGTATGATATCACATAACTATATTTATTTTTCTCTTCCTACCAGAATGATTTAATAGATTTGATGAGAATGACAAAATCATGATTTTTTATTTTCTAAACACATATGCAGGTTGTTTTGTTAGTCACTGTGGATGGAACTCAACATTGGAGGCGATTGTTAACGGTGTGCCTCTTGTGGGAATTCCATACTGGGCGGATCAACCCACCACCGCAAAGTATGTGGAGAGCGCGTGGGGTATCGGTGTGCGAGTCCGGAAGAACGAGAATGGGTCTATAGGGAGCGGGGAGATCGAGAGGTGTATTAGAGAGGTCATGGATGGGGAAAAGAAGGATGGGTACAAAATGAATGCTGCGAAGTGGATGCAAAAGGCGAAGGAGGCAATGCAGGAAGGAGGAAGCTCAGACAATCATATTGCTACATTTGCTAAAAAGTATTCGTCAACATAAAGTTGCAACGATGCAATCTTTACGATATTGCAAGAATGTATGTATCCATTTTTTGTATGTAACTAGAGTGTAATCTTCTCACCATTTAGAGGGATGCTTAAGTTTTCATGTATAAACATCTATCCAAGAATGGATGTCATCCATTTAATTAGTGGTAACATTTGTCGAAGATGCTTTGCAATATTTCAATGTTCTCAACTTGCATGGGAAATGCATTTATGTGGTTGTGAAAAGGTCAATTGTATTTATTTTATGAAAAACAATCATGAAGAATATCATTATTCATTGTTGGGTTTTACATTTACATGACGAATCGAAGTATGCTGAAGCCTTGACTGGTAGTTTAGCTGGAACATATTCGCAAAAAAAAAAAGTTTAGCTGGAACATAGAACTGCATCCGACAGCAAAATGTTTGAACTAGTAAACCTCAAACTCGGGGTGATACAGTTTACAAGAGAGACTTACTAGTTAATACTGCCTTTCTCTACCTCGTGAACTCTTGACCACAAAGCTACAGGAAAACTGAGGCATACTCTACAAGCATGGCTAAGCTTCTACTTTTATTTCTTGATTTATTGCGATGTATATATATACACCCGAGGAGTCAACCTATCAAAAAGACTCTTATTTAGTATTTCTTAGACTCTTAGTATCTCCGGTATATATCAGAGAGCAAGTTAACTACTAGAGGTTGGACGAGCGATCAGCGTACTCCTGGACCATCGCCCCGAAGAGAGAGGACGATTGTTCGATCAACCTCAATGGTGCATCAAATTCCTTTACCAGGCCTGCAAAGAAATACTGATACTTTTGAATGGAATTCTGGAAAAGAAAAATGACATGACTAACTGAGGCAAGTGAAAAGTAGGACTCCAGTTCTCTGAACAAAACCCTAGCACTTAAAACCAACAATTGTGATTTCTCTATCAAAATCAGCCAGACTAAGCAGACCTACCTGCGTCCAGCACCAAAACTCTGTCACAGTCCATGACCGTTGGTATTCTGTGGGCAATGCTGATTATTGTACAAGATGAAAATTGTTCTCGCATGATCTTCTGAATCGTGGCGTCAGTTTGAGAATCGACTGAAGCTGTTGCCTCATCCATGAATAAGACTTGATTCTGCTTCAATATCACACGACCAAGACAAAGAAGCTGTCTTTGGCCTACACTCCAGTTTTCCCCACTATCAGCCACTGTGAAGAAGATAAATGGAACGGGCATATATATTACTAACTGTCTATTAAAATGGAACATTTTTCGTGAAAAGGAAAGTAAATTGTATTTTTATTGACATCATTTATGTTGTAGTGATTGTTTCGTTGCTTGACCATATATCACATTTGTACTGTTCTCAACAAGAAAACAAATTGGTAATGAGCAAATATTTTTGTTTGGGTTATTCTGTAGAATGGCAAATTATTTTATGCTCTTCTGTACATAGGCTTTGAGTTAGCCCGAATCATTTCAATTCAGTTATCAAGCTCTAGATTTTTTTTCCAGATTGTCAGTTTTCATTTGGCAACTAGCAATAATGCTTTAAATAGAGGGCTATAACAAATAGAGGCAGCCCTTAAAATGGGGGCTATAGCGGGCTAAATCGGAGCTAAATGGGGCTAAAGTAAATTGTACTCACTGCGATCCATTAGAAAATGACCTTACCTAGTTCAATTTCATAGTTGTATCTACGTCAGTTTTTCTGGACCGGAGGGAGTAAATAGATTTGAGGCAACATACTCAAAAGGCTATAGCGAGGCTATAGCCGCTATTTAAAACTATGCCTATCATATATACAGACTAGTAGAGGTATAGCGGGCTTAGCATAGTAAAGTATCTCCTAATTAAATACTGTATTAAGATATCGACAAGGATTAAGTGTCGCTCGACAAGTCGCGACTTGTCGCAAGACTTGTCTACTTGTCGGTACCCCAACAAAAAACCCAAAACCTCGATAAGTCGCGACTAGTTGCGACAAGTCACGACTAGTCGCGCGACTTGTCTACTTGTCGGTACCCAGCAACAAGTTGCGACTCATCGACTCGTAATCCTTGGATATCGAGGTGCATTAAATTGTTTCCTGCACCTGGTACCTATCATATGTAGAAGTCGTGATATCGACAGCCTAGAGGCTGAAGTTCAGAAGTTACTAGCTGCATTTATGGTTCGAAAATGTGCAGCGGTCCAGAACTTTGGGCTAGTAATGTATTAACAACTAGCCAATACTTCTTCAGACATCATTTCAGGAAGCATATTTAAGCAATTGAGCATGAGTGGCAGATGCAACTTAAGAGATCAAAAATACAAAGCATATAAATAGCATACCTAGAGCGTCAAGCTTTTGAGCTTTTGAAGCTACTACGTCTTTCAGTTGGCAACATTCCAAAGCCTGCATCATAATTTCCACGGCAAATTAGCACATCACATCATCTAGAAGAAAGGTTGAAACAAACATGTTACACCGTACCTGCCATATTTCAGCATCTGAATACTTGCCAACCGGATCAATGTTACTTCGAATCGTCCCTTCAAAGAGAACTGGTTCCTGAGGAATTATGCTGAAACGGGACCTAAGATCATGTAGACCCAATGCACATAGGTCTACTCCATCAATTATCATCTTTCCCTCTGCAGGCTCTACAAGCCTGAACAATGCTTGAATCAAAGTTGATTTTCCACTGCCTGTCCTTCCTACAACTCCTATTTTCTCACCACCGCTAATGCTTATAGTGACGCCTTTGAGAATTAGAGGTGTATTTGGTCGATACCTAACCTGAAATGACAAAGTGATGAGCTTAAATTGGTCTAGATTATCCCTATTTACAGAGAGTCAAGGCATTCTCCACTTAACTGGGTGAAAACTCGCTCTATTCACAAAAGGATGTAGTGTGTAGATACATACAAATTTGGACAAACTTGAGACATCTTTTTGTGGACCGAGGGAGTAGTTGATGTACAAAATGAAAACAAAGTTCAAGATCATGCATATTTTAGTACTCCATCTTTCCTAAAATAACTGTCTCAAGTTTGCCTAAAAATGGACGTATTTAGACATGAAACATGTCTACATACATCCACTTTTAGCCAAACTTAAGACAGTTATTCTAGACGGAGGGAGTACTTCAATTTTCTAACCTTTAGATCGTTGATTTCAATATCTCCATGAGTGGGCCAATTTGGAGAAGGAAGATGGTCTTCTTTTTTCCATGCTGCCTCAGAAGGAAGAGTGCTGAACTGATTCACCCTCTCCACAGCAACCATATCATTTTCTAACATACAGCTGATGGATATCGCAAAGTACACCAGAGAATTGAGGGAAAGGCCATACGAAAGAGACATGCCGACAAATTCTGTAATAACATAGCTCACGTCAGTTCATCCATCCTAAAAAATCTCATGATCTTGAAATCACAGAGTACTTTAGTAGGTTTATCAGTTTAAAACATTACCCTACCAAAAAACTCAATTAACATTAATGTTAGTCGATTAGTTATGCAAAGTAATGAGAAAAAATAATCATCCGTATATCTTCATCCTATTTACTAATTAATAACATCAAGACAGCCCAAATTACAGTAAAGTATTATTATATATTCGTCTATCACGGACAAGCTGCTGAAATTAATGAAACAGAAATTGCATCTTTATCTATGTTACGATCATATCTACTATATACTCAATTGGTACCTTTCTTGATAAAGTTGCTAGGCAAGCTGATCATGAGAAAAGCAGTTATCGACAATACAAGTGTTCCAATCAGCTCCAGTCGGAACCCAAGCCATTCATTTGCTGCATAGTTGTGGAAGTACATGCGCAAACTTGAATTGATTCTGTCTAAATTTTCCTGGAAAAACTCATTTTCCTTCTTGAAACATCTTATGGTTGTAGAACCTACAACAGTCTCCGTAAAGTGATCAATAACTGGTGCTTTGGTTACTCCTTCCAGTCGAGTTAGCTCCCGTGAAGTGGCAAGATACCGATTCTGCAGAAAGTGGAAATTGCAAGTTATTGTGAGCATTATGTTTCTACAAGCAGAATTTGCTAAGATGTTTGAGGTGAGCTTTACAATAAGAGCACACATACCCTGTACCAAATGTTCAGAAGCAAAAGAGGAATTACAGCTATAACTGATGGCCAAGCGACCTGACAAGTAACAATTATGGTGCTTAATACTGAAATGTACATTGAAATTGTCAGGCCAACAAAAAAGGCCAGCACGACATCAATGGTCGTTTGGTCAGAAGATGCCTGAAATAATACAAGGTATCAAATGAGTACTTCAGTACAAATTAAGAACTGTGTAAACACTCTTCTGACCTCGTAAAAGTAGTGCACAGTTTAGAAGGCCAAACTAGCATTGCTCAGTCAGAAACATATAATCAACTTAGGCAAATGGCAGGTTTGCTATTACAAATAAATAATACAAATAATTTACCCGGCTAAGAATCCTTCCTGAAGGAGTGGTGTCAAAAAATGACATTGGGGCATGCAAAATGCTGTCAAACATCTTGGTGAAAAAGATCTGAGCTGTTTGAAGTCCCAAGACTGTCTCGAGAAGAGTCTTGATTACTTGAAGGACCATTGAAACACCAGCTATGGCAACATACACACCGATAAACAAGGACGGATTAAACGGAATGCCGCCTGATGTTTCATACGACAGCCAATAGTCACTAGCCATATCAGACGCTTGCCACACCAATGACAATGCAAATATGCCCACAATCCCCCACCAACCCCAAGCCTCTGTCATGTATAGCTTGTACACACGCCAACTTACTTGGCCACTCTCTCTTTCCTCTTCCTGTATAATCTTGGAAGTAGCTGCTTCTATTTCTGGCGCAACAATCATCTTCTCACCTTTTCCAATGGATCTGGAGCGAAAAGAAGGTATTCTGAGTACCGCAGCAGACTGAGAATGTTCAGTCTTCTCTACTTGTCGGCTCTGTTCCACCAGTTCCATTGAACTATCATGAGCAGCAGCAAGAGCTGAAAAACCTGAGCCTGTTTCCAGTAACTCATCATACTTTCCTGACTGTGCAATCATACCATCTTCCATGACCTGCTTATTTCCACAAGGTAACAAACTTCTATTAATGATTATGCTCACACCACGCAGATTCTACCATTGTGCTCTTCTGCGAGAAGAGATGATAAAAAGTACCTACCTTATATAGTCACATATTTATCTATGTAAAGAGGGAATAGCTAATAATGGAGACCACATGAAGATGATCGTGTAAACCACACAATAGAAATGTGGTCACCTTTTCAGTTATCAACTCAATCTTTATGCCAATATGGTTTCAGCTATACAAAAACAACATGACTATGCTACTGTTTCTGTTGGTTTGTTTTGGATAATAACTGAAATTTGCTTGCTACACACTGGATAGTAAAATAGTATGCTGCATACCAACAGATTTCTAATATAATTTCCTACATAAATGATCTGGAACAATAAAAAGTATTTCACCGTTTACTATGTTTATTAGAGAGTCGATGAACTTACGAATATGTTGTCGACATTATGCAAGAAATCCACTTGGTGAGTTACAAGCAAGATGGTCTTTCCCTTGAGCATGCCCTTTAGGCATTCCTGCAGAAGAAAGATCATCCTCATGAATTGCGATATCACCCAAAGTATGGTGGTGTAATAAAAGGTGAGCATTGTTTATCAGTGATAACTATACTGAGAGTTAACTTTAGCCGTCTAGATATTGATAGGGAGCTACTTTAACATTCTTTTTTTTCACTTTTTATTAAAACAGCATAGAAGAACACCATAACATGTATCTAAAAGTATTGCCTAATTATTTGCTACTAGTTATTTAGTCATTATATATTATAACAATGATCGGTATGCCTGAGTATCATCCTATGAAATTCTTTGATGAAATAAAAAAGAATTTACCTTAAATATATATGAACCGGTATGTGCATCAACAGCACTGAAGACATCATCAAGGAGATATATATCATGATTCTGGTAAACTGCTCTGGCGAGCTGAATGCGCTGTTTCTGCCCACCACTGAGATTGATCCCTCGCTCTCCAATTTCTGTCTGGTCACCAAATTCCATCATGTCTAGATCCTTTTCGAGGCAGCAAGATCGTGTAACTTCTTTATATCTTTCAGAATCCATTGGGTGACCGAATAAGATATTCTCTTGAATGGTCCCATTTTGGATCCAAGCTGTCTGCGCAACATATGCAGTGCTACCACATACCCTAACCTGTTAAAAAATGCTACAGGATTAAGCAAACATGCATGGGGTCGAAAATTAAAACTACAGAGCAATGTGTGGAGAATACATGGACATCTCCAAGACATTTCAAAATCTTCTCATCGTGATATTCTTTGCAGGATAAGAAAACTGAAATGGCAGACCACAGACTATAAAATAGTCTATGACTCTAAATCACGGCTCTATATCCCTAGCTACCATCGTGAAGAATTATGTTTACTTCCCTAAATGTGTCAAAAGAACATCACAGATTCTCTAACTGACGTGGACATAACAAGAAAGTATTCAAACTATATATTTAATGAGGAGAACATCGAGTATCAGAAAATGGCAATCCTAGGAAGAAATGTGATTTATCCACACAACTTATACAAAAAGCAAACACAAAATTTCACTTCCACATAATTATAGCAGACAGGCATGGAATTAATCGTTGGACATGTCATCAAAACATAGAAAATAAAACGAGACCAACCAGGACTAGCCCTTGGCGGCGTATTTTTATAAAAGAAAAGACCCTGATCCCCACGGAATCACCGTGACTTAAACACAGGTGGCTGGCAGCCACAAACGCACGCCATACTAACAGAGTGACACTCTGTTCTTCGTTTCATCAAAAAATCTGACACAGTAACCGGGAGGGGCATTCCGACAAACATGTGACTGGCGTAATTCACACTTCAATTATCAAATGGACAGACTAACACAATTGTGTAACTAATTGCATCCCCTACTAGCCTCACTAGAATATATAATACGTACACCACTATCTCTTATAGTTTGCACACATCAATCCCACTTGAGAATGATGATAAATCCGTAGCCTAATGTCTGTTACTTGATGTTCCTTATGTAATAAGCCAAGCAAGTAAAATTCAAAAAAATAATAAGCCAAGCAAGTAGTTTCCAATACTTCTAGTGATTCCAGAATTATCAACCATAACTGAAGAGCCTTCGATAAGACTATTGATAATCAATTACTAATTACTACCAGCTGGGATTTCAGCCATTGTCCCTGATTTCATCAGAACAATTGATCTTACACTCAATTTGCACCCAACTTCAGTGATTTAAACCATCCCGGTAATAAACTGGCAAAAACTTTATAAGAAGTAACACTGCCGTACCTTGCCTGAGACCTTGTCCATCTCCCCCATAATGCAGGACAGCAGCGATGACTTGCCAGACCCGACCATTCCAACCACCGCCGCAAGCTCGCCTCTCCGTAGCTCCATATTAATCCCCTTCAGAACTGTCTCTAGCACCGGTGCTTCCTCCACATTTCTCTCATCCTCCTCACCTTCACTATTGATATCTTCCTCTTCATCCTTTTCAATCTCCTTCTTGCCCCTCACATCCCACGCGAAAATGCCATTGTGCACCTCCACGACCACCCGGTTTGCGCCAATGCCCGTGTCAAGGACATGCTCTACTGTAGCGTCATCGAGCTCTGCATCGAGCAGGTACCTGTCAAGCCTTCCAAGCGACACGGTTGCTTGTGTGATAGACGCAATTGCCTCCGGGAAGCTCTGCATAGGTCCATCAAGCATTCGGAAGAACGCGGAGGCCGTGAACACCTTGCCAGCATCGAGCTCTACACCTGTGAGCACGCAGGTGCCAAACACGAGCACGGTCATGGCGAGCGGTCCACTCCATAGCACAATGGTGTTGGCGCACATGAAGTACATGGACTTGGCCAGCCACCCGAGCTCGGCCTCCCTGATCTCCCGAATATTGGAACCGAAAGTCTCCTCCCAGGCCTGCAGCTTGATCACGCGCATGTAGTTGAGCAATTCGGTGATGGCCTTCATGCGCTCGTCGCGCTTGCCGAGGAACTTGAACTGGTACTCAATATTGCGCCGGCTAGCGAATGCCACAACCACGGTGACCACGGCGATTGCGGCAACCGCAGTGAGCACAGCGGGGCCGAGGTGCGTGTACAGAAGGCCGAGCGCAACGGCGATCTGCAGCGGCATGAGCCACAGGTTGTGGAGCTCGTGCGTGACGTTGGACACCTCCTCGGCGTCCACCTCCATGTAGTTCACGATGGTGCCGGAACCATGCGCACGGCGCGCGCCCGTGGAGAGGCGCAGCGACTTGCGGTACACCACGGCGAGCAGAGCGGCGTGGATGCGCATGCCCAGCCTCTGCCCCTGGAAATCGTAGTGGTGCGACGCGAGAGTCTCGGCGGCCTTGCCGGCGAGGAGGATGCCGACGAGCTGCAGCCCCTCTGTTACGTCCCCGCCGCGGCGGACGAACTGGACGAACCTGTCCACGAGCGACGGGCCGATGTACATGACGGAGAGGTGCGCGACGCCGAGCGCGGCGGTGAGCAGGAACTGGGGCCAGAAGGAGCGCAGCAGCGCGGTGGCCACCGGATGCCCGGCCTTGGACTCTGGTGCCGGCGCCGGCCAGTTGGACACGAACAGAGCGTACGCCGCCTCGGCCGTATCGGCCGGCGCCAGCGGCGGGACGTCTTGGGCGCCGAGCGGCGCTCTGGAGCCCTTGGCGATGAGCGGGTTGATCCAGCTGAACGTGGCCAGCGAGAGCCACGACGCCGTGGCGTAATCAGAAGAGGCACCGGTCCGCTCCTCCTCGTCGACCTCGCTGGTGGCCGTCGATGTTGGCGCCGCGTCGCCGCCGACGCCGGTTGTACCATCGACGGCGAGGTAGAGCAGGGGGAGCGAGAGGACGAGCCCCGCGAAGGCGATGGGGTCGTCGGGGAGGACGGGCTCCCCAGAGGCGTACCGCGCGGCCGCGGACCCGGAGAAGAGCGCGGCGAGCGCCGCGGTGGCGAGCCAGAAGAGGCGGAGGTGCGCCGGGTGGGCCCGCACGGCCGCCGCCTTCTCCGCGGCGACGGTCCCGGCGGCCGCGAGGTGCGCGGCGAGCTGCGCCGCGAGGAAGGCGCACTGGACCGCGCGCCAGGCCGCAGGAGGGGAGAGGCGCAGGGCCGCGAGCGCGAGGAGGACGAGCGAGCCGGCGGCCAGCGCCGTGGACGCCGCGAGCGCGAGCCGGTGGCGGAAGCGGAAGCTCCCGCGGCGGGCCGGCGGGGACGGCTTGGCGAGGAGGGGCTCGCCGTCGGGTTGGATGGTGGGGGAGCGTCGTGGGAGGCGGGCGCGGAGGGAGAGGGCGAGGGCGGCGAGGAGGAAGAGGAGGTCGGCGGCGGCGAGGAGCGCGCGCTGCGGGCAGGGGGAGAGGAAGAGGAAGGCGACGCGGTCCGGGAGGGAGGGCGAGGGCGATGGCGGCGGGGAGCAGGCCGTGGTGGCCAGCCACCACGGGACGGAGGAGGAGGAGGAGGAGCCCCTCATGGCGGCGGCGGCGGCGGCGTCGGTTGGTGTTGGTCACATTCGGTGCGCGCGGCGGCGTCTTCTCGTGTCAGTTGAGGTGGGGATCAGTACTCAGTAGCGAGTCGTCGTGGGAAAACTTTTTGAATTTTTTAGCCATGAAACTTTTGACTCAACCGTGTGTGTGCAGGTGGCGTCCAAGAAACGCAGCGCCACTTGGGTGGGGTGACGCGGCGTGGTCGAAAGCGAATCGTCCAAGTCGACGAACGAATGAGCTGCCGATGCCGATGCCGACCGTCGAATGACCAGGTCAACCAGAGCAGAGATAGCGTAAAACTACCAAATTTGAGAAGTCGGCTGGAGGAAGCAGGTCAAGCGCAGTGGCCGGGCCGAAGCGGCTCCACGCGAAGGACTTGCCCCGTGGCCGTAGCGCGTGCCTGGACCCCGTGCAGCCCATCCGGCGACGCCGCGCTGCTGGCCCTCGTGCTGGACGAGATTGGCATCCGGCAGCGACGGCATGGACGAGATTGGCATCCGGCGGCGACGGCATGGGGATCGCAGGGCATGGAGAAGATGCAGCTCGCCCCGACCGAGAACGCCGGACCTCCAGCAGCTCGCCGGCGCCGCGCGGAGGCACGTGCGCATCACCAACAGGCCGTGCGCATCTTTCCTTTTCTCGCCCGCGCGCCTCCCGCGACGCGGACCGCCTCCGCCGCCTCGCCGCCCACCTCACTGCTCCGGCTGTCGAGTCCGTCCTCGTGCGGCTCCCCTCCTGGCGCCACGCTCTTGACTTCTTCGGCTGGGCGGACGAGCAGCCGGGCTTCCGCCACTCCTGCTACTCGTTCAACGCCATGGCCTCACTCCTGCCGCGCCACCAATCTGCGGAGGGGGCCCAGCTCGGGGTCGCCGGCGAGCAGGTCGTCCGCACCTGCAGGGCCGGGGCGGCGTCGGGGAGATCGGCCCGCCGGAGTCGAGCTGCCGAGTCAACGCCGAAGTTATTTTTAGATATTTTTCTAAGATTTTTATTTGATTTTTTTTTCCTTTTCATAGATTTTTTTATTTTTTATTCGACTGACAAGTGGGTCCCACTGTCAGTTTGTGGATTATTTGTCTAACTTGGCCACGTCAGCCTGACGGGTGGGCCCGGACTGTCATATTCGGTGTCAATTCACGATCAGACCGCCATTTGGGTTTTCTGAGAAAATTTCGGCAAAATGTGGTAGTTTTCTGAGATTCAAAAGAAAAGTGGTAGTTTTCCGTGATCGACTTCTCAAATGTGGTAGTTATATGCTATCAACTCACCAGAGTATGTGTTTTAAGCTCACGAGACAAACAAAAAAAAAACTGTATTCCATAATGCAACAACAAAAATGACCATGCAGAGCAAAAAAAAAAAACATTGAACCGTTGATGTTGGTTTTGTAGCGTTCGAAAACATCCATTCGTAGCGTGTCTTCAAGTGAATAAGACATTGGTAAAACATGCATAATGTTCACTGATGCGGAACATATGCATAATGTTCACTGATGATTTGTTCGTCGACCAACGAAATACATTAGACGAAGAGAACAACGGCTATAAGACGTATGTTCTGCGGAGCTACAAAAATATCCAAAAAAAAAAATTAGACATTATTTAACTGATTTGGAATTGCTAAAGTTGACATTTTTTGATCCACTAAGCGGTTGACTATAACTGATCAAAGCCCATAACTTTTCTTAAACTCAGGCCACGCAGTTGAGAGTTCACATCATTAAGCTTCTCTTCCACCCAAGTCATCAAGTTTCGAAGTGCTGAGAGAATTGCCTTCGATGGTAGTCATCTTGTTGCATAAACTTTGTCGTAATGATCAGTCTTTTCTAAGATTCGAAATATGCAGACGTGTCTAAATAAATATAATTATTTATACTAAACTTACATATTTGTTTATAACTAATTAGTAATCGATTTGTTGTGAATTTATTTTACAAGTATATTACATTAGTTTTTAATACATTACACCTTAAAAATATATAACAATTATGTTAAATGTGAAACAAGAAGAAATCATATGACCCACATGATTAATATGTGTCACTTATATGAATAAAGTGTATGCACATGTGTGTATCTTTGTAGAGTATCTAAATTATACGCTGTAATACTATCCTGACTGAGGTTTCTAGTTTATTATTCGGTACACTCAAATAGAAAAACTTAGGGTGCGTTACAGTATCTAAATTGTAGAGTATCTAAATTGTCCGCTATAATACTATCCTGATAGAGGTTTCACAAAAATATTCCTGCGTTACAAAAATATAGAGGTTTCAGGTCAAATATTTCTTACATATAACAATGGGTTCAATAATCTCTTTACGAGGTGCATCTTCTTTGTATATATATGGTGCTGAAAGAACATCATTCTAGATAAGATAAGGTAGTCTTTCATACAAATTGTAGGGCATTCACTTGGGAGGGAATCGCCGTCTAACTAAACAAACACCCTCGTTGAGCTGATCATATTAATTTGTTTCTATGTTGTTCATACTAGTATCAGTTTGTGGTGTGGACTTACTCCTAGAAATTGGATCTTTTATTTTTCTACATAATCGATAGCCTCTTTGGAGAATAAATATCTAATCAAAATAGTGATTAATACACATTGTTAATATATGGTAGGAGCCTTTACAACTTGAAAACATAGGGCTAATGGAACGTTCTTTCACTTAATCTATCCACGAAATCCCATCCACAGAGTCTCCCGGGGATAAACGATAAATCCCATAGGTCATTGCCCAAATAATCTACCATCAGAGCGATGTTACATGGTGATTAACACTAAGTGAAGTCTATAGATTTTTTTTCGAGGATAAAGTCTATAGATTAAGATGCAATATCTACTTCACGAAATTGTACATCTTCCCAACAAAAATGGTACTACACTATATAATGTTGCTCGGACATATGTGTGCGAGCCGTCGTGATAGATATAATTTAACACGCAATAGCTGAAAATCTTACACATTTTCCTGAATTCATCTTTTCTACTGCTTCGTGTATGACTAATAAACTTGTGCTTCCTGATTTCTGATATATAAACATCATCAATTGGTTGCCTGCTCCTCAGAAGAATGGCTCGTGTACTCCTGTACCATCGCGCCAAAAACTGACGGCCCTCCCATTAACTTGGATGGCGCATCAAACTCCACCACCAATCCTGAAAAATTGGAACAAAAACCCAATTCAAACATAAGCACAATTTTCCTTCTTGGAAACCCACTATGGATGGTACCTGTAAAAGCCTCGTCCTATACCTGCATCCAACACCAGAACCCTGTCGCTGTCCATAACGGTCGGAACACGATGCGCGATGCTGATGACAGTGCACTCATGGAACTCCTCCCGGATGATCCTCTGGATGGTCACGTCTGTCTGGGAGTCGACAGACGCCGTCGCCTCGTCCATGAACAAGATCCGGCAGCGCTTCAGTAAGATACGGCCAAAGCAGAGAAGCTGCCTCTGTCCCACGCTCCAGTTCTCTCCCATGTCGGCAACTACAAACAAGAGCAACAAGTATTTGTTCGTTGTTACTAAAGACTAGGACACGGATGGCTAGACTGCACCGAAAATCATCGATTAAATGCAGTAATATGTGACAGACATGATATTAAGTTTGCTGCTGCATAATATCTTCTACCGGATCACATGATGGATTGTTTTTTGTAGTCCAGATCACATGAGGACCAGGCACTGGTCTGGTGGCTGAGGCTCCTAGTGAGGAACCAGCCGGCCCGGGTTCGAGTCCCATCTGCGCCAAAAATTCTCAGAAACCGGTCATCTCACCTTCTACCTAACAACGTAAAGTCAAGGGAGGGATCATTCCCCCGTTGGCCACGTTTTTTAGTCCAGATCACATGATCAATATAGAATCAGACGTTGAGAGTCTTGTTTCTAAGTATTAAAAAACATGTACTACTATTATTTACATTGTATCAGTTAATCATGATTCTATATTGGATTAAGATTCTCATACGATAAGCATACCTAGTGCATCAAGCTTCTCATGTTTTGCAACTACTGTATCTTTTAGCTGACAACGTTCAAGGGCCTGCACAAGAACAAATATGATAAGATCAATAGAAACATTTAACTACTCGGCGTTTCAGATAGGAAGTTCGTGTACTGAAACATATGTCGGCTATAACCAGTACCTGCCATATCTCGTCGTCAGAATACTGACCAGTTGGGTCAATGTTGCTCCTTACAGTTCCTTCAAAGAGTGCAGGGTCTTGAGGAATCACACCAAAGCGAGACCTCAGATCATGAAGACCCAAGGTGCAAATATCTACCCCATCAATGATGATCTGGCCCTTTGCAGGCTCCACGAGCCTGAACAATACCTGGATTAAAGTTGACTTGCCACTGCCGGTCCTTCCCACCACTCCTATCTTTTCTCCACTGCTGATGCTTACCGTAATGCCTTTCAAGATTAGAGGTGTGTTTGGTCGATACCTGACCTGAATAAATATTATTTTGTGGCTAACTCCTGTGAGTCACCTAGTAGATCATATATAATAGTTCTTAGGAAACTTACTAAAAGAAGAAGGAACGAAGGAAAAGGAGAATAATTGACCTCTAGATCCTTTATATCAATGTCTCCTCGTCGTAGCCAATTTGTAGACGGAAGACAACCTGCCACTGCCCATGCTGCCTCCGAAGGAAGACTACTGTACTGACTCACCCTCTCCACAGAGACCATATCATTTTCCAGCATACAGCTTATGGAAATCGCATAGTACACCAAGGAATTGAGAGAAAGACCGTAGGAAAGAGACATGCCGACAAATTCTACATTAGAAACAGCAAATATCAATGACGGAATCGTTAAGAGTTGTATGTGAATTTCATATGTCCCCATTGTACAAGGGATTGTTTTTTCATATTTACCACACCTATAAAGTGCATACATATCAGCCTTTGGCCTCCTGGAAATACATGTTTCAGAGTGTGGAACTCGTGCGTCTCCATCAACTCTAGCAATGATGATATGGCCTTTTGCAGGCTTAAGAGAAGATAAGAGGAATAGAAATTTATGCCATGTGTTCCAGGTTCTGTAGTAAGTATCAGGCTAGTAGTTACACCTCCAAACTCGAACTTTACCTTGGCTTGCTGCCAGTTTTAGACTTTTAGTGCATGTGCGCCCCATCAAGCGGCCTTATTCGGTGCTGCTCTGCACGGCTCTCTCTTGCCTGGCCTTGGGTTGCGGTGCCAGAAGAATCATGACCACGCCTACAACCAGCTCCAGCCAATGACGTTGCTTGTCGTTCGTCTCCCGGCGGCCAGCGACCACACAGCGGCCAATGAGGTGAGCAGGGTTGACGAAGCTCGGAATTGGTTTCTAGTGGCAGCGCTTTGGTAGTGGCTTGCTCAGGAAAGGTGATGAGCAGACGATCGATCCACACCATGGAGAAAGAAGCGAACAAACCAAGTCCAGTTTTGGTCTTTACGGGCTGTAGTGGGCTTCTAGACATAAACTAATATTTTCTAGTGGGCTGTTGTCTTTTCGACTGTCATAACACATGATAAATTTCCCCCCAAAATCTAGGGTTGGCCACGGCCCACCTGGCTCCTCCCATGTAGTATGTACGTGTGGCGATTAAATGGAAGGCAATGGAAAATGTGACTAATAAAGTTTGATCTGCAAACTAAACATGCCATTCTAGATAGTTCTGGTAGATTTCGCCATCAGTTTTGCAGGTGGTATTAATTCTTAGTGTTTGTTATCCCCGATAGTTGCAACGAGAACTATCAGTGATATCCCACTATACCCACTGACTTATAATTCATCAATACTATCCCATTCTACGGACGAACACTTCAATGTTTTTTAGAAGAGATCTTTCTTCAGTGCGTAATAGTTAGCAGAATATTCATTTATTTTTATAGTTGATCATGGAATTCAGGAAAAACAATTATAATCTATAAAAAGTAGAGCATGAGGACGATAAAGTCTATGCTCTCCTATTTAATGCAATTGTATTAATACTCAACTAAATGAAATGTAATAATACCTTTCTTGATGAAATTGCTCGGCAAACTGATCATGAGAAAAGCGGTTATAGACAGAACAAGTGTGCCAATTAGCTCCAAGCGAAACCCAAACCACTCAGTAGCTGCGTAGTTATGGAAAGACATCCGTAAATTCGAATTGATTCTGTCCAAGTTTATTTGGTGAAATTCGTCCACTTTCCCAAAGCACCTTATAGTTGGAGAGCCTGAAAAGGTCTCGGTGAAGTGATCAATAACTGGTGCCCTTGTTACACCTTGAAGACGAGTTAGCTCTCGAGATGTTGCAATATAACGATTCTGAAAACACAAGTAGAAGTCAGAAATCAACATTGTCATGATTCAGTTCGGGGTTGCTAGTAGGAAGAACGATTTCTATCCTCTAAGATGCATTGTAGTAGCTGGATTATACCCGGTACCAAATGTTCAAGAGAAATAACGGAAGCACTGCTATGACCGACGGCCATGCAACTTGGCAGGTCACGGCAATGCTGCTAACCACCGAAATGCACATTGATATGCCGTAACCCATATAGAATAAAAGGTCAGTGTCAATTTTCGACTGGTCCGCTGATGCCTGAGGATATAATGCACAAGGTAACAATACTTCAACAAAATGATTGTATACATGATGGGTAACAAACTAAACCTATGGCTCCAGAAGACATACCCGGCTTAGGATCCTTCCTGAAGGAGTGGTGTCAAAAAAAGACATTGGAGCCCGTAGAATGCTGTTAAACATCTTACTGAAAAATGCCTGGGCTGATTTAAGTCCCAAATATGCGATGACAAGAATGCTGATAAATTCAAGTACAACCGAAGCAGAAACTATGGAAACGTAGACACCCAGGAACATAGAAATGTCAAATATGGTGCCTTCTGATGTTTCATATGACAGCCAGTAGTTACTAGCCATGCTGGAGATTTCTGACAGGAGAGATATAGCTAAGATGAGAACAACTCCCCACCAACCCCAAGCCTGTGTGATGTATAGCTTGTATACATCCCAACTTACTCGTCCACTCTCCTTTTCCTCTTCCTGGATTATCTTGGAAGTAGATGCTCCTGTGCTTGGTTCAACAGAAATCGTATCACTCTTTCCATTACTAGTTTTGGAGTTAAACAAATGGGTCTTCAGTAAATCCGTGCTGGCCGGAGAATTATCAGTGTTCTGAGCATGATGGCCGTGCACCCCTAATGCTTCTGTGGAACTGTTGTGAGCAGTAACAAGAGCTAAGAAATCTGAACATGAATCTAGTAAATCGCTGTAGTTCCCTGACTGAATGATGCCACCATCTTTCATTACCTGCAAGTTAATGTAGTTTCGTCTCTGGTCTATATCAATAACATCAGCATGGTATATGAACTATGGAATATGTTGAAAGGTAAATAAAATTAAAAATATATTTCATGAGAATACAAACAAATTTTTAGTGGCCATAGGCATTAAGTAACATTAGTTCTTTCCCTACTTCCTGAACCAAACGAAAACATTTGAACTACTGCTCTGCAAGACATTCACTTCTTTATTTTCTGACGGAAGAATATCTGACTATACTAGTTGCTCCAAAAGTAACACGCAGGGGTAAAAAAATGGAACTTACGAATACAGTTTCCACATTTCGTAAGAAATCCACTTGGTGAGTAACAAGCAAAACGGTCTTATTCTTCAGTATGCCCTTGAGACATTCCTGTAGAACATAGCTAAGTATCAGAGTTCAGCTTATTAGTTGGGTGAAATACTAGCCATAGTCCACTACTTCTTCGCAAGAATATTTTTTTGCATTGCTGTAGTAGTGGGAAAGCTATAAGAAATATGATTAGGAAAATCAAGTAGGCTGTTCGACTACCTTGTTGTTAATTGATTCAATGTGTGATCATGAGATGGACAATCTTAGCAAATAGCCAAAAAGTACAGCTTGGTATAAAGGGTTCCTTTTAGCTCTTAAATGCCAAACAAGAATTATATGAACTACCAATAATCTTTTACCTTAAAGATAGTTGATCCAGTATGAGCATCAACTGCACTAAATATGTCATCAAGAAGATATATATCACAATCTTGGTAAACTGCCCTGGCTAGCTGGATGCGTTGCTTCTGGCCACCACTGAGGTTGATCCCTCGCTCTCCTATTTCAGTCTGGTCGCCAAACTCCATCATTTCTAAATCCTTTTGTAAGCAACAAGAACGTACAACTTCCGCGTAAGTCTCTGGACGCATTGGTTGCCCAAATAAAATGTTTTCCTGAATGGTTCCATTTCTGATCCAAGCTGTCTGAGTGACACATGCCGTGCTCCCATATATGCAAACCTATATCAAAGACAGAACATAAGCAAGAAACTTGTTGGCGGGGTCGAAAGTAGTCTGATATGAAAACCATAGTCATGTTGCTAGGTGGTGTACATGTCATGAAAACTTAAAGGTACTCTTGTGGGTGCCTATTTCTAGACATGTCGCGTTGTCAGTGTACAGAATCAATAATGTATTTCTCCTGAATCCTGATATCATTGTCTCAGAGTATAACAAAGCGGTGCCAAGAAAGAGACGGGCTCTTCTAGTAGAGACAACTAGCCGAATGTTGATTTTTCCTAGGAACATATATATCCTCTCCGGTTGAAAGTTATGTTACAAGTGGCCAAGCCACCAACCGCAAAACACAGGGACTACTCCTCACTCCGTCCCAGGGCATGGTTAGCAAATTACTTGTTTGATGACTTTGACAGTTTGTCTAGTCGTATAGTCCAAGAGAAAAGCGGCAAGTTGGAGTTTAGAAGTGAATCCTAAGAAGGTGGTAGTCGTTTTACCTGATATAATACTTGCAATCATTCAGAATTCTAGACCACAGATATTGAAAAGTAAATAGGACAAGAAACTACAGGCGCCGGCGACAGCTTTCAGGGGAAGCACTACAGTATTGGTTCATTCCGGTCCAGGTAGCATCCAATCCGTATAAAGGATCACAAGAATCGCAACATATAAAATTGAATGGCCAAGGCGTTGGAAAATTCGACTAGGACGCGGACGGGCGGAAGATCCAACGCTGCTAGCTAGAACTTGTCGCATCGGATAGACGGACACCGACAGAAGGTGCCGCGAATGCGCAGGGGGGGACGGGGGAAGGAGGAGTCATCGGATCGAACAAATTACCTTTTTTCTCCGTTGTGGGGGGAGAGAAAGATCCGCTGCTCAACTGAGAACTGCCACCGCGTGCGCCGCCGTAGTCATTTTCAGTGGGGTAAATGTACAGAGCGAGGCCAAGGATTCGCTATTTTTACATTGTGTGTATTTTTCTTGGAGTGCTTATGTCTCAAGCATATGATTTTTTCTTAGGTCTCAATTGACTCAGAAAATTGCAACTGTTGTTTAAAAAAAAAGTGTAACCTAACGGATTTCGCGATAAGCTTAAATCCTAATAAATGATAGGAGCACTACATATATTACCATCCATTATTGAGATAATAATATAAAGTGCTATTATATGCATGATATCAAGATACTCCCCAGTATGACTAGTCTTAGCGCTCAGTCAACTGATCCTTTCTTTATCCTTTCCTCTTGATTTCCTCTTGATTCGTGCAAAAACTAGGTAGTCTTCTACCTTCTGCCTCGCGACACCAACGGCCTGGAGCTGAGCCGGAGCCGCCGCAGCTGGATGCGACGGAGGTGAGGAACAACTTAACTTGGGAGGTCGGCGCTGGCAGACAACTCGCCGGAGTTGAGGAAGAAAGGATGACATCACCTGTCTTAGTCAGCTGAGCGCTAGAGACACCCATATCTTTGTTTGGTGAGTGTATTGTTCTTTTTAACGAGCCAAAAGATTTGTCATTCTATGTATGTTCTTAATATTAATAATCTTAATGTAATGATATGCAACCCTTGCTCTTAATTTTGATAAAACCTGCGAATACCAACAAAAATTCTCCGATAATTCTAATTTTGACCCGTAATGTCAAGAAAATTTCTTGCCAAACATACGACAATTTGGTTGTCAAATTTTCCTTTGTGATACTATGTAGTACTACATGTTAGCTTACCCCAAACATATGTAGGTATTATTTTGTCCATATACTAATCTTACTATACTAATCTAGAGGTGACATATTGTTGGGTGTTGCACATTATTTCTAAGAAGAGAGACATATGTTTATCTTCTGTGATACACTTCTCAGTCGTACTAATGTAGCCGAGCTTGCATTTGACAGTGTGCATTATTCCAATTTACTACTACCTATGTACCATCGCATTTCAATTTACTAGTACCTATACACTCCCATGATGCATGAGGCCGAACTGTTTGCTAGCTAGTGTTTGTTAGTGAACCTTTTGCAATAATTTACCATAAGAACTAGTTTTGCAGCTCTCATTTAATTTCATTTCATTTAGCAGAAATAGAACGGAAGGATATTTTTATTTTCATTCATTTGGTAAAAATGAAATGACGCTTCCAAATACATGACGGGTATGGAATGGCAGCTGAATTTTATGATTTCGCCCCCAAAATAATGGCTAGCAAGCGTGGTCTAAGTGAAAACATTTCGTATGTATAGCAAAAATTCATGTCGAAGGCAAAATGCTTTCCAAATCAAACACTGGAAATTAAATCGACAAGAGTGCATGCAAACCTTGCCGGAGACCTTGCGCATCTCTCCCATGATGCAGGACAGCAGCGACGACTTGCCGGAGCCAACCGTGCCGACCACCGCCACCAGCTCACCCTTCCTCACCTCCATGTCGATCCCTTTCAGCACCGGCTCGTCTCCTCCACCGTCCTCTCCCTCGACGTCCCATGCAAACACTCCGCCTTGCACCTTCACGGCCGCACCATGATCCCCGGCGCCGCCGCCAAGACGCTCCACCGCCGTGTCGTCGATCTCGCCGTCCGACAGGAACTTGTCCAGCCTGCCGAGCGACACGGACGCCTGCACGCACATCACGATGGTCTGCGGGAAGCTGCTCATGGGGCCCTGGAGCATGCCGAAGAAGGCGGTGGCCGTGAACACCTTGCCGGCGTCGAGCTCCCCTCCCGCGGCGATGTACGCCCCGAACACCAGCACCGTCATCGCGACGGGCCCGCTCGAGAACACCACGTTGCTCGCGCACACGAAGAGTATGATCTTCTTCAGCCACCCCACCTCGGCGCGCCGGAGCTCCCGCACCTTGCCGCCCAAGGCCTCCTCCCACGCCTGCAGCTTGATGACGCGCATGTGGCCGAGCATCTCCGTGATGGCCTTGACGCGGCTGTCCCGGACGCCCACGAACTTGAGCTGGTAGGCCAGGCTGAGCTTGCTGGCGAACGCGGTGGCCACGGTGACCGCCGCGATCACGGCCAGCGTCATGAGCACGGCGGCGCCGAGGTAGGAGTAGAGGAGGAGCAGCGCCACCGCGATCTGCAGCGGCATCAGCCACAGGTCGTGCAGCATGTGCATGGCGCCGGACACCATCGAGGCGTCCACCGTCATGTAGTTCACGATGGCGCCCGCGCCGTGCGCGCGGCGAGCACCCGCGGAGAGGCGCAGCGACTTGCGGTACAGCGCCGTGAGCAGCGCGCCGCGGATGCGCATGCCCAGCAGCTGGCCCTGGAAGCTGTAGTGGTGCGACGCCAGCGTCTGGGCCGCCTTGCCCACGAGCAGCGTGAGGACCAGCCGGAGGCCCTCCCACGGCGTGCCGCCCTGGCGGATGAACTCGACGAACCGGTCGATGAGGGAGGGCCCGACGTACATGGCGGCGAGCTGCGCGAGGCCGAGCGCCGCGGTGAGCAGGAGCTGCGGCCAGAAGGAGAGCCAGAGCGCCACGCCCACGGGGCTCCACGACGCCGATGGCGCCGCGGGCCAGTTGGACGCGAGCAGAGCGTGCGCCGCCTCAGCACGGTGCGACGGCGATACGGACGGCACGTCGTCGGCCGCGAGGGAGCCGTCGGCGTGGCCCTTGGAGACAAGCGGGTTGATCCAGCTGAACGCCGCGCGGGAGAGAAACGACGCGGTGACGTACGGTGTGGCGGCGCCGGGACGTTGGTCCGGTTCGTCTTCTTCATGACGCGCCGCCGTGGATGTGGAGGCGATTAGATTGCTGGAGGAGCCGGTGTACGCGAGTGGTAGCGAGAGGAGCAGGAACGCCAAGGAGAGGATGTCGTCGGGGAAGAGCGGCGAGCCGTCGGCACAGCGGACAGCCGCGGAGGCGGCGAAGAGCGCGGCGGTGAGGGCGGTGGCGATCCAGAAGACACGGAGGTGCGTCGGGGCGTGGGCGGCTAGTTCCTTCCGCGAGGCGAACACGGTCCACGCGGCCGCGGCGTGCGCGGCGGAGTGGGCGGCGAGGAAGGCGCAGAGCGCGGCGCGCCACGGGGTGCGAGAAGGCAGGAGGGTGGCCGCGAGCGCGACGAGGACGGCGGCCGTTGCGGCGAGGACCGCGGACGCGCCGAGCACTACGGCGTAGTAGCGGCCGGCGGTGGTCCGGGGCGCCGGCAGTAGGGGCTCGTGTTCTGGAGAAGCGGCATCGACGCCGGCGCCGCGGCGGGTGAAGAAGGCGTGGGCGAGCGCGGCAAGGAGGAATAGGAGGTCGATTGTTCCGAGGAGCGCGCGCTGCGGGCATGGCGAGAGGAAGAGGAAGGCAAGGGTGTCCGCGAGTGAGCCGGGCGACGGCGGCGAGCAGGGTCCTCCTCCCATCCCTCCTAGCTCGCCTCAAAGGGATCGGAGAAACGGAGGAGGCGGGCGGCGGGCGCAGTCAAAGAAACTCCTGCATCTCTCTACTCGATCCTTGTTGCTGATGGACGACCCTCTACGCAGGCTGGAATAGATGGTCCGTGGGCTGGTTTGATCCCGTGACGACCGAGGCATCCTGGACATGGGCTGCCTTTAACGTGGCCAATTATTAACACACCTAATACAATCTTTTTTCTCAAAAAAAAAACCCTAATACAATCTTTTTTTAAAGCCACCTAATACAATCTTAAACTTTCTTATTTACATCATTTCGAAATGTAGGCTAAAACCTCCCGCCTCTATGTCAAAATGATACATTTATTATTATTATTATGAAAATCATAAGCTTTACAAAGAAATATATCATATTGTAACAGATCGATAAAACTTTTACCTAACTACCAAAACGTCTTACAATCCTCTGGTGTTGCTTCTGTTTCAGGGTCACCGCGCCAGCTACGTACTCTATACTGTTGGCAGATTCGACACTAGGGTGTGTTTGGTTTTAGAACGAGGTGGAACGGAGTGGAACCGTGACGTTCTTAGAGGTCATTCTTGTGTTTGGTTGGAGAGGGGGACGGAATCAACTCGTTCCCTGAAAAGGAATATTCTCCGTATATGCGGAATGGCCCCGTCCGGTCGAATCGACCGGACCGAGTGGAACCGTCGCTAATTACACGCAATTAGCGTCTCTCCTCTCGCGTCTCTCTACCTCTCACCTCTCCCCGCGACCTGCCGGCGGCGCGTCTCTCTCCCTCTCACCTCTCCTCGCGACCGGCAGGCAGGCGGCGCTTCTCTCTCCTTCTAACCTCTCCTCGTGACGAGCAGGCCGGCGGCGTCAAGCAGTGAGCGACGCGGCGGCGGCGACGTCCAGCACTGAGCGACGCGACGGCGGCGGCGCGACCAGCAGGGGCGGGGCGGAGGCCAGCAGGCGCAGCGGCGCGACCAGCAGGGGCGAGGCGGAGGCCAGGCGGCGCGGCGGCGCGACCAGCAGGGGCGGGGCGGAGGCCAGCAGGCGTGGCGGCGCGGCGGCGCGACCAGAAGGGCAAGCAGGCCGGCGGCGGCTAGCAGGGGCAGAAGCCAGATGGGGGCGACGCGCTGGCGGCCAGCGGACGCGGCGGCGTGCCGGCGACGACCAGGAGGAACAGGCGACGGGCAGATTTTGCCTCTATCCATTTCGTTTTGCCAAGATTCGAAGAACTCCAATTTAGGTTGAAAATACTCAAGTTTGGCTCAAACTAATGTAATGCTTAGCAATAAACAAGGTAAAATCCATTCCACATATTCAGTTCCAACCAAACACGAGAATGAAACGGAACCATGACGGTGGAATGGAATGGAACGGAACCATGACATTGCTGAGTTCTGCCGCAATCTAGAACCGTCGAGGCACTGACCCGGAGAATCCCATCCATGCTAGTGCTGTGAAAGGTTTCAAAATAATCTACAACCTTTTTGGTCAGCTGCTCAGCCGTCACTACGCGAGGCGATGAGCCGAGGATCATGGGACGTCGCACCGGAATGCTGTGTACGGGAACATAGACTTCACGTAGTGCTACATTTCCTAACGCCTCCCAATCCTCTTTCAATGGCCTAATGTTTTCCAAATTTCTCTCATAAACCAAATAAATTACTTATATTAAGCCTAGCGATCGTACGCGCTCACAGGCCGACCGCTCCTCTTCTTCTCCGTCTTGTCGCACCCCTGCTGCCTCCGTACGTGCTCACGGGCCTGACTGCCGCACCGTCCCAGCTTCCGTCGCCGCCGGCCGCCGATCCCGGCCTGCTCCGCCCGGCTTCCATCGCTGCTGGCTGGTCGCTTCTGTCGCCGCCGGCCGCCGACTGCCGGCCGTGGATCCTCTACTGCTCCGCGCGGCTTCCGTCGCTGCTGGCTGGTCTGCCACCGCCACCACACCGTTCGTCTGCCCTCCGGCCGCTCGCTGCAGGCTGCTTGTTTTTGTCGTGCAGATCAATTGTGAGCAGCAGGGCAGCAGCCACGAGCGTCTACTACTTGTGAGGACAGCTGATCTGTTTCCAGGGGAAGGACTTATTGATTGCAGGCCGGCCTCTTGCTGTTTGGTTGTTGGTCTGCTCGTCTACTGGATTTGGATTTGGCTCATCTGCTGCTATTCTCTGCTTCGTCCTTCGGCTGGCCCGGCGCCCCTTCGTCTGGGTAGTTGATTTGCCAATTTCCATCCGTGTGAGTTGGACTATTCTGAAGAAAAATTGCAATGTCTTCGTCGTGTCGTCAGGCTATGTCGCCATACCTCGATGTTCGGTAATTTTTGATGGTACTAACTATACCGAGTTTGTTGGCTTTATGCGCATTCACTTGCGTGGTCTTCGTCTTTCGGGTGTTCTTTCCGGCGAGATCCCTTGTCCGCCGCGCCCAGTTCTTCCTGTTGCGCCTACCCCGCCGACACCACCGGCTCTTACTGTTGATGCTTCTGATGCTGATAGGGATGCAGCAAGGGTCGCTGCTGATGATGCGGAAGCTACTTATAACCGGCAGATATTGGATTATTCAAATGCTCTTTCCGTTTATCGTGATGATCTGACTGCTTACACTCAGTGGTGTGATGATGATGCTCGTGCTGCGGCAGTCCTAACTTCCAGCGTTTTACCTCAGTTTGCTTCTGAGTATATGGGTCTATGTACTGTTTTTGTTTTTGAGATGTGGACTCATCTTCGCCAGCGTTATCAGCCCTCTGGTGATGCACTTTACCTATCTGTACTCCGTCAAGAGCATGCCCTTCAGCAGGGAGACTCCACTATTGATGAGTTCTACACACAGAGTTCTGCTATCTGGCGCCAGCTTGATTCTCTTCGCACTACTGTTTGTGGTACTTGTCCGTGTTGCCATACTATGAGATCAGACTTGGAGTTCCAGCGCATCCATGAGTTCTTATCTCGGCTTCGTCGGGAGTTTGAGCCCAGACGTGCTCAGCTATTTGCTCGTGGCCGTGTTTCGATTTCGGAGGTGCTTTCTGAGCTTCGTGCCGAGGAGACTCGTCTTCGTGGTGCCTGTTTGCTTGCGGTTCCCTCCGTCCTCGCTACTCGAGGTCCTGTTACACCGACTACTGCGCGTGATACTTCTTGCCTCAATGCTATACCGTCTCCCACAAATGGTGGAGCCCGTCCTCGTCGTCATTGTGACTATTGTGGCAAGCCTGGTCACATTGAGTCTGATTGCTTCAAGAAGATGCGGGACATGTCACGTGGTACTTTTTCAGAGACTTCGCGGGCTCATGCTCCTATCTCGACCCCTTCAACAGTGCCCGTGACTGAGCAGGAAATTGTGCAACTTCTACGTCAACTTGTGGCTTCTGGTTCTTCCTCAACAGGTTCTGTTGGTCTTGTCGCTAACTCTTCTAGCACAGAGACACCACCTTCTTCACAGCCAGGAGCGCAATACGGGTCCTCTGGATGGTCCTGGCCCTCGCCGCCGTGATTCACTTCCGCTGCCACCATTATCTGTCTCTTTCTTCTAGTTTTCTATATTTTCCGCTGCGTCCACCAATCCCTTGTTTCTTTTCATGTTTCATGCCATGAGAGTCCACCATATATTTATTTATCAGCCTCCTCTCCTCGGTCCTGTTTGTGGCCTCCTCTTATCGGTCTCTCTATAGGATTTTGTGGCCTCCTCTTTTCGGTCCAGTTTGTGGCCTCCTCTTTTCGGTCCTGTTTGTGGCCTCCTTTCCTCGGTCCTGTTTGTGGCCTCCTTTCCTCGGTCCTGTTTGTGGCCTCCTCTTTTCGGTCCTGTTTGTGGCCTCCTCGTCTCCTCGGTCCTGGTCCTTTTTATAGGATTTTTGTGGCCTCGTTTCCTCGGTCCTGGTCCTCTCTATAGGATTTTTGTGGCCTCGTTTCGCATTGTCATTGATCTACGCACATTCTTTTGTCGCGAGTTTCTTTCGCTATCATTTCTTGTGGTATGATCGTTTGTGACATGCTCTTCTCTTGATCGATTTTCGGTCTCTATCGGTTTGTTTTTTCGATCGACTCTATCCACTTTGGCTTGACTTCCATTGGTTTTGAAGACTCGTCATGCTATATCGACTCTCTCAAGACGTGGATCTTGAATTATCTTTTTATTTTTCTAGTTTTACACTTCTTCAAATGCAATGCTATTGCATACGCTTTGCATTTGAGTGGGGGTGTTAGAGTTATATTTATGATGCCTTTTGGCCTTTTGCATTCTAGCCTTTTGGCTTCCACTTTGTACATTATATATCATGGCTTTGGCCTCCTAGTAATATCAAGTTGCTATTCATAACAAGCAATACAGTGCTGATGAAATCAGGGGCAATGGCTCAAATCCAGCTCGTAGTAATTAGTACTAATTGATTATCAATACAGTCTATGGAAGGCTCTTCAGGTATGGATCAATTATTCCGGAAATCACTAGAAGAATTGGAAACTACTTGCTTGGCTTATTACATGAGGAACATCAAGTAAAAGACATTAGGCATTTAGGCTACAGATTTATCATCATTCTCAAGTGGGATTGATGTGTGCAAATTATAAGAGATAGTGATGTACATATTATATATTCTAGGGAGGCTAGCAGGGGATGCAAGTTAGTTACACAATTGTGTTAGTCTGTTCATTTGCTAATTGAAGTGTGAATTACGCTAGTCACATGTTTGTTGAAATGCCCCTCCCGGTTACTGTGTCTGATTTTTTTTGACGAGATGGAGAACAGAGTGTCACTCTGTTAGTATGGCGTGCGTTTGTGGCTGCCAGCCACCCGTGTTCAAGTCACGATGACTCCGCGGGGATCAGGGTGTTTTCTTCTATAAAAATATGCCGCCAAGGGCTAGTCCTGGTTGCTCTCGTTTTGTTTTCTATGTTTTGATGAACTGTCCAATGGTCCAACGATTAGTTCCATGCCTGTCTTCTATAATTCTGTGGAAGCGATTTTCTTTTTTGTTCTGTATAAGTTCTGTTGATAAATCACATTTCTTCCTAGGATTTCCATTTTCTTAAACTCGATGTTTTCCTCATTAAATATATGGTTTTAATACTTTCTTGTTATGTCCACGTCAGTTAGGGAATCTGTGATGTTCTTTTGACACATTTAGAGAAGTAAACATAATTCTTCACGATGGTAGCTGGGGATATAGAGCCGTGATTTACAGTCAGACTATTTTCTAGTCTCTGGTCTGCCATTTCAGTTTTTTTATCCTGCAAAGAATATCATGATGACAAGATTTTGAAATGTCTTGGAATGTCCATGTATTCTCCATACACCGCTCTCTAGTTTTGACGTTGACCCGTGCATGTTTGCTTAATCCTGTAGCATTTTTCAACAGGTTAGGGTATGTGGTAGCACTGCATATGTTGCGCAGACAGCTTGGATCCAAAATGGGACCATTCAAGAGAATATCTTATTCGGTCACCCAATGGATTCTGAAAGATATAAAGAAGTTACACGATCTTGCTGTCTCGAAAAGGATGTAGAAATGATGGAATTTGGTGACCAGACAGAAATTGGAGAGCGAGGGATCAATCTCAGTGGTGGGCAGAAACAGCGCATTCAGCTCGCCAGAGCAGTTTACCAGAATCGCGATATATATCTCCTTGATGATGTCTTCAGTGCTGTTGATGCACATACCGGTTCGTATATATTTAAGGTAATTTTTTATGTCTTCCTAGAATTTCATAGGATGATACTCAGGCATGCTTTCTTCTTCATGGTATATTAATCATTGTTATAATATACTACTAAATAACTGATAAAAAATAATTAGGCAATACTTTTAACTACTCTCGGTTCCTAAATATAAGACTTTTTAGCCTTTTTTTCTTTTTGGCTAACATGTATCTAGACATGTCTTAGTACAAGATTCATATGAATTTTGTACTAAAGCATGTCTAGATACGTGTGTGTCAAAAAAAGCAAAAAAGTCTTACATTTTGGAACGGAGGGAGTACATGTGATGGCTGTTCTAACTAAAAAGAAAAAACAAATGAATGTTAAAGTAGCTCCCTATCAATATCTAGACGGCCCAAGTAAACTCTCAATATACTTATCACCGATAAGCAATGTACACCTTTTATTATACACCACCATACTTTGGGTGATATCGCAATTCATGAGGATGATCTTTCTTCTGCAGGAATGTCTAAAGGGCATGCTCAAGGGAAAGACCATCTTGCTTGTAACTCACCAAGTGGATTTCTTGCATAACGTCGACAACATAATCGTAAGTTCATGGACTCTCTATTAAACATAGTAAAGTGTGAAATATTTTTTACTCCTTCCGAAGCAAGAGGCTGGAAGGCAATAAAGCAAGTATTGTCTTTTCTATAGCATCTGTCTATGATGGCTCTGGTCCCATTATGTTTTGTTCCAGACCATTTTGTATGAAATTATATTAGAAATCTATTGGTATGATATCTACACAGCATACTCTTTTACTATCCAGTGTGTAGCAAGCAAATTTCAGTTATTGTCCAAAACAAACCAACAGAAAGTAGCATAGTCATGTTGTTTTTGGATAGCTGAAGCCATATTGGCATAAAGATTGAGTTGACTACTGAAAAAGGTTACCACATTTCTGTTATGTGGTTTGCATGATTGTCTTCATGTAGTCTCATTATTAACTATTCCCTCTTTAGATAGAGATATATGTGACTATGTAAGGTAGTTACTTTTTATCATCTCTTCTTGCAGAAGAACACAATGGTAGAACCTGCGTTGCTATGAGCATAATCTTTAATAAAAATTTGTTACCTTGTGGAAATAAGCAGGTCATGGAAGATGGTATAATTGCACAGTCAGGAAAGTATGATGAGTTACTTCAAACAGGCTCAGGTTTTTCAGCTCTTGTTGCTGCTCATGATAGTTCAATGGAACTGGTGGAACAAAGCCGACAAGTAGGGAAGACTGAACATACTCAGTCTGCTACATTACTCAGAATACCTTCTCTTCGCTCCAGATCCATTGGAAAGGGTGAGAAAATGATTGTTGCACCAGAAATAGAAGCAGCTACTTCTAAGATTATACAAGAAGAGGAAAGAGAGAGTGGCCAGGTAAGTTGGCATGTGTACAAGCTATACATGACACAGGCTTGGGGTTGGTGGGGGATTGTGGGCATATTTGCATTATCACTGGTGTGGCAAGCATCTGATATGGCTAGTGACTATTGGCTGTCATATGAAACATCAGGCGGCATTCCGTTTAATCCGTCCTTGTTTATCGGTGTGTATGTGTTAGTTGTCTCAGTCTTACTCTCATTGAGAGTGGATGGCACTAGGAGAGTTGGGGCAATTTTCGTTGGTTTATTTCTCACACAATGTCATGCCAACCTGAGGGGTTGGGGTTACATACTTATAGGCTGCTAGCCAGCCACGAATATGCTAGATGCTAGTCTAAAGCAGTCAAGACTGTTATAACAACCAGTCCTTGATGCTATCCTAACAGCCAGTCCTTGAGGCTATCCTAACTGACTGTCCTTGATGCTATCCTAACAGTCAGTCCTTGACACAAGGACCATGTGTGTTGCCTGCAGCCCTACAGACCATGTGTGCTGCTGCAGCCCTACAGACCAAAGACCAAAGACCAAACCCCACAAGACTAGTACAGAGACTTATCCATCATTCTCCCCCTAAGTCTTGTGCGTTGTCTTGTGGACGGGCTGAACCATCCCAATCCTGGAGCAGAGTTCACGGAACTTGATCCTCCCAAGAGGCTTGGTGAGAAGATCAGCGAGCTGGTCCGCGGTGTTGATGTAGCTCGCCTTGATGCTTCCTTCCTCCAAGCAGCTTCGGATGAAATGATGTCTCAGCCGGATGTGCTTGCTCCGTTCATGAAAAACGGGGTTCTTTGCTAGGGCCAAAGCGGACTTGCTGTCCACCATCAGCTGGACTGCTCGAGCGTCTCGGCCGAGGAGATCTCCAAGCAGTCGAGCCAGCCAGAGGGCCTGCGTGCAGGCTGTGGAGGCCGCCATGTACTCGGCCTCGCAGCTGGACAAGGCAACCACCTGTTGCTTGACCGACTGCCAGCTCACGAGGCACTTGCCGAGGAAGAACATGATCCCGCTAGTGCTTTTGCTGGTGTCGATGTCGCCGGCGTGGTCGCTGTCGCTGTACCCGATGAAGTCTGCCGCCCCAGGGCCTCTAGGGTAGTGAAGGCCATGGTCGAGAGTCCCCGCAACATAGCGGATGATCCTCTTCACAGCCTGCTCATGCTCCGTCGTCGGCCGCTGCATGAAGCGACTAACGTAGCCGACGGAGAACGCCAAGTCCGGCCGAGTGTGGGCGAGGTAACGAAGGCTCCCCACAAGACGCCGGTACTGTGTAGCGTCCACTTCCTTCGTCGTGCTGTCACGGCTCAGTTTCAGCCTCTCCTCCATCGGGGAGAGAGCTGGGTTGCAGTCCGTGAGCTGAGCTAGCACGATGCGCTTGGCGTAGGCGGTCTGTCGAAGCGTGATCCCGGAGTGATCCTGGTGCACCTCGATCCCCAGATAGAAGGAGAGGAGCCCCAGATCACTCATCTGGAAGGCAGCTTTCATCTCCTCCTTGAACGCAGCCACCTCTGCATCCTTGATGCCGGTGATCACCAAGTCGTCGACATAGACGCCCACCAACAGGGCATTTCCTCCGCTGCTCCGTCGGTAGACGGCCGCCTCGTGCGGGCTTTGCTTGAAGCCCATCGTCTTCAGCGTGGAGTCGAGCTTGGCATTCCACGCCCTTGGTGCCTGTCGGAGGCCATAGAGAGCCTTGTGCAGTCGGAGTACCTTGCCCTCCTTGCCGGGGATCACAAAACCCGGCGGCTGCTGCACATAGACCTCCTCCTTCAATTCGCCGTTGAGGAAGGCCGACTTGACGTCCATGTGGTGGACACACCAGCCCTCCTGGGCAGCTAGTGCAAGGATGAGCTGCACGGACTCCATCCGTGCCACAGGGGCGAAAGCGTCGTCAAAGTAGACCCCTTCCCGCTGCAAGAAACCTCGCGCCACCAAGCGAGCCTTGTGCTTAACGATGGCGCCGGCCTCATCCCTCTTCAGCTTGAACACCCATTTCAGGGTGATCGCGCGATGACCACGAGGGAGATCAGCAAGTTCCCAAGTGCGGTTCTCCTTGACCGCATCCATCTCCATCTGCATCGCAGCGCGCCATGCTGCGTCTCTATCAGCCTCTGCAAAAGAGTGAGGCTCACCGTCATCATGCGCAAGCTGCAGCTGCGCCTCCAAGTCGCGCGGCACTAGTCCCGGCACCGGCTGGTCACCGAGTAGGTTCTCCACCGTACGGTACCGCAGCGGCTCGTCGTCATGATACGCATCGATGCGCTCCTCGTCGTGAGGGAGCGGGGATGCGAACTCCACCGGGCTGTGCGCTGGTGGTGATGTAGACGTGCCCAGAGGAGTGGCTGCCGGTGCTGGAGTATGTGGCGTCGCTGGCTGAGGTGCCGTCGGTGTAGCCAACACCGGGGTCGATGCAATCTTGGGGGCCGAAGTAGACGTGCTCAGCGAAGAGGAGCTGCCTGCTCCCCCAGCCTCCTCAAACTGGACGTACTCGATGATGAGGTCGTCACATGTCGGGGTCGAGCCGTCGTCCACCGCCTTACCCCACGCCCATCCTCGCCCTTCGTCGAACACGACGTCTCGCGCCGTGCGCACACGCTGTGTCTTGGGGTCGAGGATGCGGTAGGCCTTCGAGCCTGTCGAGTAGCCGATGAACACTCCTGGAGTGCTCCTGTCGTCAAGCTTACCGGTGTGGCCGAGCTCCTTGGCGAACGCGAGGCAGCCGAAGACCCGCAGGTGGGAGACCGCCGGCTTTCGTCCATGCCAAGCCTCATACGGCGTCCTGCCATCGAGCGCCTTGGTAGGAGAGCGGTTGAGGATGTAGACGGCTGTCAGCACCGCCTCTCCCCAGAAGACAGCCGGCATCCCTCTCTGCTTGAGGAGGGCCCGAGTCATCCCCACGACCGTCTGGTTGCGCCGTTCGACGACGCCGTTCTGCTGTGGGCTGTACGGCGCGGAGTAGTGGCGCTGGATGCCTCTATCAGCGCAATACGACGCGAATTCAGCTGCTGTGAATTCGCCGCCGTTGTCGGTGCGCAGCACACGCAGCTTGCGGCCGCACTCAGCCTCTGCAGCAACCTGCGCACGCCTGATGGCGTCCGCTGCCTCCCCCTTGCTGCCGAGGATCACCACCCACATGTAGCGGGAGAGATCGTCAACGAGCAGCAAGTAGCGCCGTCCTCCTGGTGTGGCCGGTGTCACCGGGCCACACAGATCCCCATGCACGAGCTCGAGCTTCTCCTTGGCTCTGAAGCTCGCCTGCTGGGGAAAAGGGTGTCGTCTGTGCTTCGTCAGCACACAGACGTCGCAGAACTGCTCCACATGGTCGAGGCATGGCAGGCCTCGTACCATCTCCTTGGCACTGAGCCGCTTCAGGGCCTCAAAATGAAGGTGCCCGAAGCGCTTGTGCCACTGCCACGCCTCGTCGTCCCGACGAGCTGCGAGACAGATAGGTTGTGCCACCTGCACATCAAGGACGTAGAGCCGGTTTGCGCCTCGGGTTACCTTAGCAAGAAGGCGATGATGACGATCCCAGATGCGTAGGATCCCATGCTCGATCAGCACGCGCGAGCCGTTCTCGTCCAGCTGTCCCAAGCTGATGATGGAGTTCCTCAGCGCAGGGATGTAGTAGACACCGGTGAGCAGCCGGTGCTCACCGGTCTTGGCGATGAAGATGACGGAGCCGACGCCCTTGATCTCTACGGCGGAGGCATCCCCGAACTTGACGGAGCCTCGTACGTCGGAGTCGAGCTCGGCGAAGAACTCTCGTCGACCGGTCATGTGGTGGGTGGCGCCGGTGTCGAGGCACCACCCGCCAGTCTTGTCGCTGCCAAAGCCATCGCCAAGGAGGGCGTGCGCCTTTGGCTCGTCCAGGTGGAGGAGAGCTGCTGCGGGCGGTGCCGCAGGGGATAGTTCGACGCTGGCATGCGTCATGAACAGAGCTGCGTCCTCCGCAGCCTGTGCGACGTGGGCCTCTGCAGCCTGTGCGACATGGGCTTGGCCACGTCGTGGCTGTTTGCACTCCCTGGCCCAGTGGACAAGGCGGCCGCAGTTGTGGCAGCCGTCATCCTGTGCCGGCTTGGGCCTGCCGGCTGCGCCTCCTCGGGCACCTCCACGAGCATCACCGCGCCCCCTGCGCGGCTTGCCACGCCTGCGGCTGCCCGTTGTGGAAGAAGGCTCCCCCTTCTTCCCGTTGCCGAGGCCGGCATCCCACTGCTCCCGAGACAGGAGCAGTTTCCCACCGGTGGTGATGGGCCCCGAGAGAGGTTGTGGCTCGTCGGTGTCGACGACCTTGAGGCGACCTATCGCCTCCTCGATCGTCATCATGGAGAGGTCCAGCAGAGACTCGATAGAGCGAGCCATCTGCTTGTACTTCTCGGGGATGCACCGGAAGAGCTTCTCGACAGCCCTCTCCTCGTCGTAGGTAGCATCGCCGAACTGCACCATTTTCTGCAACAGAGTGTTGAGACGGAGAGCAAAATCATCAACGTCCCTCACCTGGCTTGAAGGCCAGGTTCTCCCACTCCTTGCGAAGTGCTTGCAGGGTGGATTTGCGGGCACGGTCGCTGCCGATGCTTGCTGCGGCGATGGCGTCCCATGCCTCCTTGGCAGTCCGCTTGTTGGAGAGCGAGAACTGCATCTCGGGCGGGACTGCGGCGATGAGGGCGTCCAGCGCCCGTCGATCCTCATGCTGGTCGACGGCGTCGTCCTGGACCGCCTCCCACATGTGCCGCACCTGGAGCCTGACCCTCATGATCGCGGCCCACTCGACGTAGTTGGTTTTGGTGAGGGTAGGCCACCCCACACTGGGACCAACGTCCCTGACCACAGTCCGGACCCCGTGGAGGCCTCGGCCTTGGTCATCCCAGCCGCCGTTGCCGTGCGCGCCTCCTCTAGGAGCGCCACCGCGAGCGTGCTCGGCTGCCCACTGCGCCGCCCGCTCTTGCGCCACGCCGTTGCGGTCTGCGTCGACGCTGCCTTCAGCGGACTCGGAGCTCTTGGCGCTGCCACGCAACGCCTTAGCCTCCGCTGCAGCCAGACGTGCTGCCTCCGCCGTCGCTGCTGCTTCTACCTCCGCTCTGGCTGCTGCCAGCCTCGACGCCCTTGCCGCTGCTGCAGCGGTTGCCGCAGTCTCTCGCTCACGCTCCTCTGCCTCTGCGCGCTCGGCCTCCTGCCGACGCCGCATGCTCGAGGTAGCCGTGTGCTGAGAGAGACCTGTGGACATGGCTCGCTGCTGGGGGGCTGCAGGCTGTTTCTGACGAGCTGCTGCTCGACAACCCGGAGGGAGGAAGGTAACCAGGGACAGTCGGGGCTGCTACCGGCTGGGGCTCCTCTGCTCCCGGAGAAAGGGGATGGCAGGAAACACTCAAACTACAAGACAACTTGGCTCTGATACCACTTGTTAGTTGTCTCAGTCTTACTCTCATTGAGAGAGGATGGCACTAGGAGAGTTGGGGCAATTTTCGTTGGTTTATTTCTCACACAATGTCATGCCAACCTGAGGGGTTGGGGTTACATACTTATAGGCTGCTAGCCAGCCACGAATATGCTAGATGCTAGTCTAAGATGCTAGTCTAAAGCAGTCAAGACTGTTATAACAACCAGTCCTTGATGCTATCCTAACAGCCAGTCCTTGAGGCTATCCTAACTGACTGTCCTTGATGCTATCCTAACAGTCAGTCCTTGACACAAGGACCATGTGTGCTGCCTGCAGCCCTACAGACCATGTGTGCTGCTGCAGCCCTACAGACCAAAGACCAAAGACCAAACCCCACAAGACTAGTACAGAGACTTATCCATCAGTATGTTGCCATAGCTGGTGTTTCAATGGTCCTTCAAGTAATCAAGACTCTTCTCGAGACAGTCCTGGGACTTCAAACAGCTCAGATCTTTTTCACTAAGATGTTTGACAGCATTTTGCATGCGCCAATGTCATTTTTTGACACCACTCCTTCAGGAAGGATTCTTAGCCGGGTAAATTTATTTTTAATAGCAAACCTGCAATTTGCCTAAGTTGATTATATGTTTCTTACTGAGCAATGCTGGTTTGGCCTTCTAAACTGTGCACTATTTTTACGAGGCTAGAAGAGTGTTTACACAGTTCGTAATTTGTACTGAAGTACTTGTTTGATACCTTCCCTTGTATTTTTTCAGGCATCTTCTGACCAAACGACCATTGATGTTGTGCTGGCCTTTTTTGTTGGCCTGACGATTTCAATGTACATTTCAGTATTAAGCACCATAATTGTTACTTGTCAGGTCGCTTGGCCATCAGTTATAGCTGTAATTCCACTTTTGCTTCTGAACATTTGGTACAGGGTATGTATGCTCTTATTGTAAAGTTCACCTCAAAACATCTTAGCAAATTCTGGTTGTAGAAACATAATCCTCACTATAACTTGCAATTTCCCCTTTCTGCAGAATCGTTATCTTTCCACTTCACGGGAGCTAACTCGACTTGAAGGAGTAACCAAAGCACCGGTTATTGATCACTTTACGGAGACTGTTGTAGGTGCTACAACCATAAGATGTTTCAAGAAGGAAAATGAGTTTTTTCAGGAAAATTTAGACAGAATTAATTCAAGTTTGCGCATGTACTTCCACAACTATGCAGCAAATGAGTGGCTTGGGTTCCGACTGGAGCTGATTGGAACACTTGTATTGTTGATAACTGCTTTTCTCATGATCAGCTTGCCTAGCAACTTTATCAAGAAAGGTACCAATTGAGTATATCGTAGATATGATCATAACATAGATATGTGGCCATATCATCTCTGGATTATGCAATTTCTGTTTCATTAAATTCAGCAGCTTGTCCCTAATAGACGAATATCTAAGAATACTTTACTGTAATTTGGGCTGTCTTGATGTTAGTAAATAGGATGAAGATATATGGATGATTATTTTTTCTCATTACTTTGCATAATTGATCGACCAACGTTAGTATTGATTGAGTTCCTTTAGATAGGGCAATGCTTTTGAACTGATAAACCTAGTAAAGTACTCTGTGGTTTCAAGATCATGAGCTTTTATAGGATGGATGTACTGACATGAGCTTTGTTATTACAGAATTTGTTGGCATGTCTCTTTCGTATGGCCTTTCCCTCAACTCTCTGGTGTACTTTGCTATATCCATCAGCTGTATGTTAGAAAATGATATGGTTGCTGTGGAGAGGGTGAATCAGTTCAGCACTCTTCCTTCTGAGGCAGCGTGGAAAAAAGAAGACAATCTTCCTTCTCCAAATTGGCCCACTAATGGAGATATTGAAATCAACGATCTAAAGGTTAGAAAATTAGTACTGAAATGTGCATGATCTTGAACTTTGTTTTTATTTGTACATCAGCTATATTACACATAAATTGTATGCAACTAGTGGTCTATCTTGCACCCAGTGAAGTGGAGAATGCCTTGACTATTTCTCTGTAAATAGGGTTAATCTAGATAAATTTAAGCTCATCATTTTTATCATTTCAGGTGAGATATCGACCAAATACACCTCTAATTCTCAAAGGCATCACTATAAGCATTAGAGGTGGTGAAAAAATAGGAGTTGTAGGAAGGACAGGCAGTGGGAAATCAACTTTGGTTCAAGCATTGTTCAGGCTTGTAGAGCCTGCAGAGGGAAAGATCATAATTGATGGAGTAGACGTATGTGCATTGGGTCTAAATGATCTTAGGTCCCGCTTCGGCATAATTCCCCAGGAACCAGTTCTCTTTGAGGGGACAATCCGAAGTAACATTGATCCAGTTGGGCAGTTTTCAGATGCTGAAATATGGCAGGTACGGTGTGAGTAATATGTTTGCTTCAGCCTTTCTCCGTGGTGATGCGTTGTGCTAAGTAGCCATGGGAATTACTGCACATGTTTGCAGGCTCTGGAGCGTTGTCAACTGAAAGATGTAGTAGCTTCAAAAGCTCAAAAGCTTGATGCTCTAGGTTTGCTATTCATATGCTTCCGTTGTATTTTTGTTCTCTTAAGATGCATCTGCCGCTCATGCTTAATCATTTAAACAGTTTTACTAATGTTGTGTCTGAAGAAGTGTTGGGTAGTCCAAAGTTCTAAACCGCAACACTTTGGCAAACCATAAATGGACTAAGTAGTGCAGCTAGTAACTTTTATAAAGACCTCTAGGCTGTCAACATCATGAGTTCATGACTTGTACATGCATCGGTGCTAAATCCTCCTCATTAACTGATAGGTACTGTGTACAACAAACTGTTAATGCACTTCTGTGTGAACAAATATTTAGTTTGGAGATACTTTATATGGGTAACTGCTAAATGAATACAAGTAAATTAAAAAAACCAAAGATTAATAAGTGAATTCAAATGCAAGGACCTAACTTCACAACTATCGATTGGCAGAAGAACATATAATATTTTGCCACTGTACAGAATATACCCATTTCGACCGAAGAAAAGTATTTGGTAATTATGTATTCGTATTTTCTTCTAGAGAACAAGGTACTATGGGCAAGCAACTGTAGCATAAATGATTTTATGACAATTACGAATTCATTCTCCTTTCAAGATCTTCTGTATTTTGTTAGACAGCTAATATATGCACATTACATTTACTTTCTTCACAGTGGCTGATAGTGGAGAGAACTGGAGCGTCGGCCAAAGACAGCTTCTTTGTCTCGGTCGTGTTATATTGAAGCAGAATCAAATCTTATACATGGATGAGGCAACTGCTTCAGTCGATTCTCAAACCGACGCCACGATTCAGAAGATCACGCGAGAACAATTTTCATCATGTACAATAATAAGCATTGCCCACAGAATACCAACGGTCATGGACTGTGACAGAGTTTTGGTGCTGGACGCAGGTAGGTCTGCTTAGTCTGACTGATTTCGATAAAGAAATTACAATTGTTGCTTTTAAGTGCTAGGTTTTGTTCAGAGAACTGGAGTCCTACTTTTCACTTGGCTCAGTTAGTCATGTCATTTCTTCTCCAGGATTCCATTCTAAAGTAGCAGTATTTCTTTGCAGGCCTGGTAAAGGAATTTGATGCACCATTGAGGTTGATCGAACAATCGTCTTCTCTCTTTGGGGCGATGGTCCAGGAGTACGCGAATCGCTCGTCCAACCTCTAGTTACTTGCTATCTGATACACACTGCATATATTAAGAAATAAATAAGAGTCTTTTTGATAGGTTGACTCCTGAGTGTATATATACACAACGCAATAAATCAAGAAATAAAAGTAGAAACTTTTTTCTTTTTTTTGCGAAGAAAATTCCAATCTATTCATCAACAATCAAGGCGATACAAAGAACACCAGAAGCAATAAGAATTACATCTAGGTCCGAAGACCACCTAGCGACGACTACAGACACTAGAGCGAGCCGAAGGCGCGCCGCTGCCATCACCCCTCCATGATCAGAGCCGGGCGAATCTTGTTGTAGAAGACAGTCAGGAAGTCGTCGTGCTACGGCCACAGAGGACCAGCGCACCAGCACAGCAACCGCCGCCGATGAAGAGATGCATAGATCAGAAGCATCTAATTTTTTGACACACAAACGAAGACGAACGAAGATCGGATCCAACCGGATCCACCGAAGACACACACTGGCCAGATCTGACGAGATCCACCAGAGACAAACCTCCACACACCCTCCAACAACGCTAGGGACGTCGTCGGAGCGGAGGCTGGGTGGGGAGGACCTTATTCCATCTTCAGAGAGCAGCCGCCGCCTGATCTCTTCAAGGAAGACACAAAACCTAGCAAAACACAAAAAAATCTGTGAGGATGGAGCCCTCCCGCCGGCAGGGACCGGGATCCACCACGCGACCATGGCTCTGAGGCCACGGAGGCGGGCGGCCCGGAGGCGCCGCCGGCAGGAGGCAGGAGGCGGAGACCAGGATCGCCTTTAGATCGCTTTTTCCTGGGCGAGCGCTGGTGCGAAGCGGTCAGTTTCAGAGGAGTTTAGTCTGACTGTCGGACTTTTTTAATAAAAGTAGAAACTTAGCAATGCTTGTAGAGTATGCCTCAGTTTTGCTGTAGCTTTCTGGTTAAGAGTTCACGAGGTAGAGAAAGGCAGTAGTAACTAGTAAGTCGATAGTCTTATTTCCAACAACTGTAGAGATCTCTTGTAAACAGGATGACATACTGTATTACTCCGAGTTTGAGGTTTACTAGTTCAAACATTTTTCTCTGGGATGCAGTTCTAAGTTCCAGCTGAAATGCCGGTCAAGACTTCAACTTTCTATTTGTTATGTAAATGTAGAAACCAATAATGGATAATGATATTCTTAAAAAAAAATCCTGAAATCAATAAGCTTGACCTACTAACCAACCATATAAATGCATGTCTCATGCAAGTTGAGTCGACTTTTACCACTAATTAAATTGATACCATCCATTACTGGATAAATGAAAACTGCAGCATCCTTCTTAATGGTGAGAAGATATCACTCTAGTTACATACAGAAAATGGTGTCTTCTCTAAGCATGTGTATGGCTGAAATCATTGCCTACTTGCTTATCTTGAAGTAAAGATTGCATAGTTGTAACTTTAAGTTGACGAATACTTTCTAGCAAATTCAGCAATATGCTTGTCTGAGCTTCCTCCTTTCTGCATTGCCTCCTTGGATTTTTGCATCCACTTCGCAGCAGTCCTTTTATACTCATCCTTCTTTTCTCCATCCATGACCTCTCTAATACACCTCTCTATCTCCCACCTCCCTAGAGACCCATTCTCGTTCTTCCGGACTCGCAAACCGATACCCCACGCGCTCTCCACATACTTTGCGATGGTGGGTTGATCCGCCCAATATGGAATTCCCACAAGAGGTACACCGTTCACAATCGCCTCCAATGTTGAGTTCCATCCACAGTGACTAACAAAACAACCTGCATATGTGTTTTGAAAATGAAAAACATGATTTGTCTTTTTATCAAATCTTTTAAAACATTGTCGTAGGAAGAGGATAATAAATATAGTTATGTGATATCATACCGATGGCCTTGTGTGCTAGAGCCTCAAGTTGGGGGCACCAAGAAACAATTAATCCACTCGTCTCACACTTTGTCTTCAGTTTCTGAGACAACTTGTGTGCTTCGTTGAACTTGTGTGCTTCAGTCGATCACATAGTCCATTGCCAAGCTCCTCTAGCTGGGTTTCATCATAATTAGCGAAAGTCCCATATGATACAAGCACAACGGAGGAAATACTCTGCTTCTCTAGCCAGTCCATGCATGGTGCATCGCTGCCGAACAAGCTAAAACCATATGATTTGTTGGATGGTAGGCGATCATCCTTGATGTAGAATGATGGCAATGTTGGGCCTATCATCTTTGCTCTCCATGTTAACTCCATGTAATCTGCCTCCTGCTCGGTTCGCAAAGTGTGAAACAACAAATTCACTAAAGCCAACGAATTAGAACATCATAAATTTACACTTGTAGTAGAAAAATGTGTGGAATGTGACCTTAGAGGCTTTTACAAGGCACTTAATAAATTGCTGCAGAAATAGTGTACCGAGATTTTCCGAGACTTCATAAATCGGCATTATGTTGTAGTTAGAGACACGTTTGAAACACTATTTTTGTTTGGTCGAGACACTATTCATAAATCTGAGACATGCAACATACTACTCAAAAGAATATCTTCATGAGTTAGGAACATGTTTGTGGCACCCGAGCACGAAACGATTCAAGAAAATTGAATTCCTATTTCCGTTGGATACATACCAAGTGAGGTTTGTGAGTCCTTACGAGATAGCAGAAGTTCGCGGAAAGTAAGCACCTTTGAATTGCATGGAATTGAAAGCCTTATCTTTCATAACCTTTGATTAGCTTTTTTTTTTTGTTGGCCAAAATATGAAGTTTATTTTTTACAAAACGTCTTGCTGTGCATGTGTATTTGTATATATAATTTCATAATTATTTGGGACCTAGAAGTATGGTTGTCAATTTTTTCACCAATCAAGCTCTAGTGAGCTTGGGAGCCACACTAGCACTTTCTGCAAATGTAGTGCCTATAGCAACAAAATAATGTTTCCAAATGACAAACTTTAAAAGGAGCCAAAGTATATTAATGAGAATTGTTAGGGTCAATTTAAAGTACTTTTATTTTGTTGTGCTATTATGTAGGGAAGTAGTATGATGTCTTGACTAAATGTCTCGTCGATCGTAAAGGCAAATTCTAGCTACAATTATGCATGTAGAGACCACTGTAATTAAGATTTTCATCCTTCGATTAAAATTTTAAACTTTTGGCGCTCATTATGTGTAAAACGTGTCAATCTGTTTCAAGCTGAAGAAGTTTCAAATTTGCAAACCTGTTGAGTGAGTGGAGCAGAGTTGAGGAGCACACACACCACACAACTACACAAGCTAGCTCACCATTGGCTCGATGTCGTGGAATGAGTTGACGAGCACGTCGTCGGCGTCCTCCAGCCCGTCGAACTGCCCGAGCGACACCTTAAGGAACATCGGCTCCGGATGCGGCACCACCGCGGCGAACGGCGGCATGTCATCCGGCCCCAGTTCCACGCCCAGCGCTCCCCTCGCGAGCAGCTCGCGCCCGTGCGTCGCCGGCAGCGTCATGCGCCCGGCCCACAGCTCGCCGTAGACGATGTCCACCGCGCACGGCTGGGATAAGAACGCGGCGGTGGGCACGCCGGCGGCCCGCGCCACCCGCCCCGCCCACGGCAGGTGAGCGTCGTACACGAGCACGCGCACGGGCCGCCCCGCGCGCGCCTCCGACAGCAGCAGCTCCCGCAGCGTCTCGGACCCGACGGCTTCTAGTTTGGAGAAGTACCCCGCGGCGCCGTCCGGGGACGATGCGCCGCCGCCGGCGTCGAAGCCGTCGGAGATGGCGGCCACGCGGAAGGGCGCGCCGGGCGGCTGGGTGGTGGAGAGCACGTGGCGTGTGACGACGAGGGTGGGGCGCAGGCCGTGGTAGGCGAGGCGGCGGCCGAACTCGAGCATCGGGTTCGTGTGGCCCTGCGCGCCCGGGAACGGGAGGAGGAGGACGTTCGAGGTGGCGGTGGCCGTCGGCGTGCTCTCGGCCATGTTTTGTCGGAGTGTCGCCGCTTCCATGATCGATAATGTCAGTGTTTGCTCAACAGCTATATATGGGTGGAAGACGAACGATGGAAGCAGAGTGGCGCGCAAGAATTCACTTCTACTCCTATCCCATTCAGGTCAAAGCATGGTCAGGATTTTGCACTTGGCTTTCTCCGGATGCCGTTTGCTCCCCACGGAAGCAGGAACGAAGCTGCGGCCGCATTCCATTTCCATGGACGGAAACAGACCAATCTCTGGCGTCGAAAGAAATGCAGGGGAGACGTTGACACATCTGTTTTGTACGTAGTAGTTTACTTTTTTGGAAAACACAGTACAACGCACACTCACCCGGTCACCCTATGAACGCACGCACGCACACCCTACCCCTATGAGCACCTCCGAGAGATTGAGTCGGCGGATCAGGTCTTGAGATTGACGAAGTCACCACAGGCGCCTCGCTGTCGACAGGAACGTCGCCTCCCACTGAAAAATATTTCGCCTAAATGAGAAACACCAGCGTCAAATCTGGGATTTGAACTATGTTGGGCTGGGGGCACAACCACCCTCGTAGTTTACTTACTCCGGAGTCCGGGTGATTCTGGGTTGGCCATAGTCATAGACTAGTGGAGTTAACACGGCGATGCCGCGCCCCTGTAGTAAATGAAAATTAAAATGAGGTAATTTGAACCGTTGTAAATTTTACGTGGTTGAAAATTCTGCCTACGTAGTAAATAAAATATAAATTTATCTGTTTACATATTCTGAAATTAGGTAGGGTTGAAATTTAATCTAATTAAAAGGATTTTGCGGTAAAAAAAATGTATAGATTTCGAATATCGTTAAAGTTTGGGTTTTCATTTCGGATTCAAATTAATTATACGTATGAAGAATGAATAGATTTGAAAGATAGTTAAAACTTGTGAAGCTGTAAATTTAGAACTTGATCATATGCCATTAAGTAGTGTTTTATTTTGTGTTCATCTTCACATATTTATCATATTTTTCGGATGCATAGATTTAAAGTTGTTGCTATACTTTTTACATCTTATGTTTTTCTTTTATTTCTCTTTTACTGAAATAGCACTCGAAATATTTGTGATTTCTTTGTAGAACAATTGGTAAATCGGAACATTGCTCATGTTTTTAAGACAAATGATTCCATTACTAAGAGAGATGTGAAATGTCTTATAATTTCTTATTTTGGAGTTGTTTAAATATGCACGGAGATGTGTTGGTTGTAAAGTTTTTTTTCGCAAATTTTAGTATTTTGTGTGTAATTTTGTGATTCACGGTTTGGAGGTTATGAAAAAATAGAATTGTTTAAATGTCCATGAAAATGTGTTGGCTGTAAAGATCTTTTTTTTTCCGCAAATTTGGTATATTTTTTGTAATTTTATGAATCTCGGCTTGAAAGTTACGGATTTGTGAATTTAGAATATTTTCCTGTAATTAGTTAGACTGACAGTGGGGCCTGCAGGTCATTTTTTTTGTTTTTTATGTGCGAGTCGCTTACATGTGGACCCGTCGTGACGTCAGCATGACGTCCGGCGGCGGCGGAAGCGCCGGAGCTCCCGAGCTCGCCGGCGCGCGACGGCGGACGCGCGCGAAGGCTCGAGCGCCCGGATCTGATAGAGGAGGCCAAGGCGAGGCGGATGGGCGGCGCGGCGCGCCATTTGGTCGCCGGAGTCGCCGGCGGCGAGCCAAACGGCGGCGGCGGACCCGGGGCATTGGCGGCGACGATTCGCGCTGATCTGGGCTGTCCCGGCAGGCTTCCGGCGGCGAGAATAGAGAGCGCGCGGCGGCGAAGCAGCCGGTGCTCATGAATTCGGGCGGGGAGGCGAAGAACGGTGGCGCGGCGTGTCGGCGGCGGCGGCGGCGACCCCGGGATCGCGGGAGGAAGAAGAGAATGAGGGATTCTGAGATGGCCGTTTACCAAAAAAGTATGTGACATTTCCAGTTTTTGCGTACAGATCCCTCCACTAAGTAATCTGTGGACCGCAGGTTGATGTTGCATTTCTCCGGTGGCTTTTGTGCAAAATAGTAGTGGGGCCCGTCGTGAGGAAGCAAGAGTTATGGCCCGTCGTGAAATGGTTCGTACTATCTCTATCTCTACTATCTAAAAATAAAATTTGATTCCGTCGTCTGGCAGTATTACACGGTCACTTTGTCGCACTTCCTCCCATTAAAAAACACTTTTCCTATTTAACAGCTACTGTAGCTGTTTTGTATTTGGAAAACAGACACTTTCTTGTCCGTCAGATCCTTCCACCAATCTCGACGCTCTCTCCTCATTTTCCTCTTTTCTTTTTCCATTCTTTCTCCGTCACACCACACGGCTGAGTAACTTCTTTTTTTCATTTCGACACCACTCTGCCCGTTTGTGTCGCTGCAGAGAGAGAGGCGGCAGCCATGGCGGAAAGGCCGTCGACGGAGCCAGGTCAGCCGGTGCCGCGTGGGGGCGGGGCTTCGCGAGCCTGGGATACAGCGCGCCGACGGGGAGAGCGGCGACCGCGGAAGCCATGGCGGAGCCAGGTCAGTCGCTGCCGCGTGGGGGCGGCCGGCGGGGCTTCGCGAGCCGGGGATACGGCCGACGGGGATAGCCGCGGCCGTGCATCTGTGTCCATCTGCGGTGGAGAGAGCCGCAGTTGCGTCCCTCGTCTTCCGACGACGATGAAATCTGCGATTCGGGAGTGGGAAAAGCTTGTGCTGCGCCGTTGAGATGGGTATTCCTCTCTTATAACCTCCACTGTCTTATATGTGTTGTGATTTCGTTCTATTTTAAGATTGCTTGCTCGCTTGATTTTGGTGCGGATTACTGTTTGTGTTGTGCTTTTGTTGGGTCGGCGTGGCGCGGCCATAGTCGACGCCGTGTCTTGACGAGTAAAGTACTCCTCCACGGCTGGTAGTCACCTAGCTAGGAGTACTAGAGATGTTGTAGGGAGCCATTGTCGACGATCTATCCGTTCGAGCTTAGAAAAACGAGACCGGGAAACGGGTGAAGGTTATGGGATGGAGGCGCGCTGTTGTGCCGCCACGGTATACAGTTGGCGTGCGACTTGGGCCTTACTGATGTAATTATTGAGAGTTATGCTAATCAGATCGTGAAGATTTAGAATTCCGGGGTTTATGATTGAGTTGAAAATGTTCCTGTAGAAGAACTAGGCTGTAAATAGGAGTTAAGCTAAGGACTGCTATGTAAATGTACCTATACTTTAAAAGATAATGGAAAAGGGCAGGCTGGTGTGAGTTGACAGCCAGAATACTCTCGAACTCTCTATTCGTCTTCCTCCCTTCTGTCCGGCGGCTGTAGCTTCTGAGAATACAACATGGTATCAGAGCACGCGGCGGCGCTGTCCGGCGGCAGGGAGGATTGAAGGATCTTGGGTGTTGTGGGCGAAGAAGGCGGCCGCAGCGCGCGGGCAGAGGAACCAGGAGTCGAGACACCCGCGGTGGAAGAAGCAGCGGCTTCTCCAGGAGTCCGACCTGCTCAAGGGATTGGAGGAGCTACAGGTCCAGGGGTCCAAGGTCAGGTGCCTCTGGTTGCTTGGGAAGGCTGAAATTTGAGGAGAAGATAGGGTTGCAGCTGTGGATTGGAGAGTAGCAGAGATAGTGCATCAGATCTCTGCGCCAGTCAAGAGGTGAGCCTCTGTTTTCTGTTAGTAGTGTGAGAAGTTGAGTAGAAGGCGATGGCGGAAGCGACGTCTACACCAGTGACTACGGGAGAGCTTGTGGCTCTTCTAAAGTCCATGGATGAGAAGTACAGAACACTGCTTGAGGCAGTGAAAACTAAAGAAGATATGCCGAGGCAAGAAGCTGAACCAAAGGAGGATGTGCATCCCCTGCAGTTGCCCCTGGTGAAGCTGGAAGGGGCTGAGACATATGGAAGCTGGGCTGAGCATGCAGAGACGATTCTTGTCTCAAGAAGGCTTGAAGGCTATGTGCTTGGAACCGTGGGGAAGCCATCAGATGAAGACTCCAAGGAAGGACAGAGGTGGAAGACAAGCAATGCTCTGGTGAGAGCATGGCTGCTGAGCTCCATATCACCTCAGATTGCCAAGCAAGTTGAAAGAATAAAAGAAGCAGCTGAGATTTGGAGACTACTGAAAGGCACATATTCAGGGGTCGGCAATGAGATGTTGGCCTGCAGGATTCAGAAGGAACTACAGGATTTGAGTCAGGGGGAGAAAACAGTGGTAGAATATGTGTCTGAGCTGAAGAGACTGTGGAGTGATCTTGAGTTCTATGATCCTATTGGTATGGAATGTGGTAAGTGTGTTGAGAAGTATCACAACTGGGTTGAAAGAAAACAAGTGAGAGACTTTCTAAATGGTCTGAATGGGAAGTTCGAGCCAAGGAGGGCAGCCCTGTATGGTAGTGGCAAACTACCCAGCTTAGAGCAGGCAATCTCAGCGATTGTAAGTGAAGAGACAAGGCTGAAGATGGAAGAATCTGGAGGAGTCAGTGCTAGTCATGGACGCTCAGCGTTGTTTGCTGGCGGGATGGCCCAATCATTTGGGCGTAATGTTAATCTGGGAGATCGAACATGCTTTGAGTGTGGACAACCTGGGCACTTGAAGTCTGCATGTCCTGACCTGTTTGGAAGTGGTAGTCGTGGACGAGGACGAGAGGGCTATGTAAGAGGAAGAGGACGTGGATTTTATGGGCGCGGCACTTACAGGGGACGTGGTGCTCCAGCAGCAGCAGGAAGAGCAAATATGTCAATGACTACAGGTGAAGAGACTCAAGCAGTTAATGTTCAAATGAATCCTGATGATTTGGGAAAATGGCGTCAGTTCAAGGAGAGCATTGAAAATGAGAAGCCAACTGCTGAAGCGTCTGCGGCATCTACTAGTGCTGATGGTAATAATTCCCAACTCGCCCATCTAGTATGGCTTATAGACTCTGGTGCATCACAACATATGGCTGGCTCATCTAGGAATTTTATGAATTATATCCCTGACTTCAAGGGACAAAATGTTAAACTTGCTGATGGGTCTACTCAACATATTTATGGAACTGGAAATGTTAAGTGCAGTAACGAACTAATACTCTCTGCAGTCCTACATGTTCCCTCTTTCCCAATCAACTTGTTGTCTGTCAGCAAAATTACAAAAGAGTTAAATTGTGCCGCCATTTTTCTCCCATTTGGGTGCATATTTCAGGAGCTTGGGACTGGAAGGCGGCTTGGGACAGGGACTGTACGTGAAGGCTTGTACTACCTAGACAATCTACCATATGCAGCAGCTACAAGTCTACCTTGGTCATCTACAGATGAGTTTTTAATGCTGCATCGCCGCCTAGGGCATCTATCTTTTGTAAATTTGGGCAGACTCTATCCCAGCTTGTATGATAAAGTTGATAAAACTAAGTTAGTATGTGATGCATGTGAGTTTGGGAAGTTTGTTAAGAGCTCCTATGTGCTATCTGATAATAGGAGTGTTGTGCCGATGCATACCATACATTCTGATGTGTGGGGGCCTAGTGGAGTCTATTCAGTTACTGGACATCGTTACTTTGTAACTTTTATTGATTGTTGCACCAGGACTACCTGGGTTTATGTGCTGAAACACAAGAGTGATGTCTTTGAGTGCTTTGTAGACTTCCATAAATTGATCATGACTCAGTATGATGCCTGTGTTAAAGTTTTGCGCACAGATAATGGTACTGAATATGTGAACAAGAACTTTGATGAATACCTCTCAAGTTTTGGGATTCTTCACCAAACAACTTGTCCGGGAACTTCTGAACAAAATGGATTGGCTGAGAGGAAAAATAGGCACCTTTTAGAAGTTACTAGATGTTTGATGATGAGCATGAAGGTTCCAAAATATTTATGGGCTGATGCTGTGATGACTGCATCATATCTTATTAATAGAATGCCAACCCGTGTGCTTGACTACAAAACGCCCATAGAGTGTTTAACAGGAAAAACAACATATGTTGTCCCACCTAAAGTGTTCGGATGTGTGTGTTTTGTAAGGGACCATAGACCATCAGTAGGGAAGCTGGACCCTAGGGCATTAAAGTGTATATTTGTTGGCTATTCTGGAACACAAAAAGGCTATAAGTGTTGGTGCCCAACAGAGAAGAGAATGTTTGTGAGCATGGACGTTACGTTTAGAGAGAATGAAACCTTTTATGGGGAACCTCCTGACTTGACTAATGTGTTTCCTGATTTGTTCAATGATGATAGCTCAGATGGAGTCTTAAGGACAGGGGGAGATGAAAGAAGAGAGGACAATGATGCAACTTCACAGAAGATGATTGTTGGAGTAATTCCAACTGGAGATGAACCTGATGGTAGAGATGAAGATACATCAAATGCTGAACAAGATCACACTCAGGGGGAGCAGGAAGAGTATCAAACTAAAAGATCAAGGTGGCCACAAAACCTTAAGGTGTACACACGAAGACAGAGAACTAAGAATGATCAAGTGCAAGGGGAGGAAGAAATCACATTGAGCCAAAATCCTGAAGCCCAAATACAACCAGATGTGCATGACTCAAGTTCAAGTTCCCCTACAAGTGATGGTACAGTTTCTGCTCCATGTGATGACCTTGATATCCCTATAGCTCAGAGGAAACAATCTCGCTCCACTGTTGGAAAACTGCCATCACATTTGTCCCAATACGATATTTCTAATTATGTATCATATTCCTCTGTGGGACCACAATATAGAGCTTTTATTGCTGCACTTGACTCGGCTGTACCCATTCCCCATGATTGGCAGGAAGCCAAGAGGCACCCTCAATGGAGAGCAGCCATGTTAGAGGAGATGGCAGCTCTAGATAAAAATGATACCTGGGAATTATCTACACTTCCCATTGGTAAGAAAGCAGTAGGGTGTAAGTGGGTCTTTACCATCAAGCATACACCTGATGGTAAAGTTGAGAGATATAAAGCTAGACTGGTGGCCAAAGGGTACAGCCAAACATATGGGGTTGATTACGATGAGACATTTGCACCAGTAGCTAAGATGAACACTATTAAGACACTGATTTCTGTAGCAGCAAACAAGAAATGGAAATTATTCCAACTTGATGTTAAAAATGCTTTTCTCCATGGGGATTTACAAGAGGAAGTCTATATGGAAATTCCTCCAGGTTTCAATACTGGAATGACTGAAGGGAAAGTATGTAAACTAAAAAAATCCTTATATGGTCTAAAACAGTCACCTAGAGCTTGGTTTGGGAAATTTAGAAAGGAAATTTGCAACAAGGGTTTCTTACAAAGCAATGCTGACCATACCTTGTTCTATAAGCATCATCAAGGCAATGTTGTTATCCTGATTGTATATGTTGATGATATTATAATAACAGGCAATGATGAAAGGGAGATGGTGCAGCTGAAGAAGGATTTGGCGAGATCCTTTGAAGTCAAGGACTTGGGACATCTCCATTATTTCCTCGGAATTGAAGTAGCCTATAGCACCCAAGGTATTTATCTCTCCCAGAGGAAATATGCTCTTGATTTATTAAAGGAGACTAAGATGATAGACTGTCATCCTGTGGCTACTCCAATTGAACAAAACCATAAAATGCATGCTGACTCGGGGGAACCGGTGGAGAAAATGAGGTTTCAGCGTTTAGTGGGTAGACTAATATATCTGTCACATACTCGACCTGATATTGCATATGCAGTCAGTGTTGTAAGTAGATATATGCATGATCCCCGAACAAGTCACATGAATGCAGTACTTACAATCTTGAGATATCTCAAAGGGTGTCCTGGAAAAGGAATTCTTTTCTCTAATCATGGACATCTCAATGTAGAAGGATTCACTGATGCGGATTGGGCAGGTAGTATTGATGATAGAAAATCTACCTCAGGATATTGCATATTTGTAGGAGGGAATATTGTTAGCTGGAGAAGTAAGAAACAAAGTGTGGTGGCTAGATCGACTGCTGAAGCTGAGTTCAGATCTATGGCACAGGGTATATGTGAATTAATGTGGATAAAAATATTGCTCTCTGAACTGCGACTATTTAATGGTGTACCACTAAAATTATATTGTGACAATCAAGCTGCCATCAATTTGGTGAACAATCCAGTCCATCATGATAGAACAAAACATGTTGGGATTGACAGACACTTCATTAAGGATAATCTAGATGCAGGAGTGTTGTAAGTAGTATATGTTAGGTCATTTGACCAACTAGCTGATATCCTAACCAAGGGTACTGACTCTGTAACCTTTATGAAACTATGTAGCAAGATGAGGCTTCGTGATATCTTTGCCTCATCTTGAGGGGGAGTGTAGAAGAACTAGGCTGTAAATAGGAGTTAAGCTAAGGACTGCTATGTAAATGTACCTATACTTTAAAAGATAATGGAAAAGGGCAGGCTGGTGTGAGTTGACAGCCAGAATACTCTCGAACTCTCTATTCGTCTTCCTCCCTTCTGTCTGGCGGCTGTAGCTTCTGAGAATACAACAGTTCCCGTCTTCCATGTTATTCAGGAGCTTAGCGGGGATTTCAGAAACTTTAAATTAGTCTCTGCTGGTAGATAATTGAACAATTCAGCTAATCTCTGCTGCAAACAAGAAACTGCCACTAGGAGATGTCTTTGGGTGAATTATATCCCATATTTCCTAGTTGGTTGTATTGCTCGTGATTGTAATCCTACTGATTAAGTAGTGAAGCTCTTGTTTTCGTACAAAAAAGAAGTTATGAAGGTTTTGGATACAGCGTGGCGGATGTATTGGGGGCTCTCGGATTGTGGGAGTTAGGTTGTTCATCCTCAATGGCGGCAGTACTATGCTAGTGCTTGTGTGTTGACCTTGTTGATGCCTTGTTTACGGTTCCGTTGTTTGTGATTTTATCAGGCTGTAGATGTGTAGCCTTATGGTGTGTTCATATGTTAGTTCAGTTAGGATTTAGTCTCTGTAGTCAGTATTTCAACTTTTTTTGACTGGTTGTATACTGCTAAAATACGATTGTATGGCAGCAAGTCACCAATTTCGTATGATTTTTGCCCCTTGGCGGGTCTGGGAGTAGCTAACTTCTACTGTCTATTGGAATGAATGCTACAGGTTCAATCAAATATATGGATCAGTGTCATCAAAGTGTGTTTCGTTTCCTTAAGTTCTGCATTCTGTACAATTTAAGCTTGAACGTTTTGTTATCTTTGTGGTTGTGACTGCTGTAACATATTATGTACCGCAGTGGCGGAGCTCTATACAAGCCTAACCGGGCCATGGCCCGCCCAGCTTAGCCCAAAACACTGAAGGAATATGGAAAAATTGGCCCATTAAAGAAAAAAATATGCGATGTGCTTTGGGCTGGCCCGCCCAAGAATCTGGCTGAAGCTCCGCCGGTGATGTACCGAGAAACAAACTAGTCCCTTTGTCACTATATAAGCTCTTGTCTATCGTCCTTGACAATCCCAGTTTGGAGCTGAAACCTTTCTTCTTGAATTCCCATATATGCACCAAGCAAAGATAGTATGGTGCTGCATCTTGCTCCTTGCATCAGCTTGGATGAAGTTGGAAATTGACGGAAAGTTGGTGGACAGCCATGCGAATACCTTTATGACAAGTTTTGTCGGTTTTTTTTTTTCAAAAAAAAAAGTTTTGTCGGTTTTCAGTCACTCTTTGTTTAGTCTTTTTTTCAGTTTTTTCTTTCATTCCTCATTTCTTCATATGTATTCAGTTATATTTGGTTGTTTTAGAATCTTAGTATGTCTTCAAATTGCATTTCAGTTTATTTCTATCTTTAGTCCTCAGATTCTTCAGTTCTTAGTCTTTTATTTTAGTATCTCATCTTCTCAGACTCTCGTTTTTTCTTCATTTGTTAAGACTCATTATGTTTTCTTAAGTCTCTCAGTCTTCAGTACTTGACATAGTTCTTCAGTTCATCATAATTTCAGCATTATTTTCTCAGTCCTTTTCTTCAGTACAGCTTGCCTAAGTCGTTTATTTTATTTTCCTAAATATTTTCTCAGTCCTTAGTACTTGCCTAAGTCTTTCAACACTATTTTGTCAGTCCTTTTCTTCATATTTTTGTCAGACTCTCATTTCCTTAGTATTTCATTATTTCATTCCTTGAGGGCATTTCCTCAGTCTCTTCAGTCTATGATTGTCTCTCTATTCATTTTCTCTTTACACCTGTTACTTACTTGCTCAGTTAAATTCGATTAATTCTTATTTGATATTTTTCTCAGTTCTACCAGTCTCTTAAGTATTTCATTGATACATTACTTTCCTCAGTCTGTTATTTGCCCAGTACCTCCTGTGGCTCTTTGCTTTCTCCATTTCATATTTGATCAGTCTCTTATTTGAGCAGTCTCTCAGTTACATTTGTATCTTATTTTATCATGTTCTTATTTGATTAGTCTCTCCTCTCATTCTCTTAGTTATCATTTTCTCCTTCTTTGATCAGTCTTTGTTTGCTCAGCGACTCCTTAGTTTACAATCTCTCGGTATCTTAGTTTTATCAGCCTGTCATCTTAGTATCTAGCATGTTATTTTCAGTTCTCATTTCTTGCTCAATTAATTTTCTATGAGCTGGACATAATTTTTTTTGCATTTTAAATTTTACAAGTTCAATTTTCTAAAGATATTTCGCTGAAGCCGCGAGGGGGGCCTGCCTGATAATGAATGACCCATTTTCCCACATATTCCATGATGACAGACCAAAATACATTTTCAGCTAACAGACATGGCAGCAGCTTGTCGACAGGTCATTGCTAATATGTGCTTTAGCATCAGTACACCGCTACTCATCGCTCTTTCTTAGTAGTGTGGCTAGTGTACTCCTAGTGTTTTTGTTTGCTGATGCACTTCCGAGGCTAAAAGTGGATTCATCTTTCAGGCAATGCTCTGACGGTCATAGCCAAGGGTGGATTTCTCAGGCCAATTCCCCGAGAGTAAAATCCATCAAATGTCACTGGTTGGTGAGGTGATGGCAAGCAGATTAAGTTCCTGAAACAGGTAGTTAGATCCGCACTTACCCAGGTCTGAGATCCGACAAAAGAGTCCGTAATTTTTGTTTCCCCGAATAGCACTGGTGCTACATACTCTCTCAGTTGCAAAATACTATAACCTTTTAGCCTTTCTAGATTTGTCTTAATGTGTACATAGTCCTATATAATATACATGTTATATTAAGTTAATTCACTCATTTAGTAACGAACCGCCATAAAATAAAATAAAAAAAGTGTAGAAATTCATATATTCAGAAACGGACCAAGGTACTATGTCTCATTCTACATGGTGAGAAGCAGAGTACCTACACACCCTAGCCTCGGTATACACACGTCCCGCCTTACAGTAGTACCCTTGCGTTGGGCTGCAGTGGCTGTCCTTGGAACACACGCACAACCCGTCCAGTGCGCACCCATCGCCGAAGGTTCCACCACCCTCGATGCCTACGTCTAGGACAGCGTTAGACCACGGACTATCAAATAGCCCTTTAGGGTCGAGCTGCGCCTTCGCCGTGTTGAACTTGTTCCATTCTGAGTACTTGGTCGGCACCCCTCGGAAGGCCACCATCCGGTTCTTGGCCCAGTGCGGGCGTGCCCCGTGCTTGAAAAACGCCATCTGCTCCACCTCCTCCCACACGTCCCCGTCCAGCCTCGCCGCCGACGGGTCCGACGAGCGGTAGTAGTTCAAGTCCACCACCACGGAGTCCTCCGGCTGCCCGAACACCGCCTCCGACCGTTTAATGAACCGGACCAGGAAGCCGTTGTAGACGTCCACGCCGCACATGTGTTCCGCTCCGACGACGTCACGCAGCCTCTTCACGTCGAGGATGAAGGACCGGAACCGCGCCGGCGAGAAAATGGCCGTGCTCTCGTAGAAGAAGAGGCCCCTGTACCTTGGGTCCCACGCGCACGCCGCCAGGAGGTTGTATTCCGACGAGTGCGCGCAGGATCCCGACGTCTGCATCATCCCCTGGAACCCCACCACGGGGTAGCCCGTGAACAGCGGGCCGGCGCCGTTGCGCAGCCCGTTGCCGATGAGCCGCTTCGCCGCGATCTCCGTCTTGGCCATCGTGCACTTCCCCTTCACGTCCCTCGACTTCTCCAATGAAGTTTCGAGTGCCCGTATCCCCGCGGACACGGCGGTGAGCGTGGACCGGAAGCCGATGAAGTCGTTGACGCCGTCTCCCGTGGCGTTGAGCGGCGCGCGGTCATCGATCCTATACACCGCCTGGTGCTGTGACGGGTACCAGGCGATGTCGGCGAACTCGTGATGCGCCGCGTGGTCTGCGAAGTCGTCCTGGAAGGTGGTGTCGTCCCTGTAGTCGTAGGTGATGCTCCTCTTGAATCTCGGCTCCAGCGAAAGTGTCACCTGCACACAGCACACCCATCCCCAACAACAATTAATTTGTCAGTTGAATTATTCGACATCAGAAAAAAAAACTGTGTTTTAAACGCTCAACCTGAACTCTTTGGAAGTAGTAAGTAAGAGCAACATTCAACAAACTCTGCTAATGTCTAAGATTTATATGCAAATTCAGTGTTATTTAGGCTAGACAAAATTGAAAAATCTGGCAAAATTCAAGTTTTTGGAATTGTGTAGTTTACACCGATTCAGGTCCACACAGTTTTCATGATTTTTTGCACCCTGATAGAGTTTATCATTATCAACAGTTCAGATTTTTGCTATTTTATTTGAAACTTCATACTGTCTCTCTAGGAAATTTCAGTTATGCGTATATCCATCATTGCGGGACTTGGGTTCAAAGTTTTCCTAGCCACTTTTCATCAAGGGAGAAGTTACTCCTACGTTTACCAAGGAGTGCGGTTCATTCACAAAATCCTATATCCGTACCTATCTCTGACTTTGAACTTTGCGAAAACCTGGAGTGGTTCATTCACATTCACATATTAGTACACATTTTAAAAATTAAAAAGTAAAAGTGTATATATTTTACCAGTTATGGTAGGAAAGCCAAAAATGGGTGGTGATATATATATATATATATATATATATATCCATTAAAGAGCCTAATTGTATCTTTCCATATTGTGATCCTGCATCTACAATTACCTAATGTGATATGAACAGAAAAAAAAATCGATCTAACCTTAGATATGACGCCGAGCGAGACGATCGCGGCGGGGAAGAGCTCGTCACCTTTCTCGATGGCCACGACCCTGGCCCACCCTTGGTCGGCACCGGCGGACCCGACAATGGTGAGGCGCAGCACGTGGTCGTGCACGGCGCCGCCGCGGCCCCACCACGAGCTGCCGTGGGAGCCCGTGCTGATGAGCCCGCCGACGCTGACCCCCTCCCAGTACGGCGACGCCGGCAGGCTCAGCCCGCTGGCCTCGGCGGCGTCGATGACGGCGCGCAGCGAGGCGCCGGCGTCCGCGGTCACCGTGCGCGCCGCGGCGTCCACCGCCACGCCGGCGTACCTCGACGTGCTGATCAGCATGGTGGTGGTGTAGTTGGCGCCGCCGGGGCAGGCCAGCCTGGGGATGGTGTGCGCGAAGCCGCTGACGGCCTTGACGCGCATGCGGCCGGCGCCGGCGCGCGCGACGGCGGCCACCACGTCCCGCTCGGACTCCGGGTAGGCCACGGCCGCCACGGCGCAGTCCGCGCGGTCGCTGGACCAGGCGCCGTACGCGTTGGACAGGACGCAGCCGTCGTCAGCTGGCCCGCCGCAGCGCACCGGCGGCCGGGGCGGCACCGACAGGGCCGCCGGCGCCAGGGAGCAGAGCAGCAGCAGGAGAATTAGTGCGCCGGTGGTGGCCATCATTCTTTTGCTTTGATAATTAGTGCGCCGGTGGTGGCCTGGTGGTTCTGTCAAGCGACGCTTCTCTTCTTCCTTTTGTACTATTGCTGGAAAGATCTTTGGCTTAAAAGGATCCGTGATTGATCGGTCTAAAGATTTTCTTTTTCTAGCACCAAAGTTGACGTACAAGCGTGTTCACGCACACAAACTAAGGCTTCTCTTGGGCGTGCAATATTATTTTTGTTCGTGTTTGTAAACTGTTTACGCCAATAATTTACTACATACTGCATAGTACTGCTCACGGAAGAAACCCTTGGAGTAGCTACAACTGTATAAAGCTGAAAATTAATGACGAAAGAACTGCTAATCCCACGGGTGGTCACCATGTCTTAATTATCACAACGTGTCGAGTAGGGGCAGTCTCACATGCCACACGCCACTGGTTGGACGCTGCGTCATACAGTATAAAAATACGTTCAACGATAAGATAGATTAATACAGAGAATTATACTATGTGTTGCACTCTCTTTCCTTCCTTCAAGACATGCCATTTATTACACACCTCCCGTGACTAGACCTCAAACCATTATGTGTATATACATGAATTGAATGTGCAACATCTATTTATTCAGTTCCTAAATCTCAAACCATTTGGTGTGAGCACATGTTTATTGCAGTTAGTGGTGTTTTGCTTTTATAACAAGTATACAAAAAACTAACGAATTATGATATTGTATAGGCTATAATGACTTAAATATAAATTGGGTATATTTAAGAAACCTATCTATTGCTCCATTGCGCGATTGAGTTAAATCCTTTGTTCTTTGGTTACGATTTTCATAACATAACGAGGTAAATGAACTATCTTTAGATGAGTGAACTAGTCACTGAACTCTTACAATGTGAAAATCCTTCCCTCAACTCATTTGAGATGGCTTTGTTAATTCAAAGCTGGGCATTATTGCCTTTTATCTAAAAAAAACTCATTTGAGATGAGTGGTTTTATCACGAACAGACATGCGCCGAATTTCATATACATCCGGTATTATTTTTGTAGAAAAAAATCTTCCATTGGTTGATATTCGAGCTACCCAGTCCTTCAAGATGTGGATTCCCTATCACATTCGTCTTCTATCTCAAGCAGCTCGTTGGCCGCTCCGACCACTCGATGTCATTACGTTTCTTCCCAGATATGCACCTTGTTGCAGTTCCTTCTGTCCGTTGCTCTCTGATGTCTACCGCACACTCTAGTCTCAGTTGGACCTCCAAGCACTACGCGACTAAGACGCTATACTGATGACTGATGGAAAATATATAAACTGTCAGCCCACACTTATGCCGATGGTTACAGTCGGCATAGTGGCGCCGTTAAATCTTTCATCGGCATAGCTCTGTGACCGTCGGTATAGGAGGTATGCTCATATTAGTTTCTCTAAAAAAATCAAACATTTTTATTTTATTATCATTAAATCTCAATTGTCCATACTTAATCTCAGATCACACAATAAATATAAGGTTAAAGTACCTGCTCTCTAGAATAGGCCATGGGTATAAGAGGAACCCTCCTTAAGAAACATAAAAAAAAAATGAAAGATCGTAAGAAAGAAGAAAAATAAAAGAAGGTAAGAAAGAAGAAAAATGAAAAGAAACAAGAAAAAAAAGGAAAAAAAAAAGAGAAAGGAAGCAATCAAACCAAGGAATGGAAAACCACCGGGCATTGGGCGTGTGCTTTTACTCTTGGGAGTTCCTCCCTCGCTCACAAACTAACCGAAAGAAGCGAGCCCAAAGCTACTCCCTCCGATCCTAAACATGCGTCGATCGTTTCCGACAGCCCGTTTCAAACTAAATGATCAAGTTCACACCGTCGAACGAGCATTGGGCCAGTCTGACCCCAACTTGGCAGTTTGGACCAATTTACACGCGCAAGACGAGCGTTTATAGCTCTAAAACAATATTGGATAGTTGCAAAAAAAACTGCAGTAGTGGTGCTTGTTTTTGAAAACAAAAAAATGAGGGTCAAGGGAGAAGAGAAGATAAGTGAAAGAAGATGAAAAAAGAATGAAAAAAACCGGGAAGCAAAGCACTCCCTCTGTTCTCCCCTTCCACCTGACCAAACAACAACAGATCTGACACCCAGCCAAGCTCTCTTCTCTTCTCTCGGTTGGCTTCGCTCCCCGGCCTCCCAGATCCCGATCTCCCCATCATCCATGCCGCCGCCGCCTCCTCCTCCTCTCCCCTAGCCACACCCCGTCGGCGCCGCCCCCCATGGCCTCGCGCCCTCCCCTCCGCACCGCCTCCTCCACCGACTCCCCCACCGCCGCGCCCCCGGGCGGCGTCCCGCAGTCCATCACCGCGCTCCTCAACAACCCGCTCCCCTCCGCCTCCTCCTCCGCCTCCTACTGGCTCCCGTGGCCCCCGCCCGCCTCGCTCCCGGACGCCGCGGCCCCCGCGCCCTCCCACCCCTGCGACCTCTCCCGCGCCGACTTCGCGCCCTACCTCGCCGCCGTCGCCGACCCCTTCGCGCGCTTCGCCGACGTCCGCCTCCACGCCACCAACGAGCTCGCCGCCCCCTCCCCCTCCTCCTCCGGCCTCGCCGCCTGCCTCCGCGAGGTCCCCGCGCTCTTCTTCAAGGACGACTTCGCGCTCGAGGACGGGGCCACCTTCGAGTCCGCCTGCCCGCTCGCCGACCCCGCGCTGCAGGACCGCCTCGGCCAGCACCTGGACGTCGTCGAGGCGCACCTCGTGCAGGAGATCGCCCGCCGCTCCGCCTCCTTCTACGAGGCCCAGGGCCGGCTGCGCGGCCTCGACGCCGAGATCGTCGCCGCCGTCGGCAGGATCCGGGACCTCAGGGAGGTCGTCAGGTCGCTCACGGGCGACCTCGTCGGGGACGCGCAGCAGGTGCAGGAGCTCAATGCCACCAGGGGCAACCTCGTCGCCTTGCAGGAGAAGCTCACCATCATCCTCTACGTCAGCCAGGCGCTCACCGCGCTCAAGCTGGTCAGTGACCTTTTTTTTCCCCAGACGTTTCATCCTGTTGTTAGCTTGTGGATCAGCAATGCGGCTAGGCTACCAGAAATGGGTTATTGATAATCTGGCGTGTTACCATTTCTCTCATACAGTAGTTGAGATAATCTGGTCGCGTGTGTGTGAAGTACGCCAAACCATAAAACTAGGCATTCCATACTTGATGATGTAACATTGCTATTTCGACATAGTAGTGGGTGTGTTTAGACAGCTGTTGTGCTGCCTTATGGCTTACTAGCCGACGGCCAGCAGATCGGGAGGTCTGGATGCTGGGGGCGAGTTCCTGAACAGGTCGGCTTAGAGCTGGTCGGGAGGCCGGGAGATCCGATTGCTGGGAGGTCGGGAAGCTGGGGGAGGCGGTGCTGGGAGGCAACGGTGCTGTGGAAAAGCAAGCTCGAACCGCCCGACAGCTAATGAAGCCAGCTGCAACATGCAGGCAGCAAAGCGATAGGGCCCATAAACAGCGACACGCACCAGCGAAGGCCCGGAAAGATATACACAAAAAGCGGCAGATGCCATCAGCGGAGCCGTGGCTGACCAAACGTACAGTTTGGAGTAATTAGTTTTTTTTATATATTCCTCTAGCTGATTTATTAGCTGACAATTATTGTTCTATATGGAACACCAGGAACTGGTAGGCTATATTTGGAACATTGTTTTGCCTGTAACGATCTCACATATTCGTCATCTGGTACTTTTGAAGTTACAAATGTAATGTGCCAAATGGAGCTACATGGAAACAGTGCCAGATCTGTAATTAGTACACTAGAAAAATGGATTAAAGGGATATGGAACCAACCTTTGTTTATGCATCTATCTTCTAGCCTTTGCCAGATCACAAGTATGCTATTCATGTAATCCGGTGATCTATAATAAAATCTGGACCTGAGCTGTTTATACTTCGGCAACAACTAAAATTTATTTTGCTTTTGTACCGAATCATTGATTTTAGCAACATACCTCTTGCTTAAAGGTTCCTTTCGCCTTTATATCCCTGTGCTTTGGTTTAATTATCTTTTTCTACATGTGCAGCTTGTGCTAGCAGCAGATTGTGCTGGGGCGCTTGATGTCATTGAGGACTTGCAGAATTTGCTAGTAAGTTACCTACAGTTTAACTTCCACATGACCTGATGGCAATGTTATCTCAGTGTTCCTATGTAGTAACTACTCTTTGTCACCCATTTTTATTGATGCCTGCTAAAACCAAGATAGAGTTGAATCGCATTATTTACTCACTCTTGTCATCGAGGCTTTGCTTAAATTTTTACGTACTATAATCCTGTCGGACAGGGTATTATGCCCCATAGTTGCTGTTGGTGATTTTTATTTCTTCCAAACCGATGTACTCCGGAAACACAGGGATACCATTTTATTCTTCACCATAGTATTCCGGGGAGTCAAATTCACACAGGAATGGACAGGTTTTACTTAAGCAGTGAGGGGCGGATCAGTGTTGAAGCTGGCAGGGTAGAATAGATTCTAGAGGAGTCTTACTCTAATTGCAGTTCCTTGGATGGTCATCTCTATATCATGGCCTTACAGGATCATCATGCTGCTGAAGCTCTGAGCATGTCACAAATTTAGATCCATATACTACTACTAATGACATGTCGCCATGAGAACGTGAAATGCATGTCAACAGTGACTGGGTTCGTGGGTTGCCTCCATGATTTATGGAAATATGGGATCTACAGAAACTTTATGAGCATATAAATTTGAGATATGTTGGTGTAGATCATTGCATAGTAGGGTAATATCCAACTATCCATCTTTGCTTCCTACATTTCCTAAATCAAGTAGTTTAGGGTGCTTGCACGTAAGAGTGACAAAGCTGTTAGAATTTGGTTATGATTTATTGATAATCGATCAATATCCGACCGCTGATTATCCTTAACTTTCTTCAGTCTGGATTTTATAGGTGAATGATACTTCATCGATAAATACATATAGTGGATCAAGCTATCAAATTTCTTAAGAAGATGCTATAAACTAAAAACACATCATCCTGCAGTCAGCAGTCATGTGTAGTATGTGTAACTTGTTTTTATGACCCATAGTTCTTCCTTCTCTCAATCAGGACACTGATGAACTTGCTGGGCTTTATTGTTTTCGACACATTCGTGATCAGTTGGGAACATCATTAGATTCAGTCAACAGGTATGTCTGTACAAACTAAGCATATGCCCTTTACTCAATACACTGTGCTCTTATTGTATAGGATCAAATAGATCATAGGAATTTTAGCATGACAGCTCCGTATGAAATAATTGCCTTTATGTGCTTAGAAATACATTATGCATTCTGACAGAAAGCTTGTGACATAATCTCTACCAATATGTATGCAAATCAATTATTAGATCATGAACCAAGTACTGTTTTTACTTCAAAGTGCCATTCGGGTGACCCAAAAGGGGGTAACACTACTTGATGTTGGTAGTCTATCAGTGATGTTGTTTGCAGCCTTTTCTGTCCATCAGCAACTCGCTGTTTAACTTGATATTCATTCTTGTAGCATTCTTTCAGCAGAATTTGTGCACGCTGCTGTCCCTGATGGAAAAACTGTAGATGAAATGATTTCATCAACTGTGAAAAGGAAGACTTCTACCCCCCTCAATGGGACAGAGCATGAAGTATGTGCACTTCCAGTTTTGCAGTTTGCTATACCTCTTAATTTGCCTATCTTAACCTGATTGTAATGCAATGCATTTGTGCTGAGTTTTTTTGTAACCTTCCTTTTAGCTTTAAAAAACAAGAACATTAGTTAATCAGAATTGAATGTACAATTGTCCATGTGGAATGAAGTGAGATTGAGGGATCTAGGTGCTCAGAACTGGCAGGGAGTATTGTTAGTGGTAGATGAAGAGGCTGTTTCCACTTGCAATCGTTGGGTCTGTAAATGAATTCAATGCCAAGGAGGCAAGGACCATATTAATTTCATTTCCTTGCAGCTTCTTCACATTCTATATTAAAGAGATGTCTCTCTAGTTGTATAATTATTTTGGGATTTTTTTGAATTTCTCCAGTTTGCCAAAAGGTGAAATACTAATTTGTGTTGCAATTCTGGTCTGTTGTATTCAATTGCACTACTAGTTTAGGTTATGACATAGCTTTTAAGCTGCACCTTTGTGGTTCTTGTAAAAGATGTTCAGCTCTTTTTCTTCTCTTATGTTTATCATCTCAATGCAGGTAAGCGTGGATGAGGGGGAAAGCCTCATTCTCAGAGATCGTCTTCTTCCCCTCATTATTTGCCTGCTGAGAACGGTTAGTTTTCTCATTTGTTCCCATTAAACCGATTTGGAGATTCAAATGGAGGGTGAATTACATTTCCTTTTCGTTAAATGTTATAGAGTTAGCAATTTGTGTCTTTAGAGCATAAGATATATATAAATAGTTACACATATAAACACTTAGTCATGTTTGGTTGAGCTATTTAGCAACACAATTAGCACAATAACTCCTGTGTTTATTAAATTCTGTCACTCGTATAAGCTGAGTGCATGGGGTCTTAACTCATAAGAGACTATCCTTGAAAAAGGGTACATGTAATAATATACCCTCTAAAGTTTCATTTATACAGAAAATCAAGTTCAGTTTTTTTCTTAAAAAGGTCAATCTCCTGTGAGCTTAAATAGTTAAGTGGTGGAAGCATTATGTCTATTTCGATATTTGGTATATTCAGCGAGTTCATAGTCGCAGAGATACACTTATTGCTGTTATGTGGAAACAGAATGATGTGGTTCATATTTGTATCTTGCAGGACAAAGTTCCCACTGTGCTAAGAATTTACAGGGATACACTTATTACTGTTATGAAAGCTTCAATCAAGTCCACAGTCGCAGAGATGCTTCCAGTCTTAATTTCCAGACCAATAGATTCTGATTCTGTAACTGGGGAGAGAGCCGCTGATTCTGATGGTCTTATTTTTTTCTTAATTCAACATTTGTCCTCATAGTTTGCTACTTACTTCGTGTACTAACTTCGACATGTTTTGAATGTAATTGTGCAGGTGGAAGCCAGTCTTTGGCAAATAAGCTGCGAAATCTATCATCTGAAGGGTTTGTTCAACTTTTATCGGCTATTTTTAGGATAGTTCAGGTAACTGATTTATCAAGACGCCAGTCTTTTTGTTTTCTTTTGAATGAAGATGATCTCCCAAATTTGATCTTAATGTGCGCATCATTTCTGTTGTTCAGTTCTTTAAGAAAGCTTCTAAACAATACTGGGTGACATATCGATTGATTTTTTTACCATGTCAGTCGTTTAAAATTGTTCATAATATTGAGTTATACATTTTGTGCCTTTATGGGTAAGTTCTTCTGTTGTCATATAAAAAATGCAATATATATGTATATCCATGAAGACTATGTGCTCATTTTATAACATGATCGAGTTGATACCATTTTACAACATGATCAAGTTAATACCTTATACACATAAACATATCTGTCTGATATTGGCGGATAACTGGTTCAAATATTAGTCTATTAATTCGAAATGTTGGCCCATAACCATAAGTTATATTGTGATTGTGATCCTGACATTTCAAAACGACACACTGAATTAGTGCCAGTAGGGGCGAGATACTGAGATGCTTCTGATATATTGGCACAAAGAACTGATATTTAGAAGCTTGCCTTAGATGGTCCTGCCCTATACACCAAATATTTGTCTCTTTAGCTCATGTCCTCGTTGTTTTGTGGGCATCTCTTACATGAACTGAGTTATTTTATGGCAATAATCTAACTTAAATGGGCATATTAGTGCGAATTCCTGACTAGGTCTAGCCGCAATCATGCATTTTGTGTTATTTCTCTTGGTTGGAGGATAAAGTCAGAGGTAATTTTAAAATGTATTCTATCATCATATAGCATTCCAAGTCTAAATTCAGTTGATGCTAAGAGAAAATAATGGGTGGAAGTTCTAGCAGTCACAAATAAAAGAACAAAAGGGAAAAATTGTACTGCTCACAGCAAGCTTCCCTTTTTTTAATATTGGGTGATTAACATTTATGTAAATCCAGGTACATCTGCTGCAAGCAGCTGAAGTTAAAAAAATAGTTCAGTGGGTCATGAGAAATCTTGACGGGAACATAAGTGCTGATGCAACAAATCCTGTCACACAACATGGTGGCTCAGTTGATATTTCTCAGGAGAATGACAATGGTGTTACTTCACGGGTCTCTAATACTGTTCCACGTAATACTACTAAGCTTTCCTTGTTTCAAGGAAAAACAAATGATATTTCCAGTCCAAATTCAATAAAAAATGTTCGGTAAGTCGAGTTACAACATGATTTTTGTTCCATACTGATTAAGTTAATTGCTGGTGTTATGATGATGCTGTTGTCAGTTCTGATATCACTTTAGCGCGTCAAGTCACCTTTAAGCATTTCATTAGTTGCGTGTCTTAACTATATGTGATAACATGAGATGCTTAAAATACTTGCATTTTCTACAGAGCTGATGTGTTGAGAGAAAGCACAGAAGCAGTTTTTGCTGCGTGTGATGCTGCACATGGACGATGGGCTAAGCTGCTAGGTGTTCGTGCTGCTCTACATCCCAGGTTAAGGCTTCAGGAGTTCCTGATCATCTATAATATAACAGAGGAATTTACAGCTGCTACAGAAAAGGTTATTATTTGTCTGCTAAATAATATGCACAAATATCTGTATTAATTGCATAAAAGCAAGTTATAATTTTATCTTCGCCTCTTGTCCTCGTAGATTGGAGGCAGGTTGGGTTACAACATTCGAGGGATTCTGCAGCAACAATCAAAGCAATTTGTTGACTATCAGCATAGTGTTCGGGTGAGTTTGTATGGTTTTGTTGTAGTCTATGAAAGCTAAATTTACAGTGTTCACGATTTTTTAATGGAACTCTCTGATGTTAAAAGCAAATTTGAAATTTCATCTGTATGGCCAGAAGCTTGTAGAATAAGTACAACATGAGTGTCCCTGAAACTTAAATGGTGCTATTTTTGAAGTATGAAGCCTTTAGCTTTGTTCCTCAGTTATAGCCTATAGATTTACCAACGTTCAAATCACGCTTAAGCGTGAAAGCGAGCGTAGCGGAGGCCTTCCGCTCGGTTTCAGGCCTAAGCGCAACGTTAAGCGCTAAGCGGATAAGTCATACGATTTAGCCCTGAGCGCTTCGCTTCTGCGCGGTGAAGCCGGGCTAGGCGGAAGGAAAGCGCGGCTTGAGCGCCCATGGTCGCTGGCGGGAGACCTGAAAAATTGGGTCTTGTGGGAGGGAAATAAGGGAGAGGGAGAGTCAATTAGGGTTCCCTGGCACCCCAATCGACCATTCCCGCCGCCGTCCACGCGACTCCTCGTGCGACTTCAGCTCGCCGTCTGCCGCCGGTGAAGGACCTCCGCCCTCCGCCTCTTCCTCCTGTCTCTCCGGGTCTTCGGCTCCCTTCCATCCCCCCTCCTCCTTCATCCCCTCTCCACCCAAGCAAGCGTACAGAGCCCAGCTCGAGCTCTGCCTTTCAAGACCTCGACGTCGCCCGCCGGTCACTCGCCGCACAGCATGTACCGAACCCCTTCTTTCTTTTTTTCTTGTTATTTCTCTGCTAGGTGCCCGTGCTAGCTAGTCTGTATATTTGGCTGGACCGGTGGAGGTTGGATCGATTGCTTTAGTTGGATCGATGCAGGCTGCTGCTGTTCCTGTTAGGCTGGATCGATGCAGGCTGCTGTTAGGCTGCTGCTAGCTGTTCCTGTTAGGCTGCTAGCTGTTAATTGATCTGTTAGCTGCTGCAATACAACTGCTTAAGTTAGTTCTTGTTGTTAATTACAACATATTATAGTTTTTTTGTACGCTTCCCAGCTGCTAGATTGCCTTCCAACTCCTGTTTGTACGGTTTTAACCTGCACGCTTAAGCGGCGCTTAAGCTCGCTTAAGCTGTAGTTCCTCTAGGCTCAGCCTCACCGCTCGCTTTTTTGAACGTTGAGATTTACACTTGCTTGCATACAATACAACCTTTCCGGTGTATATCACAAATAATATTACTTAACACAACAGTAGGATTTACCATAAATTGAAGATATTGAGCGTGAACTGATGCGGAACTAAGGACACTAAAGCGTGGGGAATTCTCCGCGCCAAAAACTTGATTTTTCATAAAAAATATATAATTATTATGGTTTGTTAACAGAAAATTCTTATGTAAATTTGAGATTCACATCAATTTTGTTTGACACACTGAATGTTTAATATTTGTTTGAAGATGGCAAAAATCAAGGCAGTTCTTGACCAAGAGACATGGGTTGCTGTTGATGTTCCCGAGGAATTCCAAGTGATTGTTTTGTCACTATCATCTACTGATTTTCCTGTTAATGGCATGGAGATGCCTAGCACTGATAACAAAAGGATCACTGAGGATGGAATTTCTACAAATCAAGAACCAGCATATTCAGCGGAAAACAATGTTGACAATGGCAATGTAACATCTGTGACAGGCCATGATAACAGGACTGAGTCCACTTCTCCTCAGATGGAAAATAGTGTTGTTGGGCATGTCAAGTCAATGTCACAAACTATTGTGCTTGGAGGTGTTGGCTATCATATGGTAAACTGGTTAGTCATCTCTATTTACCATTTAATGGTTCAAGTCAAGTCACTCTCCTTTCTAAAGCTTGCCATGCTCAGATAGATAAAAAAGAATATTGTTCATTCCTTTTGCTTTCAAAATTTAGGCAGCTGCATCCTGTAAATCTCCGTATCTACTGTTCTTGTGTACAGTGTTATACTTTATCGTCTTTGTTCTATTTTTCGTCTCATCTTATCTGTAAGTTGTTTCCTTGATTTTCTTTTCACTAATCTTCAATTTCCTTTTGGTAGCGGTTTGATATTGTTGAAGATGTTATCAGAATATGTTGACATCAGTAAATGTTTGCCATCATTATCTTTTGAGGTGGTCCAACGTGTTGTCGAAATATTAAAGCATTTCAACACTAGGACTTGCCAACTGGTTCTTGGCGCAGGTGCGATGCAGGTACTGTACTTCGTAACAATACGTCCTCATCTTCTAAACGTGAAAACAACTCTTACTTCATCAGTACCAATTCTTCATTGTGTACCTTTGTTTTGCACTTTTTATGTGGATTGTTTGTCTAATTTCTTTGAATGCATGAGTCTGCACTAAACGAACTTGCATCATTGTTTAAGGCACAAACTATTTGCACAAAAAGTACCACCTGTATGGAAATACTATTTTAAGGAAAACCCGAAAAGGTTTAATTATTTTGTTTGAAAGTAGTACTTTAATGCATGATTAGTTTCCTTAGTCCTTAATCAATTCCAGGTAGCCACTGTTCTGAAGTAGTTATGTAATGTGTAGCCACTATTTTTGTTGGTCATAGTTTTTATTTTTTCTTGGTTCTGTTTCAGGTATCTGGTCTTAAATCAATTACTTCTAAACATTTGGCTTTGGCAAGTCAAATCATCAGCTTCATACATTCTCTGATTCCAGGTAGACACTTTTTCTTAAATCTTTTTCCATATTACAGCACTTACTTTTATTGTATCCATAGTTTCTTTGAATCTTCTTGCATAAATGCAGAGCTCTGAACTTCTGAAGGTTAAGTCTATCTTATGTAGTTGCTTCATGTTATTTTAAGGTGCATTGTCTTTTCCTTTTAGATGATTTTAGTTGATTAATTTGTAGTGCTTGCCTGGTGGAACTAAGGTATGGAAAACTGTAAATCATGCCCCTAAATGATATCTGCATTACCAGATAGAAGCAGAAAAAACTTCTGCTGCTATTTTAGAAGCTATATGATGTAAAAGGGTAGGGAACAACATGAACTTGAAGAAAAATACAAGCAAGCAACCACATAGTTTCTGGCAAAGAGGTACCGTGTTTAATCAAATAAGGTAGGTTTAATGAAGTATAAAGCTTTTCTCTAGGTTCTCTAGGTGCGCAGTTCCCTTCCGTTTATCCAGAGCCTCATTCACAAACACTATAGTGACTTTCGTGCGATGGTGATGAACTGATGACCATATGATTTGCTCGCCAATGCTGTCCCTTGACTCCTCTAGCACAAACCATTTTGCCAGCAGGCCAACTAAAGCGGTGAAGCCTCTAAAAGCCTTGACTGCTTTGCGACTGCAATGGGCTGTTACAGGTTACAGTGATCTTCTTAACAGCTCCAGATACGGCGAACCAAATTTCATAAATTTTCACCTTACCACAAGATCTACCCCACACTCTACCCCCTTAACGTCCTAATTACGTCTACTGTAATAGCTTTCTGCTTCTCATGTCTCCACACAGGACTGTGTTTAAGCTAGAGCAGTTTTGTGGTTCTGTTCTCAATCAAGCTGAGCTGTGTGTTCTAGATTTGGTGTGGTTGGCCCATCTCTGATATCCATCTGCTCCATTTCTGTAACTGCTGTGGGGGTTATAAGATGAGACTAAATTGCTATCTGGCATCAGTGAAAGGGATATCTGAAACTATTTCCTGGCAGATATTCACTTGCACTTGCTCGGTTTCGTTGAACTATCCTCATTGGTGTCAGTGGTTTTGCTGCACCTAGCGCATGGGTGATTGATCTATTTCTGTAAAAGCATACAACCAACCAAATGGACTAACACGTTCATCTAAAGATACTTTATTTAATCAATCCACCAAACATGCAACATATATCCCATAAGCCTGTCCTGTTTTTGCTGTACTAAGAAGTTTACTTTATGAAAGAAGAAAAGCGGGCATGGTCATGTTGTTTCAGTTTTTCAGTTCGACCCTGTTAGGAAATCAGGGAAGTATATCAATTTTAATTTTTGGCGTTGGTCTAAACTTTTCTTTGTTTGAAATGAAGATATCCGGCGAGTACTTTTTCTGAAAATACCTGAAGCACGCAAACAGCTGTTGATGTCTGAACTTGATAGAGTTACTCAGGTACACTTACTAATTTATGTATTTGACATTACACGAGCTAGGGTAGCCATCCTTTTCTTGTCCTTTGCATGAATTCATTTCTTACAAGTTCCTTGGAAATGACAGGATTACAAGGTTCATCGAGATGAAATTCACACGAAGCTAGTCCAAATAATGAGAGAGAGATTGCTAGCAAATCTCAGAAA